>CM057451.1:1050240000-1052640000 GCA_016271365.2 Neoceratodus forsteri | reverse complement strand
ACATAGACGCATTACTGTTAGAAGATATACAAAACATGACAGCTAAAGGGGAGGTTCTGATAATGGGAGACTTCAACATGCCGGATACAGATTGGTCAATACCAGCAGGAACATCTGCCAGAACTAGACACATGGTGGATTTCCTGCAGGGGGAGGGCCTCAAACAACTGGTACAACAACCCACAAGGGACAGGGCTATCCTAGATCTAGTACTAACTAACAGGGAAGAAATCACAGATCTCCAGGTAGAAGGTCACCTGGGGGCCAGTGACCATCACATGGTGTGGTTCAATTTGACCACTACAACTAAATCATCCAATACCAAGGTAAAAATATGGGACTTCAGAGGAGCTGACTTTGATAAGATGGCCAACAGAGTTAAGCTAGCTCTGGCAAAAAGAAACACAGGTGAGGGGGTACAGGCAAAGTGGGCAAGCATTAAGGGTGCAATACTTGAAGCAACACCCCATTGTGTTAGACAGAAAAGGAAGTACAAAAGAAGAAGGAAACCAATTTGGTTCTCAAATACAGTAGCAGAAAAGGTCAGAGCCAAAAGGCTGGCCTTCAGGAAATATAAGGGAACACAGCGGGATGAAGATAGGGAGGCATACCAAACTGCCCTAAGGGAAACAGGGAAGGCAGTAAGGCAGGCAAAGTCCCAAACTGAGAAAACACTAGCACAAAAAGTAAAAGAAGGTGGCAAGACTTTCTTTAGATACATTAGTGAAAGGAGAAAGTCCAGAGGGGGTATTGCTAAGCTCAAAGGAGAAAAGGGGGCATGTGAGAAGAAGGACCCTGTAAAAGCATTTATCCTAAATAGATACTTTTGCTCAGTATTTACTGAAGAAAAGGTAGGCAGGGGCCCACAGCTCAGCATCATAGACACAGCGGGGAAGGAGGTGAGCACTACTCCCTTCACAAAAGAAAGGGTCCTACAAGAGCTCGCTAAGCTCAGGGTGGACAAGGTAATGGGACCTGATGGCATACATCCCAGGATACTAAAGGAGCTAAGGGTGGAACTAGCAGAGCCATTAGCAGAACTGTTTAATGAGTCTCTGAGCACAGGAGAGGTCCCAGAGGACTGGAGAAGGGCTCATGTGATCCCGCGCCACAAGAGTGGTAGCAGGGAGGAGGCAGGGAACTACAGACCAGTCAGTCTTACCTCAGTAGTGGGCAAGATTATGGAGGTACTCCTTAAGGAAAGGATAGTGCGACATCTGGAATCCATAGAGGTACAGGATCCAAGACCGCATGGGTTTACTAAAGGAAGGTCCTGTCAAACTAATCTCATAGATTTCTTTGACTGGGTAACCAGAGTGGTGGACCAAGGGGGAGCAGTTGATGTCACCTACCTTGACTTCAGCAAAGCTTGCAACACTGTTCCACATAGAAGATTGATAAACAAGCTGGGTAGGCTCAGGGTGGGTCAGAAGTTGGCCAACTGGGTGGCAGACTGGTCGACGGGCAGAAAACAGAGAGTGATGGTAAATGGTATGCAGTCAGAAGAGATGCAAATCACAAGTGGGGTACCTCAGGGATCAGTCCTGGGGCCATTCCTCTTCAATATCTTCATCAGTGACATTGCAGATGGACTAGAGGGTAAGGCTTGTCTGTTTGCAGATGACACCAAGATCTGCAACAGAGTAAATGATCCAGATGGGGTGGGCAGAATGAGAAGAGATCTGGATAAACTAACAAAATGGTCTGAAGAGTGGCAACTGGGATTTAATGCAAAGAAGTGCAAGATCGTGCACATAGGAAAGAGAAACCCTGAAGCCACCTATAGGATGGGAGGGGAGTTGCTGGCAGTCACAAAGGAAGAAAGAGACTTGGGCATCATCATTACCAATGACCTGAAATCATCCAAGCAGACCTCTAAAGCAGTAGGTAAGGCTATGAGGATGCTAGGGTGTATTATTAGAGGTATGACAAGTCGGAAGAGGGAGGTAATGATCCCTCTTTGCAAGACACTGGTTAGGCCCCATCTGGAGTACTGCATTCAGTACTGGAGGCCACACCTTCACAAGGACATTAATTAAATTGAGGCAGTCCAGAGAAGGGCAACCAAAATGGTGCAGGGACTGCATCAGAAGACATATGAGAACAGATTAACGGAGCTCAATATGTATACCCTAGAGCAAAGGAAGGAGAGAGGTGATACGATCGAAACATTCAAACACCGTAAGGGCATTAACAAGGTGAGAGTCTAACATGTTTCAATATAAGAAAAAGAGCAGGACAAGAGGACACAGTATGAGATTAGAGGGAGGCCGATTAAGGGGTAATGTGAGGAAGTTCTTTTCACAGAAAAGAGTGGTGGATGCATGGAGCGGCCTACCTCAGGAAGTGGTGGCTATGAATATAGTGCAGGGCTTCAAACAGGCATGGGATAGGCATAAGGGAGCAATACAGATGAGTATGAATAGATAGGCCACTGACAGCAAAGGACGATGGTACACTTAAAAGGTAGAAAAAGAAATGAGCAGACTGGGTGGGCCTTGCGGGCCTTATCTGCCGTCAACTTCTATGTTTCTATGTTTCTAAGTAGGGATTTGACTAAGAGAGTTGGAATAACAACATGAATCCACAGGCTTCCAAAAAAAAACATCTTTCGCTCTCGTCCAGCTGACGGTAAGCAAAGCCGTATCAGTAGACTATTTCTGGGAAGATTTTCGGGTAGGAACAAGCAGGACAGAAACAGTACAGTTTGAGTTCCTGCTTTTGTCAGATAGAACTGAAAGTGAATGACTAGAGTCCAGCTCATAAACAGTTTTTATAGCCCCATGGTCAGATGGCAAAGGTATGGGTGGTAGTACAGTAGATTCAGGGGAATATGACTGTGAATCCCATGGAGCAGAACCAGTAGTCTGCTCCAGGAACACTGCAGCAATTGTCTCAACCGAGCAAGTCTATACATAATCCAGCACATCAGCCCTAGCCGCTTGTGCATTCATGCTGGTGTCATCCACCAAAAAAAATACAGTAGAAGCAGGAAAGGAATTCAAGTGGTGAAGGTGATTGACAGTAGGAGAAGCAGATGTGATATCTGAAAGTGAGTTAGATTTGTAAAGTCTGAAAGTTGCGGCAGCAAGCTGTTTTTTCTTTTGGATCAAAGCTTTTTCTTCATCACCAACCCATTGCAGCAAGTGACGTCTATGGGAATCCAATTCTTGCTTCAGACAAGTGTCCTCAGAAAGCAGCGTCTCCTTCAACAAAAAGCTTGCTGACACAGAAGTAGTAGGTATTTCCTCTAACAGCACATTCTTCTCCTAGGAAACAGCATCCAGTATAACAGCATCAGAAACAGTAGCAGCCTCAGACATAAAAGAAACAGAGGAGGAGGATTTTTTCCCAGCCTCAAGCACTTCTTACACTCTCACTCTCCACTGGTGTGACCATCTTGACAGCATGTCAGATGGCCAGAGAACCCCTACAGAAGAGTAGGAGAATTTTCATAGCATCTTGGCCTAATTTCCACCATTTACTAAAATACCACCAATAGCTTAATTTGGTTTAATTTCGGTTAGATTCCATCTGTATCCATCCTATGGATGAGGCTAAAAATAAATAGAATTGCCTAGTCCTCCTTTCAGGTGAACAAAAATGAAATAAATAAATAAAATATCTCAATTGTACCACACAATGAAGCATGCAGTACTTTTTCTATGAAAACATTATGACTAAGGAGAAGTTGCCCAATGCCCAACCTCCAAGCAAAGGGACTACTGTGCCCTTTTGGGGTTTTTCCCTCTCAAACAAACTGCATTCTGCAGTTTGGTAAGCAGACTAAGGAGAAGTTGCCCGACGCTCACTCTCCAAGCAAGGGGACTACTGTGCCCTTTCGGGGCTGTTTCCTCTTAAACAAACTGCATTCTGCAGTTTGGTAAGCAGACTAAGGAGAAGTTCCCCGATGCCCACCCTCCAAGCAAATGGACTACTGTGCCCTTTCGGATTTTTTTCCTCTCAAACAAACTGCATTCTGCAGTTTGGTAAGCAGACTAAGGAGAAGTTGCCCGAAGCTCACCCTCCAAGCAAGGTATGGTTTGGAACTCTGAATTTTGACATCTGCCCCTGGAGGAATCTCACTTGCCCCTGTTTAAACATAGAAACATAGAAGTTGATGGCAGATAAGGACCTCAAGGCCCATCCAGTCTGCCCATTTCTTTTTCTACCTTATAAATGTGCCATCGGCCTTTGCTCTGTCAGTGACCTATCTATTCATAGTCATTTGTATTGCTCCCTTATGCCTATCCCATGCCTGTTTGAAGCCCTGCACTGTATTCATAGCCACTCACTTCTTGTGGTAAGCCATTCCATGCATCTACCACCTTTCTGTGAAAAGAATTTCCTCACATTCCCCTTAATCGGCCTCCTAATCTCATGCTGTGTCCTCTTGTCCTGCTATTTTCTTATATTTAAACATGTTAGACTCTTTCACCTTGTTTATGCCCTTAAGGTGTTTAAATGTCTCGATCATATCACCTCTCTCCCTCCTTTGCTCAAGGGTATACATATTGAGCTCGTTAATCTGTCCTCATATGTCTTCTGATGCAGTCCCTGCACCATTTTGGTTGCCTTCTCTGGACTGCCTCAATTTGGTTAATGTCCTTGTGAAGGTGTGGCTCCAATACTGCACGAGTACTCCAGATGGGCCTAACTAATGTCTTGTACAGAGGATTATTACCTCCTCTACGACTTGTGATACCCTACTAATACACCCTAACACCCCCTAGCCTTACCTACTGCTTTAGAGGTCTGCTTGGATGATTTTAGGTCATCAGTGATGATGATGCCCAAGTCTCTTTCTTCCTTTGTGACTGCTAGCAACTCCCTCCCAGCCTATAAGTGGCTTCAGGGTTCTCTTCCCTATGTGCATGATTTTGCACTTTTGCATTAAATCCCAGTTGCCACTCTTCTGACCATTCTGCTAGTTTATCCAGATCTCTTCTCATTCTGCCCACCCCATCTGGATCATCTACTCTGTTGCAGATCTTGGTGTCATCTGCAAACAGACAAGCCTTACCCTCTAGTCCATCTGCGAGGTCACTAATGAAGATGTTGAATAGGACTGGCCCCAGGACTGATCCCTGAGGTACCCCACTTGTGACTTGCATCTCTTCTGACTGTATACCATTTACCACCACTCTCTGTTTTCTGCCAGTCAACCAGTTTGCCACCCAGTTGACCAACTTCTGACCCACCCCGAGCCTACCTAGCTTATTTATCAATCTTCTATGTGGAACAGTGTCAAAAGCTTTGCTGAAGTCAAGGTAGGTGACATCAACTGCTGCCCCTTGGTCCACCACTCTGGTTACCCAGTCAAAGAAATCTATGAGATTAGTTTGACAGGACCTTCCTTTTGTAAACCCATGCTGTCTTGGATCCTGTGCCCCTATGGATTCCAGGTGTTGCACTATCCTTTCCTTAAGGAGTGCCTCCATAATCTTGCCCACTACTGAGGTAAGACTGACCGTCTGTAGTTCCCCGCCTCCTCCCTGCTTCCAGTCTTGTGGAGTGGATCACATGAGCCTTTCTCCAGTCTTCTGGGACCTCTCCTGTGCTCAGAGACTCACTAAACAATTCTGCTAATGGCTCTGCTAGTTCCTCCTTTAGCTCCTTAAGTACCCTGGGATGTATGCCATCAGGTCCCATTGCCTTATCCACCTGAGCTTAGCAAGCTCTTGTAGGACCCTTTCTTTTGTGAAGGAGTAGTGCTCACCTCCCTCCCCCTGTGTCCATGATGCTGAGCTGTGGGCCCTGCCCTACCTTCTCTTCAGTAAATACTGAGCAAAAGTATCTATTTAGGATAGATGCCTTTACAGGTCCTCCTCCTCACATGCTCCCTTTTCTCCATTAAACAGCAATACCCCTCTGGACTTTCTCCTTTCACTCATGTATCTATAGAAAGTCTTGTCACCTTCTTTTACTGTTCGTGCTAGTGTTTCCTCAGTTTGGGACTTTGCCTGCCTTACTGCCTTACCTGCTTCCCTTAGGGCAGTTTGGTATGCCTCCTATCTTCATCCCACTGTGTTCCCTTATATTTTCTGAAGGCCAGCCTTTTGGCTCTGACCTTTTCTGCTACTATATTTGAGAACCAAAGTGGTTTCCTTCTTCTTTGCACTTCCTTTTCTGTCTAACACAATGGGATGTTGCTTCAAGTATTGTATCCTTAATGCTTGCCCACTTTGCCTGTACCTCCTCACCTGTGTTTCTTTTTGCCAGGCTAACTTAACTCTGTTGGCCATCTTATCAAAGTCAGCTCCTCTGAAGTCCCATATTTTGCCTTGGAATGGGATGATTTAGATGTAGTAGCCAAATTGAACCATACCATGTGATGGTCACTGGCCCCAGGTGACCTTCTACCTGGAGATCTGTGATCCCTTCTTTTGTTAGTCAGTACTAGATCTAGGATAGCCCTGTCTCTTGTGGGTTGCTGTACCAGTTGTTTGAGGCCCTCCCCTGCAGGAATCCACTATGAGTCTAGTTCTGGCAGATGTTCCTGCTGGTATTGACCAATCTGTATCTGGCATGTTGAAGTCTCCCATTATCAGAACCTCCCTTTAGCTGTCATGTTTTGTATATCTTCTAACAGTAATGTGTCTATGTCCTCCTCTGGTCTGGGGGCCTGTAGACAACCCCAGTTCTTATGGCTGTCCCATTACCTGTTTCCAGGGTGACCCCAGTTCTTCTGGCTCCTTATGTGTATTCTGAATTTCTGTAGCTTTGATATTTTCATTAACATACAGGGCCACCCCTCCCCCTTTTACCTCGGTCTCTTCTGAACAATACATATCCAGGTACTGAAGTCTCCCAAGTGTGGTTACTGGTAAACCACGTCTCACTAGTGCTACTATGTCCAGTTTAGCCTCTGACATATTGCCTGCAGGTCTGGGATCTTATTTCCCAGGCTGTGAGCATTTGTACATGATTTTCCATTGGCCAGATTTTGGTGTGTTGGTTGTTGGGTGAAGTTTGGCATTACCCTGTGCATCGTGGGGAGACAAACCTTTTTCTTACCTGGTGATGCAAATGAATGGCAAACACGCTGAATTCCTGTTTGACCACTAGCTGAGGGGAGGGTGTTCTTCCATTCGACGTATGGGGTGCTGCACCCTCTCCCCATTGCTAGTTTAAATATTCTGCAAAGACGTCAAACTTCTGCCCCAATGCACTGACTCCTCTTTAGTCAGATGCAGTCCATCAAATTTAAAGAACTTTCGCTCCCAGAACTGTTGCCAGTTCCCTACAAATCTGTGTCCTTTTCCTGGCACCAGTCCTTGAGCCACGTGTTTAGCTCCCCTATCTCCCTTCTCTGACCTTCCGTCCATCTGCTCCTTCTCCCAGACTGGCAGGATCTCAGAGAAGGAGATGCCGACGAAATAGATGATAGTTTGTCACCCAGCCTAGTCAGGTGTTCCTTGGTCTCCACAACTGACCGGCTGGCGAGATCATTAGTCCCTATGTGTACTAGGACATCAATGTTTTCTCCTGCTTTGTGAACAATTTTAGCAATGCGGTCGTGTGTCTCCATGCTGATGTACCTGGGAGACATCTGACCATCACCCTGGCTGGAGATGGGTATCAACTCCCTGAATCATGAGTCTCCTATGATCAGAAGTTTTTGGATTTCCTTTGTGCTTGTTTAGTTTTGGTTCCTGATTTGGGTGAGTATTGTTGTGCTAGCTCCTGTGCGCAGTGTCCTGCTCTGCAGTGTCTTCTGCCTCTTTATTTGATTTCAGAGATAGAGGCAGATACCTGTTTGTAGTGTTTATATGGTTTTGGAGGTAATGTGTTGGAGAGCAGAGAGTGATGGGGCACCTGATTTGCTCCTCCTAACCACCTGCCAACCTCCTGGACCAACTACCCTCTGCGGTCGAGGTTTTTCTGTTGGATGCTGGGGAAATGGCGGTGGTTCTTATAATGTATTTCCTCTTCAATATGAAATTTGAGGCGTGCAATCTCTGCCCATGCTGCCGGAGCTGAGACCTAAGATCTCCAAAGGCCCAGCATGTAGGACAGTGTCCTAAATCCTGTAAGACTGTCCTTCTGAAAATTGTTCCACAGTACCTGCAGTTAATGAAATCCATTCCAAATAAGTTGCTGGGTTTGTAACCTAGTCAGAGTAATTTGAAGGAAAAAAAATGCAAGTAATGGTTTAATTGTGCTTTGTTTAACTTGTTATAACAAGTTAAATTACTAGTGCCCTGTAAATGAGATCACCTTGTGGAGGCCCCACTGATCCGCCCCTTCCTGTTCTGCCACAGGAAATGTTACAACTGTGGTACCTTATAAAAGGAGTGTAGTGTGGGGTGGTTGGGATGGGGTGGGTGGCTGGGCCCTTCCCTGCCAAAAGAAGAACCACGGACGAGAAGAACAAGGAGGTAAGAGCAGAAACAATCAGTCAACAACAAATGCAGTAACCCTGAAAGCTTATCCTAATGTTAGATAAAACTGTAAAACCTGTAAAGCACCACCTGTAATAATTTCAGAGAAGATATACCCTGTAGAAACACTTTGCTCCAGAGAAAAATAAAGCAGTAACAGAAGATATACCTTGCAAAAGACAATTTGAATCAGAAGATTACAGCAGTAATCTGTTAGCTATACCTGTAGGCACACCATGTAATAATGCAGAAGAAGGTATACCAGCAACAACAATTTGAATCAGAGAAAAATAAAGCAATGAAATGTTAGCAACAAACAGTAGCAATCCCTGTGAGTAAAAATTAAAAACACCACCACACAGTAAATCTGCTTAGCCAAACTAAGTCTTAATCCTTCTCCCTTGCTCTGGTAAGTTTCTCTACTCTGCCTTTCAAGCAGTCTTAGAAGGAAAGAGCTCAGGTGAAGCTAGGTGCCTTGGCCAGCAAACCAAGTCTTCTCTTTGTCACTGTTTCTCACACTATGTGCAGCAATTCAGAAGTCTTCTAGGAACTGCTGCCAAGAAATTAATGCTAGGACTGACCTCTGCTTGACATGTTCTTGATTTCTCACTTTAAGTAATGTTTAGTCTGATGTAGAGATTTCTTAAGAGTTGGTTTAAGTTTGAGAGAGGTTATTAAGGTAGTGTGATTTTGCTATCTGCCCTGTGCCCCTTCTGTTAGAGTTGTAAGTCTGTGGGCTGCACCCTTGACCTCTGTGTCCCATTGAGGCTGCTGCAGTGCCCACCCAAAAAAAACTTGCTTCGGAACCTCCCTGCCTCTCTTTTTTTTGAAGTGCTGACTTTTCCATTAGCAGATTATATCTTTTAGCCACTAGAGGGCCCAGTTATAAGCACACTTATCCAATCCAACACAATACAGTTCCTGTCTCGTTTCACTTATTGTGTGGCCAGTCTATCATTATTCATCAGTCTTTGCCCCCTCCCTCTTCTACTGATCGATTCTGATTTTTCCCAATTGCAGCTTATACTCTTCGCCCACTAGAGGGGTTTTTCCCCAACTGTGCCAAAGCTGCTCTACATCTCCTTACTCTCTACTACTCCTGGATACTCTTCCTTTACTGCTCAGCTGCTATGGGTACCTACACTCCATTACTAAGTGTGCTCTCCTTCACCCTCTTGGTACAAATCTCGCACCGACTGGAACACCTTTTCTCCACACTAGGCACCCTATCCCCAGACTACCCCACAGTGACTCGGCTCTTCCCCACCCTCAACACACCAGTGACCCCCAAACACCCCCACCCTGCCAACACCCCCACTCCCTCCGCCCTCCAAGTCCTGACATGGACCCAGCTCTCCTTTGCCATTCCCACCCTTCACACTTTATCTATTCCATGCACCCTGATTGTAAAGTTCTCAGCTGGGTGTCGACCCAAGGGTCTCCAATGCCACCGACCACTAACCAGAATAATTACACTGCTATTATTATTATCTGGTAATGTACACCCAAACCCAGGACCTATGGCTTCCAGCCCTTCTAAACCCTGTACTGCAACTGGCCTCTGCTTTGCACCCTTAAATATTTGCAGTCTCCTAAAGAAATCTGCTGCCCTCCAGTGCTGGGTTGTTCAACACCAACCTGACATAATTGCACTAGTAGAGACTTGGCTTTCCAAATCCACCCCCGTCTCCGCTATCACCCTCACTGGATGTACCATCTACAGGGAAGACCGAGTAGGCAAATGCAGTGGCTGTTGCACACTACTCATACAGGACTCCCTTATAGGTCAGGCACTCCCAGCTCCTAAACTTGATTATGGAGCCCAAGCCCTCACCTTAATAATCATGCCTGACCCCGCCTGAGGCCCTCTCTTCCTCACAGCCTCCTACGTACCCCCAAGGAATCAAAACCAAGCAGTCCAGTCCCTCATTGACTACCTCACATCTCTCCCTCACAAAGTGGATTAAGTCATCCTAGGTGATCTCAATGTTAACTGGCTTGCCTCCACTGCCTCCCATATAAGGGACTCCTTTGTTGCCCTGGATAGGTCCCAGTTAGTCACCCAGCCCACCAGATTCAACCACTCTACTGGCACCAGCACTCTCCTAGATGTTGTTATATCTAACCAGCCCTACAAAATCCAGGATGTCACTGTCCTCCCCTACTCTCCTAGGGAATCACTCCCCAGTCCTCTGTCTCTGGTCATCCTCCACTCTGAAGCCAGTGTCCCAGGCCATTCTATGCCACCATTTATGCCCCAGTGGCCTCAGAAAATTAAAACAATACCTAGCCCAGCTAGACTGGTCCCCTATCCAGCACACCCCTGACATTGACTCAGCTCTTGACCACTTCACAAATGCCTTCTGTAAGGCTTGTGACCTTTTCACTCCCCTCACCAGGATCCACTCCAAAAAATGCAATGCCCCATTGATCATCCCACCATCCTCCAGAGACTCAAAAACAGAGATAATCTCTGGCATATTGCTGTTGAATTTGGAAAGGCGTCTGATAGACAGGCCTACAACACAGAACGCAATAAGTGCACTTGGGCCATTAGGCAGGCCAAGGCAGAGCACTACCAGACCACCCTCGCTTCCACTTGTGGTTCAGCCCGGACCTTCTGGGATAATATGAAAGAGCTAAATGGGAAGTCCCGCTCCCCCCCAACATCTCAGCTCTCCATCAATGGCACCCCCACCACAGATCCACTCCTTATAGCCGATTGCCTTAACACTGCCTTCTCTGACCTAAGTTCAGTCCTCCCCAGCAGCTTCTTTGACCCAATCCCCACCTCTCTCCCTCCGGTCCGGCATTGCCCACCATTCTATCTGCACACCCTATCCCCCCAAGAAGCCAGGCTGCATCTGCTAAATGCCTTAAGTAGCAATAACCCCAGCAGTGACCCCCTCGACTCCAGGGTCCTCCATATGGTCTTGGACAAAGTCCTAGTCCCCCTGACTGACCTTCTAAACCAGTCTCTATGCCTGGGTCAGTTCCCAAGTGCTTGGAAAACTGCTGAAATCACACCAATACATAAGAGTGGGGACCAGTCCACCCCCAACAATTACCGGCCAATCTCCATCCTCCCTCCACTCTCTAAAGCCCTTGAAAAAGTGGTGTTGATCCAGCTTTCTGAATACCTAACCAAGTATGACATTATGTGCCCAAAGCAGCACAGTTTCCGCGCAGGACACAGTACAACCATGGCTCTCCTGGAATTCTCCCAACACCTGCATGCTGCTTTTGACTCTGGCAGCCTTGCAGGAGCAGTGTTCATTGACCTCTCCAAGGACTTTGACACTGTCTGTCATTCCTTGCTACTTGACTCTCTCCACCAACTTGGCTTCTCTGGCAGTCCCATTTCTTGGTTCTCTAGCTACCTCTCTGCTAGATCCTAGCGTGTCAAGATCAGTGGCTCCCTCTCCAGCACTCTTCCCGTTCGCTCTGGGGTCCCTCAGGGCTCCATCCTGGGTCCAATACTTTTTAGTCTCTACCTCAACACCATCCCCAGCTCATGTAGCGGTAAAATGCTCCTGTACGCTGATGATGCAGTCCTCGTTGCCTCACATCCCAATCCCACCACCCTCCAATTATCCCTCCAGCAAGCTTACAACCAAGCTGAAAGGTGGTTCGGTGACTGCAGATTGGTTTTTAACCTAAAGAAAACCAAATCAATGCTCTTCTCCCACCACCAAAATAAAGCTAAAAATATCCCTCTCTTGATTATCCCCAGCACTCTGCACCCACTAGAACAAGTGACCACATACAAGTACCTAGGCATCATGTTCGATACTGCCCTTTCCTTCCACACCCACATTAATGCCCTGTCAGCCACCATTAACTCTCGGATTAGCCAGCTTTACAGGCACAGGGACTGCCTACCTCAGGTTGCCTTTAGGCTGGCCATCACCTCCTCTGTCTTGTCCCTCGTGGACCATGGCTTGCCCATCTATGCTGCAGCTGACAACACTGTCCTCTCCAAAATCCAACTCCCCATGAATAAGGCCTGTAGGCTCCTGACTGGTTCCCCACAGCTGCACTCACACCTGCCTTCTGTATACTACCACCAACCTGCTCAACTTTGAGGAGCGACTGCTCTACCAGACCTGCCTTCTCGCTAAGAAATCACTGCTAGGACTCTCCCCCCCCAGGGGTCTCCACCTCCCTACAGCAGTCATCATCGTCCGTCACCACCCATAGCTCTGTTAAGGCCACTTTCAAGGTGCCCAGAACCAAGAGTTCTCTTGCCCAGAGATCCTTCCTCTACCAAGCCCCTACCTGGTTCAACTCCCTCCCTCCCTAGCTGCATCTCCAACTTGCCAAAAACTAGCTCCTTCAAAATAGCCCTTCGGAACCATATCTTTAATACCCGCTGTTGTAGGTGCAACTAACCCCTGTTGTAACCTGTGGTACCTGCCCGCCTTGCCCCCTGCCTCGACAACATCCACTGGACAGCCTCTTCCTCCTCCAGACCCACTCCTTCCCTACTAGGTCCAAACAGGGATGTAACCCGCTGTCTTCTCTGAGGACCTACTATATCCATGAGTGTAACTCACAATTTTGTAACACTGTGCAGCCTAAGTAACATACAAACTACTACATTATGTAACCTAAGTGTATCTATGTTAAATGTTCCTTTTACTGCACCAGTAATGTTATCCTCTGTTTTAATCTGCACTATAATAACTGTCTTGATGTCTGCCCCACCCCTTGCGCAATGAGGTGCCTTTGTAAATGAGTCTGCCAAAAGATTGTAAACCCAATTTGTAATGAATAAATGAATAAAAATGTTCCTTTTTAACCAAACTGTACAGTTTACTGAGCATTAGTAATTTAGCTAAACAGCAATATTGAAGCTCAACATTCTTTTTGAAAACAAATGCTCCAAGCTGTTTACACATACAATATACATTTGCTACATGAGTCTGTGCTGCTATTGCTGACTCAGCACAGCTTATTTTGTCTGGTTATTCTTTATGTGTACAAGAGAAAGTTGAGGGATTGAAAAATATAAGTATCTCAACTCATGTTAAGATATGGATTGTCAAAGCCAGGATATTTCACTGCTGAAATCAGGTGGCACATCACAATACATTAGATGCCTGGTTTCAGGTAGTACATGTTTGCTGTAAGATATTTGAAATCATTTGCAACAATCGACAGTTTTTCTTTTTTAACATGAACCTCTTTATTGAATGATTTTCAAAATAAAAAGCATAAAGTAACAATGAGCAATACAGTGACACAATAAAGTACCAAATTACAACAGTCCCCCCAAAAAGGCATCATTGCAAGTATTAATTATGTTGTTCCAAAAAAGAACAAACATGTCATATCTTTAATGCAGGAGACAGAACCATAGAGTAAAGTAAAGATAAGGCAAAATAAATATGGTAAATATAGAAAAGAAAGTTACCAATGAACAAGGCAATACACAGTGGGTTACAATATGACTCAGAGTGAGTCTCGGCACTGGGGAGGGGTCAGCCATCCGCTGTGGTGGAATTTCTTGCTAACTAGGTTTTAAATAGTTTCTCTGGATTATTTGGAATGTTATTAAATAAAATGGTTTGCCGGTATTCTGCTGGTGATATCTGTTCGTTATCTTGCTGAGGACAACTGGACATGCAGCTGGGTGCCAACTACTGTTTGTAACTATTGTAGGTATTTTAGTCAGAGACATTGGGGGAGGTGGTGGGTTGTGGAAGAGGGACTGAAAAAAGATGTGACTGGAAAAAAGGGTCCCAGTTTTATGGTACATATACTGTTTTCCAATTGTGGAAAAAGGCAATCTGTTAAAGAGAACCAAATTAGCTATAGTACAGTGCCAGGAGAGCACTGATGGAGGGGAAGGGCAACACCAAGACATTAGCAGAAGTCATTTCACCTCCATTAAAATGTCAAGGTGCCAACACTGCAGAGGTTTGAATAATGAGGATAGCTGAGTCGAGATACCTAAGAAGCAAAGCTCAGGCAGGGGTGGAATTGGTGTGTTGAGGATTCTGGAGCAGTCTGACAAGATATTTTGTCACCATGTGGTAAATTTGGCACATCTCCAGAGTATATAACAGAGTATACATCACAAGGAAAAGGTCTCCACAATTGTTATCCTTAATGCAATTGTGCTGCCCTGGACCAAGTCAAAAATGTTAAATATCTTGGAGTCACCTTGGATGATACTCTCACATTTGCTACTCATATTGACAATATTACTAATCTGACCAATCAAAAATTTGGAGCACTCTACAGACAAAGACTAAATCTAACCACTGACATGAGGCATATGACTGTCTCCAGCATGGTCCTCCCCATTATTGACTATGGTCTCCCAATCTATGGTGCAGCCTGTGATTCTGTCCTTAATAAGATAAAAATGGTCCTCAGTAAAGCCAGTTGCTTTGTTAGTGAGTCTGATCGATTAACTCACACTTGCTCCCTGTACTCTCGAACTGGCTGGCTCCCTCTCTAAACAAAAATATCAGACTTGCCTGCTGTCTGAAAAGCACAGTTGGGTCTCACCCCAGCTGCAATTAGTGACATTCACTGCCCAGTCAACAATACTTATACCACATGGAGCATGTCCAGAAAAGCCCTAGAAGTCCCTTTTTGTAAAACAAGTCAGGGTAAACATTCATTTACGGCTAGGGTTGCTTGCTGGATGAACAAACTCCCTCAATCCATGGTGGGTTTCACTAACATTTCACACTTTAAGACCTCCCTAAAAAAGAGCTCACAATGAAATCTATATGTTGTTGTTTTAAATGACTAAATATCCCTTGTATTATATGACTACTTACTTTTTTGCGAATTGCCTAATTTCCACGCTACTTTATCCTTGGCTCAAACACCAAATTAAAACTATACAAGGCTATATCTTAAATGTTTCTGGCATCTTACAGTACTGTTTGAGTGACCTATGCCCTTTTTGTATCTCATTATCTGTTTTTCCTGTTACTCTTACCACTGTCTGTCTGCTCCATTGACTGTACCTGATCAGCCTCTAATCTGAGCTGGAATTGTGTTTGTTTTCTTAAAATGTATCGTAATTACTGATGAGAAACATTTGGAAAAGAGCACTTGTGCTCATAGGCGTTATCCAAATTTCAAATAAAATTAATATGAACAAGTCCCATGTGTGATTGGGAGCAATGCCAACAGGTAGAGTGTGGGACAAGAGCAATTGACCTTAAGACTTGAGTCTTGTAACACTGAGGCAGAATTGTAAGGGGAGAGGGAAATTGTTTAACAAGGAGTCACACTAAGCCAGAGTTTGTTTCCAGATGCAACCTGGGAGCACAAGGAAGTTAAGTGACTTGCTCAGGGTCACACAGTATGGAAGTAGGAGCTGATGAGATTCAAATCCAGGTCTCCAGGTTTGCATTGCAGTGCCTTAACTACTACGTTATACTGCCTCCTAAAGTTGGAAAATACTTTTCTTAACATCCTTGTGAGCCCGACGGGAGAGATGGATTGCTGTGGTCCATTCAAAGGGTAGTACAGGATATCTTAGTTCCAATATTTTATCTGATTTAAGAATATGGTTCATGTACAGTATCTTGGATGTAGAGATGGGCAAAGTGGCCCCAATTCAGTCCACAAAATGAATCGCAAAGTGAAAGCGAATTCGCAGAGTGCTCTGAAACATGAAGCGGAGTACTTTGCGCTATAATGGGTATCATGAAGTCCATTGAAAACAATGACTTCACGTTACTCTGCCTTCCCAAACCACTACTCCACCAATTCATAAGGCAAAGTACATTGAAAACAATGTACTTCAACTCACTTCACCTTGTTTTTAAGCTCCAAAGGTGAATTTTGCAGTGATTCATGGGATTTCAGGTCACATGGGCTCTAGATTGTTCTGCACAGCCTCAGTTCAGGGTAGCGTGTGTAGGAAGCTGTAGGAGACAGACTGCTCTGAGAGCTCTCTGTGATTCAAACCCCTAAAAGCTATTAAAAAAGCCTTTTTGAGTAATTTGTTTTTGCTGAAACTTTAGTTCATTGATTGTAGGAAACCCTCCTGTGCTCATATCATCGAGCGTTTATTGTTTGTGTATGGATTTTGAATGTTAATGTATGACATTCAGTCTGTGTACTGAGAGACAGTGGAAGTGTGCTTTGGGGGGAGGGGCGTATCTGTGGTGTAGGTAGATTAACTTGGAGAAAAAGATAGTTCTTTCTGTTTTGGTAATATTTTTCTTGTATAACTGTGTTAATGTACACACAGTAATATTTTCAATAATTCTTGCCATTTTTTTGCAGATTGTTGTGTTGCAGTAGTGCATAATTTTAGTTTGTTTAAAATACATGGTTATATTACTGAAGTTTTCAATTTGCTACGCATTACTGTGTGTGTGAGTATGTGTGTGATGCGTGTCAACAAATCAGACACTTTTTATTGTGCCACATAGTAATTTCAGCAAAGTAAACCTGCTATCCACTGTAGCTGTGTGATTTTTGTTCTTCTTTGTGGTATCTTTATTGGTACTAGTACTAGTGACTGTTACTGCAGCAGTGCAGTACACTGCCCCACCCCCGGGCCTGCCACAACCAGCAAAAGTATTCTTTTCCAGATCTGAATTTCTGATGGTGAGCACTGATTAGTTGTTGTGCCTTTGTGTCTGCATCTCTTCAGTGCTCAGCGCAATCTTAATCTGTTTGTGCATTTGCATCTCTTTAGGACCCAATCTCCATCTGTAACTTAAGTTACAGTTGCTTCTTTGGCTTCCCTTCAGAGTACTGGACTGGTGTAGTGCATAATTCTGCATGAACACTGTGCTCATTAATATGTGTTTTTAAGTCAGGACCATCATCACAAGTCACTCGTGATACAAATCACATTCTTCATCATCACAATCACAAATGTAGTCACAAATCACGATTCACGATCACGTCACGAATCATAACATTAATTTTTTTACTAGTTACTTGGATGTATTATAAGCCTGTTTTATAGTATCTCTCCAGGCTTCACCACCCCACCATTGTACTCATTAATATGTGTTTTTAAGTTGGGGTTTTGTGCTATAGCCCATCAGGGAAGTACAGCCGTAGGCATTTGCATTCCCAATACAGTTCCATACTGGTTATCTCACATCATTGACACCAAATCATGTTCTTAGAAACATAGAGTTTGATGGCAGATAAGGACAACTTGGCCCACCCAGTCTGCCCCTTTCCCTACCTATTGGATAAGCTGCAGATTCTAGTTAACCAACAGCCTACTTCCTGCAACCCCCCACTATAATTGCCTTATGTCTGTCCCATGCATGTTTGAATTCCCCCACTGTTTTAGACCCCACAACCTCTCCAGGAAGGCGGTTCCATGTGTCCACCACTCTCTTAGAGCTTGTTTTGTAGTATCTCTCCAGGTTTCACCACCCCACCATTGTACTCATTAACAAGTGTTTTTAAGTCAGGGAGTTTTGTGCTACAGGTCATCAGGGAAATACAGCTGTAGGCATTCGCATCACAAATCACAACATTCATTTTTTTACTAGTTACTTGGATGTATTGTAAGCCTGTTTTGTAGTATCTCTCCAGGCTTCACCACCCCACCACTGTACTCATTAATAAAAGTCTATAAATTGGGGAGTTTTATGATACAGGCTCAGTTCATCAGGGAAGTACAGCCATAGGCATTCGCGTTCCTTCCTGTACAGCATGTGAATTACAGTACTGTAAGTAGTGGTGGGTGAAGTGGCCCCAATTCGCTCTGCGAAGTGACTCATGGAGTAATGCGGAATCTGTGGAGCACTCCACAATATGGAGTGGAGTACTTTGCTTCATAATGAGGAACGAGAAGTCCATTGAAACCAATAACTTTGTGTTATTCCGCCTTCCCCAAACCACTTCTCCACCAATTTTAAGGTGAAGTACATTGAAATCAATGTAATTCGCCTCACTTTGCCTCGTAATTGAGCTCCAAATAAAATTCTATAGTGAATCATGGGATTGCAGGTCACATGGGCTCTAGATTGTTCTGCACAGCCTCAGTTCTGGCATGGGTAGTGTGTGTGTAATGGTAGATGGAGACAGTTTGCTCTCAGAACTCTGCGATTTAAAACCTCTAAAAGTGATTTAAAATGCCTTTTTGAGTCATTTTGTTTGCTCAAGATTTAGTACATCGATTGTAGAAAACCCTTCTGTGCTCATATCGTCAAGTGTTTATTGTTTTCTGTAGACTTTGAATTTTAATTTAGAACTGTCAGTCTGTGTACTGCGAAGTGTGCTTTGGGGGAGCGGTGTATTTGTGGTGTAGGTACATTAACTGGGAGAAAAAGGCAGTCTTTCTGTTTTGGTTATATTTTTCTTGTATAACTGTGTTAAGATACACACAGTAATATTTTCAGTAATTCTTCAAATTTTTTTGCTGATTGTTGTGGTGCAGCAGTGTATAATTTGTCTGTTTAAAACATTTGGTTATATTACTAACAGTTTTCAATTTGCTACACATTACTTGTAATGTGAGTGTGTGTGCGATGTGTGCCATTCAATCAGACACCTTTTATTGTGCCACAGAGTAATTGCAGCAGTGTGAACCTGCTATCCACTGCACCTGCATGAATTTTGTATACTGCTTTGTGGTATCTTTACTGGTAGTGGATTGCTCCTGCCGTGCACTAATCCCCCAACTGGCAAAATGTATTCTTTTCCAGATTTGGATTTGTGACTTGTGAGCACTGGTTAGGTGTTGTTGTGTCTATTCATATGCATCCCTTGAGTGTGCAGCACAATCTTAATCTGTCTGTGCCTTTGCAGTGCACCATTAATTCTGGGAGACTGCATTTCTTGTTACACTCTCATTTCACTTTGTCAGCACTAGGAAATTTTCTGAACACAAGACAGTAGCATTTTGGGGCTGCACATTAATTCTGGTGACTCTTTGTGTGACCACTGCATGCATGACTGAGTGCACCATTAATTCTGGGAGACTTTGCATTTCTTGTTATGCTCTCATTTCACTTCGTCAGCACTGGGGAGTTTACTGGACACAAGACAGTAGCACTTTGGGGATGCACATTAATTCTGGTGACTGTGTGGGTGGGGTGCTGCCAAGATTGTTGTTACTCTGCCTTACTTCGCGTTTAAGGTGGAATGACAATGCGAAGTAATAATAACAAGGCGAAGTGAGCATTTCTTATGGGGTACTCCATGTAGTGAAGTGCCAGCTGCCTTTCCACTTGGATGGTAGACTATGTCCTGCCAGTCCACCCCAGGATGCCTTGGAAAGCAATGAGTCATGACCAGGAGGATCGAGGAAGATGAGTTTTTCCAAAAGTCTAAATTGCTGCCGGACCGGTGGCGCTGAGGGTTGAGGTGCTGGATGCCACACCTCATGCTGTGCTGGTGACCCAGGTTCAGGAACAGACTTGGGTTGCTGGGTGTTGGTGGGGTGAAGGAGGATTGAGCATCCCAATGGATGTTCTCCTCCTTTGGGGTGGCATACTGGGGGTGCTGCATGCACCTGATGCTCCTGAAGCCGGTGAAAGCACGGGCTTTCAGGGCATTGGTGGCTCTGCTTCATGAAGTCAGGGAGGGGGGATGCTGTTAGGTGCTTGACTGAAGGCGTGCTTCAGCATGTCACCGAGTCTGGATGTATGTCCTTCTTGCCCGCGTCCTAGGGGTTGGGAGAAAAATCGGGGTAATATATATATATATATATATATATATATATATATATATATATATACCCAGCCCTATGAGCAAGATGAAACTGAGGATGGGGATGCCTTGGGAGATTTCCTGGTGGACAGAGTAGGAGGAGGTATAAGGCCTCCTCTGAAAGCTGTGGGAACTGGGCAAGTGAAAAAAAAAAGTCTAAATTGCTGTCCTAAGTTGTAAGAAGTGCCAAATGTCAGTGTGGGGTAGACCCACCTTGTCCTGCTATTACTAAAAAGATAAAATCACATTGGATTTTGGGATGGAGAGGTCCAAAATAGTGTAAAGACTTTTTGCTACCCAAGTGGATTACCAGACTGCTTTATGGTGATTTTTTTATATTGGGGTTATACCATAAATACATGTACTGTTCGGGGAGGTACTCAGGAGGCCTTGGGGACTGTGGTGAGAGACATGCACTTATTCCACTCTTGTAGTATGGGTGCCAAAATAGGATGGTCAGAAACTGCTTTGGGGAGTTTATGTCCCATTAAGGTGCTCAGACTTGGGACTGCAGCCATATTGGTCTCAAGCTTTACCCACTGAGGTGAGAAAAGAGAGGAGGGAATAAACCATCTGCATGTTTGAGCCATGCAGTATGCTAAGGCGTACCCCTCAAACCAGGGAAGACCAAATCCAGTGCTGTGCCAGTGTGCCCTAGACTAACTCATGGAGGTTTGCTTTCCCAGAGATAGTTACTAAAGAGTTGCTCTATCTTAATGAAAATTTTACTTATGGACAGCGTTAGATTATTAAATACATAAAAGAATTTATGTAGTGCAAACATTCACATAGCTTCACTGTTGCCAGTTTTGTTTTTAAATAAAGGGGGTGTTCAATGGCTAGTAAACTGGTCCACCACTTTGTGTTTTTAAATAAAGCACGTAAGCACTGATGCAGATTTTTGCCTTTAGTGTGGTGATTTAGAATACTCAGTGCACTCACCCGAGTGCCCAGTTCCTGAGTTTATTTGTAGTAACTTGCAACATGAACCATATTCTTAAGGGGGCATGAAGCTCTGTTGAGTGAAGCACAAGGGTGGGTGGCCTTGTGAGGCTGTAACCTGCATACACAACAAAACAAAAAGGAGGCTACTGAAGCAAAAACAGAGCCAGGTAAGGTACTCACTTAGCAGATGGGAAACTCAGCTACATCACCACTATAGGCCACATAATCTGCAAGGCACATGAAGTTAGTTGCAAACTTCTTTATTTCAAAGTGAATACAGCAAGCAGATTGGATACTGGTGCCCCTCCCTGTTCAAACAGCCTTGTACCAGTATCCAAGCTGCTTGCCATAGGCACTTTGAAATAAAGTTTGCAACTAACTTCATGCATCTTATGGATTATGTGGCCTACTATACAGTGACAGTGTAGCCGAGTAACTTGCACATGTTTGATGGAACTTTACACTTTAAAAAATAAACATCTTTTTGTATGCAAACTTGTATACTAAGTTTCTGTCTCCTTCTAGGAGGTGATTGCTCTGTTCCTTTTGGTCTTTTCTGTTAATGTGGTATGGCTCAGGTTAGGTGAACAGGACCACACAATAGCATTATGGTAACAAGACCTAAGGAAACCAGGAAACTGCACGTGCAAATTATCTATGGGCCCTAACTTGTGAAAGTGATGAAACTATTAAAAATGTCTTTTGGTGTAGAATTATGGTGGACTTAAAACCCTTACATAATGACCAAACTTACTGGTTCATAGTGTTTCCCAGAACAATGGCTACATGGGCAATTCCAAGTTGCTGGAATCACATAAAGTCACTTAGTCCATCGTCCAAACAAAAGTTCAAAACACACATTAAAACGTTAAACATGTAAGGATGCTGTAATGCAGATATGCTCCCCAACATTGGATTTCATATGATTTCACTACAAATATCCATGGCTTTACGTGAGAAGAAGCAAAGGAATATAAAATGTTGTTGGACTAATTTGCTAGAACAATGACCATTTTAAAAATGGACAGCTATGGCAGGTCTGAATTTCAGATATTTACCATAATTCTAACAGTAAAATACTAATAATGTTCAAATATTTTTCATTCCAAATTCCAACTTGCTTTATATTTTCTTCTCATGAAAACTTTAGGGCCAGTTGCTTTCTATTAATCCTTAGGTTGACATGCATTCAGCTATGTAAGTACAGGGTGGCATTTTTAAGTAGAAAAAAATATTCAGCAGTAATAGCCAACTCAGTTAAGAAGGGGGATAAAACCTTTTTTAGGTACATCAGGGAGCAAAGGAAGACCAAGGGAGGGATAGTGAGGCTTAATAAAGGGAAGGGGGTGGGCAGAGGGTGACTGTGAAAATGCAGAGATACTGAACAAATATTTTTGCTCAGTATTTACAAATGAAGAGGGGGAGGTACCTAAAACAAACAATAGAAACACTCTGGATACAGAAGTTGATACCAGCCCATTTACAGAAGAAAGGGTTCTGAAGGAACTCTTACAACTGAAGGTGGATAAAGCAATGGGGCCTGATGGGATCCATCCCAGAATTCTAAAAGAACTAAGGGTAGAACTAGTGACACCACTGACTACTTTCTTTTACAAATCATGGGAGGATGGGGTGGTACCTGAGGACTGGAGGAGGGTAGATGTGATTCCCTTTCACAAAAGTGGGAGCAGGGCAGAAGCAGGAAACTATAGACCTGTGAGTTTAACCTCAGTGATAGGGAAAATGATGGAATCACTTCTGAAGGAAAGAACTGCCTAGTACCTAGAGGCCAGAGGGGCACAGGACCCAAGGCAGCATGGATTCACAGCGGGAAGGTCATGCCAGATGAATCTAGTAGATTTCTTTGACGGGGTGACCAAAGTAGTAGATCAGGGAGGGGCTGTGGACATGGCCTACCTAGACTTTAGCAAGGCATTTGACACAGTCCCACACAAAAGATTAATTTACAAGTTAGCCAGCCTGGAAGTGTGACCCAAGATGATAGCTGGGTAAAGAATTGGCTGGAGAATAGGACACAGAGGGTATTAGTAAATGGAGTCCACTCTGAAGAAAGGGGGGATACTAGTGGGGTACCGCAGGGTTCAGTATTAGTACCGGTCCTCTTCAATGCCTTTCTAAGCGACATTGCAGAGGGACTGGAAGGAAAAGTATGTCTCTTTATAGATGACACAAAGATCTGCAACAGAGTTGATGCACAAGGTGGGGTGGAAAGGGTGAGAAGGGACTTGGCAAGGTTAGAGGAATGGTCAAATGTATGGTAGCTTAGATTCAGTGCTAAGAAGTGCAAGGTAATGCACCTGGGAAACAAAAACCCAGGGGAAGAGTACACAATGGGGGGTGAGATACTAACAACAACAAAAATGGAAAGGGACCTGGGGGTAGTCATATCAGATGACTTAAAGGTGGGCAAGCAATGTGAAAGGGCAGTAAGGAGGGCTGGGGGATACTGGGATGCATAGGGAGAGGCATCACCAGTAGAAAACAGGAAGTTGTTATCCCTCTGTACAGACAGCTGGTGAGACCCCATCTGGAGTACTGTATGCAGTTCTGGAGACCCAGTCTTCGCAAGGACATAGACAGGATGGAAGCTGTCCAGAGGAGGGCAACTGAAATGGTGCAGGATCTGCACCGGAAGACATATGAAGAGAGACTAAAGGAGCTTAATATGTATAGCCTCGAGGAAAGGAGGGAGAGGGGGGACATGATAGAAACTTTCAAGTACCTCAAGGGAATGAACAAAGTCCAAGATGGTAGCATCTTTCAAAAAAGAGGTGTGCAAGAACAAGGGGGCACAATTTGAAGATAGAGGGGGGCGGCTCAGAGGTAATGTAAGGAAGTATTTTTTCACAGAGAGGGTTGTGGATGCATGGAACGGCCTTTCCGAGGAGGTTGTGGAGTCAAAAACAGTGGTTGAATTCAAGCATGCATGGGACAGTCATAAGGCAATTCTAGGGGGTGGGGGTAGAAAGAAGTAGGCTGCTGGTTAACAAGGATCTGCAGCTTATCCATTAGGTAGGGAAATGGGCAGACTGGGTGGGCCAAGCGGTCCTTATCTGCCATCAAATTCTATGTTTCTATGTTAAGTAATAATCAGTTTTAGCAGAATAGATGAACAGCCACTTTCATTTTCCTTCTAATATGAGGACAGACTAGGGAAAAGTAGTTTCAGAGAGAAATTAAAATGTAATAGTTTTCCCCATGGCAACTATTTCATCTGGTGGTAGTGATGTTGATACTTCTTAGTTAATTAGATTGGAATGGGACTTCCTTTGTTTCTAGAGTTTTTATGTCATCAGTGAAATTTAACTATCCATTCACTGCAGTGTTGGTTCACTAGTAATCATATATAAATATATATATATAGAGATATATATATATATATATATATATATATTTATTTATTTCTATGGCTCCCTGCTACTGGTGTACGGTGTAACCCTGTTGAGGCAGTGATACTGACACTGATTATTCTATGACCTTACTCATAATATACACTGTCATTACTGGACATGATCAAGCAGTTTAACTAATAGCAAAGTGACACAACTTAAATAATAGCCAGTTATTTTTTTCCTCCCTTTGTGGGAGTAATTCTTTGTGAGGGCCTGGTAATATCTGTATATCTCAAGAGTTAGAAATCTGACCCAAGAAAATGGTACTTGTATGCCTGCAATAAACATGATTTTCTACACTCCTCACTTGGGTACTCATTCATTGTGCTGACAGTAGCAACAACCATGAAATAGTTTCTCACACAAGTAAGAGCTGGACTCAAAGGCCACAAATCAGCTTAAAGATTGCATGCCAGAAAATGATTGCATTTAAATATCTTATTAACTAAATAAATGATAACTATAGGTGCAGCTGTTTTATTGCAAACTCTGTCAACATCCACCGGACACCCCAGTAAATGAGAGGTTACACCTCTGTGTGCCGATAATGTACACATATATTGACGTGAATAGGAAAATAATAAAATTCATATAATCAATTATATACAGCACACATGCTAACCACATAAACTTGAATTATACCTAAAAGATAATATTTTCTAAAGATGTACCTACAGTGTGAACCACCAGAAGAATTGTTACTAAGGTAGAGTTTCCTGTTTATTTCTGTGTGCCCACAATTTCCACATTAATGAAAACCTTCACATAATATAATTTTTTGCTCCATTTTTCTTTTTTTGCTTTATCTTTTCACCCTCCTCCATTCTCCATCTCTGCCACTCCTTCAGACGTGAGCCAAGGCTGGATCTGATCCATCTCACTCCCCGAGTCACTGTTCCAGATAGCAGCCAACCCCAGGGTAACCCCGACGTAACCCTTCATGGGGCGGGTACCCTCCTCTGAGGGGAAAGGCATCAGCTGAGGGGACAGACCAGCACTAATGCTTGGCCCCAGGGTGCTGCTGGAATGGATGGCTCACTGGACATTACATAGAAACATAGAATCTGACAGCAGATAAGGACCGCTTTTTCCCACCCAGTCTGCCCATTTTCCTACCTAATGGATAAGCTGCAGATCCTAGCTAACCAACAGTCTACTTCTTCCTACCCCCACCTCCTAGCATTGCCTTATGACTGTCCCATGCATTCTTGAATTCCACCACTGTTTTTGACTCCACTACCTCCTCAGGAAGGCTGTTCCATGCATCCACAACCCTCTCCATGAAAAAATACTTCCTCACATTACCTCTGAGCTGTCCCCCCTCTAGCTTCAAATTGTGTCCCCTTGTTCTTGCACACCTCTTTTTCTGAAAGATGCTACCTTTTGGACTTTGTTGACTCCCTTGAGGTGCCAGAAAGTTTCTATCTGTCCCCCTCTCCTCCCTCTCTTCAAGGCTATAGATATTAAGCTCCTAAAGTCTCTCTCGATATGTCTTCCGGTGCAGACCCTGCACAATTTTAGTTGCCCTCCTCTGGACTGCCTCCATCCTGTCTATGTCTTTGCAGAGATTGGGTCTCCAGAACTGCACGCAGTACTGCAGATGGGGTCTCACCAGCTGTCTGTACAGAGGGATAACAACTTCTTATTTTCTACTGTTGATGCCTCTCTCTATGCATCCCAGTATCCCCCCAGCCCTCCTTACTGCCCTCTCACATTGCTTGCTCACCTTTGGGTCATCTGATATGACCACCTCCAGGTCCCTTTCCATTGTTGTTGTTGTTACTATTTCACCCCCCATTGTGTACTCTTCCCCTGAGTTTTTGTTTCTTAGGTGCATTACATTGCACTTCTTAGCATTGAATCTAAGTTGCCATACATTTGACCATTCCTCCAACCTTGCCAAGTCCTTTCTCATCCTTTCCACCCCACCTAGTGTATTAACTCTTTTGCAGATCTTTGTGTCATCTGCAAAGAGGCATACTTTTCCTTCTAGTCCCTCTGCAATGTTGCTTATGATGACATTAAAGAGTACCAGTCCTAGTACTGAACCCTGCGGTTCCCCACTAATAACACCCCTTTCTTCAGAGTGGACCCTGTTTACTATTACCCTCTGTGTCCTGTTCTCCAGCCACCTTTACCCAGGCTACCACATTGGGACCCACCCCCAGGCTGGCCAACTTGTATATTAATCTTTTGTGTGGGACTGTGTCAAATGCCTTGCTAAAGTCTAGGTAGGCCATGTCCACAGCCCCTCCCTGATATACTACTTTGGTCACCTAGTCAAATAAATCTATTAGATTCTTCTGACATGACCTTCCCGCTGTGAATCCATGCTGCCTTGGGTCTTTGGCCCCTCTGGCCTCTAGGTACTCAACAATTATTTCCTTCAGAAGTGATTCCATCATTTTCCCAATCACTGAGGTTAAACTAACAGGACTGTAGTTTCCCCCCTTCTGCTCTGCTCCCACTTTTGTGAAGTGGAATAACATCTGCCCTCCTCCAGTCCTCAGGTACCACCCCATCCTCCCATGATTTGTTAAAGAGGGTAGTCAGTTGTGTCACTAGTTCTACCCTTAGTTCTTTTAGAATTCTGGAATGAATCCGGCCCCATTGCTTTGTCCACCTTCAGTTTTAAGAGTTCTTTCAGAGCCCTTTCTTCTGTGAATGGGCTGGTATCAAGCCCCATATCCAGCGTGTTTCTATTGTTTGTTTTAGGTACCTCCCCCTCTTCATTTGTGAATACTGAGCAAAAATATTTGTTTAGTATCTCTGCCTTTTCACAGTCACCTCTGCCCACCCCCTCCCTTTATTAAGCCTCACTATCCCTCCCTTGGTCTTCCTTTGCTCCTGAAGTACCTATAAAGTTTTATCCCCTTCTCAACTAGATGGCTATCTTTTCCTCAGTTTGGACCTTTGCTGTTCTGACTGCCTTTCCTGCTTCCTTTTGCTTTAACTGATACAATTCTCTGTCCTGCTTCTTCTGTGATTACTTGTACTTCCTGAATGCTCTCTTTTTCCCCCTAACCTTCCCTGCCACCTCCTTCGAGAACCATGGTGGTTTCTTACATTGTTTTGTCAACATTGATGGCCTCAGACAGCCAGGCAGCTATCATCTGGCTGAACATAGAGTGGGTATTTCCCCTTTTCGTGGCAATCCCTATGTTGCATCTAGCAGTGCCTCCAGTCTCCACCGGGGGCCACATCAGAGCAACATCACCCTTGTACCCACCCCAGGAGAGGAAAGCATTCCTGTGGATGCTCAATCCTCTCCTTCCCCTTCTAGCCCCTGGCATCCTGAGTCTGTTCCCGAACCTGGGTCGCCAGCATGGCTCGAGGAAAGGGGCCAGTGCCTCAACCCTCTGTGCCACTGGGCCAGCCTTTTTCCATTTTTCAAATAATGCTGTTGTTGTTTGTGTCTCATCCACACTGATGGTACAGACAATGTTTTTTGACTGTGAGCAGCACGAAAGGGACCTGTAGTATGTGGTTTCCTTTTTGCTTGAAGTTAAATGATAAATTTGGTTAAGCTGGACACCACATCAAACTTAGGGTATGCTCAGAAAGGTGTTCTGACTATGTACAATATTCTTAGATATTTACATATACACACTTGGATATTTACTGTACTATGGTAGACTAAACAAATTGATTTTTATAAGCTGGCCATTAAACTCTTATCGTACAATTTTATTTGTACTGAGTGAGATACCCCTTATGGTATAAGAGTGTCTTCTCAGGCAGATGGAGTGAAAGGTTCACAAAGTGAAGCTGAGTTGTTCTGTCTGTCCAAACTGTGTGAAATTCTTACCAAAACAGACATCTTACATAATACATATAAACTTACTAAAAATCCAATGTGTCCTTTAGAGTGGCTTATCATAGATTTTCCATTTTGTTTTTTATTTAATTTAAGAACGCACATGTTCCAGCCCATTGCTGCAGTGGTAGTGCTACCACTCATGATATCATTGACCAGGCTTTTGGACTGAACCAAGGTTGTTGAGGGCTGGCTGGCGGGTCAGAGGATCAAACATCACAGAGGAGTGCCACCTGCTGATGTCTGGGTGGCAGAGCAGCTCAGAACAACGGGAGGGAGTGACATTGTGTTGCATATGGGCAGAACTTGCATTAGCATGCTCTTGCTGGGACTTCAGTCCTACATGCCTGCTGTCTATGAGGACAGGAAACACAGCTGAAAGAGGCAGAAACACAAGGGGTAAATCCCCTATACCCACAGCTCCATGATGGCAAGTATATATGCCCAGAAGGCAGTATACCCACCATGCCAGGGCAGAGACACAAAAGTATAAATAAATAAAAAAAAAACACATGCATCAGTGTGCTCCTATCCTACCACTAAAGTGGATCACTCCACATAAATGTTTCCTGCACAAGATGACAAAAGTGCACATGATAGGAGGGCTCAGAGTTCTGATTAGTGATTGACAAAAACAATATTAGCAATGCATTAATTTTTTTCTATTCTGTTTTCCCCTTCTTGTTGATATCGCCTTTTCTGCTAGTTGACCTTCTAGTCTCATCCATTGCCTCTTCTGTCACTTATCTGGCCCCATGGGGTCCACATAGGGCATTTTCTTGGATAAAGAATTTCCTTAGGAGTGATCACCCTCAGGAGTGCTAGAAGCCTTGACTCTCCTTGTACCCATCAAGTGTGTGGACTGGTGGGCAGTCAAAAGTGGTGGTGCCTGAGAGAGCTGGCATCATTCTGATGCACATTGTTTTTTTTGTTTTTTTTTGGTAATTTCTGCCAGTACCTGGAATGCAGCTGACTACTGTTCCATGGTCCACATGCACACATATGTGGTTGACTGCACACTGGAACCAGGATGCATCCCTCTTACCACATCACCCTGCAGCAACACTACCACCTGTGATCTCCAAGCTGCAGTGTGCCACTGAGAGTGCCACCCTCCCTTTCTGGAAGAGGAGCACATTCAATGGAATGCTTATTCCTTCTCTTCCTGACCATCCTCCAATAACCTAGGCTTGTTCCCAGATACTGGATCTCTGGCATCACAAAGGGCAGTAATTCTGCTGCAGCAATGGGCTGTACAATATGTAAGTGATGTATAATAATAACTGGTATCATTCATGTCATTGGTCATATTATTCAGTGAAATTTCAGTGCACTTTTAAATGTTCTTGGTGGCACCAAAAAGATATCAGACAGATTGGAGTTACTGAGCCAGTCTGTTGATAGTGAGGTGTATAAAATAGGGTTCAGTACTAGTGGGGTTATAGAGGGACACCGGCAGCACAGGATCTGCAGAGCATTAAAGTCTTCACTGGAGCTGCCTGCCAAGGGATATTTGATTTTTTCCTGAGAAAGGAGGACAGAATCATCATTTGATCTTATTCTTACTTGTACTGAGTGAGTAGTAGACTGATGAGTAAGTGAAAGAATGCAGGGAGGGGAATGGGAGAAGGATGATGAGGGCAAAGACGCTGGAGGGACAGTAGGTTCCATGGTTAAACAGGGAACTTTGGTAGACTTGATGGGTCATTGGTCTTTTTTTGCCATCGCTGTCTATGTTTCTGTTTCTAAACTTTCTTTAAACATGGTGCATGCCTCATTAACTGGGAACCGGCTGATACAATATCTATGTACAAATGTGTAGAAAGCTGTAATGTGGTTACTTATACAGTAAACCTGTAGCATACCTGTCTACAACTTCTAACAAATTTGTTCAGCATTCCTTTAATAAAAATTAAAAAAATCATACGCAGTCAGCGCGTTGTTCCCACTAACACAGTCAGGGATTACGCATAGCTGTTTCATTGCCTTAGCACTACTGAAACTAGCATTAGCACAACCAGGCTTTCCAAAGTCTTGTCTGAATTCCTTTCACTGTGCTAATCACAATTAGACTAAATGCAATGCTTTCTAGATGAAATGAAGCAATGCACTGTACCTCGTCCATTCTGTACTTGAGGTTAGGTAGAACTGGTGTAAACACTGCACACATGCACAGTGCAAAAAAGTCCTCCTGTTGAAAAACTAGTTCAAATTAATCTCATATTCTCTAATCCTAACTTGACTGAAGAGCAATTGTTGTATGATGTATTTAGTTATTTACCTAGTTATTTATTTATTAATTTCAAGAGTTGCACTAGGAAAGACATACTGAGCTGAGTAGCAGTTCGTTTCCAGATGTGTCGGGGGAGGGGCACATTTAGTTATTAATTTTTTTATTTTATTTTATTTTATTTATGCATTTGTTAACCCAGTAGATACAATGGTCTCATGGACTGTTTTCAGGCATGACCCAGGCCATCTAGATGGCACATAGTTTAAAAATAACATAGGACTTCACAGAGATTGCAACAACTGTTGACAACATGATTACATACACCAAGATTATTACAGGTACATACAATACTAACAGTTAGACTCTATACAAATTTTCGATTATGACTTACATGCAGATAAAATTACATGTTAAGGATAACAATTATTCATAGGCAAACATGCTTTACTGATAAACTGTTGTTCAATCAAAGAACACAGAGGACTAGCTTTTAATGATCTAGAAATGAGAACAACATTTGTGATCATGGATTAGCAGTTACATAATGCATTGCCCATAACAGCATTCAGGAAGTGCTTTTAAAAGTTGGAAGGGAACCAAGGGAGTGAAGGTTCTCTGCTAGAGAGTTCCAAAGCTTAGGGGCTGCACCAGAAAAAGCTCTTTGCCTCATAGCCATAGATAGCCTTGGACATTCCAGAAGATGGTTGGAAAAGGATCTCAGTAGATGACAGTTCAGTCTCATAATTAGAAGTTCAGATAGAGGTGATTGTTTTACCTTCATGAAGAATTTTAAAAATTAGTTATCCAAATTACTGTTCCTTATGTACTTGAGGGGGAAGCCACCCAAGCATTTGTTATTTGATGCAGTGGTGTGTGTTGTAAGGTGCTTGAGTTACAAACCTGAAAATACTATTACACACTGTATTTAAGTGATTGAGCAGTTAAGGCAAGGTAGGGGAGATGATAGGGGAACAGTAGTCTAAGATGGGAAGAAGGCTGCCTTGCCCAATTGCCAGCCTCATGCCAGGGATCAGTAGGTGCCTCAGCTGATAGCACACACTCAAACAGTGATTGACCCTTCTGACAGCCTGTCCAATGTGGGTAGCGAAAGTAAGTGCAGGGTCAAGAGTAACGTCTAACTAAATTGGTAGCCTGTGATGACGGCGACCACAATCGAGTGCTTTCAAAAAGGGTGACTCAATCACGGCACCTGTGCATTGGGCTACCTGGTGGTGGGGGTGACCAAATTGGGGGGTAGTCGAATATAGCGACAGGATATCGCTTTGTATGCACACACACGAGGGGTGGGGATGGACCACACCGTGCGATGGGCAGAAGGGAGGGAGAGTCTGTGGGATGTAGTGCGACAGTGAGCTGCTGAGCTGGCTTAGTGGCATGGTGGGTTGGTGGCTGGCTGGGGTTGGGAGGATGCCAGGTTTGGGTCTGGGCATGCTCATTGTTGGTGCCGGATTCAGGATTTTCTTTTTTTTTACTTTTGCACCCCTCTGGAGTTGAGAATCCTTTAGTAGGAGGGTGCAGGGGGTACAGGCCCCTGCATAAAAGTAAAAAAACCTAACTGTTGTGTGCCCTTTTGCTGTTTGCTGCGAATGTACATTGCCAACATTTATTTTCGGTGATGTCCACTCACCCAAATGGTGATCTCTATTCCGTGATTACAATTATGACATGGAACCCTTAAATTCCCTAACCTGCTCTATGATGGTTCCAGCTGAGGTATTTATATTAAGATCATTAGAGTGCCTCTTGAATATATGATTGGGGCAGAACAGCATAGTTTTTTTTTCCTCACTGACAATTAGTCTGTGTTGCGTGTACCAGTGAACAACAGAAGAGAAATCAGTAGTGAGGTTCTGAGTTATCCTTGTGGAGGCTTTGTCACTGCTGAATAATATAAGATCATCAGTATACACAGTCCTGCAAGATCCAGAAGGTTCCAACATCAGAGGATTTACAAAGAGGGAGTAGAGTAGGGAACCCTGGTAAACACTCACCTGTATTTGTAGATGACTGGATAAGACTCCCCAGTTCAGACCATTTGCATCCTGTTTGAAAGGTAGCATTGTACCCAGCTTAAAGAGTTAAAAGAGAAGCCTAAATTATCTAATACCATGAGGAGAATGCTATAATCCACCATGTCAAATGCGTTTGAGAGATCAACAGATATGGCACCTGTAGGTTTCCACTTATTTGCTTCTCAGAGGACGTGATTAGTGAACTGAACACGATCCATGGTAGTGCTAAAACCTTTCCTGAAACCATGCTGGTCCTTAGATAGCAGATTATAAGTAGCGAGATGATCAGATATTTAATGCAACATACCTTTCTCTAGGATTTTGCTCATAGAGGGTAGTATGGACACTGATCTGTAGTTATCTAGCTTGTTTAGGTTCTCATTTTTAAAAATAGGGACAACTCTGGTATCTTTCCATAGCATAGGAATGGTGGAAGTAGAAAGAAAAAGAGTGATGATATATGAGAGTGGTTAAGCAATACTATCCATCACTTATTTCAAGAACCTGGGACAGAGCCATTCACTCCCTGCACTTCCAGAGAGAAGTAGTGCTCTCAGGAGACAACATATCCCCAGAGGAGATGTCGTTCTGAAATAGAAAGGGGGACAAACAGTTCCCTGACCATTTGGACACCTTAACTGAGGGACCAGGGAGACTGAGGGGAGCTGGTCTCTATGATCATCCAGATTTGTGAATTTGTTATTGAATATAATGGACACTACTGTCGGGTCTGTTTATAGCCCAGAGCTTGTGCTCAGTTTAATAGTGCTTGGATTTTGGGCTGATTTGATGTTCAAATTAACAGATTAAATTTCAGTAGTCACCCAGAATTTGTATTTGTTATGACATAAAGAAGGAGAATTTAAGCAATTTAGCTTCCTGTTTACATTGATTCCTAAACCTCCTGTATGTTTACAAGTTGTCTGTAGTAGTATAGGATTATACTAAGTGAGATAAGATATAACAAATCAGAGCAATTACAGTACAATATGTCCAAGAGTAGAACCATATATGCAATAAGAGGCACTCAACAAAAAGGCAAAACATTTACAATTATTAGAATTACTAGAATAAAGCAGAGAATGTTATTTAATTGATCCAGGAACTATACAATCAATCAATCAAACTTTATTTGACCAGGTAGTTACATCGTTGAGCAAGCTCATTTGCAAGATGGTCCTGGGCACAAAGGACAAATTCATTTACAGTATTCAACATCATTTCATAACACAGCAGACACTGAACAGACTCGTTTTAAGTACGAGATCATTAGGTAACTGATACAGGGGGAGACAGTGAAAATTAGACACTGTTTAGATGTAGGTAGTGGGGGGGTGGCTAGGGCAGTGCTATTGGAATCAGTGGGCTCCCATAGAACTATCCTATTTGATAGTAGAATCCGTTTCAAACTGAGACATCACATTACTTATGCTGACAAGATGTAATGAGCAATACATTTAGCATTAGAAGTGCAAAGAACAGATAGTGAATGGTGGTATTTCAAGTAGGAACAGCATACTAGTGAGGAATGCATTTGTCTTTAGTATTCTTATGATGCACAAGTAAACCTTCAAAACAATGTCTCATGTTATTTCCATCCTGTCTACTCTTTGCAAATTAAATTCTACAGATTTTACCTGCTAATCTGATTCTTCTAGGGAAGGATTAATTTGCTTTGTGAATGAACCCATGTCAATATACAAACCTTTGAACATAAGGATTTAGGAAAGAAGACCTATTTCATAATGCTGAGAACATATTTTTTTAAATAGTGTTACTTCATTGTCCCCAGATCCCCTCCAAAAAAGACAAGGACAAGCATGTTTTGTGGTTGCTCAGTTCGGTAATTAGTTTACTAATACTCCAGTTTCCATAATTACAATAAATGATCACTCTCATTGTCCTGTACACACAGTTCAACCATATTCATAATTTTGTACATGTATACATTGTAACAATTACATCGTATGAGTCCTTCTTGTTCTATTCCTCCTTTCCATTCTTTCTTCTTTCCTTCTGCCCCCCCGGACGTACATTACGGGGTGGGTCCTGTTGCTTCCTCTTTGTTGTCAAGGGGTACGAGCGTACACACCGTGCCCCTGTTTCTATGTGCCCCTTAGTCACATTTTCCTTTTTTAAAACTCCTCCCTTCCTCCCTGTCCTACTCTTCCTTTCCACTCTTTCTTTCCTTCTTCCCCTTTCCTGCTGTCCACCTTCGGCAGTCCCAACAGTAGCACCCTTTCCACTGTGCTCCACCTACCACAGTGGTACACTGTGTTCCACCTTCCACAGTGCTCCTTCTGCTACCTCGTAATGGGCAGGTGGGTGGGAAATTCCTTTTGGAGCAAAATTTTGCCCTCCTGCTCCTGTGCAGCACCTTTTCAAGCCCCCTTCTGGGCCGACCCCTTGTCCGGTCCCCACCAATCTCAGCCTGCCCACTCTCTTTCCGCTCTCTCTTCTTCTCCCTCCCCCGTGACCTCACTAGGCCCCTCCCCTTCCCCCAGTGACATCATTCCCTCCTTCCTTCTGTTTAGCCCCACTCCCCCTGGGCCTCCACTACTTCCTGTCTGGGACTTGAGACAATGTGGTCTGCCCCTTTAAATTGGGCAACCCCTCTTTGTCCCCAGAGCCCCTCCAAAAATGACAAGGACAAGCATGTTTTGTGGTTGCTCAGTTCAGCAATTAGTTTACTAATATTCCAATTTCTATAATTACAATAAATGATCACTCTCATTGTCCTGTACACACAGTTCAACCATATTCATAATTTTGTACATATATACATTGTAACAATTACATCATATGAGTCCTTCTTGTTCTATTCCTCCTTCCCATTCTTTCTTCTTTCCTTCTGCCCCCCGGACATACATTACGGGGTGGGTCCTGTTGCTTCCTCTTTGTTGTCAAGGGGTATGAGTGTACATACCGTGCCCCTGTTTCTATGTGTCCCTTAGTCATGTTTTCTTTTTTTAAAACTCCTCCCTTCCTCCCTGTTCTACTCTTCCTTTCTACTAGCAAACCTCCAGCTTTCGATGGACGGTTGGCTTCCCCCCTTTTTCCACTCCCCTTTTTCAGCTTTCTCTGTCCTCTCGCTGCCTTAGACATACCCTTTCCTCATCCATAGTTCAATGGTGTTAGCCAATTCTTGATTAAACAATGCCAGCCCCAAGTCCGAGAGGTGTACCCCATCACCCCGAAAATATTCATCTACCTGTTCCCGAACTGCTTGGTAAATTACTGCTCCTCCCAGGGACTCGAATAACCTGCCCACCTGTGTGTTCATCTGCTTCCTAGCCATATCCATACCCTTGTGGCTCTCTTCCTTGTGCCACACCCTCTGAGGGGTTGAGTCTCACCACGTCAGTGTCACCTCTGGCCACCATTGTTTAATTGTTTCTATATCATGCTTTATGTGGTAAAATATGTCCAGCCAAGGCCTTGTCCCCAAGTCATTGCCACCCAGGTGTATGATGATGAGGTCTGGTCTCCCATGGACCTTCACGACTTCCCTCAGCTCTGGCAATAACTGTGCCCACCTCATCCCTCTTTGACCTTTTCACCTTACATGGATGACATCGCTATTCAGATAAAGCGCTTGCCCCCTTGTCTCCTGATGGCCCACTTCTCTGCCCAATGGATAAATGAGTGTCCACAAATCCATGTCACTAGTCTCTTGGTTCTGCCTGTATACAGAAAAACAAACGTACATTATTTTGTGCAGCTCTAAACTCCCCACCCCCCTCCCCCCTTTTCCGCCATACCTGCTATGGGAAACAAAAGAAAACTGTTAATGTGGCACTTTGCATATATATTTTTTGTAACATTCAGACTTCCAGCTTCCTTTTTCCATGATTGCCCTCTCTGTGCCCCCCTGGGCAGCCAGTGTTGAGGCCGCCCCAATCCTGAATGAGTATGAGGAGTAACCTTCTACTGGTTTACCCAAGAATCTGAGTCCCTTATGCAGCACCGCCGTCACTTGGTGTCCTCTAACTGGTTTCCCATTACCATGTATGAATAGGGAGGACCCTTCCCCAGTGGGCCGCCCTGCCGTGTACTTGTGCAGTGCACCCACCGGGCAAATGGCTGTGTTGGTATGCCTCCTCAACCATATTCAGTTGCCCTGCCCTTGTTGGTCTGTCTTTGACTTTCTTAAGTTTACTACCACTGCCTCTGTGTGCCACTCTATATCTTCCCACTGAAGACTGCAACTCTTAGTCCTTCCACCTTGGCCTACTACCTCACTTAACCTGAAGGCCCCTTCGTAAATAGTCAAATACATGGCCTGGAACAACAGCGCCTCACTACTTGAGCTAGTTATGTGGTGCAGTATCCCCACCAGCCTCTCCAGTAAACCTTCACCTATTGGTTTTCTGCTATCTTGCTTCTTGTCCATCCCCGGGCCCAACCCTGCATCATTCTGCGAGTCAGGTTACTCTTTGTGGGGTCCTCCCACCCCTTTAAGCTACATACTTGTAGTATGGAGTGAGATGAGTCTCTTTGCAGATGACTCGAAACTGGGGGCAGTGGTGGATGGGGAGGGGGGGAGGGTGGCCCTGCAGTGGGACCTGGAGGCTCTGGAAGATGGTCTAGAAAGTGGAAGCTGAGGTTTAATGCAGGGAAATGCAAGGTACTCCACCTGGGGCAGAAACCCAGGCCAGGTGTACACCCTGGGGAAATACTACAAGTCTCAATGGCTGAGAGGGACCTGGGGTGGTGGTGGATGTCAAGATGAACAACTCTGAGACTTGTAGGAGAGCAGCCAAGGCCAACAGGATGCTGGGATGCATCGCTAGGGGATCACCTCCAGAAGGAGGGAGTAGATACTCCTCTGTATAACTGCTTGGTGAGGCTGCACCTGGAGTACTGCGTGCAGTTTGGAGGCCGACTTAAAGAGGATATTAACCTCCTGGAGAGGGTCCAGAGGAGGGCAACCAAAATGATTTGGGGCTTGGGGACAGGACCTATGAGGAGGCTCGAAAGAGCTAAATATACACTTTGGAAGAGAGAAGGGACCGGGGGACATGATAGAGGTCTTCAGGTACATGAAGAGGGTAAATAGGGGAGGAACAGTGAGGGTGCTTCGAAGGAAGGAGGAGGCCACTAGAGGGCATGGGTCGAAGCTGGAGGGAAGATTCAGGGAGAAAGGAGGTGCTACTTCACTGAGAGGGTGGTAGAGCCATGGAATGCACTACCTAGGGGGCTGGTGGAGGCAGAGACAGTGGAGGGGTTCAAGAGGGTGGGACAGGTACAGGGAAGGGTTCAGGAAGCAAAACCCAATGCAGCAAGAATATCCGGAACTGCGAAGGGAGAAGCCAGAGAAGGCGAGGGGGACAGCAAGGTCAGCACCCAGGGTGGGGGCTGACCAAACGAGCAGACACGAAAGACCATTAGGCCTATTCTGCTGGCATTTTAGTATGTTAGTATGGCTGCTAAGTGAACCCCCATGGTGGTGTGTGCCCAGCCCTGTTGCCATCCCCCCATTATGAACCTGGCCACCTGTTCCTGCATTACTACACCACTTACCTGTCCACTGACTTGCTCGCAAACATTTTTGAATGCCCTCCAAGAGTTCTCATAAGCTCTAAGGGTCCTAGGGGCCCAGGAGTTCTGGAACAATATTTCAGCTCCCCTAATCCAATTGTCCATACACATGTTGGAATGGAACTACCCTTGTCCTCTGCTCCAGGTGCGATGGTCCAGAATTTGTCCATCTGCAAACGGGAGAGGCAGTCAGCTATCACGTTTTCTACTCCATCGATGTGTTTGGCCCTGAATGACAAGTTCAGAGCTAAACCTAAACACACAGTCCCCCTTAAGACCCTTGTCACCCTTTCTGACCTGGTCCATTTTTTGTTCAAAACCTCGACCACTGCTTGATTATCGCTCCAGAACATGACCTGCCTGTTCCTAAACTCTCTCCCCCAGACTACCATTGCTACCCATATGGGAAATATTTCTAGGAACGTGATGTCCTTTGTCACCTTCCCTGCCACCCATTCCTCGGGCCATTGTTCTGCGAAAAACTTTCCTTGGAAATAACCTTCCATTCCTACCCCCCCCCACACTGCGTCTGTATACAGCTGCAGGTTCGTGTTGTACAGCCAATCATCCTGCCAGAATGTCTGCCCACTGTACGCCTGCAGGAAGTGCTCCCATACTGCCATGTCTTCTCTGGTACCTTTATTTATGTCTATCCAGTGGTAAGGCTGCTTTGCCCCTCCCATTGCCCATGCAAGACACCGTGTAAATGTACACCCCGGCATAATAGCCTGACATGCAAAGTTCAGATGCCCCATTAAACGTTGTGCTTGCTGGAGCTGACACCCTCCTGCACCCACTGACCTGACTCAACAACACCTGCAGTTTCCTGACCTTCTGTTCTGGTAACCGGTAAAGCTCTTGTACCCTGTCTAACTCTAAATCCAAAACCTCCATTTTCTGCAGTGGGCCCTCTGTTTTGCCTTCTGCTAGTGGTAGCCCCAGCTCCTGACATAAGGCCTTGAAGTTCCCCAGCATCACACCCATCTCTTTTTTACCTTTCCCTATGAACAAAAATATCGTCGAGGTAATGCACCATTGTCCGGTGCCTGAACCTTATCTGGAACAGCCATTGCAACTGTGTACTAAACTTCTTGAATGTAGCGCATGCTATCGAGCACCCCATAGGCATGGTCTTGTCGAAGTAATACCCCCTTCTACCTGGAAACCTAAAAAATCCCAATCTTCTGGCTGTACTGGTAGTAGCCTGAATGCGAATCCTATGTCTGTCTTGGCCAGCCATGCTTCCTGCTTTGTCCTAATGAATCGCACTGCTTCCTCCAACGTGGCATAGGTCACCCTGCTATCTTCTTCCCATATGGTGTCATTGACAGAGTCCCCTTCCGGGTATGAAAGGTGATGTATCACCCTATACTCACCTGGCTGTTTTTTGGGAAGCAAACCCAATGGCGATACCCGGAGGTTTGGCAGAGGGGGTAATTCAAACGGGCCTTCCACCTGCCCCGCTGTTACCGCCATTTGGATCAAACTTGCCAGTACTGCACATTTTCCTTGCATAGACTTAAGATTATTTGCCCTTGTCCCCTTCCTGATCCCCCGAAATTTCAAATTAAATCCTGACCGAAAACCTGCTACTAGCTCTTTGGCTGCCACCAAGTCGGGGTAGCCCACCAAATCCTTCTGAACTGCTGCCCCTTTTATTGGTGTCCGTGTCATCCTGAACCTGCTCCCAGAAACCTCAGCTGTCCTGATACCGGGTCTGGTAGGAGTGTCCCTGCCTCCCCCACTTGCCCGCCCTCTGTTTCTCCTCCCCCATTGATGGCCTTGAAATGCACCATGGTTGGGCCGAAAGGGCTGTTGATGCACCTGTTCCTGACCACCAGCGCTCTTTTCCCAGTTGTATCTGCACCTGGCCACTGGGTGGTGTCCCGCACATTTTGAGCAGACATGTCGGAATCGGTCACGTGATGGCAGCCTGAAGCGAAAGTCGCACTCGCCCGGAGCTCCCCGATCGACTGCTTAATTTGTTTACCTTGCAGCATCTCTACGGTCAAATAGCAGCTGCTTTCAAGAGACAGTAAGCCCTGCAGCAACGGTTTACTCGCAGAAGTCGGCGATGGAGACGTATATTAAAAAAACGCATCCGAAGCATTCGCCTCCACAGACGCCGGAGAAATCACAGGCCGCAAAGAGGGCCAAGCAGCAGGCTGCTAGCCTGTCTCAGCTCCCCTTAGTCGACTCCCCGCTCATGGAAGCCAAGTTCCTCGAAACGATGAAACCCCTTCAAGCCTCCATTTCAATTTTAGCTGGGGATATTCAGGATATTAAACAAGCTGTGGACTCGTTATCCAGGAGAATTGGGGATGCAGAGAGCAACATTTCCTTCATTGAAAACAGACAAAATGGAGCAGATACAGAGATTGTCCTGGCAAAGAGAAGAATTAAAAAATTAGAAAACAAATTAGAAGATTTGAAGGGGCGCAGCAGAAGGAACAATTTGGTGGTTACTGGTATACCAGAAAGAGAGGAAGGTAGTCTCCAATTACATTCATACAAAAATTCTGCCTTAAAACAGCAGGTTCTCCTCCTGGAGGGGGAGATTATATAATAGAAAGGGCACATCGAGCTCGACGCCCTCCCCCTGTACAGGGTCAACCCCCCAGACCTCTGATTCTCCGTTTTCTTAATTATCTGGATAAACAACACGTTCTGGATAAAGTTAGAGGAATGAAGGAGCTTCTGTGGGAGGGCAAGAGAATCCAAATTGTACAGGATCTGCCTCATTCTGTAAGGATCAGAAGACGAGAACTACATCCATTAGTCTCCAAACTTATTGCTGCGTCGAAGTCTTTTAGGGTGAAATACCCTGCCATTCTAATGGTTTCTCATGAGGGGAAATGGCTGTCCTTCGAGTCACAGCAGCAGGCCCAACAGGAGCTGCAGCGGATACTACCAGATCTGTTCAAGTGAACCTTCGCCTTATTCATCTGTTCGAGTGAGACTCTCATCCACCTAATTATGAAGGACATATGACGGGAGAAATGTTGGACATTTAATAAGAAAAAGGACAAAATAATTTTTTTTTTTTTCTTTTTTTTTTCCCTCTCCCTCTGAAACAACTTTTTGGGACTAGTTTATTCTTATTGGAACATGGCGGATCTACCGAGTTCATAATTAGCAAGATTTGAGCTGATTTGCGGGGATGTCATCTTGCTGGTTGTTTACCCTGAGCAGTTGAAGAGACATCATAAGAGTTTTAGGAAGAAGAACAAGGAGTGAAAGAAAGAGCGATGGATGCTAAAAGGAAAAAAAGTCCCAGGGGGGTTTATGCCCCCTTACCTTTTTTTTTTTGACTATGGAGCACATATTTGATTTTTATTGGCCTATTGTGGGATAGTATCTCAGTAGGCGGGATAGGTGGGCTCCGGGTGGGGAATGGGGTGATAATTAGCTCTAGGCTGTTTTTGGATGTATATCATGTGGCAATATAGCTCTAGGAGTGCAGTTTTTGGGAACTAGGGGTTATGTACTATAAAGAGGCGGGAGGGTATTAGGAAATATTATCATAAGAGGGTGGGGAGGGAGACTGGGGTGGGCAAGCTAGGGGGGCGGTGGGAAATCTCAGGGACTTGAATATATAAATAAGGGGAGGTCTTTTGTCCGTTTGGGTGTTAGCATTATTCTACTTGGGGCCGATAGTATAATACCCCATACGAGTTTTCAGAGATTTCCATTTTATTCCATTTACCAGGTAGATGGCATTACCATATAAAATTGTCAGTTGGAACATAAAAGGAGCCAAGGATAGGGTCAAGAGGCAGGTGGTCCTAAAACACCTCTTACACTTATGGACACAAATTGCTTTCCTTCAGGAAACCCATCTAAAGAGAGTTGACCTTCACTATTTTAAAAGATTGTGGGTAGCTCAAGTTTTGTGCGGGCGTCATCTAAGAGAGCTGGGGTGGCCATCCTAATTGCAAGAGGGGTGCCTTTCAAACTGGTACAGGAATGTTGGGACCCAGAAGGGCGTTTTGTATTTGTGAAAGCAATATTAGCATCTCAATCTGTGGTATTAGGCTCGATTTATGGTCCCAATTATGAATCCCCTTCATTCTTCAGGGACCTTCCCCTCAAAATGGGCCTAGAGGCACACAATATCACCATTCTTGGAGGAGACTGGAACTTGGTACTTCAAAATGATTTAGATCTCACAACAGGCACAGAGGCCTTTCCCCATCCCAAAGGGCCCTGAAAGATTTTATTAACAAAACAGCCTTAGTTGACATATGGCGTCTATTTTTCCCAGAAAGGAGACAGTATTCGTTTTTCTCCCCAGCTCATCATACTTATTCGAGAATAGATTATATCTTAATTAGTTCATCTATGGTTCCCAACATGTCCCATGCAGAGATTTCAGCAAGGGTGATCTCAGACCATGCTCCGGTGTGTGTAACATACACGCCTTTTCCAGAGATGCGTAGATCTACACAATGGAGGTTAAATACTCAAATTATAAAAGAAGAAAGTTCCCTAAGAAGCATTAGGGAGCTTATTGTACATTTTATGTCTGACAATAATAATTCTATATATCAAAAAGACCTAATATGGGCTGCCTTAAAATGCTTCCTAAGAGGGGAGTTGATTAAGATTGCGTCTAGGAAGAAATGGGAGCAGGGAGATAGGCTAAGAACCGTTATCGGCTATCCAATCAAAAGAGAATACTCTATCCCGTATCTCACCTGAGTCAGAGTGGGTTAAGTTGCACTAATTACAGGCCCAGTACTCGGAAATAATGTTTCAACAAGCAGAACTTGCCCTTACTCGAACCAAGATGCAGTATTTAGACTTAGGTGAAAAAGCGAGCAAACTTCTTGCTTGGCGAGTGAAACAAATGGATTCAGCTCAATATATAGTGGGTGTTCGTGTAGGCCAAGGGGATCGGATTTATACTGATCCGAGAGAAATCTCAAAATTATTTGGAGAGTACTTCCAGAAATTATATGCACAAGAACCTGATTTGAGATCTTCCGGTCCTGAAATTTCGGAATATTTAAATAAAGCGAACTTGCCAAAATGATCAGAAGCCGAGTCCAAAATCTTAGAAGCTCCAATTGCTATATCTGAGATACACCAAGTTATCCAGCAGTTGCCTCTAGACAAATCTCCAGGCCCCGATGGTTTCCCGAGTAATTTTTATAAGGCTTTTCTCCCAGAGATCTCACCAGTCCTACTAGACACTTTCAGATACTGGTACAATTATGGTATTTCTGATCCAGCTTTCCTGGAGGCCACAATCTCCCGAATTTTAAAACCGGGTAAAGACCCAACCAGTCTGTATAGTTACCGGCCAATATCTCTGCTTAATACCGACATTAAAATACTCACAGAAATTTTAGCTAGTAGACTAGCCGAAGTCATGGACCGACTAATATGCAGGGAACAAGTGGGTTTCATGAAAGGGAGATTATCCCACGATCATATGAGGAAACTCATGCATCTTATTGCAATAGCGAAAGATACTAAAATCCCAGCGGCACTCCTATCACTCGATGCCGAAAAGGCCTTTGATCGGGTCTCATGGCCCTTTTTATTTGCTACTCTCTCGGCCTCCGGCATACCCCACAACTTCTAAGTTGGGTCAGATTATTATACTCATGCCCATCAGCCAGGGTGAAATGCAATGGATTCCTGTCACGCGTCTTCAAGTTGGAGCATGGTACTAGGCAGGGCTGTCCTTTGTCCCCTTTATTATTTAACTTGTATTTGGAACCACTACTGTGGGATTATAAGAAATTCGGCTATCAAAGGTATACAAAATAGGGATTCTAGTTATGTCTGTTCTGCATACGGATGACGTGTTTCTACATAGAAAACCCAGAGACTTCGATCCCAGCTATACTTAAGGAGATTAATAGTTTCTCCAAGAGTATCTTCATATAAATTAAACTGTGCCAAAACTAAAGTTTTCTCTCTAAACCATTTTACGAGGAAAGCAGATGTGCAGGGTTTAGGTGTTGCATGGGAAACCAAATTCATCACATTCCTAGGCATAAACATAAATGCGAGTTTTGTCCAGATGATCAGGGACAATTTGGGCTCATAGTGCAAGAGATTTCGGAAGATTTTAAGAGATGGGGCACAGTCTCCTTATCCCTATGGGGCAGACTGAACCTTATAAAAATGATGCCTCTCCCTAGGCTTCTTTACCCGCTTGATATGCTAGGAGCCTTTTTGCCAAAGAGTTGGTTTATTAAATTGCAGAAGTTATTCAATTCCTTTTTATGGCAAAGTAAAACAACCCGTCGATCTTATTTTAAACTTTCGACTCCCAAACTTAAAGGTAGGTCTATAGCCCCTCCCTGTTTATTTATTATTTGGCCCAGCACATAGGGAAATTGGCTTTCTGGGATCGGGATCACACTAAAGTTACTTATACACCTCTCTGGATGGACATTGAACAGGGTCTTGCGAAGAGGGCCAAATGCTCCTTATCTGCGCTCCTTTATATCCCTCTGGCCAGTCTTCCCAAGCCGCTCAAAAATAACCCTATGGGATGGTCTGTCAGGGCATTTCATTAGTTACAAAGCTATTTAGGGGTTCACTGGTGGTTATCTGGCTCTCAACCCATTATTGACAATCCACAAATTAAAATCGATGGCTCCCCCAGTTGCATTTTGGCCTCAGGTTAGTAAATTAATGGTCGCTGACTTTTGGGATCAGGACAGGCCGTATACATTTGAGGTTCTGAAGAAAAATTTGAGCTTCACGGACCTAGATTTTTACAAATGGTTGCAGCTTAGTAAAGCCTGACTCAGGTCTTTCTCCAATGCTCTAAGCGGACAAGGGAGATAAAGAATATACACACACTCTTCTAAGGACTGCGCAGCAACTCACACGCCAGTGGCCAAGGTTATGATCTTCTCCAAGAATGGGATCACACACCCTTCTGGAATCTGCTATTATTGGGTCGAGGTGTTGGATATCAGCGCCTCCCCGAAAGCTTGGGCTACACTTTGGACTACAGTGTATAGATGCATTAAGCAAGACAGGCTAAGATTGATACAGTTTAAAATAATGCATCATCTGTACTTGACTCCTACCCATCTTTTCAGAAGGGGAGTACTTAGTTCACCTCTTTGTGGGAAATGTAAAAAGGAAGATGGAACCCTATACCACCTTTCATGACTGTGCCCTCAGGTTCAAAGCTTTTGGAAATCCGTGGGTACCCTACTTGGCCCTATCCTTGGCTCTCACAGAATGGATACCCCGAGATTTGTTTATTGGGTGCCTCTGCCGACCACTCCCAAAGCCCGAGAGCACGATCACTCTGGCACTGCAGTAACGAAGTTATTAATCCTCAGATACTGGCGCAGACAAGGTTCCAACATTGGTGGAGTGGCACAGGAATGTACTTTAGCTATACAACTTAAAAACACATTGCAGGTATAAGAGGTAGAAGAGAGTCTTTGTAAAGTTATGGGGTTGTGAGCATTTCTCTTCACCTGGGCCGCTAAACTAAAAGTCTTGGTTTATTATGCTAGTACCTTTTAATTGTTAATTGCTATATCTGACCTCTTACATGTCATTGTAGAGGGTAAGGGGGGGGGAGTGGGAGGGGTTATAGTTCCTGGGTTATTTACTGTAGACTGTTGTTACGTCCGGGGAAAGTGCGGGATCCCAATTTCTTTTTAAGATAGCAGCAAGATGTCAATGCTTTCTCTGTAATGCCTATATAACTAAGTGTTGATAATTGTGTTTTTTTTTTTTTTTGAGAAAACAATAAAACTTTAAATGGTAAAAAAAAAGACATGTCGGAATCGACGATTCGGCCATAAGCAGAAAGCCCGATTGTACCCCAACATACCTTCAACACTGCTCCTCCTTTCCTATCCCCTTCTGACTCTTCGTCTGTCGGGCCCATGTAGATTTGTAACCAAAGATCTATCTGCCGCACATCCCATTTTACATCTCCAAAGTGTGCCATCCTCTTTCTAAATTTCTCTTCGTATTTTAGCCAACTATGCCCCCTTTTTTGTACGTATTCTTGATGATCAGGGAATAGGTCAGGAGCGGGGTTGCCAAATCCAGCTTCTTCTCAATGGCGATGGCCATGAAATACGTGAAACCTGTGGACCAACTGTCCCAGGTCTTACCTTTGCCTGCCTTGTCCTCTTCTCCTTTGCCTAATAACATCACTGCCGCCGCCATATCCTTCTTCTCGAAACTATCTTTTTCTTCAGACTTGTCCATTTTGTCCAAATTCGCTAATGCGAAAACGTCAACATATTCCCCCTTCCATATTTTTTCCTTTATTGCCAGCGGTATGTGATCTGCTAGTCTGACCCTCAGTGCTCCTACCTCCCTTCCCCCCATGGTTCCCACCCCTGCCACCCCACTCCCTGCAAATGTCCCTGTCCCTGTCCCTTTTATCTCTCCTAAGGCTTTTTCCAATTGGCCCATCTCATTTTCCTCCATGCTTTTTAACATTTGTTCCACATATTCCTTTACACTGCTTTCTAGGGTCACAGTTGGGTTACCTGCTGGGCTTGGTTGTGGGACACTGGGCCCCGGTGCAGGGTCTCCCAGTGTCGGCACAGGTCCCACCAGCGGCAGCATCGGTGCGGGCACTAGAGGTGGGGCCAGCGGGAGAAGGGGCTCTGGCTCCGGTGCTGGGTAGGGGGCAGGCGGAGGTTCTGGTATTGGGTTAATAGGAGATAGAGCTCGAGAGTCACTGGTGCTGGCATGGGCTCCTCGGGTCTAGGCTCCTGCCCACGTGGTTGCTTAGGTGTTCTCTTCTCCTTCCCCTGTCCTTTCCCTTGCCTACCCTTCCTCTTTGTGCCTTGGTCCGTCTCATCCATCTCCGCCACCTCTAATAATCGGTTGGCCTTCTTCACTAGATCCATGACTGCTCTATAGCAATCGTCCTTGTTAGGCTTCCCCTTTTTTGGTGCCATCTTCTAAGTTATCTACTTCTGAGTGGTCCTTTGTACTCACTTACAGGATCTTCCACTCAAAATCCGTCAAATCTACAACAGTATACTTATTGTTAATGGTATCTTGTTCTACTCAGTGCTGTTATTTTTATCATTATATATAACTACCAAAAAGCCCACAGGCTCAAACTTTAGCCAAACTGATGTGCTTCCAAGGAAAATTCCTTTTGGAGCAAAATTGTGCCCTCCTGCTCCTGTGCAGCCCCTTTTCAAGCCCCCTTCTGGGCCAGCCCCTTGTCCAGTCCCCACCAATCACAGCCTGCCCACTCTCTTTCTGCTCTATCTCCTTCTCCTTCTCCCGTGACCTCACTAGGCCCCTCCTCCTTCCCCCTGGTGACATCACTTCCTTCTACCTTCTGCTTAGCGCCCCCTCCCCCTGGGCCTCCACTACTTCCTATCTGGGACTTGGGACAATGTGGTCTGCCCCTTTAAATTGGGCAACCCCTCTTTAGAACCTATTACCCTTTGCATGATCCTGAGAGCATGTTTGAAGCATCGATTTTTCTTGATATTGATATCTGAAAATTTCCATATACTTATAGTTTATCAACTCTACTTCTTTATTTGCAAGTAAAAACAAAATCTGTTTTATTATCATTTGACATGCAGTGTATATATTGTATATTGACCTGCAGAGAGTTTGAATGCCCCAGAAGCATGATCCGATCCTTAGGAAGTCACACATTTTTGCTTCAGTGCAAGCTGCATAGAAATTGGATAAAAGCAAGAGCCCACTGGAAATAAAAGTTTCATTTAATTTGGGATGCCCAGAGTACATAAAGTGAAAACTAAAATAAGAAATACTGTTTACTGTGTGTTATTTGCTTTCCAAAACTAGTAAAGAAATTTTGTGAGGGGACTTCTGGTGATGTCATCATGGGGAGGACTGCTTGAGATCAGAGCTCTGCAAGCAGCAGCGAATAAAAACCTCCAACTGAACAGGAAACCATGCAAATCAAGTCTCAGAGATGTTCTGGAGGGTCCATTTAACATGAGGAAGCTGCAGAGATCTAAGATGACAAAGGGGACAGCTGAAGCCAATTAATTTCAAGAATAAGCTTTAGACAGAGTCCTCTCTCTCCCCCTGCTACACACTTAACTAAAGTGAGTAAGTGTGTGCATGAACAAACACCACAGAAATGCAAGAAACTTGATAAAATCTGGGCAGAGCTAGAAGCTCACTGAGTAGATGTTAATAATGATACATTGTAAGCCTTGCACGGTGAGGTGCAAAAATGTGAGTAGAGGCTAGACAGTTTGAAAATGGTGATCTGGCACTGTCAACCCATCATGATAACAAAGAATTGCCCCTGCTTCAAATCCTTAACTGGCAGCAGCAGCAGGAATACAAACTGGAAGATTTTGAAAGCCAGTTGAGAAATTGCAATGACCCCAATGGCCTCTCACTGGTGGGATTGGGTTGCTTACAATTCTCCAACCAATTGGGCAGTTGACCTTTTGGCCACAGGCATCTCCAGACTGGCTCAATCAAGCAAAAGAGTGCTTGGAAGGGCCAGATTGGGCATATACACAGGGAAGAGGCCTATACTCTAGAAAAGGTCTGGCCTGGAGAGGCTTGCTGTCTTGTGTCAGCATAGCAAGTTGTTTTTTACAGGTTTTATTCCAGTTCTCAATGTCCAATAGGTTTGCTCTTGGTGACATCTTTCCAGAGGTTTGCCTACTTTGTTTGGCTGACATAGCCTGCTCCCCAGCCCCCCCCAGAGGTGCTTGTATTGTATAGCTCTTCTCTCCCCAGTTCCCCATTTTGTCCCCCCATTCTTTTTTTTCCAGTTTCCCCTATCCTAGGACCCACTCTGCCAACCACCCCCATTCCCAGGCTTGCCCTCCTGGGTGGGGCTTCCCTTTCCAATGGACACTGTTGGCAAGCCCTGGTGTACCCTTGCCCAGGTTGGGGACACTGGAGCAGAACTTCCCCTGGTGGATGTTGGAGGCAATGGAAGGCGGGGTACAGCAGAGCATCATGCTGGTGGGCCGGGTTTTTTCCATTCTTGCTCCCTGGGGGTAGGGACATGCAATGATGTCCAGCATCTGCCCCACCCTCAAAACGGCAGTGCAGATTGTGGCAGCACCTCCAGCCTCCACCAGAGGTTCACAAAGCACCAGAAACTCTTCCCCTTCCTCCCCCCAGAGAAGGAGAGTAGTCCCAGGATGTTCAATACTTCTCATTTGGCCAGTCCTCTGACTGCCGGGTTCAATCTCATACCTGGGTCATCGGCATTGTAAGTGAAATTCCAACCACTACTCCGGCATGCCGGCTAGTTCCCCCCTCCTTAATTTGCTTTCTTATTTCCTGTTTCCCCTTTTTTCTTGCGTACATTGTCCTCCCTCCCCTCTTTTTCTCTCCTTGTTTTCTCCTATCCTGCCCAGCAGTAAGTCTTCATTTCTTGGCCCATGTGGCCTGCCCCTCCACCCCTGGAGTGCTGACCTTGGTTAGTTTTGCTCATTCCTTGCCTTCCCACCAGCACTAGCAACTCCTCCTATCTGCCAGCTCAACCCCTCCCATCATTTGTTCCAGGGACACTCCTCAGTCAATCTTCACTCTTCCCACCCTCTCCCTCCCCACCTCTGCATTGCCCTTACTTTAGTTCCAGCACCAGATTCTTTGCTTCCCTTCCCCCGTTTCTTGCATCCAAAGTTTTTCTTTCTCTCTCTTTGGCTAACCCCTTGGACTCTCATGCTGTGCTTTTCTGAGTGGGAGACTGTGGTTATTGTTCACCAGTGGGTGGTTCTTTTACTCCCCAGAAGGTACTGTGTTGCAAGAATGGACATTTTTTGGTCATGAACAAAATAGAAGAGTAGGGGATTGTTCCAGTGGAGAGACCAAGCTTGTTGAGTGCTGCTGGACTGTTTTTCTTCTTTGGGTTCATCTCTGCTAGGTGTTAGAAGCAAGGGGGGGTGTAAGCAGGAGTCCAAGTAGGGTGTCTGGTGGTGCTATAGGTAGGGAATTTAGGGCCAACTAAGTGGGCAAAGTGGGCCTTATCTGCTGACAACTTCTACGTGTCTATGTTTTCTCTCCATTATCACACCTGACCTGGGTGTACAGGTGCCCACTTGCTACACTCTGTGCACCGGACCGAGTGCACCTGCTATTAGGGCACCAATTTCCAGGGTTCACTGCCCCTTCCCTAAGGTCTGCCCCCCTGGAGTTTGTATCTTTAGTTAGGAGGGGTGTTGGGGGCACTGCCCCCGCAATAGAATGGTAATTCACTGTGAATTTGCTGGTGCCTTGATGGTGAGTGCACTCGGGCCAGCAGAATCACCACCCAGAACCACAGGTGCCAGCAGTTACCATCTAATGGGTGGTTCTTCTTTGGGGCTCACTGTGGCGTCCCCTGTTTTTTGGTGCAGAGTTCCTTCATTTGTCTGTATTAATTGATGCTGGCTGGCAGCTAGCATGTTTACAGTTGTCCCACTAGTGTGTTCTGCATTATTTGAATTGCTTTCTTTTTTGTTCACTGTGGACTCATATGGGAGTTGGCTGAACAGAGGTTAGAGGTGTTTGAATTGCTGGGTTTGTTGTATACTGTTTCTGATGACTTTCTAGTCTTTATTTATTTTCCTTTTATTTATGTCTTTGTTAACCGGGTAAATGAACTGATCCAGACGACCATTTTCAGTCATGACCTGGGCCACATTGTGGCATTACTTGGACAATACAGTACATGCAGATACAGAGTAGTAAGAGAAAACATACACCTCAACATGAGGTGGGTATAATGGTATCAAATAGGTTATACAGCATAATGACAACAGGAGGACAGAGTGATGAGATCACATCTCAAACATGAGGTGAGTACACTGTTGAACAAGTTGGTTGAACATCATGGGGACAATAGAGATCAGCAAGTACATGTAATTATAGGGATCCTGTGGGGGTGACTACAGATAGAAACAGAGTTGAGGGGTAACTACATGTAGAGAGACTGTTGAGGGGTAATTACAGGTAGAGAGAGTGTTGAGGGGTAATTACAGGTAGAGACAGTATAAGATAAAGCAGTCAGGAGCAAGGACACTGGCTCAGTCCGAGAAATTAGCAGGAGGTCGGGCAGGACTGCATTAGATACATAGAGTGCATAAGTGTGATATGTTGCATTTGGGAGCATGGGACATGGGGTTAGAGAGGAAAGGCATGGGTAGGATGGGAGGGGCAGGTAGCAATCAGGAGCATTCAGCTGAGGGAGAGGGGCAGGATGCCCAGTGTTAGCCAGGAGAGCAGTGACAAGTGGCCCCGATTAAGAGTCAGTCTTTTAGAGTTTTCTTGAAAGACAGGTGGCAGGAGGATGATTGGGTTGCTAAAGGGAGACTGTTCCAAAGGGAGGGGGCAGAGACAGAAAAAGCTTTTTTACCCATGGAGGTAGAGAAGCGTGGGACATCTAACTGAGGGACAAATGAAATTTGGAGGCTCTGAGGAGCCACTCTGCATGTCAGGAGTGATGAGTATGGAGACTGATTTCTGCCCCCGATTGTACTGTTTACCAGGCAGCCATTGGCATAATCAAAATGGCCATGTAGAGGAAGCCACCCTAGGGCCTAATAGAGTACACAATGATGAGTTGAATATGGAGCTAAGAGAACAAAGTGACATTTTCTGTTGTACATTGTTGTAATTCATGAGTGAAGAGTAGCTATAACGCACAAGTAGATAGGGGATCAGTAGTCCAATAGGGGCAGTAGGCTTCCTTGCTCAATAGCAAGGCATGCTTCATCAGATAGAGAAATAGCATGAGTCAGTAAGCAGCACCAAGTTTTTGGTAGACTCACCATAGTGTGTTATTTATATGCTCAGAGAAGCTGAGAGAGGGGTCCAAGGTAACACCTAGGTATTTAAAATAGAGAACATTTTCGAGAGGGGGGCCGGCAGAGATCAGAACCAGGAAGGAGGAGTTTGATTTGGTGACCTTGGCAAGGAATGATTTTGATCCGAAAAGCATGGCCTTGATCTTCTTTTCATTGACCAGGAGTTTTCTAGAGAGAAACCACTGGTGCGTGGCTCCTTAATTTAGTGTGAGGGTAGAGGAGATGGCTTCAAGGGATTTATCATTTTGATAGAGGACCAAATTGTCTGCATAGAGAAGTACCTCACAAGTGAGGCTTTCAGCAGGAAGAGCATTTATAAATATTGAGAAAAGGAGCTGGCCAAGAATGGATCCTTGGGGGACTCCAATGGATATTGGTAGGACAGCGGAGAAGGTTTTACCTATTATGACAAATTCTGACCTGCCAGAGAGATAGCTTTCGAACCAGGTAGCAGCTTCAGGGGAGCATCCAAAATGACATAGAGTGAGGTGCAGAAGGGTGTGGTCAACAAGGTCAAACACCTTTGCCAGGTTCATGAATACTGCACCTGTGCCTTTGCTTGTGTCCATGTTTCATAGAATGTGGTTGGAGAAGAGGGCCAGGGCTGAGCTGATACTATAGTGTTTGCGAAAACCATGCTGGAGTGGGCATATGAGGTTATATTTGTCCAGGTGTTCAGAAAGCTGGTGGTGTACTATTTTTTCCAACAGTTTGCTTAGGTGAGGGAGGAGGAAGTTGGGTCTGTAATTATCAGGGAGAGGGGATCTCCTGCTTTGTGAATTGGTACACATTTGCATGTTTCAAGGGGTCAGACACAGTGGATGTTTTAAGGGCAAGGTTGAAAATGAAAGTGAGAGGTTTAACAATTGCTGGAGAGATGAGTTTTAGGAATGCAGGGAAAAGCCCATCACTTCTAGGACTATCTATGGCAGGGAGAGAATTTAGGAGCTTGAAGGTAACACCTTGGTTAATGCCTTTGAAGTAGAAAGGTGGGGTAGAGCAGGCTTTGGGAAGGTGAAAGATTTGGTTAGGCTGTCTATCAGGGCCTGGGAAAAACTGTGGAGGGATTTTATTGAGGTGGGGGGAGAGAACACTGAATTTCTAGTTAAAAAAGTGTGCAATCTCATCAGGCTCGGAGACGGTGCCAAAGGGGGATGTAAGGAGTTACTTGACAGTGAGTCTTAGGGTTTAGGAGTGACCCAATGGAGACCCAGAAACCTTAAGAATTTCTAAGGTTGTTTTTTTGTTGGTTCTGATAATACTGTCACTTGAGTTATTTTGCAGACTGTTTGCAAGTATTGCGCAAGAATCTATAGTCAATCTAGAGTTGTGTGGATCGGGATGCCATGTACTCTTTCCTTTTTCTGTTCCTGTCTTTCATCTGGAACAGCAGTTCCCTAGACATCCAGCGATTGCAGCCTCCCCCAACTCTTCTGGTAGTGACTGGGAAGTGTAGGTCTTGTAGTTGATGGAGGGCAATTGTAAAGTAACTAACTGCAATGTTATATCATTGTGGAGGTAGAGGAAGACCAGTCCATAGCCCGGACAGCTTTGAGGACATTTGTGGGGTCAGGGCAGCTGAAATTTCTAAACAATAGGTATTTGTGGGGAGGTAAATTGGCTTTGGTGGCAAGTATGATGTAGGTTAGGGAGTGATCGCTAATAGAGTTGGACATAATACCTGCCTGAAGGATCAGGTCAGTGCCATTAGTGGCAATCCAGTCAAGCAGTGAGTAGTTTAGCATGAGGGTATTCTGCCTGGTAGGGGAGGAGATTATTTGTTCAAGGTGGTGAGCTTTCAGTAGGTTTGCTTATTCAGGCTAAAGAGGTCCTAACCAGTTCAGCTTGAATTCCCCTAGCACAATGGTGTCCCTGGATGGAGAAATTTGCCCAAGACCATCCAGGAAATTGGATAGGCCTGAGGTACCTCCAGATGGCGAGTTGTAAAAGTAACCCAGGTAGAGCTTTTTTGAGGTGCACAGGATTAATTCCGCAAGAAGCCATTCGCTTTGAAGGGTGGGGTTAAACAACTGATGGAGGTGGCAGTGATGTGGTATTGCATGCTCCCCCACCCTTCTTTTTTCATGGCCTATCTACATGTAATAGAGAGTAGCAGGGGAGCTGAAAAGAGGAGTCTGAGTGGTGGGTTTCAGCAAGGTTTTGGAGAGCCCAAGTACATGTGAATTATAAAGGGATACCCACGCCTCTTAGCTCTGGGAATTTGGACATGAGGCTACAGATGTTAAGGTGGGAAATTTTGAGGCCTGATGATCTAGCCCATGTGGTATTTGTGTGATCAGTGCTGGTGTTAATGGGACCAGGGTTGCTTTCTATGTCTCCAGCAAGGGGAAGAAGTGAGAGGAGAGGACAGATAGGAGGGAGCCAGGGGGTACCCTGAGAGTAAGGGATTGCAGGGACAAACTGAGCAGCCAATGCTCATAGTTTGTTAGAAAGGCAAGTAGAACTGGGCCCATGGGAGTTAGTTCATATCTGACCACAGTGGGTGGGGGTATAGAGGGCATAAATATAAGGAAAAAAGAGGCTAGATGATGTTGATCCATGGCAAGTACCGAGGCACAGAAATCAGATGCTATTAGTAGGCTGGCCAAAGAGGCAACTGTAAGGAGTATCAGGGATGCCTTCATTTTCAGGTTTTGAGTATTCAACTTGACTGAGAAAAAAACAGTGAAGTGAAGCCTAGATGTCAAAAAATAGATTGGTAGTTACTCTAGGTTACGTACAGTAGCTGGCTTGAGAGAAAGTGCCACTGAGGCAAAAGGCAGTGCAGTTTAGGTGGAGGTACAGGGTGTTGAGCAGCAGGGCAAGAAGAAAGGGAGGTTGATAGTCGGTAAATGTCTTGCATGCAGTGTTCAGCTTTATTTAAAAAAATGGCACTGTCTTTTTCAGGTTGCCAGCTCCACCCCATTCCCAAACTGCTATTTGTGTAACACCATAATTGGAAACATAGAAACATAGACTTTGATGGCAGATAAGGACCACTTGACCCACCCAGTCTGCCCATTTCCCTACCTACTGGATAAGCTGCAGATTCTAATTAACCAACAGCCTTCTTCCTGGAACCCCCCCACACTATAATTGCCTTATGTCTGTCCCATGCATGTTTGAATTCCCCCACTGTTTTAGACCCAACGACCTCCCCAGGAAGGCGGTTCCATATATCCACCACTCTCTCTGTGAAAAAAAAATTTCCTCACATTACCCCTGAGCCGTCCCCCCTCTATCTTTAAATTGTGCCCCCTTGTTCTTACACATCTCTTTTTCTGAAAGATGCTACCCTCCTGGACTTTGTTGATTCCCTTGAGGTACTTGAAAGTTTCTATCATGTCCCCTCTGTCCCTCCTTTCATCAAGGGTATACATATTAAGCTCTCTCTCTCTCTAAGTCGCTCTTCATATGGTTTCTGATGCAGACCCTGCACAATTTTAGTTGCCCTCCTCTGGACTGCTTCCATCCTGTCTATGTCCTTGTGTAGATGAGGTCTCCAAAACTGCAAACAGTACTCCAGTTGGGGTCTCACCAACTGTCTGTATAGAGGGATAACCACTTCCCTTTTTATACTTGTGCTGCCCCTTCCTATGCATTCCAGTATCCCCCTGGCTCTCCTTACTGACTTCTCACACTGCTTACCCACCTTTAGGTCATCTGATATGACTACCTCCAGGTCCCTTTCCATTTTTGTTGTTGTTAGTACCTCCCCTGCTATTCTGTACTCTCCTCCTGGGTTTTTGCTCTCCAGGTGCATTACTTTGCACTTCTTTGCATTGAATCTAAGTTGCCATATGTCTGACCATTCCTCCAACCTTGCCAAGTCCCTTCTCATCTTTTCTACCCCCTCTTGTTATCAACTCTGTTACAGATCTTTGTGTCATCTGCAAAGAGGCATATCTTTCCTTCTAGACCCTCTGCAATGTCACCTATAAAGATGTTAAAGAGGACTGGACCCAGTACTGAGCCCTGAGGTACTCCACTAGTAACCCCCCTTCACCCACTCCCAGGCTGGCTAACTTGATTATTAATCTTTTGTGCGGGACTGTGTCAAATGCCTTTCTAAAATCTAGGTAGACCACATCCACAGCCCCTCCCTGGTCTATTACTTTGGTCATCCAGTCAAAGAAATCTACTAGATTCTTCTGACATGACCTTCCTGCTGTAAATCCATGCTGATTTGGGTCCTGTGCCCCACTGGCCTCTAGGTATTCAACAGTTCTTTCTTTCAGAAGTGATTCCATCATTTTCCCTACCACTGAGGTCAAACTTACAGGTCTGTAGTTTCCTGCTTCTGCCTTACTCCCACTTTTGTGAAGGGGAATCACATCTGCCCTCCTCCAGTCCTCAGGTACCTCCCCATCCTGCCATAATTTGTTAAAAAGCATGGTCAGTGGTGTCACTAGGTCCTCCCTTAGTTCTTTTAGGATTCTGGGGTGAATCCTATCAGGTCCCATTGCTTTGTCCACCTTGAGTTTTAGGAGTTCTTTCAGGACTCTTTCTTCTGTGAATGGACTGGTGTCAACCCCCCTACCCAGAGTGCTTCTATTTTCTGGTTTAGGTAACTCCTCCTCATCTTCTTTTGTGAATACTGAGCAAAAGTATTCATTCAGTATCTCTGCCTTTTCACTGTCTCCCTCTGCCCACCTCCCCTCTCCTTTATTAATCTTCACTATCCTCCCTTAACCTTTCTATGCTCCCTAATGTACCAATAAAAGGTTTTATCCCCTTCTTAACTGAGTTGGCTATTTTTCCTCGGTTTGGGCCTTTGCTATTCTGACTGCCTTCCCCACTTCTTTCTGCTTTAATTGATACAGTTCCTGTCGTGCTCCTTCTGTGATTCCTTATACTTTTTGAAAGCAGTCTTTTTCTCCTTAACCTTCCCTGCCACCTCTTTTGAGAACCATAGTGTTTTTTTACTCCGCTTCCTTTCTTTATTTGTTTCACACAAAGGCTTGTTGCCTGTATGATGGCAGTTTTGATTTTTCTCCATTGTTCTTCCACCCCTCCTTTTTGGCCATTTGCTAGAGCATTCTTCAGGTATTCACCCATTTTGCCAAAGTCAGCCCTTCTAAAGTCCAGTATCCTTGTTTTTGTTTGGCTTATCTCCATGGTTGTGCTCATTGTGAAGCACACTGTGCAGTGGTCGCTTGTTCCCAGATGTCTACTGTCTTCTAAATTTGTGATCCTCTCTCCATTTGAGAGTACCAGTTCTAGTATTGCTCCTTCCCGAGTGGGTTCCAGCACTAGCTGTCTAAGGCCTGCCCCCTGCAGGTCACCGAGAATGACCTCGCTCTTGGATGTGGCTGCAGTACATGTCATCCAGTTAACATCTGGCATATTCAGGTCCCCCATCAACAGTATCTCCCCTTTTTCAGCCATTTTGAGAATGTCCTCTATCATTTTCTTGTCCATTTCCTCTCCTTGAGACGGGGGTCTGTATATGACCCCTGTGCTGATTGTGATGCCATTCTCTGTCTCCAGTGCCTCTTGTCCTCCCCCTTTACTTTTTAGTTCTGTAGCTTTGATCCCTTCCCTTATGTATAGAGCTACTCCACCTCCTCTTTTACCTTCCCTGTCCCTTCTCTAGATTGTGTACCCTGGTATGTTGACATCACAGTCATGGTTCTCTGTGTACCATGTTTCTGTGACTGTCACACTATCCAGTTGTTCATCTTCTATCAGGCTACTAACTCAGGAAGCTTGTTCCCGGACTACAGGCATTGGTACTCATTCCTCCATTTAATGTTGGCTTTATCCTTTTTCCCCATCCCTGCTCTTATTGCCCTTGTCTATTTTTCCATTTACCCCTGTCCTGCCCTGTGTTGAGCTCTGTACCTCAGTGTTTACTTTACTAACTGCCATGTTTTGTGGGGGGAGGCTTGAAATTTCCTGCCTCTTAACAGCACCTCCACTCTTGGCTAGTTTAAAAGCTTGCCAAGGAAGCATTTATTTTTTCATATTTAATATACTTTATTGGGAGGAAAGTTATTCTAACATACCCAATATGAGTACAGTCTGAGAACCTTACATAACAGTATAATAAGCCATGACCGAGTTAGAGCTGACATAACCATTTATCTGGTATTTACCAGTGTACCCAGTCAAGCCTTCAATCACATCTCAGATCTATTTCTACCTTAATACTAGTGTTCTTATTTATACAAATCTATCTTCCTACACATCCTTCCTTCCCGCCTCCCTCTTCCCTTATCTCCCCTTCCCCCATTGTATGCAAGGTCCTAAAGCTATAGCTTATAATTTTCTTCTGATATCATCGAGAGTTATATTTCCAAACAAATAAATTAGGTTATGGCCTCTACAGAACTTGTCTCATCTCTAATCTCATTCGCATAGTAGTCAACAGAGTATACAAAGGCACCCAGACTCTTTGATAATAATGTTTTTTTTTAAGTATTTGAGCGGTGATATTTTCTGCTTGAAGAGCAAACAATATCTCCCTTAGCCATCCTGTGAAAGAAGGAACAATCTGGTCCAGCCAGTGCCTTAAAATTACCTTTTTATCACATAGTGATATCAAAGCCATATGTCTTGGCTGGTTTCCCATTAAATAGTTGCCATAGTCTCCCAATATACAAATTTATGGTTTAAAAGCCTCAGTAAGTCCTACTAAAGGATCAATTTTAGTTTTGATTACTTCCCATAATGGTAATGTTTTTTCACAATCCCACATTATGTGCAATAGAGTCCCAGAATGTTTACCGTATCTTGTACACAAATCAGAGGAAAGTTTGCCCATTTTATACAATTTAGTTGGTGTATAATACAGGTTGTGTATAACACAAAATTGTAAAATACTGTATCTGGGCCACTTTATGTCTTGGTATAACTGAGTCCAGATCTTAAACCATAACCGCTGTTGAGATGACGTCGATGGTAACATCTGGTCCCAGACATAATGCAGAGGGCCTTCCTTCTCCTCCATATCCTTCCTTAAGAGCTGATAAAAATGAGAAATTAAATGAGAAGAGGGTAAATTAGAAATAGATAATAGAATGGGTCCAGCCATATTTTGATCCCATAGGCCTGAACCAAAATGTTGTGTAAGCGTGTGTGTCAGTTGTAAATATTTAAAACAGAAAGAGACAGGCAAGTTAAGTTTATGGAGTGCTAACTGAAAGGGCATAAGCCTCTGTTCCGTCAGTAAATCAACCACTCTAAGATGTTTTCCCGATGGCCAAAACTGAGAAGTGATGGGACGGTTACCAATTTTGAAAATTCGGATTGTATAAAAGAGGCTGTGAGACATCTGTTTTTAATGAGATTTGAAATACACTACAGATTTGAGCATGTATTTGAAGTGTGGTCTTAATTGGGGTGTTCTTAAGAGTCCTGGGAATATATTTAATGGGTACATAAACTAGAGCTTTAAGATCACATTTGGTGGACCGACATAAAAATTCCTTATTTGCAACCATAAAGGAAAATATTGTGCTGGCTCTTCTCTCTGTCCATTCCTTAACCAGCAGGTGAGAACCATATTAGTGATAGAAAAGTAATAAAGTAGAAAGTCTGGGATTTGCAACCCACCTGCTTTTTTGGTATGCTGCAGTTTAGATAATGCCCTTCTAATAGATGCATTTCCCCATATAAACTTAGTGATCATTCTATGGATTTGCATAAACCATTGTTTTGGAAGAAAAATGCTTATCATTTGTAAGGGGTATAATAACCAGGGCAAAACATTCATTTTTATCACATTAATTCTTCCCCAGAAAGAAAGCGGCAGCAGGGCCCAACCGGCCAAATCAAGTTTTATGTGGGCTAAAACTTTGTCTAAGTTATACATTTTCATTGTAGATATTGAACAGGAAAGGTATATCCCTAGATATTTCATTCTGTCGCTCACCCAACAGAGATCTAAATGGGAGATTTCAGCTGAAAACGTATGAATGTTCAAGGGCATTACCTCTGTTTTAGAGATATTAAGTTTGTAATTGGAGAACTCCCCAAATTCTTTTATAATTTCAAATGCATCGGTAATCGATAGAGAACGGTGTGATACATGAAGTAAGATGTCATCTGCATACACTGAAAGTATGTATTGGTGTGGCCTTATGCATATACCCGAAATCAGGGGGGAAAGATTTATATGTCTTATAAGTGGTTCAAGATAAAGATTAAATAGAAATGGAGATAACGGACATCCCTGCCTAGTACCCTGTTGCAAGGTAATTGGCTGTGAAAGGAGACCATTACAGAGTATCCTTGCAGTTGGGTTTATATAGAGAACTTTAATCCAATTAATATACTGTATGGGAATGCCAAATTTGGGAAGAAGATAAAAAAGATAGTCCCATGATACTCTTTCAAATGCTTTTTCTGCGTCCAGGGAAACCAACACCGATGGAACATGGGAATCCCTGGATGCAGAAATCAAGTATGCCAATTTACGCATGTGTTCAAAGGGAACCCTCCCTGCTACAAAGCCCACTTGTTCTCTACTTACAAGTCTTTGCCATACCCTAGCCAATCTGTTAGTGAGTGCCTTTGCCAATATTTTCTTATCAACATTGATCAGAGATATCGGACGGTAGTTAGTAATCTGTAATGGATCTCGTCCTGGTTTGGGTATGACTACAATTGTCACTTCGGTAAGGGTAGGGTCAGCAATACCATGTTTGTATATATAATTGAACGTATTCAGAAGAATTGGCTTTAATTGTTTTTTAAAAGTTTTATAGAATTCTGGGGTATACCCATCTGGGCCTGGGGCTTTATCTGTCGGGAGAGATTCAATGACAAGATTTATTTCGGCAGCAGATATTGGAGCCTTGAGTAGCTCTACTTGGTCTGAGTCTAATTGTGGGAGTGGAATTGAATGCAAAAACTGGTCCACTTTGGTAAAATTACAGCCGGTGGTTGATTGTGTATATAACTCTTTATAGTACTCCTGAAAACCCTGAACTATTACTCTGGGAGAGGTGATACTATGTCCCTGCCTACTACAGATACGAGGAATTATTCTGTCTGCAGTTTGTGCTTTAAGACGAAGAGCCAGCAATTTACTCACCATATCTCCTTGGTCAAAATAATGTATTTTGGATCTTAAAAGCAAATGTTCAGCCTTTTCTGTTAAGATAGAATTGTATCGAGCTCTAAGAATTTCCACTTTATGAATTTCCTCCGGGGGTTGAGTTGTTCAAGAGTGCCACCTCCAATCTTCTGATTTTGTTAAGAAGATTAGATGTAACTCGGGAGGTAATTTTTTTCTTAATAGTGGCCAATCAAATAAGCTCTCGCCTTAAAGAACATTTAAAAGCTCCTCAGAGATAATCTAGTTTCCTTGCAGAAGGGGTATTATCAGTAAAGAAGTTATCAATAAAAGTTATTAGTTGGGAAATCAATTGGTCTGATTTCAGAAGCTGATTGTTACACTTCCAGACTTTGTCCCTAATTAAAGAGAGTCCTGGAGTCCAACAAAGCATTGTGGGATGATGGTCTGATATGACCTTAGGAAGATAATTACATGACTTCACCATGGGAAGGTGGCCAGTATCCATGAGAAAATAATCAATACGTGATGATGAGTTATGGGGTGCCGAGTAAAATGAGTAGTCCCTTAAGAGAGGAAATAATGCTCTCCAGGGATCCATCAATCCCACTGACTCCATCATTTCCCTGAGAGCAAGTTGTGCTGGTGACAATGATGACCCTGACCTTCTCGGGCGATCTAAGGTATTGCAGTAAACTAGATTCTAGTTGCCCCCCAGCACTATGGGAAAAGATGCCCAGGGAATCAACTTGTTCATGAGAGATGTAAAATAATGGGGGTCATCTCTTGTTGGTCCATAAATGGATCCCAGTACAACCTCAGTATGTCCAAGAAGTGCTTTAATTAGAACATACCTGCACTGAATATCCATGATGGTGTCCAACAAGTGAAAAGGGATCTGACGTTCTATTAGAATTGCAACCCCTCCCCTCTGGGTATCTGGACCACATCCTATCACCTGACCTACCCAAGTCTGTCTGAAACAAAGAATCTGAGAAGTGGGTAGATGTGTTTCCTGCAGAAAGGCCACATCAATTTCTAGCTTACTAAGGTGTAACAATACTTTTGTTCTCTTCTTAGGAGACTGGGCACCTCTCACATTCCAGGAACACAACCTGTATGAGGCCATTAAATTGGCAATGTAGCCTGAAGAACTCCTCTACTTATAAACTCTCCAAAAAGAATAGCATATACATATTTTCTACAATAAAGATACCCCTGTCCCCTTGCTTACTGAAGTCCCTCCCCTCCCTTCTTTCCACATTTATATTTTTCTCCTTCCCCTCCTATTTGCCCTCCCTTCTGATTCCCCGAACCCCGCATATATCTGAACATTCTGCTTCTAGAGTAAATTGAATCAATATCAGCTGTGGGCCTTTCCTCCCCAAGAGGATACAGCATGAGATTAGAGGGAGGCCGATTAAGGGGGAATGTGAGGAAATTCTTTTTCACAGAAAGGGTGGTGGATGCATGGAATGGCTTACCACAAGAAGTGGTGGCTATGAATACAGTGCAGGGCTTCAAACAGGCATGGGACAGGCATAAGGGAGCAATACAAATGACTATGAATAGATAGGCCACTGACAGAGCAAAGGCCGATGGCACATTTATAAGGTAGAAAAAGAAATGGGCAGACTGGATGGGCCTTGCGGTCCTTATCTGCCGTCAACTTCTATGTTTCTATGTTTCTATGTATATCTTGGTTCACGATCCCCTGGTAAGGTGCCACCCTCTCGCTGACCTCCTTCCCGTCCCGTCCCCCGTCCCTATGTGATCTCAACCTTATTAACTATAAATCCAAAGATCACTACAACATAATGTCTGATGCTGAAACCCCATTGCTTACTAAAAGCAGATAGCATCCTTTCTAAAAATCATATCTCATAACTAGTGATCTTTAAAAAGTTCAGTTCATCTTTTCCATAGAAACCCATTATTGCTTCTCCATGCTTAGCTGCGACATGAAAGGAAAACAAAAAGGGGGGGCCTCCCCACTCAATTTTAAGATTTTCAAAAGTCACCTTGCTTCTTTTGTCTTACTCACTGCATACATATGAGAGAGTGATTAAAGAAAGTGATTAAAGCCATATCCATCGAAAGATTGACGGTTGCTGCCCTCTAGTGGCCTCAGATAAATAACAACATGATGTTACTGATTTGGCTTGTATTCCAACAAACAAACAAACAAAAAAAAAGGTAATCTCCCAGCTTGGCATTTCTGAGAGGAGGCGGAGAGAGAGTAAAAAAAAAAAGGGGGGGATACCTCGACTATGTCCCCAAGAACAGATTCTTACTTCTATAATCTTCTGAGTTTAGGAGCATTGACGCTGAGTCTCTTCCGGATAAGCAGAGAACACATATCAAATGTACATTTTCTGTAATTAGTATGACATTTCTTTGTAGCAACTGCATTAATAAAGTGCATCAGCACAGTAACCCCAAGTCCTCCACTTGCATGTCTTCCTACTGAGTTCTGGATCCCCATCGAAACCATCATAGCCTCTCATCAGGCATGAAACAAATCAGGGAATAACGATTGTAGCCCTGGTAAAGCTTGCTCAGCTGAATCAAAACTGTGCCAGGTATTTTTAGCATAGACAGACAATTGCGCTGGGTATTGCACTTTATATTTTATGCTAGCCGCGATGAGCTTAGTGACCATAGGATGATATGCAGCTCTCCGTTGTCTGGTTGGGGCTGGTAGGTCTTGGGTAAAGTGCAGAGGTTGCCCATCCCATAGTACTTTGTGAAGCTCTTGAGTTTTAGCCAGGATATGAGTCTTATCCAAATAGTTCAAAAATTTCAGAATCAGCGGTCTAGGTGGTTTTCCGATAGGCGGCTTGGGCCTAAGAGTGCGATGCGCCCTTTCAATAACATATGTCGTATTGTTGGGAGAGGGCCTGGCGACCTTGGTTAACAATTTTTGTAGAAATGATATCGGTGCCGATCCCTCAGACTCTTCTGGAAGACAGAAAATAAGAATATTATTTCGGCGACTCCGGCCTTCCAGATCCTCCAGTTTGGACTCCTACGCTGTATTTTCTGCCCTAAAATCATAACTTCTGGCTCTATTTTTGTTTGCCAGGATTCTAGCGACTTAGTATGGGCTGCCACATCTGAGATAGCCCTGGTCGCATCTGTAAGATCTCCCCTCATAGACTTCAGTTCGGCAGTAATTTCCTGTAGTGCCATTTTAAAGGGGTGAAGTTCCTCCAGAAACCTCTTTTCTGTCAATGGAGTTGAAGTGGGCTGATTAACCGAAGAGGGAGAAGTCGCCATTTTAGCGATAGCACCAGACTGACCTTTAGATCTTTTAGACTTCTTCTCAGGAGTTTGTGGTGGAGTATGCAGGGGCTGTGCTTGGCGCATCTCCGCTTCCATGTTGCTGAAGTAGGCAGTAAAATCAGAAAGGGATGTCTCGGCTGTTGAAAATATCTTCCCAGGCTCAGCGTCTCTTCACAACATTCCAGAGACTATCCAAGAATGATGTTTTAGGTAATGTAAGTGATCGCGATTAGCTAAGATTAGAGATTTGATCAAAAACGGGAGATGAGATGGGAGCCGGTCTTCAGAGCTGCTACCCCATCAGCGGCATCACGTGACCTCTGCCAAGGAAGCATTTAAACCTGTCACCTAGGAGCTTGGTTCCCTTCATGGGCAGATGCAGACCATCGTGCCAGTATAGACCTTTATCTCCCCGGGTTGACCCTGGAAGACTACTGTATGCCTGTAGTTCAGTGGACAAGCAGCCAGCCACTCCCCCTTCCTGTGCTTTATAAGCAGTTCCTCTGAGCCTCTCTCTCAAGCACTTTTTCTTTGCAGCTGGAGGCTCTGTCAGTCTGTCCTTTGCTGCTGGCTGGGGCCTATCCCCGCCCGCCTAGCCATTGTGGCTTCTGCTTGTTTCTGCTGGACTTCTGTTTTCTGTTCTCCTGCATTTGGTTTGTATTTTGACTCCAGCTGTGTGCTTCTTTGTGTTGTTTGTTCTATTCCTCTTTGTTTGTGTGTCTTTTGTTTTGCCTTCTTTTGGGGGGCTTCTGTTCTAAACTCCTTGTATATTGCTAATCCAGATCTCATGCTACAGTACAAGTCACATTAAACTGTTCTGTCATCTCACTGGTGTAGCATTGTTCAATGAGTTGCCTAATCTGTGCAGTGTTTAATTCAATGAATTAGTAAATGTTTAATATTGGTTTGCAACTAGCAGTTAGGATTATAAGCTTTATTTTCAGCTGAGTGCTTCTGAGTTTCATTTCAGAAGGCAGACTAAACAACCCTTGAAGAATGCTATGATATTTATAAATAATGCTCTTAAGGAATGCTGTGATATTTATAAACAATGGCATGAAAATGCATTGCATAAACACTGCAAAACAGCCATTGCCATATCACTAAACAGGTATAAGTGAGTTGAATAGGCAGTGAAGAATGGTTGGAAAAGAATTAAAAGCTTCAACAATTCAAGTTGCCACTGCAGTAGAATCACAAAAAAAATGTTACACCAGTGAGTTGATGGAACAGTTTAATGTGACTTGTACTGTACTTGCTCCTATTTACTCACAATGCAACTGCAATCATTATCTGTGTGTTTCAGCTCATACCACATAGCTGCTTTCCATGCTATGCCCTTGTTTTTACCTGGTTCAGGCTCACTCTGAACCCTAGCTTATGCAGCTCAATCCTGCTTCTTCAACTCATACCACATACCTCATTGCTGTTGTTTCACTGCACTGCCTGGCAATAGCTGCTTCAGAGCATTGCCTCCCTCCAGGCTATGTCCATCGAATCCTACAACTCATAGTTTCTCAATCTAACTACTGCTCTTTATGTTTGTACATTGCTATTATACTCTGGAGGTCCATTAAGCTACCGCTGATGCTGTACACTAGTTTTAATATCTGCATGTGGGTCTTGGCGCCTTCCATCACTTTCTTGTTTTTCCTATGGCGGGGACTTAAGGTGTTGGGGGAGGCATGGCCCCATGTGGCATACTTACTTTATGTTCTAATCCTATCTCCACAGCCAAAAATCCTTAGAGTATTTGTCACCTTTCATTGGCTTCCTTGAATGCCTGGCTGGCTAGCCCCGCTATTCATATTTGCTGCTTCTCCTACCTACATGCATGTCCAACCATTGCTACTCTGCCACCTGACCTACGTGCAGGTCCACTCATTGTTTATACAATTATTGCTCCACGCTCGCTACTACTATTTGACCTATGTGAGGTCCCACCAGTCAACACTCATTCAGCTCCTCCTCAGTTTTCTGGGGCTTGCCAGCCATACCATTCTGGTGCAGGGCCTCCCTGCAGCTGACAGTCTCGATCTGCATTTCTAAGTCCTCATCTTGAGCTTGCCTGACTTGGGGCGGGGTCCTTCTCATGGGGCCCATAGCTGAGAATGTCCTTGCTCCGAGCCTGGCTTTAGCCATTTGAGACTTGACAGCAGCTCCTGGTGTACAATTTAAGACTAGCTGTGAAGGGTGGTTACAGTGATCTCCTTTGGCTCTAGTATTCTACTAGCAAGGCACCTTCATCGCATTCTCCCTACGACTGTCTCTGTTTCACCTGGTTTGTTTTTAGGGTGAGTAGGTCAGGTGAATGCCTCAGCAGTTTTTGTTCTCCTCCTCCTGCCTTGTTTGCCCCCGATGTTGCAGGTCACTCTTGCAACCTTCCACGGCATTCCTGTTAGAGGGATCGAGTGAGAGCTTTCCTCTAAATTGGATTATTTTCCACCCTCATTTTTATTGGATTTCTAAATTGCAGCAGCAGTGCTGTCACAAAATAAACATCCCGAGCCTAGAGGAAAGGCAACATAGGCCTTGGATCCCCAGAGATTTACTCCTCAAGGGGGAGGTTCTCTCCTCTGTGTCTCAGGTCATAACTGTTAGTTAGCCATAGTTAGTGTTCCCTAGTTCCTTTAGGTAGGTTCCACTGTTGGATGGAGGTGAATGGTGTCCCTACTTTCCCTTCCCTCTCTCCTTAGGAGGCCCCCTCAATCTTCAGTGCAACCCTTTGTACTTATGCCACTGCTAACCTGTGCATCTCATTATGTTATCAAGCTGCCTGATGCCTTATCTACTACCATGCCTCGCAGCTACTGATTGCTAACATGCTTCATACTGCTACATTTCTTTTTGGGGATCCTTCCTAAGGTACCTTTAGCCAAGGGAATTGTCCCGCAGCACCTTTAGAGGTAGAACCCTCTTTGAGGATTCACTGTCTTTGGTACCCCTACAGGGTTGTAATTCCTCTGGAATAGACAGTGCGAACAGTAAAAACTAACTAACACAGTTGCACAAGCATAACATCATACTGGCTGTGTAGGCACTGAATTGGAAGGCTATGCCTGTAGTTCAGTGGGCAAGCAGCCAGCCACTCCCTCTTCCTGTGCTATATAAGCAGTTCCTCTGATCCTCTCTGTCAAGCACTTTTTCTTTGCCCCATCATCCTCCCCATCTCCTCCAGCAGCATAGCTTCTCTCCTTGGGTTCCTTCCTAAGATACCTTTAGCCAAGGGAATCGTCCCACAGCACCTCTAGGATGGAACCTTCTTTGTGAGTTCATTGCCTCTGATACTGCTACAGGGTGGTAATTCCTCTGGAATACAGAGCGCGAATGGCCAAAATCAATTAACACAGTTGCATAAGCATAACATCATACTAGCTGCATAGGCCACTGAACTATACTTTTCTTCACTCCCCAATGTCCACTAAGTACTGTTTGCAGCACTGCTCCAGTGCATTGCCACTGCACTTGTCTGAGAAAAACTTCCTTCAGGCAGCATTCCCCAAAGAAGAGCAATGTGCGGGTTTATTTTATTGGAGTTTTCTATATGTGTTTGATGCTAGGATTTGTTTGCAATGGGTACAGGAAAAGGAAATTGGTGTGGATGTTGTCTACACTCAAAAATGGGGACAAAGGATATATAAAAATATATGAAGGGCCAAACAGCAGCCTGCAGTGTGGTCAGCTCCACTGCTGCCTGGTATCTCTACCATCCCCACCCCGCCAATCTTCTCTTTAGACCTTTGTAATTCATTATCACCCACCCCCACTGACAGTCTGCCACCAGCCTCCTGCCCCCTCCTGCACTGCTTTGCAAGACATTGAAATTCACTCTGTCCTCTCTCCTTGCTCCACTAGGGATCCTTGCCCCGAGTGGAGCATCTAATTCCACAGTGGAGCTCAACGGCCGTAATCTTGGCCACCACCCATCAAGATCCGAACCCCCTGCCCGCCGTCCTCGAACTGCTGCCTGGATCCAAAACCAAGGTACTGCCACCTTTCTTGAATCAGAGCCAAATTGTTACTGCTGCCACCCGATTGGAGTGGCGTTTCTGCCAGCAGACCCTGATTGGTCCACCCAGCTGCATGACCTCTCCTATTGGAGCGCTTTTCCAACCCTCTCTCTTGGGCTTCAAACAACTGCATTTTTTCTCCTTTTCTCACTACCTTTTTTCTCCCATCCCCCCACCCCTGCCCAGACCTCCTTTAAATACATTCTCACCCCTCCCTCCTCAGTGTTCGCCAACCCTATTGGTTCAATCCACCTCTGCATAATACCTGCCGTCACTGGAAAGTGCAATTAAAGAACTACTGATGCCTTTTGAATGCCCCTCGCATTCTACCACAGCTATAAGCTTTTCTCCACCAACTGTGGTCTCTGGGCATCAGTGCTCCTGCACTCCCCGATTAGCCCCCACCTTTTGATCCCTGTTTGGCTTGGCTGCAGCACCAAGATGAGGAAAAGGCATGCTTTCCAACTGCGGCACTAAACTCTTTCTTAGAGTTCTGTGAATTTGTGGTCTGTCTGCTACATGAAAGTTTATAGTTGTGTAACTGTGCCCCAGGCTACCAATAATAAAGGTCCAAGGGAGTACAAGCCTGAATGCTCTGGAAATTTTTTAAAGGGGCCTTTGCTGACCAGATGTGAGGCCTCTCTTCTAATCTCTCTGTCTGTCTGGTGGTACATATTTTTAATACACCACTTGGGATCATCAGCTCTTTTCACATCATTTAAATAGTGACTGATATGTTGTAGTGCTTCGTTGGTCATATTTAAACCCTGTTGTTTCATTGCTATTGCTAAAATCACAGGCACAAGTTGCCCTATATGTATGGCTTCAGAAACATTTCTGTATAATTCTATAAGGGTCAATTCATCAGTGAGACAAGAATGATTCTTCTCACTAGAGTTATCTGTCTCGCACCCAGGATAGGCATCAACCAATTCAGCATGTATCATCTTCTCTATCACTGCAGCAATTACGCCACAGATGGTATGATAAATAACGTACTTGCAATACATATCATGGTCAGTTTTGGGGGGTTTACTACAGAGGCCTGGTTTTCCACATGAGGGCCCCTGTCTAATCTCAGTAGAAGAAGAGGGCTGGGTAATGATCACAGCCTATTCTGTGACATTTTGAAACATTCTATCATTCTCTGTATTTCTAACATACTGATCCTCACACATTCATTAACAAACACATTTTTAGCTTTCACACAGCAAACACAGTAGAGCAATAGATTTGTGGAAAGTCATGAATCCATGCTGTCCGAATATGACTGCTGTTCCATCGCAAATCCTTCAGTCTATTAAAGTAAAACAGAAAACAGCATTGGTCCTGTGACTCATTATAGGTAAGATTTAGTTCTACTGCTAACTCATCTCCTCAGTTACACCATGTACGCATGTCACCACTCACAAATTTTTTTAATGTTAAAAGATATTTACCTCATCAAGGCAACTCTTTTCTTCTTCTTCTTCTTCTTCTTCTTCTTCTTCTTCTTCTTCTTCTTCTTCATTTTTGTTATCTTTCTCTTTCTTAGCCTAGGCTTGACTGCTTGTGGCTGCATTATCATCATCATCACCATCCACCTCTTGGGCAGAGGCGCCTCTTGCCTGTGTCTTGGATTTCTTTTTCACAACTTTCTCTGATGCTTTCTTTGGCAGTGTCTTGCTGCCCATTTTCTCTGACTTCCCCTTCTCGTCATTCTCTGTTTTGGGTTTCATAGTAACATCTTTTTCTGCATCAGATTCACACCCCAGCAACTCTTCAAGGTCTTGCAGTGGTGCCTCTTCAGAAGGACAGTCAGATTTAGGATTTTCTGATTCACCAAACTGTTCAGCGAGTTTCTTTATGTCAGACACTCTTCCACTCAACAATACTTGTGTGGGACATTCTTTTTCACACCTTGTGTAGTACACATACGTTGGCTTGTGTTGTGGGGCCCTGATAGCCATCTTCTTGCTTGGTTTTTCATCTCCAGACTTTTCATTCAGTGGTGTGACAGTCTGGCCTGTTGCTGGGAGGTTAAATTGAGAAGCGCTGCGCTGTGCCATCTTCTTGGTTGGTTTTTCATCTCCAGACTTTTCATTCGGTAGTGTGACAGTCTGGCCTGTTGCTGGGATGTTGAATTGGGAAGCGCTGTGTTGTGCCATTTTCTTCTTGATGTTTTTGATAATCTGCTCCAAGTCTATAAAACAGAATCTGAGGAGTCTCTGAAAAAGCTGTGCCTTCTGGCTTCAACTGCAGGGTTTATATAACGCTTTGTAAGATGGACTACCTCTTGGTAGAACCATCACCACACACATCATACTATACATGGTAACATGTGTCACAGACACATCTATTGTAGCCCCCCCACCCCCCTTTTTAAAACCATTATAAATATCACTCACATTTCATTCAGCCTTCTCCTTGATACTACACAGAACTGAGGGGAGAACTATAGGTATGCATCTTCCTTTTTTTTCTGATATGTTTTATTCTGTAATTCATGATGGGTTATAAATTCATTCTGGGGTGTGTGAATGAAAATTGATGTTTTTTCTCTGTCTTAAGACACAGTTTATAATAAGGGCAGAGGAGGTCCAAGTGTACACATACACACATACATACACAGTCTACACAGCCAACAGGACCATGGGGCTCCAGAGAGTCCATCTATATTTTAAGCATATATAAAAGACATTGCTTTTCCTATGTGTCTAATGAGGAGCAGACACACACACACACAGACACAAGACATCTACCACACAGCCAGCATGTTGCAATGCTATCCAGAAAAAAACTGTTGAACCATCTTATTTACATAGAAGTCCCATACACACACACACACACACACACACACACATACACATATGACATCCACCACACAGCCAGCACGTTGCAATGCTATCCAGAGAAAACTGTTGAACCATCTTATTTACACAGAGGTCCCCCTGTTTTAGCTTATAAATGTTACATGCATATACATAAAGGCATCCTTTTAGTGCAAGTTTTGCACATTTTATAACGTGTTATAAAACAGAAAAAGGGGTACCCACACAGGCAGATGGATTTCTCTCTGGGAGGGTCTCCATACAGATCTGTGAAACCTCTGCATGATCAGGTTGCCTCTTAGATACTTCTTTCTGAAAATATCCTAATCAAAAAAACACACACATGCCCCTGCAGTTATACATCCAAGCTGACAGGGGACACATAACACTACATAAACCCTAACTTATTTTTTGGGGTGAGTGGGGACACAGTGGTGAAGAGGGACAGGGGTTCGAGGAGTGTATGAGAAGGAGGGGACAGGAGTTTGAGCTAGCATGGTGGGACTCGGGTTCCAGCCAGGATGGCATGGCAGGGGTTAGAGGACTGTATGAGAAGGAGGGGCGTAAGATGCTTACATAATGGTGGGTGGCTGGGGTTCAAAGAGTGTATGAGAAGGAGGGGCATAGGATGCTTACAAAATGGTGGATGGCAGGGGTTCAAGGAGTGTACAAGAAGGAGGGGCGTAGGACGCTTACAAAATGGTGGTGTTATGTCACTTCCAGGGTTTCAGTGTGGGTCATTTCCTGCACAAGTGGGTGGGACACGGGTTCACACATGAGTCATTTTCTGCACAAGGGATGGGACATGGGTTTGAGCTTATGTCACTTCTGCCAGAAGTGGGTGGGGCTAGCGTATTTTAGGGAGGGACTTCCGGTTTAACAAAGGACAATTCTGATTGGTCCATTTTAGGCCATGCCCACCTGTCAAATGACGTGGCATGCGCTGACTGACTGAAATTTAACATTTGACGAGATATATGAACTTATACTACTTTTGTATAAAGAGTATCCTAGATATACTTAGATAAGACCTAGAAAAGGTCTATTTCATGTTAAGTGGAGATCACCTCATTATGATGTCACCCTGGGAATTCCTATAAAACCTCCCACCAGGGGGCTAAGAAAGTATGAGTGGGTCAGCATATTCTGATCTCAGAGAGTGAAGGAGCTAGTGTGAGAGCTTGCACACTGTATTGTTGGAAATTGAATATTGGATATTGAATATACAGAAGACAGACATGAGTCTCAAGAAGAATTATTTCCTTATGTGTTGAGATGGTGTGATGGACTAACACCCACAATTTTATTTCTGTAAATATATATATATATATATATATATATATATATATTTTGTTTTGTCTTTGCAAAGTTTTTGCAAAAAAAATGAGAAACACAATTATTGTGTTTTTTATACACTAAAATTACTGTTTGGTGTCTGTCATTTATCCCACACCTTCTACACTGGTATCAGAAGTGGGATAAACCTGGTACATCGAGGCTGCCCAGGAGGCACTACCGGGGGGGGGGTATTGTTCCGATATAACCTGACAGATGACAGAAGGGAACCAGACAGACCTTGGTGCATATCACCTGACACGATCGGTAACTGAGAAAACTGGAATTAAATTGTTACCCAGATTAGGTTCAGGAGGCAGACCCAAGATGAAGAAACCAGAAGATGTTGGTATCGAAGAGGGAGAAGATGCACAGAAGCAAAAAGAGAGACAGATGTACACATCCCTGGATGATCCGAGTGAGTTGCTAAAGTGGCTCTGTATGAGGCAGATCGAGATGAAGCAACAACAAGAAGAGGACAGATGACAGAGGGATAAGGATTGATACATCCAGGCAGAAGAAAGAAGACGGCAGGACGTAAAATGGAATGATACCCTGAAAGCCATACAGGACGTGAATCAAGGTCAGGTGGATAGAACTGGGCCCAGAGAGATAAAGCTAACTAAATTGTCAGAGAGTGATGACATTGAGGCATACCTTACTACCTTCACAAGGATAGCCCAAACCTGTGTATGGCCTTGTGATCAGTGGGTAATAAGATTGGTACCCTACTTATCCGGAAGAGCCCAGTTAGTAAATAGCCAACTGAGTGGGACTGTTGCTAATGACAATGATAGAGTAAAAGAAGAGATCTTAAGACAGTATAATATCAGTACTGAGACCTATCATCAGCATTTTCACTCACAGAAAATGGCCCACTATGACACCCCCAGGTAAACATACGCTCGTCTCAGAGATTATTGTGGTAAATGGCTACAACCAACGACTAAAACTATCGATTGGATCATGGAGCTAATAATCATTGAACAGTTCATTTAGGTTTTACCACTGGATGTACAGTTATAGGTTAAGGAACACAAGCCAGAGACAGCAGAGGAAACCATTAAACTGGTGGAGGACTACTTGGCAGATCATCCTGCCAGACTGAGGGGACAACAAGGTAACCAAGTACCATCTACAACTCCAATAAGAACTTTTTTCCCAATAATCAAAGGCAATCAACTTATGGTAGATGAGATACAGGGGGCAGGATCCCATATGCAGACATTATTTGCCATGAATGTCTTGGGAAGGGACACATAGTCAGAAACTGCCCTAATAAAAGAAATTATACAGCACATTTGACCCTAGTGAACTTTGGATATGTTACTTCTGTGGGAGTGGGAGGCCAACCGACTTTGGGATTGTTAAACTCTAGAAGTAGACAAACCCTGATGAGAGCTGATCTGGCCCCTGAAATAGACTTAAACCAAACTGATACAACTGTTCGCTGTATACATGGGGATGCCCATCAGTACCACACTGAAAAGTTGGACTTGACTGTTAACAACCAAAGTCACACCTTGTTAGTTGGATTAGCACCCCGTCTACCTGTACCTGTTATAATTGGCCAGGATTTCCCTTGTTTTGATGCCTTAATGAAGACTCATCAATCATTGGTGGAACCTGTTCATGTAGTTACCAGGGCACAGACAAAAGTACAGATGGAACCTATCTTTTCTTTTGAAGAAGATTATTTTGAAGGACAAGGAAAGGCAAGAAAATCCAAGTGAGTCAAAAGGAAGGAAAAGAAAGCTTGGCAGGATTCACATCCAGAGAAAAATGTGGAGTTAGCACCAGGGTTGTTAAAAGTTGACATCAGACTTGAACAGTTGGCAGATGAGACTTTAACACCTTTACTTGCACAAATAAATTAAGAAGAATAGAGTGGATATTATCATTTTTTATTAAAGCATAACATACTGTATAGAATAACTGTTAATCCTGTTACAAACTGTGAGACAGAGCAGTTAATGGTATCTAAACAGAATAGGGAACAGGTAATACAATTGGCTCATGATATTCCCATGGCTGGTCATGAGGGGCGGGATAGAACATTACAACAGCTACTATCAAGGTTTTGTTGGCAAGGGATTCATCAAGAGGTAGCAGCATATTGTAGAGCTTGTGCAAAATGCCAGCTGGTGGCTCAAGGAGGAAAGAAAGATCAAGTACCCCTTCAACTCATCCCTTATGTAACAACTCCTTTTGAGATAGTAGCCATGTACATGGTGGGGCCCCTAACAAAGATTTCTAAGGGAAATCAATTCATACTGGTTGTGTGCGACTACGTCACCTGGTACCCTGAAGCCATACCAATGAGAACAATTACTGCCCCTAGAATTGCTGAAGAATTAGCTAAAATCTTCAGTCGAATGGGAATGCCACAAGTGATTCTAACTGACAGAGGCAGTAATTTTACATCTGTAATGCTGCAAGAATTGTACCATCTGTTGGGAGTCTCTGCAGTTCGTACCTCCCCATATCACCCTCACACCGATGGGTTAGTAGAAAGATTTAATAAAACACTTAAGAAAATGTTGCAAAAGTATGTACAAGAGGAAGGTTGAGACTGGAACAGATTTCTCCCTTACCTATTGTTTGCTTACAGGGAAGTACCCCAAGCAAGAACTGTTTTTCCCCCTTTTCTTTACTATATGGTCGTAACTCTAGGGGACCAATAGAGGTAATTAAAGAACACTGGGTGGAAGGCAAAGGTGTGGGAATTACAAACATTGTGAAGTACATGACTAACTTACGGGAAAGGCTTGTGAAATATGTAGCTATGGCTCATATGAATGTTGGCCAGAAACAGCATGGTCAAAAAGAAATGTATGATAAAGGATTTAAATACAAATATTTTGAACCCTAGTACAGAAAATAAGCTTCTAATGAGATGGCAAGGGCCTTATGAGACACTTTGACAGACTGATATTGTGAATTACGAGATTGAAATGCCCGGACAGAGACCAGTAAAAAGGGTATACCATGCCAATCCATTAAGGAAATGGATAGATAAGCCCAACCCATCCCTCTACTTTTAACCTAAACAAAGCCTATCAGAGACAGAGGTGGCTTATGATAGATTAGAGACACAACAAGGGGAGAATGAAATTCAGATTACTCTAGAATTAAAGCCAGATCAAAGACAAGAGGTTGATCAATTCTTGGAGTTTTTTAAAGAAACATTTACCAAAACACCAGGGAAGGCATTAGGGGTGGTGCTTGAGATTAAACTGACACAAAGTAAACCAATTCACCAGAGGCCCTACAGGTTACCAGAGATAATCTGAAAAGAGGTAGTGGATGATGTAAGGAAAACTGAACAAGCAAAGTTCATTGTTCTTTCACATAGCCCTTGGTCCTCACCTTTAGTAGTGGTAAAAAAAAAAAAAAAGAGGGCATTGTTCAGTTATGTTTGGATTTTTGGAAAATCAATGCAATTTCCGAGTTTGATGACTACCCCATGCCAAGAATTGATGATCTGCTAGATGAGATAGGCTCTGCACAATACATCAGCACCCTAGATTTGATGAAAAGGTACTGGTAGATAGCCTTAGCACCACAGGCCCAAGAGTTAACAGCGTTCAGTACCCCTATTGGTTTATACCAATTAAGACCATGCCATTTGATTTGCATGGGGCTTCAGCCACTTTTCAGAGATATATAGACTGTATTTTAAGACCCCATAATCAATACAGTGCTGCCTATTTGGATGACGTTCTCATCTATAGCCCGGACTGGAATACCCACTTAATTTATCTTAACACTGTTATTCAAAGCATTAAGGATGTAGGACTTACAATAAATCCCTCTAAATGTGCTATTGCTAAAAGTGAGACCAGATATTTGGGGTTTATAATTGGGCAGGGAACTGTAAAGCCAGAAATAGACAAAGTGGAGGCTGTGGCCAATAGTTCTCTTCCCTCTACTAAATGCCATGTTAGATCTTTTTTAGGACTAGCAAGTTACTATTGAAGGTTCATTCCTGGCTTTTCCACCATTGCAACACCACTTACAGAACTCACTAAAAACAGGTATCCAAAGAAAGTAAAGTGGACTGCTGGTTGTGATATAGCTTTTCGGAATATAAAGGCAGCTTTATGTTCTGCGCCAGTACTCCTAAGTCCAGACTTTAGAAAACCATTCAAGGTCCAAACTGATGCCTCTGGCACAGGCATTGGGGCAGTGTTAACCCACCATGATCGCAAAAGTGAGCACCCAATCCAATTTATTAGTAGGGAATTGCATGAGTGGGAAATAAAGTATTCCACAGTAGAGAAAGAATGTCTGGACATAAAATGGGATATAGAGGCTCTCAAATATTATTTGTGGGGGCATGAGTTCACTATTGTAACTGATCACAACCCGCTATGTTGGCTACACCTCATGAAGAATAAGAATATGTGCATCATGCGCTGGTACCTGTCCCTCCAGCCCTATAAATTTTCAGTAAAAAATAGAACTAGGTCTCAACATCAAAATGCTGATTTTTTTATCTAGGTATGGAGCTGAATATGTTATTACTGAAAAATGTGATGTGACTTGTAATGATGAATGATGTGTTTTAAAAAAGACAGATACCTCAGGGAAAAGAACAGTAGGATCAGTTTATTGAATGTATGAAAGTTAGTTGTATGTTAAAAACTATTCTGCTTATTAAGGGTCCCTGAGGGGAACTTCTGGAAGTTCCACCCTTCTAAGGGTGAAGAGTTCAGCCAACAACATACTGTGTTGCCTACTTAAATGGGGAGGAGTGTAACAGGGTGCCCCTGTTATGAATGATTAGTCCTGAGATACAATTTGTAACCCCTAATATATTCTTTTATTTCTTTCCTATCATCTTTTCTTCCTCCTTCCTTTGCTTTTTTTCATGTCAGGGTGGCCAACCTGGCATATCTCTACAAACTTTACTGTCCCTTTAAATAATCCTCAAACCGTTATGGTTGTACAATGAAAGTTTATCCTTTTTCCTTAAATAGCTCTGTGTTTGAGTAATGGTTGTGCTCCTAAGGTGCCTCCAGTTTATTTATGTTACGCTTCAGTGCTGGAAATAGGTGCCTCGGTGTCAAAAGAGAAGCGCTATGCACTATTGTAACTGGTGTCCCTTTAAGAAGCACAGAAATGCTGTGCTGCAAGTCTGATGTCAGATGAAGTAAATAAAAAGAAAACCACTTTTTGTGGTATCAATGAAAAGCTCTTGTAAGCTTAAAAGGAAAAGGAAATGCAGCCTTCTGCAGCAATTGAAACAGCAGTGCCTCCTTGTACGTCAGAGCAGGAGTGCACTCCGATGTGCTCTGAGCCACAGCCGCTGCTTAACTGAAACTTGACTTGAAGCAGGATGCTTCGTTAAAAAGTAAAAGCGCCACCCAGGGAGGCGAAAGTGGCACATTCAAAGTCCTTAAAAGGAAGTGCTGCAAATATTTGTTGTTTAGACAGCCCAGAAAGCGAGTGACTGGGAGCTGTCAAAACCAAGGCCAAAATGAAATGTTTAAGCTGATGGCTGACATTTCAGCTGTTGGGTTTTGAAGACAAACAGCAGTACATAGAAAAAGACTGCTAATAAGGATTGCAGAGGCTTTATAGGTATAAAGCCTGCAACTTTAAATAAATAAATCCTTTTTCCTTTTTCTTTGTTAAAATAAATAACCTGTGCTCCAGTATCAGGTCTCCCGGACTGGAAGAGGAAAGCAAATAGGGAGTGCGCCCCTCATTTGCCATTCCCCTGTCCTGACTGGGTATTCCTGTACAAAATAAACCTGTGAAAACGCACAAATAAATGTTTTTTCTTTCCTGAATTCCTGCCATTATGGGGAGATTCCTACTATAGGACTGGCAGCCCCTGAAGTGACTGCGTTTGTAATAATCAGGAGAGATGAGGTCACAGCAAGTGGGAGGAGCTATGCTCCAAATGAGGTAGAAACCCCCTAATCAAGGTTTAGATGATCTAAAACTAATATTTTAGGATATATTCACAGAAGGAATATAACATGAATGCCTTTCTTGTTTGTTTGTATAAAGAGTAACCTAGATATAGTTAGATAAGACCTAGAAAAGGTCTATTTCATCTTAAGGGGGAGATCACCTGATTATGACACCCTGGAAATTCCTATAAAACCTGCCACCAAGGGGCTAAGAAAGTGTGAGTGGGTCAGTATCCTCTGACCACAGAGAGTGAAGGAGCTTGTGTGAGAGCTTACACACTGCATTGTTGGAAATTGAGTATTGGATATTGAATATACAGAAGACAGACAGGAATCTCAAGAGGAATTATTTCCTGATGTGTTGAGATGGTGTGATGGATTGACATCCATAATTTTCTTTCTGTAAATATATATATATATATTTTTGTTTTGTTTTTGCAATTAAAATGATAAACACAATTATTGTGTTTTTTTATGCACTAAAATTACTGTTTGGTGGCTGTCATTTATCCCACACCTTCTACAGGTGCAATACCAGGCCTAGAGTTATGTGTACACCCTTATTTGGCAGGGAAATCTCAGACAGCAATTTGAGTGCAACTGGCAGGTGTAACCTTTTTGTGCAAAGCAATGTGGTTCCCAGATCTGACAAAAAACTTTGTCACAAAAACAATGGCAGAGGGATGGGACAGGTCTTATGTGCAGAGGAGGACCAAGAAAAAACAACAATCCTGAATAAATACTGTGTGCACAAAAGGATCTAGAAAAAGCAACAATACTGAACAAATATTTTTGTTCAGTATTCACAGAAATGGAAGGAGAAGGACCACTATTGGGGGATGGGGCACCAATTGAAGAGAGGTGGATACTAGTCCATTTATGTAGGAAAGAGTCTTAAAGGAACTCAAGAACCTGAAAGGGGACAAGGCTATGGGGCCAGATGGGACACATCCCAGAATAATAAAAGAACTTAGAGAGGTGCTGACAGCATCACTAACAGCCCTATTCAACAAATCAATAGAGACAGGGATGGTTCCATGAGACTGGAGGAGGGCATATGTACAGTAGTCCCTCTCCACAAAAGTGGAAACAGGGAGAAGACTGGCAAATATAGGCCAGACAGCCTGACCTGAAAGGTGGAGAAATTAAAGGAAAACTCCATGTTAAAATCAGAAAAAGATATGTAGTAGTCTTTTTTTCTGTGTTCTAACCAGTTCCCAGTGTTTTCTTTTCCTCTAGTTGTAAGAGATGTTTTTTCTAACTGTCCCTAACTGTTTTATTGCCCTTGGAGGTTGCCATTCTGGTTTCTTTTATAGCTTCTTGTCCCAGATAGTCTTTCCAGAGTGCCCTTTGGTGTGATGTCTAATTGCCCCTGCAGGAAGCCAGTGTCATGTCACAGCTCAGCCACAGAGAAAATACTTCTTCCAGAGAAGACACACTGCTAGATTTTGGGTGAGTGTAATCATTATTATTTTTTGACATCAGTACCTTGTCCTGATGTGTTCTGCTGCGTGTGTGTGTGTGTGTGTGTGTGTGTGTGTGTGTGTGTGTGTGTGTTTGAATCATGTCACTGTTTACTCTATTCCTCTCAGTCACTTTCAGTTTTTGCACCAGTACTAAGTAGCAAAAATTGAACATTACCTTATAGGTTGTAACATAGCAGGACAAGGTACTAATATCAAAAAATAATGATGATTAGACTCACCCAAAATCTAGCAGTGTGACTTCTCTGAAAGAAGTATTATCTTTGTGGCTGAGCTGTGACAGAACCTGCTAAATATAAGTGCATAGCTACATCACTGTCACATGAGCCAGGGTGCATCATAGGAGAAAGAAAGCCAATAAACCTATTTGTGTTGGAGATCTCAAGGGGTCATAAAACCACCATACAGGCTAATGCAGGCTAATTTAGGAAAAACTCCTAATAGCAGACAGAGAGAAGGACACACTAGGACTTGACATACATATTAAAACACTCTACATAACATATGTTTTTGCACATTCTGGGTGGACTTCTCCTTTAATGGAGTCACTGCAAAATGAAAGGACTGTGATATTTCTTGAATCCAGCAGAGCACAGTATCTAAGGTACCATGGCTTCTCAACTGGAAGGTCTTGCCAAACAAATCTGATACATTTTTTGACTGGGCGACCAGGGAAGTAGACAAAAAATGGTGTTTCATTCTGAATAAAAATAGAACTAAAAAAGTGTTATTAACTACATTTGTAACACTTCATTTGCTACCCAAGGTACGCTATGTTCCCACACCACACTGAAACTGTGTTCACCTTATAAATCCCTTCCAAAACATTTTCAAATAATGTATATGATTTATGTAAACAATCTCTCTTTGTAATCCAAAGTGGATCCCTTATCATGCCTTTCAATCAGTTGACATATAGTCTCACACAAATTCCTCTTTTGTAATATTAATCACAAAACTCAGTTACCTTGTTCCTTATCTGGCTCTTAACCTATGCAAAATAGTTAACTTAATACTCACTTTCAAATAAACAATTGTATTTCCTAAGTAAGTGTAATCTGGAAAGTAAGAAATGAACAACAATAATGAAGTGATAAATATGGATACTTTTCATCCTTTTTAGCAATTAATTTCATTTAATCTGGAGAATAATTTACCGAATGGAGTGCCTACCCTTGGTAAACTGTAAAAGGACTCCTAGAATCACTTCATTTTAAAATGCCCAAGCTTGGCTGTTTCAGTTTAAAACAGAAAAGAAAAAACAAAACTGGGGCTAAGTCTCATCATGTCCTTGTTTTAACTTTCTAGATATAACAGTAAAACAGCCTAAAGGAGCTTAATAGTATCAGCAAGTATTCAAAAACTTACCAGGGATGCAAGTCAACAGAGTTCCCAGCATCTCCTTGGCTACTAGTGCAACTGAACTCACCTTTCAGAGTGATTTATATAGTGTGATAAGTTGGGGGGGGGTTAGCTGATGTCACGTATGACATCATAACCCCACCCACTCTGGATGACTGCCTTCTCCCTCAAGGATAACAAGTGAGGGCTGTTTCTAGTGAGCTCAGTCAGTGGTGCAGAGGAAAGTGTGGGACTGAACAGGCCCAGCACGAAGCAATCGAAGACGGTTTGCCCACTCAAGTCTTATTTTATAAAAAATGTTGTATGATCATTTTAAGTTTACATTTTTATTCTAAAATAATTGTGTTCGTAAGTGGGATAATCTCCACTATTGCTAAGTGGTTTAAAATGACCCTATCACTTGGACTGAGTTCCTGATTGTTTGAATAATAAACATGTGTCCTGAAACATATTGACCATGTTTTCATTTATTATTTTCTTGTGTCATTAAAAAAGGGAAACCTAAGTGCTGCCCAAGGAATTTGGATAACTGAGTTCCCTTTATTTCCCTATTATCAGAATTGGTGAACTTATGATCATAGGTTCTAGAAATGGAGTAGTGTAAAGTGAGAACTTGTGTTCAAAAGCTCTGATAATAGAGCAATGGATAGAGTGATGCCACCCTGATACCGAATAGGTCCAAAAGGCATTTCTATCCCCACTATAGCAGACTATTTATGGATAAATTCTGTGGTATTATAATCACTTTCTTCCCAATGCAAACATTATTTAAATGCCTATAAATTTTAAGTTAGGTTGTAATTCAAGTTCAAAACCTCAAGAGTCCTTAACAGGCAAGCAAAGGTTCAGTGAGAGGATGGAAGAGGACCAGGTGCAACAAACGGCAGCTTTCAATGTCATCACTAAGTGGTGGAATTCCCCTCAGTACACTGTTCAGCTGAAAGAGTTCATATGGCTGACAAATCCATCTAGTTAAAGTGTCCGTTCCTCCGATCATATCCAATACAGGTTCCAATCACGGGTTTCATTGAGTCCTATGCCTGGGTTAGTGCTGTCCATCATTAAGATCCAGTAGACTACCCACCACAAGACCAGATCTTTCCATGTTATGCTGTTGTTGATGGGCTTATCCACTTTCTCTATGCCCCAGAACCTGAATGATGAAGCAGTATGTCCAGCTACATTGTAGTGCCTAGCAACAGTGGAGTTTTCATCCCTGTTCCTTATGTCACTTTTATGCTCACTAATGCATGTTCTAGATTCTCTATTCATTTTCCCTACATATAATCTGTCATATGGGCACTGCAATATATATATTACATGGTCTGTTCTACATGTAGTATGCTGTCTGATCTCAAAATGTTTGCCAGTGAAAGGATATTAAAAATGTGTCTTTTTGCTTGTGGTGTGACACTGAAAACAGTGACCACATGGATAATTCCCATTTTTTAATGGTCCAAGAAAAAGCTGTCTGGCACATGGTTTCTGTCTGTTGTGTATAGCGTGTACCAGCTTGTCTCTCAGGGTTGGGTTCCTTTTGGAAGTTATTAAAGGCAGTTCTCTGAATCTTTGATTTTGTGGATTACCTGTTTGTAAAATGGGTCAATTATAATTGATAATCCCTCTTATTTCCCCACTCAGATGGCTGTAGGCTATAGAGAATACAATTCTTTCTGATTGATGGCAGTGATGATGTCAAGTACATGATTGGTGTCCTTGATGTGTGCTGGTATCTTCTGTACCTTTTGTTTAATGTGGAAATCCACATACTTGGATAGGGGATCTAAAATCGAATCTACCCTGACACTATTGGCCTACCCAGTGGTTTTTCAGCATTTATGTGTATTTTTGGCAATACATAGAACCTGGGTGCTCTAGGATTCTGTTTGACCATCATGTCCATGTCCCCTGTGCACACCATCCTCTGTTTACTGCTACTTGAGGACTACAAAGGTGAATGCTTAAAGCAGCTTGGGAACATAGAACACTATCAAAGACTCACATGTGACCCCTCCCCTGAGATTAAAGAGGACATCAAATAATTTTTTGAAATAGCATTAGACAGAGGACACCAATCATGTACTTGACTTATTCACTACCATCAATCAGAAAGAATTAAATATACACAATGTTTCACTAATCCCATTTGACAGAAAGGATTTATACACTAGCATACATCATGAAGAAGGGCTAGTAGCCGTGTAAAGGGAATTAAGACAAAGAGAGGACCAGTTCCCTCCTCAGGAGTTTCTGACGGGACTTGTTGAGATAGTGCTAAATAGAAATTATTTCCAATTTGAGGAAGATTTCTATATACAGGTCAAAGGGACTGCCACGGGTAGTACGATGGCCCCATCTTATGCTAATCTCTACATGGGAAACTTTGAAACTGTATATATTCTAGAAGTAGAGAACAACCCTTTTTTCAACAACATTTTAGAGTGGAAACATTTCATTGATGACATATTTGTCGTATGAGAGGGTAGCAGACAAGATTTGGACAGATTTAGAGATTATCGAAATACAAGAAATTCTTATCTACAGTTTACTATGGAAGCAGACAAGGAACAGATAGCATTCCTTGACCTTCTTATCTACAAAAAAGCTGGCAGATTGGAAACTTAACTGTTTAGAAAGGAAACAGACAGAAATGTCACTTTACATATTGAGAGTTTTCATGACCCTAGATTAAAGAGAAGTATACCGAAATCGCAGTTCATAAGAGCAAAGAGAAACAGCAGTAATGTGCAGGATTTTGAGCAGGAAACTGACAACATGACTAGGAGGTTTTTAAATAGAAGTTATAAGAAAGCACACTTGCTAGAATTAGAATAGGAAGCCAGAGAAATATCAAGGGAAACCATTCTCAAGGGTAACCAGAAAAATAAAGTAGAACACAGGATTGTATTCTCTGCAACCTACAACCATCTAAGTGGGGAAATAAGAGTGATTATCACTAATAATTGGTACATTTTGCAAACAGGTGACCACAAAATCAAAGATTCAGGGAACTGCTTTTAATAACTTCCAAAAATAACCCAACCCTGAGAGACAAGCTGGTACACACTATACACAACAGACAGGAACCATGTGCCAGACAGCTTTTGCTTGGACATTATAAAATGGGAATTTCCCATGTGGTCACTGTTTTCAGTGTCACAACCCACGCAAGAAGACACATTTCCAACACCCTTTCACTCGCAAATATTTTGAGATCAGACAGCATATTACATGTAGAACAGACCTTGTAATATGTATATTGCAGTGCCCATACAACAGATTATATGTAGAGAAAACAAATAGAGAATCTAGAACATGCATTAGTGAGCATAAAAGTGACATAAGGAACAGGCATGAAAATTCCACTGTAGCTAGGCACTACAATGTAGCTGGACATACTGCTTCATCACTCAGATTCTGGGGCATAGAAAAAGTGGATGAACCCATCAACAACAACATAACATGGAAAGACCTGGTCTTGTGGAGGGTGGTTTACTGGATCTTCATGATAGACAGCACTAACCCACGCATAGAACTCAATGAAACCTGTGATTGGAAGCTGTATTGGACATGATCGGAGGAATGGACACTTTTTATTGGAGTTTTATAATTTCAGCAGTAAGACATACATACATACATCCCAGGGTGGGTGCCTGGGCCCACATCCATAAACTGGACGTGGAAACTATATACATCCCCAAACTTATTTATAGTCACAGTTATATGTAATCACTAGAAAGAAGAAAAAAAAAACTTGAATCCCCTTAAATCAAAACAACAAACATTTCTATTTCTTCACAGCTGGCGAAAGTCTAACCCAGTTCTTGTCCCTCAAGAAATTTATATCATTCCATCAACTTTGTCATACAGGTGGCTGAAAGGGGATAATCTTTGATAACTGTGTCCCTGAGAGAGAGAGAGGACCCTTCTTGACTATGAAGTATATAAAAAAAAACTTCGGTCCCTGTAAAACTTAATCCCATGAGAGTGTTATGCTCCATTCATTAAAGACATCCCCTAGAAGGGGTGATACATTTCCATACAACCCTAGCTGCTTATCACATTCTATTACATGAATATTGTAGGTTACTACCCTTTAGACAGACAGATCCAAGTCTGGGGGGCCTTTCTGTTGTATCGAGTAAACTGCTTCTAAGGTTCCCCACCTTCTGGCATATAACTTCCTTTTTCCCTCTACAGCCATTTGCCTTTTAAGTCTGCCCAGGACCTGCATCAAATCTCTGACCCATTGATCATGAGTGTATATATTACCATTCTTCCAATGTCTCAACACAAAAGCTTTAACCAAGGCAGACATCAGAGACACATGGTATTTGGCTGAATCCCTCACTATTGGTTTCATGTCCCCTAGGAGACAGATCTCTGGTTTGATATATTCAGTATAGTCCATAATGAATGGATTTTAGGATAGTTCCACATTATGTGAAGTAGGTCCCCCCGGTTTTGATTCGCATCTATAGCATAGATCTGTCTGTCTGAGTTTTCTAGAACATAATTTAACAGGGGTATAATAAATATTCGAGCAGATGAAGAATTGCATAGTCCTGTACTTCAGAACCGACAGGATTTTAACATTTTTCCAAATCTCCTTCTAGTCAGGCGTCAGGGGGGAGAGAACTTTATCCCAGTAGACTGTCTGGGCCTCAAACTCTGAGCTCAGAAATTCCAACAGCACCCTATACACCTTGGAAAGGGGGTGTTGTAGGAGATCAAGCTCCTTCAGATAATCCCAAGTGAATGGGGTCAGTCCCCCTACTTTCTTGTCTCATATGAACTTCTGTACCATAGTTTTAATTTGGACCTTTTTAAAAAAGACCCACTCCCTAGTATGAGCTGGTAGGCTCACCTTATCATCAAGTATAAAATCTATCAGTTTTAGCTTAGCCAAATGTGGTGCCCATTGGGGGCTAATTACCAATCCCCTAGACGGAAATTAGGGTTACCCACTATGGGTTGGTCTTTAGCTCCCCTCTGTGCCTTCCTCTGAGCCAGGTTTAATAGTTCCCACCAAGCCTTCATCGACTTTTCAATTGGTGTATGCACCACCCTAATAGGCAAAGCCACCGGGTCTGTATACAGCAGCACAGCCAGGGAAAGTTTTAAATCCTTTAAAGTACTCTGCTCAATTCACAGCCAAGTTGGTATATACCCTCCTACCTCCCCAGTTCTTGCCCATTGCTCCATTAGCCCAAGCTGTCCTGCAACATAATATAGGAACAGATCAGGAGTTTTATACCCCCTTTAGGGTAAGGGAGGCGCAAGGTAATGTGTTTCCTCCTTGGGTTTAGAATCCCTTGGAAGTTTGAGATTATCCTTTGGATACTAATAAAGCGACCTTGAGGATATTGTACGGTAGAAGGTGTATGGGGTACAATAATCTGGGCAACAGATTCATTTTAATCATTCCTAGTCTGGCGGTAAAGTTTAAAGGGAGTTTATTCCACCTTAAGACATCGTTTTTAATTATAGCCAATAAGTTACCCAGATTGTCCTCCATCCTGTCTTCAGACCTGGCTCTAATCCAAATTCCCAAGTATTTAATCTTATCCGAGGCCCAGTTGATGTGCAAGTGTTCAAAATCTGATCTAAGGGTGTATACCGTAAGCGGGAGAACTTGGGTTTTGCTTAAGTTTAATTTATAATTTGAGACCACTGAAAATTCCCCAATAATTTCCAGAGCGTGTTGGAAGCTGACAGCCGGATTGTTCAAGTGCAACAAGATATCGTCAGCAAATACCGAAAATTTAAGCTCCATCCCTTGAACCTCGACCCCTCGAACCCTGGACTCCATAGAGAGTGCTCTTAGCAGGGGTTCCAGGTAGATATTAAATAGAATTGGTGACAGGGGACAACCTTGTCTAGTTCCATTACGTAGGGAAAACTCTTTAGAGAGATAGCCATTAAAGAGGAATGGACACTTTAACTAGATAGATTTATCAGCCACATGAACTCTGGTGGCTGAACAGTATACAGAGGGAAATTCCACCACTTAGTGATGACGTTGAAAGCCGCTGTTTGTGGCACCTGGTCCTCTTCCATCCTCTCATTAAACCTTTGCTTGCCTGCTATGGACTCTTAAGTTTTTGAGCTTGAATTACAACCTAACTTCAAATTTCTAGGTATTTTAATAATTGTTGCATTGGGAAGAAAGTTATTATAATTCCACATAATGTATCCATAAATAGTCTGCTATAGTGGGGATCGAACTGCCTTTTGAACCTATTCAAGGTCAGGGTGGCATCACTCTAGCCATTGCTCTATTGTCAGAACATTTGAACACAAGTTCTCACTTTACACCACTCCATTTTTAGAACCTATGAGCATAACTTCACCAGTTCTGATAACAGAGAAATACATGGAACTCAGTTATCCAAATTCCTTGGGCAGCACTTAGGTTTCCCTTTTTTAATGACATAAGAAAATAATAAATGAAAACATGGTCCATGTGTTTCAGGACACATGCTTATTATTCACACAATTATGAACTCAGTCCCAGTGATTGGGACATTTTAAACCACTTAGCAATAGTGGAGATTATCCTACTTAGGAACACAATTATTTTAGAATAAAAATTTAAAGTTAAAATGATCATCCAACGTTTTTTATAAAATAAGACTTGAGTGGGCAAATCCCTTCAGTTCCTTCATGCTGGGCCTGTTCAGTCCCACACTTCCCTCTGCACTACTGACTGAGCTCACTAGCAACAGCTCTCACTTGTCATCCTTGAGGGAGAAGGCAGGCACTCGGAGTGGGCATGGTTATGATGTCATACATGACATCAGCTACCCTAATCATTGCATTACTGTACACAAATTGCTCTGAAAGGTGAGTTCAGTTGCTCTAGTAGCCAATGAGATGCTGGGATCTCCACTGACTTGCATCCCTGGTGAGTTTTTGAATACTTTCTGATACTATTTAGATCCTTTAGGCTGTTTTAGTGTTATATCTAGAAAGTTAGAACAAGGATATGATAAGACTTAGCCCCTGTATTGTTTTTTTCTTTTCTGTTTTAAGCAGAAAAAGCCAAGCTTGGGCATTTTAAACTGAAGGGATTCTAGGAGTCCTGTTACAGTTTACCATGGGTAGGCACTCTATTCAGAAATTATTCTGCAGATTAAATGAAATTAATTACTAAAAAGGATGAGAAGTATCCATATGTATCACTACATTATTGTTGTTCATTTCTTACTTTCCAGATTACACTTACTTAGAAAATAAAACTGTTTATTTGAAAGTGAGTATTAATTTATCTGTTTTGCATAGATTAAGAGCCAGATATGGAACAGGATAACTGAGTTTTGTGATTAATATTATTAAAAAGGAATTTGTGTAAAACTATATGTCTACTGATTGAAAGGTATGATAAGGGATCGACTTTGGACTACAAAGAGTGATTGTTTCCAGAAATCATATACACTGTTTAAAAATGTTTTTTGAAGGGATTTATAAGGAGAACATGGTTTCAGTATGGTGTGTGAACATAGTGTACCTTGTGTAGCAAATGAAATGTTACAGTTACAAACATAGTTAATAATACTTTTTTAATTCTATTTTTATTCAGAATGAAACACTGTTTTGGGGCCTGAGGAAGTGCATGGAACAATGAAACCCTTCACCATCATTTCAAGTGTCTTTAAAGTAAAATAAAGCAGTAGCTTACTTAAAATTGTAGTGTCTACAATGGAGTTCATCCTTATTTTTGTACATTTACAATGATAGCAGCACTGAAGACCACATCGGCATAGTCGATTCTTCAGTGCAGCCTGCAGCAGCCACCCCAGGTCAGGTCAGCATGGGAGACTTGGAGGCCATGCGCCTTGAGCTGGCAGCAGTGCACAGTGAGGTGCATGGTGTCCAGCAAGAGTTGGACCAACTCCGCCAGGAGGTCAGGGGTAACCTTGAAAAAATAATAGAGGACCAAAAGAAGGTGTTGGACCTCCTGGCAGGGCTGCATCATGGGGGTAGTAGTGGTGGTGGTGGTACTGGTAGCAGCGGAAGTGCATAATGGCCCCTGGTCCAAGGTCCACAGTGGCACCATGTCACTTAATGGCCCATATCTTTTTCTTCTCCTTTCACTCTTGACTCACTTTTCCTCATCTGCACCCCTAAAAATAAGGAAAAAATAAAAAAAAGTAAAAAACAAAAACAAAAATCTTTTATGTTCTCTTCTTCTTCTATATCCTCTTGTTTCTTTTTCTTGTCAAGTGGTATGTATAATTTCTTATGTAATGTTTATGATCCCTCCGTTTCCCCTATCATAAGAATACTCTTGCCCTTACCATGCATGTCCCCACTGTTGTAGTTCGGTCAATGTGCCCATAAACTCTGTACTTTTCTTCTTGTTTTATGTTACTCCTTCTTTATATGTTTTCTCCTCCTATCCACACATGTCAAGTATTGTAATTTGTTCCTATGAACAACACTTTTTTCCCAAATCTATGTGATGTTATGGCAGTTGTCTTTGCTGTGTGCAGCATTAGTTTGAATACATACACAACAGTCATAGAAACATAAGTGTTTTTATTGTGAAGTTTAACATACTGTAAATATGTTTTTTATGCTTAACAACAACACGTGTCCCTGCCCTGGCCTTGCCACCGACAAATGTTAAGTTTGAGTCCCTCTCTCTGCTCCAGCCATCATGATGTTTTATAATGCCCCACCACCACCACCTGGTCCAAATGTGGTCAGTCATGATATTATATGGTGTCCCCCCTCCAAGCAGACCTCAAAATGGTTTTTGGTCCACTGTTTACAAAGGATTTTAGGCTGAATCTTATTGCTGCAAGTTCAGAACAGGCTGTACAAGTCCAGAAATGCTACATGCAAAAAGTTTGATAAAATTCAGACAGAAATCTGGTCTCAGTCATGATGTTATATGATGCCCGCCATCCACCCTGACCAAAACATGCTGTTTGGCCCACTGTTTAACAAGGATTTCATGCCTCATTTTGTTGCTGCCAGTGCCGAACAGGCCCTAGAAGTCCAGAAATGTTTCATAAAAAATGTTACATTAAATTGAGACAGAAATCAGGTCTCAGTCATGATGTTATATGATGTTCGCCATCCACCTGAACCAAAACATGCTCTTTGGCCCACTGTTTACCAAGGATTTCAGGCCTCATCTTGTTGCTGCCAGTGCAAAGCAGGCCCTAGAAGTCCAGAAATGTTTCACAAAAAATGTTACATTAAATTGAGACAGAAATCAGGTCCCAGTCATGATGTTATATGGCGTTCCCCCACCAAGCGGAACTCAAAATGGTGTTTGGTCCACTGTTTACAAAGGATTTTAGGCTGAATCTTGTTGCTGCAAGTGCAGAACAGGCTGTACAAGTCCAGAAATATTTCACAAAAAAAGTTACATTAAATTGAGACAGAAATCAGGTCTCAGTCATGATGTTACATGGTGTCCGCCATCCACCTGGACCAAAACTTGCTGTTTGGCCAACTGTTTATCAAGGATTTTAGGCTGAATCTTGTTGCTGTGAGTGCAGAACAGGTGGTACATGTCCAGAAATGTTACAGGAAAAATGGTACATAAAATTCAGAAAGAATTCTGGTCTGAGTAATGATGTTATATAGCGTTCTGCTACCACCTGGACCTCAAATGCTGCTTTGTTCACTATTTACAATGAATTTCAGGCCGCATCTTGATGCCGCTGTCTGCTGTGGTGTGCAGAACAGGCCTTATTCAGTAAGTCCAGAAGAATCTCAGGACAAAATTGTGAGAGAAGGTAGATACAATTACTGTGTGAATTATGAAATAGCCAAAAGGGGTGCCACGCTGAGAAAATTAATTCCTGCTCCAAAATGGTGCTGCTTCTTGCACTTGCTTTATCCTGCTGCTGGTTTCTCAGTTGATTGAGAAAAAATGTTGAATTATAATTTCCCAATGCTGCTATCTTGTTCTACTGTGTTGACTCTGTGGTTGTAACTTGTACGGTGTGGATGGAATTAGATTTTTGGGTGCTGCTGTGGCTTGCTGCCTGTTGCTGTGACTAGTTGCCAACTTGCATTAAGACTGAAGTAATGTTTTGGTTGGTTGATGGTCTGGATCAACGTCATAGAGTCCATACTGCTGCTGCTGCACATGTAAGTACCTGTATTTTTTTTTCTGTTCCAGAGAAGGGTGTTGGTGGGTTGGTATTGTGACGTCTTGAGTTCTAATATGTTTGTGCTGCTTTTGTATTAAGTTTCAGTTTGCCGAGGATGACATGATCATTACAGCCAGGCCAGGAGTTATTTGGATCTGGGATGTTGGAATGCACCACATTTCCCAACACAGACAGTAAGTATTTATTTTTGCATTACTGGGGTAGGTTACTGCAGTCTGGATGTCTGAGTTTGATAGTAATTGTGTTTTTTTGCATTGGTCAACATTCAGGAATTCTGATGATGTGCCTTGCACGCCTGCTACTGCTCAAGGAAGACATGTGCAATCCATTAACCTGTGCAATTGTTCTAGTTTCACAGACAGTCCCTCATTTCTTCATTTTTCATGGTCTTCAGTAGGAGGAAGAGGGGTTTTAAGGGGGTGGGGAAGTGGATGGGGTCCGGGGTGGGGGGACTTTTAACCAGCAATCCGTCAAATTTGTTCTTCTTTTTATATTATTTCCAGGTATGCAGTACTTTTAGGGGAAGGAGAATGTGGAACCTGGATGCCTGCTGCTATACTTCATGTGCCCCACCCCACATGTTCTTTCTGGGCCTGGGCACAATTTTCACAGTTTAATTACATTCATGTGGTATGGTAACTATATATATTTTTTCTCTGCTTCTAATTTGCTTGCTAACACCAGCTATTATGCAGATGGATGAGCATTCATCATGTTTCCTGTCACTGTTCCTGCTTAGGTCATTTTTCTCTAGTGACTTTTAATCCCATGTCTTTGTGATGATGACTACATCCAGGCCCTGCAGGAGCTGGTATATGGAAGACAGAGTGGGTTGCTTGAACTGTGATGGAGGCCACTAGTTTCATTAACGAGTAAACAGCACATCCAGGGAGAAGGTACATGTGGAAATGGATGGTGGAAATGGTGTTTAGTAATTAGGTGGAGGAGGATAATGTCTTGTCTAATCATTTGAGGTGGCAGAGTTGCAGGACTTAGGAAAATTTAGAAGCCAAACTGCATGCAGCAAAAATCTTCTCCATAGGGACCATCACAATTTTTGTACAAATACTATCATACTACTTATAAATACCCTTTTGGGGGGATTTGGATGTTGTTAAGCTTTTTTTATTATGAAAGACAAAGAACCTTAGTGCGCAAGCACTAAGGCAAGGGTTACCCCAAAGAGCATAGGCCGTGAAGCCAAGTTTCAAAGAAACACAAAATCACACATACCCCCATAATGCAAAGCATCATGGGCTGTATATACAAATCACCACACAATATTATGAATGCACCACACATTTCTGCTTAAAGTTGAACCAGCATAATATTTTGTGGTGATTTGCATATACAGTCCATGATGCTTTGCATTTTGGGGGTATGTGTGATTTTGTATTCCTTTTTTATGATGGTCACTCGTATCTTTAAAGATGGCCACCATTCACCGTTTTGCAAAATCTGTTTAACAGCTGTTAACGATTGAATAAGCATGTTACATTCATACTCTGCTTGTACTAGGAGGGTTCTTCAACATGTCACAGATAGTAAGCGGCAGAAAATATTTATTTTTTGCTTGGAGTGCATGTGCATTTCAGGTGGGCTGGCAGGAGGGGAGGGCTGGGTGTGGCATAAGCCAGGCTCCAGCATGGGCACTTTTAAAGACATCAAGACAACATGTCTTTCTTAAAGATGGGGTTAGTCGAAATGAAAAATAAAATGTGTATCTTGATATTTTTGGCAGCAAAATATTGTAACTGTATAATCATGCAACATGTTTATAGGTCATAGTAATTTGACTGCTGCTGCTTTATATAGGTTGGGTCCAAACAACAGTTTAGGGCAAGGGTAATCAAATGACACCGATTAACACTGACTGCAGAAGATAACACAACCATGAAAAAATTCAATTATAGATCACAAAAATTTAATGTATAACAGTATACTCAACTGAAATTTGTTGGGTGCGGGGGGGAGGGGGGCTTTTAGTAACTTCAGCCTTGTTCCACTTCCACATTCTCCAAGAAGCAGCCCTTGCAGTCTTCAAGACTGGCGTTTTCACCAGGTGGAAATTCTGTCAGCATTGCTGCTTCATCCACCTCGCTGCTGGCGGATGCCTTAGTAGAGGGATTGTCATCATACTCATAAACAAGAACAGTCCATGTGGCAACACCATTGGCATCACTATGATATGCAGAATGTGCCTTTTGTTCATTTTGATGAATGTTAGTATGGACACATTCTTGGGTGACAAACTGGATCTATAGTCATGCACACTGGCCCCAGCCAAACTAAACACTTGCTCCACACTGGCACTGGATGCTGGGCAGCTAAGGTATTTCACAGTAACTGATGTTAATGCTGGATAATCAGTCACTTTGCTGCTCCAGTATTGTAGTGGCTCATCAGTAATGGCAAGGTGCTTTGTGTCCCCCATGTAGGCCTCCACTATTCATTCTGCTGCCCTGAGTCAAGCTGCCTCATCTGTCTCCTCCTCCTCCTCCTTTTCTTCCATATCTTCCACTCGCACTTTGTAGAGAACATTCCAAATGGGAATGCATGCCTTTTCCTGCTGTACAGTACCTTGCCCATTTCCTCAGATTGGGCTGCCTGTGAGCTTCTGGTGGTGGTAGCAACACCCATTTTCTGTGCAGTGCGTGGCTTATGTGCCTTTTTCATCTGTGCAGCAGATACCCATCTAATGAGGTTCTGTCAACTTTTGCACTCGCTGACGATCTCCTCCAATTATAAAAGGCAAGCCATGTTTGTGGCATGGATCAAGCATGGTAGCGATTGAAAATTAGTCCGAATATACAATGCTGGATACATGGGTATTCATGTCTAGCACATGAAGCATGTGATCCATTAGATCACAACTGCTATGATCCTTACTTGCTGCCATCTGGTGTCAGACATTAACCAGTGTCTACCTCAGCACACGTATGAGGGGTATGGATTGGCTTATACAAGCAGTGTCCCCACTCACTGCCTGTGCAGCATGCTCAAATGGACAGAGAATGCATATTAGCCCATCCATTTGGTGCCATTGCTCTGTTGTTAGAGTGATGGACACTCCAGCGCTGTCACAGGTGGTGTGCACCACCAGGTATTGTGAAACAGCCTTATACTGTTCATATAGCAGATCAATCATGTACAGCATGGAGTTCCACCTGGTCACAACATCAAGCTTCAGATAGTGCTGAGGCAGATGGTTATTGATCTGTAGCTCAAGCAGATGGTCATGGGCCTTTACAGAATGGGTGAAATGTCATCAGATGCGATGGGCAACAGTCACAGTTTCCTTAATGTCTGCATGGTTTATTAACTGCTGCACAACAAAATTAAAGCAGTGTGCCAGGCAGGGCACTCTGAAAAAAACACCATTGCTAATGCACTTCACTACATTGGAGCCATTATCTCTTGCGATGAATCCTGCTGTAAGTGACTGTGTGTGTAGCCACTCATCAATGTTGTCCAGCAGAACATTAAGCATTTTAGCACCCGTGTGAGAACCAGTAACACTTCACATACTCAGGGTTGTATGCTGCTGAATTCCTGGGGTATTGCTACCACCACAATTTGGCTTCAGGCGGGTTTTGCCAGGCCCAAAATCAACTACCACCCCAGGTACCTGTGCCCAGTGTGCCGTTATGTATAGATATGAAGTTGTTGCTGTCTGTCCACTGGTCCACATATCCATGCTAAGTTGGATATATTCTGACACACTATGCTTCATTGCCTGTCTTATGGAATTGGCAACTCTACTGTTCAGCTCTGGCATGGCACACTTAGAGAAATAGGTTTGTGATGGAACCTGCCATTTGGGAGAGGCATGGGTCATCAACCTACAGAACTCAGCATTCTCCATGAATGAAAACGGCAACAGATCTATGGCCAGTATTTCAGCGATGGCAGCATTTAACTCATTGCAGTAGCATGATTGGGGGGTTACTTTTTGTGCCACTCAAGGATGTTCTTCAGAGTGGGATGCATCTTTGGGGCTGTTTGACCAGAATGCTCTACTGGTCACACCAATGGTGCTCTTTTAGGGGTAACAGTTAACTTCTGGGGGCTGTGCAGCTGTAGACCACATGAAACGTGTTATTTTGGTTGATTTTGGGTGTGGTGGTGTATTTTTCAGAGTCAAGGGACTGGGAGTGGTGATTCCACTGCTTTGTGCATTACTTGAGAGATCAAAAGATTACTCCTCCATCTCCACCGACCCACTCTGCCCTCCCTCCTCCTGCTGTATTGAACTGCACTCAGTTACATTTAACTTTCCAAGGGAGATCCCACCAACAGCTCTGGCATCCTTTTGGTGTTGCTGCCATCACATCGGGTGCTTATTTTTCAGGTGGGCATGTTGCCCACCGGCACCTATGTGGCTTCCCTTTTTCCCCAACTAACAGGTGCTTCACACAGTTGACATATCACTATGGTCTCATCAGCTGGTTGAAGCACATAAAGGTCCCAAACTACAGACTTTTGATCTTTGGACTTAAAATGCTGCTGGTGGGACAGGGAGAGCTGAGAAACAGGTGTGGGGTTTTTTGCTTTTTGGCCTGCTTTCATCATTTCCATAAAACTACTTTTGGGAGGAGGGGATGACTAGACTGCTTGGGGGATTGCTGATAGGCTTAGTGGCAGCCTGACCCATGGGCTATGCATGTAAATGGCTTTGGCCTACACCACCCTTCACCTTTTTAAACTCAGGCTCCCATGAGGGATCATCCCAGTTGTCGTCATCAGCACTGATGCCAATGCTGTCCTTGTCCTCCTCCTCCTCCTCCTCCTCCCTATCTTCTTGCATGCCACCTTTATCTTTCTCTATACTCATTTCCACAGGGCCAGAGGGTGGACTATCCATATCTCCTGGATTATCAGAGTCCGGCTGAACACTATAACCACCACCAACTCCAGCAGGAACAGGCCCTGGAACATTCACACCAACAGACTTATCACCCTCCTCCTGGACTACTATTCCTGTGCTGGTGTCAGTGCATCCCTTCTTCTCACTATCGTCATCCCCCACCAGCATGGATGCAACAGTTGTGACCTTACAAGCCTCTAACCCTCATAGTCTGCTAAAATATTTTCTGAGTGCTGCTGCAGCCACCATCCTGGGACTTTTCTATCACCCTAGGCAAGCATTGAATCTGGTACCCTGTGCACTTGAGGCAGGGGCTCTACCACTATACCAAAGTGGCACTGCACTTATGGGTAGACCTTTCACCCTCTTCTATCCATCTCATTACTGCTATCTGCAGACCCAACCTAAGATGACTGCCCACCTTCTTTTGTCATGCCTCTCCCTCCTCCTTCTCACGTGGCCTCCATCTAACCCAGGTGTCCCCATGGCTCCACAGGTCCCCTACTCTGGGGCTCCAGAGTCACCTCCCTCCTTCTCTACTATCTCCTTGCACCCCAACCTATCACACCCTCCCCCCCAGTCCCCATCATGCTTCCCCCCTTTGCACCTACGGGCAACTTATTGTACTAGCCTGCCCATCCTGTACCTCTCTGCCCACCCCTTGTGTCTCTAAGCTCTCCCACTCCTACTATCTCGCTCAACACAAAAATGCCTTCCACACCCCCCGATCAGGGCTGTAGTTCTCCTTCTACTCTTGTCAGGGAACATTCATCCCAACCCTGGCCCAACCCACAATAACTCCTTGACTAGATCCCCTGGGCTTCTTATTGCTTCTATGAATATCTGCAGTCTCCTGAAGAAATTTGACTTGCTCCAATGTTGGGTCACTGACCACAAACCTGACATCATCTCCCTAGTCGAAACCTGGCTATCTGACTCTACCCCCTGACTCCCTTGTCTCACTCCCTGGCTACTCCCTCTTTTGAGAAGACCGTGTAGGGAGACGAGGTGGAGGCTGTGCTATTTATATCAAAGACTCCCTTCCTGGAGTAGCCCTCCCAGCCCCTGTCCTTAACCTCAGAGCCCAGGCCTTTACCCTAAAACTTACCCCCAACCCCTCGAAAGGCCCCCTCTTTCTAACCTCCGCCTATATTCCCCCAAAAAATCAAACTCAGGCCCTGGTCCCCTCTAATAGAGTATCTCACCTCTCTACCACATTCTCCTGAGCATATTCTCATGGGTGATCTAAACATCAACTGGCTTAGCCCCGCATCCTCCTCCACCTGCGACTCCTTTACTGCTATTGACCTAATGCAACTTGTTACCCAACCAACAAGAGTGAACCCCACAAAGGGGTCAAGCACTCTTCTGGATGTAGTCCTCACCAACCGACCTAACCAAGTTTGCAATCTACAAGTCCTTCCGGTTGGAATCAGTGACCACTCCTCTATTCTTTCAATTGGATTACGTCCCTAACCAAACCCACTGCTCAGACCACCCTATGGCAGCGGTTGCGACCAGGTGGGCTGAGAGGCCTGCAGCAACTTCTAGCCCAAGTTGACTGGTCTCCCATTGAGGCTACCCCCAACCTTGATTCGGCCCTGGCCTTCTTCACCTTAATGTCTAACAAAACTTGTGATATCTTCACACCCCTAACCAAACTTCGTTCCAAAGTACAGCATACTCCCTGGGTCACTCCTTCCCTACTCCAACTCCTTAGGCACAGGGATAACCTGTGACACCTAGCCATGGAAACTGACTGCCCTACCGACAGACAGGCATATGCTGCTGCCCAAAATAAATGTACCTGGGCCATACACAAAGCAAAGGCCGATCATTATCGGGCCTCACTCACCTCTTCCTGGGGGAATGCTAGAACCTTCTGGGATAACATCAAACAACTAAATGGTGGTACACGCCTCCTCCGCCTTCCCAATCAATATTGAGGTATTATTCTCTGATCCTACCCTTATTGCTAACCATCTCAATAAATCCTTTACTGACCTCAGCTCTGTACTCCCTAGCAACTTTTGACCCCCACTCTCCTGACCCTGCTGCCTCACACGCATCTTTCCACTTCCACCGGGTTACTGTCAATGAAGTCAGACCGTATCTGACCAAGGCCCTAAGAAGCAACACCACTGGCAGTGACTCCTTGGAGCACAGACTCCTCAGCCTGGCATTGGACCAGATGATCGCCCCAATCACTAGCCTCTTCAACAAATCACTCTGTCTAGGGCAATTTCCATCAGCCTGGAAAATTGCCACTGTCACTCCCATACATAAGGGTGGAGATAGGGCCCTTTCCGGTAATTATTGTCCCATCTCAATCCTCTCACCACTCTCAAAAGCCTTAGAGAAAGTAGTATCCTCCCAAATATCTGAGTTTCTTACCACATACAGTATCCTCTGCCCTGAACAACATGGCTTCCATGCTGGGCACAGCACCAATACTGCCCTCATCGAATTTTCTAACTTCCTCCATTCCTCCCTGGACTCGGGCTCTCTTGCTGGTGCAGTGTTCGTTGATCTGTCAAAAGCCTTTGACACTGTATCCCATCCTCTCCTACTGGATGCACTCAGCCATGCTGGCTTTGCTGCAGGACCTGTCTCATGGTGCTTCAGCTAACTGTCTGCCCGGTCCCAGCGTGTAAAAATCAATGGCACCCTCTCTGACCTCTGCCCTATCCGATCTGGGGTTCCCCAGGGCTCTATTCTTGGGCCCCTGCTCTTTTCCTTTTATCTCAACACCCTGCCAGGTGCCTGTACTGGTAAACTCCTCCTTTATGCAGATGATGCTGTTATCTTCGCTTCTGACTGTAACCCCACAACCTTCCAAGATTCCCTGCAATTATCCTATAAAGACATGGAAGCCTGGTTTAAACAACATAGACTGGTTATCAATCTTAAAAAGACCAAATCTATGATCTTCTCCCACCCCCAAAACAAAGCTAGTAATTTCCAACTTCAAGTCTTCGCCAGCTCTATGTTCCCACTCGAACAAGTTTACACGTACAAATACGTTGGGATAACCTTTGACCCCGCCCTCACATTCCATTCCCATATCTCCGCCTTAGCCTCCACCACCAATATTAGGTTGGGAATCCTTTTCCGCCACAAACACTGTCTCCCCCCCCGATGCCCTCCGACTCGCAGTTAGATCCTCCATTCTGTCACTTGTTGACTATGGCTTACCAGTCTACAGGCTGCTGACCAGACCTCACTAAACAAAATCTGCCTCACCTTAAATAAGGCCTGTTGACTAATCTTAGGTTCTCCCAGACTTACACATACCTGCCATATTTATTCCCAGGCAAATCTGCTCAATCTTGACGAACGTCTTAGGTATCAAACCTGCATCCTTACAAAAAAAACTCTCCTTGGGCTCCCTCCTCCTGGTTTGACTGCCGTTATCCACCAAGTAAACTCACTAGCTTCAACACGGTCCTCCTGTAAAACCAAGTTGAAGGTACCTAGGGCACGGACCTCTCATGGACAACGGGCATTCCTCTATTGTGCCCCTTCTTGGTACAATTCCTTCCCTGCCAGTGTCTCAGACACCCCCACAATCTCTTGCTTTAAAACTACCCTCTGGAACCACCTTTTCACTACTCACAGCTGTTGCTGTTTCTAAGCTATCTTGCTCACTCTCTGACAAAGCCCCTGTTGGCTGCTCAAATCCTCTACCTTCTCTACCCTTGGTTCCTGTTACCTCCCTGTTGACTCCGCTAAAACACACTGTATTGATATCCTAGTTTTTTTTTCTGATGTTCTAGTTATTTCCCTGAACAATGTTAACTTCACCAATCCTGTATGTGGTAAATTGTTGATCTCATTTGTGCTCCTGTATCCTCAAAAAAACTGTACACTGTTTCTTTGTACCAAGCTGTTATCACTGTATTGTCCTCTCTGTGACGAGGTACCTTTGTAAACGACCCTCTGGCTCAAAGGTTGTAAAGTGATGCTTAATAAATAAATAAAGAAAGAAATAAAATACAAAACTGAGACACAAGTATGCCAGTACTTTGAACAATGCCTTTGCTGGTACCTGCCATACCACTAGAGCCCACAGAAGACACTGATGCAGACATACATGTGCTTTCACTGTTTTGGGAAACTGGAACTAAAGTTGTACTCTCCTTAACAGACTTCCTAGCTCCCTCATTCCCCCAGCATGTTTTCTCCCTGTACTGGACCATCTCTTAACAGGCATTTTTGGGCACGGGTGTCATAAAGTCACAAGACATTATGCCACATGGCAAAATCGTGCTGCCAATACAGCGTGACATTGCAAGCGGCATAACTCTTTTCTCTGTGGAGGGCAGATCCCCCAACACCCCCTGTTATGGGAAGCTGCACCCCCTGGAACCCCCCAATAAAGATTCTTTACTCTGGGGGGGTCCAACTCTGGGAGTGCACAATTCATGTAAAAAAATAAAAAGTCTGGGACTGGGAATCAAACCCTGTCCCAGATGCAGTGCCTGAGTTTCTGCTGCTGTGGCTCAGTCCAGCGAGCCATGGCAGCTACTCAGTGGAACCCACTCCAAGCAGTGGTCTTATACTCTGCCTGGGAGTATGTGCATGATACAATACCGTGTACAGCAGCATATGCAGTATTGCACCATTCACTGTCCTGAACAACGCTCTATCGGGTTAGCTATAGTGTCATACGCTATTAAGCATATGACATTATGACCCAGTAGGGCATTTTTGTATGCTGCTGCTTCAAAATTTTGCCTTTCTCTGGGAGTATATCAAGAAAGGATGTATTGTTAACTGTGTGAATAACACATCACACCTGCAGGCAGTGCTGGCTTCCTTCCAAGTCCAAACACAATCAGCACAGGTAGCAACACTCTGTACTACTAATACAGTATATGGTATCTTATTCTAGTAAAAACAAAAATGTAACTTTTTTCTTTCTCCAAACAGGAATTAAAGCAACACAGGAAAAAGGGCACAGGTAACCTACTTTAAATACAGATCACCTGTGTCTGGACAACTTAAGTACTGTAATGTGTTAGTACTTACTTTTATAATTTTTTTAAAATATGGGCAGATACAACCATATAACATCAACAAACAAAAGTGCCTCCAACAATATGGACAGGATCAGCAACCTCTTGACAAGTACTATATTAATATGTAGTTCTTTATATTGCACTGGTCAGGTACTGCACAATGCTGTAACAGGGAAAGGGTAACTAAAGTCAAGTATAAGAAAAACACTGCAATGCAGAGGCAAGCTCCAGCAATAAAATACTATGGAGCAATTCATCAAAGCAGTGAAACTGTATGGACAAGTTAAGGTGATCAGTTAAAAGTACTTAAGTTTCCATACAAAAAAGATAGAATTGTTGCTTTTCACAGCTCAAGTGACACACACAACTGAACAGCAAACAGAACTAACCACAAACAAAAAAAATAAAATAAGGGATCAGCACTGTGTGTTCAATTCAAAACTTTAGAATTCAAAACTAAAAGCAGAAGAATGGTAAATGACATAGGCCAACAGGAGAAGGAACTCTCAGACAGGAGTACACTTTCAGAGACAGAAAGAAATACTTGTCATGATATAAGAAAATGAATACAAATAAGTAGAACACCAACAAAAATATAAAGGCTTAAAAAATAACAGTCAATCACTCACAATTTGTGAGAAATCTGTTTGTAAAAGACTAGAAAAAGCCTGCACTGGTTTTACACACCTACCCTACCGCACTCAACGCCTTCACAGACACAGACAGAACTAAAATTAATTAAACTAAATATGCAAAAATCTACAAAATTACAAAATGTTCCCTAGCAACACTAGGAACAAAATGCATATTTGGGAGCAGTTGGCTCTCAAAAACAAGTTTTAAAGCAGTTTTAAAAGGGTTCATTGGCTCTGATGCACCGCAACAGACTGCTCTCCAACTAAACAAACAATACACTGTGATGTAAATAACCTGCATGTGAAATTTGACCCACAATGTAAAGCAAATTTTGCCTTTGGAGCATAATTTCTCCGGTGATATCGAAAGTATCACTGGCGAAATTTGTGCCACAAGGCAAAATTTAAGCATGGATGGGTGAAATTGATCGCTAAAAGCATTTTTACATATTTTACATCTACTCAAAATCGAAATACCAGTCCAAATTACGTTTTGCCTTTGTGAAAAATTTCATGTAATTGTGAAATTGCGCAAAATATTTTGTCTGGCAAAATGTTTCAATTTCGCACAACACTACACACTTTATTAGACCTCCTGTCAGACTACATGCTAGATACTGTAAACAGAGGCACATCAAGCACTTGATTGTAAGCCCAACCACACATTCTTAGTGATTCAGCTCCTCTGATTCACCATGAAACAGGAATTGCTACAAAAGGCATGGCAGTTAAAGTCCCTAGAGTTTGATGGCCACTGGTTGTTCATGGAAGTAATTATCCTACAGTGGTAACGGAGTGTCATAGGGCTTAAATTCCTCTATTGAAGGTGTTGTGAGCCACTGGCCTAAAGTTTAAAAAAAACCCTAACCATTTTGTCAAGTGGTTCAAATCCCAGATGGAGCTAGAGCCTACAAAACTTCAGAGGAAGCAGCTACTGACTTGCAAAAATGCATCCTGCATATGGAGTCCCATTTCTCCCCAGCAGTGACCACACCACTTCCACTTGAAAGCCTTTTCCAGGCATAGAATCATGCTTAATCAATCAAACTGAAAACAGCACACTGAAAAGTCCCTTATAGATCTAATTGATTGTCTCTGACAAGATCTAGATAGCTCATCTAAAAACACTCGGGAAAAGGTAGACTCACTTCAAACACTGAAAGTTACTGTCTTTGTTTCATTTTATTTCATTTATTTTTTATTCTTGTAGGCCTAATGAGCAAATTGCACATTTTCACAGGTGAAAAGTGGGAGTATACAGAAAAACATAGGGAAGATACAATATAACAGTATACATTAAATAAAAAGTTCAAAATAGACAAAATCACATTATAAAAATATAAACAGCATACATAGACATTGCATATACTAACAAACAAACAGTAAAAAAGAAAACCTCACTTCTTACAAACACAAAGCTGTATATCTTTTAAAAACAGCATCAATCCCCTTTTGAAATTAATAACCGAAAGATTCAAAAGTAGAGATGCATCGAATATAAATTCCACCGGTGAAGTGAACGCAAAGTGGGCTTTTCGCGTTGCAGAGTGGGCAATGCAAAGTGCTTACTCTGCCTTGTCATTACCACTTCGCATTAAGGCAGATTAGCAATGCGAAGAAAGGCGAAGTCATTGTTTTTAATGGACTTCGTGTTCCTCATTATGATCCTAAGTGACCCACTTGGTGTTTCAGATTTGGCAGCCCCCCCACACATCACATGGCTTACAGTACTGTAAGTCACATGCTCTTTAGCTAGGCAGAAAGAAAGTGAGTCATACAAGCAGACACCTTTACTTTCTCCAGTGCAGATGGAGAGAGACAGTAGTGTGTTTTGTGACTGCTGATACTTTGAGATCAGAGCAAGGAGGAGATTTAAACTTTAATTTAGACCCAACAGCTTTTTTAAAAGCTAATTTTTTTGTCTTTTCTGTACTCTTTTTTACATAATTTGCTCTTTCTGTAAATTTTATTTTTTTTTACCTTTATAAGTAGTTAATTGTTTGTCTGTGTCTGTGTGACTGTGTGTGTGTGCTGTGTGACAGTGTGAGTAGTGATTTCTCGGACTGAGGGAGCTCAGTAAGAGAGATGGACCAGGGTGAGGGAATGTCTGGGGTGGGGGCAGCTCTGGGAGAGCATGGTGATGGTAAGCATCTTACCATGTGCATGTGTGGAGGGCATGGGTGCCCATTCCTATTGGACTGCTCAAAACTTTTGAGTGCCCCCCCCAGAAGCAGGACCAGCACCGCCTCCTATCCTGACTCTGAGGCAGTTGAACCACCACCACCACCACCAAATTCAGCACCAGGTTCTTTGAAGCAGGATGTGCCTGTTCCTCTGGGCCCAGGTGTGGATCCCATCCCTGTTCAGCACTGTGACCAGCTGGCTGCCAGTTCATCTGGCCATCCCCTGCCTGTGCCTGGTCCTCCCCGCACCTCCATTGTTTGGCAGTTTTTTGACTGTGTCGGGGGGACAGCAGTGTTGTCAAGTGCTGCCTGTGTGAGGTGGAGGTGCTCCGTGGCCACCAGGGGACTCACCTGAGGACTGGGGGCCAGCATACCCATATGTCCAATTACCAGCAGTTGGAGTGGCAGGCTGCCACAGAACGGACCATGCCTGCACCTGCTGGCCATTCTGTGGCAGAGGATGCAGCTGTGCATTGCAGCATCCCTAAGAAGAGGAAGGCCACAACAGTACTTGCTGCTCGACCAGCACCCCCATCCTCACCACCGCCACCACCAGCAGGTCAGCCTGTAGAATGTGTGGACCCCAGAGAACTGCATGTAACACAGGCTGACTTGGCAGTTCTCTGGAGTGCTGTAGAGGATAACAATGAGAGGGTGAGTGCTTTGGAGCAGCAGCCGGATCACATAGAGTTGCAAATTATGACCACGCTGGAACTGCTGCTGGATCACCAAGGGATCCCACATTATTTTTTTCTCACACCATGTGCCCCCCCACACCTTCCTTGCTGTGTTATAAAATGTATTCCTCCACCATCCCCGACCGTTGTATGTAATTCTGCCCTTTTTTTGTTGTCTTCCATATGCGTGACACTTTGTAATCTGAGCAGTGCAAGTATACTGTACAAAACTGCATGTGTGCAGTCAGTCTTCTTTCCAGTCTGTGCATGTACTGCAGACACTGTCCAACTCCCTGACTTAAAAACAAACATTAATGAGTACAATGGTGGGGTGGTGAAGCACAGAGAGATACTGCAAAACAGGCTTACAAGACATCCAAGTAACTATTAAAAAAAATTAATGTTGTGATTCGTGACGTGATCGTGAATCATGATTTGTGACTGCATTTATGACCGTGATGATGAAGAATGTGATTTGTATCATGAGTGACTCATGATGATGGTCCTGACTTAAAAACACATGCAGAATTAAGCACCACACTTGTCCAGTACTCTGAAGGGAAGCCAAAGAAGCAACTGTGACTTAAGTTACAACTGGAGACTGGGCCCTAAAAAGATGCAAATGCACAGACAGATTAAGATTGCGCTGTGCATGGAAGAGATGAAGACACAAAGGCACAACACCTAACCAGTGCTCACCATCAGAAATTCAAATCTGGAAAAGAATATCTTTGCCAGTTGGGGCGGGCCATGGGGGGGCAGTGTACTGCACTGCTGCAGTAACAGTCACTAGTAGTAGTACCAGTAAAGATACCAAAAAGAAGTACAAAAATCACACAGCTGCAGTCAGTAGCAGCTTCACATTACTGAAATTATTATGTGGCACAATAAAAGGTGTCTGATTTTTTTTTTTCTGATGTTATTCTCAGGAGCCTCCCCGCGCACTCCGCCGTTCCTCCGGCGCCATCTGCGGACATGAGACCCCCTCCCTTCAGCACCCCGCGGCTTACCCGTCGGCAGGGTGGTGGGGGTCACCAAACCACCAGAACGGGTCCATGCCAGGGAGGCGCGCCCTCCGGAATGGCGACGGTACCCACATCGCGCTGCGGCTCCATTTTTCCCTGATTTTCTCCTGGCGGGCATGGCGTGCAATGACACGGCGGCGACTGAATGCTGTACGCTCCCGTGCATGCACTAGTCAAGCATCTGCACCCGTCCGCCTCCCCTGTCTCTGCGGCTGCTTGTTTGGCGATCCGCAGCCTCTGCTAGAGTCAGGCAAGTACGGCCACCCAAATCCCCCACCCGGAGATGGAGAGCAGTCCTCTGGGCGCTCTATACATCTCCCGCCGACCCCGACAACCCGTTGCGTTCCAACACGGGTTCGGCAGGGCATGAGGTGTAGCGACACTAACCCCCAACGCCACCGGGCCGGCTTAAAGGTGTCTGATTTGATGACACGCGTCACACACATACAGCAAGTAATGCATAGCAAGTTGAAAACTTCAATAATATAACCACATATTTTAAACAAACTAAAATTATGCACTGCAGCAGTAACAGTCACTAGTATTAGTACCAGTAAAGATACCACAAAGAAGTTCAAAAATCATACAGTTACAGTGGATAGCAGCTTTGCATTGCTGAAATTATTATGTGGCACAATAAAAGGTGTCTGATTTGATGACACGCATCACACACATACTCACACACACTAAGTAATGCATAGCAAATTGAAAACTTCAGTAATATAACCACATATTTTAAATAAACTAAAATTATGCACTACTGCACCACAACAATCAGAAAAAAAATGGCAAGAAATATTGAAAATATTACTGTGTACTTTAACACAGTTATACAAGAAAAATATCACCAAAACAGAAAGCACGGTCTTTTTCTCCTAGTTAATCTACGTACATCACAGATACGCCCCTCCCCCAAAGCACATTTTCTCTGTTTCTCAGTACACAGACTGAATGTTGTACATTAACATTCAAAATCCATACACAAACAAGAAACGGTCGATGACATGAGCACAGGAGGGTTTTCTATAATCGATGAACTAAAGTTTCAACGAATAAAATGACTCAAAAAGGCTTTTTAACAGCTTTTTAAAGGTTTGAATTGCAGAGAGCTCTCAAAGCAGATTGTCTCCTACAGCTTGCTATACACATTACCCCAAACTGAGGCTGTGCAGAACAATCTAGAGCCCATGTGATCTGAAATCCCATGAATCACTGCAAAATTCATCTTTGGAGCTTAAAAATAAGGCAAAGTGAGGCAAAGTACATTGTTTTCAATGTACTTCGCCTTAAAAATTGGTGGAGTAGTGGTTTGGGAAGGCGGACTAATGCAAAGTTGGTGTTTTCAATGAACTTCGCATTACCCATTAATAACACAAAGTACTCTGCTTCGCATTGTTGAGCACTCCGCGAATTCACCTTCACTCTGCGAATCACTCCACGGAGCGAATTGGGACCACTTCGCCAATCACTATTCAAAAGTTCCCCAGGTAATGAATTAAAACATTTAGATGTCCTAAATAATATAGATATTTGACCTATTACTCTACCTTACAAAACAATGGAAGCTTAAAGTTAAATCTGTACTGGTATCTAGTGCCACATCCATTTATAAACTTAGGAAAAAGGTTAGAAATAGAATTTGAACGATTACCTAAAAAGACTTTAACATAAACATGCCTATTTTATGCTGAATTCTATTACCAAAGACATGTTGTTTGACTGTTGAAAAAGGGAACAGTCAGCAGTGGACAGGGAAGGTCACTCTAGGCAGAGATATGCTACACCTTGGGCTATGATTTTCCATGAACTAAATTTCAAACTAAAGTGTGTACTGTCCAGTACATGGAATGATTTGTAGTCATACTGGTCCTTGTACAAAAAATATGAACAAAGTGGGTGATTTGATACCTTTTACTGGACCAACAAAAACATATCAGAACACAAGTTTTCAGACTACACAGAACCTAGCATGAGAGCTTGTGTTCTGAAAATTTCTTGTTAGTCAAAAAAAAGTACAACATAGTTTATTGTTCAATATTTAGTCGTTGCAATATCAAAATACAAGTACAAATAAAAGCATACATATATATATATATATATATATATATATATATATATATATATATATATATATATATGTATGTATATAGATAGATAGTAGAGACTGGATAATTTATGAGCTTTATGTATTACAATACTGTATTTATTATACTGAAGTTCCAAGCAATTCCATTTCACCAATCTTGACCATTGAATAGTCAATTATTATTTTAATTTACAGTGCACATCAATATTTAATATTGGAGCTTTTATATCAGTTTCATTGCTTTAGACCTTGTAAAAACTTGATTAATCGACTTAAAACCAGCCTTTCTCTGGACCTAAAGATCACCAGTACTAGTTCATTTGGTGGTAGGTCTAACGTGGCCAAGATTGGCCCCAACCAGAATTTTCTTGACCTTTTATAGTTAGAACAGTGCAAAGCTATGTGTTTAAGGTCATCGTCAATGTTTAGTGTACAATTACAGTGATTATCTACAACTTCTGTATGTTTTTGATTGTAACATATGTAATTTGATATATATATATATATATAATTCCATACAGTATCTAGTTATTAATCTCTGATTCTCTGTTTTTTCTAAAATTCTTAGATATGGTTCCATGGATGGTACCTTCAATAACTTAAACCATCTAAAATGTTTTAGGTTCATAATTCATGTATGGTCTTTTGTCATTTCTATATCTGTTATCCTAGTTTTAATTGTAAAAATATCTCATGAAAGGATCTATGAAAGATCTCATAAAAAAGATGACCCAAGCCCATAGAAAAAATGTTATTTCTGATATACTAACATACTAATTGCCAGCAGATTAGGTCTTACGGTCTATCGAGTCTGCTCAAACCTCAGATCCCAAGTTGGGTGCCGAGGCCCCCCCCTTGTGTTCCAGAAATCCCTATCATCCATCCCCACCCCCCTGGGCCAGGACATCATCTGGTACATCCGCTTTCTGTGTCTGTCCCACCCTCTCTTGAAGCCCTCCACTGTGGATCTCTGAACCAGCTCACCAGGCAATGCATTCCAAGGGTCCACCACCCTCTCAGTGAAAAACCTCCTCCTCTTTTCCCCCCTCACCCTTCCACCTTCCAACTTCGAACCATGCCCTCTGGTGATACCTTCCTGCTTTAGTCTAAAGATCCCCTCCTCATTTACCCTATTTATTCCCTTGAGGTACTTGAAGACCTCAATCATGTCCCCCCTGTATCTCCTCTCCTCCAATGAAAACAGGCAGAGCTCCTCAAGTCTGTCCTCATACGTCAAATCCCCCAGTCCTCATATCATCTTAGTTACCCTCCTCTGTACCCTCCCCAGGAGCTGTATGTCCCTCTTCAACTGTGGTCTCCAGTACTGTACACAGTACTCAAGGTGTGGTCTAACCAGTCCATTGTACAGCGGCAGAATCACTTCCCTGTTCCTAGAGGTGATCCCCCTTACAATGCATCCCAACATCCTGTTTGCCTTGCTAGCCGCTCTCTTGCACTGCTCAGAGTTATTCATACATGCATCCACCATGACCCCTAGGTCTTTTTCCCCTGTTGAGGCCTCCAGCACCTCCCCTCCCAGGGTGTACCTGTGTTTAGGGTTTCCCCACCCAAGATGTAACACCTTGCACTTGGTGATATTGAAATTTAATTTCCATGTGTGAGCCCAGCTTTCCAGGGTGTCCAGGTCCCCTTGCAGGGCCAACCTCCCCTCTTCCCCCTCAACTACTGCTCCCATCTTGGAGTCATTAACGAAGATGATTACTCACCTGATTATTGAGAAAACAAAACCCCTGTCATTATATTCAATAGCTTCTTCCAAACATATTCTTGGGAAGTGGTTATAAGGGAGAAGAAAAGGCAATAACAAGTATCAAATCACCAACTTTGTTCTTCCACAAGGAATGAGGGAGGGATGGAAACCTGAGGAGACTGATAGGACACTGGAAAAAAATATGGTGGGCATGCTGGTGTCTTCCCCCACACCAAGGACAGTACAATATTTCAGAAATCAGACCACGGTAATTCAGGGCTATATGCTCCAAAGTTTGAACAAACTGGGTGGGATAGGAGTCACTTGTGGAGGAGGAGACAGAAAAAAACAATCAGATCATGACTATATACGAACATACATATGAAGAAGCCAGCAGAAGAAGGACATTTCATCTATCAAGTCTGCTCATACTGCGGGGTCCACAGCTTGAGCTGATGTCCCTGCTCTCCCTCCCTACTCCTCCCTTCCTCCCTACCCATGATCCTTACCTTCCCTTTATGCTTCTCCCAGCCTCTCTTAAAGCTGACCACTGTCTTCAACTAGATGAGCTCTTCCAGCAGTGCATTCCAAGTGTCCACAACCCTCTCTGTGAAGAAGTGCTTCCTGGCCTCCCTCGTACCTCCCACCATCCAGCTTAAGACAGTGCCTGCTCTTGTTATTGTTGCCACTAAGCTTAAAAAGACTCTCCTTATCAACCTTATTTATCCCTGTCAAGTACTTAAAGGTCCCAATCATGTCCCCTCTCTCTCTCTCTCTCTCCTGTCTTTCAGGGAGTATATGTTCAGTGCCCTCAACCTCCCTTAGTTGCCCTACCCTGCTGACCAGCTATCATCTTTGTAGCCCTCCTCTGGACCTTCTCCAGCAAGTTAATGTCCTTTTTGAGGTGTGGGCACCAGTATTGAACTCCATACTCTAGATGCAGCCTTACCAGTGACCTGTACAAGGGCAGTATAACCTCATCTCTCATACTACCCCTAGATACAGTGGCATCCTCAAGGATGAAACACACTTTTAACACACTCTGCAGTATGTTGCAGCACACCTGCTGAATAAAACAATGTAATTTCAACAGCAATTAGTCACCTTTGTCATGTAGGAAACTGTGGCATTTACTTCATGCTGGCAGAGTCACATTTTCCTGAATGAGAAAGAGAACTAATTAATACTGAAATTACATTGAAAGCTAAACAGCCATGGCACACCAAACACACAAAATAAAAGTCAGCAAACAGATGCTTAACCAAAGTTTAAAATATTAATTTATTTTGCCCACCACAATAGCAGTGCAACACCACCTAGTGAATATCAGCAACCTTCTAATGTTTCAACCAATCTTGGTCTTTAATGAAGATAGTGCCTCATAGTGAACAATCTGTTTAAATACAATATTCATTAATCACTTAATTAACAAGTAAGCAATAACCCACGACAGGGTGTGCATTTATTTGGGATTAATCAACACCCCGGGTGTGTTGTGAAGCCAAGTGTCCTCACAGTACCCGGGCTGTTGAATAATCCCCAATAAATGCACACCCTGGAGTGGGTTATTGTGCTTATAACACGGGCCACATTTGGGGACAATGGACAATAGCTGTTGGTATAACACAGAAAACATGTGGGAACTACTTAGTGTTCTTCCACTATTTTTGGCTGTGGAACCACAGTTTTCTGTGTTCTGCCATGGTTAAAATAGTTCAACAGATAGACGGTTGTGGTGAACAGGCCACAGATTATTGAATCAAGCAGCACTTGGAACTTGTTACTGTGCTGTGAAAACTATGCGGGGTGCTTTGAATTATGCAGCACCTGCAACTTGTTATTCTGCTGTGAACACTATGCAGACTGCTGTCTTTCTATATTGCTATTCTGTGCTAACACTGCATATATTCTTTTTTTGTTACACTGTGCTCTGTGACTTCACACATGCCCCCCCCCCATGACAATAATGAGGTTTCAAACTCCACAGTGCACCTAGATCATGGCATAATTAGTATGTACAGGCATTATTTACTATGATTTCACTACAACACTTCACACATTATGCTGCCCAATGCGACTTCGGCACTTACATGTGGCACATCGGACACCTGCACCCCCTCCATGACTACACTACCCTTTGAAACTCCCCAGTGCACCGACATCATGGCATTAGTAATGCACACAGGCATTACTTAGTAACATTTCACAACCGCACTTCACTCATTATGCTGCATGATGGAAATTTGACACTTACATGTGGCACATCGATGACTGCGATCACTGGTCTCATACAACGCATCTCAGATGTTGCTTGTGGTGCATGACTGCCTCCATAGCGCTATTATGCTGTTAGTGTACTATTCCAGAATTACTGCTGCTCTCCATCTCTCTGCTCACTTCTATGCCACCTACTATGAAGTCTCACTTCCAATCTCTCCACGTATGGGTGCAGAGTTTAACAGGATAGCTGCATGTGGACAACCTGCTAAGCGTCTTGTCCCTTTCAAAGAACTGCGCTGTCGTGTTTGAACAGTTAGGCTTCAGACATTGCGAGGGGTTTTCCTCTGTTATGTTGTTACGATGCTCGACATGCCTGGATTCCTTTGAGGTCCACCGGTGGGTGGGTGGGCAATGTCACTTATGTAATTAACTGCATTATGGATCTGGATCGAGGGAGATCCCCAGCACAAATAAAGTAAGCAATATGCACTTGTGATGGAAATGCCGATGGGTTCTATTCTTTGATGCGGGTATAAACTTCTATGTGAATAAAGCACTTTTGCGGCCCAACTATGTGGGTTGCTCGCTTAGCAAAATAATTTAATGGCTGCCACTCAGGAATGTAAATCCTAACAAATAAGAAGTGTGGCTCTGTGAGTTCATATGCTACAGACTGTTAACCACATCCAGTAACTGACTGATTAACAGAAATTACTCAACAGTCATAAGATTTTTTTATGCCAATCAGATCACACAATCATCATTGCCCATATTATAATGTCTCTTAATCACTTAATAACAACTAAAGTGCTAGTGCCAGAGCAATAGTGAGACCATGTGAAAATTTCAATAATGCAATCAAAACAGTTTGTAAAACAGGAAAAGCATAAACATTCATCTACCTGACTTATTTCAATTAGACAAACAGTCCTTTATAAGGTAGGATAGCGAAAATCAATTACTGCTACCCAGGTTGCTGTCATGGTAAATGGGAAGGAGTGAAGTAGCTGGAAGCGAGAAACTTGTTTGAGCTGCTGCTGTGGTGGAGAGGCTAAGGTACTCACATCCAAAGCAGAGGTGACCTGAAAATATGGGTTCTGTTCCTGGTCTCCCAAGGAGCCTATTTTCAGTTTTTGTTTCCTCCGATATTTGAATTTTCTATTTTTTTCACCCCCTCAAGTGCTGTGTTGTGTTCTCCAACAATTGTTTTTGCTTGATTATCCCCAGTGGTTCTCCCTATCCTGAGTTCCACCCCCACATGGAAACGATTATATAAAAATTGGGATGGGTGGGGGTAAAGCCCCCCATGTCTGAGGGTGAGTGGGGCAGAGAGCCCACCCCCCAAAAACACAATTATTTTTTTACTTTGCCATGGTTGCGGTCCTCCATGCGCCCTAACACTTTATCCTTGGCCCTAGCATGTTTTCCATTTTTCTGAATGACCTCCTTAAGGCCTAAATATCTTTGAACAGTCACTTTTACATGGATGATACTGTGCTTTTTGTTTCTGGCTTATCTGCTCTAGACCTGGCTACTAAGATCTAGAAGAATATAACAAACATCCAGCTCTAGGTTTGCATCAGTAAGCTGTCCTCAACACCACAAAGCCTGTTTCTATGTCCTTTGGCAGCAGGCAGTGATTAGCCAGATCACCTCCTCTACCCTCCTAGAAAACCCTTGAAAGCTAGCAGTAGCCTGTGTGTTGAGCAACCATGACTGAGCACTTTCAAAAAGGGTGACTATCTTGACACTTTTACACAGGGCTAGCAGCAGGGAGAGCAATAGGCTAGGGGGTTAGTGAATATAGCGACATCCTGTCCCTATGTATATACATGTGGGGGGAGGGACCATGCCATGCAAAGGGTGGAAGGGGAGGGAGGCTTTGTGGGGCACAGTGTGGCAGTGGGTTGCTGAGCTGGCTGTGTAGCATGGTGGGTTGGTGGCAGGCTATGGTTGGGAGGATGGCGGGTTCAGTTCCTGGTGCCCACTCACTTTTTTCACTGGTCGAGTTTTTTTTTGTTTCCTTATTTTGCTTCCCCCCTCAACATGCACCCCTCTGGAGTTAAGAATTCTTTAGTAGGGGGTGCAGGGGCACAGCCCCCTGCATAAAAAATAAATTACATGTGTCTGGCACCATTTTGCTGTATGCAGCAAGTCTACATCGCCAAAATTCATTTTTGGTCATGTACTCGCCCAAACAGCAATTGCTGTTACATGGTAGCCGGTATGACATGGAATCAAAGCTAGCAGAGTGATAAGGAAGACTAAGGCAGAGGCTGAGTTGAGGATAGTGAAGGGGGTCAAGGAAGATGAGAAGCGCTTCCTTCATAACGTCCCAGAAAAAAAAAGATGATGAAGGAAAATACTGTCAAGTTGGAAAAAAAAGGTCTGTGTACAGTATGTGGACAGCACAGGAAAGGTAGGAGTATTGAATGAATACTTACTTCTGAATAATATTCACAAATGGAAAAGATGGATGAGTACCACATGGAAAGATGTGGATGGGGGGAGTGAGAATGTGCAAGGTGGAAATTATGGAGGACAGAGTTCTCAAGGGGCTCAGGGCCCTCAAGTTGGATAAAGCTCCTGGTAAGGATGGTGTGCTCCCTAGGGTTCTGAAAGAACTAGTGCCAGTTGTAGCAGACTCTCTGATTGTCCTATGCAAACCCCCCTAGACACAGGATTGGTGCCAAGAGAAAGGAGAACCACAGATGTGGCACCCCTACATAAGAGTGGGGCAAGGTATGAGCCTGGGAACTACAGTTAGGCTTTTGAAAACTATTCTCAAGGAAAGGTTGGTCAAGTTTCTTGAGGTGAATGGGTTCCAGGATGACAGGCAGCATGGGTTGATGGCAAGAAGATCATGCAAAACAAACTTGATCAATTTCTTTGCCTGAGTTATAAGGGTGGTGCACAAGGGCCAGGCGGTGGAAATACTGAATCTGGACTTCAGCAGTGCCTTTTATCCAGTCCCCCACAAGAGATTGATCAAGAAATTGGAGGACATGGGAGTGGAGGTCAGGTTGCCAAGATTTGTTGCTAACTTGCGGGTGGTGGGGTGAACCAAAAGGGTGGTGGATGGGGATAAGTACCCAGAAATGAGGGAGGCCACCAGTGGGGTTTCTCAAGTGCTGAGGCTGAGACCAGTTTGGTTGAATGTGTTCATAACTGATAGAGGGGACAACATAAAAAGCAAAATCTGCCTCTTTGGGGACACCTTGCTATGTGGGAAGGTAAACACGGAAGAGAGGTTCAGGGCTCTGAGGGAGGACATAGCAGCATTAGAAAGATGGTCTGGAGTCTGGCAACTGGGGTTCAATGTAAAAAAAGTGTAGTTATCTAGATAGGGAGCAAGGGTCGAATACAGACTAAGAGCTGTGACTGTCATGGTGTCTGAGGAAGAGAAAGATCTATGTATTGCAAGTGTGAACAATCTAAAACTTTCTGTAAAATTCAGTAAGGCAGCAGCAATGCAAACAGGATGCTCAGCTGCATAGTAAGGTTTTTTACAGAGGGTGGAACGAAGCCATACTGGAACAAGGTAAGGGGGTCAGTAATCACTGATATAAATAGGGCAACCATTATGAATAACTTAAAGGATACCTAAACAAGCAGTTTTTTAAAACTGCAAACTCCAAAATCTGGCTTCATGGTGAGGTAAAGTAAAGGCTACTGTTTACATTCTTGCTAAAACTGTATTTATGTAAATAACATAAATGCAGTTTCATATCTTTTGAAAAATGTAATCATCAGCCTTTCACTTACAAAAAACAGCCTTGCCTTCTCCCTAAGATGTCTGCCAAATGTGTTAACTGATGAGTCATAATGACATCATCTGAGCTAAAGCCAGAGACCAATGTGGATTCCTATAGGCTAAGTAGTTCTTCTTTCCCTCTTTCTTTTGAATTGTTTTACCAGAATGATCAACACATGTGTTAACATGTGGATTATTTTGATCAATACACAAGTTAGGTTATGATTCTGTTAATTTTATTTACTTTAAGTTGCTGAAAATGTTTTGCAATCTAGCTGATTTTCTGTTTGGCAAACTGCAGAACAGTACAACACTTCAAATACCTGATGATCTAGCGGTTACGTGATGCCCTTAATTTTGTTTTTGTTAACCAGGAGAGACACACTATGCTGAAACCTTGTTTACAGATGTGGCCTGGCAGTACAAGGAAGCTAAGTGATTTGCTTAGGGTCACACAGCGAAGTACCGGTCTGGTCCAGTTCGAAAGCACATACATTCTTGTTAATCCACAAAAAAAGCTTCTCTTGTATTATTTTTCCAAGTGAACCCACTGCACCTAGCCTGGTTTCTGTTGAACACCCCACCATCCATACCATGTCCTTAGTATTGTCTGGGGCTGCATATGAGCTTGCAGTCTCATGAAGAGAATTATCACACCTCAGACTGTAATCGTATACCTCAGAGAGTTGTGCACACCTACAGCGACATGGATCATCAGCTGGCACTGTTAAAAAATACCTCCCAAATCACAATTATGTCCACTTTTCAATGTTTGACTTCTGCTTCCACAGTAAACATTGAGTGGATCACCACCCTTTTGCACAGTGAAGGCAGTATGTACAGTTCCCCTGTTGTGTTTTTGTCCCGCCTCATTAACCAAAAATTGGGTCTTCATGGAGGGCCAAGAATTAAGCCTCAGGACTCACCAGAAAAACTGCTGTTCATGTCCATATAAGGGCTGTATGTACTATGGATAGCAATATTATTAGTAGAAGAGGCATACTAATGCCTTGTGCGAATCCACCAGACTTCCAGTGTCAGTCTACTCCTTTACCTATGATCTGCAGAACCCTGTAGGACAGTTCCCTGCAAATCTTATCCAGTACTTTTTAGTGCCCTACTCCACAATGCAAGCTGGTTGGCTACCAGCCTTCTAAATCTTGAATTAACTATACAAAGCTCCATCAATACTGTCCTAAAAAAGTCAACCCCTCCACCTGAGGGTAATCTCCCTACACTGAATTCAAGTAACACTTTAAGTGCAGCCCTGCCACTGAGTATTTGTAACTTCTGGCTGCTCTCATTCACAGTCAGGTAGCGATTGTGGTGCTGGCAGACCTACATTTCAGATCTCACAATGATCTGCTAAACATCCCCTTCCTCTCTTCCCCTAACCTGAATATAGCTGTACTCAGCTGTAATGGCCTCTTCAGTCCCTCTCTGGCATTCATTCTTCTCTTCTGCTCCCCACACCAAAAACTGGTGAGCGCACTACCCTTCTGCATCATGAATGCGGTTAGTACAGTTGCCCATGTCATTTTTACATATTAATAACAAACATGATCTTCTGGTAAGCTAGGCTGATAGCAAGGCACAAGGGGAAACATAGGCATTCCTACCCATATGAGATCTAATCCACCTATGATTAGGCACTATTAAATGACATGCATAATGATGTGCACACCCATCATTTAATAGTACCTAATCAAAGGTAGCCTAGATCTCGTAAGGATAGGAAAGCCTATAATTCCCCTTGTCCCCTACTGCTATCAGCCTGACTTACTGGAAAGATTTGTTTATTTTTGATATGTCAAGAAGCCTAGAGACTGTACTACCCTCGTTCATGATGCGCAAGGGTGATGAGCTCTCCAGTTTTTGGTGTGGGGAGAAGTAGTGAGAATGAATACCAGAGGGGGACTGAGAAAACCACTCTTGCAAGGTACTGCTATATTCACAGAAGGAGGAATACAGAAGGGGAGAAATATGAACAGATCACTGTGAGAAATAAGATATGGGGCTGCCAGCTCCATGATCACTACCTGACCCTATTGTCCTGGCCAACATTCTCCTTCTCATAAAACCAGTTCATGCAATTGTCCAAGGCTGTGTGTGGGCATTAATGTGTGAATTTACATAGAAACATAGACTTTGATGGCAGATAAGGACCACTTGGCCCACTCAGTCTGCCCATTTCCCTACCTACTGGATAAGCTGCAGATTCTAGTTAACCAACAGCCTACTTCCTGCAAACCCCCACTATAATTGCCTTATGTCTGTCCCATGCATGTTTGAATTCCCCCACTGTTTTAGACCCAATGACCTCCTCAGGAAGGCAGTTCCATGTATCCACCACTCTCTCCGTGAAAAAAAATTTCCTCACATTACCCCTGAGCCGTCCCCCCTCTATCTTTAAATTGCACCTCCTTGTTCTTACACATCTTTTTTTCTGAAAGATGCTACCCTCCTGGACTTTATTGATTCCCTTGAGGTACTTGAAAGTTTCTATCATGTTCCCCTGTCCCTCCTTTCATCAAGGTATACATATTAAGCTCTCTCAGTCTTTCTTCATATGGTTTCTGATGCAGACCCTGCACCATTTTAGTTGCCCTCCTCTGGACTGCTTCCATCCTGTCTATGTCCTTGTGTAGATGAGGTCTCCAAAACTGCACACAGTACTCCAGATGGGGTCTCACCAACTGTCTGTATACAGGGATAACCACTTCCCTTTGTCTACTTGTGATGCCCCTTCCTATGCACCCCAGTATCCCCGGCTCTCCTTACCAACGTCTCACATTGCTTACCCACCTATAGGTCATCTGATATGACTACCCCCAGGTCCCATTCCATTTTTGTTGTTGTTGGTACCTCCCCTGCTATTGTGTACTCTTTTCCTGGGTTTTTGTTTCCCAGGTGCATTACTTTGCACTTCTTTGCATTGAATCTAAGTTGCAATATGTCTGACCATTCCTCCAACCTTGCCAAGTCCCTTCTCATCTTTTCTACCCCCTCTTGTGAATCAACTCTGTTACAGATCTTTGTGTCATCTGCAAAGAGGCATACCTTTCCCTCCAGGCCCTCTGCAATGTCACCTATAAAAATGTTAAAGAGGACTGGACCCAGAACTGACCCCTGAGGTACTCCACTAGTAACCTCCTTTTCTTCGGAATGTGTTCCATTCACTATTACCTTTTATGTCCTGTTGTGCAGCCAGTTTGCTACCCAGGTTACCACCCTGGGACCCACTGCCAGGCTGGCTAACCTGATTATTAATCTTTTGTGTGGGACTGTGTCAAATGCCTTGCTAAAGTCTAGGTAGGCCACATCCACAGCCCCTCCCTGGTCTATTACTTTGGTCACCAGTCAAAGAAATCAATTAGATTCATCTGACATGACCTTCCTGCTGTAAATCCATGCTGCTTTGGGTCCTGTGCCCTGCTGGCCTCTAGGCACTCAACAATTCTTTCTTTCAGAACTGATTCCATCATTTTCCCTACCACTGAGGTCAAACTTACAGGTCTGTAGTTTCCTGCTACTGCCTTGCTCCCACTTTTGTGAAGGTGAATCATATCTGCCCTCCTCCAGTCCTCAGGTACCACCCCATCCTGCCATGATTTGTTAAAAAGCGTGGTCAGTGGTGTCACTAGGTCCTCCCTTAGTTCTTTCAGGATTCTGGGGTGACTCTCATCAGGCCCCATTGCTTTGTCTACCTTGAGTTTTAGGAGTTCTTTCAGGACTTTTTCTTCTGTGAATGGAATGGTGTCAACCCCTCTACCCAGAGTGCTTCTATTGTCTGCTTTACGTAACTCCTCTTCATATTCTTTTGTGAATACTGAGCAAAAGTATTCATTCAGTATCTCAGCCTTTTCACTGACTCCCTCTGCCCACCTCCCCTCTCCTTTATTAATCTTCACTATCCCTTCCTTAACCTTTCTATGCTCCCTAATGTACCTATAAAAGGTTTTATCCCCCTTCTTAACTGAGTTGGCTATTTTTTCCTCGGTTTGGGCCTTTGCTATTCTGACTGCCTTCCCCACTTCTTTCTGCTTTAATTGATACAGTCCCCTGTTGTGCTCCTTCTGTGATTCCTTATACTTTTTGAATGCAGCCTTTTTCTCCTTAACCTTCCCTGCCACCTCTTTTGAGAACCATAGTGTTTTTTTACTCTGCTTTGTTTTTTTTATTTGTTTCACACAAAGGCCTGTTGCCTCTATGATGGCAGGTTTGATTTTTCTCCATCGTTATTCCACCCCTCCTTTTTGGCCATTTGCTAGTGTATTCTTCAGGTATTCACCCATTTTGCCAAAGTCAGCCCTTCTAAAGTCCAGTATCCTTGTTTTTGTATGGTTTATCTCCATGGTTGTGCTCATTGTGAAGCACACTGTGCAGTGGTCGCTTGTTCCCAGATGTCTACTGACTTCTAAATTTGTGATCCTCTCTCCATTTGAGAGTACCAGGTCTAGTATTGCTCCCTACCGAGTGGGTTCCAACATTAGATGTATAAGGCCTGCCCCCTGCAGGGCATCGAGAATGACCCTGCTCTTGGATGTGGCTGCTGTACATGTCATCTAGTTAACATCTGGCATATTCAGGTCCCCCATCAACAGTATCTCCCCTTTTTCAGCCATTTTGAGAATGTCCTCTATCATTTTCCTGTCCATTTCCTCCCCTTGAGATGGGGGTCTGTATACAACCCCTGTGCAGATTGTGATGCTATTCCCTGTTTTCAAGGTGTACCAGAGTGCCTCTTGTCCTCCCCCTTTACTTTTTAGTTCTGTAGCTTTGATCCCTTCCCTTATGTATAGAGCTACTCCACCTCCTCTTTTACCTTCCCTGTCCCTTCTGTAGACTGTGTACCCTGGTATGTTGACATGCCAGTCATGGTTCTCTGTGTACCATGTTTCCATGACTGCCACAATATCCAATTGTTCTTCTTCCATCAGGGCTACTAGCTCAGGAAAGCTTATTTCCCAGACTACGGGCATTGGTACTCATTGCCCTCCATTTAATGTTGGCTTTATCCTTTTTTCCCCCATCCCTGCTCTTATTGCCCTTGTCTATTTTTCCATTTACCCCTGTCCTGCCCTGTGTTGAGCTCTGTACCTCAGTGTTTACCTTACTACCTGCCATGTTTTGTGGGGGGAGGCTTGAAATTTCCTGCCACTACACATTATGTCACTTCACTACCAGTCTAGCATTGTTGTAAAGCACTTTAGGATATAACGTGTATGAAAGCACTATATAAATGCTGATTCTTATTATTATTATTTCCCATGGATAAAGAAGAAGAAAAGACAAGACATGCATATTTTTGATTTCCAGGAAAGTATGAATTCTGGCATTGGACTACAGAAGAACTTTGCTACAAACAAGTAGTGGATCTATGGGTGGTAAAGGCTGTGGCTGTAGCCCCCCCATTGTAAAGTACTCGCTTGCTGCTGCTGCATTTCACTTTGTTGAAGAAGTCTAATTTATTGATTGTACAAAGGTTTACATTGAAAAATATGGATTACATTTGTAGTTGCAGTCCAAAACATACTAGAAAAGCATAATAGCAGAAAATATAAAGGTTACATAAAAATGTTAAAAGTGCATATGAAGTATGCACACACTCCCAGAACCCCCATTGTAGCATCCTGGATCTGCCATATCCACTAGACCAGCAGGTTATTCAAGATGTGTACTGCTGCACTGTGGTTTGCCAAAGAGAAAGTCGGTTGGATTAAAACACAATTTCAGCATGTTAGAGTGAACAAAATGAACAGAACCATAGCCTCACATGCATATTGATCTAAATAATGCACGTGGTTTAGACCATTTTGGTGAAACAATTCTATACAAAGGGAAAAAAAGAAATAGTTAGCACTACAGAGAGCCATATAACTCTCTGACTTTGGCTCTGATGATGTCATCACTTAACTCATTTGGCGACCATTTTAAGAAGCAGGTAAGGCAGTTTATTTTAAATTGGAAGGCTGATTTTACATTTTTCAAATGCTTTGGAACCACATTTAGGTAACTTATATAAATTTAGTTTTAGCATTAACAAATTCAGCAACCTTTCCTTTATTCCTGTTTGAGGTCAGATTTTTGAATAGTTTGTTGTCAAAATGTTGTTTAGGTATCCCCTAAAAATTATTGAAGCATAGGCAGGTTGTAATGGAATGATACTTAATCCCGATAAATGTCATGTATTACATTTTGGTAAGAATAACCCAAGACAGAGCTATTTTTTAAATAATATCCCTCTTAAAGTCTCGTCAATTGAGTGGGATCTTGGAATTTATATTAATAACAAACTGTCCTCTACTGATCACTGTACTAAGGGAGCCAAAACATCTGATGCGTTACTTACTCAAATTAATTGATTCTTTGTCTCTAGGACCCAGGAATGTATTATCCTCCTTTACAGGACCCATGTAAGACCACACTCAGATTACAGTTCCCCCTTCTGGAGCCCCTGATTAAGACAGGATATAGACAGAGTTGAGAGAATCCAGAGGAGGGCTACAAAATTGATTCCTCATTTGGCTAGTATGGATTATTAGACTAGACTTCAGGAAACTGGGTTATATTCACTGCAAACTAGATGAAATAGAGGAGATTTGCTTCTTTTGTATAAAATCCAGAACCCAGGTCTTAATGCACCAATGTGGCTTAGAATTCTCCAGTAGAAGGATTGCTCTATGACTTCACAATAAGCAAATTGATGTGGCAAAATCCAAAACTAATAAAAGATTAAATTACTTTATGGTAAGAACTCTCAGATTGTGGACTACTCTACCACAATATCTCGTGGGTAGTAACTTCATTTCTTCTTTTAAAACAGGACTGGATAAATGGATGGAGTCTAATAGCTCCAGGGTGTGACTTTTCCCATCATAGTGGTGGGGGACAATCTCGATGGGCCATGGCCTTCATATGTCCTACAAAACAAAGTAAACCAAGTGAATCCTGTTTCCCACAACTAGAGAGACTGTCGTTAAATTGATCCCACAGATTTTTGACTACAGTAACACGTGTAGTGCTATGCCCTAGCACACACCCATCCTGGCCACACTGGACCCCCTCTTTCACTCCTTTCTTTGCTTCATACTTAATTGCCCTCCCCTTATACACTACTACTTCCTCTGCTCTTCTCTTTCAATCTATCTCATGCAGCCAGGAGCCTCTCCAACTGTGCCTCATTAATCTCTATATTCTGATTTGGCTCTCTCCCCGCTTACCTCACCTCATTCCTCACTTACCCCTCCTCATCCATTTTTTCCCTTAGATCTCTAACTCCCATTCATTTACAGCCATCAGACTAAGTCATCTGCAAGTGAAGCTGCATTTATCTCTAAATTCTCCAAACTTTGTTCTGACCCCCCTTGCCATCTGCTTGACCTCCTTTCCTTCATCCCTAAAATCTTTCCTCAATGACTTCATGATTCACTCTTGTAACTGCTCCTAACACACACTATTTAGGCTTGGTTCTAATTGGCAATACTTTCATTGTGTACTTTATTATTTTTGTTTCTTCTTTGTGTTGTTTTATACTCTGCCCTGTTGCACTTTTCCTTTATTTTTAGTATTTTTTCATCTAATTTTATTTTTAATTGTTGCTATTTTCAGTACTCTCATCTATCCAAATTATTTGCTAGCACTCTTCTTCCCAACTGTACTGAAATACTGTTCAATGTAGTATTACTCCCTGTTTGCCTTTCCACAGGACACATCTGGAAAAGAGCTAGTACTGTACCAGCTCATTATACTTTTTCCTGGTAAAACATTTAATAAATAAATCCGTAAGTAACTAACTAAATAAATACATCAATAGCTATGTAACTAACTAACTAACTACATACATACATTTAAATTTATGCTGATTTCACTCCTACCTACCTACTTCCCTCTGGAGTTCTTCAGGCACCACCCAACCATCCTGCCTGCCAGATGACCCCAGCCATGAGGAGGTTGCCATCTTTTAGGGCGGTCACTGAGCCAGAAGCCACTTGGCTGCCCCATCCAGTCCCCAGCCACCACTATTTCTAACAAGCAGAAGGGGATGCTTCAACAGACACTGTTTTTCCTGCCCAATTAGAGCACTGAGCACTTGCTCCAGAGATGGGTTTTAACCTGTCTGGACTGGCTACTCCCTCTTCTTATTCTTCACCCACCTTAAACTTCCTATGTGAGTGGTCCCAGCATGAGTGGACCAGCAGAAGTGGGGACATTGAGGGGAGTCACCATAGGAAAAACACGAGAACTCCAGGCGACTCTGCCTAACTTCCACCCTGCAATGCTGTAAGTACTGTATGAGTTAACCTGTATTGTGCTGCTTCTGCTACTAGGTAGGGAACTGCAACAAGCATGCATTGTAACCTGTATTTTGTTGCTTCTATAACTAGACAGAAAACTGTAACTAGCCTGTATTGTAACTTGTATTGTGTTGCTTCTACTACTAGGTAGGGAACTGCAGCTATCCTGCATTGTAACCTGGGCTGTGTTGCTACTGCTTCTAGGTAAGGTACTGCAACACTTATTGTTTACTATAAGTAACTGGGACCTGTTAGTTCACCTTTTACTGCTCAGTAGCAGTTACTATGTATTATACTGTTGATTCTGTCAGTATCATGAACTGTAATCCAAGTCTTAACTGCTGACAGCAAGGGTCTAGCTGTCTGCCATATACTGTTTGTAGTGCCTACTACTTGTTCTGCTTCCACCTACCGTATTTATTGCCCTGTCCTACCTAATTAGTTCAGCCTACATTCCCTTTCCATTTATGGAACTAGCATTCCACCCTATCTGGGTGACAAAGAGCTAGAATGAAAAATGGGCCCTAAAGTGCTAAACTTGGTTAGAAACTGGTTGAGTGACAGGACACACAGGGTGATGGTAAATGGCATTCAATCTGAGGAGACGGAGGTAACCAGCGGGGTGCCACAAGGATCTGTTCTGAGGCCAGTCCTTTTTAATGTCTTCTTAAGTGACATTGCAGAGGGGCTTGAGGGGAAGGTATGCCTCTTCGCAAATGACACTAAGATCTGCAACAGGATCTACACTCCGGGAGGAGGGATGATAAAGGACCTAAACATGCTTGAGGAGTGGTTGAGAGTTCGTCAGCTAATATTCAATGTAAAGAAGTGTAAAATCATACACTTGGGGCACAGAAATCCAAGGGGGGAGGAGTACAAGATGGGGGGAGGTACTGACGGCCACCAGTCAAGAAAGGGACCTGTGTGTAATCATATCTGATGACCTAAAGGTAAACAAACAAACAATGTGAGAAGGCTGTGGGGAGAGCCAGTAGAATGCTAGGGTGCATAGGGAGAGGTATCACTAGCAGAAAAAAGGAGGTGGTTATGCTACTGTACAGATCACTAGTGAGACCTCATCTTGAGTACTGTGTCCAGTTCTGGAGACCACATCTCTGGAAGGACATAGACAAAATAGAGGCAGTCCAGACAAGGGCAACAAAAATGGTGCAAGGACTACCCCAAAAGTCATGTGAGCAAAGACTAAAGGACCTCAATATGTATTACCTGGAGGAAAGGGAAGGGGGGATATGATAGAGACATTCAAGTACATCAGGGGGATAAACAAGGTACAGGAGGGTAGCATCTTTCAGAAGAGAAGGTGTATGAGAACAAGGGGGCATGATATGAGGCTAGAGGGGAGTAGGCTCAGGGGCAACATGAGGAAGTACTTTTTCACAGAAAGAGTAGTGGATGCTTGGAACCACCTCCCTGTGGAGGTGGGGGAAGAAACAGTAGTTGAATTCAAGAATGCATGGGAGAGACATAGGATTACTCTAGCAATAGGAAAGACAGAGTAAGCCGCAGATCAACTAGGGTCTGCGGTAATGCATTATGTGGGAAAAGGGGCAGAGTAGGTGGGCCATAGGGTCCTTATCTGCAGACACATCCTGTGTATCTGTGTGTATCTGTGTAAGTACCTCATAGCCCACAAAAGTGCTGCAGCCAAAAACATGAACAGCAAAAAAAAGACAAAAGGCTGTGCACACAGCTGTACCTGTTTGGTGTATGTACAGTCTTCCCTCTTTCGTTGCTGCATCCTATCTGGGTGTAGCCACCATCAATCTGAATTGTTCCTATAGGTTCCCATCCCTATCTGGGTGAAACCAGTATTCCACTATATTGTTCATTTAAGCTTCCACCCTATCTAGGTGAATCCCGCATACCACCTAATTTGCTTGCTTAGGCTTACAACCTATATGCATGTAGCCTGCATCCCCCCTAAATTATCAGTATGACTGTCAACTGTCACCTCATTTGGGTTAATCCTGCATTCCACTTAATTGGTCATCTACTGTATGCTACTACCTTTGCTAGGTGTAACCTGCATCCCCCCTGACTGGTTTGTCAAGGGTTCTTCCCCTTGTGCGAAGCCTCAAGCTTTCATTCTGAGTCAGGCCTCCAATCCCCTTAGACACCATCTGGTCTGACTAATCCTCCTTGTTTCTCTCCTCCCAGTGTTCTCCCACTGCTACACTCCTCCACCATGTTGCTTCACATCATAGCTATCATCCCCACCTCATCCCCCTTTCCTTCCTTCCTCCATCACTGCACCTACCTTCTTTTCTCTTACTCCCCCACCCTCTCTCTTCCCCACCTGCCCATACTTTTCCTTTCCTTTCCATCCCCACTCCCTCTGTGCCCTACATGCTACCATTTGCTTACTCCTTTGCTCCGCTTAGAAGCCCTTTGGCACCTCATGCCCCTCCTTCCTGCTCCCCCCTTTGCTGTCCCCACTCCCTCCTTCTAAACAATTTTGTTGAAACATTAAGCTTCTTGCATTCTTGCTACTATTAGTGGCAGGGGACATTGACTTTAATCCTTATCCTGCTCCCACCTCAACAATGCAACTACTCAAAGTACTGCAGGTAGCCCAACTTAACATCCGCAGCTTCTTACCAAAGCTGGATCTGTTGCAGCTTCTCATTTTCAAACCCAGCCAGATGTTCTAATTATCATGGAGCCTTGGCTCTCCCACAAGATCAAGACAGAAGTTTGATTTCCCTACAGTACCACAAACAAGGATTTAAAAACATAGACTATTGGACCATAATAATCTTTGCAAAAACTTTTACTTACTAACATGACAAAACCATGATCCACCCAGAATATTCCCTGCTTCACTCACTGAGCTACTCTCCTCCATATCTCCTTCCACTCTTCATCTGCTGAGTTGCTTCTACTTGGGTATTTTAACAATAATTGGCTCGCCCCTCTGCACAAAATGTGTCAGAATATTAAATCCCTGCATCTATCCTGGCTGATTTGGGACACCACTCATCTTAATCAGAAATCCTCAAACCACACTTTACTGGACTGGGTACTGTCCTCTCACCCTGGCCATAATGTGGATGCAGGTATCCTCCCTGATGCACTCATTGACCATCATATGGTCTACTGTCTAAAGAAGATCAATCATCACAACCCCCCCCACCCAAAGAACATCCTCCTGCAGTCCTTCAGGTTGCTGGATTATTCTACCTCCTTACAGACCTGTTGGCCTCTGACTGGTCATGCATCTCTTCCGCTACTGATATCAACTCAGCCCTTGATTCCTTCAATAAGAAATTTATGGCTGTCTGGGAGCACCACACCCTCCTAAGGAAAACCAGGGTCTGAGGTTCCCACCATCCCTGGATCTCTGCTGAGCTATTGGCCGGCCTTTGAACTTGTGATCTGGCCTCTTGGTCCTATAAGACCACCAGATCCCCTGCCACCCTGTTAAATTATCATTCCATTTGCAATGCTTGCACAAATGTTACCAGGCTTGAGAAAGCCAATTACTTTGCATCCATGCTCCAGAACAACTTAAATCACTCCTCCAGGTTCTGGAAAGTTATCCATTCTCTTTTCTCCCCTCCAACCCAGTCCTAGCTACCTAAACTCAAGGTTGACAACTCCCACATTAATGATTCTGTGCTGTTGCTGCCTTTTTTCAATTCATTATTCACTATCTTCTCCCTATGTCTCCTCCCCCTTCTCTGCCTTCCCCTTTTCCTTTATAATCCTTCTCTCCTACCACTCCCTGTGCCTCTCTTAAGGCCCATCTAGCTTTTAACCATCACAATGTATGAGCCCAGATGGCCTTGACTCCAACCTTTTGTACCTCTCTCCACCAGCCATAGCCTTCCCTATTTCCTCCTGCTTAACCACTCCTTCTCATCCACCTCTGTCTTTGCTGCCTGGGAATGGGCTACTGTCATCCCCCTCCCAAAAGGGGCTGATCCTTCCATTCTTGGAAGCAATCATCCCATTTCCCTACTCCCTGCATTGGCCAATCTCCAGGAACATCTTGTCCTCTCACAGCCCACCCCGTTTCTCAGCTCTTCCTCCTTTTTCACTATTTTCCAGTCTAGTTTCAGGAAATCCCACTCCACCTCTACCTAACTCCTCTGGCTCACAGACTTCATCCAGTCCAGCATTGACCAGGGCCAAATTACTTCCATTGTCTTTGTTGACCTAGCCAAAGCCATTGACACTGTATCACACTCCCTTCTCTTGGACAAGTTTCAGGCAATGGGGCTCTCTGCCTCCTCAATCAGCTGGTTCTGCTCCTACGCTAAAGGTATGTTGCATGCTGCCCATATTGCAAACATCTTCCCCCCCTCCACTCCCTATCTGCTTAGGCATCTCCCAAAGATCGAGCTGTGCCCCATTCTCTTGTCCATCTTTCTAAATGACCCTACCTCTGCTTGTTTCTCTGTGTCCATTCACATGTATGCAGATGATACTTTATTGTGTGCTTCTGGCTCCTCTGCTGCTGATCTTGCTGTCCACCTGCAACAGGATTTTGGCAATGGTCAGAGATGGTTCTGTTTAAATTTTCTATCCTTCAATGCCAAGAAAACTGTCTCCATGACCTTTGATTCCCAGCAGAAGATTGTTGAACTCTCTTCCATCCCCTTCTTGGCTTCCTCTGGGTGAGATCATTAGGAAGTATGGTGTGAGTTTTCATTGCTATGCTGATGATACTCAGCTATATTTTTCCTTTGCCCCAGGAACATCAAATGCTGTGGAGGTGCTTAATATCTGTCTGGCCAAGATAAACGACTGAATGGCCTCCAGCTGGTTTCGACTAAACCCCGATAAGATGGAGGTATTGGTAGTGGAGTCGAACAGAGTCCGTGATAGGATGGCTTCTGACACAGAAACTGGGCTTGTTCTTGGAACTGTGTCATTGAAGGCCTCCTCTTGGGTGCGAAATCTGGGAGTGATTCTGGACAGGGACTTAACCATGGAGGCTCAAATTTCCTCCACAGTTCATACCTGTTTTTATCATCTCAGAAACATTGCCAGGATTAAGCCCCTTGTTCTGCCTCTGGACCTCCCTACCTTGATACATGCCTTAGTCACATCAAGGCTTAATTACTGTAACGCGCTCTATCTCGGGGTCATAGGAGGATCTCTCCGTAGACTGCAGCTGGTGCAGAACTCAGCTGCCCGGTTGTTGACCAGACAGCAGAAGTCTTGTCATATTACACCAGTTTTATGCGAACTGCACTGGCTGCCAGTCAGGTGGAGAGTCCTCTTTAAGGTGGGTCTTCTCACCTATAAGGCCCTACATGGGCTGGGCCCTGGTTACCTGTCAGACCTTCTGCTTCCTGCCCTCTCCTCATGCCCTCTTTGTTCCTCTAGTGGTGGCTTCCTGGCCATTCCCAGAACCAGGTTGATATCCGCTGGCGATAGAGCGTTTAGCGCCGCAGCTCCTGTTCTGTGGAATTCTCTGCCAATTATGGTCAGGGAAACCCCCACAGTAGACATTTTTAAGGCCCAGTTGAAGACTTTTCTTTTTTCTAAAGCATTTGAGGTTTAGACTGATATTTATGGCAATGTTTCTGATTTTTAACATTTTGTATTTTTACTGTGTATAAATTGTACATTTACTATCTTTACATGTTTGTTTTAAAATTTTGTACGGTGCCCAGAGCCTCTGGGATTGGGCGTCTTTTAAATAAATTTTGCCTTGCCTTGCCTTCTTCCACACACTACATTTTACTGTGCTTGCTGATGTCCACTCCTTTAAGTACGTTGGTATCTGGCTTGACCAGCACTTCAAGTTCTTGGTGCATATCAGTACCAACCACCACAAGCTTCACCCTAAACTGGGTATAGAAACAAAGCCTGCATCCCTCTCCTTGCTTGCTGGGAGCTAATCACAAAGATGATCCTTCCCATTGTTGACTACAGCAATGCTGTCTACAGTGCCACTCCCATGTCCACCCTTGCCAGACTGGACCTACTCTTCCACTCTTTCTGCCACTTTGTCATGGACTGCGCTCTTGTACACATCACTGCTCTAACTACTCCTCCCTCCCCTTGATGTCAGATTCCTTATATACTGTGCTACCTTCCCCTCCATCTTCTGGTTTGGATCTCTCCCCCACTATCTCTCTGCCCTCCTTTCTTTCCATTTCCTTTCTCCTACCACATCAGCAACACGGCTTCCCATTCCTTATCCCCAAGAAAACCTCCACAGGACAAGCTGTTTTCACAAATCATTTTCATAGAGTATGGCCCTTCCTTACCCTGTCCATCTGCCTGCTCAACCCTGTCCTTCTCTTCTCTCAGATCCCTTCTTCATGATCTTGCCATCCCCCCTGAAACTGTTTCTGATCCTTTACTGTTTTAGTCTTGCCTCCATTGTTTTTAACATTACCCTTGTCTCCCTCTGGCTGTAAGCAATTTCTAGCCCCCCCAACAGGCTAACTGCATCTTAATCAGTTAATACATCTGGTAATACTGTGCTCTTGAGCCTACCTCCTGCACTGACTTTATAAGCTTGCAGTTTGGCATTATGAGGTGGTGCTAGCTCTGCTACTATTTTGGCATTGTTCCTTGTACTGTATAGCACTTGTGTCTAAATTTGCATTATATGTCATCTTTACTTTTGTAGCCATGAAATTTCTGCCAGCAAATTGTAACTCTGTACTGTTATTTATTTTTGACCAATTTTTTGTAAGCATTTCACAGTATTTATTTTTATTACTACTGCACCTTACATTATGTAATTTCACTTGCACACCATGCACTGTATATTCTCCTTCACCAATCTCCACCTTCCCACCCAATCATGCATTAGAAAATTAGATGTTTATTTATTGAAATGTTTCACCAGGAAGGCACACTGAGCAACAGGTTGCTCATCTCTCAGTGCGACCTGGGAGGAAGGGGTACAATAGGGAGGAGACATTTTGCATTCAAGTTAAAAAGATCAAAATAGCATACAATTAATGAAGGCAATTGTTACAAACAGTGTTGCATACATATGTAATTTGTGAGAACAATTAATAAGTGCAATGGTAATAAGTGAACAAGTGCTATAGTGAAATAAGGGGTGAAGGAGAGAGAGGATGAGATGACAGATAGTGCAGAGTCATGTCCCGGAGAGACCCCTTCAGGATGCGGAGAACCCTGCAAGGGAATAGGGGACTGGAGTAGGGATTAGAGAAGGAGAGAGAGAAGAAGAGGGTCTAAGTGTGATTAACACATAAGAAGGGAAATAAGGCCTGACTCAAAAAGAGATCCCTTCAGAATGCGATGAACCCTGCAAGGGGGAAGGGAGGTTCAGTGATTGTAAACTCTCCTGCAGTTAGGCATTGTAATCATAGAGTGATAGTGAGAGGGAGGGAATGAGAAATAACACCTGGGAGGAGATGAGGCCTGATCCAAGGAACCCTCCTGGATGCTGGGGACCTGGCAAGTGGACTTGGAAGGCCAAGGATAGGTAGCTGGGGAAGAAAATGTGGCAAGCCTTGGCACTATAGGACCCCTTCATGATACTGAGAACCCTGCAAGGGGAGAGTGAAGGCTAGGAAAAAGAGGGAGAGAGTAGGGGAAGGAAGAAAGGTATGAGAACTAGTACCTAGGAGGGGCTAGGATCAGTACAGGCAGTAGAGTTGATAAAGGCATTGGGAAAATTCTGATGAGGACAAACTGTAAGGAGCAAGATGAAAGAAATTAAGATGTGTCATAACAGGAACAGTTAGGTGTAAGATAGTTGGAGAGGGCAGTGTTGATGGAATAGAGGGAGAAGGAGTGTCTGATTTGGTGAGGTAGAGAGTTCCACATTTTAGGGAAATGGTGAAAGTACATAGACTGGCCGGATAGGGTGGAGCTGCTGGGGAAAGTTAGTGTGAAAGTGTCAGTAGATCTGAGGGAGTGGGAAGGAGGAAGGGGCATTATAAATGAGGGGGAGAGGTAGGAAGGGAGTTCACCTAGTCAGTGTTTAGCAGTGAATTTAGCGCAGTGTGAGAGGCATCTATTTGTAAGGGAGGGGAAGGAAAGGGCTCAAAAGAGGTCACAGTGGTGGATGCAAGAGGGAGCATCAAGGGCAAAGTGGCAGAAGGAGTTAAAGAGAGTGTTCAATCTGGTGAGGGAGGACCTAGAAGCAACACCATAGACTACGTCACAGTAGTCAAAAATGGGGAGGATCATCTTCTCGATAAGTTCATGCCTAGCCACAGAAGGGATGCAACTGTGGCTTCTGAACAAGGAACAAGCTCAGTATGTCATTCCTGGTGAGACTTTTGAAATAAATTCATATATAAATAACTAAATAAATATATAGATAAATAGATGAATAAATACCTATAAATGGGATCATACACTGAGGTGAGAGACAAAGATAATGATGATAAATGAAGCACTTAGTACACTCAGAGGTGGCAGACAACAGAGAAAGAGGCAGTTTTGAAGAAGAATAGTACATAGAATGCATAAGGGATGCATAATCTTGCCAGCCTACCATCTTTTTAGAACAACAGTACAGTAATGGTAATAAAAATATTAACAATCTAAGGAATAATGTATTGGTAATCATGCACAAAAAAGCCTGTGTTTCCATGGAAGGGTAGAGTTAGCAGCATATGGACCTCAAGACCATAGCTTGAGAGGACCATGCTGTTATCTCAGCCATGAGATGAAAACACAGGGCAAGTTCTGTATGATCACCCATATTTCATTTATTATGTATATGTTTGTTTTTTAATTCAGTGAAGAATCTGAAAATGAGAGATTGTGTGCAGAGTCATGCTACACTATAGCAAGTGTGGTCATGCACCCTGCATGTCACTGCATGAGCAATCATCTGCTTGCAGCAATTGAAAAAGGCACTTACAGTAGTTAAAGGGAGACAAGCTAGGTGTAAACAAAGCACTGCTGGGTGGCTCATTTTAGCATCTGCAGATATACTGAGCATTACCATAATTGAGACGAGAGAGAGAGAGAGAGAGAGAGAAGAATAAAAATTTAGACTGTGTGGATCTGTTGTGAGAGACTAAAAGCCATGATGAGTAACCAAAAGCAGCTGGAGACAGCACAAAGATGAACACAGCTGAACATGGTAATTATAGAGTGTACACAACACCTTTTATAACATGTAGAACAACTTTTGTGAACAGGTTGATTTCTGTACATAATAAGACTAAGCCATATATTATAAAAATAATGTTATTAATAATAAAATCAACAGCAAAAAACACTGCAGAGCTACGTGCTTCAGATAGCGAACAATAGTAACATTCTTACCACCACAATAGACCAGTTACTGTACATGTGTCAGGTTCCTTAAACTGATCTCTGCTTATATAAGCAAGGTATCATATTTTTGCCATATCTGGACAACAAATGTTCTTCATCTTGTCTTTGGATTTATAAGGTTTGTAGTCTATGTGACAGGGTTGAATAAGACTTTGCCATATTCATTAAGCTGAAAGAATTTAAACACAAGGATCTGTTCTATCCTCTTTTTTTCTGTCTCTTGTCTGTCTGGTTGCACAACCAAATTTTCTTGTGAGACCTAGGAACTGATCACTCTGACAGTTTTGCAGTTGTTCACCTCTCACTATCTCTCTGCCTTCCCTTGCTATTTCTGTGTTTTCTTTCCCCTTGCATAACTGTGGGTATAAAAATATATGTGAATCTTTATGTGGAAATGTCACTGATACCAGGGTCCCTTTCTTTAAAAATGTATATAGTTACATTGTAATGTTGAAATGATTTCAAAAATCTATTTGGAATGCAAGGGATTAACCTGAGATGCAATTTGCAAACTCTCTGCAGAGCTGTGAACAAGAGGTCAGTTCTGGGTCTCTATGTTCTGTTTGTTCACCTGCAAGGAAACTGACAAGAACATTCTGTAAACTGACATGAACATTCTGTGAGAAGCAGGACATCTCTTATCAAGGTTCCCAGGCAAAGACTTATAAAAGGGCAGCAAAGTTTTGCCTGAGAGACAAGGCGAGTGAGAGACTGAGAGACTGAAACTTGGAATTAAGAGATACCCTCAGAAGGACTTAGTTTCCTCTGTTTGTACTGCCTTTGTAAATAGTTATACTGAATCATTTTTTAATTTTTTAGTTTATTTATTTATTTTTATTTATTTAGTTTTTGTTGACCTGGGAAGTGCACTAGACAAATTCTACCAATTTTCAGGCATGACCCGGGGGAGGGGGATACAGATGAATGCCAACTGACCTTGAACCAGATTAAGCTGTTGGTGGTATTTTTAGTGAATGAGGGAAATTTGGCCAGGACACCGGGGAAATTCCCCATCTCTCCTGTTGGTGGGCGGGCCATCTTGCTGAGAGATGGCCACTGTGGGAGAGATGCCGGAGGAGAAGGATGCAAGTTTAGAGGTGAGGGAGGCCTCACTGCTACCTAAGGAACAGTCTATGGAGAATCTGAGTAATTTCCAGGAATATGATGGAGAGGAGATATTTCACGAAGCCATTTCTCTGTGTGAGATGTTTTTACCTTCTAAAAATGATTTTGCTTCAATGTCTATCAAAGCTACTGATGGAATAAATACCTTTACAGCTGATGTATGAGCGGAGGTTCAGTCGGCTACGGAGGAAGCGCCAAGTTTGAAACTGAGCACCAAGTCAATTACAGCTACAGCTGATCTCTCTGACAGGCTGAACGAACGTGTTGACAGTAAGAATGAGGAAATAGTGATTCTGACACCTCTTCAGCTGAAGGGTGAGTGTACTTTAATAAACATTGCTACTATGGCTAAAGTTGACGGTTTTAAGACTGGTAGTTCAGTCGCTAAGTCTAGCGAGTGCCGAAAGCCAGTAGAAGCAGACATTATTGAACAAAGTGGTGAAAAGAAGAGTGCTCCCCCACTAGGAACAAAGTCTGTTAACTTGGTTCCCAAACTAAATGGGCAGAATTTATCTTTCAAAGAACTAGCTTCCCTGTCTAAAGAGACAGAGTTTGTGTTTTATCCGCAGGTGAAACGGTATGCTGTAACAGAAGGGTCCTCCCAAATAAAATAAAAAACTGCAGTAAACAAGCAAGAATGGGTGACTGAATTCAGCTTCCAGTGGCTGTTAGCCTCTCAAACACTACCCTCAAGCACAACTTTGGCTAAAACGTCAGCGCGAGAGCGCAACAAGATAAATAAAAGTACTTCAAATACATTGGATGTTTCTAATAAACAGGGATTAGAGGATTCAAAGGTACATGATGATACTTGGTCACCTCACAAGGCACTTCAAGAAGCAGGATGAGAAAAATCTGCTTCAGGCATTTGGACTCCTGACTCGGCCTGGGATTCAACTTTTAATTTTCAAACGGCTTCCCCGGAGTGGCAACCGAAGACTTTACTGCATCTGGCTCAAGGAGAAAACAAAGCTGGTCTGACCCCTAGTGAGAAGAATGCAACTCAGGTTGATAAGACACCCTTACCAGAATTGAAAGATCATTCAACCTTAGAAACAAAACCTGTTCCACAGGTCATTAATAATAAGGAGGATTTGTGTAATCCAGTTAATCCAAACAAGCCACTGCTTTCTGAACTATTTTCCCAATCCGGATGTGAAGCAGCTTCTCGGTGAAATGCTGTACGAATTCGCTACAAGGGCAATTTAGAAGAGAGACCTGACAGACATTACATGGGGAAATACCTAATAAAAAACTCCTTGCAGTTTTCTCCTAGAGATGTGTTCATTTTCATTAATATCTCTGGGGAGGATAACTTTGATATAAGTTTTAGATCAGCCTATAGTTTAGACCTTTTTTGGGAAAGATATGGGCAAGTTAAATTTTCTCCCACATGGACCCCCTTTTTGGTAATACCACTCACTAAACCTTTAATTAAAAATGTTACTGTTATGTTTAGGAATGAGGGGGTCCATGTGGAAGACATAACATATTGGTTGTCTCAGAAATGTGACATTCAAAGTGACCCTGAACCTATTCTGGATTCAGAACAATTCTGGATGGGGGGTTGGAAGTATAGAGTAAAACTCAGGCAATCTGACTCGAGGATTGAACATATCCCTAATGCTTTTCTGGTAGGCAGGGATCATGTGGTATGTTTCTATAGTGGGCAGTCTAGAGCGTGCTACAAGTGTGGATCAAAAACACATCTCTCCAGTGTCTGCAATCAACCGAGGTGTGACAACTGCAGGGAGGTGGGCCATGTAACATGCAATGTGCCAACCACACTAAGTGTGATCTGTGTGAGGATTTTGGACATGCCTTTAGAGAGTGCCCTTGGGCAGCAAGGATTAAAGCCTCTTGTAGGAGCACTGACTTGATAATCCAGCAAGCACAGGATGCTGTATCTAAACAAGAAGGGTCTAGAGTAGATAAACCTAAGCCTTCCTTTCAGCAGAATTCACATATAAAATTCCCCTCCTCAGTGCTGCCCCCCCTTCCCCTCCCTTAACAGTGGTACCAGAAGGTTCAGTCAAAACAGAATCAGAGGTTATAGAACAATTTGAACCAGTTTGTTACAAAGACCCAGATGATACAGAGAGTGTTAGAATACAGCATCCCCCCTTCCTCCGAGAAGATCCAGTAGGCATCTTAAGCCATTGGCTGCATCTCATAGTGACTCAATTGAATCTCCAAATTCTTATGCCGCACTATTCACCTCTCGGGTGACTCAGAAATGGATATTGGAGATTCAGATTCCCAAAAATCAGTGCAGGAAAACAGAGGTACCCCAATAGAGGAATAGAAAGAAAAGAAAAGAAAAGAAAATGGAGGAAAAAATAAAATAATCCCATCACTTACAGTAAATTGAATGGCAGGTTACATATGGGGCACACTGAACACACACAGTTTATTGAATTCTGTTAAAAAAAGCTGTCTTTCATTTTCTTCAGGATAAGAACATAGCAGTTAGTTTTTTGCAAGAAACTTGGATGTTTTCCTATGAACAAATAGCCTCTTTTCAAAGGGATTGGCCATGGGGCCATCATATTGGTCATTTGGTAGACATTGTGCTGATGGATCGGAATTTTATTTAATGCTTTTCACTTTGTCTTACACAAATTAATAGAATTCATTCCTGGAAGAATACTAATAATTGATGGATTATGGCATTCTAGGTTCTGTAGATTTATCAATATTTATAACCCACAGACTAAAGCTCTTAGAACTGAATATATGAAAAAAATCCAACCCTATTTGATATCTTCACTTAATATTTTTTGGGAAGGGGATTTTAATTGCAGTCTCAACATACAGGGTAAATCGAATAAAAAAAAATCTACTGTGATTCAAACTGTTTGGCATCTGTCATAAAAATTGGTGATCTCTTAAATTGCAACCACTTAGCAAATTCTGGGTCTAAATATACTTTCTTTAAAGGAAAGGTAGGTTCCATCATTGATTATTTATTTACCTCTAAGGCTGTTACAATAGGTAAGTTTAAAATAGTTCCAGTAGAATTTTCAGACCACCTGCTGGTACAAATTGAAATTGGTGTTTCACCCTCCTCTTTTAGGAAAAAAAACAGATGGAAGTTAAACACTTCCATTCTTAAAGAGGCATTGGTAAAAAATGTCATTCTGCTTATTTTGAAAGCTAGATTATCCTGGCTTTTTAATATTCAGTCTTAGGATCCTGGTGGATGGAAACAAAAAACGATTGCTGCAAGTGGTTTAAAAAATATGGCATTCAAAGGAGGACTTCAGACTTTTTTTCATATTTAAAAGTAAGAAATCAATTGCAGTACCTTATTTCTTTAGCTAATACTTCTAAATTTGATTATTCAACCCAAATAGAACATATCAAAAATCAGATGAAAGTTTTTCAATATAACAGAACTAGAACTCTTCAGGCAGTCTTAACCAATCATTCAGAAAAAACAGTGGTAGGTGACCCGTTTGAACTGTGTAAAAAAATTAGAGTCTATGGCTTTGGATTACCTCTATTGTAATCAAACTAGAGTGGAGGATGATATTGTTATTAATTCTATGATCAAAACCCATTTTTTTAATTTATAACCTGACAATGATCTATCTATTACAGAAATAAATAGATACTTAGGGGTGCCTCCTGAGCTTTTGGATTCCCAGGACATTAAAAACATGGTAGCACCTTTTTCTTGTATAGAAATTGGAACAGTCATTCATAATTTAAAAGATAATATTACTCCAGGTATGGATGGCCTTTCCAATCTATTTTATAAAACTTTTCAATCAGAAATCTCTTCTTGTTTGCACTTGGTATTTCAGTTTTTTATGTCAAGGGAATTGATTCCGGAGTCTTTGACAGAAGGACTAATGATATATATTTTCAAATCTGGAAACAGAGGTGACATAAGGAATTGGAGGCCCATTACAATCTTAAATTCAGATTATAAAATCTTCACTACCTTATTAAATAACAGATTAAAATTAATAGCTAATAAGGTCATTTCACCTCTGCGGTTTTGTGGCTTGCCGGATAAGCAGATCCAGTCAGCTTTGACAATTATATGGGACTTAATTGAGTCCTTATCATTAGAAGGGAAATCGGCTTAATTGCTGTCAATAGATTTGGAGAAAACATTTGATAGGGTAAATCACTTATATTTGTTTTAAGTTTTAGAATTTTTTGGGATTCCTAGTTCAATAATAAAGATTTTAACAGCATTGTATAAGTTTGCCAAAGTTTACCCAGTAATAAAGGGAACTATAACAAAAGGAATTGAACTTAAAACAGGGGTACGCCAAGGTTGTCCGCTCAGTCCCTTGTTATATGTTTTCTCACTCGAACCTTTATTAAGAGCTTTAGTCTTTCCACCCAGATGGGAAGGGTTACAAATGCCACTGTCCAATATGCAGTTGATAGTTCAGGCCTTTGTTGATGATGTGTGTCTCTTTTTTAACAGACAAGATCAGATAGCAGAATTTTTTAAAGAATTTAATCTTTTTTCATCTATTTCCAATGCTAAATTAAATAATTTGAAATCTAGAGGATTACAGATGGGGTGTAATAATCATACTGCTATTAATTATAATAATATCAGAATTTCTGAAGAACCCCTCTCTATTGTAAGTATACAGTTCGGACCTCAAAATCTGCCAGAAGAGAATTGGGACAGGGTGTTAAAAAATGTTGAATCAAAAGTGGCTAGGTGGAAACAGTTTAAATTTACAAAACTAAAAAGAATTCAGGCCCTAAGACAATTTATAATACCTTGTCTACAATATGTAGCCCTAATCTATCCTTTATCTTCTCAATATGAAGCTAGGTTATATAGTTGCTGTTTTCAACTATTATGGGGGAATAGATTAAACCCAGTTAAAAGATGCTATACTTACTTAGCAAAAGAAAAGGGGGAATTAGGAATGATAGATATTGTTATTTTTTGCAAGGTCCTTTTTTTTCCTCATACGATTAGAAGATGCCTTCTGCATCCAGAGAGTCGAGATGGACTATGGATTTTGAATTCTCTAGGGTGGTACGTGAAAGCATGGCTTATTAGTGCTCCAAAAATTAACCCTCACATCCACATACCATCCTACTTCAGACCAGCAGCACAGAAGCTGTACAAATGGCAAGTTACAAAAAATCAGAAAAGATCCAATTCCACTAGAATTTTCTATAAGGCCATAATGTCTCAGGTCTATTCCATAGATCCCTGTTTTACAAATTGCCCCACAGCTATGAATAATAAAATTCTAGACCAACTTAATAACCCTAGACTCCCAGGCCCAGATATTCAAACTGCACCCAAAAAGTGCGCAACAGCAGGGGCAAGTGCAAGTCACTGCGCCCATGCGCAAGAAGCGCAATATTCAAAAACTGCACAGGCCAAGATGCGCCTACGGCTGATGACTGAATATCGCACCACCTGTGCCATAGCGCAACTAGGGAGGTGAAGCTGAGCATATCTGATGCGCCATAGCGCAACAAGGGATGTTCAGCTGACCAGTCCAGATGCACCATAACGCAACCAGGGACACCCCCAGCAGCAGGGCAGCAATGCAACAGCACAACCATGGATGCAGGGGCCCAGCACCCATGCCACAGATGGGCAGAGGAACAACAGCAGAACAGACATCATCCCCCACACCCCATGCACTGTACAACCAGGGGACAGCTGGAATAACCACCGGCCCATGGATACCAGCAACCAACCCACAGCTGGGCCATGGTGCCACAGCACACCCCCTGGCAAGCTGTGACCGGCAAACAAGGATAGCCAACCACCCCATACCACACCATCCCACCAATGCAGAGCACACCATGCACCATGCTCCCCATACACCCTGCCCAGGAGTAGCACCCAACAGTGCAGGACACCCCATGCATGCCACCACCCCCACTGTGACAATGCAACCCTGTGCACCATGGAGCCATGCAAGGAAGCCCTCATGGGCACCCTGCAGTGGACGGCAGCAGACAGCAATGCAACAGATGCATACACAGTGCTGCGCCCTGCACGTCCCCGAGATACAGCTGAGAGACTGACCATGCGTCCAGCTTGCGAGTACCCACATACAACAGGGCATGCCCCGGACCCCACCTCCAGTGGTACAGCACCCTGAACACCTCCCAAGGACACATCCCATCCCAGCACTGGCCACAACAGCCAGCACAGACACGCACAGTGTAGCATGGAGGCTTGCACCACACAGGATGCAACACAGTGCATGGACAAACACCAACCCATACCCAAGGGCACACCAACACAGGGACATAGTAGCGGGTCAACCAAGCCACTGGCATGTGGCCACGGCTGATGTGTACACACGGCCAGCACCCCTACATTGCACAGGTGTGCCAGATACCCTGCACAGGCACCATGAAGCTGTATGCCACCAGCATGCTGCCGGACCACAAGTGACAGACACTGGAGCACATCCCCTGCAACAGACACAAGCGACAGCATAGATGGGGGAAAACAACAGCGGAGGCCACAGTGCCACTGGAGACAGATGTGCACCATACTGGTGATGGCAGTCAACCTGGCATTGTGCTGGGTACATTTGTTATCCAGCATGGACAGCTACCACTGACATGCCAGCAGACTGTGCATATCACAGACATGCAAGGGTGTCAGCTGCACAGGCCATGGACGGTCTGACAGGGTGCCATGCACACAGTGCAGGCCCTGTGGACCACTGCACACAGGCATACAGTGCACAGAGTACAACACACAACCACAGACAGTGACTGATCCCCCTGCCCACACCATAGGTGGTTCACCTCTGCACACACACACACACACACACACACACGCCCATGCATGCACCACCCCTGATGCCATGCACACCACTGCAGCTGAGCACCTGTAGCCTGCTGCAAATCAGAGACCACCACAGTTGTTATAACAAAATGTATATATTGAAAAAATGGAAAGTAAACTATTTACAATTATATACAAGGGGGGAAGGGCCACATAACAGGTGGGGGCCGGTAAGGGGCAGGGGTGAACATATGGGAGAGGGAAGAAGGGGTGTGAGGGTGGAGTCAAAGGGAGGTGGTAGTCAGACATGGGGACTTCAATGGCCGCCCTGGTCCTCCTCTTCCTGGCACCAATGCGAGCTCCTCCTCCTCCTCCTCTGGACCCCGTGGAGGTGGATGCGGCACAGGAGCTCCAACGTCTCCCTTGCCACCCACAGCAGTTCTTGAATGTCCTGCTGGATCTGCAGGAGTTGCCGGCCACCTAGGATGAGAGAGCAGAGTCAATAGGTGTGACTGTCCATTCTCCTGCAGCCCACCCTTTGTGCATGGCATACAGCCATGTGACACACTCCTGGGATGGTGTGCGACCACCCACAGTGACCATGTCCACAAGACCTGCCCACCCAGGCAGCCACAGCCATGTGGACCACCGCACACACCCACAGCCCATGTCCTGCACAGCACCACCATGGCCATACAGTGACTTGGCTATGTGGTGTTCAAGTTCAAGTTCAAGTTTATTGCAGGAAAACTCCATTGAGCAAGCTCATTCACAAGGAGGTCCTGTGACATAAACACTAAAAGTACAAACACAGATAGGTAATAACAGTATATACATGAAATGCATGTTACATGATACAGGCTGGATATACATACAAGGGTACCACATAGGGTGACCGCAGGTGGTAAACATTGATATGAGACAGGAAGCGACTACAAGTTGCATACTGATAAATGAAACATGATGACTGGTGTGTGCAATACATATACAGTATTTTGGCAGCTAGAACAAACAACAGTCTACAACTGATATGGGGGGGAGGAGTGATTTGATACAGCAGCAGTGGAGCATAAGCAAAGATAAAGCCAGGAGTAGAAGGGGAAGGGAAAGCAGTTAATATGACAAATCAATTATACCTTACCAGTGAATAAATATGGCACACATGGGGAAGGGAGAGACTTAATGACAGTTACAGGTGTCTTTTATTTTGGCTGAACTTAGCAATTTGTAGAAGTTTATTGAAACTGTGCTAGTTAGTTTCAGTACAGTTTGTATTGGTTCCAAATGGAGGAAAGGGCATATGCAATAGCATGTTTACCAAAGAAGGTCAGCGTCCTTGGTATATCAAGCATAATAAGTCAGATTTTCTTAGCAGTATGCACTATGGAGATACTAATAAGGAAGAGATAAGCTTGGCAATTTCTGCAGGAGCAGTTTAATGTCCATAGCCCAGCATGGAGCAGGCGCCTAGTAATAGGGATGTCCAACCAACAGCTGCACATAAAGTCACAGAGAAGTGAACGGTAAGGAGTTGGGTACGAACCGTAATGCACGGTGATAAAGGATGTCCAGTTTACTTAGATTTGCAAGACTGGTGGAGAATAGATTACATCGCCATAGTCGAGTAGGGGAGAAAAGTGGCCTGTACAAGCTTGTTTCGAGTTTCAAGGGGGAAAAGGGGCCTATTTCTGTAGAAGAAACCTAACCTTGCTTTTAACCTTCTAGAGACATCTTCGACGTGGTCACTGAAAGATAATTTATTGTCGATCCAGATACCTAGATATTTAAATTTGGTTACAACTTCCAGAGGCTCGTTTAGCGTGGTGACAATGAAGTCTTGGGCAAGGGTATTGGGGTGGCCTGTGACAGCACTGTGGGAGAATATCACTTTAGTCTTCTTAGCATTGAGCAGAAGCTTTGCCTTTATTAGATTATGCTCGTTGTGCGAAGTCCGCTAAGCACTCCTTGACTTCGGATAACGATGAGCCAGAAGTATACAGCACAGTATCATCTGCAAAAAGTGCAGATTGGACCTAGATATGTTAGCATCTAAGTCATTAATGTACAGAAAAACAAGATATGGCCTAAGATGGATCCTTGGGGACTCCTCTTGCAACTGGCAAGAGCAGCAGAAAAAAAGCCTTCGCCTTTACTTTTGGAATCTTCCAGTTAGGTAGCTAGAGAACCACTGGGTAGTATGGTATGTGGCACCCAACTTTGCAAGGCAACTGACTAATAGTTTGTGATCAACAGTATCAAAAGCTTGCTGAGGTCCAAAAGACTGCACCAGTTACCTTCTTAGCATCTATAGCAGAGATCCAATCATCGGTTACTTTTGATAGTGCAGTGATTGTGCTATGATTAGCCAGAAGCCAGATTGAGCTGGGTTAATGAGAGAGAGGTTTCAAGTGAGATTTTAACTGAATATGGATCAGTTTTTCGAGAACTTTAGAAAGGATAGGCAATATGGAAATGGGCCTATAGTTGTTTATCGCATGGGTCACCAGATTTAAATAGAGGAGGATATGTGCTGATTTCCAGCAGGATGCGTACAGTAGCAGATGTAATGGAAAAATTGAAGGAGAATGGGGCATTGAGATGGGAGTAGCCTGACCTTAGGAAAAAGGGTTTCAAGCCATCGTCCTGCGCTTTTTGGTGTCTAAGTTAAGAAGAGAATCTTCTTCTTTATAAGTTATCTCACATGATTGGAAGGGCACAGGTTCAGGACTAGATGTGGCGGGAGGGTATGCTGGCTCACATCAGCACCAGCATAAGGTGACAAGTCAAAAGCTAATCCAGCTGTGGCAAAGTGGGAGTTAAGTTCTCCCAGGATTAGGGACTTGTTTTTCCACAATCTTGCCACTTACAACTATCTTTGTTGGGAAGAGGGGCCATGGGCCGTCTTTCTATAACTTTGATAGTCTTCCATATTTTATGAGGGTTACCTTTAGCTTGTTCGAGAGTAGAAACATAATGAGTTAGCTTTAGCAGTAGGAAGTTTTCACACAGTTATTCCTGGCTGTTCTAAAGGCCTGCCAACCGAAGATTCTTTGAATGTCTAGTTTAGCCCAGAGCTTATCTCAAGCTATAAGGGCTGCCTTAGATCCGAGGTGAACCAGGAGGTTGGAATTGTTCCATTACCCTTACTTTGATGAAAGGGCATGCTTATTTATTATTGTAGTGAGTTTGTCATTAAGGATGAAGCTCCCGCTTGTGACATCTTTAGCTAGGTAAAGATCTTGCCATCTGATCATGCTCAGGACAGATAGGAAGTTTACTGCACTGAATTTGTGAAATGATCTTTTGTTATAAAGATGGGCTGCGGCAGCCATAATTTGAGATCTTATGCAAGCAACAATTCCATGATCGCTCATGTCATTGTGAAACACTGCCAAATGAGATATTTTGTGTGATGGGTGGTTATATCACATCTAGAATGGAACTGTTGGAAGTATTTAGAGTGTTGTTCCTGTAGGTTCACTGACTAATTGCCCAAGACCTAGCTCATCACAAAGGGATTTGAGGCCATGTGATTTAGGTGACAGCCAGTCCATATTTAGATCTCCTAGAAATATTGTTTCAGTTTTTACATCTACGAACATGGATTTCAAAAGATTAAGGACTTCATCACCACCAGACGGGGGTCTATAGCCACCTAGGATAGTGATGCATTCCGAGGAGGGGAGATGAAGGCTCAGCGAAACTAACTCAAATTCCTTGGCTAGAGATTTGCAACTAATATTGGTGACCAAGTACTTAGATTTGGCGTAGATAACCACACCCCACCCCTAGACTCTCTATCTGCTCTAAATAAATTGTAGCCCTGCAGTGATATTTGTTGATCAGTGTTCATCTTTTTAACCACGACTCAGTAATTATGATAAGGTCTGGGTTAACGTAGCAGCCCAGGCTTGCAGCTGTACAAGTTTCTTAGGCAGGCTTAAAATGTTGACCATCATCATTTGGAGACCTGTGGCCTCAACAAAATCGATAGAGCGAGGTAAGTTGTAGAGGGGCCAGGGTTGAGCCCACATTTCATGAGCAGAACAACAGAAGTATAACTTTCTTTAAGGCTTATAAGAATGGAGACTGCTTTTTGTTTCTTTATGACAAACCATATCGTGCTACGCAGAGGGTGCACCACTGTAATGACAGTTGATCGTGATCAGCGTAAGTGCTTGCAGACATAGGTGAGGACAGTAAGCAAGGGGTGTAGGCTAACCGGGAGGAATAGGCTAAAAGGGAGAGAGAATGACATAGTGTCTGCCACAGTGAACTGTTATAACATTAGGTAATGATAAGGTACATTGGAGAACTGGAATTGCATTGAGTACTTAATTGCACTGTATTGCTGGAAAACTCTGCACCTTAGGAGCAATAAAACACAATAAGAGCCGTGGGCCCAGATTGAGTGGTCTCGTGATTGTATTAGTGCAATATTTTCTAGGCAAGTAATTTGCCCACCTAGGTACCTCACTAAAACCTAGATGAGAAAATACACAGAAAGGGGAACAAGGAGAGCAGGAGCAGCTTAGTTAGTGGCCATCCACCCTTCAGACTCAAGTCCCTTGTAGCAGCAAACCGGAAAGAAGTAGAATGATAATGCAGGCCATATTGCCCACGAATGAATACAGTGATTTATGTAGAACACAAGAAATCCTCTAGTGGCAGGTCTGTATAACCTGCCTAATGGAAACTAGCCACTTAAACAAAAAAAAAAAAGAGATATTAGACTTATCGCGCACCAAGACAGAGTGCTTGGATGGGAAGGGCCCATGCAGGAAGAGCAGTCAGACAGAAGAGGTGTAAAAACTTTAAACAGTAGTAGAAATTACAATCCAGCTAATACAGTTGAAAACTCCTAATAACACAGTTGAAATGTGTTAGTTCTATCGAAAATCTAATAACGTGCCAGGTGTCTATAGCAGGGGAAAACTTGACAATCAGAGTGGGTTTGCGGAAGCACCAGAAATCATTGGCTGCGCTTGTCCCGCACCTTCCAAGGAGCTGCAGGTGGGTGTCCTGGTCTTGGTCGTGGCTGGCTGGGTGCCGCCGACCGTCGGGTGAGCTAAGCAGCCCTGTTCAGGGCAAGCAGCTTCCAAGGAGCTGCAGGCGGTGTCCTGGTCTTGGTCGGTGGCTGGCTGGTACCGGCCGACCGCGGGTGAGCTGAAGCAGCCCTGTTCGGGGCAAGCAGCCCAAGGAGCTGCAGGCGGTGTCCTGGTCTTGGTCGGTGGCTGGCAGGTGCTGGGCCGACTGTGGGTGAGCTGAAGCAGCCCTGTTCAGGGGCAAGCAGCTTCCAAGGAGCTGCAGGCGGGTGTCCTGGTCTTGGTCGGTGGCTGGCTGGGTGCCGGCCAACTGTGGGTGAGCTGAAGCAGCCCTGTTCAGGGGCAAGCAGCTTCCAAGGAGCTGCAGGCGGGTGTCCTGGTCTTGGTCGGTGGCTGGCTGGGTGCCGGCCGACCGTGGGTGAGCTGAAGCAGCCCTGTTCGAGGCAGAGCAGCTTCCAAGGAGCTGCAGGCGGGTGTCCTGGTCTTGGTAGGTGGCTGGCTGGGTGCCGGCCGACCGTGGGTGAGCTGAAGCAGCCCTGTTCAGGAGCAAGCAGCTTCCAAGGAGCTGCAGGCGGGTGTCCTGGTCTTGGTCGGTGGCTGGCTGGGTGCCGGCCGACCGTGGGTGAGCTGAAGCAGCCCTGTTCAGGGACAAGCAGCTTCCAAGGAGCTGCAGGCGGGTGTCCTGGTCTTGGTCGGTTGCTGGCTGGGTGCTGGCTGACCGTGGGTGAGCCGAAGCAGCCTTGTTCAGGGGCAAGTAGCTTCCAAGGAGCTGCAGGAGGGTGTCCTGGTCTTGGTCGGTGGCTGGCTGGGTGCCGGGCGACTGTGGGTGAGCGGCAAGCGCCCTGTTCAGGGGCAAGCAGCAGGTGTGAAGGCAGTGCCACAGCCATGTGCCCAGTGCACTCATGGACCACCATTGATGCACTCCCAGACATGCAGTGCCACTGGACAGTGCTGACTGTAACAAGTTGCATGCATGGCAGTGGTGTCACTGGATGGTGACCATGCCCCACTGCCTGCCCAGTTATACAGCATGCAGTAATAATCATGGATGTAAGGCACTCACCATCAGCAGGCTGGTCCACGCGCCACAGACCACCATCATCCCTTCTGTCCCTCTGCTCCAACATGCAGCGCCTCCCTTCCCTGTTGTGCCACCGTTCTTCTGGCCCTAAGGTGCAAACATGGAGAGAGGAACATCAGTACAATCTGGTAGCAAAGTCCCCCGCCCCCATGTGCGTGCAATCCCACACAGCCAGACCCACCACCCCACCCCGATACCACCACCACAGCCAACACCGGACAGCCCCCCCCCCCATGTGCCGGACACATGCAACCGTGATACCCGTATGGATGATAAAAGTGTATGTATGTTGCACCAACCTGGCTGTTGCACTATGCCCCTCCTGGCACGTGCCTGCAGGTGGGCAAGCAGGTCCGGGTCCCTGCGCCTCAGGTCCCCATAATGGTGGCTACACTGCTCCGCCATCCACCCCATACCGGTGGCCTCCTCCAGGGCGTCGGCCACCTCCTGCCATACCACACTCCTGGCTCTGTCCAGTGGTGCCTTCCCAAACAAAGCCCCAACATGGGGCTCAACTATCGCCACCAGGTTGGCGAGTTCTATCTGGCTCCAAACCACAGCACGCCTCTGTGCCATCTCTGCTGCCTGGTTCAAGCAAAATGGCACTCTGCAGCTCGGTCCTGCCACGTGCAGTTGCTGTGCGGTACAGAGCTGCCATTCCCTATCGTGCTGTCACCCGAACAGTGCAATAGTGGTGCACCCATGCCTGGCGCATGGCGCCTAGGGGCAAAGGTCGGGCACAGAGTCATGGGTCTCGGCGCTAGACACGCCACAGCGCAATTGGAACCCAATGCATGTAGCGCGATTGGGTGCCTGTGTGCCACCTCCTGTAGCAGCCTACAGCGCTGTTGCCCCAGTGCGCCCCACGATGCCCCAGTGCCACAGCGCCATACAGGTGAACAGTGCCGTAGCACCACTGGCACAATGGTAGCCATGCCCTGCATTGCCTCCCATGCACAGCACATCAGCAGTGTGGCAGGCACCTGTGTCATCAACCCGGGCATGCGCAGTTAGGTGTGTACTGCGCATGTCACAGAAATGCACCCTTGGCTCAGCACGTTCAACACAATTGCGCAAAGCGTAACAGTGCAATATTCAGCCGGCATATGCAAATCATCTAATCAGCCATTCAATGGTGTAGTCACTGCATTTGCATCCACTCTAAAGATGCACCTCACCTCATTTGCATGGGTTGCGCTATAAAAGTGCGACATTGGGCTGCACTGGCCATAGTCGGTTACTGCAGTCTGTGCGGTGAGTTGCATGCTGTTTGGGAGTAGTGGACTGTGGTGTTTGGGACATGCATGGGACTGCACACTCTACAGGTAACACCTGTCATTCCCACAGGATGAATCATGACCGAGCGTGTGGTGGAGGAAGAGGAACAGAGTCGTGGGAGGAAGAGGAGCCCAAATTTTACAAAGGCTGAGACAGATGCCCTGTTCGAGGCCTACCTCGACCAGGAGCCGCTTCTCAGCAGATGCCAGGGAACACCACAGGCCCATGCTGCTGCATGGGAGGAGGTGGCGCGTGCTTTAAACCTGCATGGCAGCCAACAGCACTCCATGCAGGAGTGCAAAAAGAAGATGGGCACGGACAGGCGGAGGATTAAAGAGAAGGTGGCTGCCATCAGGGCAGCATGGTCTGCGACCAGTGGGGGACAGCCGGAGGTGCTATGCCTGACCCCACAGGAAGAGCGGGTTGCTGGCAGCATGCAGTGTTGCACCATTGAGGCGTTCGGGTGGTGGAATCCAGATGGATGGTAGCCCGTCACTGCATGGTAGGTCATGGTCTGTCTATTGGGGGACAGGGTAGGTCACATGCAGTAATGCTACTTTTTCCCCATAGCTCCTGAGCGCCTGCATGGGTCAGCGGTGGTGGGCTTCCACTGAGGCCAGTAACATGGAGATGGAGGAATATGGGGGTCAGGGCGACAGTGGGCCTGCCTGGACATCCGGACTGATGTTGGTGGAACAGGTGCGGAGGAGGCCCTGCCCGTGTCCCAGTGTGCCAGTGTCCATAGATGCCAGCATGCTGAGACTTGGGCTGGTGCCAGATCCATCACCGATGATGATGGAGCTAACGTCATGGGCAGTGACATGTGTGTGCCACAGGATGGCCACACAGCAGGTGACATCGCGGCCATGGCTGTGGGTGGTGCCGCCATGGAGGCCTGCGTGTCATCACAGTCCCAGCCTGTGCCTGTCTGCACCAGTGGGGCAGCACTGCTGTGTGTCCAGGACAGTGGGACTGTTGCGGCCACTGCGGTGGCACCATTGAGCCCTGGGGAGCGGCAGCCGGAGGGGCAGCATCAGCAGTCAGCCAATGGCCATGGGGGTACAGTGTCAGAGGCAGCATCAGTGCACCGCCTGTGGACATGCCCAGGCCTGGCCCTGGTGTGCAGCACTCACCCTCAAGGGGTGATGAGCATCAGGGTTGTGAACACCCCGAGGGACAGCATGCTGATCAGGCAGATGACCTCTTGGATGAGCACACCCGCATACTGCAAGCATCAGTTAATCAGCAGATGCGCTTGTGAGGCGGTGGATGCACTGAGTGCGGCTCTGCACCAGGCAGAGGGAGCAGCGCGAGCGAGATACTGCTCTGCTCCCTGCAGGGATGGATTGGTTGTGGGAGGATGTGACCACTGCCATTGACAGGCAGACACAGGCATTCACAGCTGTCATGGCTACAATGGGCACACAGTTATTTGCCCATGTGCTCAGGACACCACACAGTGCAATGTCCACCCCATTCCTGGTGTCGCGTGCGACACCATCCTTGTCGACACCAGGTTCAGCTGTGGGCATCCCGAGCACGCCTGGCACAGCCATGTTCGGTGTGCTGCAGACCCCGGCGCTGATAACGGTCGCAGTTCACATAGTGGAACCCCTGGGGGACCATTGGTGCCACCCCATGAGGCCAGTGGTCAGCCTGTCACTGCTGGAAGGTCTCAGAGGGGCTGCCCATGCATCCATGGTGGCTGTGGCACTGTGGCATGTGACTGACCTGTCTCCCAGCATGGCTACTGTCTGATGCTGCCCTGTGTGCATTGTGTCCTTCAGCGGGCAATGTATGGGTGGGTACCCGGCTCTGCACGCACAGACACATTCCTTCTGCACACCCTCCCGGCTGCTGTCCACTGTGGAGTGTGCATGATGATGCCTGCGTTGTGCTGTCTGCCACTGTGCAATGGTGCCCAGCACCTGACACGTGCACAATGACAGGCACTGGGCGTGGTGGTCTGTGGACATGTGTGTGGCTAGGGGTGGCGATCGGGGTAGGCGTGCCTCCTAACCTTTGTGCATGTCTTGTGTGTGTGTGTCTGTGTGTGTGTGTGTGTGTGTGTGTGTGTGTGTGTGTGTGTGTGTGTGTGACCGTGTGCCGTGTTAGACCTTGCCCATCCCTGGCGGTGTGTGCGGTTCCATGCTCGGCCACTTCCCTTGATGATATGCACCCCTGGTGTTTGTCCATGCATGTTTGTGGGTTATGCCTTTGCCACTGGTGGTTACACATGGCCCCATGACTTACCTGGGTTGGCTGAAGTGCTCCTCTGTGATGGTGTCCCAGTGCAGCTGTGCCAGCCAGAGCAGTCGGGGGTCCCATCACCCAAGGGGGAGCTGCCCATCACCATCATCACCAGCATCCTCATCGTCCCCATCGCTGTCCCCCTCTTCAACCTGTACAGCTATCCCACATTTGTTGGCCATGTTGTGCAGGATGCAACAGGCCAGGAATAGCCCACAGGCATTTGAGGGGCTGTACTGTAGGGCACTGCCTGAGGTGTCCAGGCAACAGAAACATGCCTTCAGCATCCCGAACACCCACTCGATGACATTGGCGTGTGGTGGCATGTGCCTCATTGTTGCGTTGCTGAGTGGGGTGCAGGTCGCCCGGTTTGGTGTGAGCAGCCAGGGATGGAGTGGGTATCCACTGTCACCTGTGTGTAGAGGGTGGAGGTTAGTTTGGGGATCAGCATCACCCTGCCTCAGGCCATGTAGGCCACTACCCATGTCACCACTGACCATGCCCCTCCCAAGCTCTATGATAGTCCATGTGGTTTGCATACTCACCCACTAAGTGGCCAGTGAGGATGTCCCCACTCTTGAATCTGTGGCACAGTGCTGACTGGTGCCAGATGAAGGCATCATGTGCTCCCCCAGGGTGCGTGGCACAGACATTGATTATGCTCCACCTGGCATCGCACACCACCTGGCAATTGATGCTAGCATAACCCTTCCGATTGATATATGCAGCTCCCTCGGGGCCAGGTGGTGTGCGGATGGCCACATGGGTGCAGTCTATTGCCCCTAGCATGCCAGGCATATGTGCTACCCTGTGGAACTCCTGTATGTTTGCTGTGTGCTCCGCCCGGTGTGCTGGGAAATGGATGTACTCCACAGCATGCGGCAGCAATGCGCTGAGGAATTGGGTGAGGTGGTGTGACACGGCTGATTGGGTTATGCCTGTGGTGTCCCCTGTTGGTCTCTGGAAGGTACCCGTGGCAAGCAAGCACTTGCAAGCTGTCACTTTAGTCTCCACTGACAAAGCATGGCTCAGTTGTGTGGGTGCCTGCATCACATCACTGCACAGCTCACAGAGCTGCCTCAGAATTGCCTGATTCAGGCGGTACTGGCCCATGATCACAGTATCGCTGTACAGCTCGAAGCTGGTGCGGGCTCGGTACTGCCTGTTGGGGGCATACCGCTGATGGGCCCTTCCACGGCTGCACCCCCCTGCTGCCTGCCTTCTCACCCTCTCATTACTGCCTCCATCGGGATGGTGGCACTGGCCATGTCCTTGGCTTGTGTTCACCCCCTGGCAGCTGTTTCTGTGTTCCCCCACTGTCCTGGCTGCTACTTCCTGCACCAGGAACACCTTCCTGTGGTGGCTTCTGTGCTGTGTGGCACTTCCCCCTTCTGCACTGGCTGCAGCTCCCCACACTTTCCCTGTGCCTGTGTGTTCAGGGTGCCCTTTCTCTGTCCTGCCCTGTGTGTCCCTCCTGCCCAGTTTGTGTGGCTAGAGTTCAGCCTCATGTGTCTTCCCTGAAGCGTTCTTGCGCCTCTCCCTTGTTCCTTTTTATTTTGCCTAATTTCGCTATTGCACAACTTCCGCTTGCTCCCCTATTGCGCATGGCGCATGTTGTTGAATATCACACTGTGCCATTTATGCATGGTTCCTCCCCCTTCAGTTGCACGTACATTCATTATCATTGCGCTCTTGCTCAGCGTGATTTGGGGGGGCGCATCTGCCTCCTGCTGAATATCGCAGAATAGCGCATTTTCGGACTTGCGCTGGAGCAACCCTATTGCGCATGGCGCAACCCTTTTGAATATCTGGGCCCCAGAGTACATGTGGGAAACACAGTGGCTTATTATGCATTCCCAATTAAACATCAGAGGTACAGCTAAGCATAAAACCAAAGAGGAAAGAAACTGCCCTTATCCAGAATGCATTAATCAGGAAGAAACAATGGATCATTTTTTTCTTTATTGTTACTTTTCTAAATCTTTATGGGTGTATGCTGCAAAAATGGAATCTAGTATGGTTATCACATATTAATTATGATACTTTAGTAATCGGTATAATTCCTCCTTGCTTACAGGTTTATGACAAAAGTACATTAATGATTTTTTTGCATGTTTTCGGTTTGTTTATCTACTAGATGCCAATGGGTTATTTATCAGAAGAAAAGCACATATGAGGGTTTTGCCTCTATGCAAGGAATGAATTACAGAAAGTGTACTTAAAAGATAATCAACTTTATAATGCAGATAAAGTTAAAGTATCGTAGAAGGGGTTTTCCCATATCATTGAATATAAATAGCTTGTTAAGTTGGACAAAGAGTTGCCCCAGGGGTACTGAATTATTGAGGTCAAATCCTTTGTTTTTTCTATTTTCTTTTATTTTTTTCCCTTGTAAATACTGTATATATGTTCCTCATGTTGTTCATTGTATTATTGTCATGTATGACCTATTGTAAATAAAAACACCCCTATTCTTTTCGATAAGTGCATGGCATCTTTAACATCCACCTGAACTACCACCTATCCAGGCAGATGGGACCTCGGTTTAAAATCTCATCCAAAGATAGCACCTCAGAAGTGCAGCACCCTCTCATGCTGTACTACAGTGTCAGTACTGGAATATTAATCCAAGTGCTAGATGTGGGAACTGAACCCATAGCCCTCTGATCTCCTGGCCTCAGAGGCCAGTGTGCTACTACTGAGCCACTGACACTGCATTTTAACATTTTACTGTTATTGAGAAACATGAAACACTATTTATGAATTTTGAAACTGCTCCTGGTTTTTCTATGCTTCCTGACCTGTGCCTCGATGACAGTCTACATCTAGTCACATGTGTACTGTGCTTCTGATTTCTCAGATTTAACTATTGCTGCATCAGCATGATAAAATACTATTACATGAGCGTAAACAATGTTAGGGCCAGACAGAGGCATAGGTAATATAGGCACAAGCCTATGCGACCAACCTGCCAGGGATCCCCAACACCCCAAATATATTTACTACATACCCATTTATTTCTGCCTGAGCTGCTTTTTTTGTAATGGATTTGGCTGCTAAATAATCTGAGCAAGGCAGAAGCTGAACTGTGATGGGCATTTCACCTCCTGATTAAGTGGTAAGTATAGTTGATATCTTCAGGAGGCTCCAACCAGGCTGACTTTTAAGGTGTAAACATGCACTTTTCCTTTGCTTTGTCTGCTTGATGTGAATCTCACCTCCTGATTAGGTGTTAAAGAGCAGGTTCTTTTTAGAAGATGTCACCTCCCCCAACACATACAGCAGCTTCCCTTTCCCCAAAGGCACTGTGCTACATAGTTTTAATTATTTCCAGAGCTATTTTCTTTAAAAACACTCATAATTTTACTTTCTGAGCTCATCAGCCTTAACGCCCAACTTCCTGAATCAGAGACACACTCCTGTGCTAGCACATTTTATGATGTTGGCAAAGGACAGAGTCTTGAGAGGCACCCATAGACTATAATGGGGCAGTGTTTAAAGTATGTAGTACTAAGTTACACCAGTCACCGCAACTTACAAGGACCTTGTTAGATGAGCGGTGGCTGGAATTGTGAAACTCGGACTGAAAAGAAAAAAAAAAAAAAAACTTTAAACACTGCCCCATTATAGTCTATGGAGCACGCCCCTGTGTTCTTCCTTTACTGATGTCACAAAAAGTGCTAAAGTGGGTGTATGTCTCCAACTCAGGAAGACAGGGCATTTTGGCTGCTGGGCTTAGAGAGTAAAATTACAAGTGTGTTTTTTTTTTAAGAAAATAGATGTGGAAATAATTAAAACTATGTGGCACAGTGGTTTTGGGGAAAGGGATGCTGCCGTATGTGTTGGGGGTGATATCTTCTACTTAGAACCTGTTCTTTAAATTACAGCTGATAGCTTCAGTGGGCTCCAGCCACATTGACCTTTAAGGTAAAAACAGAAGTTGGAGTGGGTGAGAGGAGATGAAGGAAGCAGAGGGAGTACATGGTGGAATCTTAGTGTTAGGGGACTCAGGTTCAAGAGCTGCTGGACAGGGAAGGGTCAATGACCATGACAGAGATGGGGATGGAAGGAGGGTGCAACCAGAGGGGGGACTTGGAGAAGGAAGGGTTATAGTGATAGGGAGTTCTATCCTGAAGGGGATCAGGTGGGAGGGAAGGTCACAGTGAGATATGGGTGGAACCTGTACCAGGCTTGACAGCAGACGGGAGCAGGGCAGAGCTCTGATTAAGTGTGTGTTGGGAGGAAGGGAAGAAGTCTCGAGAAGCGGTAGTGTTATGCTCCAGGTTTTACCCCATATACTGAGTAACACGGTCATACCATAAAAGTAAAACACCAGCACTCCAGAAATCAGTTTCCACCATTTGATGGTGTACTATTTATTATATGTGAGGAGAATGCAGAACAAAACAAAACCCCATAGCACCTCGACCGTTAGGTCTTCCAGAGAGTGAATGCAGTACAAACTTGTTCTCCTTTTATACATAACAAGTGAATCAATCAATCATTCAAATAATTAGTGAGTAATTGTTCATAATTACACAGAGCTAAAAGACTATAGCACTAAAAGAATAAACTTGACTTCAGAAAAGTGCTAAAAATCAAAGTTTAAAAGGTGAAAATCAGGTGGAACACAGGAAACAACCCTTAGCTTAATACTATTATACATTTATTAATTAGATAGTCTCTCATATAGTCAAATATTAAATCAAAATAGAAAACAATCAAAGGAAGAGAGAGGAGAAAAAGGAAAAGGAATTGGTACATGAAGAGATCAAACAGCATGTAGGTAATGCATAACAAATTAAATCATATATTCTGCTCAATTATAGAAACACTTTATATGTTAAAGATATTTAAACATTCAAATGATTACCCACTAATTATTATCAACAGTTTCAACCTAATTCTATGGTATCAGCTACTCTTAGTGCTATGAAAGTTTCAAAGTTCTCCCAATTAGTAGGAGGTCACCAGTAACTGCAACAGGTCAGCAAAAATAAATTTTAGTTATTTAATTATTTAACAACATAAATTGATGCTAGATATCATTTAACATGTTAAGAAGAGGTTTATACAGGAACCAAGAAAACACAAAGGAAATTAGAGATCGCATTCGTTTGCAGTTCATTCAGTAAACACATAACAAAATGCATTTTTTGGAAAAATACATGACACAATGAGAATCTTTAAAGATGTAAGCTTTCTCACTTATATCAAGGTATTTTAACAAAAAAATTTGCCACGATGGAGATTTTCAAAGATGTAAGCATTCTGGATTGTTTCACAATATTTTAGCTAACAGAATCAAATCTGTAAAGAGAAAAAACATGAGAATATATTAAGCAGAGAAGCAATTAGTCATCTTCATAAATGGCTCAATGCAGGAAAATTACTCAATTACAACAAAATTTAATCCAAAAGTTTGCTATATCAGACCTATGGTTTTTATTATTATTATTGTTTCTTCAAGTAGGGAGTTAAAGCAAAGTCCTCATTTAAACCATGATGGCTGAGTGTTTGTAAGTGGAAAATCCACCTACTCTCCTTTTGTTGTAAGATTGTAAGTCTATCACCTCCCCGAATATGAGGTGGGACACATCCTAGGGCAGTAAATTTTTATCCTCTAGGGTTTGCGTTATGTAGAATTGCAAAATGTGCCCCCAACATATTTCCCAAGTTACAGTTGTATATAGCATGTATATTTTCCTGTATACATACTTTTAAAAAGCGGGTAGTCATATCTATGTATTGTAAGCCACAAGGGCACCACACTACATAAATCACATAGGTGCTGTGACAAGAGAGAAACTGCTGGATATGTGTCACCAAGTCATGGTTAAAGGGATGAATATAAATTTCCCCTTCACAAGCATAAGAGCAGATGTTACAGAAATCACATTTATGAAAACCATTAGGACAAGCAGGTAGCCATGTCTTATTTAAAGGCTCAATAGAAAAATGGCTACTTGTCAAAACATCAACTAATGATTTCCCTCTACAAAATATTACCCTCTGAGAGTTTCCTACACATTTTGCAATTCAGGGTCTGCGGTCAAAACCGACCAATGTTTGAAAATATTGCTGCCTATCTGGCCTGACAGCAGGCTAAAGTCACGCACTATAGTGACACGGGTTGTCAATTGTAATTTTTTTTGGTGTTAATAAAGTTTCTCTGTCAAGCATTTTAACCTTATTGACTAGGAAACTCTGGCACAAGGTAACATTTTGTAGAGGGGAAGCATTAGCTGATGATTTGACAAGTAGCCATTTCTCTATTGAGTCTTTAAATAAGAACACTTAAAGTACAAACACAGATAGGTAATAACAGTATATACATGAAATGCACGTTACATGATACAGGCTGGATATACATACAAGGGTACCACATAGGGTGACCATGGTGGTAAACATTGATATGAGACAGGGAGCGACTTACAGGTTGCATACTGATAAATGAAACATGATGACTGGTGTGTGCAATACATATACAGTATTTTGGCAGCTAGAACAAACAACAGTCTACAACTGATATGGGGGAGGAGTGATTTGATAGAGTAGCAGTGGAGCGTAAGCAAGATAAAGCCAGGAGTAGAAGGGAAGGAAAGCAGTTAATATGACAAATCAATTATACCTTACCAGTGGATAAATATGGCACACATGGGGAAGGAAGAGACTTAATGACAGTTACAGGTGTCTTTATTTTGGCTGAACTTAGCGATTTGTAGAAGTTTATTGAAACTGTGCTAGTTAGTTTCAGTACGGTTTGTAATTGGTTCCAAATGGAGGAAGGGCATATGCAATAGCACGTTTACCAAAGGAAGTCCGCGTCCTTGGTATGTCAAGCATAATAAAGTCAGATTTTCTTAGCAGTATGCACTATGTGAGATACTAATAAGGGAAGAGAGATAGCTTGGCAATTTCTGCAGGAGCAGTTTAAGAGTCCATAGCCCAGCATGGAGCAGGCGTCTAGTAGTAAGGATGTCCAACCAACAGCTGCATATAAGTCACAGTGGTGCGAACGTAAGGGAGTTGGTAATGAACCGTAACGCACGGTGATAAAGGATGTCCAGTTTACTTAGATTTGCAAGAGTGGTGGAGGAATAGATTACATCGCCATAGTCGAGTAGGGGAGAAAAGTGGCCTGTACAAGCTTGTTTCGAGTTTCAAGGGGGAAAAGGGGCCTATTTCTGTAGAAGAAACCTAACCTTGCTTTTAACCTTCTAGAGACATCTTCGACGTGGTCACTGAAAGATAATTTATTGTCGATCCAGATACCTAGATATTTAAATTTGGTTACAACTTCCAGAGGCTCGTTTAGCGTGGTGACAATGAAGTCTTGGGCAAGGGTATTGGGGGGCCTGAGACAGCACTGCGGGAGAATATCATCGCTTTAGTCTTCTTAGCATTGAGCAGAAGCTTTGCCTTTATTAGATTATGCTCAAGTTGTGCGAAGTCCGCTTGAAGCACTCCCTTGACTTCAGATAACGATGAGCCAGAAGTATACAACACAGTATCATCTGCAAAAAAGTGCAGATTGGACGTAGATATGTTAGCATCTAAGTCATTAATGTACAGAGAAAACAAGATAGGGCCTAAGATGGATCCTTGGGACTCCTCTTGCAACTGGCAAGCAGCAGAAAAAAGCCTTCCGCCTTTACTTTTGGAATCTTCCAGTTGGTAGCTAGAGAACCACTGGGTGGTATGGTATGTGGCACCCAACTTTGCAAGGCAATTGACTAATAGTTTGTGATCAACAGTATCAAAAGCTTTGCTGAGGTCCAAAAGACTGCACCAGTTACCTTCTTAGCATCTATAGCAGAGATCAATCATTGGTTACTTTTGCTAGTGCAGTGATTGTGCTATGATTAGCCCGGAAGCCAGATTGAGCTGGGTTAATGAGAGAGAAGGTTTCCAAGTGAGATTTTAACTGAATATGGATCAGTTTTTCGAGAACTTTAGAAAGGATAGGCAATATGGAGATAGGCCTATAGTTGTTTACATCGCATGGGTCACCAGATTTAAATAGAGGGAGGATATGTGCTGATTTCCAGCAGGACGGCACAGTAGCAGATGTAATGGAAAGATTGAAGATGTGGAGAATTGGGGCAGTGAGATGGGAGTAGCCTGACCTTAGGAAAAAGGGTTCCAAGCCATCGTCCCCTGCGCTTTTTTTGGTGTCTAAGTTAAGAAGAGAATCTTCTACTTCTTTATAAGTTATCTCACGCAGTTGGAAGGGGCTGGGTGCAGGACTAGATGTGGGGAGGGTATGCTGGCTCACCGCAGCACCAGCATAAGGTGACGAGTCAAAGCTAATCCAGCTGTGGCAAAGTGGGAGTTAAGTTCCTCCAGGATTAGGGACTTGTTTTCCACAATCTTGCCACTTGCAACTATCTTTGTTGGGACAGAGGGGGCCATGGGCCGTCCTTCTATAGCTTTGATAGTCTTCCATATTTTATGAGGGTTACCTTTAGCTTGTTCGAGAGTGAAATATAATAGTTAGCTTTAGCAGAGCGAAGTTTTTCACACAGTTATTCCTGGCTGTTCTAAAGGCCTGCCAATCCGAAGATTCTTTGGAATGTCTAGCTTTAGCCCAGAGCTTATCTCGAGCTATAAGGGCTGCCTTGAGATCCGAGGTGAACCAGGGGTTGGAATTGTTCCGTACCTTACTTTGATGAAAGGGCATGCTTATTTATTATTGTAGTGAGTTTGTCATTAAGGATGCAAGCTGCCTTGTTGACATCTTTGGCTAGGTAAAGATCTTGCCATCTGATCATGCTCAGGTCAGATAGGAAGTTTACTGCACTGAATTTGCGAAGGATCTTTTGTTATAAAGATGGGTTGCGGCGGGCCTTAATTTGAGATCTTATGCAAGCAACAATTCCATGATCACTCATGTCATTGTGAAACACTGCCAAATGAGATATTTTGTGTGGATGGGTGGTTAGTACCACATCTAGAATGGAACTGTTGGCAGTATTTAGAGTGTTGTTCCTAGTAGGTTCACTGACTAATTGCCCAAGACCTAGCTCGTCACAAAGGGATTTGAGGCCGTGTGATTTAGGTGACAGCCAGTCCATATTTAGATCTCCTAGAAATATTGTTTCAGTTTTTGCATCTACGAACATGGATTTCAAAGATTAAGGACTTCATCACCACCAGACGGGGTCTATAGCCACCTAGGATAGTGATACATTCCGAGGAGGGAGATGAAGGCTCAAGCGAAACTAACTCAAATTCCTTGGCTAGAGATTTGCAACTAATATTGGTGACCAAGTACTTAGATTTGGCATAGATAACCACACCCCCGCCTCTAGACTCTCTATCTGCTCTAAATAAATTGTAGCCCTGCAGTGATATTTGTTGATCAGTGTTCGTCTTTTTTAACCACGACTCAGTAATTATGATAAGGTCTGGGTTAACGTGTGCAGCCCAGGCTTGCAGCTGTACAAGTTTTTTAGGCAGGCTTAAAATGTTGACCATCATCATTTTGAGACCTGTGGCCTCAGCAAAATCGATAGGCGAGGTAAGTTGTAGGGGGGCAGGGTTGAGCTCCACATTTCCTGAGCAGAGAAGAAGCAGAAGTATAACTTTCTTTAAGGAGCTTATAAGAATGGAGACTGCTTTTTTATTTCTTTGCGGCAACCCATATCGTGCTGCGAAAGAGGCGGCACCACTGTAATGACAGTTGATCGTGATCAATGTAAGTGCTTGGGTAGACATAGGTGAGGACAGTAGCAAGGGGGTGTAGGCTAACCGGGGAATAGGCTAAAGGGGAGGAGAATGACATAGTGTCTGCACGGTAGACTGTTATAACATTAGGTATTGATAAGGTACATTGGAGAACTGAATTGCATTGAGGTACTTCGAATTGCACTGTATTGCTGAAAACTCTGCACCTTAGGAGCAATAAAAACACAATAAGGAGAGCCATGGTCCCAGATTGAGTGGTCTCGTGATTTGTATTAGTGCAATATTTTCTAGGCAAGTAATTTGCCCACCTAGGTACTCACTTAAAACCTAGATGAGAAAATACAGCAGAAAGGGGAACAAGGAGAGCAGGAGCAGCTTAGTTAGTGGCCATCCACCCTTCAGACTCAAGTCCCCTTGTAGCAGCACCGGGAAAGAAGTAGAATGATAATGCAGGCCATATTGCCCACGAATGAATACAGTGATTTATGTAGAAGACCAAGAATCCCTCTAGTGGCAGGTCTGTATAACCTGCTAATGGAAAACTAGCCACTTAAAAAAAAAAAAAAAAAAAAGGTAGTTAGACTTATCGGCACCAAGGCAGAGTGCTTGGATGGGGGGGCGCTGCAGGAAGAGCAGTCAGACAGAAGAGGTGTAAGCACTTTAAAACAGTAGTAGAAATTACAATCCAGCTAATACAGTTGAAAAACTCCTAATAACACAGTTGAAATGTGTTTAGTTCTATCGAAATCTAATAGCGTGCCAGGTGTCTATAGGGGAAACTCTGGACAATCAGAGGGGTTTGCTGGAAGCACCTGTAGTCTCGATTGGCTGCGCTGTCCCGTACCTTCCAAGGAGCTGCAGGCGGGTGTCCTGGTCTTGGTCGGTGGCTGGCTGGGTGCCGGCCGACCGTGGGTGAGCTGGAGCAGCCCTGTTCAGGGGCAAGCAGCTTCCGAGGAGCTGCAGGCGGTGTCCTGGTCTTGGTCGGTGGCTGGCTGGGTGCCTGGCCGACTGTGGGTGAGCTGAAGCAGCCCTGTTCAGGGGCAAGCAGCTTCCAAGGAGCTGCAGGCAGGTGTCCTGGTCTTGGTCGGTGGCTGGCTGGGTGCCGGCCGACCGTGGGTGAGCTGAAGCAGCCCTGTTCAGGGCAAGCAGCTTCCAAGGAGCTGCAGGCGGGTGTCCTGGTCTTGGTCGGTGGCTGGCTGGGTGCCGGCCAACTGTGGGTGAGCTGAAGCAGCCCTGTTCAGGGCAAGCAGCTTCCAAGGAGCTGCAGGCGGGTGTCCTGGTCTTGGTAGGTGGCTGGCTGGGTGCCGGCTGACCGTGGGTGAGCTGAAGCAGCCCTGTTCAGGAGCAAGCAGCTTCCAAGGAGCTGCAGGCGGGTGTCCTGGTCTTGGTCGGTGGCTGGCTGGGTGCCGGCCGACCGTGGCGTGAGCTGAAGCAGCCCTGTTCAGGGCAAGCAGCTTCCAAGGAGCTGCAGGCGGGTGTCCTGGTCTTGGTCGGTTGCTGGCTGGGTGCTGGCTGACCGTGGGTGAGCTGAAGCAGCCTTGTTCAGGGGCAAGTAGCTTCCAAGGAGCTGCAGGAGGGTGTCCTGGTCTTGGTCGGTGGCTGGCTGGGTGCCAGGCGACTGTGGGTGAGCTGAAGCAGCCCTGTTCAGGGGCAAGCAGCAGGTGTGAAGGCAGTGCCACAGCCATGTGCCCAGTGCACTCATGGACCACCATTGATGCACTCCCAGACATGCAGTGCCACTGGACAGTGCTGACTGTAACAAGTTGCATGCATGGCAGTGGTGTCAATGGATGGTGACCATGCCCCACTGCCTGCCCAGTTATACAGCATGCAGTAATAATCATGGATGTAAGGCACTCACCATCAGCAGGCTGGTCCACGCCCACAGACCACCATCATCCCTTCTTCCTCTGCTCCAACATGCAGCGCCTCCCTCCCTGTTGTGCCACCGTTCTTCTGGCCCTAAGGTGCAAACATGGAGAGAGGAACATCAGTACAATCTGGTAGCAAAGTCCCCCGCCCCATGTGCGTGCAATCCCACACAGCCAGACCCACCCACCCCACACCCCGACTCACCACCACAGCCAACACCGACAGCCCCCATGTGCCGGACACATGCAACCGTGATACCCGTATGGATGATAAAAGTGTATGTATGTTGCACCAACCTGGCTGTTGCACCTGCTGCCCCTCCTGGCACGTGCCTGCAGGTGGGCAAGCAGGTCCGGGTCCCTGCGCCTCAGGTCCCCATAATGGTGGCTACACTGCTCCGCCATCCACCCCATACCGGTGGCCTCCTCCAGGGCGTCGGCCACCTCCTGCCATACCACACTCCTGGCTCTGTCCAGTGGTGCCTTCCCAAACAAAGCCCCAACATGGGGCTCAACTATCGCCACCAGGTTGGCGAGCTCTATCTGGCTCCAAACCACAGCACGCCTCTGTGCCATCTCTGCTGCCTGGTTCAAGCAAAATGGCACTCTGCAGCTCGGTCCTGCCACGTGCAGTTGCTGTGCGGTACAGAGCTGCCATTCCCTATCGTGCTGTCACCGAACAGTGCAATAGTGGTGCACCCATGCCTGACGCATGGCGCCTAGGGGGCAAAGGTCGGGCACAGAGTCATGGGTCTCTGGCGCACAGACAGCCACAGCGCAATTGGAACCCAATGCATGTAGCGCGATTGGGTGCCTGTGTGCCACCTCCTGTAGCAGCCTACAGCGCTGTTGCCCCAGTGCGCCTACGATGCCCCAGTGCCACAGCGCCATACAGGTGAACAGTGCCATAGCACCACTGGCACAATGGTAGCCATGCCCTGCATTGCCTCCCATGCACAGCACATCAGCAGTGTGGCAGGCACCTGTGTCATCAACCCGGGCATGCGCAGTTAGGTGTGTACTGCGCATGTCACAGAAATGCACCCTTGGCTCAGCACGTTCAACACAATTGCGCAAAGCGCAACAGTGCAATATTCAGCCGGCATATGCAAATCATCTAATCAGCCATTCAATGGTGTAGTCACTGCATTTGCATCCACTTAAAGATGCACCTCACCTCATTTGCATGGGTTGCGCTATAAAAGTGCGACATTGGGCTGCACTGGCCATAGTCGGTTACTGCAGTCTATTGCGGTGAGTTGCATGCTGTTTGGGAGTGTGGACTGTGGTGTTTGGGACATGCATGGGACTGCACAGTCACAGGTAACACCTGTCATTCCCACAGGATGAATCATGACCGAGCGTGTGGTGGAGGAAGAGGAACAGAGTCGTGGGAGGAAGAGGAGGCCAAATTTTACAAAGGCTGAGACAGATGCCCTGTTCGAGGCCTACCTCGACCAGGAGCCGCTTCTCAGCAGATGCCAGGGAACACCACAGGCCCATGCTGCTGCATGGGAGGAGGTGGCGCGTGCTTTAAACCTGCATGGCAGCCAACAGCACTCCATGCAGGAGTGCAAAAAGAAGATGGGCACGGACAGGCGGAGGATTAAAGAGAAGGTGGCTGCCATCAGGGCAGCATGGTCTGCGACCAGTGGGGGACAGCCGGAGGTGCTATGCCTGACCCCACAGGAAGAGCGGGTTGCTGGCAGCATGCAGTGTTGCACCATTGAGGGCGTTCCGGGTGGTGGAATCCAGATGGATGGTAGCCCGTCACTGCATGGTAGGTCATGGTCTGTCTATTGGGGGGGGACAGGGTAGGTCACATGCAGTAATGCTACTTTTTTTCCCTTACAGCTCCTGAGCGTCTGCATGGGTCAGCGGTGGTGGGCTTCTCCACTGAGGCCAGTAACATGGAGATGGAGGAATATGGGGGTCAGGGCGACAGTGGGCCTGCCTGGACATCCGGACTGATGTTGGTGGAACAGGTGCGGAGGAGGCCCTGCCCGTGTCCCAGTGTGCCAGTGTCCATAGATGCCAGCATGCTGAGACTTGGGCTGGTGCCAGATCCATCACCGATGATGATGGAGCTAACGTCATGGGCAGTGACATGTGTGTGCCACAGGATGGCCACACAGCAGGTGACATCGCGGCCATGGCTGTGGGTGGTGCCGCCATGGAGGCCTGCGTGTCATCACAGTCCCAGCCTGTGCCTGTCTGCACCAGTGGGGCAGCACTGCTGTGTGTCCAGGACAGTGGGACTGTTGCGGCCACTGCGGTGGCACCATTGAGCCCTGGGGAGCGGCAGCCGGAGGGGCAGCATCAGCAGTCAGCCAATGGCCATGGGGGTACAGTGTCAGAGGCAGCATCAGTGCACCGCCTGTGGACATGCCCAGGCCTGGCCCTGGTGTGCAGCACTCACCCTCAAGGGGTGATGAGCATCAGGGTTGTGAACACCCCGAGGGACAGCATGCTGATCAGGCAGATGACCTCTTGGATGAGCACACCCGCATACTGCAAGCATCAGTTAATCAGCAGATGCGGCTTGTGACGGCGGTGGATGCACTGAGTGCGGCTCTGCACCAGGCAGAGGAGCAGCGCAGCAGAGATACTGCTCTGCTCCTGGCAGGGATGGATTGGTTGTGGGAGGATGTGACCACTGCCATTGACAGGCAGACACAGGCATTCACAGCTGTCATGGCTACAATGGGCACACAGTTATTTGCCCATGTGTCGCAGACACCACACAGTGCAATGTCCACCCCCCATTCCTGGTGTCGTGCGACACCATCCTTGTCGACACCAGGTTCAGCTGTGGGCATCCCGAGCACGCCTGGCACAGCCATGTTCGGTGTGCTGCAGACCCCTGCGCGAGCACGGTCGTGTTCACATAGTGGAACCCCTGTGGGACCATTGGTGCCACCCCATGAGGCCAGTGGTCAGCCTGTCACTGCTGGAAGGTCTCAGAGGGGCTGCCCATGCATCCATGGTGGCTGTGGCACTGTGGCATGTGACTGACCTGTCTCCCAGCATGGCTACTGTCTGATGCTGCCCTGTGTGCATTGTGTCCTTCAGCGGGCAATGTATGGGTGGGTACCCGGCTCTGCACGCACAGACACATTCCTTCTGCACACCCTCCCGGCTGCTGTCCACTGTGGAGTGTGCATGATGATGCCTGCGTTGTGCTGTCTGCCACTGTGCAATGGTGCCCAGCACCTGACACGTGCACAATGACAGGCACTGGGCGTGGTGGTCTGTGGACATGTGTGTGGCTAGGGGTGGCGATCGGGGTAGGCGTGCCTCCTAACCTTTGTGCATGTCTTGTGAGGTGTGTGTCTTGTGTGTGTGTGTGTGTGTGTGTGTGTGTGTGTGTGTGTGTGTGTGTGTGACCGTGTGCCGTGTTAGACCTTGCCCATCCCTGGCGGTGTGTGCGGTTCCATGCTCGGCCACTTCCCTTGATGATATGCACCCCTGGTGTTTGTCCATGCATGTTTGTGGGTTATGCCTTTGCCACTGGTGGTTACACATGGCCCCATGACTTACCTGGGTTGGCTGAAGTGCTCCTCTGTGATGGTGTCCCAGTGCAGCTGTGCCAGCCAGAGCAGTCGGGGGTCCCATCACCCAAGGGTGAGCTGCCCATCACCATCATCACCAGCATCCTCATCGTCCCCATCACTGTCCCCCTCTTCAACCTGTACAGCTATCCCACATTTGTTGGCCATGTTGTGCAGGATGCAACAGGCCAGGAATAGCCAACAGGCATTTGAGGGGCTGTACTGTAGGGCACTGCCTGAGGTGTCCAGGCAACAGAAACATGCCTTCAGCATCCCGAACACCCACTCGATGACATTGCGTGTGGTGGCATGTGCCTCATTGTTGCGTTGCTGCGATGGGGTCGCAGGTCGCCGGTTTGGTGTGAGCAGCCAGGGATGGAGTGGGTATCCACTGTCACCTGTGTGTAGAGGGTGGAGGTTAGTTTGGGGATCAGCATCACCCTGCCTCAGGCCATGTAGGCCACTACCCATGTCACCACTGACCATGCCCCTCCCAAGCTCTATGATAGTCCATGTGGTTTGCATACTCACCCACTAAGTGGCCAGTGAGGATGTCCCCACTCTTGAATCTGTGGCACAGTGCTGACTGGTGCCAGATGAAGGCATCATGTGCTCCCCCAGGGTGCGTGGCACAGACATTGATTATGCTCCACCTGGCATCGCACACCACCTGGCAATTGATGCTAGCATAACCCTTCCGATTGATATATGCAGCTCCCTCGGGGCCAGGTGGTGTGCGGATGGCCACATGGGTGCAGTCTATTGCCCCTAGCATGCCAGGCATATGTGCTACCCTGTGGAACTCCTGTATGTTTGCTGTGTGCTCCGCCGGTGTGCTGGGGAAATGGATGTACTCCACAGCATGCGGCAGCAGTGTGCGCTGAGGAATTGGGTGAGGTGGTGTGACACGGCTGATTGGGTTATGCCTGTGGTGTCCCCTGTTGGTCTCTGGAAGGTACCCGTGGCAAGCAAGCACTTGCAAGCTGTCACTTTAGTCTCCACTGACAAAGCATGGCTCAGTTGTGTGGGTGTCTGCATCACATCACTGCACAGCTCACAGAGCTGCCTCAGAATTGCCTGATTCAGGCGGTACTGGCCCATGATCACAGTATCGCTGTACAGCTCGAAGCTGGTGCGGGCTCGGTACTGCCTGTTGGGGGCATACCGCTGATGGGCCCTTCCACGGCTGCACCCCCCTGCTGCCTGCCTTCTCACCCCTCTCATTACTGCCTCCATCGGGATGGTGGCACTGGCCATGTCCTTGGCTTGTGTTCACCCCCCCTGGCAGCTGTTTCTGTGTTCCCCCCACTGTCCTGGCTGCTACTTCCCCTGCACCAGGAACACCTTCCTGTGGTGGCTTCTGTGCTGTGTGGCACTTCCCCCTTCTGCACTGGCTGCAGCTCCCCACACTTTCCCTGTGCCTGTGTGTTCAGGGTGCCCTTTCTCTCTGTCCTGCCCTGTGTGTCCCTCCTGCCCAGTTTGTGTGGCTAGAGTTCAGCCTCATGTGTCTTCCCTGAAGCGTTCTTGCGCCTCTCCCTTGTTCCTTTTTATTTTGCCTAATTTCGCTGTTGCACAACTTCGCTGTTTCCCTATTGCGCATGGCGCATGTTGTTGAATATCACACTGTGCCATTTATGCATGGTTCCTCCCCTTCAGTTGCACGTATTCATTATCATTGCGCTCTTGCTCAGCGTGATTTGGGGCGCATCTCGCCTCCTGCTGAATATCGCAGAATAGCGATTTTCGGACTTCGCGCTGAGCAACCCTATTGCGCGCATGGCGCAAACCCTTTGAATATCTGGGCCCCCAGAGTACATGTGGAAACACAGTGGCTTATTATGCATTCCCAATTAAACATCAGAGGTACAGCTAAGCATAAAACCAAAGAGGAAAGAAACTGCCCTTATCCAGAATGCATTAATCAGGAAGAAACAATGGATCATTTTTTTCTTTATTGTTACTTTTCTAAATCTTTATGGGTGTATGCTGCAAAAAAATGGAATCTAGTATGGTTATCACATATTAATTATGATACTTTAGTAATCGGTATAATTCCTCCTTGCTTACAGGTTTATGACAAAAGTACATTAATGATTTTTTTTTGCATGTTTACGGTTTTGTTTATGGCAACTACGATGCCAATGGGTTATTTATCAGAAGAAAAGCACATATGAGGGGTTTTGCCTCTATGCAAGGAATGAATTACAGAAAGTGTACTTAAAAGATAATCAACTTTATAATGCAGATAAAGTTAAAGTATCGTTGAAGGGGTTTTCCCATATCATTGAATATAAATAGCTTGTTAAGTTGGACAAAGAGTTGCCCCAGGGGTACTGAATTATTGAGGTCAAATCCTTTGTTTTTTCTATTTTCTTTTATTTTTTTCCCTTGTAAATACTGTATATATGTTCCTCATGTTGTTCATTGTATTATTGTCATGTATGACCTATTGTAAATAAAAACACCCCTATTCTTTTCGATAAGTGCCATGGCATCTTTAACATCCACCTGAACTACCACCTATCCAGGCAGATGGGACCTCGGTTTAAAATCTCATCCAAAAGATAGCACCTCAGAAGTGCAGCACCCCTCTCATGCTGTACTACAGTGTCAGTACTGGAATATTAATCCAAGTGCTAGATGTGGGAACTGAACCCATAGCCCTCTGATCTCCTGGCCTCAGAGGCGAGTGTGCTACCTACTGAGCCACTGACACTGCATTTTAACATTTTACTGTTATTGAGAAACATGAAACACTATTTATGAATTTTGAAACTGCTCCTGGTTTTTCTATGCTTCCTGACCTGTGCCTCGATGACAGTCTACATCTAGTCACATGTGTACTGTGCTTCTGATTTCTCAGATTTAACTATTGCTGCATCAGCATGATAAAATACTATTACATGACGTAAACAATGTTAGGGCCAGACAGAGGCATAGGTAATATAGGCACAAGCCTATGCGACCAACCTGCCAGGGGATCCCCAACACCCCCAAATATATTTACTACATACCCATTTATTTCTGCCTGAGCTGCTTTTTTTGTAATGGATTTGGCTGCTAAATAATCTGAGCAAGGCAGAAGCTGAACTGTGATGGGCATTTCACCTCCTGATTAAGTGGTAAGTATAGTTGATATCTTCAGGAGGCTCCAACCAGGCTGACTTTTAAGGTGTAAACATGCACTTTTCCTTTGCTTTGTCTGCTTGAATGTGAATCTCACCTCCCTGATTAGGTGTTAAAGAGCAGGTTCTTTTTAGAAGATGTCACCTCCCCCCAACACATACAGCAGCTTCCCTTTCCCCAAAGGCACTGTGCTACATAGTTTTAATTATTTCCAGAGCTATTTTCTTAAAAACACTCATAATTTTACTTTCTGAGCTCATCAGCCTTAACGCCCAACTTCCTGAATCAGAGACACACTCCTGTGCTAGCACATTTATGATGTGTTGGCAAAGGACAGAGTCTTGAGAGGCACTCATAGACTATAATGGGCAGTGTTTAAAGTGTGTTGTACCAAGTTTCACAAATTCCAGTCACCGCTCAACTTACAAGGACCTTGTTAGATGAGCGGTGGCTGGAATTGGTGAAACTCGGTACTGAAAAGTAAAAAAAAAAAAACTTTAAACACTGCCCCATTATAGTCTATGGAGCACGCCCCTGTGTTCTTCCTTTACTGATGTCACAAAAAGTGCTAAAGTGGGTGTATGTCTCCAACTCAGGAAGACAGGGCATTTTGGCTGCTGGGCTTAGAGAGTAAAATTACAAGTGTGTTTTTTTTTTAAGAAAATAGATGTGAAATAATTAAAACTATGTGGCACAGTGGTTTTGGGAAAGGGATGCTGCTATGTGTTGGGGGTGATATTCTACTTAGAACCTGTTCTTTAAATTACAGCTGATAGCTTCAGTGGCTCCCAGCCACATTGACCTTTAAGGTAAAAACAGAAGTTGGAGGGTGAGAGGAGATGAAGGAAGCAGAGGGAGTACATGGTGGAATCTTAGTGTTAGGGGACTCAGGTTCAAGAGCTGCTGGACAGGGAAGGGTCAATGACCATGACAGAGATGGGGATGGAAGGAGGGTGCAACCAGAGGGGGGACTTGGAGAAGGAAGGGTTATAGTGATAGGGAGTTCTATCCTGAAGGGGATCAGGTGGGAGGGGAAGGTCACAGTGAGATATGGGTGGAACCTGTACCAGGCTTGACAGCGGACAGGGCAGGGCAGGCTCTGATTAAGTGTGTTGGGGGGGAAGGAAGAAGTCTCGAGCGGTAGTGTTATGCTCAGGTTTTACCCCATATACTGAGTAACACGATTATACCATAAAAGTAAAACACCAGCACTCCAGAAATCAGTTTCCACCATTTGATGGTGTACTATTTATTATATGTGAGGAGAATGCAGAACAAAACAAAACCCCATAGCACCTCGACCGTTAGGTCTTCCAGGGGGTATGAATGCAGTACAAACTTGTTCTCCTTTTATACATAACAAGTGAATCAATCAATCATTCAAATAATTAGTGAGTAATTGTTCATAATTACACAGAGCTAAAAAGACTATAGCACTAAAAGAATAAACTTGACTTCAGAAAAGTGCTAAAAATCAAAGTTTAAAAGGTGAAAATCAGGTGGAACACAGGAAACAACCCTTAGCTTAATACTATTATACATTTATTAATTAGATAGTCTCTCATATAGTCAAATATTAAATCAAAATAGAGAAAACAATCAAAGGAAGAGAGGAGAGGGAGGAAAAAGGAAAAAGGAATTGGTACATGAAGAGATCAAACAGCATGTAGGTAATGCATAACAAATTAAATCATATATTCTGCTCAATTATAGAAACACTTTATATGTTAAAGATATTTAAACATTCAAATGATTACCCACTAATTATTATCAACAGTTTCAACCTAATTCTATGGTATCAGCTACTCTTAGTGCTAGCAAAAGTTTCAAAGTTCTCCCAATTAGTAGGAGGTCACCAGTAACTGCAACAGGTCAGCAAAAATAAATTTTAGTTATTTAATTATTTAACAACATAAATTGATGCTAGATATCATTTAACATGTTAAGAAGAGTTTATACAGGAACCAAGAAAACACAAAGGAAATTAGAGATCGCATTCGTTTGCAGTTCATTCAGTAAACACATAACAAAATGCATTTTGGAAAAATACATGACACAATGAGAATCTTTAAAGATGTAAGCTTTCTCACTTATATCAAGGTATTTTAACAAAAAAATTTGCCACGATGGAGATTTTCAAAGATGTAAGCATTATGGATTGTTTCACAATATTTTAGCTAACAGAATCAAATCTGTAAAAGAGAAAAACATGAGAATATGTTAAGCAGAGAAGCAATTAGTCATCTTCATAAATGGCTCAGTAGCAGGGAAAATTACTCAATTACAACAAAATTTAATCCAAAAGTTTGCTATATCAGACCTATGGTTTATTATTATTATTATTGTTTCTTCAAGTAGGGAGTTAAAGCAAAGTCCTCATTTAAACCATGATGGCTGAGTGTTTGTAAGTGGAAAATCCACCTACTCTCCTTTTGTTGTAAGATTGTAAGTCTATCACCTCCCCGAATATGAGGTGGGACACATCCTAGGGCAGTAAATTTTTATCCTCTAGGGTTTGCGTTATGTAGAATTGCAAAATGTGCCCCCAACATATTTCCTAGTTGCATTGTATATAGCATGTATATTTTCCTGTATACATACTTTTAAAAGCTGGTAGTCATATCTATGTGTTTAGCCAAGGGCACCACACTACATAAATCACATAGGTGCTGTGACAAGAGAGAAATGCTGGATATGTGTCACCATGTCAGGTTAAAGGATGAATATAAATTTCCTCACAAGCTACAGAGCAGATGTTAGCAGAAATCACATTTATGAAAACCATTAGGACAAGCAGGTAGCCATGTCTTATTTAAAGGCTCAATAGAAAAATGGCTACTTGTCAAAACATCAGCTAATGATTTCCCTCTACAAAATATTACCCTCTGAGAGTTTCCTACACATTTTGCAATTCAGGGTCTGCGGTCAAAACCGACCAATGTTTGAAAATATTGCTGCCTATCTGGCCTGACAGCAGGCTAAAGTCACGCACCATAGTGACACGGCTGTTGTCAATTGTAATTTTTTCCTTTGGTGTTAATAAAGTTTCTCTGTCAAGTATTTTAACCTTATTGACTAGGAAACTCTCACAAGGTAACATTTTGTAGAGGGGAAGTATTAGCTGATGATTTGACAAGTAGCCATTTCTCTATTGAGTCTTTAAATAAGACATGGCTACCTGCTCACCCTAATGGCTTTCATAAATGTGGTTTCTGTAACATCTGCTCATATGCCTTTGAAGGGGAAATTTATATTCATCCCTTTAACCACGACTTGGTGACACATATCCAGCAGTTTTTCACTTGTCGCAGTGCCTATGTGGTTTATGTAGTGTGGTGCCCTTGTGGCTTACAATACATAGGTAAGACTACCCACTTTTTAAAAGTACATATACAGGAACATATACATGCTATATACAACCATAAATTGGGAAATGTGTTGAGGGCACATTTTGCAATTCTACACAATGCAAACCCTAGAGGCTTAAAATTTACTGCCCTAGAATGTGTCCCACTCTATTCGGGGAGTTGATAGACTTACAATCTTAGAACAAAAGGAGAGTAGGTGGATTTTCCACTTACAAACACTCAGCCCTCATGGTTTAAATGAGGACTTTGATTTAACTCCCTACTTGAAGAAACAATTATAATAATAAACCATAGGTTTGATATAGTGAATTTCTGGATTAAATGTTGTTATAATTGAATAATTTTCCTGAATACTGAGACATTTATGAAGATGACTAATTGCTTCTCTGCTTATTATATTCTCATATTTTTCTCTTTTACAGATTTAATTCTGTTTGCTAAAATACTGTGAAACAAGCCAGAATGCTTAAATCTTTGAAACTCTCCATTGTGGCAAATTTTTTGTTCAAATACCTTGATATAAGTGAGAAAGCTTACGTTTTAAAGATTCTCATTGTGACATGTATTTTTCTAAAAAATGCATTTTGTTATGTGTTTACTGAATGAACTGCAAACAAATGTGATCTCTAATTTCCTTTGTGTTTTCTCGGTTCCTGTATAAACCTCTTCTTAACATGTTAAATGATATCTAGCATCAATTTATGTTGTTAAATAATTAAATAACTAAAATTTATTTTTGTTGACCTTTTGCAGTTACTCGTGACCTCCTACTAATTGGGAGAACTTTGAAACTTTTGCTAGCACGGAGAGTAGCTGATATCATTGAATTATGTTGAAACTGTTGATAATAATTAGTGGGTAATCATTTGAATGTTTAAATATCTTTAACATATAGAGTGTTTCTATAAGTGAGTAGAATATATGATTTAATTTGTTATGCATTACCTATATGCTGTTTGATCTCTTCATGTACCAATTCATTTTTCCTTTTTCCTCTCTCTCCCCTCTTCTTCTGATTGGTTTCTTTATTTTGATTTAATATTTCACTATATGAGAGACTATCTAACTAATAAATGTATAATAGGATTAAACTAAGGGTTGTATTCCTGCGTTCCACATGATTTTCACCTTTTAAACTTTGATTTTTTAGAACTTTTCTGAAGTCAAGTTTATTCTTTTAGTGCTATAGTCTTTTTAGCTCTGTGTAATTATGAGCAATTACTGTACCTTTAGTACTGTACCTACTAATTATTTGAATGATTGATTGATTCACTTGAAATGTATAAAAGGAGAACAAGTTTGTACTGCATTCATACCCCATGGAAGACCTAATGGTCGAAATGCTATGGGTTTTGTTTTGTTCTGCATTCTCCTCACCTATAAGAAATAATACACCATCAAATGGTGGAAACTGACTTCTGGAGTGCTGGTGTTTTATTTTTTGGATTATTTGGAGTTGCTTCCTCACCTAGCACCCACCATCCGCTGCCAGTGTGCAACAATAAGCTTTCATGATTATACCATAAGTAATCTTATTGCTGTACTGTGCTATTGCTATATTGAACTAACACATAAATTTAGGAATACATCGTACAAGCATGAGTACTAAAACTGTGCTTGCCACTGATATTTGCTGCTGTATATCATGTTTTACATCATTTTTATGGTTTTAAACATGTTTTATGTTTATTACACCTGATCTGCATATATTTTATGGTAATATGTTTACCTAGGATATGTGTGTTCATTTTATATACCATACTTTCTGACCACTATCACTGATAGAAGGCTTTTACTGTTCATCGGTGAGTGATATATGTGTTCTGATATAGTCATATAATCATGTGTAATTTGTGTCTTATACCAAAGTAGCATTCCATGTGCATTTCTGCGTATGCTGCATCCTTTTTGTTCATAACATATAGCTGACAATGAATTTTCTTTGTCCTGCCAAAGTCATCAATTTGTTACAGTAAGTCCAGCTTACCATCAGATTCTTGTATGTTGGATTGGCTATCCAAAGAATATACCACAAGCAGAAAGTAGTAAAAAGCAGTTACAATACAAATACAAATACTCACGTCAGACATGTGACAAAGCAATCACAAGGGTGAAGATTTCCCACAGTTCCTTGAGTATGGTCTCTTTCTCTCCGAGAAGCTGGTGTGCATACAATTATATATGATAGATAACAGTGAGCTTACAGATATGATAAACATACAGCATTGGATAAGGCATGTAAATAAGGTGGCTCCCTTAGGCATTTACATAGGAAATAAAGTTGCAAAGTAAGAAAGAATCTCAGAACAAAGAAACTGCATTGTCTGCTATTCAGTATGTTATGAACAAAGAGAATACAGCATAAGCAGAAATGCACATGGCATGAGACTTTGGTATAAGACACAAATTACATATGATTATATGACTATATCAGAACACATATATCAATCACTGATGAACCTTGAAAGCCTTCTAAAAGTGGTCAGAAAGTATATAAAAGGAACACACACAAACTAGGTAAACACATTACAATAAAAGATATGCGTACCAGGTGTAATAAACATAAAACATGTATAAAACCATAAAATGATGTAAAACATGATATACAGCAACAAATATCAGTGGCAAGTACAGCCCTAGTGCCTATGCTTGTATGATGTATTCCTATATCTAAATTTTAGTGCAATATAGCAATATCACAGTGCAGTAATAAGATTACTTATGGTATAAGCATGTTGGTCAGTATATGGGGTAAAACCAGGGCATAACAGTGGTACATGTAGGCACTAATGACCTGGGGGGCTGCACAATGGAGGTGTAAAAGGGGAGATCTGAGGAACTGGGGAAGTTATACTCAGAAATTGGGAGCTCTGTAGTCTACTCAGTGATGCCACTGGTACCAAGGGCTAGCAGTACAAGAAGGGTAAGGATAGTGGAGTTCAACTTCTGGCTAAGGGAGTGGTGTAGCTCACAGGGGTATGGGCTGGTAGGAGGATGGGGGAGACATGGAATAACAGGAAACTGTATGGAAAGGATTGTTTACACCTGAGTGGGGCAGGTAATGGAGAGTTAAAGAGTAAGTTATAGCAATATATAGTTTCAAGGGGGTATTTAAAGTAGATGGGGGGAGGCAAGTACACAGCCAGCATGCAGGGTTGCCAGAATGAGGAGTCAAATGAGCTGTCCCCCTAAGAAAACAGTGAATGTAAGGAAAAGGGGTCACAGAAGAGAGGGGGGCAGTCCAAGGGGCCACGGTGGGGATGGATGGGAATGGGAGGAGGGTGGTCTCCCTAAATGTGAGGAGCCTGGGTAATAAAATAGCTGAGCTTCAGGCACTCAGGCTGAGATGAGGGTGGATGTCACAGCTATAACTGAGACTTGGGCCACCCAACACCTGGATTCGGATCTGGCAATCCCAGGGTATAGAATTTACTGGAAGGATCAAGGGACCAGGAGGGGGAAGGGGTGGTGCTGTATGTGATGGATGGGATCTGATGCACAAGAAACGAGGGGGAGGAAGAGAGGGATGAGGCCCTGTGGATGCAGCTCCTGGATGCCAAGGGTAGAAAGCTGAGGCTGTGGGTGGTGTACAGACCTCCTGCACAGTCTGAGGAGCGGGACAAGGAGTTAGCAAAGTAGATTATGAGGGTATGTAGAAAGGGGAGTGTGGTGATTGAAGGGGGTTCCAATCTGCCTGGGGTGGATTGGAGCACCCCTGCCACCTCCAGTGCTGGGGAGCAGGTACTCCTGTATGCATTCCAGGATGGTCTCCTGACACAGCTGGTCAGTGGGCCAACTCGTTAGGCAACACGCTGGACCTGGTACTGTCGAATGATGAGGCCATGAGGGAAATAAAAGTGGAGGATCCACTAGCTGGAAGTGACCACAGTCGGTGTGGTTTGCACTCAGTTTGAGTAAGGAGATTGGGGGCTCAGTAACAAGGGAGATGGACTTCAGGAGGGCAGATTTTGGGAAGATGCAAGAAACACTGCAAGTGCCATTAGCGGGGATTAGGCCAGAGATGAATGCTCAACAAAAGCAAGATATTATTAAAATTGGGATAGCAGAGACTATGGAGGCTTTCACCAGGACCCAAAACAAGAAGAACAGAGCCAAGAAGCCAAGCTGGCTGAATAGCAGAGAGATGGAGTGGGTGAGGGCAAAGAAGGCTGCCTTCCAGAGATTCAGGAAGGTGTGGAGGGGAGAGAACAGGGAGGCATATGAGAGTCGGTCCAAGGGGGTTACCAAGAAGTGAGGGAAGCCAAAGCCTCCAGAGAGCTAAGGTTAGCTCAGGGCATTAAGGGAGGGGAAAAATACTTTTTTAGATATGTGAGGGAAAAAGGAAGTACAGAGACAAGATAATGAGGATCAAGAGGGGTGGGCAGTGGGTAGAAAAGGGAGCACAACAAGCAGGCGCACTGAATGAATACTTTTGTCCTGTTTTCACACAGGAGAAGGGTGGTCCACTGCCTCCATAGATGGGGAAGGTAGGGTCGGGGGGAGGAGATGACATACAGATGGATTGAGGAGAAGAGAGTGTTAAAGGGTTTGAGAGCACTAAGGGTGAACAAGGCACCAGGTCCTGATGGTATTCACCCCAGGATGCTAAGGGAGATGGAGGATGTGTTGGCCAGGCCACTGACAGACCTGTTCAGCACCTCCCTGGACATGGGTTATGTGCCCCAGGACTGGAGGGTGGCCTCTGTGGTGCCCATTCACAAGAACGGCTCACAGAACGAACCGGGAAACTGCCAACCAGACAGTCTCATATCCATAGTGGGTAAACTTATGGATGCAATACTGAAAGAGAGACTGGTGGCACTTCTGGAGGGAAATGACCTCCAGGATGGGTGGCAGCATGGGTTCATCTCGAGGAGGTCTTGTCAGACCAGTTTAGTAGAATATTATGACTGGGTTACAAGAGAGCTGAATAAAGGTCACGCTGTGGACATCCTATACTTGGACTTCAATAAGGCCTCCGATTCAGTGCCTCATGGGTGGCTAGGAGGGAAGTTTACTTCTGTAGGGGTGGGGGGAGAGACTGGCAAACTGGATAGGGAAATGGTTGAGGTGGAGGCAGCAATGGGTGGTGGTGAGGGGAGGTAACTCTCAGCACCTAGGCCAGTGATTGGTGGAATACCTCAGGGCTCTGTGCTGGGTCCAGAGATGTTTGGGCTATTCATTTTGGATATCTCACACGGAGTTGGGAGCAGGATTAGTCTGTTCACAGACAATATTAAAATGGGGGTGGTAGCTGACGAAGTGGATGGGTGGAAACAACTATAAAGGGACCAAACCAAACTGGAGGAGTGGTCGGAGAGGTGGCAGCTGGGCTTCACTGTGAAAAAATGCAAAGTTATGCATTTTGGGGCAAAGAACCTGAATAGGGACTATTGGTTGGGTGGGGTGAGGCTGGGGGACACTGAGGAAGAGAGGGACCTTGGGGTGTTGATAACAGAGCACATGAACAACTCTGCTCAATGCAGGAAAGCTGCAGCTAAATCTAACAAGATGCTGGGGAGTACTGCAAAGGAATTTATCGTTCAGACATAGGGAAGTGATCCTGCCCATCTACAGATCATTGGTCAGGCCACACTTGGAGTATTGTGTTTAGTACTGGCATCCATATCTGAAGAAGAACATTAAACTGCTGGAGGGGGTGCAGTGGAGGGTGACAAAAATGTTATGGGGGAAAGCCTACAAGGACAGGCTATGTGAGCTGAATATGTACACCCTGAAAGAGAGGAAGGATAGGGGGGATATGCATAAAACATTCAAGTATTTGAAGGGGATAAACAAAGCCAGTGCTGATGGGTTATTCAAGCTGAGGAAGGGTAGGGACACAAGGGGGCATGGGCTAAGATTAGAGGGTGGAAGATTTAGGAGAGAGATGAGGAGAGATTGCTTCACAGAGAGGGTGGTGTTGAAGTAGAATGCCCTATCAGAAGGGGTGATATCATCTAAGATGTGGGAAGTTTTAAAAGGGAGTGAGACAGAGAATGAGGGAGGGTCTGAGTGAACAGGGCTGAGAACTGGGGGAATAGTGCTGAGAACATCCTGAAGATGGTGGAGGGGGTTAGGGCAGCTGTGATCTAGGGGTGTAAGATGAACACTCGAGCAGGCTTTGATAGGCCATGAGGTCTGTTTCTGCTATCTGTTTCTCATGTTTGCACGTTCCTTTGCTTTGTCTCCAGCCCTCCTGACATCAAAAGTGGGAAGAAGTAGCTAGAAAGACTCATGTCCCAAATTGGTGTTCCTGATAGGAAGAGTGACTAGTGCAAATCTTAAATGAGGCCCCCCTGGAGTAGTTTGTCCACTACTTGCCTCATCTTGTGTATTTGAGGAGGAGGCTGTCATTCATACTGGAAGGATCAGAGAGAAATGAGAGCCTGCTTATTGGAGAACCTGTTCCAAGTTCCAGATGCCTCTCATCAGCACATGGATGTTCTGTGACATGCCCTGGCCCTGGGTCATGTAGTATGCAGATAGAGGTTCTGGTTCACAAATCCAAGTGTTCTGAGTCTAGATGTTTTCCGGGTTCTTGGCTTGGGACTGTAGCCACTAGGCTATATACTCTCTAATGTATTAATTAATGTTTACGATCAATGGCAAGAGTTGGATTATCATTGTTAAATGTAATTCTCCTCTCAGGAAAACTCAGTAGGAGGGTTACATAGATACATAGACAGTGTCGGCAGATAAGGGCCTATGGCCCACCCAGTCTGCCCATTTGAGCTTGTAAGTTCAGTTTGTTTTCCTAGAAGTCTGTTGCCCCTTACCCCTGACCTCCAGAATTCCTTTATGTCTATCCCATGCATTTTTAAATCCTGTGATTGTTTCAGCCCCCACCACTTCCTCTGGCAGGGTGTTCCACTTGTCCACCACCGTTCTGTGAAGAAATTCTTTCTCATGTTTCCTCTGAATCGTCCTCCCTCCAACTTCATCCCATGCCCTCTAGTCCTGGAACATCTTTTTTGCTTAAAAATAGTGTTTTTCTGCACCCTGTTCCTCCCTGTAAGATACTTGTATGTCTATATCACATCCCCTCTCTCCCTCCTCACCTCCAGGGAGTACATGTTCAGTTCCTTCAACCTGTCTTCATAGGACTTGTGATGCAATCCATGCACCATCTTTGTTGCCCTCCTCTGAACCTTCTCTACCCTGTCTATGTCCTTACGTAGGTATGGTCTCCAGAACTGTACACTGTACGCCAGGTGGGGCCTCACTAGTGTCTTGTATAGCAGAATTATGACCTCCTTTTCCTGCTGGTGATGCCCCTGCCTATACATCCCAGCATCCTATTTGCTTTACCTGCTGCCTTGTCACACTGTTTCCCTACCTTGAGGTCATCAGAGATGACAACCCCAAGATCCCTTTCCTGCTTGGTTAATGCTATATCCTCACCCCCCAACTGATATATTGTGCCAGAGTTTTTGTGCCCTATATGCATTATCTTGCACTTCTTTGCATTGAATTTCAACTGCCAAACCCCTGACCATTCTTCAAGTTTCTGCAGGTCACTTCTCATTCTGTCTACACCCTCTGGTGTGTCTACTCTGTTACAGAGCTTTGTGTCATCAGCAAACAGTGAAATTCTGCCTACTAGGTCCCAAGGTAATGTCACTGATGAAGATGTTGAATAGGACCCGGTCCCAGCACTGATCCCTGTGGTACCCCACTGGTCACTCTTCCCTCTGTGGAGTGACAGCCATTTACCACCACCCTCTGTGTCCTGCCACCCAGTCAGTTACCTACCCACCACAAAACTGTCCTGCCCACACCCATATTCCCCAGTCTGTGTAATAGTCTTCTATGTGGCACAGTGTCAAAGGCCTTGCTGAAGTTCAGAAAGGCCATGTCCACTGCCCTCTCCTGATCCACCTCCCTAGTCACCGAGTCAAAAAATTCAACGAGGTTGGTCTGACATGACCTCCCCCTGGTGAAACCATGCTGCCTTGGGTTCTGTAGTCCACTGACAACCAGATGTTCCACCAATCTCTCCTTCAGTAGTGCTTCCATGATCTTCCCCACTACCGAGGTGAGGCTGACTGGTCTGTAGTTCCCTGCTTCCTCTTTGTTCCCACTTTTGTATAAGGGGACTACATCTGCTGTCCTCCAGTCTTTGGGTACCTCCCCTGTTTCCAGTGATCAGCTAAGCAGGATAGCCAGAGGTTCAGCCACCACCTCTCTTAGTTCTTTAAGGACCCTGGGGTGCACCCCATCTGGCCCCATTGCTTTATCAACTCTTATTACTTCCAGTTCCTTCAGGACCCTTTCTCGTGTAAAGGGACTTGTGTCCATTTCTGCACCATTCTCACCCCTTGTACTCCCTTCAGACCCATTACCCTCCTCTTCCTCAGTAAAGACTGAGCAGAAATACCTGTTCAATATGTCACCTTTACTGTTGTCATCCTCCACGCTGCCCCCCTCCCCCCTTCAGTCTCACTATCCCTCCCTTTGTCTTTCTTTTTTCACTTATGTACCTGTAAAAGGTTTTGTCCCCTCTACCCACTGATTTTGCAATGTGTTCTTCTGTCTGAGCTTTGGCTTCCCTTACTGACCTCCCTGCCTCCCTTGCTTCTCCTCATACTTCTCCTATCCCCTTCTGCCTGTGTCTTTTGTATTGCCTGATTGCAATCTTTTTGGCTTTCACTTCCTTGCTACCTCTTTGGAAAACCATAATGGTCTCCTCTTTTCTTTCCTTTTGCTAACCTGCTTAATGCATAATTCTGTTGTTCTTGTAATCCCCATTTTAAATACTGCCCACTGTTCCTCAACCCCTGATTCCTGTCCCATGCCCCTTAATGCCTCTTTCAAGTATCTCCCCATTTTCCCAAAGTCTGCCCCCCTAAAATCCAGGATACGTGTTTTTGTGTGGTTTGGTTCTGCTCTTTCTGTGATTTCAAACCACATTGACTGGTGGTCACTGTTTCCCAGGTGCTCCCCCACTGTTACCCCCATCACACTGTCCCTGTTTGTGAGCACAAGGTCCAGTATTGCCTTCTGCCGAGTTGGTTCCATGACGAGTTGCTTTAGGAAGGCACCCTGAAGGGAGTCCAGGATAAATCTGCTCCTAGTTGATGCTGCTGCTGGGATGCTCCAGTCCACGTCTGGAATATTGAAGTCTCCAACCAGTACTACCTCACCCATGTCTTCCATCCTTTGGATGGCTAGCATCAGCTCCCTATCTGTTTCTTCCTCCTGGGCTGGTGGTCTATAGACCACACCTGTGCGGATGGCTGTCCCCATTTTCCTTTCCAGCTTAACCCACAGTATCTCTCCCATTTTGTTCCTCCTGGATCTCTGTGGCCCTTATGTCATTTTTCACATACAGTGCCACTCCTCCTCCCTTCCTGCCTGCTCTGTCTCTTCTGAATATGTTGTAGCCAGGTATGGCCATCTCCCAGTCATGGTTATCATTACACCAGGTTTCAGTGATGGCCACAATGTCCAGGTCTGACTGTACCATGACAGCCTCCAGATCTTCCATCTTGTTGCTAAGGCTCCTGGCATTTGCACACATGGCTTTCCATGATTTGACCTCCCTAGTTTCACTGTTCTACTCCAGCCCCTTCCTTGGTTGTCATTTATCCCTGGTTCTCCTTGCTGTCTGCCCTTCTGCTGAATTTTGCCCCTTTTCTGCTTATCCACCTCTTGGGCACTAATCTCCATCTTTGTTCATCGTTGAGTTTGTGTTGGGGTGATTATTGTCATGAAAATGATCATCAAAGTTATGAAAAAAAAGAAAAAAATTGGGTTGAATAGCTTAAGTCCTTTAATAATAATATATTGCAATCCACAAACAGTACGGCTAAGCCTGATCTTTAACACCACCTACAAAACCACATTTTAATGACACAAAGTAGCAAATAGGCTGCAGTGCTATTGATAGGCTTACAGTGCCGTCAAGGACTGCAGTGGCCTACAGATCATATATAATTTGCAGGCAACTGTATATGTTTTGGAGCTATATACATACAATACTACCCCCCAGTATGTACAATTGCCTGCAAAGTAAGCAATTAGTATCTGAAGGCCACCACTAACCCAGACCATTGTAAGTCTATATATAGCATCACAACCCCTTTCCTATCTGGTTTTGTAGGTGGGGCTGTATCAGGAAGTAAGATTGTACTTGCAGTCAGTTAAGTAGCATAAGAAAGGTGGTAATCATGTATGCTGAGAGTAGTCTTGCATATACAGTGATCCCTCGATTATCCACCAATTGTTTATACAAAATAATAGACTATTACTTTGCCCCTTACTACCCCAAACCATTGATTATTCACCCAGTTTCGCTTGTACAAAAATGGGTGGATAGTCAAGGGTGCACAGTAGATTATCAGACTGAAATCAAACAGTATGTGACACTTGGGGGGAAAAGGGAGACTACAGAATGATGTGTACTGTCGCTAATATGATTTTGACAGACTGGGGCAGAACGGAAGGAATTTTGATTTGTATTCAGTTGCCCATATCTCTTTACATACAAACTGTATTCTAACATGAGATACAGTTTGTATGTAAATGGATTCTCAAGGTGCCTTGCATTCTGTGATTGGATCCCTTTGTGGCAAAGGGGCATGGTCATGGTGAGAGGGGGGCCTTAGATCTCTCTTGGGCCTAGGGCGCAGGTTACCTTAATCTGGCCTTGAATAATGCACATGTTCTTAAGAATGGCTTCCATTTATAGTATGAACTTTTACTGCCTAGCATGAATAGATGTATGCCTAGCATAAATAGATAAATGGCAGAGATAATGGGGAAAGGAACAGGGACATTAAAAACAGAGGTGGGAAAGAGAGAGGGCAAAAAGGAAAAAAAGGGGGACAACAAGCAGATCTGGAAAATCAAAATCTGGAATGCTTTGTGTGTGAATGCTTGAAGTCTAGGAACTAAGATTCTGGGCCTAGAGGCCATCATGGCAGAGACCGACCTGGATATTGTGACCATTACTGAGTCATGGTGCACTGAAAACCATGACTGAGACAGGGCCATATGAGGCTATACTCTGTTCATGAAGGACCTGGTGGGAAGGAAAGGAGAAGGTGTGGTGCTTTATGTGAGGGAGAGCATAACATCCATGGAGATACAAGGAATACAAGGTGAGGCAAAAGTACTGTGGGTCTCCCTGGAGATGGGGAATGGAGCCATTATTTTCACTGGCATGATCTACAGACCTCCAGCACAGAGGGATGAATTAGATAAGGTACTGGTGGAAGCCATTAGCAAGATGGCAGAAAGGGGAGGGGGCACTGCTGATGGGGGACTTCAACCTACCAGATGTGGATTGGAGTCTTCCAGCAGTGGTTTCAGCTAGAAGCAGGGACATCCTGAATTCTCTGCAGGGGGCAGTCCTCAGGCAACTAGTCAGTGAACCCACTTGTGATGGGGCAATACTGGACCTGTTACTCAGTAACAAGGACAGCATTTCAGATATTAAGGTGGAATAAAACTTTGGAACCAGTGATCACCATATAGTGTAGTTCAATATAATGATGGCTGCGGAACCAAACCACACAAGGGCAGTGGTCCTGGAATTCAGGAAAGCAGATTTTAAAAAGATGGATGAATGCCTCAGGGACGACCTAGCAGGGGTGGGTGACCTGGGTGGAGTCGAGAAACAGTGAGCTAAGATAAAAGGGAGCACAATAAAGGAAACAAACTTCTGCATGAAACAAATGGGCAAAAGCAAGAGGAAAAAGAAACAGCTATGGTTCTCAAAAAAGGTGGCTGAAAAGGTAAAAGCTAAAAGTATAGCATTCAGAAGGTATAAGGAGATGCAGAGGGAAGAGGATAGGGAGGTGTATCGGGGAAACAGAGAGAAGTAGGGAAAGCAGTAAGGAGTTCAAAGGCTCAAAGTGAAGAGGTAATAGCCCTGGAGGTAAGAAAGGGGTCAAGACATTTTTTAGATATGTAAGTGAAAGAAGGGAGACCAGGGATGGGATTGTGAGGCTGTGCAGAGGGGGTCCAGAAAAAGGTAGACATCCTGAACAAATACTTTTTTTCAGTGTTCACAGAGGAAGGAGAAGGTGAGAAGCCAGAAAAGAAATAACAGAAGCTTTGCAGGGAGGGAAGTCGACACCGTACCGGGCCATAACGTTGTATGCATAATGGCGCATGACATTATGCCGAATCCCAGACCTTTATGCTCTCGTGTTGGACCCCCCAGAGTTAGAATCCTTAGTGGGGGCAGGGGCCAACCCCATAATGGTGGTGTGAGGGGCACAGCCCCTTAGAAAAAAAATACCAGTGAAGCGCATAACGCAGCCATTTACATGACATCTGCCCATGCTGCCTTTGACCCCTGCAGCCAGGTTGACACTAGTCCTTTTAGAAGAAAGTGTACTGATGGGACTTGTTAATATGAATGTGGACAAAGCAATGGGGCAAGATGGGGTCCATCCAAGGGTATTGAGAGAGCTCAGGGAAATACTGGATGCACCTCTGACAGTTCTATTTAACAGCTCAGTGGAAACAGGAGTGGCTCTGGAGGACTGGAGGATGGTGGATGTAGTTCCACTACACAAAAGTTGCAGCAGGGAGAAGACTGGCAGTTACAGGCCAGTTAGCCTGACATCCATGGTGGGAAAGTTAATGGAATCAATGATGAAAGAAATGACTGTGGAATATCTTGAATCCAGTGGGTTTCAAGGTACAAGGCAGCATAGTTTCATAAGGGGGAGGTCACACCAAATGAATCTGATAGATTTATTTTACTGGGTGACAAAGGAACTAGATCAGGGTGGAGCGGTGGACATGGCCTACCTAGATTTCAGCAAGGTGTTCAACACCGTTCCACAGAGGAGACTAGTAAGCAAGTTGGGTAGCTTAGGAGTGGGTCCAAAGGAGGTAAACTGGATAAGCAGTTGGTTATGGGATGGGTAACAGAAGGTGGTGGTGGTGGTAAACAGACTTCACTCTCAGAAAGGGATGGTGACCAATGGGGTGCCTCTGGGATCAATGCTAGGGCCGGTCCTCTTTAATGTTTTTATAAGTGACACCGTAGAGGAGCTGCAAGGGAAAATCTGCATCTTTGCCGATCACACCAAAATCTGCAATAGGGTGGACAATCCAGGAGGGATCCAAAGGATGAGTAGTGACCTGAAAAAACTAAAGGACTGGTCAGGGTTATGGCAGGTGGGTTTCAATGCAAAAAAGTGCAGAATAATATACTTAGGACCCAGAAACCTGGGGCAGAGAAGTAAATGGGTGGAGAGGTATTCATGACCACCAAGCAGGAAAGAGACCTGGGAATAATCATATTGGATGACATAAAGGTGGCCAGGCAGTGTAAGAAGGCTGCAGGGAAAGCAAGTGCAGTGCTGAAGTGTATTGGGAGGGGTATCACCTGCAGAAAGGGGAAGGTGTTGCTTATGTATAGATCACTGGTAAGACCCCACCTAGAGTACTGTGTGCCATTCTGGAGACCACATCTCCAGAAGGACATACACAGAGTGGAGACAGTCCAGAGGAGGGCAACTAAAATTGTGCAGGGTCTGCATAAAAGCTCTATGAAGAAAGATTAAAGGACCTGAATCTATACACCCTGGAACAGAGGAGGGAGGGAAGAGATATGATAGAGACCTTTAAATACTTCATTGGGGTAAATAAGGTAACGGAGGGGAGTACTTTTCAGAAGAAAAGGTGCTCAAGAACAAGAGGACATACTATGAAGCTGAAAGGGGGTAGATTCAGGAGAGATGTGAGGTAGTACTTCGTTACAGAAAGAGTGGTGAATACCTGGAACAGCCTTCCAGGGAGGTGGTGGGGCAAAAACAGTGGTGGTGGTGTTCAAGAATGCACTGGATAAGCACAAAGCAATCACAGTAGAAAATGAAGAGGGGAGGAAGAAACAGCTGCAAATTGGGCACAGTCTGATATAATAGTGTACTATAGGTAGTGAAAAATGGGCAAATGGGATGGGCCAAGTGATCCTTATCTGCCATCAAATTCTATGTTTCTATAAATGAATATAAATAAATAAATAAAATATATATATATATATATATATATATATATATTAAATAAACAAATAAATTGCACAACAATCATACATTTTCAAATGTATATACGCATTGCGTAAGAAAATTCAGATATAAAAAGTTATACAAATGTTTTTTAATGAAACAACAGTGTTAAATAATAACACTTTCTACACTAGTTTATGTATTTACAAAATGATTAAAGCCAATAATTATAATAATTAATTTAGCATTCCTAAAAGGAAAACTTCAGATACCTTTAACGGCATGTTTAAACTCATTATTCCCCATTACACTAAATCAGATACCTTTTAAAACTCTTAATTGTTAAGTTGTCTTTTCTCAAATTGATGACACAATGTCAGGTGACAAAATGTCATATTTTAATAGGCGAGAAGAGGAAACTGTTTAACCAGGAAAGGCAAATTAAGCCGAAGCCTGTTTCCAGGTGCAACCTGGGAGCACAAGGAAGTTAAATGATTTGCTCGGGGTCACACAGTATGCAAGTGGGTCCTGTGGGATTCAGACCCAGGTGTCCAGGTTTGCAATTCAGTGCCCTAAACCACAGTGCTATACTGCTTACAGTGGTAATAAGTACTTGACTTTAAAAAATATGCTCCAACACTTTTTTTTATGAAAGGGGAGACCTGAGATATAGCTGTCAATGTTATCTATTGTACCCACCTACAATAGAACCCAGCTGAAAGCTATTTGATTAGTGCAGCTGAAGGAAATATTGCCAGTAAACTTAGTCTGACCCCATTTAAGCAATATTTAAGCAACTTCCATTTGATATTTGTGTCAAAAATTGCAACTGACGGCCCACCGGCGCAGCGGTTGGATTTCCGCTTGCCACACCAGCGACCCGGGTTCGGGAACGAGCCCGGGAGCTGGAGGGCCAGCCGGGAGGAGAGGACTTGAGTGTCCCAAGGACCGCCTGGCCCCTCTCCGGGATGGGGTACCAGAGCTCGGCTCTTGTCTGACCCCAGGTGGAGACCCGAGGTACAGCAAGCCCGATGCTCCAACAGAGGGGGCGACGTACCAGACGTCGGTGCTTCAGCGCCTTGATGACCGGGGACCTGGCACGTCAAGAAGAACATCAGGAAAAAAGGCCTTGCAGCCTCCCGGTAGACGGAGCACCAGGCCCCGATCTTCAATGCCCCTACCTGCCCGGAGACAGCGTGCCGACAAAACACAGAGAAGCGTCGGGGTGTAAGGGCTCCCACCCTGTACCCGCCTGGGGGGTACAACCACGGCTCCATGGGGCACGAACTGCACCAGTCACCAGGAAGGTGAGCGAGGGCTGATAAGGCCGCAGGTGTCTCCTGAAGATGGGGAGAGCTGCGAGGAAGGGGAGCATAAAGAGAAAGTAAAAAAAAAAAAAATTGCAACTGAAATAAAATAGAAAAGTTACATGAATTGTAATTATACTGTATCAGTCTCTATATATCACTCACCACGTTTACATGTCAGGAAGTAATCAGATTTCTGAAGAAATCAGGTAACTTGAAAACCTGATTGAGTTTTCTGTAGTGCTGTTTACATGCAGTCTCTCTTAATAATCTGATTCAGTGAATCTGTTTATATGTCTGAGAGTTATCTGGTTTGATTTACATGGGCTCGAAATGTAAAATGACAATTTTGTCTACATTATACTGTATACTAAGGATTCAGACAAAAGTCATTTTGTCCACAAATAAAGTAAGAGTACAGTACTTATCTTCAACTACCTCATACCCCAACCTCTGCCACACAGGTATTTCTACTCTTGTAATGCCAAACAGCTAGCACCCAATATTCTTGTGTGGAACTGTTCCACCCCAATATATGTCTCACAATGCCACACTCTAGCATCCCTCTCATACCTACCTAATATTCTGCCCTGTAACTACCCCACTCAAATATCTGCCCACAAATCCTCTAACTCTAGTGACATTCTCGCAGCTTCCCAACATTCTGTCCTGCAACTACTCACACTCTGTTATATGACACACAACTACCCTCACTCTTCCAACACTAATGCATCCACACAATATTTTGCCCTTTGTCTGTCACATGCCACAATATCTGCACTACAATTACCTCAGTATAAGATTGTCACAGCTACTCAATATTCTTCCCTGCAATTACCACACACCACATTATCTGCCACACCATTACCAACACCCTAGTAACACTATAGAAGCCAAATAATGTTTTGTCCTGTAACTACCCCATTCCCCAATACCTATCCTACAACTACCACAACTCTAACAAAACATTCTCAGTGACCCAGTATTTACCCTGTAACTACCCTACACCACAATATCTGCCCCACAGCTACCCCACTGTAGTAACACTCACAGCTACCCAATATTCTGCCCAGCAGTTACCCTTCACTACAATGTCTGAGCACAGCTACCCTCCTCTAGTCACATTTTTGAACTACCCTATTTTGTGTCCTGCAACTTCTCCATGTCCCAATATTTAACCCCAAACAACCTCTCTAGTAGTAACCTTTTTGCAATTACCCAATATTGTGCCCTGCAAATACCCACTACCACCATCTGTTCCAGAATTACCACAACTCTAGTTATTACACATTCTCAGTAACCCAATATTCTGCCCTGCAACTATCCTACGATACAATATCTGCCCCACAACTACCCAACAGTAGTAGCACTCTCAAAACGTCCCAATATACTGCCCTGCAACCATACCCAGGGCCCCGAGTTTTCCGTGATTCTGAGGTCACGGCAAGCTGTGGAAATATCCACGGAATTTGCCATCGCCCACGGAATTCACGGCTGCCAGCAGAACAAAGCGTGCCCCTAGCAATGTTAGTCTGCCACACTGGGGCCCACCCCAGCGTGGCAAAGCTTCATTGCCGACAGGAGTGCCAATCCCTGTCAGCTTCACTGTCCCCTCCCCACCAAGCTGCCTGGTGCCACGCTGGGAGCCACCAGCGTGGCAAAAGCTTAATTTGCCGACGGGGGTGCCCAATCCCCCATCGGTTTCACTGGCCCCCCCCGAATGTCTTTATGCCATGCTGGGAGCCCACCCCAGCGTGGCAAAAACTTCCTTTGCCGACGGGGGTGCCCAATCCCCGTCGGCTTCACTGACCCCCAAGCTGCCTGAACCTGAAACAAAAACCTTCCATCATTGATTCTTTTGCCCTCCCCAACCCGCACCCACCCTCTGCGTACCCACCTCCCACACCCCACCTCACCCCCACCTCAACCCATACTTACCTCCGGAGCCCAGCGCGATGATCTTCTGTGGACCGGGAACACGTCTGCACTCTTCAAAGCCGACCGCGAACTGAAGAAATGCCGGTAAGCTGTATAATGGCATAAATGGATTTTTTTCAACTTTAGTGCATATCTCAGCCATTTCTGGGAATTTTTTCACCAAATTTTCAACATGGGGTTTTTGGGACCCCACCTCATGAACTGTGACACTGTTATTTCGTTAATCGGTTCCGAAAGGTGTTTTCGCAGTCACTGCGTGGAACCACCTTTCTGGAATGATTAATGAAATGACAGTGTCACAGTTCATGAGGTAGGCTCCTAAAAACCCTATGTTGAAAATTTGGTGAAAATATTCCCCAAAACGACTGTTTTACGAGCGTGCGTTGCGCAGTTCCTACGCACGCTCGTAACTTCGAGCATTTTTAATATTTTCACTCCAGATTTTCAGTATTGCCATTTTACCACTCCTCCTTATGAACAGTATAACTGTCATTTTTCACATCTCACCTGAAATGTGTTTTCGCACATGTAGCGTACAATGGCGCGGTCGGTGTGCGAAATCAATGTTCTGGACAGATTAGTAAAATCACAGTGATACTGTTCATGAACAGAGGTCTTAAACTGGCTATGTTTAAAATTTGGTGACAAACGCCCATAAAATGACTGTGTTACGAGCGTGTGTTGTGCAGTTCCTACGCACGCTCGTAACTTCGAGCATTTTTAATATTTTCACTCCAGATTTTCAGTATTGCCATTTTACCACACCTCCTTATGAACAGTACAACTGTCATTTTTCACATCTCACCCAAAATGTGTTTTGCACATGTAGCACAATGGCGGCAGTCGGTGTCTGAAATCAATGTTCCGGACAGATTAATAAAATCATAGTGATACTGTTCATGAGCAGAGGTCTTAAACTGGCTATGTTGAAAATTTGGTGACAAAGCCCATAAAATGACTGTGTTACAAGCTGCATGTGTCAGATTTGGCAAAAAAACAAAAAGGAAAAAATTAAGGGTAAAAGCGTGCATAGAATTGCCGCAGAAATTGGTGTTGAGTGCCGCAGAAGTTCTGCGGCAAATGAGAACCCTGCCGCAGAACTTTGCTCTGATGTGCCGCAGAAAAATCGGGGCCCTGACCATACTCACTACATTGTCTGCCCCCCAGCTACAGTCACTCTGTTCACACCATTGCAGCTACCCAATATTCTGCCCTGCAACTACCACACACCTCAATATTTGCCCCACAACTACCCCCACCCTAGTTACACTCATGCTGTTACCCAGTATTCTGCCTTGCAAATACCCCACTACCCAATATTGATCCCACAGCTACCTAGCCTCTAATAACACACTCACGGTAACCCAGTATTCTTTCCTGCAACTACCCCAACCCAAAAATCTACCCCATCATCTCCCATCTAGTAACACTCACAACTAGCCGGTATTCTTCCCTGCTACTACCCCACACAATAATATCTGCCCCACTGCTACCCTCACTTTAGTAACACTTCTGCAGCTACCATGTATTCTGCCCTGCAACTATCCCACACTTTAATATCTTCCCCACCTTGAGTTGGCCTGCAAGTGCAGTGTTAGTGCTACCACTACTGATGTCGGTGATCCAGGTTCAGGAATGAGCCCAGGGAGTTGGAGGGCTCACCAGGGTAGAAGGCTGGAGCATCTGTGGGACTGCTTGCCATCTCCAGGGGCAGGGAGGAGTGGGGTAAGACTTGGCGCTTGTCTGGCCTTTGGCGGAAGTTGGCGGCACCTTGATCACCAGTCCAGATTTGGAGGGTGAGGCATTATGGACGTTGGCGTATGCACCCTGACATCAAATCACACATTATGCCTCCAGAGAAAATCAGAAAAATGGCCCCAGCATAACAGTAAGACAGAATGCCCGGCACTGATCCAGAGCTCCACTGCCTGTCCCATTGCCCAGTGTCCCAACAAAACTGCAGAATTTTGAGGGCAAGACCTGCCCACCTCATCCATGCATTGGGGTACAGCCACGGCTCCATCGGGGATGACCTCAGTCACTGGACTCCAGGCAAGGAGGAGATGACAGCTGTTGGGTTGCCTTGGAAACTCATGATGTGTCGGTGTGCTGGTGGCAGAGGGGAGAAGAAGGGGGGGGGAGCATACACATAAAGTAACTAAACAAATAAATAAATATCTGCCCCATCTACCTCCCCAGTCTGACAACACTCTTGCACTTGAAGTTATCTGTAGCTTTTCCATCGCACTGGCACATCTGTATTATCTCATTTTCAAGGGGGTCCCACCTTGGGACCAGCTTTCAAGGTACAAGTTATGATCATTTACCTTTCCCTGGGATGAACTACAATTCCCAAAATGAAGTGCCGAAGCCTCCATTCCTGTCTGGTTCATCATCCCAGGGGAAAGTAACTGATCATTTCTTGTACCTTGAAAGCTGGGCTGCTGATGCTAATGCAGTATATGTGTTAGTTCAGTAAACCTTGTTTTGTAGTGTTCAGTTTCTCATTTCCAGTGTAATTGCTGGCTGGAATACCCAGCATTCTTCTCTACAACTACCCTACACCCAAGTATATGCCCTACAACTATCCCTCACTACTCTCTGTGCCCCATAACTACCTCCACACTGTGGTATCTGCCCAGCAACTATGGCTCACCCCTATATATGTCTCACAACTGCTCCATACCCCATAATCTGCTCTAAACTAGCACACAACATACTAGTAAATACCCCAAATTATAGTATCTGCCCCTCAGATACCCACATTCCAGTATGAGGTTCAAAATTATGCAATGTACTGTGACACCTCAGTAACTGTACTATAATTAACCCATCAATGTATTTACCAATAGCTTACATTCATCATTGTTTCTGCTTCATAATGACCCTAACACCATGGTACTTCACTGGAAACCACCCTTCATCCTTGTATCTGCCATACAACTGCACCATATCCTATTATCTGTGCAAACCATACCATATGTCTGTATCAGCCCACAATTGACCCACAAAGACATAGACAGAGTGGAGGCTGTTGAGAGGAGGGCAACCAAAAGGTGCAGGGTCTGCACCAGAAGACGTACGAGGAATGACTAAAGCAGCTTAATACGTATACCTTTGAGGAAAGGAGGGGGGGGCATGACATAAACTTTCAAGTACCTCAAGGGAATTAACAAAGTCCAAGAGGGTAGCATCTTTCAGAAAAAGAGATGTGCAAGAACAAGGGGGCACAATTTGAAAATAGAAAGTGGACGGCTCAGAGGTAATGTTAGAAAGTACTTTTTTTCACAGAAAGGGTTGTGGATGCATGGAACAGCCTTGCTGAGGAGGTTGTGGAGTTGGGAACAGTGGGAGAATTCAATAATGCATGGGACAGACAAAAGGCAATTCTAGTGGGGGGTAGGAGGAAGTAAGCTGTTGATTAACTAAAATCTGTATCTTATACATCAGGTAGGGAAATGGGCAGACTAGCTGGGCCAAGCGGTCCTTATCTGCCATCAAATTCTATGTTTCTATTGCTACCACACCTCAGTATTTGCTCCATAATCACCTCATACCCATCATCCATTCCAGAACAAATCCTCACTTCACTAAAGAGTAGCAGTGAGTCAACTACTGGAGTGTGAGTTGATTGCATATAGATTCTGGGATGTAATAGCTGTAAGTTGGAATGTAGGTTAAGAAAATTTGTAGAGCAAATGCTGAAGAGTGATAGTGGTTGTGGGCAGTATATGGGGTCTGTCATGACTCTGGTCAAATATTGGGATCTGAGGTAGATACTTGAGTGTGGGGGCCACCTTATATGTATACCTAACATCCAGCTATCTGCCCCTCAGTGGTCCCACTTCATGGCGGATGGCCACAAGCATTCAGATATAGATTGAGGACTTCAGAGGCATGGAGCCTTGAGGGACAGAGACTGGCAGAGGTCACAAGGGCTTGCTTCCTTATGTACTGGGTTACTGAGGCATTTATTTCAGAATGATGCAGTGTGAATATGCTGTATGTGACTTATAAACAAAGAGAAATGAGAACAAATTAAGGGCAATAGCTGGAATTTGAACCTAGGTCCCTCTGCATTCCATTGCGCTGCTCTACCAGTTATGCCACCCAAGCAGCTGGAAATCTGGAGCCTCATTTTAAAATGATCAGGACTGGCATAAGGGGCTTGTGTCAAGGAGACATGGAGCAAAGGGCTCCTTGAACCACACCTTGTGTCAGTCCAGAATTTAGAAGGCACGCTGCAACACTGGGGAGATTGCTTGCACCAACTGGGCTTGCACCATTCTTGCAATGTCCACACCAGTACACCATGGCAGAAGGGGACCTTCACTGTGGAAGTGCTGCAATATCCTCTAAAGTGGGATTTTGCAAGCCACCCAGTAGGCGTATGGAGCCTGGGTCTGATGTAACCGGCTGTGTGCCACTCCAGGAGACATCTCTGGGTAGGCGGTGATCCTGTGCCTCTCCAAGGAAGGTGCCCTCAGAGCCCCCAACACCTGCCAGACCACTGCTGGTGGGGATGGAGGCCATGGTGGGTATGAGCCTGGGACCCCTGGCCCCAGTAGTGGTGTTGCTGCATCTGTACCCCCACAGACCTGCACTGCAGGTGGTAGTTATGTTTTTTCCCCCAGTTGAGGGCAGATGCCACCCTCTCCCCTAATCAGGCCTCCTGTCATCCCCCCCGCCAATGAGCCAGGGCATGCCTCAGATGACCCACCAGCCACCAAGGAGACTGCCCCCTGCTGCTGCTAGCCAGCCTCTCATGCACCGGTTTTGCGGTGCAGCGGTCATCTTGCAGCAAACCTGAGGACTCTGGCACTTGGATCTCACTTTTTGTAAAATCAGGTGCAGAGTCCCTGTCACACCTGGGTTTGGAACAGTCAGTGGTTCACCGTACCATGGGTCGATCTAAAGGTGCCTTTTAAAATCACGTCTCTAAGACCAGCCTGGTGGTGCTGAAGGTTGAGGTGCTGGACGCCACACCTCATGCTGTGCTGGCAACCCAGCAATCTCAGGTCACCAGGGTGCTGGCACTGGGGGGAAAGGTGGGAGCAGGATCGAGTGTTGGCTCTCCTCTCCTGGGTAAGGGGTGGGATCATCCGCCCGTAGTTCCACCATCACTGAATGGAGATTTGGTGCCAGCACAGGTAATTAATGGTGAGATTGGAAGGGAGGGGCATCTTAAATGGGGTGCATATGCACTATGTCGATGAAGCATGGGTATACGGGCTGGGAGAAAACCTGTAAAAACCCAGAAAATGTATATGGAAAAAAAATCATGCCTTTGGCACTCTAAGAGACACCCCCTTCATTCTCAAATGCACAACCTGGTGCTACACAAATTTTAGTAATTTTCACACACCCCTAGCAGTGTAGCCCTGACATAAAAACCTCTTTCTATTAGCCACAGAGGCAGAACCATAATAATAAAAGTGGTGGGTCTGTGGCATCAGTGGTGGGTGGATACTGGTACTGTTATACTCACATGAGTGATGGTTTTCAGACTCTTTACTCTCCCCAACTCACTGTCTAAAGACTATGCCCTTTGGCCAAGCATTCTAACTGGTGGATTGTGGCTAATATCTTGTGGTCACCCATGACATCAAGAACTTCACCACTTCCCACCATAAGATGTACTTCACTTAAGCATCAGTGTACACATCACCCCCATCACCTGGATTAGGACATGATGCTTATGTAGTGTGTCCCACATTCACTGGCCCAGGCCTGCGCCAACTGGGGAGTTGGACTCAGGATATGAACCTGTGTCTCCCATGGGATGGGTCAGTGCAAAACACCACCTGCCCCGTGGATCAGGGCATGATGCTTCCACACTGCACCCTACACTCCACTGGCCAAGGACAGGGAAGTCAGGTTCAGAATAAAACCGATGTTTCCCATGGAGTTGTGGAGGGGAGCACACATAATCCTCCCTCAGGATCAGAATGTGATGTCTCTGCATTGTAACCTATAACAATTTGACCCAGAGCAAGGCATTTGCATTGCAAGCTTATGTTCCCATGGGGTGGTGCAGGGGAGGACACATCACACTTCCCCATTGGATCAGGATATGATGCCTCTGGGGATCACGTGATGCCTTCCATGTAGACAGATGCCTCTAAAACCTGCTCTCACCTCAAGGCTATCAAATTCAGTGAAAACCTAACTTTTAGAACTCACTAATCAGCTCACCTCGATACTACCATGTGCTGAAAGCCCCAGGACATCTCCGGTGCTACAATCAGCTTGAGAAACTGTGAATAAGTTGGAAGAATGGAGGCCGAGATGAAACATGCCCTCCCTGCATGCATGCTGCCTGCAACACCAGACAAGCAGTCTAAGTGTCCCAAGACTCAGAACGCTGCTTCAGGCAAGTCCTCACAGGCTCTGTTTCCTGCTACACTACTCTCCGAGGAAAAATTTCTGGCGGAGCTGGCTCCATTAAAGACAGCATTTCAAGATTTTGCCTCAGACTTAAAATCCATCAAAGAAGATTTAAAAGATACTAACTGGGCTGTCACCGAGGACTCAGCACGCACATTCTCCCTTGAAAAATGGCAATCCAGGGTGGAACCCAATATATCCACAATGCGGCCAAAACTCAGCAAGCTGGAGCTCAGACTGGGAGGATTTGGAAAGCTGAAACAGGTGTAATAACCGGGTTATTTTTGGCCTTCCAGAGGAAGCTGAAGGACACTCTTCAGTGATTTTTGCCCAGAAACTACTTCTAAAGATCGTTGGCCCCCCAACCTCATTCTGCTTCCTACATAATAGAAAGGGCCTACAGATCCTTAAGTCCTAGGCCACCTTCCGGATGCAAGCCTAGGCCATTTATCCTATGCCTACTCAGTTACCTGGATCGTCAGCATGTACTGGCCACAGTTAAGGATTTGCAGGCGATTAAGTGGGAGCATGCAGACCTTAGAATTTCACAAGACCTTCCAGTAGCCACACATCAGAAATGAGCCAAGTAGCATTCTAGCATCACTAAACTGATTGCTGCCAACATTAAATTCTGGATGCTGTACCCAGCCAGGCTGTCTGTATTGCATCAAGGCAGTTGAAAATCTTTTGACAACGTCGATCAGGCTGCCCAAGATCCCACAGTCATGTTTCTGGATTTATTTAGTCAACGCTGATTTTCTATACCTAATTTGTCAGACGGTTTGATTTTAAGGTGGATTCATGGTAGACTTTAATTGGGCCCCCTGTGTTGGCTGATCAGGCTACCAGGTGGTGATTTGGAGGCTCAGTCCACTCAGATCGCTGTGGTAATTTTCCCTTTGGGTTTACTCCTCTAGCTGTAGACAGTTGGTTTGCCATTTTAATTTTTGCCTCAACAGACAGCTCACAGTCCTTTTTCATGGGAATGGTCCTGGAGAGCGCTCATTTTGTTTCTATCTCTTCGATTCTGGGTCTGATTTTGGGTTGCTGATGTGCCCATTTAGCCCAAGGTGATTCCTTGCTGCTCAAGTGGCAGCCATCCTCTCGAGCTCCAACATGCACCCACACGAATGTGCGGAGAGAGGACCCGCTCGAAGGTGCACACGTTCGCAATCCTGCTGCACGATTATGCAAACTTTTGTCAATATGCACCGCGAATGGCAGTAAATAACCAGTCAGCTATGTTTTTCTCTCAGCCAACAGCAAGTTTTGTTTCCTTTTTTCTCTCTTCTGTCATTTTTAGCTTTTTTAGTAACTTTGGGGTTTCTATATTAAGGACATGTAAATCGGTCATGCTGAGGCTTGACTCATATGTGAACCTGGCAAGCGATGTTGACTTGGAATATAATATTATCACCACCAGTTTTTTTTTTCCTTTTGATTAATTCGAATTAATGTTAACAGCCTAAATAGTTCAAGGTGTATTTTTTTTTATCCTGGCATATCAGTGATTAGGGCAACAGTCTTCTAGGTTTGCCTAGTATATTCTGTTAATACAGTGGTCCCCCTTTTTTTTTTTGTGGTTTAAGGTTATAATTTTGGCCAGGGTTTGTCACCAAATAGAACTTTACCTAAGGGCTCATTCATACGCCATTATTATACATGGTCAATGTGTAATTTAGTTGAAAGCATATCACTAATTTGAGTCTAATTAGTGTTTAATGGGTTAGTAACCACTTAGTGTTACATTTATAGTAAAATTCCAGTTCAATGTTGTCAGGTAGGAATTACATATAGTTATTACACCTGTTCCTTGAATGTTGTTAAATGTTTTTATAAATTATACTTCAATCACGGGCTTGGGGTGGGGGGGAGCAGGACTGTCTAGTGTTGGGAAGTAGTCATGAATCAGACATTGGGGTTTGATCTTATCTTAATATTTAAATGTAGATTGGGGAGATCATGGTTATACTTCCAGAGAATTGGAAGTATGGGTACAAGTATATTGGGTCGGGGTGTGGGGAGGTAGGGTAATAGTACAGGGAATGTCTGCCACTGGGTTGGGATTAGTTTTTGTTAATTTAAATGTTTGGAACTGGCTGTTTTCTGATAGAACATACTTCACTCCTCTAGGCCTAAATATCACTCATGGTGGGTCTTAAATATTGTTCCTGGAATATAAAAGAAGGACAGACTCCAGCAAGAGAACCAAAATTTTACTCCACCTTAAAAAACTGCAAATAGATGTAACCTTTCTAAAAGAGACACACCTGTTACCCAATCAAATAAATTACCCAAGAAGAAACTGGGTGGGTCAGGTATTTGGCTCTGGTATTGACTCCCGTAAAAGAGGGGTAGCCATCCTTATATCCCAGAGAATTCCATTCTGTCTCATACACCAAACTGCCGACCCAGGAAGCCAATATGTGATTCTTCGGGCCCTTTTGGGCCATTCAGAATTAATATTAGGATCTATTTATGTATCTAACAGCAATGATCCAGAATTATTTGCTAGCCTTATGACCACTCTTGCCCCCTGACTACATTTCCAATAATTTTGGGGAGAGATTTAACCTGGTCTTATCTAACCAGCTAGATAGATCTGGTCAGATAAGGCAAAAACCATCACCAGGTCAAGATGCACTATATGAGCTAATGCACTCCCTTGGTCTCACAGACCCTTGGAGGCTTATGCATCTAGATAGTAAGGACTTCTCATTTCATTCCCTTCCTCATCATTCCTTTTCCCATACAGATTACTTCCTCATCTCAATAGATCACCTTCTGGGTGTTTCCCTGGCTTACTTTTCCTCTAAGGTAATTTCTGACCACCATATCGCCCATCTCCTCTTAGATGTCTCTCCTAATATACATAGAGATAAACTCTGGAAATTAAACAACCAACTTCTGAAATCTGATGAGCAAATACAACTCCTCCAAACTTTAATTTCTAATTTTATGGAATTCAATACCCCATCACAGCCTAAAAAAAGATTTTCTGTGGGGTTCTCTGAAGTGTGCACTAAGGGGCGAATTGATCCACCTGGCAATGAAGCATAAAAAGCAGAGAGCTGCATCCCTCTCTTCAACCCTGGCCCAGATAGAAGACCAAGAACGTCACCTTCTTCCTTCTGCTCCATTAGAAGATTAGGCAAAAGGAGAATATCTCCATGCCCAATACAATCAAATATTAGCTGAAAAGGCTGAATTCCTCATGCTCCGGTCTAAAATATCCTACTTTGATCAAGAGGAAAGGGCAGGGAAACTTCTGGCCCTTCGTCTTTGCGCCCAAATTGCTGATAAGATAGTCACCTCTGTCTACTCGATTTCGGGTGATCTTCTTACCTCCCCTCCAGATATTGTGAATGCATTCCAAGAATATTACCAGCATCTATATTAAGCTTCTGCACATTCCTCCCTCCCCCCAACAACTTGATGACTTTCTCCAAGATATTGATCTCCCAGTGCTATCAGACTCCCAGATCAATATCCTGAAAGCTCCCATTACCTTATCAGAAGTTTGTGAGGCCATAGACTCCCTGTCATGGATTAAGTCGCCTGGTACAGAATGATTCACAACACATTTTTATCAAACATTTAAAGAGACAATTGCTCCCATTCTCCTAGACACTTTTCAATACATCTTTAAAAAAGGTATATCTGACACCTCTCTGACTCAGATCATCATAATCGTTCTTCCTTAACCTGACAAAAACCCTCTCTTTATTTCTAACTATAGACCAATTTCGCTAATTTACATGGATCTCAAGATCCTTGCCAAAATACTCTCATCTAGATTAGGCCAGGTCTGGGAATCACATTAGTATAGAGCAGGTTGGGTTTGTTAAAGGGAGATTATCATCCGATCACCTTAGCAAAGTAGCTTACCTTTCTTCTGCGGCCAGGGACCTTTCTACATCTGTCGCTCTTGTTTCCCTGGAAGCAGAAAAAGCCTTTGACAGGGTCTTTTGGGATTATCTTTTTTTCTTATTGTCCAGATACCATATCCAGCAAGAATTTATACAATGGCCCAGATATTCAAAAGAGTTGAGCCATGCGCAATAGGGTTGCGCCTGCGCAAGTCCGAAAATGCGTCATTCTGCTATATTCAGCAGGAGGCAGTTGTGCCCCCCAAATCACACTGAGCAACAGCACAATGATAATGAATGCATGTGCAACTGAAGAGAGAGGAACCATGCATAAATGGCGCAGTGCGATATTCAACAACTTGCGCCATGCACAATAGGGGAGCAAGCGGAAGTTGCGACATAGCGGAAATGAGCCAAAATAAAAGGGAGCAAGGGGAGAGGTGCAAGAATGCTACAGGGAAGCCACATGAGAGCAAAATACAGCAGGAAACACTGGGCAGCAGGGACACACAGGGCCAGGCAGGAAAGGGCACCTGGAAGCAACAGCCACAGGGGAAGGTGTGGGGAAACAGTGCAGAAGGGGGAAGTACACCACACAGCAGTGAGGCAAGCACAGGCAGGTGTTTCTGGTGCAGGAGAAGTAGCAGTGAGGACAGTGGGAGGGGAAACAGGTACAGCTGCCAGGGGGTGAACACAAGCCAGGGACATGGCTAGTGCCACCTTCCAGATGGAGGCCGTTATGAGGGGGGTGAGAAGGCGGGCAGCAGGGGGGCATGGCCATGGAAGGGCCCATCGGCAGTATGCCCCCAACAGGCAGTACCGAGCCCACACCAGCTTCGAGCTGTACAGTGATACCGAGATTGTGATCCGGTACCGCCTGAATCGGGCAATTCTGAGGTGGGTCTGTGAGCTGTGCAGTGATGTGATGCAGGCACCCACACGACGGAGCTATGCCCTGTCAGTGGAGACCAAAGTGACAGTTTGCATGTGCTTGCTCACCACGGGTACCTTCCAGAGACCAACTGGGGACACCACAGGCATAACCCAGTCGGCCACGTCATGCCACCTCACCCAATTCCTCAGCGCACTGCTGCCACATGCTGCAGAGTACATCCATTTCTCCAGCACACTGGCATACAGCAAACATACAGGAGTTCCACAGGGTAGCACGTATGCCTGGCATGCTAGGGGCAATAGACTGCACCCATGTGGCCATCCGAACACCACCTGGCCCCAAGGGGGCCACATACATCAATCGCAAGGGGTATGCCAACATCAACTGCCAGGTGGTGTGCGATGCCAGGGGGTGCATAATCAATGTCTGTGCCACGCACCCTGGGGGAGTGCATGATGCCTTCATCTGGCACCAGTCAGCACTGTGCCACCGATTCAAGAGTGGGGATATCCCCACTGGCCACCTAGTGGGTGAGTATGCAAACCACATGGAGAATCATAGGGCCTGGGGGGGCATGGTCAGAGGTGACAAGGGTAGTGGCCTACATGGCCAGAGGCAGGGTGATGCTGATCACCAAACTGACCTTCAACATCTACACACAGGTGACAGTGGCTACCCACTCCGTCCCTGGCTGCTCACACCCTACCGGCGGCCCGCAACCCCATCGCAGCAATGCTACAATGAGGCACACACCACCACATATAATGTCATCGAGCGGGTGTTCGGGATGCTGAAGGCATGTTTCCATTGCCTGGACACCTCCGGTGGTGCCCTACAGTACAGCCCCTGAAAGGCCTGCGGGCTATTCCTGGCCTGTTACATCCTGCACAACATGGCCAATGAATGTGGGATAGCCATACAGGTCAAAGAGGGGGACAGCAATGGGGATGATGAGGACGCCGGTGATGATGGTGATGGGCAGCCCCCCCTTGGGTGATGGGACCCCCTGACTGCTCCGGCTGGCACAGCTGCACCAGGACCCCATCACGGAGGAGCACTTCAGCCAACCCAGGTAAGTCATGGTGCCATGTGCAGCCAACAGTGGCTAAGGCACAACCCACAAACATGCATGGACACACACCAGGGGGGCATGCTGTCAAGGGAAGTGGCAGGGCATGGAACCACACACACAACCAGGGATGGGTGAGGTCTAACATGCCACGCAGATGGATGGACACACACACGCACACACACACAATACGCCAAGCATGCACAAAGGGTAGGAGGCACACCAACCCAGAACACCACCGCTAGCCACACACATGTCCACAGACCACCACGCCCACTGCCTGTCCATGTGCATGTGTCAGATGCTGAGCACCATTGCACATTGGTGTACAGCGCAATGCAGGCATCATAATGCACACACAACTGCGGACAGCAGCCGGGGAGGGTGTGCAGATGGACTGTGTGTCCGCGTGCAGGGCCGGGTACCCACCCGTGCAATGCCAACTGAAAGACACAATGCACACAGGGCAGTACCAGACAGTAGCCGCGTTGGGAGACAGGTCAGTCATGCGACACAGTGCCCCGGCCACCATGGATGCGTGGTCAGCCCCACCAAGACCCGCCAGCACTGACAGGCTGACCACTGGCCTCATGGGGTGGCACCGATGGTCCCCCAGGGGTTCCACTGTGTGAACGCGACCATGCTCGCGCAGGGGTCTACAGCACACCAAACATGCCTGCACCAGGCGTGCTTGGGATGCCCACAGCTGAACCCGGTGTTGACAGGGAGGGTGTCACATGATGCCGGGAATGGGGGCGGACAGTGCACTGCATGGTGTCTGCGACGCATGGGCACATGACTGTGTGCCCATTGTGGCCATGACAGCAGTGAATACCTGTGTCTGCCTGTCAATGGCAGCATTCACATACTCCCACAACCGGTCCATCCCTGCCAGGATCAGAGCTGTGTCTCTGCTGCGACGCTCCTCTGCCCACTCCAGAGCCACACGCAGTGCATCCACCGACATCGCAACCCGCATCTGCTGCTGGACTGATGCTTGCAGTATGAGGGTGTGCTCGTCCAAGAGGTCATCTGCCTCCTCAGCATCCTGTCCCTCAGGGTATGCATGGCCTTGATGCTCAGCACCCCTTGAGGGTGGGCGCTGCACACCAGGACCAGGTCTGGGCATGTCCACAGGTGGTGCACAGATGCCACCCCTTGACCCTGTACCCCAAGCCCATTGGCCGACTGCTGATGCTGCCCCTCTGGCTGCCGCTCCCCAGGGCTCTCTGGTGCCACTGCAGTGGTCACAACAGTCCCACTGTCCTGGACACACACACCAGTGATTCCCCAGTGGTGCTGACAGGCACAGGCAAGGACTGTGCTGACATGCAGGCCTCCACAGCAGCACCACCCACAGCCATGGCCGCAATGTTACCTGCTGTGTGGCAATCCCGTGGCACACACGTGTCACTGCCCATGCCATTAGTGACATCATCATCGGTGACAGACCCGGCACTGGCCTGAGTCACAGCATGCTGGCATCCATGGACGCTGGCATGCTGGGACATGGGCAGGGCTTCCTCCACACCTGTTACAACAACATCAGTGTGGACAGCCAGGTGGGCCCACTGTCGCACTGAGCCATGTATACCTGTGGAGGTGGATGGGCCCTCCTCCATCTCCTGCTGACTGTCCTCAGTGGACAGGCCCACCACCGCTGACCCATGCAGATGCTCAGGATCTGTAAAGGAAAACAAAGTCGCTTTACTGCATGTGATCTACCCTTTCCCCCCCATAGACAGACCATGACCTACCATGCAGTGATGGGCTACCACCTGTTTGGAAGCCACCACCCAGAACACCCTCAATGACACAATGCTGCATGCTTCCAGCAGCCCTCTCCTCCTGTGGGGTCAGGTGTACCACCTCCGGATGTCCCCCACCTGTCAGAGCTCATGCTGCCCTGATGGTAGCCACCTTCTCCTTTATCCTCCTTCTGTCTGTGCCCATCTTCTTCTTGCACTCCTGCATGGAGCACTGGTGGCTGCCATGCAGGTTCACTGCACGTGCCACCTCCTCCCATGCAGCAGCATGGGCTTGAGGTGTTCCCTGCCGTCCGCTGAGAAGCGGCTCCTGATCCAGGTAGGCCTCAAACAGGGCATCGGTCTCAGCCTTGGCAAAATTAGGCCTCCTCCTCCTCCTCCTCCTCCCACCACTGTGTTCCTCCTCTCCCACAACTCGCTCTGTCATTTTTTAGCCTGTAAGAATGACAGTTGTTACTTGTGACTGTGCAGTCCCATGCATGTCCCTAAATCCACAGTCCATACTCCCAAACAGCATGCAACTCACCAATAGACTGCAGCAACCGACTATGGCCAATGTTGCACTTGTATAGCGCAACCCATGCAAATGAGGTGAGGCACAACTTTAAGTGGATGCAAATTGCAGTGCTGCACCATTGAATGGCTGATTAGCTGTTTTGCATATGACAACTGAATATCGCGCTGTAGTGCTTTGTGCAATTGGGATGAACGTGCTGAGCCAAGGGCGCAGTTCTGTGACATGCGCAGTACACACCTCACTGCGCATGCCCGGGTTGCTGACGCAGGTGTCTGCCACGCTGCTGATGTGCTGTCTATGGGAAGCAATGCAGGGCATGGCCACCATTGTGCCAGTGGCACTACAGCGATGTTCACCTACATGGTGCTGTGGAAATGGGCCATCATAGGCGCACTGGGGCAACAGCATGATAGGCCGCTACTGGAGGTAGCACACAGGCATCCAATCACACTACATGCATTGGGTTCCAATGGCACTGTGCCTCTCCATGTGCCAGAGCCCCTTGACCCTGTGCCCAACCTTTGCCCCCTAGGTGCCATGCGTCAGGCATGGGTGCACCACTATCACGCTGTTTGGTGACAGTGCGATAGGGAATGGCAGCGCTGTACCATGCAGCATCTGCACGTGGGGAGCCACACTGCAGAGCACCATTTTCGCAGAATGATCTAGGAGAATGGTGTGCAGGTGGGCTGCACAGTGGAACCAGGTAGAACTGGCCAACCTAGTGGTCATAGTGGAGCCACACCATGGACCACTGTTTGGGGAGGCATCCCTGGAAAGGTCCAGGAGCCAGGTGTGGGAGGAGGTAGCCACTGCACTTGAGAAGGCCACTGGAAGGGGGCGGACAGCAGAGCAGTGCCGCCACAGGTATGGTGACCTGCGGCGGAGGGAGCCAGACCTGCTTGCCCACCTGCGGGCACGTGCCAGGAGGGGCACGGTGCCACGGCCAGGTAGGTGTTACGTCAACACACTTTTATCTTCCATATGGGTATCACGGTTGTATGTGTCCAGCACATGGGGGAGGGACCGTCCAGTGTTGGCTGTGGTGGTGTTATCAGGTGTGGGGTGGGTGGGTCTGGCTGGGTGGGAGGGCACACACCTGGGGGCAGGGGGGCTTTGCTACAGGATTGTACTGATGTTCCTCTCTCCATGTTTGCACCACAAGGCCGGAAGAGCGGCGCCTGGCACGTGAAATGCAGTGCCACCAAGAGGACAGGGACGCAAGGCGGGGCGAAGGTCAACAGCGCCCGAGAGACTGGCCCGATGATGGTGAGTGCCATACCTCCATGATTACTATTGCATGCTGTGTAACAGGGTGGGCAGCGGGACATGGCCACCATCCATTGACACCACTGCCATGCATGCAACTTGTTACTGTCAGCACTGTCCAGTGGCAATGCATGTCTGGGAGTGCGTCGGTGGTGGTCCATGTGTGCACCGGGTACTTGGCTGTGCCACTGCTTTTGCACCACATAGCCATGTCACTAAACGGCCATGGTGGTGCTGTGTGTGACTTGGCCAGTGGGTGTGTGCAGCATTCCGCATGGCTGTATGCACCTGGGTGGGCAGGTCATGTGGACATGATCACTTTGGGTGGTCACACACCATCACAGAGGCATGTCCCATGGCCATATGCCATGCACAGTGGGTGGGCTGTATGGGGCTGTGCATTCACACCTATTGACTGTGCTCCCTTGTCCTAGGTGTCCGCCAGCTGATGGAGATAAGGAAGGCGTTGAGGGAGATCTTGCACGTGGCAAGGGCGTCCCTAGAAATCCTTCATCGGATTGACCAGATTGGGGTCTGCAGGAGGCACCGGTGGAGGAGATGCCAGAGCAGGGAGCGGGGCTCCCGTTGACAGTCCCTCTGCCCCTGATATCCCCTACTCCCCTGGACCCACCCTCACACCCCTCCTTTCCTGTCCCATTTGTTCACCCTACCCCTTACCCACCCCCACCTTGTTTGTGGCCCTCCCCCCAACTTTGTATATAGTTCACTTTGATATTTTGTTTGAATACAGATATTTTGATATGAATACTGTGGTGGTCTCTGATTTGCAGTGGGCTATAGGTGCTCAGCTGCAGTGGTGTGCATGGTGTCAGGGGTGGTGCAGTCATGGGTATGTGTGTGTGTGTGTCCATGGGGAGGTGACTATGGTGTGGGGGTAGCTATCAGTCAGTGTCTGTGGTGTGTGTGTTGTGTCCTGTGCACTAAATGACTGTGTGCAGTGGTCCATAGTGCATGCTCTGTGTCCATGGCACCCCTGTCAGCCCGTCCATGGCCTGTGCAGCTGACACCCATGCATGTCTGTGACCTGCACGGTCTGCTGGCATGTCAGTGGTGGCTGTCCATGCAGGGCAGCCACCGTATCCGTCACAATGCTGGGTTGCCTCCTGTCACTGGTGTGGTGCATGTCTGCCTCGGGTGACACTGTGGCCTCCACAGTTGTTGACCCACCTCCATGCTGTGGCTTGTGTGTGTTGCAGAGGATGTGCACCACTGTCTGTGACTTGTGCTCCAGGCAAATGCTGGTGGCGTACAGGTCAGCAGTGCCTGCACAGGGTGGCTGGCACTCCTATGCCATGGAGGACTGCAGGTTGTGTGTACACAGTTTACATGGGCCCACTCTGGGGGCTTGGTTGCCCCGCTACTGCATCCCTGTGTTGTTGTGCCCTTGGGAATGGGTGGGTGTCTGTCCATGCACTGTGTGGCATCCGGTGTGGTGCATGCTTCCACGCACCACTGTAGGTGTCTGCGCTGGCTGTTGTGGCCAGCGCTGGGTCGGTGTGTGTCATTGGGAGAGTGTGCAGGGTGCTGTACCACTGTTGGTGGGGTTCGGGGCATGCCCTGTCCCATGTGGGGTACCTCGTGTGCTGACGCATGGTTGGTCTCTCAGGGGGGCTCTGTGTGGTGGCACTGTGTATGCTGTCATTGCATCGCTGTGTGCTGCCACCCACTGATGGGTGCTCTTGGTGGGGCTGCCTTGCATGGTTCTGTGGTGCACAGGGTTGCATTGTCACAGTGGGGGTGGTGGCATGCATGGAGTTTCCTGCAGTGGTGGACGCTGCTCCTTGGCAGGGTGTCTGGGGGTCACGGTGCAGGGTGTGCTCTGCATTGGGGGGATGGTGTGGCACGGGGTGGTCAGCCCTCCTTGTGTGCCAGTCACAGCATGCCGGGGGGTGTGATGGGGCACCATGGCCCGGCTGTGGGTTGTTGCATGTCTCCATGGGCCAGTGGTTATTCCAGCCCTCCCTAAGTTGTACAGTGCATGGGGTGTGGGGGGGGACGATGTCTGTTCTGCTGTGTGTTCCTCTGCCCATCTGTGGTATGGGTGGTGGGCCTCTACCTCCCTGGTTGTGCAGTTGCATTGCCGCCCTGCTGCTGGGGGGCATCCCTGGTTGTGCTATGGCGCCTATGGACTGCTCAGCTGAACATCCCTTGTTGTGCTATGGCGCATCTGATCTGCTCAGTTTCCCCTCCCTAGTTGCGCTATGGCACAGGTGGTGCGATATTCAGTCGTCGGCTGTAGGCGCAGTTTGGCCAGCTCAGTTTTTGAATATCGTGCCTCTTGCACATGGGCGCAATGGACTTGTGCTTGCTCCTGCTATTGCCCACTTTTTGGGTGCAGTTTGAATATCTGGGCCAATGGGTTCAAATTTTGTATACATTACCAACAGCTCAAATTCACTGTAATGGAGTTCTCTCTACACCCTTTACTTTATTCCAGGGTACCCGACAAGGATGTCCGCTCTCTCTTTTCCTTTTCAACTTGTATCTGGAACCACTTATTAGGAAAATTAAAAACTCGGTACTGGTATCCGGGATACCAATTGGTCCTACGGAATATAAAATATCGGCTTATGCAGACGATTTACTCCTGCATTTCTCCAATCTTACCCAATCTCTTCCTGCAACCTTTCAAATTATATTGCAGGTTGAAGCAATCTCAAACTACAAGCTAAACATGAAAAAAACAGAAGTTTTCCCCCTTAATAAATTTACACTGAGGAGTGACATCGAACATTTGGGCCTACCCTGGAATATTGAAAAATTCAAATGTCTAGGGGTCCTCCTTCACCCCATCTCCTGTATTATGAAAAAAACTCAATTTAGATGTTTTAAATAAGACCTTAACAGATGATTATAAGCGCTGGTCAAAATTACCTCTTTATATATGGGGACGTATGAAGTACCTTTATATGGCAAGGGAAAAAAGCTAGGTGAAAGTACCTTAAACTTACACATCAGAAAACTGATGGAGGTCTTCAAGCCCCTAACTTTTATTAATATATATATATATATATATATATATATATATATATATATATATTATTTAGCCATTCATCTGGCTAGAATCAGATTCTGGTTACAACCATCAGATGCTATTCTAGAATCCGCCTATTGTCCCTCCTGGGTTAGAATCGAATAGGCTCTATGTTTGGAAAATGGCATTGACCCTAATGCTCTTCCTTTTGCTACCAGGAAGAATCTCCCTAAACCCTTACAGAACACACCATCGAATGCCCTACTTCACACTCAGCATCAGTTAAATAATTTCTTTAAAATAGATGCATACAGAGACATTGCCCAACTCCTGTTCTCTAACTCCAACCTCTTAATTTTTGGCCAGATATGGGAGTGGAAAGTGTGGGCCAGTTAGTTCGAGACCAAAAATTGCTCTCCTTCAAGGAGGCCCGATCCATTTTTAAATGGCCTATGAATCAAGTGTTTAAATTCCTTCAAATATCCCACCTATTGGTGTATCACTTCAGCTCAGGGGTTTAGAACAGCCCCTTAATAATCTACTTTACTCCCATATATCAGCTCCATTCCTACATCTCACATAATATCCTATTCATATAAATTTCTCTTAATTAGGGGGGACATGATAGAAACTTTCAAGTACCTCAAGGGAATCAACAAAGTCCAAGAGGGTAGCATCTTTCAAAAAAAAGAGGTGTGCAAGAACAAGGGGGCACAATTTGAAGATAGAAGGGGGGCGGCTCAGAGGTAATTTAAGGAAGTATTTTTTCACAGAGAGGGTTGTGGATGCATGGAAAGGCCTTCCGGAGGAGGTTGTGGAGTCAAAAACAGTGGTGGAATTCAGGCATGCATGGGACAGTCATAAGGCAATTCTAGGGGGTTGGGGTAGGAAGAAGTAGGCTGCTGGTTAACTAGGATCTGCAGCTTATCCATTAGGTAGGGAAATGGGCAGACTGGGTGGGCCATGCGGTCCTTATCTGCCGTCAAAATCTATGTATCAATGTATCTATAATTAAAAGGTGCTACTCTAGAAGGTCAGAGGTTCTATTGGTGGGATAATATTTTACCATTGAATTCCCCCCCAGGACTTGGTCCAACATTTGGAAACACCTATATAAGAATATTAAGTGGGACAGGTATAGATTCATGCAATTTCACATTAACCACAATTTATATTACACACCATTTAAACTTCATCAAATGCGGGTATCACCTTTTAACCAATGTCCTAAGTGTCAACAAGCACCTGCTGACTTATTCCATATGTTATGGTCCTGTGACAAAATTAACTCCTTCTGGCTGGATATTCGAAATCGCCTTGGCCCTTTACTTACTTTAATGGACAAATTCAACCCTGAAATTTGCATCCTGGGTGACTACATGCAGTTACAAGTGTATCAACAGAGAGCCCACATGGCTTTAATTACAGCCTGTGCTAAAGAAGTAATATTAAGGCATTGGTTGGACTCGTCTACCCCCCTTTACAAAGAATGGTTCAAGGAAATCATGTTTGCTTTATAAGCAGAGTTCATAATTGCAGGAGCCACAAATAGACTAGGTAGATATAAACAAAGATGGGAATCACTGTATACTCTTATATCGATACGATAGACCCTCACCATTTGTACCTTTTTTGGTTTTTTTTCACTAGGGTTATACCCCACAAGGAGTAATCCCTAAGCCAGTATCTCATAATTACATTTTTCATAACCGTTCTTAATGAAAACATGTAGCAGACTGGTATGGGGTGAGAGGGAGGGTATGAGGGGGTGGGATGCAGATGACTAAATCATATTATAGGCATTTCTGTATGGTAACTTGTCACCGAATGCTATAAACTCATGTAATTGTTTATTACTGGTCGCTCTTCTCCCAGCATTGTCATGTTGTCTGTATTGAAAGCGTTACATATCTAAAATGAATAAAGCTTATTAAATTTTAAAAAAAAGGATATGATGCCTCTGTTTTGTGCCCACACTGTGCTGGTCCAGGACAGGGGAGTCCACTAAGGCTACAAACCTGTGCATTGGAGCATGTATCATCCTCTCTCTGGGATCAGGATACAATGCATCTGCATTGTGCCATACTGTGCTGGCCTAGGACAGGGGCAGGACAGGGGAGTCCATGCAGGCTGCAAACCTATGCATTGGAGCATGTATCTTCCTCTCCCTGGGATAAGGACAGGATGCCTCTGCATTGTGCTCCACACCCCACTGGCCCATCCAGGAAAGGAGAGTCCTGCTCGATATACTAACCTGTGTTTCCCTAGGAATGGTGCAGTGCACCACTAACTGGTGTCACCTGGACAGACAATAGCCTCCCTGTTGTGATCAGCACTTTGTAGCTACCTTTTACATTTGGCTTGGTATAAACTAAAGAAAAAAATCCTGGTGCAGCCTTACTTTCTGTATCTGTGCCTATTAGTGCAGTCCTCCTGGGTAGTCCTGAATGATTTTTGCTCACACAGTGTTGATTGCTTTGCTCATCTGGCTCCCCCAAGTTGGCTATGTGGGACCAGGGAGCATAAATCTAAGCTGCTGCTGGTTTCTTTTAAAATAATCTCAGCCGCATGCCTATATTCTGCCAGACATGCAGTGAAAGTAAATCATTTGCTTTCCGAGCCCCTGTAAAGTGGCAAAATGGAGCTGAGCAGTGTGACAGTAAAGTATGCCTCTTTTTTTTTTATTCTCTGTTGCTGGAGTTGCACTGATATCCTAACGTAATTGGTCTCCTGGCCCCTGCAGAGTGGACAAAGTGGGCTGGGAAGCATGAAAAAAAATTGCATTTTTTTATATTTATCAGCGACCAGAGCCACACTGATAATGTAACTTGTTTGCTGTCCTGGCCCCTATAAAGTATTCAAATGGGGATGGGGGGCATGAAAACAAACAATGCATTTTTATTCTGCCAGCATGTTCACTTTCTACTCCTGAAGCTGCACTGATAGCCCAGTCTGTGAAGCACACACAGAGCCTGAACCAGTAAGTACTGTTGCTGTACCTTCTGTTTGAACCATTCAATCGCCATGTCTCTCTGCCACAAGGACCATTCAGTAGTGGTGGGGAGCAAAGCATAACAAGATAGGACCAAATACCATGACAGGGTGTGGGTATATGGCAGGATTTACCATTCCTTGGGTGGTTTGGTCACAAGGCCACAGAACGAGTGAGTAAACCACACCAGAAGTGATAAATCCTGCCATATACTCACACCATTGAGTGGTATATTGTGATTATACAATGTCCCCCTACAGTTTTAAAAAAAAAATAAAAAGTGCAGTTTTTGTAATTTTACACCATTTTTTTACATTGGCTCATGCATGCGCAGCCAACATATTGCGGTAGTAGCAGATTTGGAGACATGATCACTGTTGGGCAAATGCAGGGCATGCATCAGTAGGTGCGTCCCTTATTTCCCAATCAGCCAGCAGCAGGTGCTGACATCACGCATCCCTAATGTGGCCACCAGATCTAAGAAAAGATCTGATGCAATGAGAGCAAAGCTCTCATGCAGCGGGACCACAACATTCCTCCCGACGTGGACACAACATGGTGGCAGTGACTGCCACCGCCTCCTGTCACAATGCTGATGGGGAGCCCATTCCCTGTCAGCATAATGACCCCCCTCCCATTTAAAATGTATGGTGAGGGGGTGCCCAATCCCCCTCAGCATCATGCGCCCCTCCAACAGTTTTTTTTGCCAATGGGGGGCCCAATCCCCATCGCCATTTATCCCCATCCCGTTTATTTTGCCGATGGGGGAGCCCATTCCCCGTCAGCCTAATGTCTCCTCCCTGCTTTTGTTGTGTACTGAGGGGGGTGCCCAATCCCCCTCAGCTCGTGTCCCCCACTTCAGTGTGTGCCAATGGGGGTGCCCAATTCATCATCGGCTACAGCTTCCCCCCCAGAACACTTAGGTGGCATGCTGGGAGCCCACCCCAGCGTGCCAAATCCCCAGCAAAAAAAAAAGTCCAGCAATGTTTTTTTGTTTTTTTTAAACCTGTAAAAAATAAAATGGTCCCTCATGGTCACCCTGCCCCCTCCCTCAACCCACGCCCTCCCACTGTGCACCCTGCCTCCCCACACCCCCTTCACTCCATGATTACCTCTGGAGTCCTGTGCGACGATCTTTGGTGGATGGGGAACACGTCTGCACTCTTCAAAGCTCACCGCAAACTTACAAATGCCAGTAAGCTGTATAATGGCATAAATAGGGTTTTTTCAATGTTGGTGCATATCTCAGCCATTTTTGAAAAATTGTAGCACCAGATTTTCAACATGGGGTTATTGGGACCCCTCCTCATGAATTCAGGCACTGTCATGGCATTATTTGGTCCTGAAAGTTGATTTCACGATCACTGCTCAGAATCACCTTTTGGAACTGATTAACAAAACAACAGTGCCACTGTTCATGAGGGGGCCTCTCAAAAGGACTATGTTACAAATCTGGTGGAAAAAAAAAAAAAATACTGTTTTATGAGTGTGCATTGCACGGTTTCCACGCACGCTCGTAACTTCATGAATTTGTAATATTTTCACTCCAGATTCTCAGAAATGCCATTTTTCCACACTTCCTTATGAACAATACAGCTGTCATTTTACATATCCTGGCTGAAATGTGTTTTTGCATGTCTGGCACAGAATAGCATGGTTGCTGTGCAAAATCAGTTTTTGGAACAGTTTGAGGAAATGACGGTGACACTGTTCATGAGCAGAAGTTCTAAAATGCCTATGTTGAAAATTTGGTGATGAAATTCCATAAAATGACTGTGTTACAAGTGTGCGTTGCCGCAGTTTCCATGCACCCTTGTAACTTCACAAATTTGCAATATTTTCATGCCAGATTTTCAACACTGCCATTTTTTCATACCTGCTTATGAACAGTACAGCTGTAATTTTTCACATCCTGCTCTAAATGTGTTTTCGCACCTGTGGCGCACAATGGCATGGTCACTGTGCGAAATCAATGTTTCGGACAAATTAACAAAATCACAGTGCTGCTGTTCATGAGGGGAGGTCCCAAAATGCCTATGTTAAACATGTGGTTAAAAAAATCCCCCAAATAATTGGGTTATGGACGTGTGTTGCACAGTTTCTATGCATGCTCATAACTTCACCAATGTTTCATATTTTCACTCCAGATATTCAAAGTTGCCATTTTTTTACATCTCCTCATGAACAATACAGTTGTCATTTTCTACATACTGTCCAAAATGTATTTTCATCCCTGTGTCACCAAATGGCAAGGCTGCTGTGCAAAACCACCTTTCAGCTAACAAACTGATAGTGCCACTTTTCCTGAGGTGGGCTCACAAGCAGCCCATGTTGAAAATTTGGAGTGAAAATACTAACACATGCCTGCGTGTTAGGTTTTCCAATTATAGTACCCCATCCTGTAGAGACTGACAGGCATCAGGGGTGTAACTTGGGATTATCGGCTGTAATGCTCACGCCACTCCACCCCCAACCCCACCCTACAGCCAGTGACAGGCATCGTGGTGTGCCTTGCACTGTTTTGCCACAAAGTTCACCCCATTCTCCTATACTGCACCCATCTCAGCATATTTCCTTATGGAATGGGGTAAGTATAATGCCCAAAGACCCCAAAGCACACCACGACACTTGTCAGTGTCTACAGGGTAGGGTGAGGTACAATGGCATGAGTGTTATAGCTGACAACCCAAAGGCACACCCCAATGACTGTTGGTCTCTACATGGTAGTGGTGGGGTTGGTGTCACTTCAATACTTTACTGCCATTCCTATTATGCATCTCTAACTCTGGTACTACCAGTGCCAATGCCAGCGAGACAACATTCGGCATTGACAAATGCTTGTGTTTTATTTATTGTTGCATTGGAAAATAAATAGCCAGAATACAGTAGATTGAGAGGCAACATGAGCTCAGTCCTATCTTGTAAATGATAGCTAGCATGGAATCTGAACATTTTTACTTGCTTTACTTCAGTAAGGGGCTGTAGTGGGCAAAAGTGTTAACAGCACTGAGGATTTTTATTTTTCTCTATGATGATGTAAGACTTTGGGCTGCAATGCGTAGTGAGAAGTGAAGTTCAGCACGTGGGCTTCATCAGAATAGATGGCTGCTGTACCTAATGTAACATCCTGTTTCTGGGTGCCATCACTGTTGAAGCGCTATTTTTTTATAATTCTGACTAAACTGATTTTTTCTTAAATGGGGACATGAAGAGATATTTATTTAGCATGTAACAGCATTCAATGAGTTTTCCAGCTGTGAAGATTTGGGGGGACATCAGAAAGAAGCAGAGGTGACGGTGAAACAGAAAAGTGAAAAAGGTGAGCTGTGAGGAAGTGGTTACCCGGAAACTAGCTAAAAAAAAAACCTCTGGGGTGGGCCACAGTTTTGGTTCCTATATGAGTTTTGGTTTCATCTGGTTGATCGCCACTATTTAGCGGAGATGCAATGTGGTGAGTTGGCTTGCCTTCCATTGCTGCCTTTGCCAATATTGGGCAGGTGATGGTCGAAGTGATTTTAGGTGTTGTTCTTTATGCGACAGACTGGCAGCTGGCATCTTTTTGCATTGGTACACTGAAGGACTTACAACACTGGAAATGTGCCAGCCAGCCAGTCAGAAAACAGCATTTACTCTGTATTGACTTGGCCATTATATAATGTCAGATTTAGTATATTGCCAAGTCTAGTGAACTATTGACCAGTTTTAGTTTGAAACTAGTCAATAGTCCAAAAACCTTTGCTGTCATGTGACTGGCTCAGGACTAATCAGAGACCAGGATTTTGTTTTTATTTTAAAAATCATTTTTTGAAATGTAGTCTTCTTTCAGGCAATTTAACCAATATGTAGAACAGTTTCATATATGTACACTTCATCTTGTACATGTAATCACCCAAAAAACATTTTATCGCCACCACCCCCCAACCAACCCTAAATCATTCTTGTTTTTGCAGGCTTTACCTGTAAAAACCTTAGAAGATGCCAGTGACTTGGGTTCAGAAGTGAAAAAGGGCTGTCAGGGGTCAGCAAGGAGTGAGATCAAGCCGCTGCAAGGCAGGTCTCTCCTCTTGAGGGACTTGGGCCTCACCGGCCATTGGATGCTACCTGGTGGAGAATGTATGGTGGTACCAAACAGAAGGAGCTCTGGTACTAGTCACGGGGAAGGGTAGAAGGGACTGAGCTGGCATCACTGGGCATGTGTGCGCCTCCATGTAATACTGTTTGAAAGATCTTGTAGTTTTGTTCATTATTATGCCCCATCAGTCAGAGTGATTATTTCTGCACTGTGGACAGAGATATGTCATGCAACCAGGCATATTCAAACATAATAATAATCTGGAAACATTACCAGATCTGTTTACATGAGCCAGTTACCAGATTCAAATAGGAAAAATCCAGGTATTTGAATCGGGTTTCTAAATGTTTACATAATCTGACTTTAATAAGAATTGTCCTATTTACCTGGCTCTGAATAATCTGATTCAGTTATCAGATAATTCAATAATCCAGTTCTTATCAGATATCTACAGTACCTGCATGTAAACATGGTGACTGTAAAAAGACTGTGCTGACTCCAAAGCAATAAGCAACATCATCTCTGGGACAGTCTGAGCTGTCTGTAATTCAGAAACTGAGAGATCATGGAATATCCTACCTTTATCTTGGTAATGTTTTAACAGCTTCAATTATTTTTATTTGCATTCTGATACTCTTAACAAATGTAACATTGTTTAATGAAATACATTATTTAAAAGTTGGGTTTAATATAATAAATAAAGATTACTTAGAAGCCATGACTGTGTATGGTGACCCCTCAGCATAACAGTATTTTTAAAATATTTGTTGAAGTACCACAGTCATAGTTTTCCTCAGAACTTCCACACTGGAATTTAAACTTATTTGCCTAACAACCATAACTGTCCATTATGTAACTCAAAGAGTTGTTAAGATCTTCAGAGGAAACTTTAAAAAAACGAATACGTATATACAATTCAGAATCCTTTTCAGATATCTTCCATATATTTCTCCGTGCCATTATTTAACATGAAGAACATTTGATCAAAATAGGATATCATCCCTTGGAATTCATCTGCCTCTGTATCTCATTCCCCCCATGAAGTAACATTCCTCTAAAGTGAGTGATATAATTTCTTGCCAATTGGATAACTGATGTCATATGAGGGAGGTTATGACATCAGGGGCCAGATATTCAAAAATGGGCAAAGTGAAGTGCAAAGGTTTGTGCTGTGCTTCCCATTGCCAACAACCTTAAGGATGTTATATTCAGTTGGATAGTGCACCGGTGCTATCCAAATTAATATAAGGGCTTGCTGGCACAGAGCTAAGTGAAGTAGCACTGCCCTGACATGGAGCCCAGCAGTGCAGGGAACAGAACTACCAAACATAACAGTGCTGGTAGCTCTTGGTGCAATATTCATACACCACCATGCAAATGAGCCCAGTGGGCATACATGGTACTAAGGGGCCATTTGCATGCCTATTATGGGCATATTTGAATGGGAAGCAGTGGTAGATTTGTACCCTGTGACCAGCTCTAGCCCCATCATGATTACCCAGTCCTGTAAAATCAATTATACAATGGCAAGAAAAAGTCTTGTGCTCCGATTGGTCAGTCTGGGATTGGACCTGTGATGTTATCCCAGTACAACATCACGGGTCTAGTCCCAGCACACAGATGATCGCATGAACCATTATAAAGATCAATGCACACAACCGACATCGGTGATCCCCACTTGCCACCCACTTGTATAACGGCCGTCTCAACTTACCATTACTCTTTTAAAACCTCCCTCCAGAAAATCCACAACACACAAAGCACAAACAAGAAATTTTCTCCTCACTATTTCTTCCCTGAACCGAGCTGCTTTACTCAACCACGAAGACCATAACTACCGGTCTCGCCGTTTCACTTGTCGCTCAGTTCATGGGGAAAAGTGTGAAAACAGCCATGCACTAACCCACTTGCTCACCCAGGCATCTCTGTAACTAGCTTAATCATTTGAAACCCCCACCCTAATGGCAGCACTAGCATTCACTAATGGAAACGAAAAATAAAAAGTCCGCCATGCCTAACTCACGTGATGAAGCTATAGTTACTGCTTTACGTTCCCAGCTCCTTTACTGAACCACGGAGACCATAACTACCAGTCTCACGGTTCACTTGTCGCTCGGTTCATGGGGAAAAGTGTGAAAACGGCTGTGCACAAACCCACATGCTCACCCAGTCATCTCTGTGTCCCCTGACTGTGATTGTAAAAAAAATATTTAAAAGCCGTACCACAACAGCATATAAATTACGGAGTCAGCATGTGTTGTATGCCACTCTATAACACAAGGACACAGTGAGACTTATAGGTGGTCAGAAATGGAAAGCTGTAAGGAGTGAAGCAACAGGCGTTACACTGGCAGCACCATCTAGTGGTCAAAATAGAAACTGTGGATTTTTTTCAGAACATATCCTTCCACACACAAAAATGATAAGAAAAAGACAAATAAATACCTTTTTCTCTTTTTTCCTTTATTTAAAAGCAAGCCATTGAATAATATGCACTCCAGGGTGTGTGTTGTGCTGGGATAACGTCACTTCTGGGGTGATTAGTCGCACTTGGCCTACGGCCTCGTGCCTAATCTCCCCAGGCGTGACGTTATCCCAGCACAACACACACCCTGTCATGCATTATTGCTTAAGTATTCCCTTGTGTCTAGTGGCATCCCCACTCTCCGATCATCGTCCCTGTTAACTTAAGTAATTGTCCCTGGTGTCTACTAGTCCCCCCACCCTCTGATCACTGGCCCCAGTATAATAACATACATTCCCTGCTGCCTAGTGCTTCCCTGCCCTCTGATCACCAGCCCTGGTATAATTAAATGCATTCCATGGTGCCTAGTGGTCTACCCTCTGATCACCAGCCCCAGTATGATAAAATACATTCCATGGTGCATAGTGGTCTACCCTCTGATCACAAGCCCCAGTAAAAGAAAATATATTCCCTGGTGCCTAGTGGTCCCCCCACACTCTGATAGCTGGCCCAGAAACAATAAAATACATTCTCTGGTACCTAGTGGTCCCCTGCTTTCCAATCGTTGTCCCCAATATAATAAAATATATTTCCTAGAACTTAGTTGCCCCCTCACCCTCCGATCACCAGCCCTGGTATAATAATATATAGTCCCTGATGCCTAGTGGTCTCATCACCCTCTGATCACCAGCCGCAGTATAAAAAAATAACTCCTTGATGTCCAGTGGTCCCCCACCCAACAGTCTCCATCCCCATACCAATATACATTTTTCCTGGCATCTACAGCCTCCCCCTACAATGTTGCTGCTGACCAACCCACCCTGCCACCCCCCTTTACCTGAAGTGGCAGTGCCACGGGAGCCCATACAGAGACCGGCACATCCCTCCTCTCACCACCTCGGCCAGCCACCATATGTGATGACAGGGGTTGTGAGTCCTCTGTACTGTAAACTGGGGCTGGCAATCAGAGTGTGGGAGTGAGGATGACTAGGCACCAGTGAATGTATTTTATTATAGCGGGACTGGCGATTGGAGGGTGGGGGTGCCACTAGTTACCAGAGAGCAGGTGTGCTCCCCCGCAGCTAATGTGGGTGTTGGCTGCTGTTGCTCCACCAACTGTTAGGATTGCCCAGAGTAAGTTGGGCTTCTTCTCAGTGGTATTTGCTCTGCATGAAGAGGCCTGTGCGAAGCCTTCTTCACAATGCAAATGTGCTGTACTGGTTTTCCTGTCCCTACCCCTCCCTTTGCCACCATATATATAATTTATTTTTGTGTGTGCTAACCCTTTTAGCATGTACCACAGCCCCTTGAATATTGCATATGGGTGCAAGCCCCATGGGCAAACAGGGCATTGTTTTGAATATCTGGTCCCAGGTGGGGACAAAGCAATGTGAGCAGAAAAACTCTAAGAGAAAAGATACTGTTCTCATGCAAATGGCATCAGCAAAAAAGAAAGGAGGGTAGAAATACAGAACTGTTGTGGAATATCAGCTGAACTGTGTCCGAATATTGTGTTTTTCAAAGTTCTACTGGAGTTGTCAGTTGCTGTTTCATTTTCCAGGTGAGCTCTAAATCTGGATCTCATTCTCATACAGTGGGGGTTGATCCACTTGATCCACTTAATATCATAGAAACATAGAAACATAGAAGTTGACGGCAGATAAGGACCGCAAGGCCCATCCAGTCTGCCCATTCCTTTTTCTACCTTATAAATGTGCCATCGGCCTTTGCTCTGTCAGTGGCCTATCTATTCATAGTCATTTGTATTGCTCCCCTATGCCTATCCCATGCCTGTTTGAAGCCCTGCACTGTATTCATAGACACCACGTCTTGTGGTAAGCCATTCCATGCATCCACCACCCTTTCTGTGAAAAAGAATTTCCTCACATTCCTCCTTAATCGGCCTCCCTCTAATCTCATGCTGTGTCCTCTTGTCCTGCTATTTTTCTTATATTTAAACGTGTTAGACTCTTTCACCTTGTTTATGCCCTTAAGGTGTTTGAATGCCTCGATCATACCACCTCTCTCCCTCCTTTGCTCAAGGGTATACATATTGAGCTCCGTTAATCTGTCCTCATATGTCTTCTGATGCAGTCCCTGCACCATTTTGGTTGCCCTTCTCTGGACTGCCTCAATTTGAGTTAATGTCCTTGTGAAGGTGTGGCCTCCAATACTGCACGCAGTACTCCAGATGGGGCCTAACCAGTGTCTTGTACAGAGGATTATTACCTCGTCTTACGACTTGTGATACCCCTACTAATACACTTAACACCCCCTAGCCTTACCTACTGCTTTAGAGGTCTGCTTGGATGATTTTAGGTCATCAGTGATGATGATGCCCAAGTCTCTTTCTTCGTTTGTGACTGCTAGCAACTCCCTCCGAGCCTATAGGTGGCTTCAGGTTTCTCTTCCTATGTGCATGATTTTGCACTTCTTTGCATTAAATCCCAGTTGCCACTCTTCTGACCATTCTGCTAGTTTATCCCAGATCTCTCTTCTCATTCTGCCACCCCATCTGGATGATCTACTCTGTTGCAGATCTTGGTGTCATCTGCAAACAGACAAGCCTTACCCTCTAGTCCATCTGCAAGGTCACTAATGAAGATGTTGAAGAGGACTGGCCCCAGGACTGATCCCTGATGTACCCCACTTGTGACTTGCATCTCTTCTGACTGTATACCATTTACCACCACTCTCTGTTTTCTGCCCATCAACCAGTTTGCCACCCAGTTGACCAACTTCTGACCCACCCTGAGCCTACCCAGCTTATTTATCAATCTTCTATGTGGAACAGTGTCAAAAGCTTTGCTGAAGTCAAGGTAGGCGACATCAACTGCTCCCCCTTGGTCCACCACTCTGGTTACCCAGTCAAAGAAATCTATGAGATTAGTTTGACAGGACCTTCCTTTTGTAAACCCATGCTGTCTTGGATCCTGTGCCCCTATGGATTCCAGGTGTTGCACTATCCTTTCCTTAAAGAGTGCCTCCATAATCCTGCCCACTACTGAGGTAAGACTGACGGTCTGTAGTTCCCGCCTCCTCCCTGCTACCACTCTTGTGCAGTGGGATCACATGAGCCCTTCTCCAGTCTTCTGGGACCTCTCCTGTGCTCAGAGACTCACTAAACAATTCTGCTAATGGCTCTGCTAGTTCCTCCTTTAGCTCCTAAGTACCCTGGGATGTATGCCATCAGGTCCCATTGCCTTATCCACCCTGAGCTTAGCAGCTCTTGTAGGACCCTTTCTTTTGTGAAGGGAGTGGTGCTCACCTCCCTCCCCCATGTCCATGATGCTGAGCTTTGGGCCCTGCCCTACCTTCTCTTCAGTAAATACTGAGCAAAGTATCTGTTTAGGATAGATGCCTTTACAGGGTCCTCCTCCTCACATGCTCCCTTTTCTCCATTAAGCTTAGCAATACCCCCTCTGGACTTTCTCCTTTCACTAATGTATCTATAGAAAGTCTTGTCACCTTCTTTACTGTTCGTGCTAGTGTTTCCTCAGTTTGGGACTTTGTCTGCCTTACTGCCTTACCTGCTTCCCTTAGGGCAGTTTGGTATGCCTCCTATCTTCATCCGCTGTGTTCCCTTATATTTCCTGAAGGCCAGCTTTTGGCTCTGACCTTTTCTGCTACTGTATTTGAGAACCAAAGTGGTTTCCTTCTTCTTTTGCACTTCCTTTTCTGTCTAACACAATGGGATGTTGCTTCAAGTATTGCATCCTTAATGATTGCCCACTTTGCCTGTATCCCCTCACCTGTGTTTCTTTTTGCCAGGGCTAGCTTAACTCTGTTGGCCATCTTATCAAAGTCAGCTCCTCTGAAGTCCCATATTTTTGCCTTGGAATGGGATGATTTAGATGTAAAAGCCAAATTGAACCATACCATGTGATGGTCACTGGCCCCCAGGTGACCTTCTACCTGAAGATCTGTGATCCCTTCTTTGTTAGTCAGTACTAGATCTAGGATAGCCCTGTCTCTTGTGGGTTGCTGTACCAGTTGTTTGAGGCCCTCCCCCTGCAGGAATCCACTATGAGTCTAGTTCTGGCAGATGTTCCTGGTGGTATTGACCAATCTGTATCCGGCATGTTGAAGTCTCCCATTATCAGAACCTCCCCTTTAGCTGTCATGTTTTGTATATCTTCTAACAGTAATGTGTCTATGTCCTCCCTCTGGTCTGGGGGCCTGTAGACAACCCCAGTTCTTATGGCTGTCCCATTTCCTGTTTCCAGGGTGACCCACAGTTCTTCTGGCTCCTTATGTGTATTCTGAATTTCTGTAGTTTTGATATTTTCATTAACATACAGGGCCACTCCTCCACCCCCTTTTTGCACCTCAGTCTCTTCTGAACAATACATAGCCAGGTACTGAAGTCTCCCAAGTGTGACTACTGGTAAACTACGTCTCACTAATTGCTACTATGTCCAGTTTAGCCTCTGACATTGTTGCCTGCAGGTCTGGGATCTTATTTCCCAGGCTGTGAGCATTGTGTACATGATTTTCCATTGGCCAGATTTTGGTGTGTTAGTTGTTGGGTGAAGTTTGGCATTACCCTGTGCATCGTGGGGAGACAAACCTTTTTCTTACCTGGTGATGCAAATGAGCGACAAACATGCTGAATTCCTGTTTGACCACTAGCTGAGGGGAGGGTGTTCTTCCCATTCGAGTATGGGGTGCTGCACCCCTCTCCCCATTGCTAGTTTAAATATTCTGCAAAGACGTCAAACTTCTGCCCCAATGCACTGACTCCTCTTTAGTCAGATGCAGTCCATCAAATTTAAGAACTTTCTCCCAGAACTGTGCCAGTTCCTACAAATCTGTGTCCTTTTTCCTGGCACCAGCTCTTGAGCCACGTGTTTAGCTCCCCTATCTCCCCTTCTCTGACCTTCCGTCCATCTGCTCCCCTCTCCCAGACTGGCAGGATCTCAGAGAAGGAGATGCCGGATGAAATAGATGATAGTTTGTCACCCAGCCTAGTCAGGTGTTCCTTGGTTTCCACAACTGACCGGCTGGCGAGATCATTAGTCCCTATGTGTACTAGGACATCAATGTTTTCTCCTGCTTTGTGAACAATTTTAGCAATGCGGTTAGTGTCTCTCCATGCTGATGTACCTGGGAGACATCTGACCATCACCCTCTGGAGATGGGTATCAACTCCCCGAATCATGGAGTCTCCTAGGATCAGAAGTTTTTTGGATTTCCTTTGTGCTTGTTTTGTTTTGGTTCCTGATTTGGGTGAGTTTTGTTGTGCTAGCTCCTGTGCCGCAGTGTCCTGCTCTGCAGTGTCTTCTGCCTCTTTATTTGATTTCAGAGATAGAGGCAGATACCTGTTTGTAGTGTTTATATGGTTTTTGGAGGTAATGTGTTGGAGAGCAGAGAGTGATGGGGCACCTGATTTGCTCCTACTAACCACCTGCCAACCTCCTGGACCAACTACCCTCTGGGGTCGAGGTTTTTCTGTTGGATGCTGGGGAAATGGCGGGTGGTTCTTATAATGTATTTCCTCTTCAATATGAAATTTGAGGCATACAATCTCTGCCCATGCTGCCGAGCTGAGCCCTAAGATCTCCAAAGGCCCAGCATGTAGGACGGTGTCCTAAATCCTGTAAGACTGTCCTTCTGAAAATTGTTCCACAGTACCTGCAGTTAATGAAATCCATTCCAAATAAGTTGCTGGGTTTGTAACCTAGTCAGAGTAATTAGAAGGAAAAAAAAAGGAAAAAAAATGCAAGTAATGTTTTAATTGTGTTTTGATTAACTTGTTATAATAAGTTAAATTACTAGTGCCCCTGTAAATGAGATCACCTTGTGGAGGCCCCACTGATCCACCCCTTCCTGCTCTGCCACAGGAAATGTCACAACTGTGGTACCCTATAAAAGGAGTGTAGTGTGGGGTGGTTGGGGATGGGGGTGGGTGGCTGGGCCCTTCCCCTGCCTAAAAAGAAGAACCACGGATGAAAGAACAAGGAGGTAAGAGCAGAAACAATCAGTCAACAACAAATGCAGTAACCCTGAAAGCTTATCCTAATGTTAGATAAAACTGTAAAACCTGTAAAGCACCACCTGTAATAATTTCAGTGAAGATATACGCTGTAAGAAACACTTTGCTCCAGAGAAAAATAAACATAGAAACATAGAAACATAGAAGTTGACGGCAGATAAGGACCGCAAGGCCCATCCAGTCTGCCCATTTCTTTTTCTACCTTATAAATGTGCCATCGGCCTTTGCTCTGTCAGTGACCTATCTATTCATAGTCTTTTGTATTGCTCCCTTATGCCTATCCCATGCCTGTTTGAAGCCCTGCACTGTATTCATAGCCACCACTTTTTGTGGTAAGCCATTCCATGCATCTACCACCCTTTCTGTGAAAAAGAATTTCCTCACATTCCCCCTTAATCGGCCTCCCTCTAATCTCATGCTGTGTCCTCTTGTCCTGCTATTTTTCTTATATTTAAACATGTTAGACTCTTTCACCTTGTTTATGCCCTTAAGGTGTTTAAATGTCTGATCATCACCTCTCTCCCTCCTTTGCTCAAGGGTATACATATTGAGCTCCGTTAATCTGTCCTCATATGTCTTCTGATGCAGTCCCTGCACCATTTTGGTTGCCCTTCTCTGGACTGCCTCAATTTGGTTAATGTCCTTGTGAAGGTGTGGCCTCCAATACTGCCGCCAGTACTCAGATGGGGCCTAACCAATGTCTTGTACAAAGGGATTATTACCTCCCTCTTACGACTTTGTGATACCCCTACTAATACACCCTAACACCCCCCTAGCCTTACCTACTGCTTTAGAGGTCTGCTTGGATGATTTTAGGTCATCAGTGATGATGATGCCCAAGTCTCTTTCTTCCTTTGTGACTGCTAGCAACTCCCTCCCAGCCTATAAGTGGCTTCAGGGTTTCTCTTCCCTATGTGCATGATTTTGCACTTCTTTGCATTAAATCCCAGTTGCCACTCTTCTGACCATTCTGCTAGTTTATCCAGATCTCTTCTCATTCTGCCCACCCCATCTGGATGATCTACTCTGTTGCAGATCTTGGTGTCATCTGCAAACAGACAAGCCTTACCCTCTAGTCCATCTGCGAGGTCACTAATGAAGATGTTGAATAGGACTGGACCCAGGACTGATCCCTGAGGTACCCCACTTGTGACTTGCATCTCTTCTGACTGTATACCATTTACCACCACTCTCTGTTTTCTGCCAGTCAACCAGTTTGCCACCCAGTTGACCAACTTCTGACCCACCCGAGCCTACCTAGCTTATTTATCAAGCTTCTATGTGGAACAGTGTCAAAAGCTTTGCTGAAGTCAAGGTGACATCAACTGCTCCCCTTGGTCCACCACTCTGGTTGCCAGTCAAAGAAATCTATGAGATTAGTTTGACAGGACCTTCCTTTGCAAACCCATGCTGTCTTGGATCCTGTGCCCTATGGATTCAGGTGTTGCACTATCCTTTCCTTAAGGAGTGCCTCCATAATCTTGCCCACTACTGAGGTAAGACTGACCGGTCTGTAGTTCCCCGCCTCCTCCCTGCTACCACTCTTGTGGGTGGGATCTCATGAGCCCTTCTCCAGTCTTCTGGGACCTCTCCTGTGCTCAGAGACTCACTAAACAATTCTGCTAATGGCTTTGCTAGTTCCTCCTTTAGCTCCTTAAGTACCCTGGGATGTATGCCATCAGGTCCCATTGCCTTATCCACCCTGGGCTTAGCAAGCTCTTGTAGGACCCTTTCTTTTGTGAAGGGAGTAGTGCTCACCTCCCTCCCCTGTGTCCATGATGCTGAGCTGTGGGCCCTGCCCTACCTTCTCTTCAGTAAATACTGAGCAAAGTATCTATTTAGGATAGATGCCTTTACAGGGTCCTCCTCCTCACATGCTCCTTTTCTCCATTAAGCTTTAATACCCCTCTGGACTTTCTCCTTTCACTAATGTATCTATAGAAAGTCTTGTCACCTTCTTTACTGTTAGGTACTAGTGTTTCCTCAGTTTGGGACTTTGCCTGCCTTACCTGCTTCCCTTAGGGCAGTTTGGTATGCCTCCCTATCTTCATCCGCTGTGTTCCCTTATATTTTCTGAAGTCCAGCCTTTTGGCTCTGACCTTTTCTGCTACTGTATTTGAGAACCAAAGTGGTTTCCTTCTTCTTTGCACTTCCTTTTCTGTCTAACACAATGGGATGTTGCTTCAAGATTGTATCCTTAATGCTTGCCCACTTTGCCTGTACCTCCTCACCTGTGTCTTTTTGCCAGGGCTAGCTTAACTCTGTTGGCCATCTTATCAAAGTCAGCTCCTCTGAAGTCCCATATTTTGCCTTGGAATGGGATGATTTAGATGTAGTAGCCAAATTGAACCATACCATGTGATGGTCACTGGCCCCAGGTGACCTTCTACCTGAGATCTGTGATCCCTTCTTTGTTAGTCAGTACTAGATCTAGGATAGCCCTGTCTCTTGTGGGTTGCTGTACCAGTTGTTTGAGGCCCTCCCCTGCAGGGAATCCACTATGAGTCTAGTTCTGGCAGATGTTCCTGCTGGTATTGACCAATCTGTATCTGGCATGTTGAAGTCTCCCATTATCAGAACCTCCCCTTTAGCTGTCATGTTTTGTATATCTTCTAACAGTAATGTGTCTATGTCCTCCCTCTGGTCTGGGGGCCTGTAGACAACCCCAGTTCTTATGGCTGTCCCATTTCCTGTTTCCAGGGTGACCCACAGTTCTTCTGGCTCCTTATGTGTATTCTGAATTTCTGTAGCTTTGATATTTGATAAAGCAGTAACAGAAGATATACCTTGCAAAAGACAATTTGAATCAGAAGATTACAGCAGTAATCTGTTAGCACACACCTGTAGGCACACCTTGTAATAATGCAGAAGAAGGTATACCAGCAACAACAATTTGAATCAGAGAAAAATAAAGCAATGAAATGTTAGCAACAAACAGTAGCAATCCCTGTGAGTAAAGAATAAAACACCACCACACAGTAAATCTGCTTAGCCAAACTAAGTCTTAATCCTTCTCCCTTGCTCTGGTAAGTTTCTCTACTCTGCCTTTCAAGCAGTCTTAGAAGGAAAGAGCTCAGGTGAAGCTAGGTGCCTTGGCCAGCAAACCAAGTCTTCTACCTCCAAGATATCAACTAACCTGACTTTTTTAACCCTTCTTTCTGTTGGAAATTACTGACAGTTTGCCAGCTCCACCCCCACATACACATCTAATCCTTTGGAAGAGCTGTGGGAGGAAAAGCAATTAGCTCCTTCAATGTGAGAAGGAGACTGAAACACCTCTGAGACAACAAACTTTTTCAACAAACAAGAATAAAATAAAACACAGTGTCAAACAGTAATTTTGCTTAGCCCAATGATAAAAAAGTCACAAAAATGTAAGCTCCACCTGTAATACAGTAATTTCAGAGAAGATATACCCTGTAAGAAACACTTTGCTCCATTTTGCTACAGAGAAAAATAAAGCAGTAACAGAAGATATACCTTGCAAAAGACAATTTGAATCAGAAGACTACAGCAATAATCTGTTAGCACACACCTGTAGGCACACCTTGTAATAATGCAATATCCTTCTTTCTGTTGACAGTGCTGTGCGAAGGATTGCCTCTCAGTCTCCAGTAGGGCATCAGTAGCCAGTTGAGGCATTTCACAATTATTATGAAAGGTGTCCTCTGGAAAAGAAAAAAAAGAAAAGAAAACAACCACAAACCATGTTTTGTTTTAGGGAGTTGCAATAAGAAGTGAGTTTTTCTGACTGCTTTTTCATCTCTGAGATATTTTGTAAGTTTTGGTTGGGTTTTCTAGCTTAAATTTGTACTTTACAGCTGCTGGCTGAGATCTATGCTAGATGTGGTGGTTGTGATTAAAAAAAAAAGCTTAAAGGGGTACTGTCAGCGTTTCCCCTTGTTTCTGACTCAGAATTAAGCAGTGTGTCTACAGTCTCGTATTAACAAAGCAAGTACCCTAAAATGCCACTATCTAACATAAAAGTAATTAATTTACCTAGATTTTCACATTTTGAATACATTTCTGTAGTGGCGGTCCACAAGTAAATCCCCCATCCCCTGGAAGCACACTGGTGCTGAGAATGTGCCTCTACTGTGAAGCACCATCCCCATGGTCAATTTTTTACATTTGCATTGCAAACAGCTTTACTCTACAAAAGTGTGGCATCCTGAGTCATTTGCTTTATCTTTAATGTAAAACCGAGCACTTCTTGAGCTGCAAAATGAATTTAAACTCAGTCGTCGAAATCCCGCGCATGCACAAGAGTGGCATATTCTCGCACATGTGTGAGATCTTTTCTCCTCTCACTTTTTGCGGGATTTCAGAGACAGAGTTTAAATTCATTTTGTGGCTCAAGGAGTGCTTGTTTTACATTAAAGATAAAGCAAATGACTCAGCATGCCACACTCTTGTAGAGTAAAAGCTGTTTGCAATGTAGATGTAAAAAAATCAACCTTCGGGACAGCGCTGCGTGGTAGAGGTGCAATCTCAGTATTTCACAGTATCTGTTGCTGGCTGGATGGCTAAGCACTCTGAGGAGGGGTTATTTTCCCAAGTAACAGAGTAGACAATCAAGATTGTGTAGATTTCAGTTTTAAATCTATCTGTAGTTGTTCACTGAGGCAGTTTGTTTGAGGGGAGTTGGAATAAGAGGTGAGTTTTTTTCTGAGAGGTTATTTATCTCTGAGATATTTTGTAAGTTTTGGTGGAGTCTTGTAGCTTAAATTTGTAGTTTACAGCTGTTGGCTGAGATCTCTGCTAGGTTTGGTTGTTGGGATTGAAAAAAGTCCCCCCACCAGCCTTTCTTAAATACTGAAAAGACACTGGGGGTTGAGCTTGAAGGCTGTGAGGGAGGTGCTAGAACAACTTGGAAACAGTGCTGCCAACAGACAGGGTCAAAATAGAAAGAAGAGGAACTGCGAGAGGGAGAATGGAGCAGAGGGAACAAAGAATAGGGAAGGGTAATGGGGCAATGGCGATGGCTTGGGGCAGTCTGGAGAAGGGGACACGGTAGTAGGGCAGGTTGGAATAAGGGTCAGTGGAGGGGAGAGGGGAAAAGGAATCTGGGAAAGGTGGTGTAAGAGGTCTGAACCTCACTTTCAGGTTCTTGGCAATATTGGAGGTGCAAATAATCACAAACAAGTTGCATTCAAGTGATAAACAAGTTTGTTACTATAAAAAGGGATGAATCACAGTTGCCCTAAGCAGTTCTTACCAATACGAACTGGGAGCCAGTGCTAAGCATTCCCTACACCTCAAGGTTTCTTTGTAGTCTCTTGGGATCTCTCAGGTCTCCGAGGTGTAAAACCTGTGCATTACATTATATACCTATGATAATTACTATGGTTACTGAAAGATAGAAACATTTCTAGTTACAGAGATGAGCCCTATTGGCTAAATTAGAGGTGGTTCCACGGTCCAAGATAACATTATATAATTCTGTAAAGTCATCAGTTTTGGAACAAAGACGTTCTTATACAAAGTCTTACATAACAAGGTGAAGTGGTGTCCATCACCAAAAGATGGCAATGTTGCCTTACACATTATAATTACTTCAAAGACAGGTGTCTTGGCATCTGACAAGTAAGAAATAGACAGAAAATACATGGTATAATGTGTGTGCATTAGCAAGCAAAGTGAGTTACAATAATATGTATTCATATCCTGACATCTACTCTTATACGGTAGATGCCCTAAGCCCTATGTATTAGTATAGCCTATGCCTAAACGTTAGCTGTCTACGGTGTACTCTTGAGGGTATCAATTAGGGTGCAGGGACCTCGTGTAACAGTGGGGAACAGAAGTCACAGGGGAGGAATGATTGTGGGGTGTAATAACTGTGGAGGGGCAGTATTCATGGACACCCTGTGGAGAGCGGGGGGCCCATCTGTATAAGGCTGGGGAGGCTAGAGAAGGAAGTACTAAGGCTAAGGGGGGAAGTGTCAAAGATGATGACGGAGCAAATTAGGTCAGGAGGAGAAGGAAATGTGGAAAGGACAAAAGACATCCAGGAAAAGAAAAAAGATGGGAGGAATAAGAGGGACGGGGGGTGGTTAGGACAAAGGCAGTGGGGGTGACACAGATACGGGGGACAAATGTGCAAGGTGAACTGGAGAAGGAGTATAGGGAGTTGGTAATGTAGGGAGCACAGATGGCAGCAGACCTCTAACAGAGGAGTCAAATGAGGGGGAGGAGAAAGAGGAAGCGCAGTCCATGGGTACAAAGAACAAAACAACTGAGGAGGGAGATGAAGAAATAGGTGAATTGGTGCAAAAAGGTTGAGTACAGCAGAGAACACAGGGGGAGAAATAGAGACAATAGGAAGGAACACTGTGCAGGAGAAAGAAGAGGAAGAGAATGGGAAGGACGGGGAGAGGAAGAATGGAGGTGCCTTGGTCTTGGGGGACTCGATACTAAGAGGGATCAGGTGGGCAAGCAAAGGGGAGAGACACAGTAGAATCTGGGTGGAAGCCATGCCAGGAATGAAGGCAGAAAGGGTGGGGCAATCTATGCTAAGATATGCAAGCAGGGGAAGGGCAAGGCCTCACCTAATAATGCACCTGGGGATGAATGACCTGGCTGATGGGACAGTAGGGGAGGTTAAGAGGCGGTCTGAGGAACTGGGACCTGTGTGTGAGGGAGTGGGCAGATCTGTCACCTTCTCAGAGGTACTTCCCATTCCCAGGGCAAGCATGGCAAGAAATGGGAGAATTCAAGAGTTTAACAAATGGCTGGGTGCCTGGTGTTGGGAAAAGAGGTATGGGTTGGTAGGAGGGTGAGGGGACCTGGGAGAACAGCAGTCTGTATGCAAAAGATAGACTGCACCTAAGTGAGGAAGGAAAAAATGTACAGAAGGAAAGGATAGGGAAGCACATTGAGGAGCATTTAAACTAGGGGAGGAGGTAGCAGGTGGGATAGTGGTGTTCAGAGGCCTAGTGATGAGAAACCAAATGGGCTTACCCCCATGATAGCAAGGTAAGGAGGAAGGCAACTACTAAGGGAGTGGACATAAGGGAGAGAGGCAGGGGGAAGGTAGAGACAGCGGTTGCAGGGTAGTAGTACTAAATGCTAGAATCTGGGAAATAAGGGGCAGAACTACAGGCTCTTTCGGAGGAGGGTGGCGTGGACTTGGCGGCAATAACTGAGACATGGGCCACCCAAATCCACGACTGGGACATGACAGTTCCGGAGTATAGATTACACCGGAAGGATAGGGAAAATAGGAAGGGGGAGGGAGGTGGCATTGTACTTAAAGGAGGGATTAAAATGTGTAAGGAAGGAGGGAGAGAAGAGAGATACAGAAGCACTGTGGATGCAACTACAGGATCCCAAAAATAGATCACTAAGACTGGGGGTGGTGTACAGGCCACCCTCTCAAACTGAAGGGATGGACAGGGTACAGGCAGGACAGATCAGGAGGAAATGCGGGAAGGGGGGGCTGGTAATAGTAGGGGACTTCAACGTGCCAGGAGTGGAGTGGGACACACCTACCACAAAGAGCAGAAGGGAGCAGGTAATGCCGGATGCCTTCCAGGAAATCTTTCTAGTACAGTTGGTCAAGGAATCAACTAGGGAAAGGAACACCCTTGACCTCGTCCTGATGAACGAGAAGTGGGAGAGGGATGTGAGGGTAGAGGAACCACTGGGTAGGAGTGACTACTGGACAGTATGGTTCCAGTTACAGATGGCTAAAGAGAGGATGGCATCTGGCACAAGGGTGCTGGATTTCAGGAATGCCAACTTTAAGATGATGATGAAAGAAGTGGTACAGGGGTTCCTGTGCAAAATTCAACCAAGGATGGACACACCGCAAAGGTGGGAACTGATAAGACAGGGGATAGTGGAGGCAACAGAAACTTGTAGCAGTGCCCAGACTAAGAAGGCTAGGGGGAAGAAATCCAGCTGGATAAATAAGGGGTGCTAGACTGGGTGAGGAAGAAAAGGGCAGCTTGCAGGAGATACAAAAAATCGGGGACGAAGGACGATAGGGAAGAATACCTGAAAGAAGCGAAGGAAGTAACCAGGGGGGAAGGGCAGTCAAGGCAGCAAGGGAACTCAGGCTGGTGCAAGGCATTAAAAAAAGGGGAGAAAGACTTCTTTAGGTACATCAGGAAGAAAAGAAGCTGTAAGGACCAAATTGTAAGAATTAAGAAGGAGAGTGGATGAATGGAAGAATGGGATGAAAAAGCCGAAGTGCTCAATGACTACTTCCGTTCAGTCTTTATGAAAGAAAAGGAAGAGGCACTACCCATAATAGGAGGGATAATAGAAACAGATAGGAGGTGACAGATGGAGAAATCACAGTGGGGAGGGTGCTGGAGGGGTTAAGGGCATTGACGGTAGACAAGGCTCCAGGACCGGAGGTAGTACATCCAAGAGTGCTGAAGGAGCTGGCAGAGGTCCTGGCAGGACCCTTGGCAGACTTATTTAATTCATCTCTAGACACAGGATGCATACCGCAGGACTGGAGACTGGCTCACATGGTTCTCTTCCACAAGAGTGGACCCAAGGATGAACTGGGGAACTATAGGCCAGTAAGTCTAACGTCCATAGTGGGGAAGCTAATGGAGACCATCCTAAAGGATAGGCTAGTGGCACTATTGGAGGTGAATGTGGTGTGGGACAGGAGGCAGCATGGCTTCATCAAGGGCAGGTCATGCCAGACCAGCCTAGTAGAATACTATGACTGGGTGACTAGGCAAATTGACAAGGGCCATGTGGTTGATGTCCTGTACCTAGACTTCAGTAAGGCCTTTGATTCAGTACAACATGGGAGACTTGGAATCAAACTACAGGGCACAGGAGCAGGAGCAAAATTGGTGGGGTGGTTGGAGAACTGGCTAAAATATAGGCAGTACAGGGTGGTGGTAGGTGGGGAATACTCATTCCCTAAGCCTGCGACAAGTGGTGTTCCACAGGGTTTGATTTTGGGCCCAGTGCTGTTTGGCATATTTATTGCAGACATCTTGGAGGACATCAGCAGCAAAATCAGCCTATTTGCAGGGGACACCAAGATGGGATTGGTGGTGGATGACCGGGGAGGTGAGTGGCGGGGGCTACAGGAGGATTTGTCAAGGCTAGAGGCATGGTCTGACAGATGTCAGCTGGGGCTCAATGCAAAAAAATGCAAGGTGCTGCACTTCGGAACAAAAAATCTGCGGAGAAGCTACCATCTGGGGGAGTCCAGCTGGAGGTAACAGAAGAGGAGAAGGAGCTGTGGTGTTCATCACGGAGCAATGAACAATTCTGCATAATGCAGATAGGCAGCAGCAATGGCAAACAAAATGCTGGGATGCATTGCAAGATGAATTACCTCCAGAAGAAGGGAGGTTATTCTACAGTTGTACTGATCATTGGTTAAACCCCATCTTGAATACTGCGTGCAGTACTGGTTCCTGTACCTACAAAGGGACATTAAGCTGCTGGAGGGGATGCAGCATAGAGCAACGAAGATGATTCAGGGCCTGGGAGAACTGCCATATGAGGTCAGACTGAGAAAGTTAAAAGTACACACTAGAAGAGAGGAGAGACTGGGGGGGATAAGATAGAGGCCTTCAAATACATGAAAGGGATTATCAAAATGGACACAGAGGCTCTATCAGAAGGAGGGTGGGAGAGGCACTAGAGGCCATGACATAAGATTGGAGGGGGGTAGTTTCAGGAGGGTGGTGAGGAAGCATTTCTTTACAGAGAGGGTGATGGCAAAGTGGAACGCACTACCAGCTGAAGTGGTGGCATGTACACAGTGGAATGCTTCAGAAGGGATGGGACAGGGCAAGGGAGGGTAAGGAAGATAAGGGGAGGGGTGGGGCAGCTGCTGAATAGGGAGCTAGCTACATTCACGAGCAGCCTAGATAGACCATGATGGCCTTTTGCTGCTGGTAGTTATCGTATGTTCGTATGTTTATATGTAGATGAGAGCTAGAGATAAGATTTATTAAATACTGTGCAGTATGTCCAGCTTCTTGGAAATGAAGCAGTAGAACAGTATAAAACCAGTAAGTATCTTACTACTCTGAAACCTAATGTAATCAGTAAACCTTAAAGCTTTAGGCATTTGGTTTCTATCTGGGGTACTTTCAGGTTCTTTATACTGTAAAATATATATGGAAAAATAGCATTGATGTTATGTAAAAGGAATATTGTTCCATATGCTGGTAATAATGGTTCTTATATTGTATTTACTGTGAAACTTCCAGAGGAAGTTTATGCTCCTGAGTTCTAAAACTAGAGGGAAAGCCTTAAAAGGGAACAATAAACACTACAAGCCTCACATCCAAGTACGGTGCTAGTTACAATTTTCACTTTGTGTGCAAAAACATTTTTTACTTATTGCTTATTGCAGTACAGCAGCTTTATATGACTGATTTTGGTGACTTCCAAGCTAACTTTTGCTGTATTCAGTAGTCCCAGAATCCCCTGCATCTGACATCAAAATGGAGTTGCAGCAGTGGGAGATGCAAAAGTCTGCAGTGCATGTTAGAGATTGTATAAGCTCAGATCCAGTGTTTGCTGGTTTCGCTGTTCTTCCAGGGATAAGTACAATACACTGCACTTCATCCTGGTGGGCTTCATCATTCCTGTTGAAAATGTGACCCTTGACAGGAGTCGCAATGCAGGCGGCCGCCAAGTAAGGTGCATCCAGGGTGACCCCGACTGAATACCTTCTAGGGGGAATGCGTGGCACGTACAGGTATGCACTGCAGCCCCCATGGGAAATATTCAGCCCAGGAATGCAAATGAACTAATTGAGCATGCAGAGTGCAAAGGGGCCTTATGCATGCTCATTACCAGCCCATTTTCATGTTGACATGGGGATGAATGCACCAGAGCAGCTCTCGGCCCTGAACCCCAACCATGACTGCTCCCATGTGGGACAGGCCCTGAAGTCTCTGGTGGTACAGTGGCACCCCCCTACCCATTCCACCAGCCCTGATTGTACTGGAGTCAAGGCTCTATGGGTTTCATATTGTAGGGACCCCAAAGCCATCCCTAATTGCACCTGAATACGCTCACAATCCATGTCCATAGTGTTGTGGCCCCTGTTCTCCCTCAATGGTGCACAGACAGCCCCCCGCTCCCTCAACCCATCACATTGTGACAACTGGTTCTGTAATGGTATCATACCACTCTATTGGTGGGTGGCAGAGCACTCACAGTGGGATGCTGGAATGTGTTATACGTAGGCATGAGCTGTGTGTGGGTGATAACACCCAGTGGACATACTCCTCAGGCACTCGCATGTGGATCCATCATTCCAGTGCCATTGCATTGCTCAGTGTGGGTGACGGCCGATGTTGTACCCACTCACACAGGTCCCAAAACAGTCATGTTACAGCTAAACTCCCATTTATTTGTACAATTGGGGAACTGCAGATGAACTATCTATAGCCTGAAGCGTACACTGCAAATGGCATTACAAGACACCGTACCTCATGGCACCCGGGATACTTCAGAAGTCCAGAGGGTGGCATGTTACACAGGGTAACAGGGGAGAGTGTGGACTTGCACTGGTGTATGACAACAGGAAGATACAGCATTGACAAGGCATGCATTGGAGGCATGTAAATTCCCTCTTCAGTTTGCCAGGGACTTACACACAACTGCATACACTGGTGGATCCGCAGCTGGCATGGTGCCCCAATGCACGGTACAGTTGGGTCATTCCAGAGTGCAGGTCCCCAGCCTGGGTTCAGTGCAGTCAATGGCTGGCCATGGCAGGGTGCGAAGCGCAGTGGCAATCTTTGCAACAGGTTGGGTATGGGGGGAGTGAGGGTGTCTGTGTACAGGGGCAGTGGATGTTAATCCTGTAGACTATGGATATGGATCATGGTTTCCTCTGGTGCAATCGGGTCTGGGGGGCCCTACACTATAGAGCTCTTCAAGGATTGAGCTGGCTAGATTGAGGATGGAAAGGGGGTACCTCTAATCTACCAGGGCTGCCAGGCTGTTGTGCACCTGGGTGCACATCTGCAGCCTGCCAGTGGGTGGCTGGCCAGGTTAGGTCAGCCATTCATGGCCTAACTGTGGGCTGCCATGCTCTGTACTGTAAGGGGCACATTCCCACTGAATTTGCTGCAGCGTGGCATATGTATGGTATTGCCCCCTCAACTTAAACAGCATACCATTTGTGTGTATCATGGCCCATTCCCTTTGGGGCCGGCACATCTCGTACGTTTGAATATCATGCTGTTGCGCATTGTTGGAGTTGTGTGGCTCATCTGCCTTTTCCACTGGGATGCGTTGCATATCTTCTTTGAATACAGGGGGCTCTGGTCTAGGTAGCCTGAATACATTATAAAAATGGTAAAATCATGACCCCACTGAAAACAAGATACTGCATCTAATCTGGGAGAGCCTGAGTAAATATAGTGCAAAATGTGTAAATGAACATCCCTGTGACAATGAGATGTAGCATTTCCCTGCCCTATCTAGGATACAAAATATAGGATAAGAAATATTCAGTGCTCCCAGATCCAAATAACCATTACTTTGTAAGAAGCTCTCTTTTTCCCTGTGCTTTCCCTACAAAGGCAGAATCAAATCCCTATATAAATCCCTGTAAATTGTTTCCATAAGCCACTGGTTCTTTATTTATGACTTGTTCTTTATTTATTATATCAGCAGCCCTTTATCAGGAAAATAGCTCTGATTTCCTGCTCAGTATTAATATTGTATGTCCTGAAGGACTTGAAATGGATATGGAGCATTGGTGGATATGGTGGAGCATTGGTGGTATAGTGCTGAGCACAGATGCCTTCCAAGCACTTGAACCAGGTTCGATTCATGGCCACTGCAGGGATAAGTTTGTAAGTCACATGTGGGGTACATCAGGGATCAGTTCTGGGGCCAGTCCTTTATCAGTATCTTCATCAGTGACATCGCAGATGGACTGGAGGGTAAGGGTTGTCTGTTTGCAGATGACACCAAGATCTGAAACAGAGTAGATGGTCCAGATGAGGTGGGCAGAATGAGAAGAGATCTGGATAAACTAACAAAATGGTCAGAAGAGTGGCAACTGGAGTTTAATGCAAAGAAGTGCAAGATCATACACATAGGAAAGAAACCCAGAAGCCACCTAGGCTGAGGGAGTTGCTGGCAGTCTGAGAAGAAAGAGACTTGGGCGTCATCACCGATGACCTGAAATCATTCAAGCAGACCACTAAAGGAGTAGGTAAGGCTAGAGGGATGTTGGGGTGCATTAGTAGGGGTATCACAAGTCGGAAGAGGGAGGTAATAATCCCTCTTTATAAGACACTGGTTAGGCCCCATCTGGAGTAATGTGTGCAGTACTGAGGCCACACCTTCACAAGGACATTAACCAAATTGAGGCTGTCCAGAGAAGGGCAACCAAAATGGTGCAGGGACTGCATCAGAAAACATATGAGGACAACTTAATGGAGCCCAATATGTATACCCTAGAGCAAAGGAGGGAGAGAGGTGATATGATCGAAACATTCAAACACCTTGAGGGCATTAACAATGTGAAAGAGTCTAACATGCTTCAATATAAGAAAAAATAGCAGGACAAGAGGACAAAGCATGAGATTAGAGGGAGGCCGATTAAGGAGTAATGTGAGGAAGTTCTTTTTCACAGAAAGAGTAGTGGATTCATGGAATGGCCTACCTCAGGAAGTGGTGGCTATGAATACAGTGCAGGGCTTCAAACAGGCATGGGATAGGCATAAGGGAGCAATACAGATGAGTATAAATAGATAGGCCATTGACAGAGCAAAGGCCGATGGCACATTCATAAGGCAGAAAAAGAAATGGGCAGACTGAATGGGCCTTGCAGTCCTTATCTGCCATCAACTTCTAAATTTTTATGTTTCTAAATGATCTGGATTAATATGCTATGCATAGGGAATAATGGGGGACTATATGAAATAAATATCAAGCTAATTATTTCATGAACTGTACTCAAAATTAGTAATCACAAATCAGACAATCTTTCAAAAGATACCAGTAATGCTTGTAAATAAATTTATTGCAAATAGAGACATTTACACTCAGACACACACATATATATGCATACACACACACACACACACACACACACACACACACAAATGGCATTTTTGCATCTTATAGTTAGTTTTCAGACAAATTCTCATATACTTTTTTTCTGTCCACCTGATGGAATCTTGAATGAGTTAAGTAAATGTTATTTTATCAAGGCCCTGATCCAGCAACTCAGTAAATACACACTCGGTATACCATATTATAAAATGACAAAAAATGGTTTTCTGTTTGCAGTTCTTTGATCAGGAATTTTATAAATGGCATAAGTTATTTTTGTCACATCTATGTTGGTCCAATAAAAGGTATAAAATCATTTGTTTCTGTACCACTCATGGTTTGTCAGCAGTTAATTCATTAGATGAGGTCTCCCTTGCCTAGAGTTTGATTGTTTCTCCATCCCTCCCCCAAACACACACACGCGCACACACACACGCACACACTTACTATAAGAGTTCTCAATAGCTCTTATCTGTTATGTTTGGGAAGCAGGCCGCAGCCCTTTTCTGTTAAAAAGAAATTTATGTATTTAGTCTAGGTAGTTCACTGAAGACCTGGCATTTTATCAGATAGGTCTTGAGAGGTTAAAAACAGTGTAGATCTTTACAAAATTTGCTGGGAAAGGGTAACATTCATGAATCTTTCTTGAAAGATATTTATTCCCAATTGAATTCGTAGCAAAAAATGTTTAAATGCTAATTATTTAAATGTGCAAGCTGTTGCATTTCAAAGGGGGTAAACAAATCTTCAGTTTAATAGGCAACCGATATTTAACAAGCTGTTTCAGTTTCCTAATGGCCATCAGATAAGCAGCTTGTGGTTATGTCTCCAACATTCTAAACAGAAAGAATGGATTATTTTATTTTAGTTGTCATAGTGATTTGTAGATGTGGAAGAATATATTGAAATGTCCAAAAAATGAGTTCCACGAAACGCCATTTTCAAGCTACAGATAGCAAAATGGCTGTAGGCTCCTCCCACAGCCATAAAATATCAGAGTTTATGAAACTCTAACATGACCTGCAGGCTAATGAATCTCACACTACTACAGCCCTCCTCTGATGTCAGCTGCAGGGGAGTCTGTGATTTGTAGTTACAGAAAATATGAACTTGGCAGTCATAAAAATCAGCCTGATACAATCTACTATGTAAACAATAATACCGGACAGGGTGAGTGGTATTGGGCAATACCGGACTGCCCATGGGTGTAGTGAGGCCCAACGCTGCAGGTGGGTGGTCTTATAGCCCCCTGGAAGGTCAGGCATTGCCCAATACTGCTCACCCTGGAGGGTATGGGCAAACTGTATTACTGTATATATGTTTGAAAAGTAATACTTTTCCTGTTAAAATTTTAAAACCCTAAAGTGTTTTATTTGTTTTGTAATAAAATAGTTCCTTTGCCTGCATTACAGTGCTGTTTTTTTTTTTTTTAGGTGGGGACTTTTGTTCTACTTGAGCCTCCGTAGTTCTGAGTTTTACACTTTTTGTCATGGTTATTCCCAACACAAACAGGCTTTAGAATTGATAAACAGTTTTTTTTTTGCATGTATGTATGTATTTATTTATTTATTCATTCATTTATTGTCCGTTGCTTTCGGCTACACATTGATCTGTGAGACATAGTGGGCTGGTGGCTGCACTATGGAGCTACAGAGGGATGGAAATATGGGAGCTGTACAAGGAGGTCAGCCATAGTAGGAAATAAAAGAAATTAAGCATGTCAGAAACAGGTACATTTCAATATATTACTGTAGATTTGCAGCACTGTAATAAACTAGGGTGCTTTAGTTAGCAGGGGTACTATTTACATTTTTAAGTGATCAGCATGATTGGAGTGAGGAGCCATGGTGGGACTTTCTTAACTTCAGCTCCCTGGACTTTGAGATGCACTGACAGCTTGCTCTAACTACTTCATTGGTCAACGTTTGAGGGAGCGGGAGCCACAAGTACCTCTGTCCTGAGTTAGCAGTGTGCTGTGACTGAAAAGCTATAATTTAATTTTAATTTTTTTTTTTAAGTGATGGTTTGGTTACATGGTGTGTGGTGGAGCTGAGTTCTCTTGGGTGGGGGGCTGTGTTGCTCGATCAACAGCTAAGCAGGAAAAAAAATGGCAGTTGGGCAGTTTGAAAATTTGCGGTGCCCAATGATAACCTAAGTAATGGGTCACCCCAAACTGGCACTTATATTTTTCCAGGCTCTGTTGAAAAAAAAATGCATGCCTGACCATGGGTTTCAGCCAATAAGCATTCTTTATATTTCAAGACCATTTTCTAAATTAATTTAAACATTAGTTAAAAAAAATATTTTCACACAAAGTTTCCTTTTAAATATGACCTATGAAAGAGCAAATCTTATTTCTGCAAAAATAAAAAATAAAATAAACTAAGGCTTTAGACTCAAAATAATTGTCACTGTTTAAAACAGTTTAGAACTGTTATTGTTTTGACCCTGACCTACAGATAGTATGTTATCAATCTCAAATGTTAGGAATGCAAGTGGCCATCTTTTCTGAGATTTCAAATACATTTTGCATGTTGGGAGTGACATTTTGAGGCATGCTTCATGCTAATATATTTATTGCTCTTTCTGTATCACTATCTTCTCTATTGGTTCTCTAGTAATGACATTAGAGAATCCTCTTAAGGCATGTTTTGCATGAATGGGCAGTCCTTAAAGACGAAGTAGGTCACGTTTAAAGATTTATGGGTGCTTCAATAGGTCAAGAAGGTTCCCTTTTTGGCATCACTCCTAAGACAGAAAATACTATCTGGCTAGCCCAGGGAGAAGGATTTTGTTAACTCAGTACTGTACATTTAATTAGCAAGTACATTCAAAGGTACAGCATAAATCACAGTAGATACCTTCTCCCAAAAAAGTAGCTGTTGGAAATCTGGGCTCCTGTAGATACATGTAGATACCTGTAGAATTTGATAAAGATGTATAAGAAGGAAGTTGATAATTTTTGTGGTTTTCTGCCCATTGTACTCTATGAACATCTCATGAAAAAGGTTCTTAATTTAAAATATTATGCAGTAATAACAGTACATTAACTCAAAAACATGTTCATAAATTATATTACAGCATATCTCAAACTACTGGTTAAGGAAAATGTTAACACACAGTAGAAGTACAATGCATTTCCCATTACTTCTTGACAGTGTTGCCTGTAAATGACCCTTGAAACATAAGAACATAGAAATATAGACATTGATGGTGGATAAGAACCGCAAGGCCCATCCAGTCTGCCTGTACTGCCTACCTGCATCAACTGCCGCTGTCCCTACTTGGTCATTGGCTTTAGCATCTTCTTCCCACATATAGGGTTCCCTTATGCCTATCCCATGCATGCTTTAATCCCCCCCCCCCCATTATTGCTCCCACCACCTCTTGGGGTAGACTAGTGCATGCATCCACCACCCTTTCTGTGAAAAAACTTCCTCACATTCCCCTTTATTCTGCCCCCTCCAATCTCATATCATGCCCCCTCATCCTTGTACATCTCCTATACTGTAAGATGTCACCACTTGCACTTTGTTTATGCCCTGGAGATACAGTACTTGAAGGTTTTTATCATATCTCCCCATTGTCTCCTCTCTTCCAGCATATGCATATTGGAAGTATTTCAATCTAGAGACATAGAATCTGTCAGCAGCAAAGGACTTTACAGCCCACCTAGTCTGCCCATTTCCCTACTCACTGATACAGCCCCAGATCCTATTTGATATGTGGCTCTCCTGCTCTGCACATCTACATGGTACCCTTATGTCTATCCCATGTACTCTTGAAACCCTGTAGTGCTTTTGCCCCACCACTTCTGCTGTAAGGCTGTTACATGACTCTACCACACTTTCAGTGAAAAAGTACTTCCTAACATTACCCCTGAGCCTTCCACCCTTCAACCTCATATCATGCCCCCTTGTTCTTGTGCAGAGTTTTCTCTGAAATATGCTTTCCACCTGCACCCTGTTTATTCCCCTAAGGTACTTTTTTTTTTTAGTTGTTTAACCAGGAATAGCACACTAAGCTGAAAGCTTTTTTACAGGTGCGACCTGGGAGCACAGGGAAGTTAAATGACTTGCTCAGGGTCATACAGTATGTAAGTGGAAGCTGTGGGATTCAAACCCAGGTCTGGTCTGCTGGATGTCACCAGATTTGTAGCTCAGAGCCTTAAACTACTGTGCTTTACTCCCTCCCAAAGTCTTGAAAGTCTCTATCATATCTCCCCTCTCCCTTCTTTCCTCCAGTGAATAGATATTAAGGTCCTTATGTCTTTCCTCATAGGGCTTCTGGTGCAAGCCCTGTACCATCTTAGTCACACTTCTCTGAACTGCCTCCACCCTGTCTATGTCTTTATGAAGATGCAGCCTCCAGAACTGTACACAATGCTCGAGGTGAGGTCTCACCAGTGTTTTGTGCAGTGGTATCACCACCTCCCTTCTTCCACTAATGATACCCCTTCATATGCATCCAACATGCACTGGCCATCCCGACAGCCTTTGTTCACTGTTTGGCCACCTTTAGGTCATCTTAGATGATTATTCCTAAATCCCTTTCTTCCGTTGTGACCATCAGCAGCTTTTCTCCAACATGTAACTCTCCACAAGGTTTCTACATCCCAGGTGCATGACTTTGCACTTCTTTGCATTAAATTTTACTTGCCACACTTTGGACCATTGTTCCAGCTTTCCTAGGTCCCTTCTCATTTTCTTGACCTCACCTGCGGTGTCTACCCTGTTGCAGATCTTGGTGTCATCTGCAAATAGGCAAACCTTTCCCTCCAGCCCTTTGGCAATGTCTCTGATGAAGACATTAAAAAGGACTGGCCCCAGGACTGATTCTTGAGGCACACCAATTGTCACCCCCTTTCCTCAGATTGGATCCCATTTACCACCGCCTTCTGCTTTCTGTACCTCAACCAGTTCCTAACCCAGTTCCCCACCTTGTGGCCCACACCCAGGATACCCAACTTGTTAACCAGTCTTTCATGTGGAACAGTGTTGAAGGCCTTATTGAAATCGGGGTAGGTGACATCCACCACTCCACCTGATCCAACTTCTTTTTCACCCAGTCAAAAAAGTCTATCAGATTTGTTTGACATGACCTTCCTACTGCGAATCCATGCTGCCTGGGATCCTGTGCTTTACTGGATTCCAGGTATTCAACAATCCTTTCCTTAAGCAGTGCCTCCATAATCTTTTCCACTACGGAGGTGAGGCTGACTGACCTATAGTTTTCAGCCTCCTCCCTGCTTCCACTGTTGTGAAGAGGGAGTACATGAGCCCTCCTCCATTCCCCTGGAACCACTCCTGTATTGAGCTACTCACTAAGTATGGCTGCCAGTGGTGCTGCTAGCACCATATGTAGTTCCTTTAATATCCTGGGGTGTATACCATCTAGTCCCATTGCTTTGTCACCCTCAGTTTTGTGAGTTCCTCTAGGACTCTTTCTCCTGTAAATAGACTGGTGTTCACCTCTCTCCCCCCATTTTTTCTGATGCCTAGTTGTGGTCCCTGTTCCTCCCCCTCTTCAGTTTATACTGAACAGAAGTATTTATTCAGTACTGATGCTTTTTCTAGGTCTCCCTCCACACACTCCCTTTCACCCACCATGAACCTTACAATCCCTCCCATGACTATGCTTCTTTCACTATTGCACCTATAGAATGTCTTGTCCCCTTTCTTTTCCATCTGTGCTAATTTTTCCTTTGTTTGTGCCTTTGTGCTCATAACTGCATTTCCTGCTTCCCTCTGTCTATTTAGGTACACCACCATATCCTCTTCCTTCTGTGTCTCTTTGTATTTTCTGAAAGCCACTTTTTTGGCTCTCACTTTCTCTGCCACCTCCTTTGAGAACCATACCATAGTGGCTTATTTCTTCTCTTGCCCTTGTTTTTCAGCCTAATGCACTGATTTGTCACCTCCACTATGGCCTCTTTTAGGTGTGCCCACTGTCCCCAACCTCCCTCTTGCATCCTTCCTCACCAGGGCTTCTTTGGTACATACCACCATCCTAGCAAAGTCTGCTGTCCTGAAATCCAAGAACCTCACCTATGTGTGGTTTGACTGTGACCCTGTACCTATATTACACTACACTGTGTGGTGGTCACTGGACTCTAGGTGACCATCAATCCAGACTTCCTTGATTCTGTCGTCAGTGGTCAGTATTAGGTCCAAAATCACCTTGTTCCTGGTGCGGTCTAGCTCGAACTACCTGGGACCTTCCTCCTGCAGTGATTCTGTGATGTCTCTGCTCCTGGCCGAGGCCACCACCTGGATGGTCCAATTCACTTCTGGCATATTAAAATCACCCAGCAGCAGTATCTCCCCTTTTGCTGCCATCCTGTGCATTCTTCCACTAGGGCCCTATCCAGCTCCTCTCCCTGTGCTGGAGGCCTATACAGCACTCCTGTGTGAACTACTGTGTCATTGTCTGCCTCAAGGGTGACCCACAGTGTCTCGGCCTCAACCTACCTACCCTGTACTGCTGTTACTTTAAAGCTTCCCCATCCTTTTTTTACCCTCCCTATCCCTGCTGAATAGAGCATAACCTGGTTCACTTACCTCCCAGTCATGGTTTCCAGTGTACCACATCTCAGGTAGTGCCACTATGTCCAGGTTAGCCTCCGTCATCAAGTCCACAAGGTTAGGGATTTTATTTCCCAGGCTGTGGGCATTTGTATACATGGCTTTCCATGTTTCAGTGGTTGGACTCCTGCTAATCCCTCTTTTGTCCTTTTGTCTCCACTTTGTAACTTCAGTTTCTTTCCTTTGCTGCCTCCCTCCCTTCCTCTGCCCTACCTCTTTGTACAAATTCTGGTATACCTGACAACAACTTACCTTCCTGCACTTCCCTGCTGGCTTTTCTAGCCTGTGGGAGTGGGCAGCTTGCATCTCCCTGCTCCCATCCAATGAAACCCAGATTGTTTCCAACTCTAAAAGAAGTAACGGCAATCTACCTGAATTGTTTTAAAAAACAAGCTTGACAAATGCATGGGTGCCAGTGGTATCAATGGATATAACCACTTTTACATTGGCCAATGGACTACACTGACATATGTCTCCTTTCATCAGACATTTCATGTGTTCAAATATCATCAAGGAAGAACATAAAGAACACACTTCTTGGGTCATTTTTCTCCCCCATCCCCTATTGCTTTGGGTGTTCCCCAGGTATCAGTTCTGGGGCCCCTTTCATTTAGTTTATTTCTGAGTATGTTACCCACCATTAGCAATAGCACCAATACATTTCTTTATGCTGATGATGCAGTGGTCTTCCTGAGCAGTTCCTATCTTCCTAATTTGAGGGAACTTTGCAATCTGATCCTGAAAATTTGAAAAACTGGTTTCTTCAAAATAAATTGGTGTTGAATGCAAAACTAAAAAAGTTAATGTTTTTATAACCATTGAAAGAGGCTGCCTGTTGATCCAGTCCTCTCTTTAAGTGCCTTAAAAGGAGTAGAAATTGAGCAAGTAAGGGAATTTAAATACATTGGCCTCACCTTGGACAGCTTCTTCTCCTATGAAACAAAAATAGCTACAATGGTAAAAACAGCTCATCATAGGCTGGGAGCTTTATATTGTCTCCTGAACCCCTCCCAGGAATGATGGACGCTACACTTATTTCACTTTTTGGTTGCTCGTTGGCAATATTTATTTTGGCACAAAGAATATTTACATCCACAATGTTATTACTTCAAATTTCACACATAATAATTCATTCAAAGTTTTCTTGGTTTTGGCCTCTTCCTTTCTCTGGTTGTTCCTCCATCTTGACTTTTCAGGGCCAGGGCACTGTGAATCCAGCCCCCTCCTCTAACACCAGAACCAGGCTGGTTCCACCTACCTGGGCTTTCGCCCTCCAGGCCCAAACACTTCTGAATCTGGCACCCGGACCTATTCCCCCTTCCTGCTTTAACATCATGTCTGTGTTCCTTGTCCCCAGCTCATGTATCCTACCCCTCTACCCCCCACTCCCCCTTTTCTTCTTCTAGCTCATCTCCCACTTGCCATTTTTGGGCCTCACTGTCCCCCCAAGGGGACTATGACCCAGCCCCCTGGGCCTGCAACTGCCTCTCCATAGCAAAACATACCAGCCCCTTTCCCAAAGGCCCACAGGGCACTCACTCTGCTCTCCGCCTGTCTTTGTGCCAACCGTGCCCCCTGAGCCTTCCTTAATAAGGGTGGGTGGGAAAAATTCAAGCAAAAAAAGGCCATCCTTCCTGTGTTCTGGCCTGATATACCCTTACAGGACCCCTGAGGCTCTGCCCCACCAGCCAATCCCTGATGCTCTGGCATCGCCTTGTCATCTTATCCTCCTACCTGGCTTGGTGACATCACTAGCCCCCACAGCTACCAAAGAGCTTTATGCTTGGGAAAGATAGGGGAGTTCTTTTTTACCCCGGCCAGCCAAAAACTTGCTACAGATGTGGCTCTCAGAATCATATAAGTAGTGTCTGTGACAAGATTGAATGCTCTGTTTGTGGTAACATTGGCCATACAGGTTCCCAATGGGTGGATGAACCTTTTTGCATCCTTTGTGAAGAATTGGAGCACACTTTCCAGACTTGCACTTGGGCAGCTCATAACTCCCCGACACTTGCTGATGGGGAAGAGCAACGTTTGATCATTACTGTTGCACAATTTTCTAGTTTATCTGACACTCTTTCTAGACCTCAACACGTACCCCCCCACCCTGTTGTGCCTGCTGTTGACCCCTTTTCTACTTTGCACGGACAGTCTGCTCCTGTTTTGAAGCCACAAACCTTGACTGTGGCTCTCCCTTCCCCTTCCTCTGATCTTGCTCTTTCTACCTCGGAAGAGGTGTTTATTCCTGTATTGCCTAGTACTTCTGGGACTTCCATGAACCCCCCCCGAACCTTTTGTTAGAGTTACACGGGGATCTAAAAGGGGGACTTCTCCTTCCTCTAAGGCCCTGAAATCTTCTGCTATAACTCATATGAACAAATTTGAGGTTTTACGCCACCCTCAGGACAACACGGACTCTGATACGTCCTCTGTTCTCTCCTCCCACCCTGACGTAACTACGGACATGGAGGTAGCCGTTGATAATATTGGTTCTCAAAAAAGAAAAGCTAAGGCAAAACTGAAACATAGAGAAGGTACCACTAGGAAATGTAGGCCAAGGTGAATTTTTGTGTTTTGTTTTCACTTTACCGTTTTCTTGTAAACATGTCTTCTGCTTTCTCAGTGCATACTGTTAGCGTTAGCAGTATAAAGAACCAGGCTAAAAGGGATGTAGTTTTTTCCTTTTTATCTGGCTTGACAGCCAGTCTCATCCTCTTGCAAGATGTACGTTTCCATGCTCTTCCAGAAATTTCCAGGGCCACTCATGCCTGGACCTCTGGGCTCTCTTTTTGGTCCTTTGGACAGGACCCTTGTTCTGGTTTGGGTGTGTGTTTTGTGTAGTATACCTGATGTTACTGTTATCAAACTGTTGGATGTTTACCCAGGTCGGCTTCTTTTGCTAGATGTTTTGATTTTTTCTGTCCCTTTCCGGATTATTAATATTTCGCCCCAATTAAAACTCATAGGATTGAACTGCTGAAACTGATTCAGCCTTATTTATATATGTCAATGCATGTGATTTTTGGGGGTGATTTCAATTGTGGGTTGTCCACTAAAGATAAGTATTCTACTTCAAAGACTACTAAGTTGTTTTGTGATACGAATTTTCTCAAACAATTGCTTCATTCCACAGGTTTACAGGGAGCATATTTATCTTTTATGGATCAGCATACTCCTACTTTTCACAAAGGCCCCCTTGCAACCCGTATAGATTTTTTTTTCTTCCCATCTTCAGCTTTCTGCTGCAGTTATTCAAGTTGCGGAATTTTCAGATCATAATTTATTGTCTATTTCTTTAGGCCCTTCCCTGACATCCCGTTTTGGCCCTGGCATTTGGAAATTGAACACTTTCCTGTTATCTGATTCACGTTTGTTAAGTCACTTAACTGAGTATATTCATAATCGAAAGTCTGTATTTTTTTATATGATGCCCCCTGGGATTAGTGGCGGGATACAAAATCTGGACTCCAAACTTTATTTAAAACTTATAGTAAGCATCATCATGATTCCCTGTATTTTCTGTACCACACTAACAGACGACTTCAGAAATTACTTACTGTCTCATACAACTGGCCATGATTTTTCCACCCAAATAAGAACTCTTAAGAAACAAATGATAGATTATCACCTTCTGAAGGCTACTTCTGTCCAGCACCAACAGAGTTTTGGGACCTCTGGTACCCATGACAATGTATGTCCATATGCTTCTATTCGGCGAACAGTAGAGAGTAAAACCTTTAATACGCTGTTTGATGACATTCTCACCGAACTCACTAATATTTCAGATATCAGGCACCATGTTACCTGTTATACACAAAAACTGTTTGGTCCCATGCCCCCCCCGCATCTACAATGGACTACCTTTCCTCTTTACAACTTCCTGATGTACCTTCTTCTGTTGTAGATGTGTTAGATGCTGAGATACAAGCACACGAAATTGAAACAGTAATCAAGTCTTTATGTCCAAGAGTGACACCAGGCCTGGATGGTCTCTCCAGTGAGCTGTATAGCTTGTTTTCTACTGACCTGAGTTCTGAAGTGGCTACAGTTTATAATTCTGTTCTACAGTGCGAACATCTTCTTTTAGACTTTAACATGGGTTGCTTGTTTTATTTACATAAAAAAGGGGATAGAAGATTGCTCTCCAATTGGAGACCTTTATGCCTCTTAAACACTGATTTTAAAATATTAACCAAAATGTTGGCTCTCAGACTTTCCAGATTGGCCACGTATGTGATTTCTACTGCACAATCTTGCAGTGTCCCTGGGAGATGTATACATGACCATCTAATTTTACTTAGAGATATGACTGAACATGGAAAATCTAATGTTTTACATGGTTTCATATTCTCACTGGACCAATGACAGGCTTTTGATTCTGTACATCATGATTTTTTTATGGTCTTCTCTTAGATATTATAAAGTACCTGATTATACCCTAGCTAGACTCCAGTTGCTATATCGTTCTGCAACTATTGTCCCCCTGGTTAATGGATGGAAAGGCCCTATGCTTCCTCTACACAGAGGGGTTACACAGGGCTGCCCTATTAGCCCACTTTTATATGTTTTTTTTTGGATCCCTTACTTTGTTCTATTAACTCAGCCCCAACAATTATGCCACTTCCTTCAGCCCCATACTCCATGTTGGCCTATGCGGATGATATGAGTCTCATGGTGGCTAATGTTGCCTCTGTAAGTTCTGCATTATGGCATTGTTCCAGGTTTGGGGCTGTTTCTGGCGCTGCCCCTAATCTTGATAAATGTGTAGGCTGAGGGCTGGGTCCCCCTATTCTAGGTGAGTCTTCTGTTGACATTAGACTTTATGACGAACCTATTAGAATTTTGGGCATTTTGTACAGTAATGGTCCTTTGGACGTCCTTAACTGGACTCCCAAATTAGATTATGCTCAAACTATGGTTGTGCGTTGGAATTCATGACAGGCAGTAAAAAAAAAAAGTTTACATGATTAAAACCTTTTCTGCTTCCCTGTTTCTCTTTCTGGCTTATATCCCCCAAGGCAATCTGAAACCAGATTGCTTAGTCTCTTTTTTCAAGCCCTATGGGGTAGCCGCCAGAACCCCATTAAAGGAGACAGTATAGCGCAGTGGTCTAAGGCTCTGAGCTGCAAATCTGGTGACATCCAGCAGACCAGACCTGGGTTTGAATCTCACAGCTTCCACTTGCAAACTGTGTGACCCTGAGCAAGTCACTTAACCTCCATGTGCTCCCAGGTCGCTCCCGTAAAAAAGCTTTCAGCTTAGTGTACTATACCTGGTTAAACAACTAAATTAAAAAAAAAAAAAAAGGCCAGATTACCTATCTCCCTATTTGGGATGGAGGCCTAGCTATGGTCCAACCTGTTTTTTTTTTTATACTAGTTTTTTCTTGTTCCATAATATTAGACCCCTGCTGGTTAATCAATATCGAGGTGGGAACCTTGGTTTCTTGAATCCTGTGGTCCTTGATTTCATAAATGGGAACTTAATCAACTGAAGGTTTTAACACATTCCTCCAGATTTCTGCTTATGTTAGGGATAGTTTTTTTCATTTGAAACAGTGGCAGATTACTAGCCATATGCTAATAACTGTCTCTAGAAAAACATTGTATAACTATTTAGTGGACCGCGTATGTTTGGACGTTGTTGTTTTGCCCAAATGTCCTACGCAACATCTCCCTGCTTTGCTCACTTTACTTCGTAATTCTAGGGTTCCCCAAAAGATGTGGGACTTACATTGGCTTAGCTGCCATGAACGTATCAACGTCAAATGCAACCATAAACATAAATCACTACAGGATAGATTTTGTTCCAGACCTGAATGTCAGCAACAGGAAGAAACTATTTCACACTTTTCTTTTTCATATATATTTATTGTTTCTTTTTGGACTCTATTAGCTGCCAGATGGCATGAACCTTTGTTTTCTTTCATTAATTATGACAATCTGATGTATGGTTCCCCCCCTCTTGGTCGCATTGGAATGTTAATACGTTGAATTTTATTTTTGTAATAATCAAATGGCATGTGTGGAATGCTCATTGTCTATTTAATTTACAGAATCAGGATGTGCCTCTTCTTACCATTATTCGACGGATTGAACATGATTTAAAGGCCACATATTTTTCTGAGGCAGAGCATTTGCCATCTGACTCTTTGTTGGAGTTATGGACACTATTACCTTGGATAACTGATTCTGATTTTCCAGTTACTTAAGTATTTTGTGTCTTATTTTTTCTCTGTATCATTTTCGTTTTATCTTTTTTTGTTCAGTTGATATTCAATAACAACTTCCCCTACTCTTTTCAATACGTTCCATGGGATCTTTAACATCCACCTGAACTACCACCAATCCAGGCAGATGGGACCTTGGTTTAACGTCTCGTCTGAAAGACGGATATCATTCATATCATTCATATATCGGGAGAGGAACATTTTGATGTTAGTTTTCATCTCTTGTCATCGTTAAATCATTTTTGATTTAAATATGAACATCTTAAAGAATCATCTTTGTGTATCTCCTTAATAGCCATTCCATTATCGAAACCCATGATTAAGAATATTATCATATTATTTCACATTGGGAGTGTAAATGTGTTTAACATTCTCTATTGGTTGAAGAAGCATTATGAGTTCTTAGACATTCCGGTTATTATCATTGATAGTGAACAAGTTTGAACAGGGGGATGGAAATTTAAAGTACGGTTACACCAAACCACTGCAGGTATTAAATCATCTATCATGATTTTTCATTCAGCTATTTTGACTTTTGTACATGATTATGTAACACACAAATTTGGCAGTGCCAGTACTCCATGTTCTAATACTTTCCCACCCTCTCCTTTGGGGATACCTGACTTACATGCTTATGTTATTTCACACTCAATGTAACCCATACAACTATCTGAAGTCATTAACACCATTAAATGTTTGCATAATAATATCACTCTGGGCTCTGATGGTTTAACATTGTTGATAAGATTGCCTCCATCAGGCTGGGGATTTGATCAGTATCCTCTATTGGGGCATGCAGTGGTGGGCCGGAGGTCTTGGGCATTCACCCTGCCTGGATCAACTTCGACCAGTTGGTGGTCACAGATATTGTGAAGGTCGTCCAGGAGTTGGGGCCAACCTGCTGTAGTCTGGACCCGAGTTCAACACGCCTTTTAGTTGGTTGTGTTGATGTCATCGGCCTGGTCCTGGCTAGGATAGTCCAGTGTTCTCTAGCAACAGGGGTCTTTCCTGGACTTTTGAAAGAGGCAGTCATAAGACCACTCCTAAAGAAAGCTTTGCTAGACCTGGATTACCTGGCTAACTACAGACCAGTCTCTAACTTTCCCATTGTAGGAACGATTATTGGAAAGGTGGTAACCTTCAACTGGAGACCAATTTGTCAGCTCATGACATCCAAGACCCTCTCCAGTCAGGATTCAGAAAAGGGCACAGCACTGAGACTTCCCTTATTCCTGTGCTTAATGAGCTCCTGGTGACGAGCGACAGAGGACGGTGTTCCATCCTTTTCCTCCTTGATCTCTCAGCTGCATTTGACACCATGGACAATGGGATACTACTGGATCACCTATAGGTTTGTTGTGGACTGTCTGGTACAGTCCTCAACTGGTTTCAATCATTCCTCACTGGTAGGCTGTAGTGGGTGGTGTAAGGCATTTTTTCCTTGGCATCCCTGCCCCTGCTATGTGGGGACCTGCAGGGCTTCATTTTGTTCCTTATATTACTTGCGGCATTTATGCTGCCACTAGGGGACATTATAAGATGGTATGGGCTGAGCTGTCACTGCTATGCGGATGATACTCAGCTATACCTGTCTTTTGGCCTACCTAGACTTTAGCAAGGCATTTGATACATTCCCACACAAAAGATTAATAAACGAGTTAGCTAACCTGGGAGTGGGTCACAGGGTGGTAGCCTGGGTAAAAAATTGAAAGGACAACAGGACGCATTTTTTCACAGAGAGGGTAGTGGATGCATGGAACAGCCTTCCCGAGGAGGTTGTGGAGTCAAATTCAGTGGGGAAAATTCAAGAATGCATTGGACAGACATAAGGCAATTCTAGTGAGGGGGTAGGAGGATGTAGGCTGTTAGTTAAGTAGGTTCTGCAGCTTATCCAATAGGTAGGAAAATGGGCAGACTGGTTGGGTCACGTGGTCCTTATCTGCCATCAAAGTCTATGTTTCTGCGTTTCTATGATTTGCACCATAGCAGCAAGAGGCAGTCTCGGTGTTTAATCAGTGCCTTACTGAAATCCAGAACTTGATGAGGACCAATTGGTTGGGGCTGAATACAGATAAGATCTGAAGTACTATGGTTGGAACCTGGTTGCCCAGAAGTGAGTGTGCAATCTGGTCAAGTCTCTGGGCTTAGGCTCAGGGACTTCCAGTTGCTCACTTCTGTCAGGGTGAGAAATCTTGGTGTTGTTGTGGACTGCAGCCTGACACTTAAATTTCAGGTGTCAGTAGTGGCAAGGAGTGCTTTTTACTATCTAAGAAACATTACCAGGATTAAACATCTGATACCCCCAGGTGATCTGCCATCACTGGTCCATGCCTTTGTGATGTCATGGCTCGACTACTGCAATACCCTTTACCTGGGGCTATTGGGGGTTGATCTTTGCTACCTTCAGCTAGTGCAGAATGTGGTGACCAGACTGTTAACTGATCTGTTGAGATTGTACCACATTACACCTGTGCTGCACTCTCTTCACTGGCTGCCTGTGAGGTGGCAGATCACCTTCAAGGTCTGTTTGCTGACCTACACAGCCCTACATGGTCGAGGACCCAGCTACCTGCAAGACTTCATACGGCCCTACCACCCTTCTCGTCCCCTTCGTTTTTGCTGACAAGGGATTCTTAGAGGTTCCAGGGGTGCCCCTTAAAACATCTAACGCTTGTACCTTTTCTTTTTTATTTATTTTGATTTATTGAAATGTTTCATCAGGAAAAGCACACTGAACAAAAAGATGCTTGTCTCATGGTGCTACCTGAGGGGAGGGGTTACAGAGGAGAGCAACTGTATACATTTATACAGGAAACAAAATTACACAAGTGAGATTACATGAGGGTAGATAGGTATACCACCCCAGAGTGAAATTACATGACGGTACATAGATATAACACCCCAGGAACATGAGTTAGGAGGAACATAGGAAACATTGCCACCCACATTGTTGCTTACATTATTACATGGAGTAAGGGAGAGATTGTACAAGGATTATAATGACAAAAGGTGTAAAATATGACTCCACACATGTCGGCTACAAGCTACGGTAATGCGGAGGACAGAGAGTCAAGTTAGAAGTGCAGTAGGGGTAAGTGCAGAGGTTGGGAATATATATATATATATGCCAGCATTTGTAGCTGTGGCTAAGGCCACTGGTCAGGCCACATAGGGTGAGGGGTGAGGGGTGAGGAAGAGAGCAGGTAATACAGAGGGGGGGAGGTCAGTGACACTGGCACTTTACGGCGCAGTAGATTGTCAGGGCAGAGGAGATGGAATACCTGGAGGAGGAGTGCCAGATTTGTGCCAGCAAGTCATTCCAGAGCTTCAGGAGGTGGTAGGAGAAGGCCGATTGGCCAGCATTTAGTCCGGCTGTGAGGGATTACTAACAGGCGAGAGTCAGTAGATCTAAGAGCATGAGTGGGGGTTGGGGATAGGGAGGAGGTGTGGTAGGGTGGTTGGGACCCGAGCTAGAGGTTAGATGCAAATTTTGCACAGTGGTATATAGCACCAACCCTTTGGAACACTCTCCCTAGCTCTATGAGAATGTGTAGAACATTAGAAATGTTCAAAAGGGAGCTGAAAACATTTTTATTCAGGCAGGCCTTTCCACCTGATTAGAGTTAGCTAATCTAATATTATTAACCAGGAAAGATTTACTGCTTAATTGTTTATTACTGATGTTGATTTTAACTGTTTTTAGATAATTCTGCTTGCTTGTAAAGCACCTTGAATCTCAATGAATATGACCCTGTGAAATTATTAGGAATTTACTTTTATCATCCCGACGCATTTTTTTTTTTTTTATTAGGACCAGTGCATTCGAAAAGCTGAAAAAAATTTAGCTCTTTGGAAGAACAGAACCCTGGCTAAGCTTCAAAGGGTTTATTTAATTAAGATACTCTTACTTCCATGTTCTACTTATCTTAGTTTCATTTTTCCACCCCCTCCAACTCTTGAAACCCATTTATTTAGCTTGCTTTTCCAAAGTCTTTGGGGTTCTTGCCTTATTCAGATTAAAAGGGATGCTACATATCAGACATAAGCCAGGAGTGGACTTCACATAGTGAACCTCCATTGTTTTTATATTTTAGTATCTCCATGAATAGCAATTTTACCCCCATCCTACACAGGGCCACGCAACAGTGGGTTGTCTTAGTTGAGGACCGGCTTCTGTTACTCATGACATACTTTGGTATTAGTAGTTAACAAGCCCCCTGGTTGTGATTATGATCATGTCCTTCCTTCCTATGTAAAATTTACCATGAGAAAAATACACCTGTGGTCCATGACTTTTGCCAGACGTGCTAGTTTGGGAAGATGGGATCTATATCAATCCATTATTGCTGAACATTTTTCACCCCATGTAGCTCTTAAGTTTTATTTGCCTGATAAAGTGGACTGTTCTCTTCCCCAGCTCACTAGTGTTAAAGTACCTTGATACATGTGAGATATTATGGCTCAGCATTCATGATAAGTTGGTGGTCAAGGATTCCTGGAAACATTATTCTTTGGCTGAAAGAATGGATCCAAGACATACTTGTACTGAGGTTTCTGAAACTCAAGCTAATTTTTTGATTGAGTATCCACATAATCACTTGTTCTGGATTCAGTTAGGTTTCGGGGATATACTCTCCTCTTTGGAAATCTTTTGATGTCTGTATATTACAGGTTAGTTTTGCTGCTTGTAAATTTTATTTATGGCAAGCAAGTTGTGCTTTCGCAGCTCCACAAAATAATATTCCCTCACCAGTAATTGTTGATATGGTACACAAATATCTTCAGATCTTCTATTGTCAGGACAAACTGACTTTCCCTGCACCTTCTTTTCAAAAATGATGGTCTGGTTTTCATTGAATTATTTTTTTTTATTTATATTGTTTTCTTTATTACTGTACATGATGTAATGTAATTTTACTTCTTTTTTTTTATTTGTTTGATGTCTCTTGTTAATAAAAATACCCTTACTCTTGCTGCAGGGGGTGAGGTTGGCTTCCTGTTGGGGAGATGGTGGATTCTGGCAAGGTGGAAACAGGTAGTGGAGGTGCTGGAATATATGGGACAGGGGATGCTGTTCCTACCCCAGCTCCTGATTTGATCCCGGTGACCGGTTCCAACTTTAAAGATGTTCCAAATGAGGATTTCCTTGAGGAAGTACGACAACTCCAGGAGCACCTTGCAATGCAGAAATGCCAACTGATGGACTTGATGATGGGGCAGGGTTACATTTCTCTCAAGACAAAATGTAAGCTGCAGGAAGAGAGAAAGCCTATATGAATGCCCTGTAGCCTTTTGCGTTTGACTGACAAGCCTGTTCAGGTTCCTCTCTCACCTCTGACTTCTTGCACTCAATTTTTGAGCCCTGGTGAACCACTTACAGAGGACTTACAGTACCTTTAACTACTCTGCATGTTGAAAAGTCATCATCAATGGTTGTTTTGGACTCTGCTGGCTGGCCACGGACTGCTGCTTTTGCATGGCTGCTGAAGCCTGTTATTTCTTCATCTGTCTCGGATGTGGATTTTTTATCTGTGCCAGACACCACAGCTGGCTGTCTTGGGCTGCCAAATCTTTCTGGACCACCACCGCCAGCTGCTTCTTTTGTGCTGTGCCCTGGGGATCTCACTGGAGGGCTAACTCATGCAGTTGCAGTTGCTCCCTTGGTTCCTGACTTTGTTGTTACTCCAGATTCTGCTGGTGTGGGGTCTGCAGCTCCCACTACCCTGCCTGATGCTCAGAACCAGTCTTCCCCTGGAGGCCAGATTGGCATGGTTAATGTCTAGGCTACAGGTTCGATCTTGCAAGTACTTACCCCATCACTAAATTTGCTACTCCATCTCGAATTCCTAAGCTTGTCACTGTCTTTGGTGGGTTGCAACTTCCTGACTTTGTGACTTTGTCCCATCATCCCGTTGAACCAGCTAAATGGTGACATGCTGTTCATCTCCAGTATAATAGGGGGCAGCAAACTCCCCAGACTGCTTCTATGCTGGGAAGTTCTTGATGAAGCAGTCTCTACAGTTTTCCCCTTCAGATGTCTATGCATTTATTCATGCTCTGGGGGAGCACTCCTTTAATATTAGTTATTACACAATGAGGCGTGGAAAGGATGAAAAGGGACTTGGCAAGGTTGGAAGATTGGTCAGAAGTATGGCAGCTAGGATTCAATGCAAAGAAGTGCAAAATAATGCACCTGGGAAACAAGAACCCAAGGGAAGAATACACAATGGGTGGGGAGGTAGTAACAACAACAAAAAATGAAAGGGACCTGGGATTAATCATATCAGATGACCTTAAGGTTAGCAAGCAATGTGAAAAGGCAGTAGGGAGGGCTGGGCGTATACTGGGATGTATAGGGAGAGGCATCATCAGCAGAAAACAGGAAGTTGTTATCCCTCTGTACAGACAGTTGGTGAGACCCCATCTGGAGTACTGTGTCCAGTTCTGGAGACCCCATCTCCACAAGGACATAGACAGGATAGAGGCAGTCCAGAGGAGGGCAACTAAAATGGTGCAGGGTCTGCAAGAGAAGCCGTATGAGGAGAGACTAAAGGAGCTTAATATGTATACCCTTGAGGAAAGAAGGGAGAGGGGACATGATAGAAACTTTTAAGTACCTCAGTGGAATCAACAAAGTCCAAGAGGGTAGCATCTTTCAGAAAAAGAGACTTGCAAGAACAAGGGGACACAATTTAAAGATAGAAGGAGGGTGATTCAGGGGCAATGTGAGGAAGTATTATTTCACAGAGAGGGTAGTGGATGCATGGAACAGCCTTCCTGAGGAGGTTGTGGGGTCTAAAACTGTGAGAGAATTCAAGAATGCATGGGACAGACATAAGGCAATTCTTGTGGGGGGTAGGAAGAAATAGGCTGTTGGTTAACTAGGATCTGCGGCCTATCCTGTAGGTAGGGAAATGGGCAGACTAGATGGGCCTAGCGGTCCTTATCTGCCGTCAAAGTCTATGTTTCTATGTTTCTATGTTATCAGATTTCACAATTGCTGGAACATTTTTGGACTTGTTTCCACTCATTTATGGACACTCCACTGTGGACCCCATTTTCATCTATACCTCTTTTGAAAGCCCCATTCAAAACTGTAGCTATTCTTTTATGCTATAAATGAGTGAATGTTATTGATCTTATTTATTGCATAGAGAAACAATGAGATACAAGGTATGCTGGGTCCGATTATGGATAGTAAAGACTACTGTGGACAGGGGGCTGGAGCTTTTGAGTGAAACTCCATTTTACAGACTCTGGTGTACCACATTTGCCTAGTTGTATTTTGGGGGGAGGGACAGGGGCATTCTGTTTTACCATGGTCAGCTCAAGTGCTGCTACAAGTGTGGATCTCTTCAGCATCTTATTAATGCTTGCTATCAGGTCAAATGTGCCCTGTGTGAAGTCTTTTGTCACTCCAGTTTGCATTGCACTTTTGCTCCTCGCTGTAACCTGTGCGATGGAGAAGGTCATACTTTCAGATCAAGCCCCTGGGCTGCTCACAACACTGTCAACTCTGACTATATGAAGCAGGATTTTTACATCTGTCATGTGGCTATGTATACCACTATGGCCTGGCTGGCTACTCTTCCTTTCCCCCCAGTACTGTCCTCATCATCTCCCCACAGACTCCTTTGGTTCTGGCCGATGAATGTGACTGTCCCAGCACTGCTGGCTTGGTGAGACATCCTCCCAATAATACCTGAGACTGGTCTCCTGAATACTCTGTTTCTCACTTCTCTGTTCCTCCCTCAGATAGTGTGGAAGCAATGATGGCAGTCGCCTGTCATGTGCCCCCTCTGCCTATTCTGACTTCTGATGTTTTTCAGACTGTGGGGAAGGTAGAGTTAAAAGGAAAAAGAAAGTGTTTCCCCATGATCCACTTCCCTTGGAGAACAGGTTTGAGCCCTTGCAATGGGATGAGTGATGTTGATATAGAGGAGGACTCTGATGCCTCCACAGTGTGCTACTCACAGATGGATATTTCTTTCAATATAGAAGAGGCTAGTCCCACTCACCCATGGCCTCTGAGAAAGAAATGGGGTTCGAGATCTTGCACTAAAGCCTGACTTACCATGCATTCTTCTCTGGCTGCTTTTCATATCTAGTTTTTGGACATTTTTGCTGTGACCAGTGACACTGCTTTTGTGTGCTGGCTTGCTATGTTTGTTATGCCATCTGAGTGTCACTATGATATTGTGTTTTTCTAGACTATGCAGGATTGTTACTGTATTAGCTTTATATAGGTAGTTTTTCACTACGTTACTTTTTGCATTTCCTAGACATGCCACTGATTAGTCGTTCAGTACATGATGCATAGATACAGTATACATGTCTGCTCGAAGTGCTTCTATTATTTTGTTTATTGGTTTCTTATTCTACTTCCTGGTTTGTGTTTGGTTATGTTTTGTATTTGATACTGTATATCTGTATTGAATTTGATTGATTGACTGATTGTCAAATAACAATGCCCCTACTCATTTTAAGAAGTGCCATGTGATCTTTATCATCCACCTGAGCAACCACAAGAACAGGCAGTTGGGACCTTAGTTTAATGTCTAATCTGAAAGACGGCGCCTCAAGAGTACGGCATCCACATCATGCTTCACTACAGTATCAGTATTGGGATTTTTCCCCTAGTTCCTGCTGTGGGCCAGAACACACAGCCTTCCAGTCTTGCAGCCTCAGAGGTGAGTGTGCAACCTGCTGAGCCACTGACACTGCTACCCACTTGATAGGATAATGTGGGGAGACCAAATGGATCATTATTTTTTGTTTCCTGCCATCATCGCCGTTGTTTCTACATACAAACATCTGATAAAGCCAGCAGATACAGGCATTTCGGTCTATCAAGTCTGTTCAAGTGTGCAGATCTCAGTGTTTAGATCTGATACCTCAATATCATATGTTCACTACTGCAGTATGTGTTTTGCTGGTGTTGTCAATAGCTGTGATGGAAAGCACTACCAGGGCTACTGTGACATGCCATGCCAATCTTCACTCCAGTCTATTCATGTTGATCAGTTGCACCCCCTTCCCCACCCTGCCCAGTACCAAACATCACAGGTAATCAGTGACACTTCTCCAACACCCTGACCCACTCTAAACATCCCTGGAATCCAACAATGCCCCTTCTGTCACCCAGCTACATTCCTAGTATCCCTGTCATCCACTGTTCTGCCTCCAACACTCTGTCTAAGTTCAAACATCTGTGGAATTCAATGTAATGTGATACCACACTCTCACACCCTGTCCCATTGCAAGTATTCTTGGCATCAAGTGGCACCCCAACCCACTCTCTGCCACATTCCAAATATCCCTGGCATCCAGTGGTATCCACCAAAAATGGCAGCTGGCACAAACTCTTTGCTTACCGCCTCGACCAGTCATCATCTGAATATCACGAAGTACAGTATTATAACAATATTTAAGTTGTTATACCAGTAGGTGTGGGGGAAGTTGAAAAAAATGCTTTGTATTCACACAGCTTCACCACAAAGTGAGCTACTTCATGATGTTTTGTACATCACAATGCCCATACTTCATCAGGAAACAAATCTGCAGAGTAGCACTTCATGAGGAAAACATCTCCATTAAGTAAGTATGAGCTTTGCCACTGCCCACTGCTGGGAATAAGCTTCTAGTGTCAGGATAGGGGGCATGTAACACTAAACCACCAGGGATGAGTATCTGGCACTGGAATGTTTTTTTTTTTCAGTAGTGTCCTATACTAACATGCACCATCAGAGATTGGCATTCAGTAGTGGTAAATATTTTTCTTATAGAGCTGGATCAAAACTCACTACTATGGATATGCTCCAATGTTTTTTGAAGGGGTAGACATCGAGCTACAATTGTACCACTTGGATGGGTTCCCAAATGTCAGTTTTTTTTCACTATATTTCTAACACTGGAGTGGGCACATTGCATCTGAAATAGATTAAGAAAATATAGCCAAGAATGGAGCTAGACTCCTTAGTCAGAATAACATTTAATCCAGGGAGCCAAGACTGATGATGGGCTCTCTGCTTCAGCAGAATATTAAAAATAGGAAACAGACATCACAGATAGCTTTCTGTGATGGAACTGGTGTTGTGGCCAAGGAGGATAGGCTTCCAGTAGTAATGTCATTTTTTTTTTATACAACTGAAAACCAGGAAGCAAAAACTGTGTTAGCAGATTAAACAAAAACATATCTACACATCTGCACTTTTTTTTTAACTTCCTGTCAGTTTTTGAGAAAAGACAAGATTGTGTTGTTCTGCATAGGCATCACCATCAGCAGTATAGTTTGTTTATAGCTTTTTGTGTACATTTGTTCTTTCTAAAAACACCAAATGCATTACCCCTGGGATAGGCTTTAGCAAACCTAAAAGTTTCAGGTTACAAGTCTCAGTCATGTTTTAGTTATAGGTGAGCAAACAAAGTCTTAAAATTGATATTTTGATGGTTTCATTCAACCCTTTAACAGTACAGTGCAGTGGTTTTAAGGCTCTGAGCTGCAAATCTGGAGACCTGAGTTGAATCCCACAGCCTCCACTTGCATACTGTGTGACCCTCAGCAAGTCACTTAACGTCCCTGTACTCCCTGGTCACTCCTGTAAATAAGCTTTCCACTTAGTGTGCCACTCCTGGTTAAACAATTGCAAAAAAAAAAAGCTCAATTTAATTTACCAGATTTGGCAGGTTATAATATCCTGCCACAAAGGATGTGCATACCAGTTTCCAGGCCTCATTACTAAAGAAGGCCAAGTTGTAAATGACTTCAAATGGGGGCTCAACATTACAAGTTCTAATCAACCCTAACTGTAGTGGCGAGGCAGTTTATCTAGCAGGTAATGATGGGTACTAGCTGCCTGATTCTCAGTCAAACTTGAGGCTCACAACTCTCAATTGCCATCCAAAACTGTGATGCAAAGAGTCCTGCATGCATAGTAGAGAAGGAGTTCCCCACCTTCATTTCTACAGTACATTGCAATTTGCTATTTCAGATTTCAATTGCTGCAAGCACCCACTAACAACTTGGCATGGACCTGCAAACATGACACTAAATAAATCTGTTGAATACATCATGATAAACAATGGAGCATCCCCTTCATGGCAACTGGAATCTAGCTGGTCAGCCAAGAATATTTTCCCCCAGCTCTGCTTATCTATAGTTTCTTCCTTGCTAACCACTGTTAACTTAGTAAGCAATAAACAGGGGAGGATGCAGTGCTATGTAAGCTGGCCTACAAGGACCTCATGCAAGTAAGAAGGGCTCTGCATGCCAAATGGTGGTCCCTACTCACTTTGATGAGGACTCACAATAGCCATGTCTGGTACCACAGAAAGAAAGGAGAACCCTGTTGGGTATGACTTAATGGGATTTTGTGGGTCACACTGGCAGCAAGTGGATTTTCGAATCACATACTAAAGCACTGGCATTAGTGAATAAAAACTGGGCCCCATCATTCCTACTACATGGAAAGAGAGGCAGCCCTGTCAGGTGATCATTATCCTCAACAAGATTGACTATATAAAACTGAGAAAACTCAGATTAGTGCAAGATGGATTTGTTATTATGTTTGCAAAATAGGGCAAAATTGTCAAATTTGTATTTGAACAATATTCATGAAATTAAGTCAAAATCCAATGTAGTTTCACTTTTTTGATTTTTTTCAGAAATTGTGCATTTTCCCAGATTGTGCATTATCAAAAAAAATCTGAGTTCTTTAAAATGCACAATTTCAGTAAATAGCAGCATTTTCTTCATACATTGTATACTTTTTAAAATGGAAGTTCTTAGAAATGCAGTTTCAGCAAATGGCATTGTCTTTTTACAATCTCTGTGCTTTTAAAAACAGGAGTTCTTGAAAAGCTGCTAATGCCTCAAAGAAAACTTTGAAAAACAAGATATTTAGGTACAATTCAGCTTGCATTCTATGTGTGTGCGTATATAGGGGATACATGATGGGCAGTAGTGAGATGGGAAATATTCTCCACTCCTGCAGGAGTGAGCTCTGTATTCTCACAGTGCCGAAGGCACAGTGAGAATGCACCAGCTCACTCTGCAGGAGTGAGAAGACTCCATGAACCACGATCTGCACATCATAAAAAGTATTTATACAAATGGGGTGAGAGCGTATGAAGGGTCATGTTTGCTGTATCTTTTTCCCTGTATCTATGTGCTTTTCTTTTTTTTTTTTTTGAGTTTTAGTCTTTAGTAACTAATTTTTAGTAGGCAGGTGTGTTTTTGGAGTACTGGGAAGTTAAGTGATTTGTTCAGATTTACACAGTATGCAAGTGGAGGCTGTGAGAATCAAACCTAGGTCTGGTCTGCTGACTGTATCAAGCTTGTTCCAGAGCTCATTACTCCAAGGTCTAGGTTATACTGAAAGCAGTGTTTGTCTGTGGTCTGAGGTGTGGGAGTGTTTCTCAATGGGCTGTGATTGTTAGAAGCACTATGGAACACAGGTGATTGTGTTTGGCTGTACTAATTGTGTTAGTTGCAGCTTGCAGTGAGAAAGAAACTGCTTTAGTTTCATTTGAAGTCAGGTTGCTTTTATGTTGAAGGCAACACAGAAATGGGCTAAGAGTGTTGACCACTTTGGAACACAGGTAAGTGTGGTTTGCTATGCTATTTGTGTTATTGCAGCTTGCAGTGAGAAAGAAACTGCTTGTAAATGAGTTTCATTTGAAGCTGAGTTTACCACAGAAATGAGTTAGAAGTTTGGAAACTTTGGAACACAGGTAAGTGTGTTTTCTATGTATATATGTGTTAGTTGCAGCTTGCAGTGAGAAAGAAACTGCTTTGTAAATGAGTTTCATTTGAATTTAGGTTTTGAAGCTGAGTTTACAACAGAAATGGGTTAGGAGTTTTGGAAACTTTGGAACACAGGTAAGTGTGTTTTCAATGCTATATGTGTTAGTTGCAGCTTGCAGTGAGAAAAGAAACTGCTTTGTAAATGAGTTTCATTTGAATTTAGGTTTTTTGAAGCTGAGTTTACCACAGAAATGGGTTAGGAGTTTGGAACACAGGTAAGTGTGTTTTTCTATGCTATATGTGTAGTTGCAGCTTGCAGTGAGAAAGAAACTGCTTTGTAAATGTTTCATTTGAATTCAGGTTGCTTTATGCTGAGATTAGCACAGAAATGGCATAGGAGTGTTGAAACTTTGGGATACAGGTAAGTGTTTTGCAATGCTAACTGAGTGATTTGCAGGCTTCAGTGAGACACACAAACTGATTTTGAAGCACTTTCATCTGGAATGCTAGCTTGAGTGAATGGTGAGTCACATCAGCAGAATATATCTCACTCCACTGATGTCATCAGCATTTATCTCACCGCAGCAGGATATATCTCACTCCACTGATGTCATCAGCATTTATCTCACCGCAGTGAGCATTTATTTCACTGCAGTGAGAATATCTCAATTTATTGCACTGGAATAGCTCTCACCCCATTGTAAATATATATATATATATATATATATATATATATATATATATTCTATAGATTTCTCCTCCCCATTATTTATTACTGAGGAAATGTGAGTGATTACATGAACTTTATCCTTTAGAGTTCCATTACAGTTCATCTGCCTCTGGAGCTTATTCTCTACTTCAAGTCACAACCCTGTGTTGTGACATCACAATCTGTTACCATGGGAGTAACTGTGATGTCACAAGCAGTGCATTATGACCTCAGGTAGGGAGAAAGCAATAGGAATGGATTAACTGATCGAACCTGTTATGTATTATGCTGTTCGCTACCTAATTCATCCTGCATGTACCATTCTGTATTTATCCAGACATGTTCCATCATGTGCCTAATTGTCTCTAATGCTGTTAGCTACCTATTCAATACCTGTTATGCCTGCTATTTTCTGTATCTTTAATTTGACTCCTCTTTACTGTTCTTGTATGTATCTACCTTGTAACCCTCCCGGGTGGCACCTGAAAATTGGCACTTGGCTGTCTAGTGTGCTTACCCGGTTAACAAAAGCAAATAAATAAATAAACTCTTCAGGAGCAAAGATCCTGTTTTAATGCAAATTACGTCAGCAATAAATAATGGGGAGTAGAATACAGAACTAATGTGAAATAGAAGTCGAACTGTGACTAAATATTATGTTTTGTTAAAGTTCTCCTGAAGGCGTCAGGTGCTCTTTAAGAGTACAACATGTAATGAAACAGCACCATTGCTTCACAAACTGTGCAGGATTAAAAAAGGGAGTTCTTAAAAATGTACAATTTCAACATATAATTCCATGGGTTGCTCACATAAAAATGTGTTCCTTTTAATAAGCAGTTGTCTGTATTACTTTTCTGTACAATTTATGCTGCGGCTACTGCTCTATGGTGAATTTCAATGGTGACTCCTGGGAATGACAGCACTGCCCATGTACTACACTGCTACATGTGATGCAGTACCTCCATATGGATAGGGCACTTGTAGTACTATCTGCTGGTCATGAAAAAAATGTTATCCTTTAAATATACAACTGCTAGCAAAAACATCCCTGTAAAGTTTTTTCTGCCACCACTATCTTCTTCCAAGTTGTGTAACTGGGTGTGCTTTGAAACAACTGAGGGATATACTATATTGAATTAAATATCTGCAACAAATCTCTGTCTTGCTTACATCTGAGGGAAGTTTTCTTTACTTTACAGTCTTACATTGGTATTGCTTTGTGTTTAATTATTTTAGTTTTTAATTCAGGAAGGGGGTTTTCAAAACTGCTTATCTTGTGAGCATCTTCAGAAGGGTTGAAATAACTGCATATTTGATTTTCCCTTGTGGCTAACTGGACTGTCTACTAGTATTCTGTGACAGTCTGCATCAATATATTTTGCAATATTTACTGGTGGTGGCTGTGTACTTTAAAATAGCAAAGGCTGCAGTTTGTAATTGGATGCCAGACATAGCCCGAGGTGGGGGAAATTGTCTTCACAAGTCAGGGAGACCTGCATCACAGCCAATTGTTCTGGCTTGAACATTCCAGCATTGATCAATTACTATAAACTACTGGTGTGATCCTGTTTCAGACAGAAGTCCATCTTCTTCCAAGTTGTGTAACTGGGTGTGCTTTGAAACAACTGAGAAGCTGCACGGGATATACTATATTGGACTAAATATCTGCAACAAATCTCTCTCTTGCTTACATCTGAGGGAAGTTTTCCTTACTTTACAGTCTTACATTGGTATTGCTTTGTGTTTAATTATTTTAGTTTTTAATTCAGGAAGGGGGTTTTCAAAACTGCTTATCTTGTGAGCATCTTCAGAAGGGTTGAAATAACTGCATATCTGATTTTCCTTTGTGGCTAACAAACCACCAGGCTGTTTTGGGGCTGGGGAGGTTTACCTGTGTCTGACTTCGATGTCTGGATTTTTCTGTGTTTGATTAGCAGGGTATTTTCTCTGTCAAATTGTTGTGTAGGGCATCTTGCTGACAGGAAGGCACTCATTGCAGCAGTGGGTCAGAGCTTTTAGCTGATTGTTTTGTGAGGGCACAGTTTAGGCCCAACCTCTTCCCTCCTCACCCACCCACCCCTGGAAACAGTTCCTTTATACCTGGGGTTCTGACATCATTTCATCAAGAGTGCAAGGTGCATATCACTGTCATATCCTCTCTAGCACTCTGCACTGACAATATAAGCATACACATTGTATAATATATATTTCTATATAACAAACCAATCACACATGCACACACACACACACACACACACACACACACACACACACACACACACACACACACACACAAAAGTAGATAAACATGTGGGGAGTAGAGCAATGTAATGGCTGTGGGGCAGCAGTCTTCTGGGAAACTTTCTGGAGGCTGAGATGCTGTCCTATTTGCAGACAACTCTCTGCCCTGAGGGAAAAAGTTGCCCATCTTCAGGCCACACTGGACAGTAGGAAGGGAACCTCCCCCATCCAGGGAGCACCAGAGCCACCACCACTACCCCAGAGGTTGCAAAGAAAGCACAGCAGTTGGACCACAGTGGGCTCAGGGAGGGTGAGGATGGTGGAACAGAGGCACACCCAGGCAGTTGTTCCACTCCACAATTCATACACCATTCTGGGGGAGCATAGCTCTCCTGTGGATGCACCCACAGAGGAGACTAAGGAGGCTGAGGACAACTGTCACAAGGGAGGCCCACAGGAAGGAGGCAGAGGACACCACAGGAAAAGGAAGCAGCTCCTGGTGGGGGACTCAATTATTAGGGGGATAGAACTGGGGGGAGTAGGGAAAAATGAAGTAAGGTGCCTGCCTGGTGCCATGGCTTGGAGGGACAGGAAGCGCATCCTCAGGATCACGAGAACAGCTGCACGGGAGTCTGAGCTGGACATCATTGTCCACCTAGGGACAAATGACTTGGCTCATCATGAGATTAGAGCAGTGCAGGAGGACTTTCTAGAGTTGGGGAGGGGCCTAAGACAAGTAGCACACACAGTATCCTTCTCAGAGGTGCTGCCTGTCAATGGCACGGGGGAGGCGAGGGTACTTTGCACCATGCAGTTCAATGAATGGTTGAAAAAATGGTGTGGAGCACAGGGGTTAGGCTTCATTGGGGACTGGGGTTCCACCTGGAGGGACACCAGCCTATACTGGCAGGATGGTCTGCATCTGTCCAGGAAGGAACAAGTATTTTGAGCAATTGGTTTAAATGCTTCATTGGCAAGCTTTTAAACTAGTCAAGGGGAGGCACTGATAAGCAGCAGGAAAATCCCAGCCTCTCCCTACAAAACAGGGTACTAAATGAGAAAAAGACCGAGGTAGAAAGGTCAGTGGGGGTTGCTGCAACAGAAGGTAAAGTCATCAAAAAAATGGAGAGCAATGAGTACCAATGCCCGTAGTCTGGGTAACAAGCTTCCTGAATTAGTGGCCTTGATGGAGGAGGAATATCTGGATATTGTGGCAGTCACAGAAACATGGTACACACAAAAACATGACTGGGACGTAAACATACCAGGATTCACTATCTACAGGAGGAACAGGGAGGGTAAAAGAGGAGGAGGAGTAGCTCTTTACATAAGGGAAGGAATCAAAGCAACAGAACAAAAGCATAAAGAGGGAGGAGAAGAAGCACTGTGGGTAAATTTGGAGACAGGCAATGGCACCACAATCCGCACTGGGGTTGTATACAGACCCCATTCTCAGGGGGAGGAAATGGACAAGGAAATGATAGAAAGTATACTTAGAATGGCAGAAAAAGGGGAGATATTGCTGATGGGTGATCTGAATATGCCAGATGTTAATTGGAGTGCAGTTGCAGCAGCCACTTCCGAAGAGTGGGGTTATTCTAGATGCCCTACAGGGGGCATTCCTTAGACAACTAGTATTGGAGCCCACTCGAGAGGGAGGAATCTTAGACCTGGTTCCCTAATATGGAGATGAAGAGAGGATCACAGATGTAGAAGTGGGTAGCCATCTGGAAACTAGCGACCATCGAATAGTATGGTTCACAATAAACACAGCAATAGAGTCAAGCCATACAAAGGCAAAAGTACTGGACTTTAGGAGGGCTTACTTTGCCAAAATAGGTGAGTGCTAAGGAATGCACTAGCAAATGGGCAGGAAGGAGGGTGGAAGAACAATGAGAATAATAAAACTGCCATCACAGAGGTAACAAGCCTTTGTTGAAGCAAATAAACAAAACAAAACAATGTAAAAACCACTATGGTTCTCAAAGGAAGTGGCAGTGAAGGTTCAAGAGAAAAAAGCATTCAGTAAGTACAATGAATCACAGAAGAACAGGACAGAGAACTGTATCAGTTAAAAGCAAAAGGAAGCTGGGAAGGCAGTCAGAACAGCAAAGGCCCAAACAGAGGAAAAGATAGCCAACTCAGTTAAGAAGGGGATAAAGCCTTTTATAGGTACATCAGGGGCAGAAGGAAGACCAAGGGAGGATAGTGAGGCTTAATAAAGGGAGGAGGAGGAGGGAGGGCAGAGGAGACTGTGAAAAGGCAGAGATACTAAACAAATATTTTGCTCAGTATTTACAAATGAAGAGGGGAGGTACCTAAAACAAACAGTAGAAACACTCTGGATATAGAAGTTGATACCAGCCCATTTACAGAAGAAAGGTAATGAAAGAACTCTTAAAACTGAAGGTGGACAAACAATGGGGCCTGATGGGATTCATACCAGAATTCTAAAAAAACTAAGGGTAGAACTAGTGACACCACTGACTATCGTCTTTAACAAATCATGGGAGGATGGGGTGGTACCCGAGGACTGGAGGAGGGCAGATGTGATTCCTCTTCACAAAAGTGGGAGCAAGGCAGAAGCAGGAAACTATAGACCTGTTAGTTTAACCTCAGTGATAGGGAAAATGATGGAATCACTTCTGAAGGAAAGAATTGTCGATTATCTAGAGGCCAGAGGGCACAGGACCCAAGGCAGCATGGATTACAGCGGAAGGTCATGCCAGATGAATCTGATAGATTTCTTTGACTGGGTGACCAAAGTAGTAGATCAGGGAGGGCTGTGGACATGGCCTACCTAGACTTAACAAGGCATTTGACACAGTCCCACACAGAAGATTAATATACAAGTTAGCCAGCCTGGGAGTGGGTCCCAAGATGACAGCCTGGGTAAGAATTGGCTGGAGAATAGGACACAGAGAAGTAATAGTAAATGGAGTCCACTCTGAAGAAAGGGGTTACTAGTGGGGTACATGCAGGTTCAGTATTAGGACGGTCCTCTTCAATGTCTTTATAAGTGACATTGCAGAGGGACTGGAAGAAAAGTATGTCTCTTTGCAGATGACACAAAGATCTGCAACAGAGTTGATACACAAGGTGGGGTGGAAAGGATGAGAGGGACTTGGCAAGGTTAGAGGAAAGGTCAAATGTATGGCAGCTTAGATTCAATACTAAGTGCACAGGTAATACACTTGGGAAACAAAAACCCAAGGGAAGAGTACACAATGGGGTGAGATACTAACAACAACAAAAATGGAAAGGGACCTGGGGGTAGTCATATCAGATGACCTAAAGGTGGGCAAGCAATGTGAGAGGGCAGCAAGGAGGGCTGGTGGGATACTGGGATGCATAGGGAGAGGCATCACCAGTAGAAAACAGGAAGTTATTATCCCTCTGTACAGACAGCTGGTCAGACCCCATCTGGAGTACTGTGTGCAGTTCTGGAGACCCAATCTCCGCAAAGACATAGATAGGATGGAAGCTGTCCAGAGGAGGGCAACTAAAATGGTGCAGAGTCTGCACCGGAAGACATATGAAGAGAGACCAAAGGAGCTTAATATGTATAGCCTCGGGAAAAGGAGGAGAGGGGGACATGATAGAAACTTTCATGTACCTCAGGAAACAACAAAGTCGAAGAGGTAGCATCTTTCAAAAAAGAGGTGTGCAAGAACAAGGGGCACAATTTGAAGATAGAGTGGGGGCAGCTCAGAGGTAATTTAAGAAGTATTTTTCAGAGAGGGTTGTGGATGCATGGAACAGCCTTCCAGAGGAGGTTGTGGAGTCAAAAACAGTGGTGGAATTCAAGCATGCATGGGACAGTCATAAGGCCATTCTAGGGGGTTGGGGTAGGAAGAAGTAGGCTGCTGGTTAACTAGGATCTGCAGCTTATCCACTAGGTAGGGAAATGGGCAGACTGGGTGGGCCAAGCGGTCCTTATCTGCTGTCAAATTCTATGTTTCTATGCTATACGGTGAATTTCAGTGTTGACACCATGGAATGATAGCACACTATGTGTACAGCACTGTTACAAATGATGCAGGACTTCTGCTTGAGTGGTGTGCATGTACTGCTACCGGCAGATCACAAACACTGTTTTCCTTTTCATATACTGCTGCTAGCACAATTTCCCTAAACAATTTTATCTGGTGCTATTGCTTTATAGTGAATTTGAGTGCTGACACCTGGGAATTACAGCACTGTATGCATACCATGCTACTGATGCAGGACTCCCGCTTAAGTTGTGCACCTGTACTGCTACTGGATACTCACACACACATAACATTGTTTTTCTTTTGATAAACAGCTACTAGTACAATTTCCCTGCAAATGTCGGCTGATACTGCTGGCATATGATATGTTTCAGTGCTGATGCCTGTGAATTATAGCACTACACCCATAACATACTACTGTGCATGACACAGGACCTCCTTACAAGTGGGGGCACGTTTATTGCTATTAACTGACCTCAAAAAGAAAAAGAACTGTTTTCCTTTAATCATTTTGCTGTTATCACAACTTCCCTGTATAATTATGGCTGGCACTACTACTATACGGTGATCGGTACTGACACTTTGGAAGTACAGCACCACATGCCTACCATACTGCTGTGTCCTATGTAGACCACCCTTATTAGTAAGGTATATGTACTGCTATTAGCTGATCACACAAAGACAGTTTCTCTTTTAATATACAACTGCTTGCACAATTTCCCTGTATACTGTAACTTCAGTCGGTACTTCTACTACATTATACAAGGGGGCACAATTTAAAGTTTGAGGTGGGAAGGCTCGGGGTAATGTGAGGAAATTCTTTTTCACAGAGAGAGTGGTGGACGCATGGAACCGCCTTCCTGGAGAGGTTGTGGGATCTAAAACCGTGGGGGAATTCAAACATGCATGGGACAGACATAAGGCAATTATAGTGGGGGGTTGCAGGAAGTAGGCTGTTGGTTAACTAGAATCTGCAGCTTATCCAAAGGGAAATGGGCAGACTGGGTGGGCCAAGTGGTCCTTATCTGCCGTCAGAGTCTATGTTTCTATATGGTGAACTTCAGTGTTGACACTTGGGAATTACAGCACTGTTCATGTACCATGCTACTAACATGCCACAGGATCCCTTTATAAGAACATAAGAATTTGATGGTAGATGGGGACCGAGTGGCCCATTTAGTCTGCCCATGAACCTAACCCCCTTCCCTATATTTTGCTGTTCTTGTTTATATCATAGTGCCAGTCTCATGCATGTTTAAATGTGTTCACCATCTTTGTTGCAATCACCTCTGGGTGCAGGATGTTCCATGTGTCTATTACCATCTCCATAAAAAAGTACTTCCTACCATTGCCTCTGAGCCTTCCCCCTCTCAGGCGTAGGTTGCACCCTCTTGTACGTGCCTCTCTGTTTGCATGGAAGAGTTTGTCTACCTGAACAGTGTTTATACCCTTGATGAATCTGAATGTTTCTATCATATCACCTCTGTCCCTTCTCTGTTCCAGCGAGTACAAGTTTAGGTCTTAGAGTCTAGACTTATATGGCTAGTGATGGAGGACCTACACCATCTTTGTGGCCCTTCTCTGAATTGATTCCCAGTGTTCTATGTCCTTCTTCAAGTGGGGTCTCCAGAACTGGATGCAGTTCTCCAGGTGTGGCCTCACCAGGGATCTATACAGTAGAATGATCACTTCTTGTTTCCTGCTAGTTATTCCTCTGCCTTTGCATCCAAGGATGTTGCTTGCTTTTTTGTGATGCTTTGTCACACTGATTCCCTGCATTAAGGTTGTCTGATATGATTATGCCTAAGTCCCATTCAGTACTGGTCTCTTCAAGTCGATGCCTATCTAGGAAGTATTGAGTTCTTGAGTTCTGTTTTCCCAGGTGCATCACTTTGCATTTTTTAGCATTAAGTCTAAGTTGCCAGTTGCTAGACCACTGTTCAAGTTTCTTGAGATCCTCCTTCATGCTGAAGGCTCATTCCTGATTGTCCACCCTATTACATAGTTTTGAATCATCTGCGAACAGGCAGACTTTACCCTCAAGACTATCAGTAATGTCGCTGATGAATATATTGAAGACAACCGATCCCTGAGGGATTCTGCTTGTCACAAAAACCCTCTTTGGACCATGACACCATTTACTATGACCTTTTGAGTTCTATCCTGCAGCCAGTGTGCTACCCAGCTTACTATCTTATGACCAATACCTATGTGTTCAAGTTTATTGATCAGCCTCTTGTGTGGGACGGTGTCAGAGGCCTTGCTGAAGTCCAGGTGCACCACATCCACTGCCCCCCCCCCGATCCATGCTTTGGTTACCCAATCACTGATAGGCACTGATAAGCAGCAGGAAAATCCCAGCCTCCCCCTACAAAACAGGGTACTAAATGAGAAAAAGACCAAGGTAGAATGGTCAGTGGGGGATGCTGCTACAGAAGGTAAAGCCATCAAAAAATGGAGAGCAATGAGTACCAATGCCCATAGTCTGGGTAACAAGCTTCCTGAATTAGTGGCCTTGGTGGAGGAGGAACATCTGGATATCATGGCAGTCACAGAAACATGGTACACAGAACCATGACTGGGATGTAAACATACCAGGATACACTAGCTACAGGAGGGACAGGGAGGGTAAAAGAGGAGGAGAAGTAGCTCTACATAGAGAAGAATCAAAGGAACAGAACAAAAAGGAAAACAGGGAGGAGGAGAAGAAGCACTGTGGGTCAATTTGGAGGCAGAGCAATGGACCACAATCTGCACAGGGGTTGTATACAGACCCCCCCAGGGGGAGGAAATAGACAAGGAAATGATAGAAAGTATACTTAGAATGGCAGATAAAGGGGAGATATTGCTGATGGGTGATCTGAATATGCCAGATGTTAACTGGAGTACAGTTGCAGCAGCCACTTCTAAGAGTGGGTTTATTCTAGATGCCCTACAGGGGGCATGCCTTAGACAACTAGTATTGAAACCCACTCGAGAGGGAGCAATCTTAGACCTGGTCCTCTCAAATAGAGATGGAGAGAGGATCACACATGTAGAAGTGCGTAGCCATCTGGGAACTTGCGACCATCGAACAGTATGGTTCACAATAAACACAGCAATAGAGTCAAGCTATACAAAGGCAAAAGTACTGGACTTCAGGAGGGCTGACTTTGCCAAAATGGGTGAGTGCCTAAGGAATGCACTAGCAAATGGGCAGGAAGGAGGGGTGGAAGAACAATGGGAATAATAAAAACTGCCATCACAGAGGTAACAAGCCTTTGTGTGAAGCAAATAAACAAAACAAAACTATGTAAGAAACCACTAGGTTCTCAAAGGAGGTGGCAGTGAAGGTTCAAGAGAAAAAGAAAGCATTCAGAAAGTACAAGGAATCACAGAAGGAGCAGGATGGAGAATTGTATCAGTTAAAGCAAAAGGAAGCTGGGAAGGCAGTCAGAACAGCAAAGGCCCGAACTGAGGAAAAGATAGCCAACTCAGTTAAAAAGGGGGATAAAACCCTTTTTAGGCGCATCAGGGAGTGAAGGAAAACTAAGGGAGGGATAGTGAGGTTTAATAAAGGGAAGGAGGGTGGGCAGAGGGTGACTGTGAAAAGGCAGAGATACTAAACAAATATTTTTGCTCAGTATTTACAAACAAAGAGGGGGAGGTATCTAAAACAAACAATAGAAACACTCTGGATACAGAAGTTGATACCAGCCCATTTACAGAAGAAAGGGTTCTGAAAAAACTCTGAAAACTGAAGGTGGACAAAGCAATGGGGCCTGATGGGATTCACCCCAGAATTCTAAAAGAACTAAGGGTAGAACTAGTGACAGCATTGACTACCCTCTTTAACAAATCATAGGAGGATGGGGAGGTACCTGAGGACTGGAGGAAGGCAGATGTGATTCCCCTTCACAAAAGTGGGAGCAGGACAGAAGCAGGAAACTAGAGACCTACTAGTTTAACCTCAGTGATAGGGAAAATGATGGAATCACTTCTGAAGGAAAGAATTGTCGAGTACCTAGAGGCCAGAGGGGCACAAGACCCAAGGCAGCATGGATTCACAGTGGGAAGGTCATGCCAGACAAATCTAATAGATTTCTTTGACTGGGTGACCAAAGTAGTAGATCAGGGAGGGGCTGTGGACATGGCCTACCTAGATTTTAGCAAGGCATTTGACTCAGTCCCACACAAAGATTAATATACAAGTTAGCCAACCTGGGAGTGGTCCCAAGATGATAGCCTGGGTAAGATTGGCTGGAGAATAGGACACAAAGGGTAATAGTAAATGGAGTCCACTCTGAAGAAAGGGGGGTTACTAGTGGGGTGCCGCAGGGTTCAGTATTAGGACGGTCCTCTTCAATGTCTTTAAGCGACATTGCAGAGGGACTGGAAGAGAAAAGTATGTCTCTTTGCAGATGACACAGGGTCTGCAACAGAGTTGATGCACAAAGTGGGGTGAGAAAGGATGAGAAGGGACTTGGCAAGGTTAGAGGAATGGTCAAATGTATAGCAGCTTAGATTCAATGCTAAGAAGTGCAATGTAATGCATCTGGGAAACAAAAACCCAGGGAAGAGTACACAATGGGGGGTGAGATACTAACAACAACAAAAATGGAAAGGGACCCGGTGGTAGTCATATCAGATGACTTAAAGGTGGGCAAGCAATGTGAGAGGGCAGTAAGGAGGGCTGGGGGGATACTGGGATGCATAGGGAGAGGCATTACCAGTAGAAAACAGGAAGTTGTTATCCCTCTGTACAGACAGCTGGTGAGACCCCATCTGGAGTACTGTGTGCAGTTCTGGAGACCCAATCTCTCCAAGAACATGGACAAGATGGAAGCTGTCCAGAGGACGGCAACTAAAATGGTGCAGGGTCTACACCGGAAGACATATGAAGAGAGACTAAAGGAGCTTAATATGTATAGCCTTGAGGAAAGGAGGGAGAGAGGGGACATGATAGAAACTTTAAAGTACCTCAAGGGAATCAACAAAGTCCAAGAGGGTAGCATCTTTCAAAAAGAGGTGCAAGAACAAGGGGCACAATTTGATGATGGGGGTGGCTCAGAGGAAGTGTGTAAGGTATGTTTTTCACAGAGAGGTTGTGGATGCATGGAACAGCCTTCCGGAGGAGGTTGTGGAGTCAAAAACAGTGGTTGAATTCAAGCATGCATGGGACAGCCATAAGGCAATTCTAGGGGGTGTGGGTAGAAAGAAGTAGGCTGCTGGTTAACTAGGATCAGCAGCTTATCCATTAGGTAGGGAAATGGGCAGACTAAGTGGGCCAAGCGGTCCTTATCTGCTGTCAAATTCTATGTTTCTATGTTTCTATGTTTCAGTCGAAGAATTCGATCAGGTGAGTCTGACATGCTATACCTGCAGTAAATTCGTGTTGCTCGAGATCGAGTTTTCCTGCCTCTTTTAGGAAGTCTACTATCCTTTCTTTAAAAAGTCTCCATGATTTTACCCACCACCAAGGTCAAGCTGACCAGGCAGTAATTTCCTGCATCCTGCTGCCACTTTTTTGCAAGGGTACCATGGTAGCTCTCTTCCAGTCAAGTGGCAGCTTACCACTCTCCAGAGATTCATTGAGTAGCTCAGCTAATAGTGCAACTATTTCTTCTCAAAGCTCTCTCAGTATTCTTGGGTGAATTCTATCTTGTCCCATGGCTTTGTCTGTCCTTAATTTTTCTAGTTCTTTCAGCACCCTTTTCCTTGTGAAGGAGCATGTGTCTGCCTCCCGTGCAGGTTGCTCTGTTCTGTTTAGTTCTGTACCAATATCGTTCTGATCATTTGTGAAGACTGAGCAAAAGAATGCATTGAGTGCTTCATCTTTGTCTTCGTATTTTTCTACTATCTGACCATTGCTTTTTGACTTTCTGACTATCCCCCCTTTGCTCTTCCTTTTTTTGCTGATGTATATAAAAAAGGTTTTGTCCCCCTTCTTGATTCCAAGCGCTATTTTTTCCTCCATTTGGGCATTTGCTAACCTGATAGCCTTTCCAGCCTCCTTGATCTTCTCTTCGTAGAGCTCCTTATCCTCTTCCCTCTGTGTCTCCTTGAACTGCCTAAAGACATGTTTCTTTTCTCTAATCTTTAGTGTTATCTCTCTAGTAAGCCAGAGGGGGGTTTCTCTTCCTTTTAGATTTAGGAGTAGGATGCTTGTACTGCTACTAGCAGATAAAAAACATATCCTGTTTTACTTTTCATCAACAACTGCTGACACAATTTCCCTGTTCAGTTATGGCTGGTACCAATGCTATACAATGTATTTTAGTATTGGCACTTGGGAATTATAGCACCATATGCATACCATGCTGCTGCACATAATGCTGAACCCTCATATGATTAGTGTACTTGTACTGCTACTAGCTGATCACAAAAAGAAGCACAGTTCTTTTATACGCAGTGCTAACATGATTTTCCTGTAAAGTTATGGTTGGTGCTACTGCTGTACAATGAATTTCATTGCTGACAATTGGGACTTATAGCACTGCATGTGTACTGCGCAGCTGCATGTGATAAAGAATCCCCTAATGAGTATGACACTTGTACTGCTGTCTCATAAAAATAACAGTTTTCCTTTCAGTATACAGATACTTATACAATTTCCATGTAACATTCTGATTTGTGCTATTGCCATACAGCAAATTTCAATGCTGACCCTTGGGAATTGCAGCAGTACATGGATGCTACACTGTTATGCATGACTCTGGACCCCCTTAAGAGTAGGACAATTGTACTGCTACTGGCTGATCACAAGTACAAAAAAACACTGTTTTCCTCTTAACAAATCACTGTTAGTGCAAATTTCCTGCCTTGTATAATTTGAGATGGTGCTACTGATATATGATGAATTTCAGTTCTAATGCATAGGAATTACAGCACTGCAAGTAAACCATTCCCTGGCACATGATGCAATACCTCCTTGTGAATCAAATACTAAATTCTAAGGCTCAGCAAAAAGCTGTTCATTCCTTCCTTATATACTTAACTATGGCAAAAGTAAAACTTCCTCAGTACTCCCTATGAACTGAAGGTACAGCAAAAATAACCTTAAAATGGTTCATCAAGTCATTTTGGCAGATTGCAAAAGAAAAAAATATACATTTCCAAACTTATTTTATCAAGGATTGAGCTAGATTGCAGCTCTGCAGATCTAAGAGTTCTGAAAGTTCCATCTCAAATGCATATGACTGATCAACACTAAAGCATAGTCAGCGTAAGTCAACCAGGAATCATGAAAAAGCCCTTACTCCCCCATCCCAAAAAAAATGTAGTAACATTGTGTTAGCTTTTCTATGGGAATGTTGCACACTATCAAAATGTAAGCATTTAAAACAACCTAAATCTGTAAAATCATGCAGTGTCATTTATTTTGCACAAACAGCCACATGATGCTTCCAAAATGTATTCATATCACAAGATTACATCTATGACCTTGTCTGCACCTTTCCCCTTGAGAAAATTAAACAAGACTGCACATTTATTACACAAATACAGTGCCATGAAAAACCATCATCTACTGCAGTATACTTATGAACATCTGAACATATGATGTTGCCAGCAGAAACAGGCCATAGCAGTCTATCGAGTCTGTTTCAGTATACAGGTGGAAGCTGACCCCCCCCATCTGCTTCATCTCATCCACAATCCTTGCTGTCCTAATCCTGCCCTTGACCCTGTCCAACACCTCTTGAAACCAGCCACTGTCTTTTCAGCCACCACCTCCTGCGGTAGCTCATTCCATCCCTTCACCACCCTATTGGTGAAAAAATGTCTCTTCATTTCCTTCTTGAATCTGCCTCCCACCAGCTTCAGGTCGTGACCCCTTGTCTTACCCTCTTTGCATAGTATGAAGATGCCTTCACTGCTGAGTTTGTTGTTTTTTTAGGTATATGAAGATCTCAATCATGTTCCTCCCCCCATGGAATACATATTCAGTGCTTTCAGTCCCTGCTCATACGTTCTGTCCCCTGTGCCATGGAACTTGGTTGCCCTCCTCTGGATCCCCTCCAGAAGTTGGATAACCTACTTCAGGTAGGGACACCAGAACTGCAAAATGTACTTCAGGTGTGGTCTCACCAATGACCTGTACAGTGGAAGAACAATGCATTTCCTTGTAGAGGTGATCCCCCTAGCTATTCAGCCCAGCATTTTGTTAGCCTTGGCTACAGCTCTTCTGCATTGTACCGTGTGCTTCATGTTGCCCCTGACCATAATCCCAAGGTCTTTTTCCTCCTCTGTTATTGCCACCTTTACTCCCCTCCAACCAGAAACTGGCCTTTGGGTTCCTTGCTTCCATGTGCATCACCTTGCACTTTTTGGCATTAAAGCCCACCTGCTAGATGCCTGATAACTGCTCTAGCTTCACCAGGTTGTCTCTTAGGTCATGTCTCGCCTCTTCTGTGTCCACTGTCATGCAAATCTTAGTGTTATCTGCAAATAGGCAGATTTTACTTTTGACACCATCAGCTATGTCACCAATGAACACATTGAACAACACTGGCCCAAGCACTGAGCCCTGCAGGACACCACTCATCATTGGCATGGGGCTGGATAATCCCCCCCCCCACCACTACCTTTTAGTTTCTGCCCCTCAACCATCCCTTTATCCACACCAGCATTTTTCCCCAATCTCCAGGTCTATTACCTTGCAAATCAGTCATCCATGAGACACCGAATCAAATGCCTTACTAATTTATTTATTTATTTAGTGTTGGTTGACTGGGTAAGTGCACTAGACAAATCCTGCCTATATTCAGGCATGACCCAGCGGAGGGGGATACAGATGAATGTCAACTGACCTTGAACCAGATTAAGCTGTTGGTGGTATTTTGTATAGTGAATGGGGAAAAATTTGGCCAGGGCACTGGGGAAATTCCCCCACTGAGATGTAGGGGTAGCTGCTGTCCATCCTTATAATAGCCAGTTCAGGTGGATCTCCAGAATGGATGGATGTCTGGGAGGCTGGGGAGCAAGTCTCCTCCCCAACCTCAGCACTGCCTGAGACTGATATATTTCTTGATGCCAATGGATTGAAGGAATTGCCTTTATGATCAAATGGTGATATTCAACAAAATGTGCCTACTAAAATGGAAGTTGGAAACATTGTGCCTGCTCCCGCTGTTAAAGTTGCTATGAGTTCTTCGACTATGATGGATATCATGCTCACCCAATCAGAACTGCAACAAGAAGAGCAGAGACTTCTAGCCCGACATAAAGAAATAAAAGCGGCTTTACTACAAAAGGTATCAGATGATGTGAGTGCCTCGGGCCTTCCAGAGCCCAAAGCCTGTGACTTTACTGCTGTTGCTGGGGTCCAAATGACCAGGATGTTGAAGGGTGCAGTGACCCAGCCACCAATAACTTTTGTCTCTAATTCAGCTGATCAGTCTGCTGCAACAGTATTTTCCTTTACTCCCCACCAGAATAATTCAAAACCGATTGAAAGTGTTAAGTATAAAAGAATTGACTTACTGATTAAAAATTGAAAAATTCCCTCAGACTAGTCCTCTTCAAGCGAGGAGTTGGCTAATGAAAATGCAACCACATCTGATATTACAGCATTGGTGAAATCAGCCACTATTATAAATGTTCCCTCTGAAGTGCTGATTGCCGTCTCTCCTGGTGAAATCATGGTAGCGGCAGCTGTCCAAACTGCCTTTGCGCTCCCTCCCACAGATGCCACTGCTGAGCGCTGGTCCTCAGATTTTGCTCTTAAAAATGCAGGATGGACCCAGAATGAATCTGGGCAATGAGTACCAGATCCCATCTGGGAGCTGGGACTTCTGTCGCAAGGCTTCCCAGAGTGGTGGCCGCCACTCGCTGTTATTTCATCAGGCCCCGCTCCTACACTTTTGCCTGTCACCCTCTCTTCAGCTGTCAGTGAAGTAAAGTTCACAGATAAAGGAGTTTCTGCCATTTTTTTGACAGTGTACACAGCAGGACTACAATTCTTGGAGGCTGCTCATATCATAACTGTCATGGATAAAGTACAGACTATGGTTGCATCTATTCAGGGGGCAAATACAGCAATTGGGAGCTCACCATTCCAAGCAATTCCAAAAGCAAAACAATCCAACAGGACAAATTTCCTGCAGGAGATGCTTGGGTGAATGTTATCTCTCCTGAAGGGGTGGACCCCCCACGACCCTTATTTTCTGAACTGTTCACCAAATCTAAAAAGGAAACAGAACCCAGGGGAAATGTTGTGCAGATCTGGTACAAGGGGGGCCTTGAATCATGCCCCGAATGCCATTATGTTGGGGAAAAAACTGTTAAAAGACTCCTTGCATTTCTCCCAGGCTGAAGTCTTCACCTTCATTAACATATCAGACGAAGACCGTTTTAATCTTAGCTTCAGGACCTCCCATGCATTGGAACTTTTCTGGCAGCGTTACAATGAGGATAAGTTCTCCCCCCTTTGGTCTTCTTTTTCGGTTATTCCACTCACCAAGCCACTCTTCAAATTTGTAACTGTCATGTTCCGCAGTGAAGGTGTCCATGTTGAGGACATTGTGTATTGGTTAAATTTAAAATGTGATGTCCTCAGCTCCCCAGAACCCATCCTGGTTTCAGAAAATTTTTGGACAGCCAGCTGGAAATTTAAAGTAAAACTGTGGCAGTCCAGTGAGGGGATCTGCCACATTCCAAAATCTTTTCTATTGCTTAGGGATCTTGGGGTCTGTTTTTATGTGGGAAAACCATGCACTTGCTACAAGTGTGGGCCCCATACACATCTTTCCAACCTACGTGATAAACCCCATTGTGAAAATTGTGGTGATGCAGGGCACATTAGCAATCAATGTGTGAATCATACAAAGTGTGACCTCTGTGAGGAGACTGGTTGCACCTTCTCAGAATTCTCCTGGGTGGTTCTATGTGATAATAGCGAATGCGAAATGGCGATCACTATTATCGCTAGTGTATATCACCGAATAGCAAATTGGCGATGTACACTTGCCAGTGACCCAACATCCACAAAAAAAATAAGTGTTTTTGCCTGGGGGCTGTGCCCAACACCCCCCCCCCATTTTAGATTCTGAACTCCAGGAGGTTGCATGTCAAGGAGGACGCACAGTCCACATGTAAAAAAAAAATTAAGACCTGCAGCCACAGACAAGAGCAAAATTCTCACCTTCTAGGTCCCCAGCCCCAAACCCAGTACCTACTGGGCCGGAGGTAGCCTCCCTCACCGCTGCACCACACAGCTGGCTCGGTGACAGCAGGCACACCACACCACAATAACCCTCTTCCCTATCCATCGCCTTCCCCTTGCCATCCTCTCATTCTGGTCGCCCTCCCCTACCCTCGCGGTGACAGTGAGTAGCTACCCTTGTGGGTTGCCTATGATAGTATTGCCGAATACGAGTCGCTGTTTTCATGGTAGCCCATATTTGGTCACTATTATCACAGGATACCCTCCTAGGCCATTAAGAATAAGCAGGCTTCCATAAACCCTGATTCTCTAATTCAAGACGCTCAAGAGGCAGTTGAGTCAGGCCCTACCATATCTACCCCTGTGGAGTGTGGCAAACTCTTCACAGAAGATGTCCCTAAAAAGCCTCAGGAGACTAAAGAAAATCAACCCCTGAACCAGGAGAATAGACATGGAACTGTTAGTTCTAACACTTGCTCTATATTGGAACTTCAGACTGTCTGTTACGTAGACCCTCCCCCATCTGTTCAGACTGTGGACATTTCAAAGTCTGTTACTGTCATGCCCCCCACCAAGTCTGTGCAAACATATAATGGCCCTAGACGTTCCTCTAGGAATTTAAAACCTATTCCTGAACCACCTGGAGTGGTCATTATAAATCCCTTTGATGCCTTATCTCTGAACCAAGAATGGGGTGACTCAGACATGGAGATGGGTCCCTCCCCATGAGCGGCACACTACGATCAACTGCAGCACATACAGCTGCTTCCATGGCCACCACCCAGACTCCACCACGAATTTCTTCGGCCCTCCTGATTCTACAACACGGACCCAGCCTAAACATACGACTGCTGTCCTGGGAAAGCACCGGCTCATTTCCAATTGGTATGGTGAGTTGCAAACGGCCTTTGGTTGGGCCGTCTGGCAAAACGATGTACCTGATTGGTGCTCTCTCCAGCCTGCATCTCCAGTCATGATTTTTAACTTATTCTATCTGCTATCTGTACCGTTTTTTCCCCTGAGCTGCAAACTGCTATATTACTGTTAAATGATGCATTTATGATTCAGACTACATTGCTCTAGTGTGCTTGCTTAGACAAAACTGCTGATTTTACTGTGACTGCCTCTCACTGATTTTTCTAATGTTGCTCTAGTTTACTTTGACTTAAATTCTCCGTGCCTCTGCCTACTCTCCCTGCCTGTTTCAACCTTTCCTGCTACAAACTGTACTCCACTGTCTGTCTACTAGTGCCTAGCTTTCCTAAAACACTTTCCCGAAACCTCTGAGTTCATTGCCTTGGACATCAACTCCTCCCAAGCTCTCATTCTCTGTAACCTAAAATTGTCCTCCTACCCACCCCAATCCCAGCTGTAATTCCCAGAAGCTGTAACTAGCCTTCTCCTTTGTTTCTCTGTAGCCCCACCCTGCCAACCTTAATCTAAGTCCTTTTGTCCTGCTAATTCACCCCCACCCCACTGCTGACGGTCTGCTGTTAGCTTCCCGTCCCTTGTTTCCAGCTTTGGCAAGCTATATTTACTCTGCCCTCTCCTTGCTTCCCGTAGGGTCCCTTGCAACGAGCAACACTCCACGTTCAACTGCGGCACCTATGACCGCTTCCACAGCCGCCACCCAGACTCCGCCATGAATTTTGGCCGCCCTCCTGATTCTACAACATGGACCCAGCCTAAAGGTACGACTGCTGTCCTGGGAAAGCACCGGCTCATTTCAAATTGATGCGGTGAGTAGCAAACTGCCTCTGATTGGGCCGCCTGGCAACATGAGGTACCTGATTGGTACACTCTCCATCCTGCATTTCCAGTCATGATTTATAACTTATTCTACCTGCTATCTGTACTGCTTTTTCTTCCCACCTCCCCACCCCTGCCCAGGCCTCCTTTAAATACACACTTGCCACTCCCTACTGTTGGTCTCTCTACCTCATTGGCTCGCACTAATCCCTGCCCAAAAGCTCGTTGAACAGCCTAGATTAAACTCCCTGTACAGTGTCCTTTATCAAACTCCACATTCTTCACAGACTGCCTGTAACTGCCACACTCTTCTTCCAGACAGCTTCTCCTCTCCTCCATCGAGAATCTAAGGAATCAAGGAAAGGCTGTTTCTCTGTTGGATCTCCAAATCTAGTTGAAATATTCAGGACCTACCCTACCGACTTAGACCACATGCACTAGGGGTAATATAGATTGCTCCGACCATGTCTCTATTGGCCAGATTTCTGCTTGCTACCTTACTCATCTGCCTCCCGCCCCTTCTCTCCAACATGCCACCAACCTCCCCTACCCCTCTGATCTCTACCATGCCTGACCTCGTAAGGTGCCTTTACACCACCAACTCAGTGGCCAGTTCTCCAAACAGTCCAGATTGGTTCTATTCTCCTTTCTGACCCTGCCCCTTTCTCTTCAACACCTCGCAATCTTGGATAATTCTGCATTTAATCACCTTCCGACCAACCACTAATGCTCGTACATGAAGGCTGCCTAGGCGGCACTCGCTCTCCTCATGGTACCTACAATTGTTAGCCCACTATTTAACTATCGCCCTCCTGCTCCTTGCAGCAGGGGACATACACCCAAACCCCCAGCCCTATACTCAACCCTAACCAATCACACTCAGCGGGCCAAGCCCCTGCCACATCATACACTTCAAATCTCACTGGTGGTCCCCTCCCCCACGGCCTTCGACTCCTGCACCTAAATATAAGAAGTCTAGCCCTCAAACTTGATTTGATCCAAGCACTGGCTGCCCACTATGCCCCTGATATCCTCACCATCTCTGAAACATGGCTAAATTTGAATATCACAGACTCTGAGGTTGCTATCCCAGGCTATGTCATGGCCCAATTTGACATGGCTACCAGAGGAGGGGGAGTAGCCATTTATATAAACTCAGACTTACACTTCTCGGTAGCATTAATCAAGTCTGAGTCACAAGCGTATGAGCTTCTAATGCTACAGCTGGCACTCCCATTCTCACTACCCACTTACATTGCCGGAATATACTGCCGGCCAGGCACACTAGCCACTTCTGTGACTGACCTCCTCACACTTATCTCCTCACAAACCACATCAGGTGAATTATACATTATGGGAGATTTTAACCTCAACTGGTTAGCCCCAGCACTCAATAAATACAGAACAGAGATATCTGGTCTAAACCTCTCACAACTCATCACAGAACCCACCCGCCTTAATCTCAAATCTAGCAACCACTCACTAATTGACTGGGCTCTCTCCATCCACGGATCATCAAAGCAGGCCTACCTCCTGACTCCCTGAGTGACCACCACATTATTTATCGAGTGTGAAAAATTCACCACCCCAAAGCCCCCCCAAAATTCCTAGTCCAACATTCCTACAAATCCCTCAGTCTGTCCCCCTTGCTAGAAGATCTAGCCCTAACAAACTGGTACCCTACCACCACATTACACTCGACAGATGATGCCCCTCTACACTTCCAAACCACGTTCCTCAATGTCTGGGAAACTCATGCTCCTCTGCGTCATATTAGGGTATGTGAGAACCACCTGCCATAGATTACCCAAGAACTCATAGCATGTCAAATCGCCTGTGACAAAGCATGGAGAGTGCACAAATCATCACACCTCCCTCAAGATCTCACCAAGTACCGCATGTTATGCAATAAATGCACCACAGCAACTCGGTTAGCTAAAGTGGAATACTTTAGCTCCACCCTCACATCTAACTTAAATAGTCCATCCAAATTCTGGAAGGTCATTCACTCCTTCTTCTCTCCACCTGATGCCAATCCCACTCCACTCTTAAAGTGTAAATGACAGCCTCCTCTCAGATCCTAGCACAATCGCCACTGAGTTCAACATGTACTTCTCCACGTGCGCTTCTACGCTACTCTCTTCCCTGCCCATTCCCACCCAACACATACCTTCTGTAGTACCTATGAATCCACTCAGGCCTCACACGTTCTCCTTCAAAGATATCTTACCAATCGATGCCCTAAATGCCCTGCTAATTCTGAACCCTTCAAAAGGTAAATCTCCGGATGAACTAGACACCAAACTCTTCTACCTCTCTGCCCCCACCATCGCAACCCCGTTTGCCAACCTACTAAATCACTCCTTTACCACTGCAACCATCCCCCAGACATGGAAACATGCTGTTGTCATCCCCCCAAGGGGGGCACCCCCGTCTCCAGCTCAAATTACCACCCTATCTCTCTCTCCTCCCTGCGCTCGCTAAAATACAAGAACACCTCATGCTCACCCAACTGACATATTTCCTATCTGACTCCAACCTCTTCACGCCATTCCAGTCAGGATTCAGAAAGAGCCATTCCACTGCCTCCTCCCTTATGAGGCTCACCAACACCATCCTTTCCAGTATGGACAGAGGGCAGATCACCTCAGCTGTATTTGTTGACCTCGCCAAAGCATTCAACACTGTTTCCCACCCCCTCCTGTTAACTTGCCTCTCGGAAGCTGGCCTTACTGAATCAGTTACCAACTGGTTCAGCACCTACCTCACAGGTAGGACCCAATCCATCAGAACTGCAGATGCCACATCCACCCCCCTCCCTTTGACCACTGGGGTCCCCAAAGGGTTCCGTACTCAGACCAATTTTGTTCTCATTTTCCTTAATGGCCTTCCACTAAGCTGCTCATCATCATCAATCCAGATGTATGCAGATGACACTGTCCTATTCACCTCTGGCTCTTCCCTGGTAGAGGTAATTACCAACCTTCAGACCGACTTCAACAAAGTTCAGAACTGGTTCAGCTCTCATCAGCTCTCTCTAAATGCTAAAAAAACATTCACCATGACATTCGGCACAAGGCAAAGGCCTGTCCAGGCTCTCCACCCTCCCCTCCTTCCACACCCTGGATGGGACTATACTGGAATACACCTTCTCCTTATGCTACCTAGGGGTCTGGCTCGACCAACACCTATCTTTCTCCATCCACATCGATGCAATTCTGAAAAAAATGCACCCTAAGCTTGGTTCCCTGTTCAGGAACTGCAGCAGCTTCTCATTAACCGTGAGGCATGAACTAGTGCAGAAGATGATCCTGCCATTTTTTGACTACTGCAATACAGTCTAAAGTGCCACTTCCAAGTCCACTTTATCTAGACTGGACTCCCTTCTTTAATGCTTTCTACCGCTTCACCCTCAATGCACCCCCCCCACACCCATCACTGTGATCTCTACCATTCTCTTGCATTCCCCTCTCTTGAAAATCGCCGCCAACTGCACTGTACTGTTTGTCTCAAAATTCTGGCTTGAGTCCCTTCCATCTTACCTATCCTCCTTGCTAACACCACCCCCCCCTCCAACCCATGCCACTAGATCCTACGACTCCCGTCAATTACTAATCCCTAGCAGGAGGTCCACCATGGGACAAGCAGCCTTCTCACACCAGCTCCCTAAACTCTGGAATGAACTTCCTCCCCAAATTCATCACTCCTCCTCCACCCACTCCCTTGTTACCACCATGGATAATTACATTATGGTAAACTGTACCTGCACATGATTATCCTCCTGTGCCCACCCCTCGTACCCCATACCTCCGCCTGCTCGACCAACGGCACCTATCATATGCTACTAAACTGGGTTATTAAACCAACTATTGCACTTATTACACTTCTGCTGTCTTGCTGTTTTACTGCACTTCCAGTTCATGTAATCTGCACCATGACTGGATCATCTTGTCTTGTGCCTAACTGTTCCCTGCCTGTAACCTGACACTAAGCTGTAATTCCTATTAATTGTACACATTAATGTAATGTAATAAATGTAATGTTATATGTATTCTACTGGAAAACCAACAAGTTTTCTTTTCCAATGCACACACTGTAATGTTAAGTGTTTTACTCGGTGATAACCTGCATGTTATCCTCTCCTATGTACCCCTCCCTACAGGTTGCACCGGGAGATGAGCATCATTTTGCTCAGTGTGCCTTTTCTGGTGAAACAATTCAAGATGGGAGAGTCTGATTCTGCATCCCAGATTTCTGGCCCTCCTAAAACACCTTCAGATCAATCTGGGTATAAAGGTAAAAAGAAAAAAGAGTTGGTATTTGCACTACAAATTTTCAACATGGCCTTTTTGTTCCCCCACCTCATGAAAGCATTTGGTACCTCTGCTCATGAACAGCGACACTATGATTTTGTTACTCTGTTTCGAATGTTGATTTGCTACAGTGACTACGCCATTCTGTGCCAGATGTGTGAAAACACAGTTCGGGCAGGATGTCAAAAACTGACAGCTGTCCTGTTCATAAGGAGGTGTGAAAAAATGGCAATGTTGAAAATCTGGAGTGAAAATATAAAAAATTCTCAAAGTTACGAACGTCTGTGGAAGCTGCACAATGCACACTCGTAATACAGTCATTTTGTGAAATGTTCTCACCAAATTTTTAACATAGGCATTTTGGGACCTCCACTCATGAACAGTGTCACTGTGATTTTGTTAATCTTTCTCGAATGTTGATTTGCTACAAGGACCATTGTGCATCACATGTGCAAAATCACATTTCAGGCAGGATGTGAAAAATGACAGCTTACTGTTCATAAGGAGGTGTGAAAAAATGGCAATGCTGAAAATCTCGAGTGAAAATATTAAAAATTCTCGGAGGTATGAGTGTGCGAAGAAACTGTGCAACACACACTCATAACACAGTCATTTTGGGGAATTTTTTCACCAAATTTGCAACATAGGCTTTTTGGGGGCCCACCTCATGAACAGTAACACTGTTGTTTCATTACTCAGTCCTGAAAGGTGATTCCACGCAGTGACCACACAATTACCTTTCAGGACTGAATAACGACATGACAGTGACTGAATTCATGAGAAAGGGTCCCAAGAACCCCATGTTAAAAATTTGGTGCCAGAATTCACAAAAATATCCTAGATATCCACCTAAGTTGAAAAAAAAAAACATTTGTGTCATTATACAGCATACGGGCATTTCTTCAGTCACAGTCAGCTTTGAAGAGTGCAGACGTGTTCCTTGTCCATTGAAGATCATTGCGCTGTGCTCTGGGGATAAGTATGGGGTGAGGTGGGTATAGGGATGCAGGGTGCATAGAGGGCGGGTTCGGGCTGGGGGAGGGGACCCAACTGCGAGGGACCGTTTCCTTTGTTTCCCGGTAAGAAAAATTATAAAACATTACCACAGACTGTTTTCTGCTTTTTTCACAGGTTTTGGCAGCACTGGGGTGGGCTCCCAGTGTAGTACACAACGGGGGTGGGGCGGCACCAGGAAAATGCTGACACAGTGGGGGGGATGGTGGGGTTAACATGCTGACAGGGGGAATGGGCACCCCCATCAGCAAGCATGTCTGTGTTTGGGGGCAAGATGCTGAGGGGGATTAGGTACCCCCTCAGCAGATCACTACAGTAAAGGGGGCACATATGCTGACAGGGGGATTGGGCACCCCCAAAGTCAGCTTCCTAGGTACTGTGAGCAGAGGGCAGTGAGCCGCCACCCACCATGTTTATTGAAATTTTACACCAGGCAAGGCATGCCCTGCAATGATGGGTCACTCCCTCATTGCAGAGGTGATTGTTTCAACTTGGTGGCATGCTGCTGAACTAGTGTCATCAGCAGCATGCCACCACATTGGGGAAACATGGCCAAGCCTCAGAATGCAGTGGGTGCAATGGCCGCCACAGTGCCGCGCCTCCCAAACTCAATTCTCTCCTAATCTGTCACATACTGTTTCTTGCTCACGCGTGCAAGCAAACATACAAATTAGACCCAAGCAATAGGGAGAAAAAGCAATATTGTGATTCTCATGCTATTGAGAAATGCATCAAAACTGCTGACCTTGTTAATTGTGCAGATTCTCTGAAGGGGGTCCTACTTTTACCTTCAAAAGAGGTAAATTTACTATAACTATCAATCATTTTTTTTTATTTCTAAAAATGTTACTCTGGCTTCCTTTGCTGTTTGTCCCTTTGCATTTTCTGATCACGCCTTTTTAAAACTAAACATGTAAGGCCCTTTTTATGTTGGCTCACGCATGCACACCAGTCAACACATTGCAGTAGTAGCAGATTTGGAGGTGCGGTCACTGTGGGCGAATGCAGGGCACACATCAGTAGGTTCATCCCTCATTCCTCAATAAACCAGCTGCAGGCATTGACACCTGCAATACGTAAAGTGGCCACCAGATCTAAGAAAAGTGCCACTGCAGTGAGAGCCAACCTCGTCACGCAGTGGCACAATAACACACCTCCCAACATGCCTTTTCTTGTAAAGCACTTCACTAAACATGGCGGGACCAACTGCCGCCACCACTTCATTTGCCAATGGGGGAGCTCACTCCCTGTCGGCATGATGCCCCACTCCCATTCCAAGTGTGTGCTGAGGGGGTGCCCAATCCCCCTCAGCATCATGCACCCCCCAACTGTCTTTCCTTGCCAATAGAGGGCCCAATCCCATCAGCTTCAGTCCCCCCTGCCTAGTTTAGTTTATTGATGGGGAAGCCCACTTCCCATCAGCATAATGTCCCCAGCCCCCAATGTGTGTTGTGTGCCGAGGGGGTGCTCAATCCATCTTGGCATCATGCACACCCCCCACCTGTTTCTGTGCCAATGGGGGGCCCAATCTGAATCGGCTGCAGTCCCCCTCCCTGTTATGCAGGTGGTACACTGGGAGCCCACCCCAGTGTTCCAAATAAACACCTGCAAAACAAAAAAAACGACCCTCATTGTCTTTTTTTTGTTTTTTTTTGGTTACCTGTAAAAGAAGAAAATGGTCCCTCGTGGTATCTCCTGCCCCATCCCCAACCGCTCCCACCCTCTCGTACCCTGCTTCCCCACCCCCTCACCCCATACTTACCTCTGAGGCTGGCTTGATGATCTTCAGTGGACCGGGAACATGTCTGCACTCTTCAAAGCCGACCGCGAACTGAAGAAATGCCAGTAAGCTGTATAATGGCATAAATAGGGGTTTTTCAACTTTGGTGCATATCTCGGGCATTTTGGGGAATTTTTCTGCTAAATTTTCAACATGGGGTTATTGAGGCATCTCCTCATGAATTCAGTCACTGTCATGGCGTTATTCAGTCCTAAAAGGTGATTTCACGGTCACTATGTGGAATCACCTTTTAGGATCAATTAATGAAACGACAGTGCATCTGTTCATGAGGTGGGCTCTCAGAAACCCTATGATGCAAATTTGGTGAAAAAAAATCCAAAAAATGACTGTTTTACGAGTGTGCATTACGCAGTTTTCACACACGCTTGCAACTTCATGCATTTGTAATATTTTCACTCAAGATTTTCACCATTGGCATTTTGCCACACCTCCTCATGAACAGTACAGATGTCATTTTACATATCCTGGCCAAAATGTGTTTTTGTACTTCCAGCGCAGAATAGCACAGTCGCTGTGGGAGATCACTTTTAGGGACAGATTAAGAAAATGACAGTGGTTCTGTTCATGAGCAGAAGCCCTAAAATGTCTATGTTGAACATTTAATGATGAAAGTCCATAAAATGATTGTGTTACAAGCATGCTTTGTGCAGTTTCTATGCACCTTTGTAACTTTGCAGGTTTGCAATATTTTCATGCCATTTTTTCACACCTCCTTATGAACAGTACAGCTGTCATTTTTCACATCTTGCCCAAAATGTGTTTTCTCACCTGTGGTGCACAATGGCGTGGTCACTATGAGAAATCAACTTTTGGGACACATTAACAAAATGACAATGCCACTGTTCATGATGGGAGGTCCCAAAATGCCTACAGTATGTTGAAAATGTGGTTAAAAAAATCCCAAAAATAATTGGTTACGGATGTGTGTTGCGCAGTTTCTATGCCTGCTCATGACTTCACCAATTTTGCATATTTTCACTCCAGATTTTCAATGTTGCCATTTTTTTACACCTCCTCATGAACAATACAGTTGTCATTTTTCACACCCTGTCCAAAATTTGTGTGCATGTCTGTGTTGCCAAATGGCATAGTCGCTGTGCAAAACCACCTTTCAGTTAACAAACTGATAGTGCCGCTCTTCATGAGGTGGGGCCACAAAAAGCCTATGTTGAAAATTTGGAGTGAAAATACCAACAAACGCCTATGTCATTAGGGTTTCCAACTGTAACACCCCACCCTGTAGAGACTGACGGGCATCAGGGGTGTGACTTGGGATCATTGGCTGTAATGCTCACACCATTCCACCCCCACCCCCATCCCTACCCTGCAGCCAGCCACAGGCATTGCAGTTTGCCTTGGAATCTTCAGCCCTAAAGTACACCCCATTCTCCTATACTGCACCCATCTCAGCATATTTCCTTATGGAATGGGGTAAGTATAAGGCCCAAAGACCCCAAAGCACACCACGACACTTGTCAGTGTCTACAGGGTAGGGTGAGGTTAAATGGCATGAACGTTTAAGCTGATGACCCAAAGGCACACCCCAATGCCTGTCAGTCTCTGAAGGGTAGGGGTGGGATTGGCATCAGTTCAATACTTCACTGCCATTCCTATTATGCATCTCTAACTCCTGCACTACCAATGCCAGCGAGACAGCATCCAACATTGACAAATGCTTGTTCTGAATCTGTCAAACAAACTAGATGAAAGTTGAACACTTCTGTCCAACAGGATTCACAAGTCATTTCAGGAATTACTACCCTTTTGTGGGCAAGGACATCTGTTTACGATTTATATGATGATATGATGACATAGGCCACCTGTGGGCTGAAACCAAATCAGATATTAAAGGTGGTTTCAAAACGATGGCGTTTCTAAAGCCCGTAATGATTTTTTTACTTATCTCAAATTACATACACAGCTTTAATATCTCTCTCTGGTCTCTACATCTAGATTTGATTACTCACAAAAAATAAATGCCATTAAAACACAAATGAAAGCTGTACAATATGATAGAGCTAAGTCAGTTGGGGCTGAACTGGCGTGTGGGATGAAAAAACACCAGCTGCGGACCAGTTCGAAGCCTGTAAAAAAAGGAAAGATACTACCTCCTTTCCCTCGCTAAAAAAAACAGACGATGACTTGGTTACCTCTAACGAACAGTTGTCTGCCATTGTTTCAGACCACCTTCTGTCTTTTAGTAAAACTCATTCCCCTTCAAAAAGCAATACTTTTTCTTACCTGAATAACTGCTCACAACAGCTCTCTGCAGAGGAAGCATCTGCACTAACAGTTCCAGTTTCTTTCCCAGAAATTGAATCAACAATACTTTCTCAGAAACCAGGAATTTCACCAGGTGAAGATGGTTTACCCTATGAGTTTTATAAAACTTTTTCCTCAGTTCTGGCTAATTGCCTAGAGGCTGTGTTATCTGTCTTTTTAAAGCAAAAGGCTTTTCTTGAGTACCTAAGTACTTCACTACTGCCCTTATATTTTTCTTTGTAAGTCTGGAGACAGGTTGGACATCCAAAATTGGAGACCAATCAGCATTTTAAATGCTGATTTAAATATACTGTCACAGATCTTAAATAACAGATTGAAAAACTACTGTGAAGCTGCTCATACACCCTTCCCAGTTTTGTGGATTACAGGATAGTAAAATATAATACCCACTAATGATTATTAGGGACATTATGGAATATTGTAATGCCCATGGAAAAGCTGTTAACATTTTATCACTTGATCAGAGCAAGGCCATTGACTGAGTCAATCATCTGTTTCTGTTTTCCATTTTAGAGGGATATGGGATTCCACTATGCTTTATAAACTGGTTAAAACTGTTATATTCTGGTACAATATTCAGACCCATCATCTTGGGAAACAGCATGTTACCTTTAAAAATATCTTCAGGTGTTAGACAGGGCTGTCCATTGAGCCCCCCTGCTATATATGGGCAGACTAGGTGGGCCATGCGGTCCTTATCTGCCGTCAAATTCTATGTGTCTATGTTTCTGTATATTTCCCCTAGACCCTTTCCATCATCATTTAGTTTCTTCTCATCTTTTGCAAGGCCTAGTGGGGAGTGAGCACTGGGATGAAGTCACCGTGTTGGTTTATGCAGATGATGTATGTCTATTTTTGACTGATGTTGAGGGTATTCCTGTTTTTTTTTACATGAAATGCGGCTATATGCTTGTGTCAAATGCTGTACTGAACATAAATAAATGCAAAGGTATAAGTTTAGCAGTTCAAGACCCCGGTCCGGTAACTATAGCTAGTATTCCTTTGGGGTCTGGCCCCATCAAGATTTCGGGAGTACAGTTTGCCTCTCAAAACTTGCCCTTTCAAAATTAGGATATGGCTTTAAAAACTTGTGAAGTTAAAGTCCAGCAATGGAAAGGGTAGAAGCTTACCAAGCTAATAAGTCATTAAGAAATTCCTGATCCCTTGTCTATTGTACGTGGCCATGATTCCCCCCTTCCTGTTTCCTTAGAAACAAGGTTGTACAGCTGTTTTTTCCAGATGTTTTGGGTGAGCAATTTAAATCCCATTAAACGGTACTTTACATATCTTCCTAAGAAAAAAGGAGGGCTCGGTATGGTGGACCCTATTGTGTTCTTCCATGCATTGTTTATTTCAAAACTGTACGGTTGGGTCTGAACCCTTCTTTTACTTTAACTCAGAAATGGATTAAAAACGACTTAGGTCACTATTTTTATGTTTGGGGGACCCCACCCCCTAAAGTATCAACACATCAAGGCATCTCAGAGTACTTTAAATCTGTGGTGCAAAAACGTTTTAAATGGGGTCTTTCAAAAACCCAAATAACACAGATGGCTGGCACTTTTTTGTACAATTCAGTAATGCTGGAAATTCATTCAGCTAAACCAGAATTTAAAAATTGTACTCCCTCCCAAAATAAAAATGTTTTAGCACAACTCAATAATCTATGCATAATCCTTCACATGTGGGAAATTCAAAGGTTCTCCTCTTATGGAAAATTAAATATTAAATCTAATAATAAATATAAAGCACAAGAATAAAGATATTGCCCCTAAAGTACCTGTTGGGCACAAGAGGAGACAATGGAGCGTTTCTTACTTAACTGCTCCCATGTGGTATCTTTATGGCAATATTTGGTGACCAGGTGGAAATTACCTTGGTTAAAAATGCTAACCTATGATATTGTAGTTTTGGGAAACTATTCATTATTACCTGGTTTCTTTCATATAAAGATTCTAGCAGTGTTTTTATTGATGGCTGAGGGCTGGCCAGAGTTCAATGGGTGGAGCAACAAACCACTCCCCCAACCAGGACTTTAACGGCCCTCCTCCAGGCCAGTCCTAATTAATTTTCTTCACTGCAGTTGGAGGTTCTGAAGGCTGCCCCTTCTCCTTTCTCTCATTCATGTCGCTCTGGCTGCTCCTGCACTTCTCTCTGCTCCCTCTCGCTTGGGTGGCTCTCTGTCTCCCCTCCCATCTCTTTGCTTCTGCATCCCCCTTCCCCCATCTGCTTAGTCATTTGGTAGCCTTCCCACATGCCCTGGCTGCCAGTCCTCTCACTTTCTTCTGTTTGTTACTTCTCTTCCCCTTTTGCCATTTCATTTCTTGCTGCTCTGCTGGAGGTCTGGGTTCCCCTAACCCCTCCAGGGCTCTGCCTTTTCCATTTCAGTGCTCCTCGTATTGTCTACCTGCTCCCGACCTCCAGGACTGCCCTCCCTGCTCCCAGCTTCCCTTGCCCTCCACTCCTAGTCTGGTTCCTCTCCTCCATCTGCTCATCTCCCTTGCTTCCTGTTGCCACTTCCCAGGTGGTCCTGCCACCGGAATCCCCACACTGACTTTCCCCACATGCTGCTCCCGGAGCTCTGCTTGCTCCTTCCCCCTCACCTTGCATTCTTTTTTTTTCGGTACTCTATTTCTTCCCCCAGGGTCCCCAGGTTGGCATCCATCCTAGTCACCTGTCCAGCCCCGTACCCTGATATCAGGTTGCATCCCCTCTTCCCCCACAGCTTTCCCCCATGGTGGGGTGGCAAGGATCTCCCCCAAGCTTCTACTCACCTTGAATAGGATCCAGTTCAGGGAGTGCCATTCAGGGTCGGGGCCCACAGTGGGTGACTTCCTCATCTAGCTGACCTGAGACCATTTTCTCATTTTTCCTTCCCTTGAGAGTGGGGTGTGCAATGACATCTGGGGAGGGAATGCGCACGCATTTGCATGCGTTCCTCCTGGCACCTTCACCACTCAGTGCTTGTCTTGCAGCATCAGTGCTCTGTCCCCCTGCTGCTGCCAGGGGTCAGAAGTGCACCGACCACTGACATTCCCCCTCCCTGGAGAGGGAGAGCAGTCTCTTGGATGCTCGCTCTCTCTCCACCCCTGCTGACCCCCGGCACCCCATGCTCATTCCCGAACAAGGGTCACCAGTGTAGTGTGAGGTAAGGTGACCTGTGCCTCAGCCCTCAGTGCCACTGGGGCGGCAACACCTTGCATTCCTTGTGTTGTGGTTGTCTAGTATTGGTGTTCTGTGCAGACTTGCTGGCCCCCTCCTGCCTTTGGCATTTCTTTTCCTCCTCCTCTGAGGGTCTTTAAAACCTACCCACAAGCCACCCTGCTCCACCCGCATGGTGGTTCCACTGCCTGTCCATGCTCCACTCGCAGTCACTTCTGTTCCATTCGGCTCATCTGTCCTCCTCTCATTATTCCTCCTTGGGGCTGTTTTCAATCTCACCAGGGTTTCTCTATCTTCAGAACATGGATCTGGGTCATTTTCATCACCCTCAATTCCTACCAGGACAGTATGTGACCCTAACCAATGTACACCTCCTCTTTTCTCTGCCTAATGACAACTATGCCTACATGTTTTTTTTTTTTTTGTCATTTATATTGTTTTTTGCTCTTTCCTTTCCTCTGGGGTATTTTCATTAAGGTCTTAAGATTTTCTTCCACTTCTTGGGACAGTAAGGAGATTGTTTTCCCCCTTTCCTGTCTGGACAGCTTGCTCACTCCTGATTTTCGACATGCTGTTGTCCTCCAATGTAGGATTGTTCTGTTAAACTTGGGACAGTTCGTAACCCCCGTATCTGCTCTTCCCTAGTTCCCTGTCCTTTGATTGCCTTCTCCTGCATCTTGATACTGGCCTTGACTACGCTCGTTCATCTCCACCTACCACTCCTCCTGGTTTGTGCTTCGTTTGCCTCTTTGGGGATTTTCTGCTCCCCTATCGTGGTCACTGCTTCTCTCAGCTGCTTCTCCTGGACTCTACTGTAGTTCAACCCACTCTAGCCTGGTTTGATGGCAGGAGTTTCATGGTCTGCTTCTACTTGGTGTGCTCAGCTCTAGCCCATCACTCTTCCCCTCTCCCCATTGTTCATCTTTAACTCTGGCCTTCGCAGCTCATTGCTCTTGGTTACACCATGATGTACCTTCTTACTTTTGTCCTACCTGTGCTTCCTCATGGTGGGCACTCACCCTCCTCCTCCTCCCATTCCCTCCACCCCTCCATTCTGCTCCTTCTCTAACCTCTGCTTTCTTTTTTGGGCTGCCCTATCCTGCCGTCCCGATATACCATCATACCCTACTCATTCACATCTCCTAATATTCCCTCATGCATATCGCCCCCTGCCAACTCATCTCTTCCTATGACCCTATTCCGTAGTTCTAGTCAAACCTATTCAGATGTCCTCATGGTACTGCCTAACTCACCGTTGGTTGCTGGATTCATTTGACCGCTCTCACTCCTACCTTCATGCAATTCTATCCATTCCCAATTTGGCTCTCAATGGACCTGGTTAGTATGCACTCCTATATTTAACAATCACAGGTAGCTTCCTCATGACATGAGTCTGGTTCACCTTTGCTCAAGTCTGACCTCAGGGTCTACTCATTCACACCGCTTAATTGAGGATGCCTCTCATTGGGTCTTATGCTAACTCATTGAACTGCTCTCCATTCAGAGACATGCCTTCTGTGTCCATTGTTCCTTGACTTGTGACTAGCATGTAGCAGACGGTCTCACTCTGCACCCAAGAAGTCCGCAACTAGAGCATGCAAAGCTCAGAGAGGGGTCCTTCACCCTGGCCCATAGTGAGAATGTCTTCACTCCAGGTGGACCTTCAGTTGTTTCTCATCTCAGCGACACCTCTGGATGTAGAATTTTTGACTTCCTGGTGTGAGGGGTGAGGCTCTCACCATCAGAGCCCCTTTGGTTGCCCAAGTGGGTTTGGAGGCACTCTCTATGCTATTCTCCATCAAGACCACCTCTGGTTCACCTGGTCTGTTTCATAGCCTCACACAGGCCAGCTGAGTGCCTCAGCTAACATCTCTCTCCTCTCTTGCTTTTGAGCATCTAGTTGCAGAGACATTGCTCATAACCCTCAACAGCTGACCATTTAGAAGGACAGAGTGAGAGCTTCCTCTAAATTGGAATATTTTCCTCCTCTCTCCATCTCAACTCTCAGCAACCTAGGACTTGGATTCCCAAAGGTTTCCTCTTCAAAGTGTTTTTTTCCTCTCCTCCATGCCAATAGTCATAATATTAGATAGGGCTGGAGTTTCCTTAGGTTCTGTAGTTTAAGTTCACTGTTGGATGGAGTCGGATGGTGACCCCGGCTGTTCCCACTCTCCTTAGGAAGTCTGACCTTCTGCATCTTCTCTGCTTTCATTTCATTCATCATCCTCATCATATCTCATTCTTCTCCTGTCTTTCCCATCTACTTCTATCACCTTGATTTCCAGTCTCAGTATATTCTGATTTCTCACCTCTTTGATGCTCAATACCCTTTTGGATATTCTTTTGGGCTTCTTCCTAAGCTATCTTTAGCCAAGGGAATTATTCCCATGGCACGTATGGAGGTAACCCTCCTCTAGGGTTCCTTGTGTCGTACCCCTACATGGTGGTATATCCCATGGATAGAGAGGCGAACAGCCACAATGTATCAAAGTCACACAAGCATGCATCTCATCCAGTTGCGCAAGCCCATTGAAATTGATGGCTGAGGGCTGGCCAGAGTTCAATGGGCAAAGCAACAAACTACTCCCCCAACCAGGGGTTAAAAGGCAACCTCTGGGCAAGTCCTTATTCATTTTCTTTGTTGCCCCACCATCCATTGATGTCGATAGGAAAAACTGCAGGGGTAAATGGAGAAAGTGACAAATGCAATAAGGACAGAGATGGGGCAAAAAGGGGTAAGGCCATCAAGAAATGGAGAGTAATGAGTACCAACACCCGTAGTCTGGGCAACAAGCTCTCTGAACTGGTGGCCTTGATGGAAGAGGGATGCCTGGATATCGAAGCAGTCACAGAAACATGGTATACAGAGAACCATGACTGGGATGTTAACATACCAGGGTACACAACAAAGGGATAAAAGCAACTGAACAAAGAGTAAACAGGGAGGAGAGGAGGCACTGTGGGTCACCTTAGAGACTGGAAATGGCACCACAAACCTCACAGGGGTTGTATATAGACCCCCATGTCAGGGGAGGGAATGGACAAGGATATGATAGAAGGCATACTTAGGATGGCAGAGAAAGGGGAGATACTGTTGACGGGGGACCTTAATTTGCCAGATGTTAACTGGAGCACCTTTGCAGCAGCCACATCCAAAAGCAGGGCCATTCTTGATGCCCTTCAGGTGGCATGCCTCAGACAGCTAGTTTTGGAACCTACTCATGAGGGAGCAATCTTAGACTTCGTACTCTCAAATAGGGACAGAGAGAAGATCTCAGATCTAGAAGTGGGTAGCCATTTGGGAACAAGTGACCACCAAACAGTGTGGTTCATGATAAACTCAGCTACAGAGTCAAGCCATACAAAAGTGAGGGTTCTGGACTTCAGGAGGGCTGACTTTGGCAAGATGGGAGAGTGCCTTAGAAAAGCCCTTTGAAGGCATAGAGCCGAAGCGCAGGGGTCTGGACTTGCCATTTGGATTAAAATCACTTGCAATATATTTTTCTGTGTCCTGGAGTGCTCATTACCTTGGCTTTTGTGCCTTAGAAAAGCACCTCCAAGCAGGCTAGAAGGAGGGGTGGAGTAACAATGGAGAAATATCAGAACTGCAATCACAGAGGCAACAAGCCATTGTGTGAAGCAAATAACAAATCAAAATGAAAGAAAAAGCTACTAAGGTTCTCAAAAGAAGTGGTAGTGAAGGTTAGGGAGAAAAATATAGCATTTAGGAAGTATAAGAAAACACAGAAGGAGCAGGACAGAGAACTGTACCAGTTAAGGCAGAAGGAAGCAGGGAGGGTAGTCAGAATAGCAAAGGCACAAACTGAGGAAAAGATAGCTAACTCAGTTAAGAAGGGGGATAAAACCTTTTATAGGTATATCAGGGAGCATAGAAAGACAAAGGGAGGGATAGTGAGGCTGAATAGAATGGATGCTGGGTGGGCAGAGAGGGACAGTGAAAAAGCAGGGATACTGAATGAATACTTCTGTTCAGTATTCACAAAAGAGGCAGTGGGGGAGGTGCCTAATCCAATTCACAGAAGCACTCTGGAGAGGGGGGTCAATCCCAGTCCTTTCACAGAAGAATGGGTTCTGAAAGAACTCCTAAAACTGAAGGTGGATAAAGCAATGGGGACAGATGGAATTCACCGCAGAATTCTAAAAGAATTAAGCAGAGAACTTGTGACACCACCGACTACCCTTTTTAACAAATCATGGGAGAATGGTGTGGTACCTGAGGGCTGGAAGAAGGTGGATGTGATTCCCTTCACAAAAGTGGGACCAAGACAGAGGCAGGAAACTACAGACCTGTCAGTTTGACCTCTGTAGTAGGGAAAGTGACGGAATAACTTCTGAAGGAAAGAACTGTTGAGTACCTAGAGGCCAGTAGGGCACAGGACCCAAGGCAGCATGGGTTCACAGCAGGAAGGTCATGTCAGATGAATCTAATTGATTTCTTTGACTGGGTGACCAAAGTAGTAGACCAGGGAGGGGCTGTGGACATTGCCTACCTAGACTTTAGCAAGGCATTTGACACAGTACCACACAAAAGATTAGTAGTCAAATTAACCAGCCTTGGAGTGGGTCCCAGGGTGGTAGCCTGGGTAAAACATTGGCTGAACAACAGGACACAGAAGGTAATTGTAAATGGAGTCCACTCTGAAGAAACAGGGGTTACTAGTGGGGTACCGCAGGGTTCAGTACTGGGTCCAGTCCTTTTTAATGTCTTTATAAGTGACATTGCAGAGGACTGGAAGGAAAGGTATGCCTCTTTGCAGATGACACAAAGATCTGCAACAGGGTTGATCACAAAGGAGGTGTGGAAAGGATGAGAAGGGACTTGGCAAGGTTGGAGGAAAGGTCAGAAGTATAGCAGCTTGGATTCAATGCAAATAAGTGCAAATGCACCTGGTAACAAAACCCAGGGGAAGATTACACAATGGGGGAGGTATTAACAACAACAAAATGGAAAGGGACCTGAGGGTAATCATATCAGATGACCTTAAGGTTGGCAAGCAATGTGAGAAGGCAGTATGGAGGGCTGGGGGGATACTGGGATGTGTAAGGAGAGGTATCACCAGCAGAAAACAGGAAGTTGTTATCCCCCTGTACAGACAGTTGGTGAGACCCCATCTGGAGTACTTCATCCAGTTCTGGAGACCCCATCTCCGCAAGGACATAGACAGAATGGAGGCAGTTCAGAGGAGGGCAACTAAAATGGTGTAGGGTCTGCAAGAGAGGCCATATGAAGAGAGACTAAAGAAGCTTAATATGTATACCCTTGAGGAAAGGAGGGAGAGGGGGGACATGATAGAAATGTTTAAGTACCTCAGTGGAATCAACAAAGTCCAAGAGGGTAGCATCTTTCAGAAAAAGAGATGTGCAAGAACAAGGGACACAACTTGAAGATAGAGGGGGGGACAGCTCAGGGGCAATGTGAGGAAGTATTTTTTCACAGAGAGGGTGATGGACTGGATGGAACAGCCTTCTGAGGAGGTTGTGGGTCTAAAACTGTGGGAGAATTCAAGAATGCATGGGACAGACATAAGGCAATTTTTGTGGGGGGGTAGGAAGAAATAGGCTGTTGGTTAAATAGGATCTGCAGCTTATCATCTAGGTAGGGACATAGGCAGACTAGGTGGGCCAAGCGGTCTGTATCTGACATAAAAGTCTATGTTTCTATCCACTCCTCCTCCTCCTCCAGTGGCTCATCTCTCTTTCCCATGGGCTTCTTCCTAAGCAACCGTTAGCCAAGGGAATTATTCCCACGGCACCTGTGGGGGGGGGGGGGGGGGAATCCCTCCTCTAGCATTCCTTGTGTCATACCTCTACAGGGTGTTATATCCCATTGATAGAGAAGTGAACAGCCACAATGTATTGAAGTCACACAAGCATACATCTCATCTAGCTGTGCAAGCCCATTGAACTGTTGTCTAAAGTATTATCTGTGGCAAGCTCATTGCCAATGGGTCATACAACATTGGTTGATATCCTTTGAAACTGTTAGAGCATATTATGTGAAAATGCATTAGTTTCCGTATATAAAGGCTGATATTTCTGCATCTCCTTCTGACAATGTTAAAAGATGGTGGAAAGGATTTTCACATTTCATCAAATATAAACAGTATGACTTTGTCAGTTACGACATTCTATCAGAAATGCTCTGAGACAGTTGTAATCTGAAGTATAAACATTAACTCTCTATGATTTTTGGTTTTTCCACATTTTTGGAAGATTACATGTATGAAATTATACTTATTGTATTATTTTTTTATTTTTTAATTTTTATTTCTACTACCTCAACAACTTATTGCTTTCTTACGTTCTCCCTTATAACAAGTGAAGTGACATGTATTTTTCCCAAATGACTTCTATTTTTATCTGTGGTTTTCTTTGCTCCTATTGGATTTGGTATTTTGATTTCTGTTTTACTTATTTCCCTTGATGTATGTGTTGTTTTTGATGTTATTTCAATAAAAATTCCCCTACTCTTTTTAAGACTTGCCATGGAATCTTTAACATCTACCTGAACTACCACCGGAACAAGCAGATGGGACCTCGGTTTAACATCTCATCTGAAACATGGTACCTTGGGAGTGCAGCACCCCCCTCATGCTTCACTACAGTGTCAGTGTTGGGATTTAACCCAAATGCCTGGTGTGGGGATAGAACCCACAGCCTTCTGATCTCCCAGCTGCAGAGGTGAGTGTGCTACCTCCTGAGTCACTGACAATGCTAATGTCAAGGTACAGTACATGCACTGCCTGCCCTTTGTCCAAGGCCCTTGTAACCCAGTCAAAGATGTCAACCAAGTTAGTTTGGCATGACCCCTCCCTAACAAACCCTTGCTACCTGTCATCCAGTAGATCATTATTCTCAAGAAAGGCCACAAGACTTTCCTTCAGTATAGACTCCATTAACTTATCCACAACAGAGGTTAGAATGACTGGCCTATAGTTTTCCAGATCATCTCTAGGGCCACTGTTATGGATCAGCACTACATGGGCTGTCCTTCAGTCCTGTGGGACACTCCCCTCCTCCAGCGAGGTGTTAAATACATCAGCTTTTGGAGCTGCCAAAATCTCTGCTAGTTCTTTCAGAACACTTGGGTGTAGTACATCAGGGCTGGGAGCCTTGTCCACTTGCAGTTCACTTAATCCCTGTAGAACCCTTCCTGCTTCTATCTTCCCTTTATACTTCTTCCCCCCTCACATGGGCCCGCTAGATTCCCTGGTGAAGACAGAGCAGAAGTACTCATTAAGTGCCTCTGCCTTTTCCTCACTCTTCTCCACCCACTTTCCTTTCCACTTGATCTTACCTATCCCTTCCTTTCTGCTCCTTTTCTCCCTAATGTAGCAGAAGATGTCCTCCTCCCCACTTCTGATCCCCTGAGCCAGCCTCAGTTCTTTCTCAGCTTTGGCTGCCCAGACCTTCGTGCCTACTACTCGAGATCTCTCCACATAGATCACCCTGTCCTCTTCCCTTGTGGTGTGTTTATAATTCAGGAAGGCCTTCCTCTTGTCTCTTACCTTTTCCACTACCTTACTATTGAACTAGTTTGAGCTCTTGGTTCTGGTTCCTTTCCTTTGAGCCCTAGCACAGGTATTAGTGGCCTCTATCAGCCCTGACTTGATGATGTTCCACTTTTGGTCCATGTTCATCTCAGGTTGTATCCTTGCCAGGTGCTCCCTCACTATGCCCCCCATTCTGTTGAAGTTCACCTTCCTGAAGTTCACCACCTTTGTTTTATTCTTGGTTGCCTCCCTCCCCATGAACACAGAAAAGCACACCAACCTGTGGTTACTCCCTGTGAAAGGTTCCCTCACCTCCACCTCCTGGACATGTTCCCCATTAGTCAATAGCAGATCCAGTATGGTGCACTCTCTGGTTGGTTCCTTGACTCGCTGTGTTAGAAAACAGTCCTGGATTGCACCAAGGAGAATCTGATCCCTGCTGCAGGTGGCAGCTGGGTGCTCCAGTCCACTCCCGGTAGATTTCAGTCGCCCATGATTATTACATTACCCTTGACTCCCAACCTTCTAATCTGCTCTTCTAGTTCCCTGTCCAAGTCAGTGTCCTGTGAAGGTGGTCAGTAGACCACCCCTACTCAGATACATTTACCCCCACTGTGCTGTAGTATTGCCCATAGGGCCTCTGTCATGCCTTCCTCCCCCTCCTCCTTACTACACTCTATCCCTTCTGCAGCAGATCTTTAAATACCTAAAGCTAATTGGATCAAATTGCAGTACCACTGATGGCAATGGAGTTGCTGCAGCATGCATACCTCACTTGCAGCAGCATTGCAGCAGCATTTCAAGGGCATGTTAAACTTTTGTGGGATTACCACTGTCACACAGTGATTGGGCAAAATGTGCAGAACTTTTCCTAAACACAGTGCTATGTGTGAAAATTGGGCTTTTAAATATACTGTGCTCAATTTGCACAGCTGTGTGAAAATTCATGAAATTGGCATAGTTATATAAAAAGTGCATGAAACAGATTTTCAGAATGTTGCCCACCACTAATACATATTAATTGTGTGTTATTTAAAGGACCACTTGGGGTAAGGTCCTTGGAAGACTAATATATTCTCAGTATATGTAAACCCATTCATTATGTGTTTCAAACAGCAGGGCACAGCACCAGCTTGCTTCCAACGTATGTGCTATCCAGTACAGTGTACTGTAGGGCAAAATACCTAATATCAGCAATCTTTTCGGTTTGAAATCTATGTATTTCTACAGAGGCAATATACTTTAGAGTGCTGCAATTTTAATACCAACAATGACAGTGAGGTATGTGTTGTAAAATACAATTGCAAGCTATTCCAAAGTATTCCTGCATCAAAATAATGCACTAGTTCCCAACATTCAATTCTATTTGGTTCAGTGGGTTTTTAAATTACCCGCTGAGTCTTATTATTTTGAACTTTGTAGGTGGTAATAAAGCACAATTCAATATTACATGATTATAGTCTACAAATATCCCTGGAGCATTCTTTGCATATTTATGATTGCTCCAAGTGCTGATATACATAATGAAGTCGATAAGCAGTCTATTCTAATATAAACTATTGCATACGTAATGACATTAACAGTTTCTAGTTCATCATACTAAGCAGAATGTCTTTCTTAATATGGGATGAACTGTATGGCTTGGGAGAAGATGATTCTTTTAATGATTATGCAGTATTAATACAATTGGAAGGTAAAGTCAGCATGCAAAAAAATCATCTAAAGCTTATCTTATTACGAGGATGATGACTATATTTGAAAACTTAATGTGTCAATCATACTATTCTGTACTTCCAGACTTATTCATTGTACCCAAAAAGCAGCACTGTGAGAAACAGGGGATGCTTGGATATAACAACAGGCACATGAGAGAAAAAAATCAAGGGCTTGCCACTAGTGCTTATCTGACCAACATTTCTATTAAAGAGGACAAGAAATTATTTATAATTGGCAGCTGTTTAAATTATTCCCATTGTCAGAAACAACATTTATATCTCTTAATAATCCATATTTAACTGTACCTGAATAGGCAGCATTCTGATATAGTTCTTGTATTTGGTCCAGTTTGTTCAGTGTTGACTGAGATAGTCCGGTGGTCATTTTTGGAGAGGCTATTTCCAGATGCCTTTGAAGAGGCATTTGTAAAGCTTCTTCTGAATAAAAAATACCTCTCAACAGCCATACCAATGGCACTGAAGGGCAGGATACCTTACCTCACATTGTGCTGGTGACCTGGGTTCAGGAGTGACCTCGGGTTATCAGAGAGCCAGGAAGGAAGGAGGGAGGGATCAGGATTGATCAGCCATGGCGTAACTCTCCTCTCCCAGGGTGGTTGTCAACCCATCCCATAGTTCTGCTTCCACTGGGTGGAGGCCTGATGGGTAGAGTAGGTGGGATGGTGCGACAGTATATCGGGAGAGTGCCTAAATGTGTGGCATGTGCATGCCTCCATACATTCATGGACACCAGGGGCAAAGGGTGGGGAGAAAAATGAGGGTAAAAACTAGAAAGAAAACCATCTCTTGACCTGGACATCTTGGCAAATCATAGACCAGTTTCAAATGTTCCCTTTCTGTGTAAGGCTATTTAGAAAATTGTGGCTCTGCAGCTTGAGCCACACCTCATATCCTTTGACATCAATGAGCTCCTCCAGTTGGGATTTAGGTCCAGACATAGTACCGAGACTGCATTGGACAAGGTGCAGATTGATCTCCTCAGGGCTAGAGATAGAGGGGGACCAGTCAGTGCTTGTTCTTCTTAATCTCTTATCAATATTTGATACTGTGGACAATGCGGTGTGTTTGGATCACCTGAGGGGAATATGTGGATTCACCAGCACTGTCATCAGCTGGTTTGAGTCCTTTCTCACAGGCAGGAGTAAGAGAGTGGTGATAGAAAGTTTGTCTTCCCACCCTAAGCCCCTGCTTTGTGGAGTCCCCCAAGGGTCTGTCCTCTCATCCATGTTGTTCACGGTGTACATGCTGCCACTGGTGATATCATTAGATGCTAAAGTGTGGAGTTTCACTGCTTTGTAGATGCTACCCAACTGTACGCATATTTTGTGCCTGGGACACATGATGCAGTGGTGGTGCTAAACCAATGTCTGGCTGATATCCAGGACTGGATGTCCTCTATTTGGTTTAGGTTCAACCCAGGTAAGATGGAGGTGCTGGTGATCAAGCCTGGCTGCCAGAGGGAAGCAGACACTATGAGGACTCATATGGGCTTGATGCTTGGGATGGTTCCTCTTTTGGCATTTGGGAAAGTGAAAAATCTGGGCATTATCCTAGACAGTGTATTGACACTTAAGCCTCAGGTGTCATCTGTTGTCCATATTGTTTTTTACCATTTTAGGAATATTGCCCAGATTAAAACCTTAATCCCTCCAGGTGACCTACCAGCATAAGTGCATGCTTTTGTGCTGTTCAGACCTGACTACTGCAATGATTTATATCTCAAAGTCAGTGGAGGTGTCCTGCGCCACCAGCAGATATTGCAGAATGCAGCAGCCGTGTTGCTGATGGGCCTGAACTGACTGCCAATAAGGTGGAGGATCTACTTCAATGTCAGTTTACTCACCTACAAGGCCCAATATGGTTCGGGTCCAGGCTATCTGCGAGACCTCTTGACTTCTGTCTGCCCCCTGCATTCTCTCCATTCTGCCAAGTGGGGGGGGGCTCCTAGCAGTTCACAGGGCTCAGATAAAAACATCTTGTGATCAAGCCTTTGAGGTGGCAGCACCAGTCCTGTGGAAACCACTTCCCAGGACCTTGATGGAGACCCCCTCAGTGGAAGACTTCAAGCAGGGTCTGAAGAAACACCTTTTTATAGAAGCCTTCATGGCTTGGCATACTATCCTTTTATTTGTTGATTTTATTATTGCTATCTTTAATGTTCTGCGCTAATTACATTTTTCATCTGTCTGTATTCTGAACAGTGCCCTAAGCCTCAGTGAAAGTGCTCTTTAGAGATAAAATCTTGCTTACTTGCTCTTCGTGGAAACAGTGCTCTGGAGTTTTCTGTATGTCACAGTTTGCATACAGAACTCTGAGCATGGTTCCAATAGGTCAGAAGCTCATGCTTAGCATTCTGCACACAGACTCTACTTTCCACACTTACAAATCCTGACCAAAAGGTCATTTCACACCACAAGTGCAAAAATACATTTTGGCCAGGATTTGAAAAATGACAGCTGTGACATTCATAAGGTGGTGCTAAAAATAGCTATGTTGGAAATTTGGGGTCAAAATACTGAAAATTACCAAAATTGAAAAACGTCAATGTATGTTCATAACTTTATTTTTAAGTATTTTTACCCCAGATTTTCAATATAGCCTTCTTATGACCCCACCTCATGAACATGGGCAGAACAAATGTGCGAATCTTGTCCAAAAGGTGATTTTTCTGCAGCAATCTAATATCACCTTTAGGGACAGATTTACACAGTTTCACCACCCTTGTTGATGAGGCAGAGTCCCAAAAAGGCTATGTTGAAAATCTGGGGAAAAATATTTAAAAGTGACAAAGTTATAAAGATTAGTTCAAAACCATTCATAACAGTTCCAATATTCAGAAATGCATGGGATAGACACAAGGGGACATTAAACGTAGGTAGGCTGATTTTATTGATTGACAATTATAGTCATTATAATATAAAACAATATCACAAATAAGTTACACAATAAATCACATATACATTACATAAAATGCTGCAAAGCAACAGAATCTGGACACATTCTAGACATGGTAGTAAAATTATTATTTATCATCTAGGGATATCAAGAGGGTGAATTCCAGGCATGACTGAAAATTAATGTAGGCAGCACAATGCTCTCAAGCATGGCTAGATTGTTTGCTTCCCTATAATCTTTCTCCTGATTTTATATATTGCATTAAAGTAATTAACTAAATTCAGAATAGATCATTCCTCTTCTGTGTGCATCAGAATTGATGTAAGTTGGGATTTGTTTAAATTGTCCTCAGCCAACATAAATAGGTCAAGCCAGAAATTCCTAGGTCTGTTGTATCAGGAACAGAACCATAACATGTGAATAAGGTCTTCCTTCCCCCATATTAACATTTGCAATTTTGCTCAATGGTAGACAGTTTATTATATCTAGCCCTCCAAATATTGTTATTAAATAATTCTAATTTGGCTTTAATAAAAGCACTTCTTAGGAGACAGTCTTTTAACACATTAGAATAATGTTTATACCCAATGTAACAGTTATTGTCTACAAACCAGTGTGACTATTTTGACATGGCAATTTCTTCCAAAACCAATTTGAACCAATAATTGCAAATCTTTGATTTACTATACTTTTTATATTTTAGGCTTAGAGTTATATGTTTTAAAGTAATTATGCAGGACAACTAAATCGTATTGGTCTAAATTATAATGCAGCTCTTTCAACCAATTCTTGTTCCCACATCCATGCTGAATCCATGATTCTTTATCAAACACTTATGCTGGAGCATCTCCTGTGAAAACCTAGTGTGATGGAGTCAATAATTAGTTCTCCTTTTATCACCCTTGATGGGCACATTTCTTTTTCACAGGGTATATAAAAATAAAAAAAAAAGCTTTGAGTGATGGTTTTCTTTATTTCAGGTACTGGCACTGGGGATTGGGTACCCCAGTGCCAGTGATATGTTTGGCGATACTGTTGGTGGGCTCCCCAGTGTTGCACAGTGAAAACAGGTGGGGTGGGGTACAAGCCGACACAGAGGATTGGGAACCATGGTGTCAGAAAATTAAAAAGGAAAGGGATGGGAGGGTTTGAGGGATGGTTTTCTGTATTTCAGGTACCAACACTGAGTACTGGGTAAACAGAGCAATTGTCACCGGAGCTGAAGCAATTTATTTCCAATGTCATGTAGGGGTCTCCACCCCCACTCCTCTGGTAATATATATATATATATATATATATATATAACAACTCCAGTCCACAGTGTAGAAGATACTTAATAAAAAAAAAACACACAACGATAAAATCATTGCACTATAAATAAAAATGTTATTTTTGACATGCTATAATACCTTACCTAAACTTTATACAGCATATTGATTGAGTACCCACTTCAGGCTATTCAGTCTGCCACTGCTGCCTACTGCTCTGAAGTCAGCTTCAGGGGATTCTCGCATTTGTAGTAAATTAAAGAAGATGTCTGCTTACAACTAAGCAAAATTAGTCTGATATATTCTATTATACTACAGTATACAGTACATAAACCACAATGATTTTGCCCACAAAGTGCATATTGGACCAGCCCTGCGCTTCAGTGTGGGGTCCTTTGTGATGACTGTTCCCTTCTAACTTAATTTATTTTTTTATTCATGAGAAATAGATACGCCACTGAGTCAAGGACTCATTTACAGCTCTTTCCAATGGATCGCTTCCAGGTGTGTCTTTGATGCACACGGCAGTTAAGGGACATGCACAGGGTCCCGCAGTATGCAAGTGGTGGTTGTAGGAATCAAACCTAGGTCTACTGGATATACCAGACTCAACCTCTGTTCATTAACATAGAAACATAGAAACTGATGGCAGATAAGGACCACTAGGCCCACCCAGTCTGCCCATTTTCCCTGCCTACTGTAAAAAAACCACAGACCCTACCTGATCTCCTACTTTATTCTCTTTCCTATCACTACAGTTCCCTTATGCCTTTTCCATGGATTTTTGAATTCCCCTATGGAGTTGGCCCCCATCACCTCTGCTGGGAGGTTGTTCCATGCATCCACCATCCTTTCTGTGAAGAAATACCTCCTCACATTACCCCTTAAGCTACCCCCTTCCAGTCTCATCTTGTGTCTCCTTGTTCTAGAACATTTCTTTTTCTGAAAGATACCTCCCTCTTGATCCTTATTTATGCCCTTCAGATATTTGAAGGTCTCTATCATATTGCCCCTCTCTCTCCTTTCCTCCAGGGTATACTTATTGAGTTTGTCCAGTCTTTCCTCATTACTCTAACCTCTAGGCTACACTGCCAGTCCATTAGAAATGTTGTGCTCCAGCTCTATCAGCAAGAGCAATATGGGTTGTTTGCATTATGGGAAATGGGGTGAAGGGCCTCAACATACCTGTTTGCAAATTTTAGTGTTTAAGCCTGCTTGTATATTATAGCTGTGGATGTAGTAAGGCAGTTCTGCAAGCATCGCACATGTTTCCACACACTGCAACCACTAGACCCCATGGGATGGAAAAGAAAACTGAAAGAACCATGGATACAATAACTTAATTTGTGTGTGTTCTGTGTTGTGGGGGGGGGGGGGCTGGAAAGACTTTCTGGCCCAGTGATACTCATCCAGTACATTAAATGAAACTAATATGAAAATGAATTTATTGGCATACAGACACCCACGGGGCATATACTAGTCCTAAGCTATTTTCTCACAGATATGAAGGCTAGGTTAAGCCCAGTAGGGTTCGTACTGCATCTTCTTAAACCTCCATGCCACCCAAGATTAGCAATTTGCCTTGCGGGTTCCCTGACCAGCTATATCAATAAGCAGTCCTGCAGTGGTTGAGCAAGACCTGATGCCTGGTACTCCTTGCTACTGCAGTATCCCAGTCTATGTCTAGTTGACTTGAGATCCCCCACTAACTCTCCTTTTGCAGCCCCTAATTTTCTCCCTAGTTCCTTATCATCTTCAACATCTCTCCTGGTGGTCTGTAGATCACTCCCATTTCAATTTTTTTTCCCAGAGGCTGTTTTTAGCTACACCCAAAGTAATTCCCACTCTTCTCCCACTGTATTTATGGACCTATCCTCTATGGCTTCTATTGTTACTCTGCCCCACCCTCCCTTACTGTTTCACCTATCCCTCTTTCAGAGTGTGTACACCAGTATGGCCAAGTCCCTTTCATTATTCTGTTACATGAGGTCCCTGCACCCTAATTGATACCCTCAGGGGTACACCGTAGACAGCTAATGTTTAGGCATAGGCTATACTAATACGTAGGGCTAAGGGCATCTACCGTATAAGAGTAGATGTCAGGATATGAATACATATTATTGTAACTCACTTTGCTTGCTAATGCACACACATTATACTATGTATTTTCTGTCTATTTCTTACTTGTCAGATGCCAAGACACCTGTCCTTGAAGTAATTATAATGTGTAAGGCAACATTGCCATCTTTCGGTGATGGACACCACTTCACCCTGTTATGTAAGACTTTGTATAAGAACGTCTTTGTTCTAAAACTGATGACTTTACAGAATTATATAATGTTATCTTGGACCATGGAGCCACCTCTAATTTAGCCAATAGGGCTCATCTCTGTAACTAGAAATGTTTCTATCTTTCAGTAACCATAGTAACTATCACAGGTATATAATGTTATGCACAGGCTTTACACCTCGGAGACCCGAGAGATCCCAAGAGACTACAAAGAAACCTCGAGGTGTAGGGAATGCTTAGCACTGGCTCCCGGTTCGTAGTGGTAAGAACTGCTTAGGGCAACTGTGATTCATCCCTGTTTATAGTAATAAACTTGTTTATTACTTGAATACAACTTGTTTGTGATTATTTGCATCTCCAATATTGCCAAGAACCTTAAAGTGAGGTTTAGACCTCTTACAATTCCCAATAGCCCAAATTTTAGTAATGGCCACCATGACTAAGTTTGCTTCCACCATTATTGCCTGGAGCTCACAGATATTGTTACCCAGGAAGCTGGTGTTAAATCAGACCACCTTCCAACACCTGTTTTTCCCACCCTCTTACTCTCTGTGCCTCATCCCTTTCCTCCCTAGAGTAATTTCCTGTCTAATGTTCCTCTTTCCTGCTGATTTATCATGACCCCTTCCATTAGCACCCCTTTACGAACTAGTCTGAGTTCCTACTGTACCATTCCAGTCACACATCTCCTCATCCCCATTTCCTGGTGGTCTTAGCTAGGTTTCGCTTATCTTACTGCCCTTGAGGGTTCCCCAAGCAAAATTCTCACTCACTTCTCAGTTTGATGTCCACCTATGTAGACATTTAGTTTTTGTCCAAGCACATCGGTTTCTCTCTTGTCAGTGAAAGATGTCACCCTTGAGAAGCATTCTGTCCCCAAAGCCCCCTAGTCTTCAACAAAGAAATACCCTTTCTCCTGAATCCTAACATCAGTCCTTCAAACATTTGTTAAAGAACTTTGTTACATCTCTCATCACCCTTTCCTCCCCGTTGACCCACACAGGAATGACTTTCTGAAAGGCCACTGGGGTTGCACTTCTCATTCTCCTAGCTTACAAAACAGAAGCATGGATGATAAAGGACAGAAAAAGGCTATCAGTCTGTCCTGATGCCAAGTAGTTAGCTTAATCTAATGTGCAGTGAAACCTGTCTACAAAGGACTGCTTTATTTATTTATTTATTTTATTTAGATTTTGGTAACTGGGTAAACCCACTGAGACCAGAGATCCCTTTTTCAGGGGCAATCCGGGATTAGTTACAGAGAGTACATATCTTGGCAACATTTAAGACAAAGACTTTGTCCTTAATGTCAATTTTCTCTTAATCCTGTATGTAGGCTATGAACTGTATAAGACATTGCACTCAGAACTTAAAGCAATTTCTTAGGAATGTTATGTCCTTTATATGCAGTGATTTTAAGAGGCACATTTCCTACATTTGGCTAGTGCAGGGTGGCAAGGGTGATTGACATGCCTCCTCCCACCATACCACTAGGAAACAGAAAATGTTATGGGAACACAGCAGGACTGGCCTAATCAGATGCTTACATTGGGGAAGGTGGACTCCTCCCCTTCCCCTGTACTGTATGAGTGGAGTTAATCATTGCACAGCTGGCTTGTGGCACAAAAGTTTGTACAATCAATATTAAAACTGGTGCTGCCAGATAGATGTCAAATGCAATCAATAAAATCTATCACAAAATGATAGTGTGTCAAAATTATGGAGCAATTGTTTTTGAAAGATTTAGAATTTGAAAATAATTTGCAGCTTTTTTTGTAACCCTCAGTTATCCTTGCAATCAGCTTCCTTTTTCATACAGTTATAGGACAATTGTTTTGAAAATAGTAAGTCTGTGAAAGGATTGCAGCAGACATCCATTTGTCTGTAGCACCTCCCCCCAGAACCTGACGCTAGACAGGTAGGGTTCTCCTCTAGGGGTAAGAGGCAGATTCTGACACCACCCCTGGAAAAGGAACTACAGGGGCTGCTTGCAGAGTGGTGGCCATCTGGAAGGGGTGGAGAGTGAGGGGTTAAAAACAGCTAAGGCCAGCTGCTCCCCTTTTTTCTTTTCCCTCTCCAGATCAGCAGTCACTATAATCTCAAGAAGGCTGCTACTGAGCCAAGGTAAGTGGTTGTTACAATAGTTAGTGTCAAGAAAGGCTTGTTGAGGCCAAATATATAGCCCAGGTGAACAACAGAGTGGGTAAAGCCTGAGGCTAATTCCCTGGACATTGTTCTAGGGTTGTTCTCTGTGCATTGTTCTGAGGTTAAATCTCTGGGCATTGCTTAGCATGTGGGCTAGCTGCTTGGGGGGGGTTAGTGCAAGTATAGTAATGCAAGCAAATGAGCATGAGCCCTGTGGGACTAAGAACAGCCTATACAGCTGGAAGTGAATCCCCTGGGGGCCCCGAAGCAGTAGGCATGACAGGAGAATGTTGGCAGCACCAGGGACCAATGCAGACTCCTGTACAGGGCAGTTTTAGCAGGCAGTTAGAATTGTGAAATCCAATCTCTCCGAGGTCATGGCTGCTGCTTTGGGCTGAACTCCACAAGGTCGGCTCCAGGTGGATCAGACTGCATATATGCTGTGGTGGCTTGGGAGTATTGCAAACTGATGGTAGAGGGGAAAAGAGGGATGAGTCGAGTTTTCCAAAAAGGTGTGTTACCTCTGGTTGACATGAGGCCTGGGAAACCACAGACCTGGACCCTAGTTGGAGTGGTCATGGTTCAACATCATCAGGCTAACCTGCAAGGGCAGTGACACCAGACAGGGGCCGTCGCTAGCCACTTGGCCACATGACCTCCCCGTTCTGCTGACATACCTCTGAAAGTGATACTACCACAAGTTGTTGCTTATGCATGCACAAGCCAACATAAAAAGGGGTGCACCATAGTAATAATGCACCAGTCAGGACTTCCGAATGGGTGTGTGTGACCTTTTCTTTATGTTAAGCTTGCATGTGCGTGGGACCAAAAAACAGTAGAGCAGCCTTGTTGTTCAAAAGAAAAATAAAACGGAAAACAGCATTCTGTTACAACTGCTGACCCCCAGTTGGGTGTGGGTTGTGTTCACAGAGTCAGGGAAGCGGGGGGAAGGGTATTGGTGGAGGATGCTGCCTCAGGAACAGCCCATCCCTCCCCTCAGCACAGTCAAAGATGGAATCAGGACTCCATGGAAATGGGGTAGGTCATTTTAGTGAGCTAAGAAAAAAGAAGGGAAAAGGCAAGGATCCAGTTAAGGCTTGAGGTGAAGCCAAGAGTACCAGGTCAATATTCAAACAGTGTAGGCAAAACCATGCACCACATACAGCACAGGGGGATATAGTGACAGGGTACAAAACAGTGAAAGAATAAAATGTTGAAAACACTGTTTTGTACCTTGTCAGTCTTGGCTAGGAAGCCAGTGATGCAGAGGATAAGATCTCTGCTAGAAAGGAGGTTTGCCGAACAGCTGCCATGGCTCAGAAGAATGAGCCTCTGGCAGCAAGTGAAGTATCTGTGGACCGAGTCTTGAACCCCAGTCACTGACCAATGGTACTGCTTGTTTTATTTTTTTCTTTTGACACTTTGTGCCATCAATTTCTCCCCCTGCCTGTGTTTCTCCACATCCCGGTGTTCACCCCCCCCGAGCTGGTTATATAAATGGGGGGTTCAGAGATGCGAGGGGTGGAGCCCCCTGCAAAAAGTACAGATTTCCTTTGTGTTTTCACTGGCATTGTCATGCAAGTGTGTCAGAGAGCTCTAGCAATGTACCCACTGTAATGACAGTGCGGTACATTGTTGTGTCATTTTTGGTTTTCACAATATGACCCTGTGCCTCAGAAGACGAGTTTAGGAACATGGTAATTATGGTTTTTGGAAGGTTGTCTGTGGAGTCATTGCCAGCAACTGCCGATAAGGAGGGGACTGTTGGATTGTCCCCTGTGGATGGTGGGGGTATGACACTAGGGAGGGGAAAGTTCCCATCCTGACTGAGTCCAAATCAGAGGCGGAAACCACGGCACCAAAGGGTCTGACCCCACGGCAGCAGGAGACCAAAAAATGGTTCAGCATGGATGAAAAACTGGACAAGATCATGGACATCATGATTTGGCTTGCTGCCTTGGTCCAGGGTCAACAGCAAAAGGGGAGGGCAGATAAAGAGCCCACTGTTGAAACAGGCAGGAGCATGATATCACAGTCAGCGACACTGGAGGGTGACAAAGGTCATACCATTAATGTGGCACAACCAGTGGGTTCTTACCTGATGGAAAAAGTCCAGCAGCACATTCGGAACTGGGAATGCGTTGATATGTTTTCCCTCCTCTACCTTCCAGGTGAGCAAGAAGAAAAAAAAGACTAGTCCAAAGACTTAGAAAAGGAGACAGCAAAGGTGTCTTGCACTTTCAATAATTGGCTAGTGGGGTTTATTGTCTTTGGTAGTACCATAATGCAAATGGACCCAGAGCAAGGTTTAGATTTTATTAATAGCTTTAACACAATCATGATAATGCATAGGGGAAAAGGAAGTATGGCATTGTTAGAATATGATGAAAAGTTCAGAAGAAGGAGGCAGAATGATGCATCACTCTGGTGGGGGTATTGGATATGCCCCTTGTGGTGGAGGTGATGCATGGTGGGGTGGTGGTCCTCCACGTAGATAGTAGTCTGCCTATCAGGCACCACTGTCACAGTTGTTTGAGTCCATGGCAGCCCCACCCAAGACATGTTCTATTTATAACCAAGGCAGTTGTAATAAGAACAACTGCAGGTTTTGACATAAATGTGTTGCTTATGGGCTGCGGCACTGCCTCGTGCAGTGCCCCTCCCTAAAGCCTCCGAAAGAAGGCAATCAACCCACCCTCAGGAAATTTAATAATTCTCTGTGAGGCAAGCCTTTCCACTCCAGTAAGGGTGGACTGGCTTAAACACTATGATCAACCAGTACCTGGACCACAGTGCCACCCATCTGTTAGCAGAGGGATTCTCAGTAGGTTTCTGAATCCCATACTCAGGTTCCTGGCAGGGATACAAAACAGAGGATCTGAAATCTGTAAGACACCACCATCAAGTTGCCTGAGAAAAACTGGAAAAATAGATGTGATTGGGGAGGGTGAGTGGGCCATATTCGGTCCCTCCGCTGACTAGTCTAAGGATATCTCCAATTGGTCTGGTACCAAATAAATGCACCAGGCAAATTCTAGATGGTCAACCACCTGTCATTTCAAGAGGGGGATTTAGTAAATTACTATATTGATCTTCACTTCATGATGGTACTATATGAGCTGCATGACAGGGTGGTGTCAGTTATTGGGGTGCCAGATCATCATGTACTGATGGCAAAGGCAGATATAGAGTCAGCCTTCTGCTTACTGCCAGTATATTAGGTGGACCGGGACCTGCTCAGAATGAAATTGGAGGGGAAGAACAATGTGGGCAACTGCATGCTCATGGGATGTGCAGTAGCATGTGCAGTGTGTGAAAGCTTCAGTACCTTTCTACACTGGGCCACCACTTAGGCTTTAGGGAATCAGGGCATGGTTCACCACCTGGACGACTTCCTCTTTGATAGTCCGGCTTGCTTCCCAGGTTGTGGGCAGATGCTAAGCACATTCATATAACTGTGCAACCACTCAGTGTTCCCCTGGCTCCTGGGAAGATCTAAACTCCAAGCTTAGTGATTACATTCCTGGGCATAGAGACAGACACAGTAAAACAGGAATGGTGTTTGCCTCGCAACAAGTTAAACACATTGCGGTCTCTCTTGAGTAAGGCTATGGTGACAATAAAGATAACTGCAGAATCTGCAGCAGATAGTTGGACACTTAAATTTCACCTGTCGAGTCATTCCAATGGGGAGGACATTTTTATGATGTATGGTGAATGATGGGCAGGGGCCCACAATGCCCATCACTAGATTAGGGTGACAGAAGGGTTCCATGAGGACCTGCAGGTGCAACAGATATGTGTTGCCCACTTCATTGGTGTGTTGATGTGGCCAAAGTATGAGGACAGCCAGGATTTGGAGTTGTACATGGGTACAGCTGGAGTCCTGGGGTTTGGGGCATACTTCCAGGTGGAGTGGTGCACCACACAGTGGCCACCCTACTTGGGCAACCACCAGGTTCCACAAAAAGATAACGTTTCTAGAGTTTTTTCTGATTGTGAAGGCCTTATGCATTTTTGGCCCAAGACTGAGGCATAAGAGGGTCATCTTTCACTTGGACAATATTGGGGTGGTACATACTATAACAAGCAGTTGTGGCCTAAAAGCCCCTTAGGTATCCTCATGAGGATATTTATCCTAAAATGCATGTTGCTGAACATTCATTTTAAAGCTATACATGTTCCAGGCACTGAGAATAGAATTGCTGATGCTTTATCTTGCTTGCACTGGCAGAAATTCAGGGAACTGGCCACAGCAGCACAGTGGCAACCACACCCAGTCCCACCATTTCTGTGGAAGGTGGTGCCCTAGAGACCTGGAAGTGCATAGGTAATTCCATTGCTTCTTGGACCAGAGTGGTCTACCACTGCTCTGACTAGTTTGGTAGCCTCTCTGGATTTCTTCGTGTACATCTCCTTGTCTTCTCCCCTTCCTAACTTTTTGAACCTCTGGAATGCCTATCTCTTGACCCTCACCCCCTTCCTGACCTCCTGAGTCATCCAACTGGGCTTCTTTGCTCTCCCTTTCTTACTCTATGTTCTAGTACATGCCCCTGTAGCCTCCGCTAGTCCCTTTTTTATGATATCCAACTTCTGACTTGTGTCGCAGCCTGGTTGAATCCCCTCCAGGTGCCCCGTCAGAATTCCCCCCATCTTTTTAAAGCCTGCCCACCTAGAGTCAATCACCTTGGTACCTGTACCCACAGCTTCCCTGCCTATGTTGAGTGTGAACCCTCACGAGTAGTGATAGCTCCCTGCCAGTGGGTCCTCCACCTCCAGATCCCTTACCATCTCCCTGTTGGACAATAGAAGGTCCAGAGTATTTCCTGTTCGAGTTGGACCATGGACCAGTTGCATCAGGATGCTGTCCTGAAATGCCTCTAACAGGACTTGCTCCCTTGCACTTGTGGTGGTTGGGGTACTAAAGTCCACCCCAGGTAGGTTTAAGTCCCCCACCACCACTGTGTTCCCCTTCCTGAAGACCCTTTGGATTTGCTCAGCTGACTCCCTATCCAGGTCTACCAGTTGAGCTGCTGGCCTATAAACTACCCCCATCCTCAATGACCTGTCTTTTGAGTCCTGAAAATGCATCCATAGGGCCTCTGTCCTACCTTCCTCCCCTCATCCCTTGCACATCTTATCCCCTTCTGTACATAAATTGCCACCCTCCTCCTCTCCCCTTGGTCCTATCTTTTCTGAATATCCTATGTCCAGGGACCATGAACTTCCAGTCTTCGACTAGTACTGGGTGGCCCACATTTCCATGATGGCCACAATGTCCATCCTCCCCTCTGCCAATAGGGCCTGAAACTCAGCTGATTTGTTTCCAAGGCTCCTCGTGTTCAATGAGACCATTCTCCAATCCGATCCCTTCCCCTTCCTAACCCTTCTCCCTCCTTTCTCTCCCCACTGTGCCCCCTCTCCTTTGCCTTCCCCATTAACTAGGGAGGTAAGCTTGTCAGGTCCACTCTCCGGGGCCCCTGCCTACCAGCTGACCATTCGCCACCACCACTTCTAGTTTAAAATCATCTTTAATTCTTTATACTCCTCTATCCTCTGCTTTAGTACCACCTTCCCCTCCTTGCTCAGGTGTAGTCTGTCCCCGGCATACAGGTCATTCCTGTCCCAGGTTCTACGCCAGCCACCCACCAATCCATACCCCCTTGAGTGACACCATTTCCTCAGCCAAGTATTAAACTCACCTATCCTTCCTTTCCTCACTGTACTCACACAGGGTACTGGGAGTACCTCCGAGAAGGCCACCAATCCCCTCATCTCATCACACAGCCTTCCCAGTTCCTCAAACCTCTCCTGTACCACTTCCTCCATTCCCCATGCCAGGTTGTTCATACCCACGTGCACCATGACATGAGGTTTCCTCCTGCCTTTCCCTGCACATTTAAGAAGAGACTGCCCCGCCCTGTCAGCAGTCAGCCCAGGTATGGATTTGAGCCAGATTCAGCTGTGCTTTTCCCCCTTACTGTCCCATCTGATCCCCTTCAGTATAGAATTCCCCAGCATTAGAACCCCCCTCATCATGACTCATACCTGCCCCAACCTCTACTCTACTCTATATACTTGTTAGTAGACTCAACCATACACTGCCCATTAGCAACTCCATCCAATCCCCAAGCACCTCCCCTAACCTCCTCCCCTGGCCTGCACCCCTGACACTCCCTCGCTATCTTCCCCTACTCTAACCTCTACCCTGGGTCCTCATCCATCTCCTACTGTGTCTCCGGCATCTATCTCACCAGTATTGCCCTTCCCCCCCATTACTCCTGTCCCCTCTGTCCCCAGTCCATCTGTGTCCCTCTCCCCCTTCCCTCTTTCCTCTGTCCTACTGCTGTTACCTGGACTGTCCCTACCCCTGTTCCCTCCTGCCCCTGCTTGGAGATCCAGCACCTCCGCCTCAACATTTCTGCCAATACTACAAAACTGTTACCTCCCTTCTCAGTGTTGCTGAGACTAGGCTCCTTCCTCCGTCCCTGAGGCTTACCTCCATTACTAGACTCCCTATTCATCCTGACCCCTCCCCCCTTCCTGCCGCTCCCTTTTCAGTTCTGATGCTCCTCCTATGCCTTGGCTCCATGCTACCTTGTGCCAACGGCCATCCTGCCCCAGCTCCCCCTTCCTTCACCCTCTCCAAATCCTTACCCAGCCACCGTACTTCTCCCTCCAGTCTCCTCAACCTGTGACAGATTGGACATCCACCTAGCTTCCATAATGTGCCCATCCAAACAGCCGCCCCACAGCCATTGCAATCCACTATTCTTCCCATGCCTATCACCCCTAGCATCCTGCTGCACCCTGTATCCTCCCCATTCCACTGTTCCCATCCTCCCCTATTTCTGCCATGCCACCCTCTGGTATGTCTTCCCTCATCTCTTTACATTTTCTTACCTCTGTGCTGCCCTTACCACCCTCGCGCCTTAAACTCCTTACTTACTGTAAGTGGTGCCTGTACCCCCTCTTCAGCTTATAGTCCCTTCCTATGCTGCAGTATCTTCTTAAGACCCTTGTTCCTTACTACTTTCACTCACCCAACATTTCTTTCAAAACATTATCCCAAGAATTGCTCTTACCTCAAAAAAGAAAAGGCACAACCATTACATTTGCATCAGTATTTCTTCAAGACTTTAAAACAGATTTCTCTCCCCTTTGCATTACTCCTCCTCCAGCTCTTTCCTAATAGGAGGAACTGCTACTGGGAGTGGTCCACGTGCCCATTTAACAGTGGTGGCAGTGATGAGTGTGGGGAGTGGGAGAAAAAAGTCCACTTCCCAGTACAAACTATTTGAACAAACAAACCAAACTATAAGTTTGAACAACCAAAACAAAAATACAAGAATAAATACCTTCCTTTAGTCCAAGCCCACACAGTGTAAGCTCCTGCTTCTACTGGCTCCAACGTAACAGTGAAACAATTAACTAAATGGCTCTTGGCTAGTGCCCCACCCCCAAGCTTAAATCCTGCTTAAAAACACAGCTCCTGCTTTAAAAAAAATGTCCACAAGTCCACCTCCCAGTACAAACTATTTGAACAAACAAACCAAACAAGTTTGAACAACCAAAACCAAACTACAAGAATAAATACCTCAAGTCCACCTCCTAGTACAAACTATTTGAACAAACAAGCCAAACTGCAAGTTTGAACAACCAAAACCAAACTACAAGAATAAATACCTCCCTTTATTCCAAGCACACATAATGTAAGCTCCTGCTTCTACTGGTTCCAACTAAACACGCCTTTATAATGGCAAATTATGCAATGGATTTCACTATGGAAAAAAGTGAAACCCAGTTATTATACTCTGTTTATGCTGCTTTCATGCAAATGCCATTAATAACAAGAAATGGATACGATCATAACACGCAGAACACTACCATTCTCGTCTGACCACTCCACACCACCCTCCCCTCAATTAATGAGAGGAAAAGATGGAACCTGTGGCTGCTTTTAACTACATTCAGATATTCAAGCAGCACAGATAGAGATTAGAGCGAGACTAGTAAGCACATAAAGATTTAATGACTTGCTAATGGTCACACATGGTGTACATAGGTGGTAGCATTTAAACTGAGTTTCCTAGATATAACAGCTATGCCTTCGAACCACAATGCTACCATTCCTCAGTTGGGGAAAGGGCCTTGAAGAAGTCCCCACTTTACTAAACCAATTAAACTCCTGCCAAGCTACAGTACTATACCAACATGCTGTCACCATCTTTAGTAGATGCTCTCCCTTAATCCACTACATTTTGAGGGGCAAGAGCCTTCTGAAATGTCTCATTTCCTCCTTTTTGGGACTGCCATGGTTGACAGGGGGTTAGGGTGGGCAATGTAGTTCAGTCCTTTTACTCCAAGATAGTTAGGTTAACAATGGTCTCCATGCCCTGCAGTGCCCCACTACCTTATAGCTGAAATGCATGCTGGGGAATTTTAGTAGCAGCATGTAGAGCATTAATATCTAGTAATCTAGATTCTAAGAAGACCAAGTCTATGGTCTTCTCAGGCCCTAGAAAATCCACCATCACTGGCCTTGCATTACTTGATAAATCTGGCTACCCAATTGAACAGTTGTCTGAATTTAACTACCTTGTGTTCCTCCTGGACCCTCACCTCTCCTTTAATCTCCATCTTAACAACCTCATACAGAAGACCCACAACAGGATTGGTCTTCTCTATAGGATAAAAATGTTCCTTATCCCTGCAACCAGGCTTCGTTTAGCTAACGTTCTTCTCTTGCCACTCATCGATAATGGATCCATCATCTTCTCCCTCCCACCACATCTCTAATCTACTCTACTCTTCTCCAAACTAAGATCAACCTACAACAACATTGCCTGTTTCGTCATTGGTTTACCATGGAAAACTTACCACTGTACCCTCTGCTCCTCCCTTAGCTAACCCACCCTTGAAGGGCGGTTCCCAAAAGAAATGCTCTCCATCCAACATAAGACACACCTGAATTTGCTGCCACCCAATATGATTTCCCTCTTCCCCTTTGCTACCACCATGAGGGCAACCAGAGGGGCCTCAAGTAAGGTTTTTGACACCCCTTTCTACCGCACTAAGTGCTCAGAACTCAATCACCTATAAGGGCAATAAGCTGTACAACCAACTACTGCCCAATATCCAAGAGTGTAGGTCCATCCACACCTTCAACTCCTACCTCAGAGTTCACATACTCAATTCTTCCATCTGCAGCTGCCCTGGCCAGCCCTCCAGCTAAACCCAGCTGCTCTCCACCTTGGTTATCTCTAGTCCCCATTGTTTTACTCTAGTCCCTGTTACACCTTCCCCTTTCCTCCCCCACACCCACCCCCAAACCCTTTGCTCCCCCCAGCTTAGTTTTCACTCCCATCACCCACTCCTAGCCTTGGTTTCTTCATATTTCAATCATGGACCTGATTACAACCAACCACAAAAGACATGCACTTTCCCCACCTCTAGCACTTAGATTACTGACCCCTCTATACCCCTGCCCTTCTCTTTCCTGCCCTCCATATGGTACATATGTAAATGTTCAGGCCGCTCTATGTGTTTCTCTCTTTTTACTTTATCATAAATGATCGCCTCCTGTTTTTCACTTTATGAAAATTACTGTAACTGTTAGACAACTATTAGTCTTTGACATTGTTCTATATATCTAAACCACTTGTTTAGATTGTTTCCCCTGTATAGATCTTGTTTCTGTTAGAATCTGTTTTGAATGTTCATACCTTCTTGGTATCTCTTACACTGGATGTTTGTGAAAATGGGCATTTTTGCTCACATACCTTCCAGTATACAAATAAAAATTGATTGAGTATGGTCAAGAATGAGTAATCAGAGCTCATCAATGTGTGTGTCAATGACTTCTAATTGTTAATTTCTATCAGTTATAACACTGCATACCCTGCTACAGCTCCTCAGTGTGCTGTTCAGCTTAACAGACAATGTTGCACAAAAAAGAACCATTACTGTATGAACAAGCCTTTCATAACAGGACTCACTAAGCCATCTGCAATGCCCATGCCAACAATTGGCAATTGTGGAGGGGGCAGTGATCAAGAGCATCAGATTATCATTTTGTCCAAAAATGGTAGGATTCTGGGGGTGGGCTGTTCAATTCTTGATGACACAAGGAAAGTAGGCAAGTAGGAGGCCAGATGTTGACACAAGGTGGAAGCATTAGGGGATGTAATGGGTGGGGAAGCATTACGGTTAGAAAGCAAGGGAAAAGAGTATACAGAAAGCTACCACAGCTGAGTTTGTCTATGAAACCGGTCTCTACCAATGTAACCCCCTCCCATCATCCTATACCGAATTGCTTGTATACAATGCTGTACTACCTCCCTGCACCTCTACAACCTCTCATATGCTAACCTTACTGTATGTTCTACACTGTACTGATTATGTCCTAAACGGTATCAGCTGCATAGTTAATTGCTCTGCTTGCTTATAATGTCTGTCTCACCTATTGTACTATGTGTACTACATGTTTATACTTCTCAATATATTGGAATAAGCCTAGCAGGACTCACTGATGGTATACCCCATGTCATCATCTTCTGTTATGAAATATGTATACTGTCAATGAACTTCCTGTATGCTATGTCCTACCCTGCATTATCTGTTTGTATCTTCTCAACTCTATGTAATCTAACTCCGGGTCGCCCTTGAAAAAGGGAACTCCGGAGCCAAGTGGGCCTACCCGGTCACCAACATTTAATAAATAAATAAATAAAAGCATTCTAAGCATTATGATAATGTGCAACAACATCCCACTCCTTCTCAGCATAAGAAAACAATGTCAACATGTGCTTTGGAAATGTTACACTTTCACCTTGTTTCAATAAAATGAAATCTTTGAAAAAGTTTTCTTTTTAAAATATATTGGCTGGTTTGGAGCCATTTCTATTACACTGGGCCTGTTTTACAGTATGTGTCACACAAAAGGTATTACAGTACTTAGTACCTTATTCACTCTGTTCATAGTTTTCGCAGGCTTCACCTCCAAAAGCATTGGAAGATAATAAAGAATGGAACAGCTTAAAATTCAAATGTTTTTTAGAAAGTTTTATAACTGAATTTAGCTAATGCAAACTGTGCCATTTTTATTGCTTGCCAGATCCCCTCTTTAAAATATACATAAAAGAAATGTAATCCTTAACTAGAGATTTGCGTCCTTATAGTTTCCCTAAAGGATATGCATTTCTTTGCTTGAGTACTTTACCCTTTACAGTCTTTAGAGACAGAAAAGAACTTTTAAAGGATCAAGAGTTTAGGATCATTGCTTGGCAATTAAGAGTTTAAAATATGTCCAGTCATGTAAGAAAGGCATAGCAGTCGCCGAGCTTAGGAATCCACAGAGGATTTCTAGAAAGGATTCTGATCCTTATCTCCTCTTTGCTGTGAGTTATGAATTTGAGTAGAAATAGCAAGCCAGCATTCATTTGGAATATAAAAGTAGAGTATACGGCATAGATGCACTTCAGGAGCTACTGATACATCAGGGAAAACTGTAATGTTTAGACACGACTGAGTTTGCAGCACAGTTCATATTGTGATAGTACTTTTCTGCCAAATGGTTAGCAGCTGGTTAACAATTTATTAGCAGTGCAATATCAGATCATTAGTAAGTTATTAATCAAAGCACTGCTAACTCATTAGCATTTAATTGACAATGTAGTTTCATTATTTACAGACCCCATTGTATACAGTAACTGAAGTGCATTAAATGCATTTCCAAAAGTCATGTACCTGCCCCTGAAGCAAGTACTTTCCACTCAAAACTGCCATGAGAAGTTTGAGCCTTTGATGGTGTAAGAAATGAGTGCACTCAGTGGCACATGGAATGTGCAACCCTGATATGCATCAACATTGAGTCCCAGATAGTGTGTGACATGTGTGCCCCTCCCCCCAAGGCACATGGGATATGCAGCCCTCACACTGTGCAAAACATATGCCTAATGCAGTGCTGAATTTGTCAACAGACAGCATTCAAAATCTGTACATTGTTGCCATCTGAAATTTATACCCTAGACTAAGCATTGCAATTTGTGCCACAGATGCCATGGAAAGCTAACACCCCACTATGTATCTATGTATCTAAGACTGGAGAGCAATAATATGTACTCTCTGGGGCAAGACAGGAGGCATGAGTATATGATTAAGATTTTCAAGTTTTTTTAATGATACAACAGGGTCAACCATTCTGAATTTGTCAAATGAATGAGAATTTGACTGCAAGGGGCTGTAACCTTAAATGGCTGGGGAAGAGGGTATGGACAAAGGATATGTGCAAGTTCTTCTCCATGGAGAGAGTGGTGGTAAGTGACTATCCTGCCAATCTTGGTGGTCAAAGCTGTCACCATTGATGAGTTCAAAGTTGGCTGGGATGGTTTTAAAGGGCTTATTAAAGGGAGGAAAAAGGAGTGGATAAAAGGGCAGTTGTTTCAAGATAGGATTCCAGAGCAAACTGGATGGAATAATGAGTCTGATTCCAGAAGGGGGATGCAGGGCTTGAAGCAAGCCCTGTGTCCACTGCAAAGTGAACCACAAATGCGTCAATGCTCCTGGATGCAATCCTGCACGATTCTAGAAGCAGTGACTCAGTTTGCAACACTTTTACTGCTTTATGGCAGCTTGCCTCATTGTGGGGTGCGTCCCATGGATGCAACGCTAGACCATCAGGGAGATGGTCTAGCAGTTGCATCATTGGGGACCCTGCGGCATCGGCTTCTGGAATCAGGTGCCTCATGCAAGTCTGTACTTGCATCACACATCTTGCCACAAGTCCCCTGTGTTGGATGGAACATGACTCAGATTCGGGTCCCATGTCTTTAGCTACTATAACCCAGATGCCATGCACCCACAAGTTACTACCCCTTATTGATGACCACAATACTGGTTGAGGGGCCTGGGCTCTGTTCTGATGATGGCTGGGGAGGTTCTTTCCCAATGATAAATTAAGTAGCAGGGTGCATCCACTCAGAGTAAGATATAGTGGGCCAAATGCTTGCTTAGTAAAACCCCTGGGATGCTGTACCTACCCTGCTCCCCTCCCAGCCACCCCACACATGGAATGCCATAAACAGTGTCAGTGCTTTATTTTGTATGCACTTTTTGATCATAGCTAATGATATGCTCACAGACAGTTTAAGCAACAGCAATGACAGATTTATTAGCAGGGGAAAATGGAAAAGGAAATGCAAGGATAAATGGTAGTGTGATTATTTGGTAACCTGGTAGAACCATGGGCAATGATACAATGGTGCACACCCCCAACTGCAACACATAACCATAACCCTCCTCCCCACTGGTACCAGTGTCCCTAAATAAGACTAACCAAGCATCCAGATTAGGTGCAGACTTGAAACATTGTCGTGGTTTGGCCGGCATTGATGTACTTTAAACAGATGATTATTTTTAAATCAAACCGAACAGGCTATGCAGTTATGAAAATGGCTGTTTGAACTAAGGCAATTGTAATCCTGTCTAGATGGCCCAAACAATAACTTTGGTGGACTATTGTTTGCAATCTTCAAGGTGCAGGGTAAACCCTGAGATTACTCACAGTTCTGAAGATACCAGATCTTGGGTGCTCTCAGACAGTTGTGCTTTCAGGTTGCAGTTTTGGAGTTTTCAGGGTACAGAGACAAATGTAGTTGAAGGAGAACTGGCTTCATAGCAGCCCAGCTTGGCTGTGTCTTGCAGATTTCTGAGGAAAAGTCCCAGGGGCCAGAGTTTTGGGATTTGCAGGCTTTTGACAACTGGACATAGGCTCTGAATACACATCAGACCACATGCAGTTTCTGGGATACCCCCAAGGTGTAGAGAGGAATAAATCTCTCTCACACTGAAGTTCCAGTTCATAAAGCTTCACTGAGTGCTTTTTCCTCCTCAGGGTGTAGGAACCTTTTCAGGCTTCCTACAGTGTATCAAAACACACACACAAGCACTCTTTTCTCTCAAAGATCCAGCCATGACCTTTCTCCCCAGTGGTCCTGAGGGACATGACTTTTGATACTGCCTTTTTTCTGTCTTGCCAGGTAAAGGCAGTGTCCCACTGGTCCATAAATCTGTCAGTATAGGAACTTGACACCTCACAGGTCAAAGAAAAGGTGCCAAGACACAGTACAGATTTCTCCCATAACTCTTAAAGCTGTCATATGATATTATCCTTGCATGCTGATTAGCTACTAGCTTTGTCAGGAGTCGCACCAAGATGGTGGCAGAGTCTCTGATTTATTCAGTATTAAACTTTAAAATCTCTTTACCAGAAGCACACACATGTTTAGAAACAAACTGTTCCACAGTTTGATAGATACTCTTTTGCCTTGTTATCTGGTGTTAAGATGGATGCAATCTGATTAGCAGGGACCCTGTCAGAACCCCACAGGTAAGTTACTTGTTTCACACAGGCTGCAACAACTGAAGCTCTGCGCTCGAAGACACAGTACGCAGTTAGATAGTTCTTAATCCCTTATGGTGCATTTAGGTCTACAAATATCCCTCTCATCTGAATTCCATCAGCAATCCTGGGTCCAGAGGTGAACATGGAATGAAGGATATCAGAGTCCAAGGCTAAGCAGACCATTCGGGTAACCCCAAAAAGAAAGTGGTTACACTACACATACCTTTCTGTGTTTCTATACAAAACTTGTGCATATGACACAATATAAATCTTGCACCATTCTTCCCTGTAACACTTGAGCCCCAGTACCATGAGAAATTTGTGCTAATGATGCAATGTGAACTTGCGACCCAATATCTTGGTAAGCTTTTGCCCAAGATGCCATATGAAGGTTGAAGCCCCTAAGCCTGTGTGAGTCTTTCACCTCCCAATAATTGAAGGGTTATGCCTATAGTTAAATGTGGTGAGCAGCCAGTCACCTCTCCCACTTCCTGAGCTACTGTATATAAGCAGTTCCTGTTAGCCTTCTTCTGAAGCATTTTTTCTTAGCCCACCATCCTCCCCTCCTCCTCCAGTGGCACACCTCTCTCCTTGGGGGCTCCTTCCTAAGGTACCTTTAGCCAAGGGAATCTTCCCATAGCACCTCTAGGGCTGAAACCCTCTTTGAGAGTTCCTTGCTTCTGGTACCCCTACAGAGTGGTAATTCCCCATGGAATAGAGTGTGAATGGCTAAACAGTTATCACAGTTGCACAACCATAACACTACACTGGTTGCGTAGGTCAACTGAAAAAAGATTGTGTCCCTGACACCACATTAAGTTTGCCTACGCAATCCCATGTGAAGGCTGTTCTTCTGATGTCAAGTAAGCTAGAAGGTCGCTGGGTAATTTATCTGCAAGTTAGGAGCAAGTAACTGTTCAGCTATTTAGCAGCTCACTGTTTACAGGTCGCAAATGTATTTCCTTGTGAGTTCTGATGCAGGTCATATATATTCTGAAGTTATCATCCACTCATTCATAAATATTCATTTAATTTGAATGAAAATTGGATCTTTGTCCCTAAAGGTTCTATTCACAAAGCAGACCAAGATACATGCAATTGGATGCATGAGCAGCTCACCGGGATGGCAGCATGAAACAGAGCTCCTGGCATTCCCAACTTTAATCATCTGGAGAAAACAGCACCAGCTTCTTGATTCAGGCAAAAGCCATCTCATCCTGGAGGAAAAACTCCTTGCTAATGAATAACACAACTCTGGGGGTGAACAGCTTGCAAAAACAAGAGTTATCCATCAGTACCATACTTCTCTGAGCCAGCATCAAGGAGAAAAAGCAAAATGGCTGGTGCATCGCCAACTGGAAAAGCAGAGTCTCCTAATGCAACAACTTCAGCAGAGTTAAAAATAATGATCCACCAAGTTTTAAAAGAAATTTCCTCCTTTAAATCCTCGGTGGCTACCCCAAAGGAAAAGGTGCAAGCTGTCCACCACCAGACTTCCTAAGTTGATGCAACAAATGATACAATGTCCCACATTGAACGAGGCCTTATAATTGCATTATCCCCAACATCCCCTATTTTCTTCAGGAAGGTATGCATGCTAGACAGGACACTGAGACAGAAACCCGCCACTTATCCCCTCCCTCCCACAGACACAAACAGGATAATGGTTATACATAATTATGGCAAAAACAGAGCAAATATCCTGAGCCACTTCGATGACTGCAAAGGAACTAAAATGGCAAGCAGTAAGAATGGCCTGGCTACTACTACTGCTATATGGGAACATACATCCTAACCCAGGCCCCACACCCAAAAAATCAAACCCCTCCAAAGAAACAAGGTGCGCTAACAATCACCTCTATTAATATATGTAGCTTCCTGGCCAAGTTTGACCAGCTACAGGTGTGAGTAACCCAGCAAGAGCTGGATGTGCTGTCAGTGGTAGAAACCTTGCTCACTCCACAGGTCTCTGACATGGCAATCTAGATACCTGGATACACCTCCTTCAGACTGGAAAGATTCAGTGAGCGAGGCAGTGGATTTGCCATCTACCTCAAGGACACCCTCTAAGGGTGTGCTCTCCCCTTTCTAAACTCTGGCAGAATTATCCAAATTCTGGCAGTATAAATACTACTAGGCATGCAGAGAAGAGGCCTAATGGTAGTGTCTGTCTATATACCCCCCAAGGAGCAGTCAAGTGGCTTTAATGTGGTCCTTGGCTACCTCTCTGGAATTCACCACAACACCGAGGTGCTAGTGCCTGGGGATCTCAACATAATCAATCAATCAATCAATCAATCAGTCAATCAATTAAAATCTTTATTTAACCAGGTAATCACCATTGAGCAGAGCTCATTTTCGAGGTGGACCAGGGTGAAACAAGTACAAGATAACAAGATAATACACAGTAGTTACAATATAGTGGCAAGATCAAAAACAGGCATGGTCACTACAAATGTGAGGAAATACAGGATAAATACAACAGTAATATACAGAAAGGAAAAAAGTACAAACAACATTAATGCAGATAAATTCAATAATTATAGTGTGGATAGGGAACAAATAAAAAGGCGAACAAGCTGGAACCCTGAGACAACAAATCGGGAGATGGACTAGGGGTGAAGAAGAAGGAGGATGTGGAGGAGGAGGAGTAGGACAGTTACTAGAATGGACAGCGGTTAGGGAATGAGAATCTGCGAATGCAAAAAGTAAGGTATGATGCATTTAGAGGGGAACTAGACAGCGGAGGCAGGGTGTGGGGGAATGCAGGTGCAATATTAGAAACAGGTCAGGGGATAAGATAGATAAAAGGAAGCAATGAAAGGGGAGAGGAGAAGAGAGAGGGCCAGGCGGTAGCTGGCACCAGTAACCAGAGAACAGGCAGAAATGAAAGTAGTTAAGGGGTATTCAGGAGTAGCAAACACAGGATTCCTTATTATGATGCGAGTAAAGTGCTTTAAAAGCTGTTACTCTAAGTTTATGTTTTAATTTTTGAGATTTATGCAGCTTATTCCATATTTGGAGAGACACATGACTAATAGAAGCTCAGCCAAAGTGGGATCTGGCCGTAAATACCTTCAAAGTAATATAGGAGGTGCTTCTCAAAGCGTTCCTGCTTAGAGTACAAAATGGTTGGCAGACAGAGATGTAGACAGGCAGTTTGTTGATAATAGCTTTGTAAGTCCAGATGGTGGCATTTCTTTGTCATCTGAAGCTAAGAGAGGCCCAACCTACTGCAGTGTACAACAGACAATGCTGGGTGGAGTAGGGAAGATCTGTTATAAGCCTTAGGGCTCTGTGATCCAGCATATCAAGTTTTGAGAGTGCGCCAGTGGGTTCTTGACTATAAAGGAAATCAGCATATTCTAGGAAGGAGAGAAAAGTAGTTTGGACTAGTCTTGTCCTAGCATCCAAAGAGAAGAGGTTTTTTATCCTAAAGAAAAGGCCAAGCCTTTGACCAAGTTTCTTTGTCAGTTCTTCTAGGTGTACTAGGAAGGAGAATTTATTGTCAAGCCATACCCCCAAGTATTTCAATTTAGTTACATACTCCAATTGTTCACCCAGGATGGTAGTTATCAAAGGAAGAGTCCCAGCCAGGGTTGGGTTAGATGAGTTGGGAAAGGGTGAAAAGAACATAGCTTTTGTTTTCTTAGCATTCAAAAGCAACTTTTGGTTTAGGAGCTGGTGCTGCAGAAAATTGAATTCATCCAGGAGAGCTATGCATGTCATATCGGGGGAAGGACCACTAACATAAAGCACTGTGTGATCTGCAAAAAGGTGTATTTGGGCCTTTGTGATAGTTGCATCTATCCTGTTAATATAAATTGTGAATAGCAGGGGACCCAGGATGGAACCTTGAGGTACACCCCTCAAAAGGGGTTTTAAGGGTGAGACTACACCTTCAGCTTTTACCTGCTGTGAGCGACCTATGAGGTACAGTACAAATCACATTAAACTGTTCCATCAACTCACTGGTGTAGAATTTTTTGGGGGGGATGCTACTGCAGTGGCAACTCAAACTGTTGAAGCTTTTAATTTTTTTTCAACCATCCTTCACTTCCTATTCAACTCACTTGTGCCTGTTTAGTGATATGGCAGTAGCTGTTTTGCTGTGTGTATGCAATGCATTTTCATGGCATTGTTTATAAATATCACAGCATTCCTTAAGAGCATTGTTTATAAATATCACAGCATTCCTTAAGTGCATTGTTTATAAATATCACAGCATTCCTTAAGAGTTGTTTAGTCTTCCTTCTGAAATGGAACTCATAAGCACTCAGCTAAAAATTAAGTTTATAGTACATAACAGCTAGCTGCAAACCAATACTAACCTTTTACTAATTCATTCAATTAAACACTGCACAGATTAGGAAACTCATTGAACAATGCTACACCAGTGAGTTGACAGAACAGTTTAATGTGACTTGTACTGTAGTTCTCAAACCATCTAATTGATAGAGCATCCAGTCTGATATGCCGGAGGGCCGTGAGGAGCAGATCATGATCGACGGTATCAAAGGCCTTGCTTATGTCTAAAAATACTGCACAGACACAGTTCTTTTTATCCAACTCACACTGCCAATCATTAGTTACCTTGGCTATGGCCGAGATTGTACTGTGTTGTGCTTTAAAACCTGATTGTAATGGGTTGAGCAGCTTTGCTGATTCCAGGTAATTCCTGAGCTGGGCGTTCACAATTTTTTTCCAATAACTTAGACAGAGTTGGTAGAAGGGAGATTGGCCCATAATTGTTTAGGTCACTTGGATCACCTGACTTAAACAAGGGGATAACATGAGCCATTTTTCCAATGGTAGGATGGTCACTCTGTGAGAGGGATAGGTTGAACAAATGAGTAATGGGCACTGCATGGTAAGCTAACTTTAAAAAGTAAGATTCAATAAGGTCTGCTCCAGCACTTTTCCTAACATCCATCTGGAGCAAAATGTCTTTGACTTCCTTCAGAGTTGTAGGTTGAAGTGAGAAGGACAGATTTGGGAAGGAGATTCCTTGATTATCAAATCAAAGCTGTGAGCAAAGCGTACTGGTTGAGGAAGTGTCAAAGGCTAGCCCCTGCAGTAGCAAAGTGATTGTTGAAGGAATCAAGGATTGACACTTTGTTGGTAAGAATAGAGGTGCCAGTCAACATTTTTGTCGGCAAGGAGGCACTGGAGGAATGTCCTTTGATGTCTTTAGTTAGTTTCCAGAATTTTGAGGAGCATTTAGCTGATAGATCAAGTTGAGAGGGGTAAAAATTAACCTTTGCTTCCCTAACCATTTTGGTACACAGGTTTCTCGCCCTCCTAAAAAGGTTAGTCATTCATAAGGTTGGACTTAGAGGTCTTTTTCCACAGTACATCCCTATTGTGCATGGCTTCCTTCAGCTCATTGGTAATCCACCGGCAGAACTTATTCCTAACATGAGTTTTCACTAGCGGTGCATGCCTATTAATAGCACCTAAAACGATGTCTTAGAAAATGTCGTAGGTTGTGGTCGCTGATTCTGTTAAATAAAAGTCTGTCCAGTTTACAGAGTGTGTTAACTCTGTGATGTATGCGCAAGGATTAAGATTCTGGAGGCACCTTTTAGTAGAAAATTTAGATGCACATGGAGAAGTGTGGTTGGACCTCAAACAGACAATAAAACAGTGGTCACTGATATCTGAAAAGAAGACACCAGCATGGGAGCATAAGTGGGGTTTGCTAACAAGGATAATATCCAGAAAAATGCTATTAGTAGGGTTTGTCTTATTAGGGTGTGTAGTTTCATTGATCAGTTGGGTCAGTCCAAGAGAATCGCAGAGCATTTTTAGGGGAAGAGGATACACTGGACAACCAGTCTAAATTAAGGTCACCAAGTAATAGGGACTCAGTGAACCTGTGCCCAGGATAAGGCTTAAATGACTCAACAGTTGCAACCCTGCAAATGGAGGCCTACAGCAGCCTGACACACAAAGCGAGACTCCAGATGAAATCTCAACCTGCAGGGAGAGACGTTCAAATTCATTTGGGACAGTGGTTGAGTCAAGGATAGAGAACACAAATTTGTCTTTAACATAAATAGCCACCCCACCATAAGCTGGCTATCTCCCAATGTGGCACCCTAAAGAGATGCAATTTCTTCCATCAATATGTCCCAACCAGTGGACTCCCTCACCCATGTGAACTGCCCCGAGAGAATAACCAAAGCAACTGTGCTTCCTGACTCCATTAGCAACCACTTGCCTATCTTCTGTACCTGGATAAATAAGTCCCCAAAAATCCCACCAAAAACCTCTAACAACAAGAGTCCTAAAAAAGATCAAATACACTCATTCAAAGCACACCTAAGTCAACAAGACTTGTCTACCCTGTAAACCACAGATGATGTTGACAAAGTGCTGGACTACTTTGCTGACACCTTTAATACTGCATGCAACATATACGCCCCTTACTCCAAGCAAAAAGTATGGGGTTCACAAAGTCCTGGACCACCCCTCCCCTCACTGAGCAAATGAAGACAAGAGACAACCTCTGGCATGAGGCAAGAAATGCTGGCTCCACACTAGATATGCAAAACTGTAAATCCACCCGACTGCAATAAATGTACTTGGGCTATACGAACAGCAAAGAACCAACACTTTAAAAGTGAATTGGCCAACTCCTGGGACGATAGCCACATGTTCTGGGATAAGATCAAGACCTTAACTGGAAAACCCAACAAAACTCCACCAGCATTGCTCAACATAGAGGCCTAGTAAACCAAGACCCCCAAATCATCACCAACACCTTCAACAAGGCCTTTACGGACCTTAGCGATGTGCTTCCCCCAGATGTCCTAAGTTCCCAGAGTAATGCTAATAAGATAAAAGATAATAGCTTACAAGATAATACAGCCCCTCCATTCTATTTCAGGATTATTACTAAAAACAGAGGCCCAGAAATACAGTACAACTCACATTAAACTGTTCCATCAACTCGCTGGTGTAGCATTTTTTTTTTGCGATTCTACTGCAGTGGCAACTTGAATTATTGAAGCTTTTAATTCTTTTCCAACCATTCGTCACTTCCTATTCAACTCACTTGTACCTGTTTAGTGATATGGCAGTAGCTGTTTTGTAGTGTTTATGCAATGCATTTTCATGGCACTGTTTATAAATATCACAGAATTCCTTAAGAGTTGTTTAGTCTGCCTTCTGAAATGAAACTCATAAGCACTCAGTTGAAAATAAAGCTTATAGTCCTAACAGCTAGTTGCAAACCAATATTAAGCTTTTACTAATTCATTGAATTAAACACTGCATAGATTAGGAAACTCATTGAACAATGCTACACCAGTGAGTCAAGGGAAAAGTTTAATGTGACTTGTACTGTATCTCCAACATGCTGTTCATAAAACAAGGTACAGTGGAGACACATTGGACCTTATGCTGATTGTTCTCACACTTGATGAGGTACTTATGCTCTTAACCAGAATTCTGAACCTCTCACTAATAACCACAAAATTCCCTCAGCTTTGGAAAGCAGTAGTGGTCACCCCTGTCTTTAAAAGTGGGGACAGGAGTATCCACTCCAGCTACAGACCTATTTTCATACTCCCTCAGTTCTCAAAAGTGCTCGAATGCATTGACTATGACCAGCTCACTGACCACCTTGACAAATACCAGCTACAGTGCCCACAGCAGTATGGGTTCTGGAAACAACAAAGCATGGCCACTTCTCTAGTGGATTTGACTGGCTACATACATGAAGCACTAGATTGGGGCCTCTTGGTGGGGACAACCTACGTTGACCTCACCAAGGCCTTTGATAAGGTCAGTCATGAGCTACTATTAAACCAGCTGACCGATACTGGGTTATCGTCCAAATCGGTGAGGTGGTTCCAAAGCTACCTCTGTGGGAGAGAGCAGCAGGTTAAAATTCTAGATGTTCTCTCTGACCACTGTACCATCAGAACAGGAGTCCCGCAGGCCTCAGTCCTGGGCCCCTTACTATTTAGCCTATTTTTAAACTACATCCCAATGGCATGCTTGGACAGAATCCTATTGTATGCCGATGATGCAGTGCTATGTTCTAATGACATGGACCCCACTTCCCTTGAAAGACAAATGCAGGCAAACTTCTCACAAATTGAGGCTTGTTTTATTAAATCCAAGCTCCTAATGAACTATAAGAAAACAAAAACAATGTTGTTTGCCTCCTCCCACAACAGACACAGACTACAACAATTAACAAGCATTTGTCAATGCCGAATGTTGTCTTGCTGGTGTTGGCATTGGTAGTGCAGGAGTTAGAGAGATGCATAACCCCCCCAAGCTGGAATGCCGGCCCCATCATTCATTTTTGTTTTACTTGAAAACAGTGCCCACAGGGGAGGACTTTGATGTAGTGGCACTGCTGTTGACCAACTCTCCACTTGCTTTCTGAGTTTCTTATAGTTATTCATTTATTTAATTAGCCATTTATTAAAATAGCCTTAACCAGGTAACAAAAAGATAAAAAGAAATTTAATTTACAGATATGTAAATTCTGTTGGGACCTAGAAAAGCTGGAGAAATGGTCCCAAGTGTGACGGCCAGGGTACAATGCAAAAAAGTTCAAGATCATGCAGCTGGGGTGCAAAAACTCTTAAGTGAGCTATGGGTGGGGAGGGCAATCACTAGCACTCACCAGGCAGGGATGAAAGATCTGGGGATCATCATCTCAGATGACATGAAGGAAGCCAAACAGTGTATGAAGGGTATCGGGAGAGTCACTGACATGCTGGGATGCATTAAGGGGTATCATGAGCAGAAGAATGGAGGTGCTGATAGTACTACACAAAATACTGGTGAGGCCTCACCTGCAATAATCTGTACAGTTCTGGAGGTGCCATCTTCAGAAAGACTTTGACAGCGATGAGGCGGTTTACAGAAGAGCGACAAAAGATGGAATGCCTGAAAAACAAGTCAGAGCACACTCTGCCCTAGAAAAGGTGTCAATTTAACATTAAACATATTTTTTCAGCCTGAATTGGCAACTTACTGATTTGAATTCAAAAGAAGTGGGGGCATCTTGGTATTCACCTCAGTGCCCTGCTGTAAAATTCCCCAGCTACCAACGTTGAGATGGACCAGCCATCAGCTGGGTCCCTACTCTAAACTGCACCTGCCAGAAATAGCTTACCTTTCTGTAGGGTGCATCATCCCAGAATAGGTTTAATTAAGGTGTGGTCCCCAGCTAATGTGCAGGTAACTGGTTGGGAGCTATCTAAATGAGAAAGCCATGCTTCTCCATTTACAAACTGTAACCAGTCTTAGCTGCCACTCACCCTTGCTCATTCACAAACTATGAATGTGATTCTAAATGAGGGGTCCTACAGCATATGGTATATGTCAACAAAAAAAAAACAACAAGTCAGAGCACACTCTGCCCCCCCCCGAGAAAAGGGGTAAATGTAACATTAAACTTATGTTTAGCCTGAATTTGTAACATACTGATTTGATTGAGTGGGGGTCTCTTGGTATTCACCTCAGAGCACTGCTGTAACGTCACCCAGCTACCAACAAGATGGTACGGGGCCTGCTCCACAAGCCATATAAATAAAGAAGGATTGAGGGACCTCAGTATGTACTCAGTGAGTGAAGGAGTGGAGGGAGAGAGATGGGGGATAGGATAGTAACATTCAAATATCAAAGCAGCAGTACTACCAAATCAGGGAGTGATCATTTTCCAGTTGTTGTAGATCTGGAGAAAATATGGCGGCTGCCTATCTTTTACTGCTGCTGTCAACATGTTGGGTGGCAGAAATGTAAACAAAAACAAAGGGAAACTGAGTGAATTACGGAGTGATAATACAGTGCCAGCGGGAAAGATCCAGGGAAATGTCAACAGAGCACAGGGAATAAACTACAAAAAGCGCAGATTTCTTTTTTTACATACTTAGTACTGCTGCATTAAGGACATAAGTAAGGTACAAATGGGAGGCATGTTCCAGTACACAAACAGAAGATATTTAGGCCTCAAAGTGTTCCATGTTTGTGCTGGCCCAGTGGCGCAGAGGGTTGAGGCTCTGGACACCACACCTCACGCTACGCTGGTGACCAGGGTTCGGGAACCGACCTGGGTCGTTGGAGGGAGGGTGAAGGTAGGAGGATAGAGCATCCCAATGGATGCTGTCTTCCTCTGTCGGGGTGGGTTCCAGATGTACAGTATACTCATAGCTCTTCCGCCAGTGGAAGCGCAGGTGGGGGGGGCATTTGGCTCTATGGAGTCTGGGGAGGGACGATGCTGTCAGGTGCTTGACGTCAGCATGCAGATGCACGCCGTTCATCTGGATGAATGTCCTTTGTGCCGAAGCCCTTGGGATGGGGAGAAAATGGGGGAAAAATAAATAAACCCCCAGTCAGAACAAGCACAGTGATGCCAGTGGATCCCGAAGGGAGCTGGCAGATGGAGTTGGAGGGGGCACGAGGCCCCTTCTGAAAGGCTGAGGAGCTGGGGCAAGTTAAAAAAATAAATAAAAGTGTCCCAGGTTTAAAACACATTATACTAACTGCTGATGCAGCGATTCCAATTGATTTTGTTTTTCTTTTAAAAAGTGGAAAACTGACTGCCCACCATGCTGATGTTGCCACAGTAAAACATGTTTGTTTATTATTTCAACAACTTGTACTGCATCTTTCTGACTTAGGAACACCCCCAACACAGTGTAACCATGCATTATGCAGGGGTAGTGGAGACTATTGTATATTGAGTGGCCGCACTGTTTGAGGGGGGTTTCTAATATTCAGGAAGTATGTACTGAGAGTAGTTCAAAGACCTGAAAGAGATATGCCAGCCTCAGTGTTTTCGTCAGAGATATTGGTGCCTTACCTCACAGAATGAAAGTTGATGAGTAGATTTCCCTTAATAGTTTCATGGTTTAGAAGTAAAAGAGCTTGTAATTTTTCTTTCACCGGTCCCAAGGACTTCCCGGTGTTATAGGCCATAACCCACTCTCTGGCCACGCTCAGCAAAGCTGTGACATTATGCTAGGAGGAATGAATTGTCGCTGCATTATAGTCTATGGGGGCATCTCTTGGATCTTTTTTATATTGTAACGGACAGTTTGTGATGAAATGTGGGCGGTGGTTGACTAACAAGGGCCTTGTTAGTCAACCAGTGCCCATGTTTCATCACAAATTGACCATTACAATATGGAAAAAAAAATATCTAAACGATGTTCCTCATAGACTATAATGCAGTATGCCCCTGCACTTTCTTTCCCCAGCATCACGTCACAATGGAACTTGGGTGGCTCTTAACACCAGGAAGTCCTCAGGACCTGGTGAAAGTAGAATTATGAGCATTTTTACTAATAAACCATGGAACTATTAAGGGAAATCTGCTTATCAACTTTCACCCAGTGAGGTAAGGCATCGATATCTACGGTGCAAACACAGATGCAGTGAACTTGGTGGATATCTTGAAGCAAAACAAAGCTGGGTATGACTATACATTACAATGCATTTTAGTTTCAACTAAGCAAGGATGAAGATAAAAACAAGCAACAACAATGAATTTTACAGAAAGCAAGCAATCATAAAATGCAGGTTTTACCTAGAAATAACAGGATGCACATGCAAAAACAGGGTGATAGCGTTTCTGTTTAAAAATGGTTAAATTCTGGTAGAGATTAACAAGTTAACTAGCAAACGAATTTTGTTACTGGATATTTTACAGTTCCACAAAGAGCAGTCAGACTTTTTGTTTGGCAGAGTGTGAAAAGATTAGGCTGAGTATCTGCTAATAATGGGCATACTATACAATCACAGGTTGACTGATTTTACAAAGAAAGGGCTATATTACTGACAACAAAGGTATGTATGAACATAAGAAATTGCCAGCAGATACAGGCCATTCGATCTATCTAGTCTGCTTGACTGTTCAGCACTTCAGTCCGTTAGACTGCAGCTGCTCCCCCTCCATATGTAAAGTTTCATAGCCCATTTTACTTCCCAGTTCTATAGTAGGAGCTGTTTAGGTAAAAAGCAGAACAATGAAATATTGCTTCTTTCTCAGCTGTAATATAGATTTATAACTTATGGACAGTGTCTATTACCCCATTTTCAATCAGTTTATACCCTGATAATCCCATCATTATGAGATCAGTATGCTGTAAACCTTGTTCAAGTACAGTATGTAATAACAATGGGATTAAGAGGTTAGAATGTCACCACCTGTCAAAATTCTTGAAAAGGAAAGGCAATCTGCTGCCTGTGACATTCATTCAAAACACACACATTCCATTCATAGTTCTAGACCCGCTGCAGCATAGATCGCAATAGCCAATTTCAGCACTTCCGGTGCTCAACATTCAAACCAGGAGGCATTCATAGCCGAACAGAATAAATGCACATTGAAAAAAAACTGTAGTTTTTCCCCACACACTAGCAAGGTTTTCCATATACTATAAAATACAATGTCTGAGTAACATAGGTCAACCACGGACGTCATCACCTCTCACAGTTACCATGACAATTGTAAACCTCTCAAGCTGCGCTCTTGAGGTTTACTTGGTTGTCCTGGCAACTGCTTGAGGTGATTACCTTGTGATTAACCACCATTACTCAGTCATTATCCTATATGTAATATACTGTATTACTACAGTGCACAACACTGGTAGAACTAAGTTATTTAAACTAGGTTCACAGCACAACACATTTTAGCCAGAAAGTAAACTCACTAATCTGCAAAAAAAAAGAAGGAAAGTAAAACAAACATGAAGATTAATTCCCAGGCAACTTGTCTTGAAACAGCTATAGGCAGAAGTCTCCATCTGGTTTCATAGTACACACATCCTAGTCAGGCACATAATTTGCCTTGTTAAAATTACTACCCTGATTCAAGATTGAACAATCATGACAGCATTTACCCAAGTACCAGCATAACATAACAAAGGCGTTACAGGGGAAACTAATATGGGAATGCAGAAAAAGAAGAAATTGTTATTCCTCAGAAATAACCCCAAGCAGTGGAATTTTCTTGCCTGTGATGCACTGTGCCTGCTTGTACCTCCAAAATGAAGCAAGCCCAGGTCTGGACACCTGGCCACATAACTCTTCTAGGCCACCTTTCCCATCGACGCACCCATGTCCTGATTAATCCTTCCCATATTCCCACCTCATCCCCTCCTCCACCCAGAATGAAGCATGCCCAGGTCATAACTCTCCTGGGCCACTTTTCCCATCCATGCCCCCATGTCCTGATTAATCCTTCCTATATTTCCACCTAACCAATTCCGACCCCCCCTGAACAAAGCAAGCTAAGTCAGGACCCGGCTCCCATAACTTTCCTAAACCACCTTTCCCATCGATGCACCCATGTCCTGATTAATCCTTCCCAACTTCACCCCTTCCCCCCAGAACGAAGCAAGCCAAGTCAGGACCATGATGATGACCCCATAACTCTCCTAACTTGCCTTTCCCATCCCATGCCCCTATGACCTGACTAATCCTTCCCATATTCCCACCTCACCTCCACCCAAAATGAAGCAAGCCTATGTCAGGATCCCTGACACCATAACTCTTCTGCGCCACCTTTCCCATCCATGCCTCCGTGTCCTGATTAATCCTTCCCATATTCCCTTCTCCCCAGTCGCCCCTCCCCCAAAATCAAGCAAGCCAAATCAGGACTCTGACCCCATAACTCTCCTAGGCCACCTTTCCCGTCCCATACCAACATGTTCTGATTCATCTTTCCCAGATCCCCCCAATGAAGAAAGCCCAGGTCAGGACACCTGACTCCATACAACCTATTCTTGATTCTTCTAATATTAATCAAGCAAGATTTAGACATGGTCACAGTACCCCCTCATGCAGTTAATACGGCTATGAAAGACAGTCTTGCCTCGTCTGAAAATAAGGAGATATGCTCAGCTAGATTCCTCAGTTTTATGAGGGCATTTGACACTCACTGTTAAACATCATATCCCGATTAAAAACGTGGTAAAAATTTCCAAGAATTTTGATGGTTCGGAAGGTGTATCTTGAGAAGGTCCTAATGTTCTTGTTCTGTCTTGTTCTAACTTCATACACACACACACACACGCACACGCACACACACAATTCTTCAGTGACTAGGTAGTCATTTTACAAACCCACCCACCCCATTAACACAGTGACACAGCCTCACAAGGCAGTGTAAAGTTTTAAACAAATTATTCAAGTCAAATGTACAGTACCTGGCTATTTGGCTAGGCAGGCTAGCTGACAGGCAGGCTTACTGTGCTGAAATAACTTTACTCGATGAGTCAGTACTCCCACCCAGAGTCATGACTGAGTGAGTCCTCTCCTCCAGGACAGTCAGAGTCTGCAGCACCCACGCGATCCGTCATGCCATGGTCACCACCTGACACAACACCTGGCCCACCAATGCCTGCTCCCTGCTGTGCAATGCCTGTACTATACCGATCTGGATTCTGTGCACCTGAGATATCCATACTGGGAAACAGCAGATTTTCATCTTCAACTTCGCCTGACATCTCCATCCTCCTGGCTCCTGCTGATCTACACCTCGGCTCGGGTGATAATACAGCCTGATTACTGACTAAGCCTCTAAACACTGCGTACCATGCCTGGGAGTCAACAGTAGGCAAACTAGTCAATGTCCCTCCTAGATGACGCTCAACCTCGGGGGGGCTCCAAACAATACTTCCAACCATTACCGACGCACAACCACTGGGAGATTCCAAAAGCCTTCCACAGAGACAAATGATGATCTGTGCCTTGGCGCCTAAATGTATACTCCACCCCGTCTCTCAGTCTGCACCAATGGATTGGGGATTTTGGCCCATCATCACCGGCACCGCCACCAATTACCAATGGGCTTGCCAGCCCCGCTTGTTGTGACATTTTTGGTAACCAATACCAGCAGTACCCACAATTTTCCCCATACTAAGCAGCTCTGATTGTCAATCGGCGGACACAGCAGTGACTGTGTCAGCATACGGTTGGGGGGGGTGGCTGGGCTAGTCAGTCACTCATCATAGAGCAATCTGCAGTGTGCACCCCCACCTCCATTTCAGCCCAGAAAAGGGGCATTATGATTTTTAGTAATTTCGGAGATGGGAAAAGTTTTCAACAAGAAGCAGACTAGGAAGGGTGGTGAAAGCAAGCGGGACTGTGAGAGGCAGATGGCAACAGTCGCCGGTGCTGCCCGCCATGTTTATTGAAATGTTATACAGGCAAGGCACGCCCTGCAATGACGGGTCGCTCCTTCATTGCAGCAGCTAAATTGTTTCAAGTTGGTGGCACACTTTTGCACTGCTGTCATAGACAGCGTACAATTTCATTCGTGCCACAAAGCCCAGCCCGAAAAAGCAGTGACGCCATTGGCCACAACATGACCGCACCTCTAAAACCTGCTATTCCAAGCTACCACAATATGTTGCTTGTGCATGCGCAAGACAACATAAAAATACTGAACATCCAAAACAACCCTTTAGGAATGGTCCAAAGTTTTAAATACCTTGGTGTTACCCTAGACGGCCCCCTCAAACTCGCCAGACACATTGACCTAGTAGCTAAAACTAACTTTAAAATAGGTCAACTATATAAGCACAAGCACTGCCTTATGGATGAGGCTCTAAAACTACCAGTGAACAGCTCTGTTCAATTGGTAATCGATTACGGGCTAGTAGTCTATAGTGCAGCTACGGACACAGCGCTAAAACAAATCTTACAAGCCCTAAATAAAGTCCATCGGCTTGTCTCAGGGGCTCACTGTCAACCCATACCTGTGATTTCTACTCTCGTTCAGGTTGGCTAAACCATCAGTGTAGAATACAGTACCAGGTTTGCCTCCTTACAAAGAAGTCTATACTAGGCTAAACATCCCCTGAGGTTCAGAGCCTCTTCTGCCCCCCAAGCACCCCAGGAACACAAGAGGGGAAAAACAGCAGGCCTCTCAAAGTCCTCTTCCACCATACTTCTCAAGGACAGCATACTTTTGAGTACCGAGCACCAACTTGGCTAAACATGCACCAAAGTGACCTATTAACTGAACACAAACTTGGTCCCTTTAAATTTAAACTGCGCTCACAACTTGCTGCTGCCAGTGTGTGTGTGACTGCAACCTCTAGGCTTCTCCTATAGTGGCTGCACTACTTCTCCTGGTACTCTAATGGTCACCTTTTGGCTTCCCCCTTTTTTCTCTCCCTTACTCTCTCTCCCCGACACTGCTTACGCCCCTCCCCCCATATTGACCTCTTTCAATTCATCCCACCTGGGTACCCACTATAGTATAGCAATCCTATTGACAAGGCCTGATTGGATGCTAAGTTTATAACCCACCACCACCCTGCCTTTCCCTACCCCCTCCTCTCTGCCCCCCTCCCATGGGTTGCATCTGTCTGCCCAGGGCTCATCTGATTTTCCCCTTTACACCCTCCTCCTTCTTCTCGCCTCCAAATCTCAGCACTTTGTGTATCTAGTTTCGATGCAATGAATGTTAACATCTGTATCATAATACTTCTGCTGTTTGTTACCCTCTGTATTATTGAATGAACAATTTTAAATTGTTTTGCTCTGTATATGTTAGCTCTGTATATGTATAATACTATGACTTGGGAACCTGTGTAACCGCGCTCCCTAATTGTCTGGCTCTGTATAGGTCTAATATTTGTGACATGGATCCTATGTAAATGAGCCTTTGGCTCAAAGTTGTTTAATCCAAGATGCTGATAAATAAATGAATAAATAGACCTCCAGCACCAAAACATACCTTTCTTACATAGATGAGAAGGACATGGGTCATGAGGCAAGGATTCAGGAGCTGGAGAGAATGGCACAGCTCTTGAGGACACATGCCTTGGATTCTGAGAACAGAAGCAGATGAAACAATCCTTGTTTTGTGAGGTTCCCAGAGGGAGAAGAGGCAAGAGATCCCTCTGCCTTCCTACAAATCAAGCTCTCCAGAATGCTAATGTATGAGTGGCACCCATGCCTTAAAATTGAGCGAGCTAATTGGACGCTGGAATGGCCTCTAAAAGAAGGAGTAAACTGAAGCCCATCATTGCAAAGTCGTGGCGATTCCCAGAGAAGGAGAAAATCCAGAGCGTGGCACAGGAGATGCAGCACTATTTTCTGGCAGGGACATAAGATATGTATCTTTAATGACCACTCGGCGGAACTTGCTGATAAGAGGAAAAACTATACAGAGGTGAGGAGAAATTTCCAAGACTTGCAAATCCAGTACAGACTGCGATATCTTGCAAAATTACAAATCATTCAGAAAGGTGTCTTTAACACATTAGAGACTCTGCAGGAAGCAATGGACTATATTTCAAGGAACTGGCCAGAGTGAGCCTGATCTTTTGTGCCCAGGGGTCCTCAACAGCAACCCTGAGATCAAGCACCAAACCTGAGTCAGGTTGCCAGAGGCACTGGGAACAGATTTGGCCCACTGGCATCACAGCAACCCACTGAAGGCATGGAGTGGTAAACATCCAAATTGAAGAGCAAACAATGGGGCTAGGCTAAATCAGACAAGCAGAGGAGTCAACTGAGTTCAGGAGATAGAGACTGCAGCAGAAACTCATCTTTTACAAGCTCGGAATCAGTAGGAGAGCTGGCCTCAAAGCATCAAAAACAAGATTTGAACACACAAACGCAACAGCATCCTGGTGACCTACAGCAAGAAATGGACAATGGCTCTCTGCAGGCTGAGATCAGCAACTCCTGAGTGGATGTAGTGGGAGAGACTCCAGAAATACCATGCACGGACCACCGACCCAAGGACATTTCTCTGAGCTGGAACTCCCAACAGCTGGTTCAGTCACAACTGAGTTTCTGAGAGAACACCTGAACTGGTTTCAGTGATCCCGGCCCTTGCAGGTATACCTGTGATTTTTTTTTTTGCATTATCTTTTTATCCCCTGCTACCCAGCCTCCCATGCCTTCAGGCGGCTAAGCTTTTTCCCTCAACAGCTCTCCCGTTCCACCATCTGCTGCACCCCTTTCATGCCATCCTGACTGACCCGGTGTTTCCCTTCACCAGAGGGGGGCCCGTTCCACCATCTGCTGCACCCCTTTCATGCCATCCCAACTGACCTGGTGTATCCCTTCACCAGAGGGGGACCACCTACCCATGGGGGCATCAGGCAGGGAAGATCAAAGTGCCATATAGGCACTTCCTCACTTCTGCGTCAGTCGGAGAGGTGCAGCCTGAGGGCTTCACAGTGAAGGTAAGTGGGCCACCATCATACGGCTGGCATGGATGGCCATTTTTCTTATGTTTCTTCCCCCCACCCACTAGGAAGCATGTCACAACATCCTTGCTGCTCATGCATGCAGCGTGTGGTCACCCATGTCTCAAAGTGCGATGCTCAGTCCAGCTGCAAGGAGCAGCCAAAGGTGGTACTTTCATGCCCCCCCCCAGGAGGAGAGCATCCAGAGGATGCTCTGAAACCATCCCTGCCAGCCTCCACTCCTGACGTTCCTGGCTTGGGACTGAACCCGGGTAGATAGCGTGCCAGGTGATCCCCTATCACCCAACCCCACGGAACCAACCTATACTTGTGATTTATCTTGCTAATGCTGATCCCAGTAGGCTCCATTGATAAAGCGGGGTCTTTACTCATTAGGTACTTTGTAGGTGTTTCCCTACCCGAATCAGCCCTACCCTCACCCAGTTTACCCCCCCAACCTCCACCGTAAATCTACTAAGGATGCTCACACTTCTCATTGCCGAATGGGTGGAGAGAGGCAAATTACTGCTACATAATAGGGATGGTATGGATTGGAAATGGGGGTAAAAATTGAACAGGGAAGGAAACAGGGTGATATTTCCTTCACAGGGTTTTGAACTCCCACAACCAAGGGATCGTTATAGAGCTGGTGACACGTTCAGGACAACTTTAACAAAACCTAATATTTAGGCACAGTCCAGTTTGTATTTCCTATTAGTTCTGTATTTTTTCTCCCCATTATTTATTACTGAGGTCATCTGTATGAAAACAGGATCTCTGATCCTGAAGAATGTGTCTATCCCTGCTGCTTTCTCCCTACCTGAGTCACAGAGCACTGCTTGTGATATCACAGTTACTCCCATGGCAACTGACTGTGATGTCACAACAGAGAATTATGACTTGAAGTAGTGAGTAAGCTATAGAGGCAGATGGACTCTAAAGAAACTCTATGGGATAAAGATCATATAGTCATGAAAATTTCCTAAGCAATAAATAATGGGGTGGAGAAATATATAAACTATAAATGAAATGCAGGCAGAATTGTATCTAATTATTATGCTTTTTAAAGTTTTCTTTGAGGCGTCAGTAGCTCTTTAAGCAACTTATAACAGTGATTGTATTTGCTAGGTTTATACACCTTAGAAGGCTTATATCATTATGATGTTATTTCAGGGTTATTTTAGGATGATGTAGACTAAGCTAGTGGTAGCAAAGATTCCATTTGCAAACTCCTACTTCAGCCGGGGCCTCCCTGTGGAGTATAGCCATCATCATTCCTCATGCCTGAAAGTTGTGGGGAATTTATTAAAATGAGTCAGTATAAGAAAGAAGGGTGATTCTACCCTGAGTGACACAGTTTGATCCGCCGATGGACTGGTTGGTCAGTGGCACATGTAGACCATGTCTCAAACTATATAGAGGCAAGGAGGTGCTGTGTCCCATCTGCTTTAGAGAAGAGCAAAGACATTTCTTAAAGTGTAGCTGTACTGAACCTTCAATCAGGCTTCTCGATGGTGCACACAGCCTCTCCTTGCAAACTCCCTCCCTCACAGCTGTAGCCATGTCATGCCACTACAGAATGACTGGACCGTTCCTGCTCTGCCACAGTGATGCCGTATCATCATCAATGGGCAACATGCACGGCCCAGAGTCCCACTTGCTTGCAGCTGGAGAAGACAGAGATGCTGCAGAGGGCTAGGGAGTCTACTATCTTAGGTATGAACTCTGTGATGAACATTTAATGGAGGCTGACATGGTTCATTTGTAATAGGAGCGAAACACCCCACCCCCCACTTATGCAGACCCACCAGAACCATCCAGACAATTCTAATTTGGTCACCTCCAACCACCCAGAGCCCATGTAAGTCTACCTCACATCAGCAGTTGGACCTCCTGTTCTGAGGGAATCCACTTGGGCTAGGTCACCTGTGTGGAACGGTCAATAGCCAAACAGGAAATGTCACAGCCCATGTGAACAGCTACATTACTGGGGGATGATCATGAAGCAAACAATCACTGAGTAACTCTTACCACCCTGTTTAGCACAAGGTAGCACTGCAGTCCATTCTGCACCCAAGGGCATCCTACTGTTCTGTCGTGAACCCCCCTCCCACTACATCCCAATCATATGGATCTGCATGCCGGAATTTATCTCACTCCCAGCTGGCACAGACATGGGTTCTCTAACCATTTCTCTGCCTTCATTGTTTGGCAGCGACTTGTCACATGGGATGTGAAGGAGGAATTTTCTGTTGGAGGCTAAAGAAGTGCCAACTGCTTTGTCAAATTATGTGCATAATGATGCGGCAGTAGCCAGATGCTTCATTGTTCAAATCCCACCACATCCACAGCTATAGAAAGACCTGATGTCCCCTCAGCTCACATGTCATACATGTCTTCTTCTCTCTGTAAGCACCAACCACCACCTCTCCACAAGAAGGGAACAAGCAGGTCTCTGGGGCAGTGATTCCTTCTCCAATTAGCATACATCACAAAAGTGCTCCCCCTAGATGGACCTAGGCTGGCAAGAACCCCCACCCATTGTCTCCTATATCACCAATCATTCTGCAATAAAGCTCAACTGAAGCAGAATGCTGGGCTGCAGCCTCAGCTAAAGACAAACCTAAGGAAGCCCCCGATCCCCCTAAATCACCACCCCCCAGCAGACTTCCTGATTGGGCTTACCCAACCCCTCCTCCTCCCCCACCTTTATGGATGGGAGCAGTCTCTTATTAGGATAAAACACCCATTATCTCTATAGATGGGGTGCACATGCTCAGGGGCCAAAGGGGCAGACATGAGGTGCAACATCCCCATTGATATACTGTGAACAATGCGACTGCATTTCAGCACTTTCAAAAAGGGCAACTCTATCACGGCACATGTGTTCAGGGCTACCTGGGAGGGTAACGACCGGATACCTGGGTGGGTGAGGTTGGACAACAGGAAGTGTACTCACGTGTACGTGTGTGTACACGTAGGGGGGAAGGGAACGGAGGTATGTGGGAGGGAGTGTGCTGGGCAGCTCCTGAACTGATCGTCTAGCCTGGCGGGGAGGGTGCAGGGTTTGGGTCCAGAGTGTCAAGGTTTTTTTTGCTCCAGCAGGCAGCTTATTATTTTATTTTAAATTCACCCCCCCAGACATGCACCCCTGGAGTTGAGAATCTTTTTTTATTTAGTGTACTTTTCTTGGCATGGCCTCTGTCGCACTCTGCCCTAGTCACAGCCCCCGGACTTCTACCTACTGTCACTGCCATAACTTTCCCGGTCACCATCGGCTTTCCCACTAGAGGGCAGGGCCACGGGACTGGTCCCCTCTTAACCAGCCCACGGAACCAGTAACTAGCTGGGAAAGCCAGCAATGGAGGCTAATTGAAGCCTGGGGAGGGCTTCATAGAGACGGAGGCCCCACCTGATTTTTCCTCCTGCAAGCAGGGGATGGGGACATGCAATGACAACCTGCGTCTGCCCCGCCCCTCGATTCTAACTGGCGTTCGTGCATAGTGATGAACCCAGCTTTCACAGGGTGTCGCCACTGCACCAACACTCAGTCCCCTCCCCGAAAGGATAGCAGTCTTGGGATGCCAGTCCTTCTACCCCCAGCTGGCCCTCAGACGAGCCAGATCCATTCCCGAACCTGGGTCGCCGGCATCACAAGTGGAAATCCCACTGTTGTGCTGATGGGCTGGCCCGAGTTGAAAATCTTTAAGTAAGGGGAAGGGGTGCAGGGAGCGCAGCTCCCTGCATAACATAGAAAACCATTCTTCGGTTTTCTAGTCGCTGCAAGTGTACATCGCAGTAACTCACCCAAATTCCGATTGCTATTCCACTATCACTGTTATGACATAGAACCTCCTTGATCGGAGCACCCCAAGGCCCCCAAAAGCCCCAGTTCAGGGAACAAGGGCTGTAGGGTCCTTTAAATGATATGTTTCTTCATTTTTGCTGTTATCTTCTATACTACTGTTAAGTAGAGCTTATGTTGTTAATGGTGCTAAATGTCTTTCATTGATCCATCAGTTGTCTTTACAGCTTGATGGAGAAGTGTTTCTGCAGGGAATTGACAACTGACATAAGGCAGCACTTATCGTCATCTACAGTCTTGGTCAGGATTAATTTTGAATGTTCTAGCAATAAGAAGGGATCAGTACCACATGATACTTGGTTATGGAGAACTATGGTAATGTCAGAGGACAACTCTCTCAGTAGTCCCTTAAGTACACCATTAGATAGCAATACCTACCACAGAGAGGAATAGATCTCAGAAAAACCCTTGGATGCACACCCTCTGCCCTTGATATGACTATGTTTTAATAATGGCTAAACAAAACATTATATGGGTTTCTTGGAATGCCAAAGGCATACATACCCCAGTAAAAAGGATAAAAATTGTAGATTACCTGAAAAGGGAAAGGGTAGGGATGGCCTTTGTGCAAGAGCCACATTTATCCAAAATAGGGCTAATAAATTAGGAGATGGATGGGGCTCTCAAGTATACTGTTCCAACATATAATACTTAGAGCATGACAGTGGTCATCCTTATTAACAAAAATGTCCCCTTCCAGTTACCCAAGGAGATCTCAGACCCAGAAGGTACAGTAGATTTATCATAGTACAAGCAGTGCTGGCAGGGCAGGGCAGGAGGTAATTCTGTAATTCATATGGCCCTAACTCCACAGGTGCCTCCCTCTATCAGGCTGTGTCCCAACACCTCTTACAAATATTGAAAGGCCGGCTGAGAGGATATGAACACCGCACTGGATGTATTTATAGACAGCAGTAAAGCTCCAACTGCCCCCCTTCCAGCCTCGGATGCACTAAAAGAGCTGGCAAAAGAACTAGGCATAACGGACATATGGAGGTTGGTGCACCCCTGAGGAAGGGGTTATGCCTTCTTCTCAGACCCACATCAAACATTCTCATGAATAGATTTGTGGCTTACACCAGCAGCCTGGATAACGAATGTGATTGATGCCAAGATAGGGACCATTGTTATATCAGATCATGCCCCAATCGCATTCACCTGGCAACCTCCATCAGCATCTGACAGTAGCAGAGACAGCTGGAGGTTCAATGCCTCCACCCTAAGAGATGCAAATTTCTGCACCAGCTTCAGAGAAGACATTAAAGAACCACTGATGCCTCGAGAAAAACTTTGAAAAACATACCATTTGGACACAAAGTAGCATATATTTCTGACTAGCCCTGTATTTCCTATCCCCAGTATTTATTACTAGGTGGCATGCATAAAAACTAGATAGTTGTTCATTGAGGGTTCATCAGCTCCTTCACTTCTTCCCAACCTGATGTCATAATACTCTGCTTGTGACATCACAGTAATTCCCATGGCTACAGACTGTGATATCACAACAGAGCATAATAAATTCAAGTAGGGAATAAGCTACAGAACCAGATGAAATCTAAGAGATAATGATCTTGTTGTTGTGGGAATTTCTTCAATTATAATTAATGGAGAGGAGAAATGTATAGAAGATATATGAAATACAAGGTGAATTGTGTCTAAATATTATGTTTTCCAAAGTTTTCCCAAAGGTGTCAGCTGCTCTTTAAGGGATTTGTCAAGGATAACAAGCCAGAAGACGCTTCTGTGGTTATAAGATGGGATGCTCTAAAGGCCTTTATCAGGGGCACATGCATCAGTTACTCCTCACACCTTCGCAAAGCTAGTGAGAAGGAACTGGTGGAGTGTCAGGACAAGCTTAATGGGTCAGAGAAAAAATGTAGAGATCACCCAATGGTGTCCAGTAATCTACTTCCTGAGATAATGGGCCTTAGATACCAGATTAACATACATTTGCACAGAAAGACTGAGTGCACCCTCTTTGAGATGAGACAAGCCTTTTGGGAGGCTGGGGAAAAAACAGGCTGCCTACTGGCATACCAGTTAAAAAAAGGCAGGAGTGCTCCAGAATTCTATCCATAAAAAAGAGAAATGGGAGACTTACCTATGAAGAAGACTAATTTCATATTCTAGACCTAAGGAATACAAAATTGCATCTCTGAGGCTTCATCTCCCCTCCACAGAATACATTACTATTATTGGTGGATATAGGCCCCCTGCTGGTGGTACTGACATCCTTAATATCTTAAAATCCCTATCCACCACTGCCAATAATGAAACCATAATCCTTTAGGATCTAAACATGGACTGGCTTACCTCTAAATCCCTTAGCCTGAAACACCTCTGTGATGAGATTGGCCTCTAGCAGATAGTCAGTGAACCCACTAGGATCAATACCTCAAATAATGCCAATAGTTATCTCCTTGATGTTATTTTAACCACTCACCCTCACAAAATTCTGCACTCTGCTGTTTTCCGCAATGACATGATTGACCATGGGGTGATAGTATGCACAAGTTCGCAACCTAAGGGTAGTCACCAACCTAAGCTAATAACTAAACAGTCCTACCACAAGTTCGAAGCAATGAACTACTTACTGGACTTAGGTAATATTATTTGGCAAAATCTATATCTTGCAAAAATGGTTGAGTCTGTCTCCATCCTCAGTAACAATCTCACTGCCCTGGTTAACAAGTATGCCCCCTTCATCAAATCTCGAGTGCGTAAATCCTCTCACCCCTGGTTCGCACCAGACCTCGAGGCTGAGCTCATTAACTGTGATAAACATTGGGCTTAGGCCAGGTGAACCAAGTGTCTTTCTTATAGGCAGACTTTTCGTACTTCTAAGAATGCCTGCATTAAATGCATCCAGGAAGCTAAATCGAACTACTATATCACCACACTAGAACGAGCAAAAGGGAATTCACATAAACTCTGGAGGACTGTCAAATCTGTTAAAGGACGACAAGCTACTACTTCCATTACTGCTAAGATTCATGTTAATGGCAAGGTCACCAAAAGCAATTGTCAAATTCTTGAACAGCTCAATACATATTTTGCTACTGCTGACTTAGAATTCAATTACTCACCTTATGCGGGCAGTTCAATCTGTCAGCCCCAAACCTCCTCTGAACTCGAAATCTCACCACATCCCTTTCATCTGCAGCTACTTAACTACAAAGAGGTTGAAGATTCACTTCTGAACCTCAACATCAAGAAAAGCCCAGGGGACAATGGTCTATATCCATTCTTCTTGAAATGAGGCCATTATCATCTTACAGCCACCATTCTTCATATATTCAACCTCTCTATCGAAACGGCTACAGTTCCATCTTGCTGGAAATCTGCCCATATCCTCCCCTTATTTAAATCGGGTGACCCCTGTGATTTAAATAACTATAGGCCCATCTGTTTTCTGCCTATCCTCTCAAAAATCTTTGAAAAAATAATCTACTCCCAATTAAAGTATCGCATTGAAAACTTCTCACTTCTTAACCCAGCTTAATCTGGTTTCCGACGAAACCATAGTACTATCTCAGCCCTTGCCAAAGTTATTAATGAGTGGGTTTCAGCTCTGGACTCCAGGAAGCTTACTGGTGCAGTCTTCTTAGATCTTAGTAAGGCATTCAACACCGTTGATCAAAACTTATTTGTCAATATCCTTATTAAACTAGGCGCCACCTCTTCCACTGCACAGTGGTTCACAAGTTATTTAACAGGCAAGTCCCAGAAAGTCAAAGCTGATAGCCTTTTTTCAGCTTCCCTCCTGATCATTAGGGGATTCCCACAAGGCTCCATTTTAGGCCCTATCCTTTCTTCTCTTTACATGAATAATCTTGACTTTAACATATCCAATTCCAATTTGCATTCTTTGCTAACGACACAGTTCTATATACCTCAGATTCAACCCTGTCTGAAGTAAGAGACATATTATAAGCTGACTTTACACAGGTTGAACATAACCTTATTAATGCAAAACTCCTTCTCAACGGCAAAAAAAAACACAAGGCCATGATCTTTACTCTTAATGAGGCCTTCACCGCCACTCTAGACATGCCTAAGGACTTTGTCACTTCCCTAGGTGAATCCCTTGAGGTTGTTTCCTAATTCAAATATCTTGGCGAATGGCTAGATAACAAGCTTACCTTTAATGACCATATTGACAACTTGACTAGCAGGCTAAAATCCAGAATAGGATTTTTCTTTAGAAATAGGTGGCTGTTTCCAATTGAGATTAGAACCAGGGTTGTTCAGGCCACATTCCTCCCTTTACTCGACAATGGCAATATAATCTATAATTTCATTTCAGCCTTAAACCTAAACAAACTGGATGTTGTCTACCTTCATGCACTGTGATTCACTACTAACCTCCCTTTCCGAACCCACCATTGTGATCTGTATGCAGCTATTGGTTGGTCGTCTCTTGTCTCCTGGCGTATGCTTCACGCTGGCATTTGGACTCTTAAAATCCTCCTGAACAAACTACCAAACTACATAACATCCCTCATCCACATCTCCCACAGTTCTTATGCCCTTAGGAAATCTGACTTTATCTTCCTAGACGTGCCTAGAACACATTTCTCCTTAGGTAAACGCTCCATTTCTCATGCGCTTCCAACTTTCTGGAACCAGCTCCAATCTATACTGAAACTTTCTTGTATTGTCTCTGTCAAGCTTTTTAAACTCTTTGCTGTATCTAAATAAAAGATACATGCAGCTGCTTCTAATCTAGTCCCTACCTGTCCTCCAACCTTTTTCAATCAACAACCTACTTTCTTTCCGGTGTCCTTACACTTCCCAATTCGTATTTGCCTGTCCTTTTTCTTCCCCTCCCTACCCTCCCCCTATTCATCCCTTCTGTTATCCTTTTCCATTGACAATGCTCTGCACCTTTCTTCCCTCCCCGCCCCTTTTAAGACCCTACCTCTCTTCTTCTCCATCACCCCAGTTCTTATCTTCTGTTCTCCATTTCACCCTAGGCTTCCTTTTGTCCCTCTCTAGCTATTTGGGTTGTACATTCTCTACATACAGTATAATGATTTTTCAAGGTTCTGTTTATAATTTTTATCTTTTATGTTTTATCTGAGCATGATGTATCACATGTACCATATATTCTATGCACTATGATTCAAGTTTGTAACTTCCTTTTCGTGTATACATGCCTCAGGACTTCCTCGTGAATGAGCTTGCTCAGTGGAGTTTTCTTGCAATAAACTTGAACTTGAAGGGATGATAAATTGTGAATTTCTCACCTTTTACAGCACACTGTATGCCAGAAAATCACAACCCACAGACCATGACCTGCAGCAAATCTTTAGTAAACTACAGTTGCCAAACCTAACCCCAGAGAAACTAGTATGGTTAGACAGACCCATAGAACAAGCTGAGTTAGAGGAGGCATTGTAGTCCATGCCAGCAAGGAAGGCCCCGGAGGGAGATGGTCTGCCAGCAGATTTCCTAAACACCTTTTGGGATGTTTTAAAACACCCACTACTGGCCGCATTTGTAGAGGCTAACACAACAGGAATTCTACCTGCCTCTATGAGAACTGCCCAGATCTCCTTGCTTCCTAAGTCCGGGAAAGATAACTCCCTCTGCAGCAGCTACAGGCCTATCTTTCTTATCACAGCAGATTATAAAACATTTGCCAAATCATTGGAAAACAGATTGAAATCTCTTATAGCTGACTTAGTGAAAGGGACCAGGTAGGCTTTGTCCCAGGTTGCAGAGGCAAGAACAACACCAAGCAACTCCTCGACTTACTTTGGACATCTACAGTAAATCAGCAACACCTCCATGGTCCTTTTCTCTCTTGACACTGAAAACGCATTCAACAGGGTAGAATGAAGATACCTTTTTGCTGTGCTGGCAGCCTTTGATATAGGCCTGGCATTTAGGTCATGGGTTCAAGTCCTATATATGGGGACATCGGTGTAGGTCATCACCAATGGCAATGCCTCCCCCCTTCCAGTTCCATAGGAGAACATGGCACGGATGCCCACTGTCACTCCTATTATTCATATTGCCACTAGAACCCCTTATTCAAGCTATCAGATGGGTGCAGGACATAAAAGGAGTGTCCTTAGGAAGCAAGCACAAAACATTGGCTTACACAGACAACCTATTACCGTTGCTCATGGACCCTAATAGATCCATCCCAAATTTGTTGGCCTTGATAGATCAATAGACCCTACTCTTAGGCTATAAACTTCATGTTGCCAAGTCCCAGTTTCTCACCTCAACACCATCAATATCAAAGCTCTCAGGCTACCCATGGGACTTGCATCACACGCAGCATGCCATAGAATACCTGGGCCTAAAGTTCCATTGGAATCTCATGCAACTGAGGTGGGAGAAGCTGTCCCTTTTAATAACAGAGCTGTAGAAGGGCCTACAGTGTTGGAAACTCCTTCACATATCCTATTGGGAGAGAGCCCAAGCCTTCAAAATGATAGCTGCCCCCAAAATCCAATATGTGCTGGAGAATCTCCCATTACAAATTGACCAGAAGTTGATTAAGCTGCTCCATTTTAAAATCAAGACCTTCTTCTCAGGCTTGGGACCCAAGAGTACTGGATGGGCAAAACTTGAAAAAAGAGTTTCCATATGGAGCGCTCAAATTACCTGATTTTCATTATTTCATCATTATGCATAATTTGCTACAATTTCTGCAGACAGCACCATGGGATGCATGGACTCACCCCCCTCCCAATGGGCAGAATTAGTTGGAGGTCCATCAAAACATTCCAGTTTGACTCCCCACTGAAGAATATCTCTCTTCCTCCAACTATAATGCACACCACCCAAATCTGGAGGAAACTCCAAAAGCTGACACACTGGCTGCCTGAGAAGGTGAAATACTTTCCCCTGTAGGATAACCCTTTCTTGAGAATAGGGAGGAATCCTATAAGGTGCAAGGAATGGGAGAAGACAGGCATTCACTACCTTTCTGACATCATGCACTCACCCCTGAATACTCTGAAGAGCTTCCAACAAATCTAACAGGAGTTTGGCCTACCCAGGCAACAACACTGGAGGTACCTCCAAATAAGACATGCCCTCCAGCGCCTCCTGGGACTTAATCTAGAGCCTAAGGGACTGAACCACCTAGACACCATTTTATGGCCTGAAGTTAGGAAAGGGGTAAAAACTAGTAACATCCACACATACCTGCTTACCCTGTCCCCAGACCCTAACTCCAAATTCAGGCAAAGATGATCAGAGGAATTAGAAATAACTCCAGGTGCAATGCCCACTGAAAGGGTGCACCGCCCACCGACAGGGTGCTCCATGGTGGCTGCCAAGCTCGAATCCTGCTGGCTGCACATCTCTCAGGACAGCCACCCGACCATTCACCAAGGTGCACCGCACACCGACAGGGTGCTCCACGGCAGCAGTCTGACTCGTATCCCACCAGCTGCACATCTCTCAGGACACCCTTCCGACCATTCATCAAGGTATGCCAGCCACAGGCCCCGGGAAGCATGGCTTGTATGCAGCATTTCTGATTTGCTGGTCTCACCTGCTGAAGGCTCCCTATTGGAAGTCATCTAGCTCCCATTTCTTGCTGGGTTTGGCGCCCGTTTCAAAACTGACTTTTTATTTTTTTCCTTACTGTGGCCTAACCTGCATCTTCACAGTGCACCGCTCCACCGACAGGGCACTCCATGGCGGCGGCCCGGCTCGAATCTCACTGGCCGCACAGCTCTCAGGACACTCACTCGACCATTCATCAAGGAGCACCACCCACTAACAGGGGTCTCCATGGCGGTGGCCCGGCTCGAATCCCACTGGCCGCACAGCTCTCAGGACACTCACCCGACCATTCATCAAGGAGTACCGCCCACTAACAGGGGGTTCCACGGCAGCGGCCTTGCTCAAATCCCACAGGCCATACATCTCTCAGGACACCCACTTGACCATTCACCAAGGCACACCACCCACCAACAGGGCACTCCACAGTGGCAGCCCAGCTTGAATCCTGCAGGTCGCACATCTTCCAGGACACCTGCCCGACCATTTACCATGGAGCACCGCCCATCGATAGGGCACTCCACAGCGGTGGCCCGGCTTGAATCCCGCTAGCCACACATCTCTCAGGACACCCACCCAACCATTCATGAAGGTGAACCACCCATAGACAGAGCGCTCCACGGTGGGGGCCTGTATTGAATTCTGCCGGCTGGACATCTCTCAGGACACCCGACCAACCATTCACCAAGGCGCACTGCCCACTGAAAGGGTGATCTACAGAGGCGGCCCTGCTCAAATACCGCAGGCCACACATCTCTCAGGACACCCATCTGACCATTCACCAAGGCACACCACCCACCAACAGGGCGCTCCACAGCGGCAGCCCAGCTCAAATCCTGCTGGCCACACATCTTTCAGGATACCCGCCCAACCATTTACCATGCAGCACCGATCATCGACAGGGCGCTCCACAGCAGTGGCCCAGCTTGAATCCCACTGCCCACACATCTCTCAGGACACCCGCCCAACCATTCACCAAGGCGCACCGCACACCAAAAGGGAGTTCCATGGTGGCGGCCCGGCTCGAATCCCACCAGCCACACATCTCTCACAACACCCACCTGACCTTTAACCAAGGTACATCAGCCACAAGCCCTGTCAAGCATGGCTTGTATGCAGAATTTCTGATTGGCTGCTTTCACCTGTGGCAGGCTCTCTGTTGGTCGCCATCCAGCTCCTGCTTCTTGCTGAGTTTGGAGCCTGATTCAAAATGGACTTTTTAATTTTTTCCTTACTGTGGTCTCACCTGCATCTTTACTTTATGGCAGAATTTAATTTTAGCTGCTACATTTTATGCTAGAATTGCCTAAAGTCTAGTTCGAATTTTAGTATTTTTTTCTATCTGATTATTTCAAGCAGCCTGATTGCCTCAGTTTCAGCATGTTATGTATAGAGTTTGTGTGTATCGATACCCTATGTTTACAGCTGCTAAGCTAAAGTCTGCATTTTAGAGCCGCTAATTTTAAACTGCCTCTCCCATTCTAATCACCCTCTCTGCCTTCCGACCCTGTGTCCTTTCAGCTGGCTCTCTGACTACAAGCCCCGTAGGTATTTTTGTCTCTGTAACCCTATCCCCTTGCATTCTAGCTCTCTACTCCCTCTCCCCATGACCTGTTTAACTATTAATTTCTAACCCTTTCTCTTCACTTGGGACATTGCCCCTACCCCCTGCACCTCTCTCGCCTCTGCCTGCGCTCTCTCTCCTCCTCCTTTTCTCACGTACTCCAACTTTCTTTTGTTAAATCCTCTGCCCGCCCCGTGACTCTTTCTCCTAGCTGCCCTACAACAACAAAAATGGAAAGGGACCTAGGGGTAATCATACCAGATGACCTTAAGGTTAGCAAGCAATGTGAGAAAGCAGTAGGGAGGGCTGGGGGGATACTGGGATGTATAGGGAGAGGCATCACCAGCAGAAAACAGGAACTTGTTATCCCTCTGTACAGACAATTGGTGAGACCCCATCTGGACTACTGCATCCAGTTCCTGAGACCCCATCTCCGCAAAGACATAGACAGGATGGAGGCAGTCCAGAGGTGGGCAACTAAAATGGTGCAGGGTCTGCAAGAGAAGCCATACGAGGAAAGACTAAAGGAGCTTAATATGTATACCCTTGAGGAAAGGAGGGAGAGGGTGGGAAATGATAGAAACGTTTAAGTACCTTAGTGGAATCAACAAAGTCCAAGAGGGTAGCGTCTTTCAGGAAAAAGAGATATGCAAGAATAAGGGGACACAATTTGAAGATTGAGGGGGGACGGCTCAGGGGCAATGTGAGGAAGTATTTTTTCACAGAGAGGGTGGTGGACGCATGGAACAGCCTTCCTGAGGAGGTTGTGGTGTCTAAAAAAAAAATAATGAAATATGGGCTGATAAAAATCAAATGACCTTTAGTACTGACAAATGTGTAGTTATGCATTTTGGAAAAAACAACTTGTATTATGAATATGTATTAAAGGGTCAAGTAATAAGATCTGTAACGCAGCAAAAAGATCTAGGTGTGACAATAGACTCTGACCTTACATTGGAGTTCACTATAACAATATTATAAATAAGACTAATAGGCTAATAGGCTGCATAAAAAGAAGCTTTGCTTCTAGAGATAAAAGATGCATTATGCCACTGTATAGGGCCTATGTGAGGCCACAGTTGGACTACTGATCCCCTCTGTGGAATCCATACCTCAGATGAGACATAAATAGGATGGAGGAGGTCCAGCAGAGAATAACTAAATTGGTAGATGATATATCCAGTATGAGCTATGATAGAAGACTGGAAGAGTTGAAATTATTTTCCTTGGAGGAGAGAAGAAAAAGAGGGGACGCCCTTTTTATGCACAAAATGCACAAGGATGACGAGTTACTTACACAATTAAATATGTCTTACAATAAACATAACTGTAATTTAAGAAGACATAAATATCAGTTGTCCCTTACATATCCTAAAACTAATAAAAGGAGATTTTACTATACACAAAGAATAATTCCCTTGTGGAACTCACTTCCTAGTTCGTTAGTAGAAAATGTTAATCATGTCATTTTTAAACATAAACTTGAGTTATTATTGCTATGATAAATATGGAATATACCAGCTTGGCTGGAGACATACTTATATGGGCCTCAGCTTTCTGTATGTCTATATTTCCTAGTATAAATCCTAATATAAAACTGTGGGAGAATTCAAGAATGCATGGGACAGACATAAGGCAATTGTTGTGGGGGGGTAGGAAGAAATAGGCTGTTGGTTAAATAGGATCTGCAGCTTATCCTGTAGGTAGGGAAATTGACAGACTAGGTGGGCCAAGTGGTTCTTATCTGCCGTTAAAGTCTATGTTTCTATGTTTCTACAACTCTGACCCCAGTGCTATCACTCTTTCCCCAGGTGCATTGCCCTTCGACAGGGTGCTCCACTGCAGCGGCCTGGCAAGAATCCCGCTGGCTGCACGTCTCTCAGGACATCCGCCCGACCGTTCACCAAGGTACGCCAGCCACAAGCCCCGGGAAGCATGACTTGTATGCAGCATTTCTGATTGGCTGCTCTCACCTGTGGCAGGCTCCCTATTGGATGCCATCTATCTCCTGCTTCTTGCTGGGTTTGGCGCCCGATTCAAACTGGACCTTTTATTTTTTTCCTTGCTATGGCCTGACCTGCATCTTTACAGTACAGCAGAATTTTCTTCCACCCACCATCCCTGGCCCCAACTTCTATTAAATCCACTAAGGCTCCTCCTTCCCTAGGTACCAGAGATTGCATTGGATAGAAACATAGAAACATAGAATTTGATGGCAGATAAGAACCGCTTGGCCCACCCAGTCTGCCCATTTCCCTACCTAATGGATAAGCTGCAGATCCTAGTTAACCAGCAGCCTACTTCTTCCTACCCCCACCCCCTAGAATTGCCTTATGACTGTCCCATGCATGCTTGAATTCCACCACTGTTTTTGACTCCACAACCTTCTCCAGAAGGCCGTTCCATGCATCCACAACCCTCTCTGTGAAAAAATACTTCCTTAAATTACCTCTGAGCTGCCCCCCTCTATCTTCAAATTGTGCCCCCTTGTTCTTGCACACCTCTTTTTTTGAAAGATGCTACCCTCTTGGACTTTGTTGATTCCCTTGAGGTACTTGAAAGTTTCTATCATGTCCCCTCTCCTCCTTTCCTCGAGGCTAACATATTAAGCTCCTTAAGTCTCTTCATATGTCTTCCGGTGCAGACCCTGCACCATTTTAGTTGCCCTCCTCTGGACAGCTTCCATCCTGTCTATGTCTTTGTGGACACTGGGTCTCCAGAACTGCACGCAGTACTCCAGGTGGGGTCTGACCAGCTGTCTGTACAGAGGGATAATAACTTCCTGTTTTCTACTGGTGATGCCTCTTCCTATGCATCCCAGTATCCTCCCAGCCCTCCTTGCTGTCCTCTCACATTGCTTGCCCACCTTTAGGTCATCTGATATGACTACCCTCAGGTCCCTTAATGTTTGAGGTTGGCTGCATGGTCCTAGCTAAACCTCCTCCCCTCATTGTTTTTAGCTGTCATCTCTCAGCCCTACAAAACCTGCTCAAACCAACTCTCTGTACTTTGTTTACTGTGACAACTCCCATAATTTGCCTTATTCTGGTCATTCCATTACCCCCTGAAATAACTGCGTTAGCCTGACTGCTACAGCAGTATAGCATGCCGTGGGTAGGCTAGTAATCCTGCATCTCCCCTCTTTCTTCCTGCTTCTTGTCTATGCTGATTACCTTATATCAGTGGCCTTAAAACACCCCTCAGTGCATCATACTTCAGTCCCACTCCAACACCCCTAACTTATTCATACAGTGTTCAAGCCTTACCTTGTCCCCTGCTTGCCGAAACAGGGTGTTGTCTACATTGGGCTATGTCTCTCCAGAAGTATAAGTATCTACTCTATTAAGGCTAAGAATGTTAGAGACCACCTGTTCTCTACACCTAAGTCCTGGTTGCTACCGCTTCTCTTGCTAGCACTAGCTGGCAATATTGAGCCCAACCCCGGACCATTGACCAACGCCCCTGCCATTCCTCTGCCTACTCAAAGTAAGCTACTTCCAGAGGGACTAAAAATAGCACTGGGTCAATAGTCATAATCCTGACATCCTGGGTATCTCAGAGATCTGGCTAAAACCGAGCATTAGATCTCATGAGGTTGCCATACCTGGTTACAAATGCTTCAGGGCAGATCGTCTGCAAAAAAAGGCTGGGGGCGTCATCATGTATGTGAGAGATAATCTTGATGCTACACAAATTGCAATGCTTTCCCTGGCCCCATAAGGGGCAGAATCAATATTCCTTTCTGTCACCCTTGGGTCAGTCAAGAAACTGCTTGTGAGCTCCATGTACCCTCCCCCCCCCAAGGTGGCTGCACCCTGCCTAAACTCCTTCATTGCTTTCTGTGTGAGACTCCTACGTTAGGATATTGTTATCGGTGGTGACTTTAATATCGACTGGTTGAGCACTAAAACATCCAGATTGACTGTATCCCTAGCTGGCTGCAATCTGGTTCAAGTTATAAGTGAACCTACTTGCATCAACACAAGATCAGGCAACCATACCCTCCTGGACTGTTGACCAGCAGCTGTCCATGCAAGATAAATTCAGATAGTGTTCTCTCTGACAGTATAAGTGACCACTCCCTGACATTGTGTATCTGTGCAATGACTACCCCACACCCCACCCAAAATCATCAAGACATGTGACATGTCCAAATTTGACCCCAACTCCTTCATGGACACTATCCGTAGCACCGAATGGGGACCCATATATACCCTCCCAGATGTTAATTCAGCGTTGGACTTCTTTGTGTCAGAACTCACGGACATCACAGTCTCCCTTGCTCCAATGAAGAGCTGCAGGATAAAAGGGATCCGAGCCCCCTGGTTCATCCAGGAGCTACGTCGGTTCATGTCCTCTCGTGATAGAGCCTGGAGGGCTTACAAACACAGTGGACTACCTACTGACTGGCAGCTGTACAGGCAGTTAAGAAATAGCTACAAAAATTCCATCCAAAAAGCTGAGCACTGCCATTTTAAGAGACTCCAAACTGAGCACCTAAGTAACCCTAAAGAATTCTGGAGGCAGGTCAACTCACATTTAAAGGGTAACACCACTGATGTCCCCAGCTCCATTGATGCACAGATAATAGCTCATGAAAACCCCTCCTCCTTTGCAGCCTGCTTCAATGAATTCTTCACTGACCTGCAACAATATGCCTCTCAATTCTTTAGCTCCTCTGCCCCATTCCCACAGAACCATGTGGGTGTTGAATCACATTTGGGCCGTCCCTCTTTCCCACCTAAAACTGGCCACACTCAATGAAGTTCACCATCTACTTATGAATCTGAGGGTTGACAGCTCACCTGGGCACAACACTCTGGAACCAAGATTCCTCAGACTTGGAGTGGATGCATTAGTCTGTCCCATCCATGACCTCTTTAATAGGTCCTTCCTTACCTGCACCATACCTGATAAATGGAAGATGGCAGTGGTCATCCCCATGCACAAATGTGGTTCCAATGGGGTCATGGAAAACTTCCGTCCCATATCAATACTCTGTCCCAGTGGTAAGATACAAGAGCAGATCCTGTACAACCACCTCCCAAACTATCTTGATCACTACCAACTCCTATCTCACTCCTAGCATGGATTTAGGAAAAACTACAGCATCACCACTGCTCTGATCAAGGTCTCCTCTGACATATACCATGCTATGGATGCTGGTCTTGTCACAGGTGTGATATTCGTGGACTTGACTAAGGCTTTTGACCTGGTCAACCATGAACTGCTCCTGCATCATCTACACATTCTTGGTCTTGATGTGAATGCTCTGTCTTGGACCTGAAGCTACTTCTTTGGCCATAATCAGCATGTCAAATGGGCAGACTCCTTGTCAGAGGCATGACCCATCACCATTGGGGTACCCCAGGGCTCTATCCTGGGCTCCTTGGTGTTTTCCGTATTTATTAACAAGCTCCATAATAACTGTGGCTATCCCACAGTCCATCTCTATGCAGATGACGCCATCATCTACTGTTTCTCTTCTGACTCTGGGTGGCTAAACCAAACACTTGCAACTGACTTCATCACCTTAGAGGAGTGGTTTATTCGCATGCAACTGGTATGAAATGCCAAAAAAAATAAATGCATGCTCTTTCATAACTCAACATCTCATGCATGCCCCCCTTCTGGCAAGTCAATCACAATTTGGAGTTGCCCTAGAACCTGTTCAGTCATTCAGATATTTGGGTATCACCCTGGACCCCTCCCTCTCACTGGATGCTCATGTAGCTTCCCTTACCAAAACTCTTAACCAGAAGCTTGGAGTACTTTACAGAATCCGCCCGTACCTCTCATCGACCTCATGCCACAAGATAGCTTATACCACTCTCCTGCCTTTCCTCTTTCTATGGTTCCCCAATGTGGCTCTCAGCGTCTTCATCTATTCTATCCCGCTTTTCACAGGTATATCATAGAGTGGGTAGGTTTGCCTTGGGAATCAATGCAAGACATCACCACTGCAAGGTACTGTCTACCTTAGGTTGGCTACCCTTTGAGTCCAAGCTTAGCTACATCATGCTGACTTTACTATACAAGTTTGTCCATCACCTTCACCCCACCTTGCTGATCTGAGATAGTCCTATGTAAACTCCCCCAGCATGCCTTACAGTCAGCCTCTCTGCCCATGCTATCCATACCTAATCTGAGACTCTCTTCGGCCCGTAGATCCTTTGTCTACTCAACAGTGTTCTACTGGAATGCTCTGCCTTCTCCAGTCCTCACCTGCTCCTCTTCTCAGTCTCAATGCACTCTGCTTAGACACCTTGCTGCGCCCGATTGCTCCTGCTTTCAGTAAAGCTTGAGTACTCCAACTCTTCTTCTACTCCTAAGAACTTACTCCCATGCCCTGCCCTGAACATCTGTCTTCCCTTGACACCTTGTGAAATAAAAGCAAATTTGTAGGAGGAAAGTGATACTATTGATCACTCTGTGTTGTATTTTGTAACCTCCTTGCTAACCTGTGTATTGCTGCTCGTAGTTGTGTACTTGTTTACTATATCTACTGTTGTGCCCACTTGTTGCATGAATGTATCCTGGACATCTGTTTGTATCAACTGCTGCACTGTCAATCGTACTGCACTCTGCGGGTCGCCCCTGAAAAAGATACTGTTTTGTCTCAGTGGGCTTACCCGGTTAACAAAATTCAATAAATAAATTAAATAAATTTATGGGGCAAATGCTGAAGTTCACACTAATCTGCCATCAAAGACACTAAAAACAGAGTCACACAATTTAAAGTCATATGTAGGCAGCACAAGTTCCCTTGCAAATTGCATGCTTGGGGGCTCAGCCACACAGGCAACTGCTGGAGGTGTGCATCAGCAAGTGGGACTATCACTCATATCCTGTGGATCTGCCAGACCCTTTTGACCTTCTGGAAAGTAGTGCAAAACATCTGCAGTGACATATTTTCTGGCAAGGTCATACTGACGCCCACATTGGTAATGCTAGATTTATACCCAGACCTCCCTCAAGAAACTCAATTGTGAAGGGGAAGAAACTGGTTGTTAGGAGCACTCATAACAGCTACAAGAATAATCCTCATGCATTGGAAGGAGCAAGCCTCCCCATTAGTGCAGGAATGGCTAGAGGAGTTTAATAAATCAACAAGCTTTGAAAGGGTTCTACATGTAGATAAGAACAAAATGCAGACCTACACAGACACTTGGGATCCCTACCTAGTTTCAAAATACTGCAGAGTCCCATCGTACTGCTCCTTCCCTCCCTCCCTCTGAAGGCAATATCCTAGTCTCCTCTAGGGGATGACTTCTAGACTAGCATAGAGTAAATGGCAAGTAACTACAGCAGGCTAGCCCCACATTCCCTAACTCACCTATGCAATGGTCAGGGTGGTACAGTTCAATAGTTCAGTAATTCTGTAGTCACAAACAATGGGGATCGGTATTGCCTGACAGGTTCCAGTACTACAATATTTTTTGTAAGCAGTCATAGAAAGGCATCTCTCTATTCTTTCACAGCCCTGCAATTTCCATCCACAATAAATGTTAGATGGAGATATCAATACGACTCCCCCATGATGTTCATAGCAGGAATGTATTAGTTTAACTCTATCTCAAATTTGTTTGTACACCTTGTTATACTCTGTTAAACATGTTTACTTAGTCTGTTCATCCAAGGGAGCATTTCCGGCCAGGATATCATTGTTTGTATCAGTTCTCAGTATAATGTACTGCTGATTAATTTGATTACTGTAAATTAAAAAGAGAAAATCAATAAACTTTTAATTATAAAAAGAAAAAAAGATACATGCAATTTGAGCAAATCGTGGCTGGGGTGCTCCATACAGCAATGTCTGTCTGCACCAAATGACATCCACCACCCTTACTTGTGCACTACTAGTGTGGTGTTTCACGTAGGTGCAAGGGGTGAAAATGGAACATAGCACTGCTGAACACTGAGCATCCAGTCAGATGTCCATCCCATCTCACTGGTGGATCCATGACATCGCTTTGAGTAGGGACTGGCAGGATACAGCAGTCTTCTGAGGATTGCTGTATTCCTGTTGGCAATTCATATATTTTCTTCATTACACCGACCAGTGCCAATGTGGCTCCCAGCCTTCCATCTATGGTTTAGGGGCTTGTGGCTCGACTGTCACTCAGGTGACAAGGAGGCTCTTGCTACCACGTGGAAGGGAGGTGGGGTTATATGCTACTGCAGCTCTAAGGGATACGTAGCCTCCACCCCCTTTATTAGTCCTTTGAAGCATGGAGGTTTTTTTGTGCATGTGTCATCGGTAAAGAAAATCAGTTAAAAATTAGTAAAAATGAATTGAAATGCATTTTGTTGTAAAGTAGTCTGTATACTGGTACAGCTGCCAGTAGAGGTTGCTGCTGTTTTTAATACAGATTTTTTTTGGTTTCTTTCTGTGCTTGTTCCCTTGTGGCCTGGTTTGCGCCCCCACCCCCCAATCCCAATGAGACAGTCATCATTTTAGGTTTTCCTTTTAAATGCAGAATTCAATTATGGCAGCTGAAAGGACTGTGATTGGGATGTTGATTTCAAAAGTGTGGTTATTTGGGCAGCATGGTTATTTCATCATAGCAGTTAGGGAGAGATAAGGACGGATGGGGGTAAAGCAGTTCAGGGGACAGAAGAAATGATGTTGGTGAAGTGAAGACTTATATTATTTATGATAACCTCAGCTCTCCCACCCAGTTGAGCACTTGTGGTTTATTTTTATTTGAAGAAAGGGAATGGCAGCAGTTTGAAATATGTCTCTACTGCTGCCAAGGTAAGGGGCTGACTCAAGCACTGTCAGAAGCATATTGCAAATAAAAAAAAAGAACAGGAAAGAAAAATTAGTTTGTGTTGGAATAGGTTGTGTATTTTATAAAATACATTATTGTTTGTGGCAGTTTAACAGTGCAATTGCAGCTGAGTATGGGGCATACGACCACTTGGTAAGAGAAAAAACTGGATGTCGGTTAGACTTTTAAAATTCAATTTGGGTCACAGTGACACCAATTGCCACTGAAGGAGGTGGCACAGGGACTTGTTTTTACCTGGCCTCTATTGGCATATAAAGCAACCCTAAATGAGGTGCTCAGCCAATCAGACATTGGGAAATGTCCAACCCTTTTTCTAAATTCAGAGAAATAACCATCTGTTTCTGTCATTACAGTCTGTTAAAATGGAAATTATTGTGTCACAAAATGAGAATTATGATCTCAAGTGTAGAGAGGTACATTCTGTTTTATGGAAATACCTTTGTAAAAATGAATGAGTGGAGCACACATTCAGAATATACATTAAATGTAAGTTTAGTTGTTTTGCAGTCTTCCATCCTGGAGGTGTATATAGCTCTTTAAATAACTGAAAATCTTAATAATTGATTTTGTATTGAAACAGCCTCCATATGTTGCCCTGCTTTTAATCATGAGTGCCATCTGAGTTACCTTTAATGAGGGATTGCACCCCAAACTTTCTAACATCAATACATTTTGTATAAGGAACAGAAGAGCCACAAAAAGTATCATATCAAAACGGACACCTCCAAGTCACCTGTTTCATTTAAATCTTAAAAGTTTTTTTTTATAATTGAAAGGATATGCCTGCAGTTCAATGGGCTGGAGCAACCAGCCACTCCCCCTTCCTGAGCTGTATAAGTCAGTTCATTCCAGCCTCATTCTGAAGCACTTTTTCTTTGCCCCACTATTTTCCCCTCCTCCTCCAGCAGCATGCCTCTCGCTCCTCAGGGGTCCTTCCTAAGGTACCTTTAGCCTAAGGGAATCCTTCTGGCTGCATCTGTAGGGTGGAATCCTCCTCAGGGTTCCTTGCCTTTCAGTACTCTGAAATAATGGTAGTTCCCCATGGAACGGAGAGTGTGAATGCCCAAAGTTTATCAACCGGTGCATAAGCATAACTACACATTAAGTTGTGTAAGCACATTGAACTATGATTTCACTGCCTGTTCAAAAAGGTTGTTTTCTGGAAAGAGTTCCAGATATCATAGCCTAGTTCTCACTGCCAGTAATGCTGTATGACATACTGTAATTCTCAAGTTTAAGAAAACTACAGTTGCAGTAAATGATTGACTGAAAAAAGATGACACTGGGTTATGTGTGATACTTCAGAGTGTGGTTGGGTATGTGATTTTGAAATGCCATAGGAAACATAGTTTTGGAATTTCAATTATGTCAGATTCTAGAATAATGAGGCCATGGGATTTCAAAACATCACAGGATCCAACTTCAGAATGCAGCATGGACACAATTGCAGGTTATACAATGGGACTCGAGAATTCTTTACTCTGATTGGCTGACTGGCACATTTTACCCATGGTAAATGCTATTATATAGAAGCAAGAAAAGGTGCCAGTCACCAGTGAGCCACAGCAAGAGTCCCACTGAAATCTCTTTGACCAACACAAAGTCATAACTGGCAAAGATGGCGATAGTCAGATGACGAGATCCAGAATGCAGACCAAAGTTAGACCACATCTCTCTTCTGAACAGCAAATAATGTGCCACAAAGCAGAAAACTGCAAACAAAATCAAGTGAAGCAAACAAAATCCTGGCTAGCTATCCCCGCTACTTCTTGCAGGTAACATTAAAAAATCTGCCATATTATCTCCTCGCTAAGCTGACTGTGCTCCCAAACACTATTAAAATTGTGCTCCAAAGCTACCTGTTAAAAAAACAACTGTCCCTTCTATATTATTTAAAAAAAAACAATCTATACCTCCTCATCGGGTTCTATGTGATAACAGCGATCGTGAAATAGTGATCACCGTTTGGGCAAGTGTACATCACAGAAAATAAATTTTGGCGATGTACACTCATGGCAAATAGTAAAAAGACACCCGAGAGTTAGATTTTGTATTTTATGCAGCAGGCTGTGCCCTGCATACACCTCCACACAACCCTACTAAAGGATTCTCAACTCCAAGAGGTGCATATCGGAGGTTGCAAAACTCAAAAAAACCTTACCTGGTGCAAAACACAAGCGCACTCCAGAACCAAACCCGCATCCTCCCAACCCCAGCATGCCACCAACCCATAATGCCATATGGCCAGCTTGGCAGCCCACTGCCGCACTACACCCCACAAACCCCCCCCCACACTTCTGCCTGTCACACAGTGTGGTCCCTTCCCATCTCCCTGTGCATGTATACATAGTGACATCCAGTCACTATATTCATCTACCCCCATCTTGTTACCCCCACCTGCCAGGTAGCCTTGTGCACAGGTGCTGTGATTGAGTCACCCTTTTTGAAAGCGCTCAAGCGCAGTTGCCATTATCACAGGCTACCCTCTCATCGCCTGTATTGCAGTCCTATGTTTCTACAATTCTTCACCCTCTGGTCCCAGGAGTGCCAAAGATGGAACCACTACAGCAGTTACAGGAGGTTTCCAGAGTTGAAGTCTGCAGCTATTGCCACTCCGTATCCTTAGATCTTGGACCCTATTCATTGTTTTGGGAGGACCGAGGCAGAGGATAAAGACAAATAAAAAAACATATACTTTCTTCCCTGGCCAAGTCAAACAGGGCCGGGGAATGAGTGTTACAGAAGCACAACAGCAGCATGTATTTATTTTAAGTGACAAAAGGAAGGGAGGGCATTGTATAATCGTAATATACCACTCCAGTGTGTGGGTAATGCTAGGATTTACCTCGCTTGGTGTGTTTTGCTCACTTGACCTGCGGCCTCGTGACCAAACAACACACCAGGCATGGTAAATCCTACCATGAAACACACTCTGTTGTGGTATATTGCTTAACTGTGGCATGGACACATACTTTTAGAACATGGCTGTGATGCTGAGATGAAGATTGTTAACACTTTAGAATCTAGTTGTGATGATTAATTTAGGAATGTAACAGTAAGATGCAGTATTATAATGCAGTGGGGATGCAACATTTCAGAATACGGTGTTACTAAACTACAGTAGTAGTCAGTAACATGATGCAGAACATCCAGATATGTTGTGATGCAGTATATATCACAGGAATTCACCTTTCATTTCAGGACAGGTTGAAGGAACTGAACATGTACTCCCTGGAGGAGAGGAGGGAGAGAGGGGATATGATTGAGACATACAAGTATCTTACAGGGAGGAACAGGGTGCAGGAATATGCTATTTGTAAGTGAAAAAGATGTTCCAGGACTAGAGAGCATGGGATGAAGTTGCAGGGAGGAAGATTCAGAGGAAATGTGAGGAAGAATTTCTTCACAGAACGGGTGGTGGACTAGTGGAACACCCTGCCAGAGGAAGCGGTGGGGGCTGAAACAATCACAGGATTTAAGAATGCATGGGATAGACATAAAGGAATTCTGGAGGTCAGGTGTAAGGGGCAACAGACTTCTAGGAAAACATAAACTGAACTTACCAGCTCAAATGGGCAGACTGGGTGGGCCATAGGCCCTTATCTGCCGATACTGTCTATGTATCTATGTATCTATATAAATGAATTTCTATGACATTTCTTGAAGTTACAGTATTTCATGTTATATGCACAGTATATATCCTACATCTGTTTACAGTAGTAGTCATATTAGGCTTTTCATGCCTATTTTCTGTATCAACTGCTTTTATATTCTAGAATATATCATGATTTTTGTGCCCTGTATTTTTGTTTTGCATTATATTTTAGCTTTTCCCCCTTTGTGTGTCATACTGTTTTCTGTTCTATATATGCTTAACTTTGGATGTTTTTGAACCTTCGGCTGTCCTAACCACAGCCTCCTTGTAAATCAATATTGTTCAAAGGAGCTTTTTCTTGGCAAGACAAGTAAATAAAAAACAAACATTTCTAGACTCATCAAGATATTTAGCACATGTTGTCACTGACTATCACTATATTTCAGAATACAAACAGGATATTCAGTCTAAGAACATGGCAGTATATGAAACTGAAGAATGTGGCAAAGCTGTGTAATTTTGGAATGTGTATTAATTCTGAGTTATGTGGTTTTGGGTGTATCCCTTCCTTATCCCTTACATTTTTTTTTTTATTTCATCTAGGATTAGAAATACCTCTGAGCAAAGGCTCTTTTACAAAGGTTCCACATCAGAGACAGGACAATACATTGGTACACAGTGGAGCAAATGCAAAACACAATAAGACAGGTGTTAACTCAATAAGACACCCATCCATAAAAGTGGGGACAAGACGAATCACTCAAATTATCACCCTATCTCCATACTGCTCCCACTCTCTAAGGCACTCAAGCGCATCGTGGCTGATCAACTTACCGACCACTTGGATAAATACAATATACCTTGTCCACAACGACACAGCTTCCGGAAAGGTCACAGCACCACCACAGTCCTTCTTGAGTTCATTGGAGCTTTGCACAAAACCCTTAACAACGGCCTTCTCACAGGGGCCGTTTTCGTCGACCTTTCCAAGGCCTTCGATACAGTACACCATGGACTACTAATACACTAACTATTGAATGCCGGGCTATCACCTGACTCTTCTCTCTGGTTTAAAAGCTACTTAGAAAACCGGTCACAGAGAGTAAAAATTGCAGACACTCTTTCTAACACCCTGCCTGTTCGCTCGGGTGTCCCACAGGGATCCATACTGGGACCCCTCCTTTTTAGCCTTTTCTTAAACTCCCTCCCTTACCACTGCTCTGAGCAGATCATACTATATGCTGATGATGCTGTTGTATTCTCCACTCACAAAGATCCTGCAACTCCAACACAACCTTCAACTTGGTTTCAGTTCTGTAGAGACATAGTTTCTTAATCATAAACTGGTCCTCAATGACAAGAAAACCAAATCTATGCTCTTCTGCAGCTCTCATAACCCACACAAGCTACACCACTTGGCTATCTCCATCACCCAGGGGAACACTCTAGATCAGATGGAGTCCTTCAAATACTTAGGGATACAGCTTGACCCTAATCTCTCCTATGGACTTCATGTAGATAACGTAGCTAGAGCTGCTAATACACGGCTTGGTCTCCTCTACAAACACAGACCACAACTCACACCAGAAGCTTTGAAAGTTGCAGTTCTGAGCTCTGTGATCTCTGTAATAGACTATGGTCTCATCATTTATGGCTCGGCCACAACCACAACCCTTAGACACCTCTCAACTGCCTTAAATAAAGCATGTCGGCTCATCACTGGTGCTCACCGTCTCACCCACACATGTGACCTGCATACTCAGACCGGCTGGCTCCAACTATCAAACCGCATAAAGTTTCTCACCTGCTCCATGGTGAAAAAAATCTACCTTGGCCTTGCACCTTCTGGGGTCTCAACTCTGTTACAATACTGAATTAACAAATGGTACCTTAGGAGATCCACGCTACAGCTACTGAAAGTCCTCCACTGTCACACTTCACAGGGACAACGCTCTTTTGCTTATCGAGTGCCACTCTGGTTCAATGGCCTCAGCCCAACCATCTCCTCTGCCCCAACAATTGGTATGTTTAAAACTAGGCTCCGGGACTATCTCACTACCAACAGCTCCTGTGACTGTCCAACTTAACCTTGTTTCTCCACTTCCCTTCCTGTTCTAGTGGTCCCCCCCTTCCCTCCTCACTGGATTCTACCCTCACATCTTGGTATACCCAATGCTGCACTTTTCACCCCTCCCCACCCTTCCTACATTCCTTCTCCCTCCCTCCCCTCTTCCCTCTCCCTATGACTCTGGCACTTCTTATCTGTTGTCTATTTTCTCTGACAAATGCCGCTGGCTGCCTTGTTACAATGCTACCCTTGAATTGTATTACTCTGTATTCTGTTTGCAATGTCCACATTGTTGTAATGTCTGTCTTGATGTTCCCCATAATTTGTATTTCTCTGACATGGAACCTTTCTAAAAGAGCCAAGGCTCAAAGATATTTGTAATCCTAGACTTGATAAATAAATAAATAAATAAATAAATAAATAAATAAAACAAAGCACATAAAACAACAGATTTAACATACAGTTGCAAAATACTAATTATAATACAGCTTGCCATGGGCAGTTGTCAATCAGGACAGAAGAGCAGTAAGAGTAGTGGGGTGGGGTGGTAGTAGGGGGTGGGTGAGGTAAAGGGGAGGGAGTGGAAGGAAGGGAGTAGTACAACGAGTGGTGAGGTGGCTTGGACTGCTGAGCTGTGCTGAGAGTTCCAGTTAGGTAAGACAATCGCAGGTGCTAGAGGCAGAGAGGTGGAGGCTGAGACTTGATTTAAAATGTTCTAGCTTTGGGGTGGAGGAGATCTCAGTGTTAAGGTTATTCCACCAATAAGGAGCCTGGTAGGCAAAAGAGCATTGACCCAAGGAGGTTCTGCAGTGAGGGACCATCAGGCAATGAGAATCTGAGCCTCTTGCGTGATGGGAGTTACTACTGAGGCTGAGGAGAGATAGTACCCCAGGGGGTGCCTGGCCCAATGTGTTTTTTTAGCCATTTTGCAGGTTTGATATTTTATGTGATTTGCTAGTTGTAGCCATCCAGACTGAGCGTAGAGGTCACATGTGTGGGTTAGGCGGTGAGACCCAGTGACTAGATATAATGCTTTGTTGAGCACGGTAGAGATACATCTAAGGGCCGTAGAAGTGGCCGCTCCATAAATGATGAGGCCATAATCTATGATGGAGACAATTGAGCTTTGCACTGCAATACTCAGGGCAGCAGGAGTTAAGCTAGACCTGTGTCTGTAGAGAAGACCAATACGCATGTTGGCAGCTTTGGCAACATTGTCAATATGGGGCATGTAGAACAGGTTACAGTCAAGAGTGATCCCTAAGTATTTGAAGGTTAGAACCTGTTCAATGGTTGAACCATGCTGGTTTGTTATGATCAGTGAAGGTGACCTGTGTTTGCTGTGGCAGTTACGAAAGAGCATAGACTTGGTCTTTTTATAGTTGAGTATAAGTGTCTGTGAACTGAGCCATTTTTCTACTGATGAGAAACCGAGTTGGAGATTGTTTTGCAGGGAGTGCTGGTCCTTGTGGGAGGAGAGAATTACTGTGTCATCTGCATAGTTTGTTCAGGGCAGGCTTTTGGGAGGTTATTCAGGAAAAGGGAAAATAGAAGTGGTCCCAGTATGGAGACCTGGGGAACACCTGAGCGGACTGTCATAGTGTTTGAGAGAGTACCTGCAATCTTCAGTCATTGTGATCTGTTTGACAAGTAGCTTTGGAACCAGGCCGTCGAGTCAGGGGAGAGCCCCGTATTTGAGATCTGGTTCAGAAGCAGGTTGTGGTGGACGGTATCAAAAGCCATTGTTAAATCGATGTATACAGCCCCGGCGAGGTGGCCGTTGTCAAGGGAACTGTGGATAGCTGTAGTAAACTCCATTAGGGCAGATGTGGTGCTGTGCCCTTTCCTGAAGCGATGCTGCTGAGCACATAAGATGTTGTGGTTGTCCATGTAGAGGGTGAGTTGGTAAGATACAATATGTTAGAGTGCTTTTGATAGGGGAGGTAGTATGGAGATTAGACGATAGCTACCATGCTGAGTGTTATCGCCACTTTTGTAGATGGGGGTGACGATAGTGGATTTCCATAAAGTAGGGAACTGGCTAAGGCAGAGAGAGAGGTTAATGATCTTGGTTAGTGGTCTGATAACTTGATCAAGTGTGAGGGACAGTAGTTTTAAGTCCAATGAGTCGCTGCTGAACCTTGTGTTGGCAATGGCCTTGCCAATGTACTTGCGAGCTTTGTGCTGCTTGACTGCTTTGAAATAGAAGGGGGTGTAGGTAGTAGAGTGGGAAGCATAGGTGGGGCCCACGGGAGAGATAGGGTCCGTGAAGAAGTCAGGGGGAGAATGGAGCTGAGGTCAGTGAAGGCAGTATTGAAGGTATTAGCGATAGTTGTGGGGTCAAGTGTAATGCTTCCGTTGATGCTGAGCATATTTGGAGATATTAATGGCTGTTTTCCAATTACTTCCTTGATGTTGTTCCAGAATGCTCTTCCATTACCCCATGTGGTAGTGAGGGCTTCCCTATAGTAGGAGCCTTTGTGAAATTTCATGGCCTTAGTGCAATCATTGCGTGCACGCTTGTAATTCTGGATGGCAGTTGGTGATCCAGAGTCACGGGCCACAAGCCAGAGGTGATCCCTTGCTTTTATCTGTGATATTAGGTCGGCAATAATCCAGGGATTGCAAAGGGACTTAACTTTATGCTTTTTGAGGAGAGCATAGATGTAGCAGGCTTCGTTGAAGATGGAGACGAAGGAGTCCAGTGCTGTGTTGACATCTTCTGCAAGGTAGGTAGGCAGCCAGTCCTGATTCCTGAGATGGGATTTAAGGACAGTCAGGTTCCAATGAGGGAGGATTCTACTTGTTGTGACTGAAGGTGAGGGGTTGCGGAATTTGTTGGACCATACACAGATGATAGGAGAGTGGTCACTGAGAGAGTCAGGAAGGATGGAGATATCGGATATTCGGGCGGCATACAACAAAGTGTTATGCAATAATTCAAGAACAAACACTTACTATTGAACTGCAGAGCAGATGATGAAGTATCAACAAACAAATATTCAACGATGCCGTTCATCAAATGCTACAAAAAGAAATATAAATTGAAGTAACTGAGTGCTGTGTGTTGTTTGGGCATCAATATTTTACTCCGTACAATCATGAGATTTTAAAATTGGTTCAACTTTAATTGAGTAACTGATATTAGCTAAATGTTTTGTCAGTAATTTTGCATTACATTTTAAGACCAAACTGTATGGACAAATAAATAACAGGCATAAGGTTGGTTACATTCAGGATTGTGCGTTATTTGGAACCTAATTGATTGGTTATATAACATACTATATGTAGGAGGCATGTGCTTTTGAAAGTGTAATCCTTGGAAAAATATACAGTGGAGTGATAAAAAGAAATGGTGCTAAAGAAGGCAAATCCTAGTTTATTATTTACCTGTAGATTATTACTTCCTTTTTATAGCAATGAGTTGATCATAAGACTGAAATTTCAAAAAAAAAAACATATATATTTGCATCTTTCTTATTGTCAGTCCTTGTACGCTCTTCTAAAATGAAGTATTGTCAAAGAAATGTATACCCCACTGGCTATATAATGATTGATGAGATATAATTGAAAATATTGCCACCTGCTTATTTTTTTGTCAATTGCTGCCCTTCCCCTCCATGGGTATAAACCACATTGGTTATAATTTCTTATATGACATCTCATCTAACCCTGTAATGATATGCTTGTGTCCTTCCTGACACCTCTCTGAAGTTATGTGGCCATTTTTAGAGTGATAATTTTCCCAGTGGTAAGCAGTTGATGAGGTTGGTCAGGGATGAAGACTTCTATTAACTGGAGAGCTGTACAAATAGGGAATTACACAGTTCTGTGCCTTGCCTTTTCATGGTTGCCAAGTGAAATGTAGCACAATGAAAACTTGTAGAAGAAATTGCTGGCAAATAAGACTGCTGGAATAATGACAGTTAGAAACAGATAAAACATTTCACACATCAGAAACAAATGCCTTTTTCCTTTACAGAAAAGTTTTGTTTTTGCCACTAGGAACTGTATATGTAAATCTTTGAATGCACAGGTTTAAAGTTGTCAGTCTAATGCTATCCTTTCACTCTGTATTCAGAATTTTGAATATTATGAGAAAGAAATAATATAATTAAACTGCTATACTGTCCCTGCCCTCTGAACTTTGTCCAGGTATGTGTCTATCTAAACTAGGATAACTGGTGAACTATTCATTTTATTATCTTGTAAATTTTTCACAGGTAATGATTGTGAAATCAAGGATAATTTGGAGAATGGAGAGCTAAACAGCAACATGCGTGATGCTGTTAGTGGCTTAAGATGTTGTTAAAAGTTTCATCATGGCACAGCTGGTAACATATCCACCCCTGGGCAAGAAGTTCATGGTTTCTAGTCCCACATAGAGACTGGCCTCATATCATAAACTCTGGAACCCAGGTGCATTACTGGTGGCATGCTGTACTGTCAGCATGTGCCATACTTTGGATAAGATGTTATGCCCCATCTGCCTGTTCTGGTGATTGTTCAGGTGGCTGTTAAGGATCCCATGGCACTTCTCAAGAAGAGTATAGGAATAGGTTTATTTGCATCTGTATCCCCCACTCTACTCAAGGGTGAGATTGAAAAGCAGTGTTGTCTAGCCCTCCTTTTCCAGTCAACAAAAAAACTAAATAAATCAATAAAATTATTCAGAAACATTTTAGAGTATCATTAAATAAGTTGCTGTAGTGTTTGCTCTGTGGGGCCAGACAGAGAGTGATTACCTGCATGCTGCCTACCCAGCAACCCATGGTTTACCCTCAAGCCTGGGACAGTAGGAATACAGGCTAGCAGGGAGATCAAAGAAACATCCAAGAGGATGCCTTTATGCCAGGGTGGGTTAGTTGAAAGCTGCCTACTGTTCTAGCAGCAATTGCTGATTGAGGCATGGTGCTGTGTGTTTGAGAGAGTGGGCCATGTACCACTGTGTACCAGTCCCTGGGATGCCATGATGTTTGTGCTCATGAGGGAGGTGGGAGAGAACTAGCAAATGCCTCATCAGGTGTATCAGCTGATGGCCACTGTGCCCCCTCATGCCATCTAATCCATGGGCATGTAACCATGATCACCCAGATCTCTGTCCCAGTCTTGAAGCATGCTTCCTTTCTGATGAAAGAAGTGGAGACCTGTGGAAGGGTTAGTGAGCAACCATGGATAATGGACCCTCTGGTGAGTCTGGAGAGGGTGACTGGCAGTAGAAGTTGAGTCTAGTGAGTAGTGGGAGCACTGAATAACCTGGGAGTCAGTATAGCCTGGTGGTTAGAACACAAAGCTTTTAACCTGTTGACACAGAAGATCTGAGTTTAAATTCCAGAGCCACCACATGTGTACTGTGACCCTAAGTAAGTCACATAACCTCTCTGTGCTTAATTCTGTCAAAGGTCTCATCTGGAAATGAGAGTCAACATAGTGAACAGGCCAAAAAAATTGTAAAACAAAAAAAATAAAAGGAGTGGAGCACTTGAGTAGTATGCAGTGGGGGGGGATAAATAAAGAAAGAATGAGGCCAAATCAGAACCAAAACTTAGCAAAGGTTTATATTCACAGATTTTAAGAACATAGATATAAAAATCCATACAAAGAGTCAAAAAAATGAGTGAAAGTGTGATTAAGTATAAGGCTAGCAGAGTTTTTTATTCCTACAAATCACTGAGCTAAAGAAGAAAAGTTGTGAATTTGCTGCTTACAAAAACAGTGCCTGAAAATGTTTTAAGTAAGGAACTTGATGGTTTTTCTTCAGGAACATGGAGACCTATAGGAGGTGAGTATAGATTTGCAGTTCCCATTTATAGAATAAAAAATACCATATTTCACAGTGAAATATTTATGTACCGAGAAAGCAAAACTTAATCTCCACTGAGCAGCACAACCAGCATTAGCAACATAGAGCTAATAAAAGCTCTGAACACAAGCTGAACTAGCTGAATATCCTGAAGCTGATTTCTAGCTGTGACATTAGCCACTGAGGATTCTGTTTCGCCACTGGAACTAACAGCTGGGTGTAATGTTGGGCCAGTGTAAATGTAGGATTAAACAAAAGATATCAAACAACAAAAATGTAAGCTAAAATTTTACTTTTGCAAGCTAAGTGCTTCTCAAGGGCAGACCCACACTATGGTTTCTGGCTTTTAAAGAAGGAGGCGTCCCCTTTAATAAGAACCTAAATAATGATTATATTTACAGAGATACAGGTGGGCGTGGTCTGCCAGCGACCATGATGGCAGGGTAATCTTGATCATCTCTGCCCCACCTAATGTAATTGCTCTAAATTCACCACATTATTCCTGTTTTTAATATGAATACCAATTGCATTAACACAGCCGTAACCCCAATATTGAAACAGAGGTTTCTTGCAAAAAGTGTGACTGGTGGTGACAGATTTTGAGCCATTTTGGATGTGCGAGGTGTTAGTGGTGAGGCCTTATTTCACTTTCTTTCAGACTGTCCGGCTTGTAGTTTTATTAGGCCCAATGTGGTTTCACCTTCCCTACAGCCCTGAGACCTTCTGGGATCTCGTTAATGCTTGAACTGATTTTGTAGGATACATCTACCCTTCTTCTCAGATAGTTCAAGAATTACAAACACTGTGTGGCAGGGTGACTACCACAGAGAACCACCTCCTTGTAGTCAAGCGGGCCGAGAACTCTTACCACACTATTCTCCAGGAACAAGCAACCCAAATCAACTACCTAATGTCAAAGGTACAATATGTGGAGAACAGAGATTCACATAATATTAGATTTATTGGCTTTCCAGAAGTAGTAGAGGGAATGGATGTTGCAAGATTTCTACAAAAGGCTATCTCGAAGATTTTAACTGTACCGGACTGAACACCAATGGAGACTGAGTGAGCACTTTGCTCCTGGCCCTGAGGCTACCAGAAGGTGTCAAATGCTGGCTGATCCTCATCAAAATGCTAAAGTACCCAGTTAAAGAAATTGTTCTCAGGTTGACCCATATCTGAGGTCAGCTTTATTGACAGGGTGTATCAAGATTTTTCAACCAAGCTTACTCAGTGAAGGTGGGCTTTCACCTCAGCATGAAAACAACTGGCTAGGCTGAGGATTAATATTATGAAGCGAGGCCTCATATGAAATACTGTCCAGTTCTGGAAGCTGTGTCTCCATAAGGACATAGGATAGAGGCAGTTCAGAGAAGGGCAACATAGATGGTGCAGGGCCTTCACCAAAAGTCATATGAGGAGATACTGGAGGACCCCAACATGTATACCCTGGAAGTGAAGAGACGGGGAAGGATATGATAGAGACCTTCGAATATCTCAAGGGCTTAGATAAGGTACACAATGGTAGCACCTTTCAGAAAAAGAGATGTTCTAGAACAAGGGGTCATGACATGAGGCTAGATGGGGGTAGAAAAAGGGGTAATGTGAGGAAAAATTTCTTCACAGAAAGGGTAGTGGATGTGTGAAACAGCCTCCCAGCAGAGGTGATGAGGGAAAATTTGGTAGGGGAATTCAAAAATGTATGGGATAGGCATATGGAACCTTAGTGAAATGAAAGAGAAGAAAGCCGAAGATCCAGTAGGTCTGTGGTTTTTGCAGCAGGTAGAGACAATGGGCAGACTGGGTGGGCCTAATGGTCCTTATCTGCCATCAATTTCTATGTTTCTATGCAGTACCATGCCTGTCTTTGCATAATGATAAATGATGTCTCCAATAACTGCCTTACCCACGAAGTAGCTGAGTTTCTAATAGCCACATTAAGGCAAGGGCACCACTAACCGAATGCAGGAGCTGCTGTGCAGCCTGCATTCGAGGTCTTGCACACTGGATACTTCACCCCCTCTCCTGTAATCTGACCACAGTCCCCAACTGCTCAGGAATCCATGCTTTTGCCTCAACCTGTGAGTGAATGGATGGTTGCATGGTGAGGGGGCAGCAAGAGAAGGCATAGAAAGCATTTGAAACTGCCTCCCTCACCACCATGATACAGATCTCGTAGTCACAGTCACAGCTGTCATTTCACAGACTCATCAGGCAATATGGGCAAATTGATTACACAAAATAAAAATGATGCTGTCCAGGATATGACACAGGAGGTCTCAGAGTCTGCTCCATCCTGCACCACTAAACCTCATATGACTACCCCTCCAACAGTTCATTGGTGACTGGGCCCCCACCTGGAGGGATGGAGGTTTGTTCAAGCCTGACGGCCTGCATCCATCCTGGAGGGGAATCCAAGCACTCAATGATAAGTTTAAATGCTATATTGACAAGCATTTAAACTAGCAAAGGGGGGTGGCAGGCCAGCAAGGAGGGTACCTACTTGCTCACCCCCCCACAGCTAGAAGTGGAACCAGTGAACCAGAGGAGTGGCTATCTCTGCAAAGCAGTGTGCAAAAGATGGAGATTAGTGCCCAAGAGGTGGATAGGCAGAAAAGGGGCAAAGTTCAGCAGAAGGGCAGACAGCAAGGAGAACCAGGGATAAAGGACAACCAAGGAAGGGGCTGGAATAGAACAGCGAAACAGTCTAGGGAGGTCAAATCATGGAAAGTCATGTGTGCAAATGCCAGGAGCCTTAGCAACAAGATGGAAGATCTGGATGCTGTCATGGTGCAGTCAGACCTGGACATTGTGGCCATCACTGAAACCTGGTGTAATGATAACCATGACTGGGAGATTGCCATACCTGGCTACAACATATTCAGAAGAGACAGAGCAGGCAGGAAGGGAGGAGGAGTGGCACTGTATGTGAAAAATGACATAAGGGCCACAGAGATCCAAGAGGAACAAAATGGGAGAGAGATACTGTGGGTTAAGCTGGAAAGGAAAATGGGGCCAGCCATCTGCACAGCTGTGGTCTATAGACCACCAGTCCAGGAGGAAGAAACAGATAGGGAGCTGATGCTAGCCATCCAAAGGATGGCAGACAAGGGTGAGGTAGTACTGGTTGGAGACTTCAATATTCCAGACGTGGACTGAAGCATCCCAGCAGCAGCATCAACTTGGAGCAGATTTATCCTGGACTCCCTTCAGGGTGCCTTCCTCAAGCAACTGGTCATGGAACCAACTCGGCAGAAGGTAATACTGGACATTGTGCTCACAAACAGGGACAGTGTGATGGGGGTAACAGTGGGGGAGCACCTGGGGAACAGTGACCACCAGTCATTGTGGTTTGAAATCACAGAAAGAGCAGAACCAAACCACACAAAAACACGTATCCTGGATTTTAGGGGGGCAGACTTTGGGAAAATGGGGAGATACTTGAAAGGGGCATTAAGGGAAATGGGACAGGAATCAGGGTTGAGGAACAGTAGGCAGTATTTAAAATGGGATTACAATAACAACAGTATTATGCATTAAGCAGGTTAGCAAGAGGAAAAGGAAGAGGAGACCATTATGGTTTTCCAAAGAGGTAGCAAAGAAAGTGAAAGCCAAAAAGATTGCATTCAGGCAATACAAAAAGACACAGGCAGAAGGGGATAGGGAGAAGTACCAGGAGAAGCAAAGGGAGGCAGGGAGGTCAGTAAGGGAAGACAAAGCTCAGACAGAAAACACATTGCAAAATCAGTGGGAAGAGGGGACAAAACCTTTTACAGGTACATAAGTGAAAAAAGAAAGACAAAGGGAGGGATAGTGAGACCAAGGGGAGGATGGGGGTCACGTGGAGGATGACAAGAGTAAAGCTGACATATTGAACAGGTATTTCTGCTCAGTCTTTACTGAGGAAGAGGAGGGTAATGGGTCTGAAGGAGTACAAGGGGTGAGAATGGTGCAGAAATGGACACAAGTCCCTTTACACTAGAAAGGGTCCTGAAGGAACTGGAAGTAATAAGAGTTGATAAAGCAATGGGGCCAGATGGGGTGCACCCCAGAGTCCTTAAAGAGCTAAGAGAGGTGGTGGCTGAACCTCTGGCTATCCTGTTTAGCCGATCACTGGAAACAGGGGAGGTACCCAAAGACTGGAGGACAGCAGAAGTAGTCCCCTTATACAAAAGTGGGAACAAAGAGGAAGCAGGGAACTACAGACCAGTCAGCCTCACCTCGATAGTGGGAAAGATCATGGAAGCACTACTGAAGGAGAGATTGGTGGAATATCAGGTTGTCAATGGACTACAGGACCCAAGGCAGCATGGTTTCACCAGGGGGAGGTCATGTCAGACCAACCTCGTTGAATTTTTTGACTGAGTGACTAGGGAGGTGGATCAGGGAGGGCAGTGGACATGGCCTTTCTGGACTTCAGCAAGGCCTTTGACACTGTGCCACATAGAAGACTATTACACAAACTGGGGAATATGGGTGGGCAGGACAGTAGGTGGTGGGTAGTAACTGGCTGGGTGGCAGGACACAGAGGGTGGTAAATGGCTGTCACTCCACAGAGGAAGAGTGACCAGTGGGGTACCACAGAGATCAGTGCTGGGACGGGTCCTATTCAACATCTTCATCAGTGACATTGCGAGGACCTAGCAAGCAGAATTTCACTGTTCGCTGATGACACAAGCTCTGTAACAGAGTAGACACACCAGAGGATGTAGACAGAATGAGAAGGACCTGCAGAAACTTGAAGAATGGTCAGGGTTTGGCAGTTGAAATTCAATGCAAGGAAGTGCAAGATAATGCATGGGGCACAAAACCCTGGCACAATATATCAGTTGGGGTGAGGATATAGCACATACCAAGCAGGAAAGGATCTTGGTTATCATCCTGATGACTTCAAGGTAGGGAAACAGTGTGACAAGGCAGCAGGTAAAGCAACAGATGCTGGGATGCATAGGCAGGGCATCACCAGCAGGAAAAGGGAGGTCATAATTCTGCTATACAAGACACTAGTGAGGCCCCACCTGGAGTACAGTGTACAGTTCTGGAGACCATACTCATGTAAGGACATAGACAGGGTAGAGAAGGTTCAGAGGAGGGCAACAAAGATGGTGCATGGATTGCATCACAAGTCCTATGAAGACAGGTTGAAGGAACTGAACATGTACTCCTGGAGGAGAGGAGGAGAGAGGGATATGATAGAGATATACAAGTATCTTACAGGGAGGAACAGGGTGCAGGAATACACTATTTTTAAGCGAAAAGATGTTCCAGGACTAGAGGGCATGGGATGAAGTTGGAAGGAGGACGATTCAGAGGAAACGTGAGGAAGAATTTCTTCACAGAACGGGTGGTGGGCAAGTGGAACACCCTGCCAGAGGAAGTGGTGGGGGCTGAAACATTCACGGGATTTAAGAATGCATGGGATAGACATAAAGGAATTCTGGAGGTCAGTGGTAAGGGGCAACAGACTTCTAGGAAAACATAAACTGAACTTACAAGCTGAAATGGGCAGACTGGGTGGGCCATAGGCCCTTATCTGCCGACACTGTTTATGTATCTATGTATTTATGTATCTATGTACCTAAATCCTCAGCTGACATTGCTGGTACCATGTCATTGCTTCCAGGTCTTTCTTCAGGACCAGAAAAATTGAATTTATCCCCCCTACTCCTGAAGGCAGTCCCTCATCAGCTGGATGCTGGTTGAAATGCTGTTGAGCATAGAATGATATTTCCTTTGTGGGTAGTAGATATTCTAGCCCTCAAAATCTACCTGTCTGACTATTCTTACAGCCTGAACTCCTAGACAGCATGTTTCTGTTTTAACAATTTTTTTCTTACTGTCCAAGACTGTCAGTCTGGAAATTGCAGGAACTGTGGTGGGAACTGGGATAGTGAGTGGTTATGCTCCAAATTTTAACTGTTCACCAGAGGTTGTCTTATGACCTGCTTACTGATGGTAATGGATCTGTGAATATGACTCTTTCGGAGGGAAACATCACCATAATATGTACTACAGGGCTGATAAATGGAAGGACACACGGATTACAAATTAAACTAAAACTCAACGTCCTTCCCCCTTCTTTGGACAAGGTGAGCTTGACAGTGCTCAGGCCACCCACACCTGTTCCCACTAATATGTAACTTGGAAATACCCCTCCCCCCACCGTGTCATACCACTTGCTGGGAGGCTAGATTTTTTCACTAGCGGTAACTCCCTTACTGGACATGTTTGATCACATGGTTCCTAATAGGCACAATTGGAAGGAAACTTTTTCTCTTTTTGCATCCACTCCATTTTCACCCTTATCCATGACTTGTGGCAGCCTATGCACTTCTGATTGTTTGTCTGGACCCTCGACCAAACCAACAGATATCAGGTGTTCCCATCAGACTCTAGGCTTCTTGTTCACTGTGACTTGCTATGCTGTATCAGATTTCACAACCCTTTCCTATGTGGGTTGGAGTTATGCCTCTGGTAGCTCAAGTGGTACCAAAGCCACTCAGCATTATTACTTAGGGGGTTGGTATTTACCCCCATTTGTTTCTTGGTCTTACCCTTAGGGTTTACACAGTAGAGGCTGAGGCACCAAAGCTTCTTGACAGCTGGCAGTACACTGATGTGGGGATTATGGCTGAGCCCTGGGAAAGTCAGACTGAGACAGACAGCCACTGTCCAACCTTAAGCTCCATCGCGGACTACTACATTGGTTCTTTATCCTAAGGTTGGTCATAAAACCAATTTCACATCCTATTTGTAGGAGTGTGGCTCTTTTGATGTTTGAAGCTCACGTCCTTTTCTACTGCCCCACAAGCTGTTCTAAAGGTATATGGCAACTATACTTCAGGAGTGGGTGAGGCACCACACTAGACCTGAACTGGAGCCCTGGTTTGCTGAATGTTAAAGGTAATGTTATTATTTACATTTCTAATTGTATTTGCTGTTAAATATTGTTTAGAGCTCAGTAGCAAAGGGTAGGGTGGTCTCTTTTGTATACTGTCTTACACAGCCCTTTCCACATTTACCTTATTTAGGTACCCTTTCAGAACCCTCAGTTGAGTGGACTATTGCTAGTCCCCCTTGACGACTGGTGATCATTGTGTTTTGCCTGTCTTGAACATCCTCTTTTAACCCTGGATTGGTGATACCCAAACACCCTGAGGCCTACTAAAGTCTGGTGTATGACTAGAGTCTCCAGGTTCTTGTCTATCTTACCTAGGGCAGTCTAGATGGTTGGCAAATTACCCTATCAACATTACACCGTCCTAAGCTGTGACCCTGGGTCTGACTCCAACTTTATGCCTGGTATTTCTTTGCTCTGTTCTTCGGCCGATATCAAAGGGCACCTGCTTTACATGTTATATATTTTCTTGTTGGTAAAATTGTGTTATGGTTACTGGCACAGAACTCAGATGTACTTTAAATGGTTACATTTTTTTAGCATTGGGTTAGTTATTTTCCATGGTCCACTAGGTAGGTTGCAGGGGGAAGCGCCCCATTCCCTGAGGGAGGTGGGGCCAATTGTTTGGTAATATACTCTACAACCCCCAATTGCACCCTTCACCTTATAGCTGATACACAGTGTATAACCTGTAACACCAGGGGGTTAAACTCACCCATCAAGGGAAAGGCAGTTTTATCCCACCTAAAGAAGCTATGGGTGCAAGTCACCCTGCTTCATGAAACAAAGGGGAGGGGCAAAGAAACTGTGTAGAAATTAAGTGGGAGTTAAAGTCCATATCGGTGCCCCATTGTCTAAGAGAGTTTTGTCAATTTTGTTACTCAAGTGCCTTAAGTGGCGTATCCATTAGCAAGCGTTAGATAGTGATGGGAGGTGGTTGCTGGTGAAATTGCCTACCCAACAGTGTCCTCTTGTCCTGGAGTCAATTTATGGTCCCAGTACAAATGACCTTGATGTTTTCCTGTCCATTGCATAGGCATCGACAGACTTCACATAAGAAGGCATGCCATGCTTGCTTTGGGGTGATTTTAATCTAACTTTAGAACTCCTAATAGAAACACAGATGTTGTTAGCAGAAGAGGACCTCTTGGTCCACCTAGTCTGCCCTGTTTTCCCTACCTACAGTGCAACCACAGACCCTAATTGATCTCTGGTCTTTCCCCCCTTGCCTTATTTCTAAGGTCCCCTTGTGTCTAGTCCCATGCATGCTTGAATCCTGTTACTGTTTTAGCACCCGCCTCCTCCGCTGGAAGGCTGTTTCATGCATCCACCACCCTTTCCATGAAAAAGTATTTCCTCACATCTCCTTTGAGTCTCCCTCCATCCAGCTTCATAGTGTGACCCCTTGTCCTCGAGCATTTTTTTCTTTGTAAAATGCTACCCTCATATACCTTATTAATACCTGTGAAGTATTTGAACATTTCTATTACTCATCGGGTCATAATGTTGCACGCTTAATAGCGTGTGGCATTATGGCGAACCCGGACTTGTGTGCTCCCCGAGTTGGACCCCCTTGAGTTGAGAATCTTTAGTGGGGGGGTCTGAGGGGCACAGCACCCCATAACGGGGGGTGTGGGGGTGGAGCCCCCCACAGAACAAAGACATATGCCTCATGGCATAAATCGTGCAGCATGATTGTGCCATGCGGCAATATGTCTTGCGACATAATAACCCTGTGCCTTTCTAGTATGTCCCCCCTTTCCCTTCTTTCCTCTGGAGAGTACATATTTAATTCCATGAGTCTTTCCTCATAGGGCTTTTCATGCATTCCCTGCACCATTTTGGTTGCACTCTTCTTGTACCTCGTCCACTCTATCTATGTCCTCCTGGAGATGGGGCTTCCAGAACTGGACACAGTACTTGAGGTGAGGCCTCACCATCGATCTATACAGGGTTAACACTACACCCCTCTTTTTGCTGGTGATACATTTCACTATGCACCCGAGCATCCTGCTAGCTTTCCTCGTCGCCTTATCACACTGCTCTGCTACCTTCAGGTCATCAGAAATGATTACCCCAGGTTCTGTACTTGTTTTGTGGTTGCCAATACCTTTCCACCCAATTGGTACTTTGGCCTAGGATTTCTGTGCCCCAAATGCATAATTTTGCACTTTTTGCATTGAAACCCAGTTGCTAAACCCTTGACCAGTCTTTCAGCTTTTTCAGATTGTCCCTCATTTTTTTCCAACCCCTGGTGTCCACTCTCTTCCAGATTTTTGTGTCATCTGTGAACAGGCATACTTTCCCCTCCAGCCCACCTGCAATGTCACTAATAAAGACATTGAAGATGTCCATGCCTAGTACTGACCCCTGTGGCACCTTGCTGGTCACCTTGCCTTCTTCAGAGTGAGCAATTTTTACCACCGCCCTCTAAGTCCTGTTGCTTAGCCAACATCTCACCCATTTTACTACTTTTGGATTCACTCATAGGCTGCCCAGCTTGCTCACCAGTCTTCTGTACAGAATGGTGTCAAAGGCCTTACTGAAATCCAGGTAGGGAAGATCCATTGCTCTGCCCTGATTCACTTCCTTGGTCACCCAGTCAAATAACTTGATCAGGTTTGGTCTGGCAAGATCTCCCCCTTGTGAAACCATGTTGCCTTGGTTGCTGTAATCCACTGATCACAAGGTATTCTCCAATCCATTCCTTCAGTAGTTAGTTATTCCATTTCTTTAACCACCACTGAAATCAGGCTGACAGGTCTGTAATATCCTGCTTCCTGACTGTTACCACTTTTGCAAAGTGGGGTCACTTCTGCCATCCTCCAGTCCCCCAGAATGTCCTCTGTATCTAATGATAGGTTGAACAGGGCTGTCAGAGGTGCAGGGTGTACCTCGTCAGGCCCCATTGCTTTGTACACTTGTACTTGTGCTAGTTCCATGAGGACTCTCTCCTCTGTAAAAGGACTAGTGTCCACCTCCCTTCCTTTAATGCTCTTGACCCTTATCTGTGAACTGTCTCCTACCCATTCCTTCGAAAATACTGAACAAAGATATTTGTTCACTATGACTGCTATTTTTTGGTCCTTTTTCGCACAAACCCCTTCTTCCCCTTATATCCTCACTATCCCTCCTTTGGTCTTCCTCTTTTCACCTATATACCTGAAGAATGTTTTACCCCCCTTTTTTACTGACTCGGCAAAATTCTCCTCTGTTTGCACCTTTGCATTTCTAATTGCTTTTCCTGCCTCCCTTTGTATTTCCTGATATATCTTCCTAGCCTCCTTCTTCTTCTGTGTCATCTTGTACCTTCCAAATGCTAGCTTTTTTACACTTACTTTCTCTACTACGTTTTTAGAGATCCATAGCGGTAACTTTTCTATCTTGCCCTTGTTAACCTGCCTGACACCGAGGGTTGTTGCTTTTTTAATGCCTTCCTTTATTTTTGCCCACTGTTCCTCAGATCCATCCAGTTTCCCTATCCCTGCTAGGCAGCCTTGAGACATTATCCCATTTTCTTAAAACTTGCTCTCCTGAAGTCCAGGACCCTCTCTTTAGTGTGGTTTGATTCTGGTCCAGTTCTTATATTGAACCACACCGTACAATGTTCACTGGTCCCCAGGTGGCTAGACACCATGATGTCAGCAACACTGTCTCCGTTTGTCAGTACCAGATCCAGTATTGCCCCTCCATGAGTGGGTTCCTTGACTAGTTGCCTGATGTATACCCCATGCAGGGAGTCCAGGATGTCCCTACTTTTAACTATTATCACATCTGGGAGGCTCCAAGCCACATCCGGTAGATTGAAGTATCCCACCAGCAATACCTCTCACTTGCTTGCCATCCTTTGGATTGCTTCCAACATATCCTTATCTGTACCTTCCCCCCTATGCTGCAGGTTTGTACAAATAGAAGTCACCTTACATGTCTCAAGGGTGACCCACAGTACCTCTGCTCCTCCCTGCTCTCCCAGTATTTCTGTAGCTTTTATGTTTTCCCTTACATAAAGAGCCACTCCTCCCCCCCTTTTTACCTACCCTGTCCCTTCTGAACAGAAGATTACCTGGTATGGCTACAGTACATCCCAGTCTGTTTTTTTTTTATTGAACTAGGACTCAGTAACTGAGACAATGTCCAGTTCCAGTTCTACTAAGGTGGCACCTTGGTCTGTTATCCTATTGCCTAGACTTTGAGCATTTGCACATGACTCTCCAGACTGTACTACCACTTCCTCTAATTTTACCCATTTGCCCACCCTTATTTCCTCCACTATTCTTCTTACTATCTCCCCCTTCCTTCTACACCATGGATTGTTATGTTTATTGGTTCCTTTTGGGATTTCTCTCTCCAAAGATTCCCACTACTGAACTTGTAAGCCTGTGAGGGGGGGCAGTTTTTGTCCCCCTGCCTCATTTCACCTTGCCCCTTGGCTAATTTAAATGCTCACCAATGTAGCATTTAAACCGTTCGCTGAGGATCACGGTTCCCCTCCTAGGTGGATGCAGGCCTTCTCTCCTTACAGGCCTTCATCCCTCCAGATGGGGCCTCAGTCCCCAATGAATCCGAATCCCTTCTCTCTGCACCATTACTTCAACCATGTGTTGAAGCTCCTGGTGCAAAGAATCCTGTCCCCCTCCCCCATCATAGACAGATATCACCTCAGAAAAGGTCACAGATCATGCTAATTGCCTATGGCTCCTTCTCAATTCCCCGAACTGCTACTGAACAATTTCTGGCTCATCCCTAGCCAGGACATTATTCCCAAGAGGGACAATTATGTCCAGCTCTCCCTCCCTTCCTTCTGCCCCAGTGATCCCATGAATCCTCTCTCTATCCCTTCAGGCCATGGCACCAGGAAGGCAGCTAATCTCCCTCTCCTCACTCCTACCTGCCCCTAACTGTATCTCCCTCACTATGGAGTCCACCACCATGATTCACTTCCTCTTCCTCTTGGGTCATCTGCCACCACCCTTGAGTCTCCACTATGAAGGACTCCCACATCCACCCCAGTCACTTCTTTGGGTGCCTGTGTGGGACATTGCCACCCAACCAGTGTGACATAGGAGTTTTGTACTGGTACTGGATGGATGATGTGCCTGTGATGCCCAACCCTTACCCTCCCTGAGCCCTTGGATGTCCAGCCACTCCTCCTACTTGGCATACTTTGAGGTAGTGGTGGGGGACTAGGTGGTCTATGGGTGTGTAAGTAGGTCCTCTGAACCCAAGCCAAATCAGCCTTGAATCTGGCAACCTCCTTTCTCAGCCCAGAGAGATGTGTGCAGATGGGGCAGCAATGTAGCCTCCAGAAGGTCTCCCTGAAGACTGCCAACAAACAGCCACTGCACTGCACCACTCCAATCATCCCACACGTTTTACTCTTTCTGTAATTTTAGCCCTCTGAATTCCTTTTATTCCTTTACCCTATATAGGGAGTTTCACCAATATCTAGGTTCCTATGTCCCCTCACTCCAACCCACACTGAATGGTTGCCAGCAGGCCGCCCACCTGTTACTTAAAAAGAATATCTAGCAAATTTCCACACTCCCCATTCCTCAACAACTCTTTCAAGCAAGCTCCCTCACCCACTCACTTTCACCCACAGAAAATTTCTATCTTGTCTCCTCACCCACAGTTACACAATTAATTTATAGCACATACCAACTCCCACTGCTTCCCAGAATTACTTACCAGCCAGTCTGTACCCTCACACTTATACAACACTTTTCAACAAGCCCACTTACCACCTACATACTCTTATTATCAATGGAAATTCCAGCAAGTTCCTCTCCTCATTCATTGCTTTTTGTGGTTACTTACCGGCAAGCCTTCTCACACTTAGTTTCACAACAAAACTATATAGCAGGCCCCTAGTTCCACGAAGAAGCTGTAGGTCTGTCAGTCTTTGCAGTTAAGGAACAATCTCTGTAGAACCTCCAGGTCCTCACAATCCTCCAGTGGATCCTTACTGCTTCCAGACACCTTTTCTCTTCCTTCACTTACCACCTGCTGAGGTGCAGAAGGTATGTCCGCTGGCTATCTCCGCTGGCTGACTGCCTCCTAGCAGACTCCCTCTTGATGTCCTTTGCACTCGGTACTTCACACAGAGGTCTACTTGACAGACTTTTCCTTTTGTAATAGGAGTAATCAGTCAGAGGTGCAAGGCAGAGCCCTGATTGCTCCGCCCTGGGACTGGTAGTTGAGGTCTTCCCTTTGATTGGCTCCTCTTGGACGGTAACAAAAGACACTATTACGCCAAGTTTCCCCACAACTTACCCCACCAGTTCTTCATCACTGGGGGAAGTACATCACGCAGTGGCCCAGATCATGGCTAACATGATGACGGATGCATGCTAGCATCCACTCCAAGGTAGATCAGATTATTTTGTTAGAACATCCCCCAGTATCTTTATCATTGATATAGGGGCCGAAGCAACTGAAATCCAACCTATGGATGCTGGATCACTTGTTTCTCAGGGATAAGAAATTTGTTACTTGGATCCAGAAGGAATCAAGGAAATATTTTGAAGCCAATGACACTTGGGTAGACTCGGAAACCACAATATGGAGCCTTGCAATGCCACTCTGTGGGGCCTTATTATGCAATTTGCTGCCAAATGGAAAAAAGAGAAAGATGCACAAGCAAAATTCCTGAGAACCAAGTTAGGGGATCTTGAAAAAGCAGTTAAAGCAGAGCCTGATCTCAGAAAGAAGGAGGGTCTCCAGGCAGAGATGACCGGGATGAAATTACAGCTGAATACCCTCCTCTCCAGAGCTGCAGAGCTTGCCTTTCTCTGGTCAAGGCATACATTTTCGGATGGGGAGAAAAAACTTCCAAGCTGCTAGCATATTGCCTTAGAAAATACAGGCAGAAAGCCACATTGCAGTCTTGAGATGTCCACCTGGAGCCATCTTGAATGCACAATAGGACATAAATTTCATAATGAGAGCCTTTTATGAGTGAGTTTCTGTACTCATCCCAAGGTCCAGCAGACTATCCAGCTGGTAGCCATTTTTGTCAAGCTTCCCTTCCCATTCATAATGATAGACCAGAGGCAGATGCTGGAGAGACCGCTCACAGACAGAGAACTCCTGATTGCGATCAAAGGCACCGATGAGAACAAGATCCCCAGGGAGACAGGATCCTCATGGATTGTTTAACAACACCTCTTACAGTTGGGTTGGCCCAGGCTTTGCAAAGTTTTCTCAGAGGCCCAAGCTTTGGGAGCCTTGCTCATCACTCTGAAAGAGATGGTAATTACGGTGCTGCCCAAGGATGGGACAGATCATACTTACCAGATCGTTACTGCATTAACTCCCTTATAAATGTTGACACAAAGATTTTAGGGAAATCTCTAGCCTTCAGTTTGGATAGTGTCCTGCTGACTCTTTTTCACCACTCACAGGTAGGGTTTGTTAAAGGCAACCAGGGAACAGACCACTTATGGCCCCTTATGAACATTCTGCATGCACTAAGTGTTATCCCCACCCCTGCAGAAGCCATTGCTATCGATTCTGAAAAGGCCTATGTCTTTGTGAAGCAGGGGTATCTCCGGCATGTACCGAATCAGATGGGATTTGTGGCCAACTTTCAACAATGGGTCAGCATCATCTATGCCTGTCCAGTGGCTGGGAACTAGATGAACAATGTACTTTCACCCCCCATCTACAAAGGGCATTTAGAAAGAATGTATTCTTTCCCCTCTACTTTTTGTACTGGCCATTGATTCATTAGCAATTGCTATCAGGGAGAATAGGTTCCATATCTGGTGTTAACCCTAGGCTGCAAGAAGATTTAGAATGTATAGGCTTTCAGGATGTGTATACATGCCTGTGGCACAGCAAGAGTTAAGGTAGGCAACATTAAATGCAAAACTAAATTGCACGTGGTGACCTAGTAGTCCTAATGTCCAATGCTCTTATGGGAATTGACCCATTCTTGATTCTTCTCAAAGATTCCCATAAATATCTAGTTTGAAACCCATCTACTCTAAAACGGAGGTGCCTCCACTCACTACTCTCTGCACCCTGTCTCATTTTTAGCCCATGGAGTAAAATGGCCCTCCTCCTTATTCAACATCTAGGTATCCAAATAACACAGGATCCCTCTTAAATCTGCAAGATTAACCTACTGTATAACTTCTATTGGATGAGTTAAAACAGGAAATGTGACAAGTGGCATAAACTGAATCTATCTGTCCCTGGGAAGATCTTTGCTCTAAAGATGATAGTCACCCCGAAATTTCTCCACAGACAGTCCTACTTACAGTGTTTATCTCCCCTCAGTGACTCTCAAAAATGAATGCCCTCATGGGCAGTTTCCCATGGGAGAGGAAACCTATGCATTATAGTAGACCTAATCTCCGGACTCTCTGAAGACATAGCAGCTGGAACCTGCCATGGTTATTTATATATCATGTAGCCTTCTTGGGAACACAAGCCACAAAATGGTTCAACCTACTGACAATGGCAAAACTGTTCTGGCTGCAAATGGAAACTGAGCTCTGTGATTGTCTCCTCCTGGCATCCCTCTTTTTTAGCTACTCATCACCTCAGCTCCACTTATAGTTGATCCTATGGGCCACTATAATGGCTTGGCATCAAGACACCAGGCTGATCAAAATTATCCTTACTCCAAAAACCTGGACCCTTATGGGGTAATCAGATAGTATTAATGAAGCACAATATTCTACACTGGCAGGTCTGAAAAGAAGTAGGGATCCCTTATGTTAAAGATTTACTTACCCAAGGGATTAACATATGAACATACAAAAGAGAAAGCAGCAGAAGGCCATTTGATCTATCGAGTCTACTCATTATTGCAGGGTCCATGGTTCACGCCGTTGACACTGCCACTTCTTGGTCTTCCCATTCTCCCTAAGGCACTAAGCATATTGACTCCTTTGAAGGATTACAATTTCACTTCCCTCTACCTATCAAAAGAATTTTCGAGGCACCTACAGGTTCAAAGTGCCACTACCTCTCTCTCTCCTGGCTTCTCTCCCATCATTCAAGGAGGAGGCTGATGGGAGTGCTGCCCTCACTTTCTGGTATAAAAGCCCTAGTGGAAAAGCAAGATTTATAGCTGCATCACTGAAGCTCTAATGGATCAAACTCTCATGGCCAGGCAGCAGTGGGAAACTTCCCATCCCAGAAAATGACTGGTAAACCTTGCTGGAAGGTAAACCATCTCTTATGGCCTTTTTCCTAAGGCTTATTAAACCAGAATAAAACCCTCCAGTTATGGTAACAGACACCAGCACAATTCCGTAAAATTGTCCTGATGCAAAGTAATAATTGTTGAATGTGCAGGGCATTTGGGGGGTGGTACCCTGGTCCATGTCCTGTTGTTGTGTCCTGTTATACAACCCTTCTGGTACGCTGTTAAGATAGGCTGCATTTGAGTACTGGGGAAGTGTTAGACCATGACCATGCATCGTTTGTTCTTAGGCATCCCACCAACAGAGGTTGGACTTAATGACTGTAAACTGCATTGGTTGGGAGCTGCAGGGGTGGAGGCCAAGGGCCTACTGTTACTTAAATGGAGAAATAGAAACACAGAAACATAGAATGTGATGGCAAATAAGAGCCGATGGACTCACCCAGTCTGAGCATTTTATTTCTATCTCTCTCACTCTTTTAACCTTCATTATTTTTGCTGCAGACCATACTTGGTCTACTGCACCATCTCTTCCCCATTCCCAACCCCGACAATTCCCATGTGCCTGTCCCAGGCATTTTTGAATCCCACCACTGTCTTCAACCCCAGTGCGTCTGCTAGAAGGTTGTCCCAGATATACACCACCCTTTCTGTGAAGAAGTACTTCCTCATTTCCCTCCTGAATTTACCCCTCTCCAACTTCATAACATGATCCCTGGTTCTAGAGTACATTTTTTTCTGAAAAAATACTTCCATCCTATACCTTATTTACCCCCCATGAGGTTTTTAAACATCTCTATCATATCCTCTCACTTTCTTCTCTCCTCAAGGATGTACATATTTAGCTCCATTATCCTCTCTTTATAAAGCTTTTGCTGCAGACCCTGAACCATTTTGGTAGCCCTATTCTTGACCACCTCCACTCTGTCTATGTCTTTTGGTGCTAAAGTAGGCATTTCTACCATGAAGAAGTGGAGGAACACTCTCTCTTCCTTAGATATGATGGCAAGAATGTCATATCTAGCAAACTACTACTACTGTTGTGTACTTCTGTTTGAATACAAATAATTAACTACAAAAAAAAAAGTTCAGAGATAAAAATCATGGAGAGATGCAAAAAGCAGCTGGTAAGACACACTGCTACTGTTCCATTTAGAGTGCTTTATCTGATATTTCTTTAACCCTAATTAGAAGCTAGGGCTTTAATTTTAGAATGAAATGCATTACATTTTTTTCAATATGTTATGCAACTTGTATTCAAATTGTTCATATATTTAAAAGTAGATTATTTCTGATGAATGAAAGTATGTCACAGATTCAATCTGAGAATTTTTTTCCCACCAATTGGCTATATTTTGGTAATAAATGCAGCACATTTTGTATAAAATGAGAACATCTTTGAGTGTGTTCTCACAGCCCTTTATGACTGCTAAACTTCTGTTGCATTGGATTTTGCCATTGGAAATTTTATGTCACCCAGTTCTGGTGGTGGGGAAAGTACAAGAATAAAATTACTTGCTCCTACACTACTTGAAGGAGTAAAAAAATATTGTGTGATACCCCACAGTAATGTGGAGCAAAGTTACATTTTGGAAAGGCATACACAGAAAACTACAGGTGTCTCATGCTATCTAATACATTCTGAAAAGCCCTACACAGAAATTTACACAAGCTTGTCCACAGTTGTGTTTCTGCAAATCATGATTCTTTCACAGATTCAGTAAAGACAGTCAAAATTATTTGGTCAGGACTGGAATAACCTTGAAGTGCAATTAGAACTTAATCCTGAAAAACATACTTTATTCTTTAATTCAAACCTACATGACTGCAAGAGCATTATAGTATAATCTTAGAAGTAAATTGTAATGATAAATATTGCTAAGCAGAATGTCTTATTTGTAATAATTAGCAGTGAGCATTTACTGGATCCCCTTTTCCTGCTTCCCTGTCTTAGCATTTTTGGAAGTCTGGTTATGGCACATTGTGTTCCTTAAGAAATACAACTATCTTACACTGTGTTGTCCTCTTATGAAGTGTCTCAGCTGAGGTATCTGTCTCAAGTTATATTATTTCCAATACACTTAAATTTTAATGAAAATGGTGACAGTTTATATTCTTAGAAGATACAAATTTGTCTTATTAAACTTATTTGTTTTACTTTTAAACCCATTTATATTTTGGTACATATAGGTATGTAGACTATAGTCAAGAGATCAATATGTATTGTTAAGCAGAGCTCTTTAATTTGTGTTACAGAACAATAAAATTATTGAATTTGTGCTCCATTTTGTAGCTTATCTAGCTAAGACATGTAAGTGTTATTAAAATAAAATCTGTATAGAAACATAGACTTTGACGGCAGATAAGGACCACTTGGCCCACCCAGTCTGCTCATTTCCATACCTGCTGGATAAGTTGCAGATTCTAGTTAACCAACAGCCTACTTCCTGCCATCCCCCACTACAATTGCCTTGTGTCTATCCCATGTATGTTTGAATTCCCCCACTGTTTCAGCCCCAACAACTTCCCCAGGAAGGCAGTTCCATGCATCCACCACTCTCTCCATGGAAAAAGATTTCCTCACTTTACCCCTGAGCTGTCCCCCCTCTATCTTTAAATTGTGTCCCCTTGTTCTTACACATCTCTTTTTCTGAAAGATGCTACCCTCCTGGACTTTGTTGATTCCCTTGAAGTACTTGAATGTTTCTATCATGTCCCCCCTGTCCCTCCTTTCATCAAGGGTATATATATTAAGCTCTCTCAGTCTGTCTTCATATGATTTCTGATGCAGCCTCTACACCATTTTAGTTGCCCTCCTCTGGACTGCTTTCATCCTGGCTATGTCCTTGCATAGATGAGGTCTCCAAAACTGCACACAGTACTCCAGATGGGGTCTCACCAACTGTCTGTACAGAGGGATAACCACTTCCCTTTTTCTACTTGTGATGCCCCTTCCTATGCATCCCAGTATCCCCCGGCTCTCCTCAGTGACTTCTCACATTGCTTACCCACCTTTAGATCATCCGATATGACTACCCCCAAGTCCTGTTCCATTTTGTTGTTGTTAGTTACCTCCCCTGCTATTGTGTACTCTTCTCTCCTGGGTTTTGTTTCCCATGTGCATTACTTTGCACTTCTTTGCGCGTTAATCTAAGTTGCCATATGTCTGACCATTCCTCCAACCTTGCCAAGTCCCTTCTCATCCTTTCTAACCCCCTTGTGTATCAACTCTATTACAAATCTTTGTATCATCTGCAAAGAGGCATACCTTTCCTCAGACTCTCTGCAATGTCACCTATAAAGATGTTAAAGAGGACTGGACCCAATACTGAGCCCTGAGGTACTCCACTAGTGACCCCCCTTTCTTCGGAATGTGTGTCACTCACTATTACCTTCTGTGTCTTGTTGTGCAGCCAGTTTTCAACCCAGGCTACCACCCTCAGACCCACTTCCAAGCTGGCTAACTTGATTATTAATCTTTTGTGTGGGACTGTGTCAAATGCCTTGCTAAAGTCTAGGTAGGCCATATCCACAGCCCCTCCCTGGTCTATTACTTTGGCCACCCAGTCAAAGAAATCTATTAGATTCATCTGACATGACCTTCCTGCTGTAAATACATGCTGCTTTGGGTCCTCTGCCCCTCTGGCCTCTAGGTACTCAACAATTCTTTCTTTCAGAAGGGATTCCATCATTTTCCCTACCATTGAGGTCAAACTTACAGGTCTGTAGTTTCCTGCTTCTGCCTTGCTCCCACTTTTGTGAAGGGGAATCACATCTGCGCTCCTCCAGTCCTCAGGTACCACCCTATTCTCCCATGAGTTTTTAAAAAGTGTGGTCAGTGGTGTCACTAGGTCCTCCCTTAGTTCTTTTAGGATTCTGGGGTGAATCCCATCAGGCCCCATTGCTTTGTCCACCTTGAGTTTTAGGAGTTCTTTCAGGACTCTTTCTTCTGTGAATGGACTGGTGTCAACCCACCTACCCAGAGTGCTTCTATTGTCTGGTTTAGGTAACTCCTCCTCATCTTCTTTTGTGAATACTAAGCAAAAGTATTCATTCAGTATTCTGCCTTTTCACTGTCTCCCTCTGCCCACTCCCCTCTCCCTTATTAATCTTCACTATTCCTCCCTTAACCTTTCTATGCTCCCTAATGTACCTATAAAAGGTTTTATCCCCCTTCTTAACTGACTTGGCTATTTTTTCCTCAGTTTGGGCTTTTGCTATTCTGACTGCCTTCCCCACTTCTTTCTGCTTTAATTGATACAGTTCCCTGCCGTGCTCCTTCTGTGATGCCTTATACTTTTTGAATGCAGCCTTTTTCTCCTTAACCTTCCCTGCCTCCTCTTTTGAGAGCCATAGTGGTTTTTTACTCCACTTTGTTTTCTTTATCTGTTTCACACAAATGCTTGTTGCCTTTATGATGGCAGTTTTGATTTTTCTTCATTGTTCTTCCGCCCCTCCTTTTTTCCCATTTGCTAGTGTATTCCTCAGGTATTCACCCATTTTGCCAAAGTCAGCCCTTCTAAAGTCCAGTATGCTTGTTTTTGTATGGCTTATCTCCATGGTTGTGCTTATTGTGAAGCACACTCTGCAGTGATCACTTGTTCCCAGATGTCTACCGACTTCTAAATTTGTAATCCTCTCTCCATTTGAGAGTACCAGGTCTAGTATTGCTTCCTCCAGAGTGGGTTTCAACACTAGCTGTCTAAGGCCTGCCCCCTGCAGAGCATCGAGAATGACCCTGCTCTTGGATGTGGCTGCAGTACATGTCATCCAGTTAACATCTGGCATATTCAGGTTCCCCATCAACAGTATCTCCCCTTTTTCAGCCATTTTGAGAATGTCCTCTATCATTTTCTTGTCCATTTCCTCCCCTTGAGATGGGGGTGTGTATACAACCCCTGTGCACATTGTGATGCCATTCCTGGCTCCAAGGTGACCAGAGTGCCTCTTGTCCTCCCTTTACTTTTTAGTTCTGTAGCTTTGATCCCTTCCCTTATGTATAGAGCTACTCCACCTCCTCTTTTCCTCCCTGTCCCTTCTGTAGACTGTATACTCTGTATGTTGACATCCCAGTCATGGTTCCCTTGTACCATGTTTCTGTGACTGCCACAATATCCAAGTGTTCATCTTCCATCAAGGCTACTAGCTCAGGAAGCTTGTTTCCCAGACTATGGACATTGGTACTCATTGCCCTCCATTTAATGTTGGCTTTATCCTTTTTCCCCCCATGCCTGCTCTTTTTGCCCTTGTCTATTTTTCCATTTACCCCTGTCCTGCCCTCTGTTGAGCACTGCACCTCAGTGTTTACCTTACTATCCATCATGTTTTGTGGGGGGAGGCTTGAAATTTCCTGCCTCTTATTAGCACCCCTCCCCCATGGCTACTTTAAAAGCTTGCCAAGGAAGCATTTAAACCTGTCACTTAGGATATATATTCCCTGTTCCCTTCATGGACAGATGAAGACCATTGTGCCAGTATAAACCTTTTTGTATATCTTTTTGTTTCATTGTGGCCCCATTTAGACTGGACTGGACCTCTAAAAACTGTCTCCATTCTGTGATACTGCTTGTCTATGCTGTTATATGGTCTTAATTTTGGTTGTAAATGAAGCACCATCTTTAACGTACTGTACTTCATAAATGCTCAAGTAGTCCAAGTATATGCCTACCGATCAGTTTATTTTGCACATGTGTTCTTTCCCCCAGTATTTACACTGCAGCATTCTGGTTACATGCATTACTTGTGGTGTCTAATAAAAAGTTTTTATTCTTCCCCTTTTTGCTGTGTTTTCTTTCTAGACTTCTTATTAAGCCACTTTTTTACATGGCACTGAAGTGCCCCTGGAAGCATCCACAGTGCTTCAAGTCAGGTTTTGCTCCCAATTCAGAGACTTTTGCCTTTAAAGTGAATCTGTCTGCATAGTGTCCACACGTTACCCACATAATGGGTACTTAGGTGATTGGTCCCCCAGCCATGACCTGGAAGTGAATGACCATGTTTGCTTTAGGTGCTCCTTTGCACCATAAATCCACTTGCTTCCTGTGTGTTTTCCCATTATGCAGTTTGGGGTAGTCTGAGAAAGCTGTGGTATCCAGAAGTTGGGTCTGTGTTATGCACATAATTATATATGATATGATCTACAAATTAACTTGTTTTAATTGTAATACTCGCATTTCAATCCATGTGAGTATATGAAGTTAAACTTGATATTGTTAGGGATGCATTATGATTTTTTTTAGAGTGGGGTTGGGGAGAGGTCAGAGCTTTAACTAAAAAAAGATGCCATGTGCTGCATTTTCTATAATTTAATTAGATTTATATGCCTTTCTGTGTGCTAGTAGATATGTGTGTGTATCCTTCTTTAGGGTAAACTTGGTTAGTCATGGTTGTGCATTACTAAAGCACCACCCTTGAGGTGTCTTTGTAATGCACAGGATTCTGGCCTCTCAACACCCTTTGTTTACATTTGTACATTAGTTTTACTAAACAAGCTGTCATATTCATACCAAGAGATGTCAAACTATTGTTTTGGGGTGTATTTTGAAGCTTTTGTCTGTGAGTCTCTGCACTTATTTAGTGTACCATGTAGTTCAGGTTGTGCAGAGGGTGGCTTTACAGGGTAAAACTGATGGCAAAAAAAAAGGATGTGGCTTGGGCAAGACTTGCAATGTGCAGCACTGTGTTCCATTGCTTGGTGTTGTTTGTGGTGCAGTTTTTCTTTTTTCACCGTTATAACTGTTTAGCTGTGATAGCTCATGTGCATAACAAGGATATTACACTGGAGGTGTCCTTATAATGTATAGAATTCTGACCCCTCATCACCCTTGCTTTGTATTTTTGCATCTCTTTTACCCCCCAAACTGTAATGTTAATACCAAGAGATGTCAAACTGTTGTTTTTGGGTGCATTTCACAGCTTTTAACAGCAAGGTTCTGCAGTAGTTTGGTGTGCTATGTGGTTCAGGAGACCAGTTCAAAAAGAAACATCCAAATTTGCTAAAAGGGTACAGCAATTGTGTTAACTGCCTCCCCCCCACTATCAGTGCAATGTCAAAACATAAATTGATGCACTGCTCATCTGAGTACTGCCTTAATATTGATCTAAAGTTACACAGCCTTGTGACAATGTGTGAACAGCTTAAAATTTCAGAGGTATCAATAAAAAACAAATATGAGGCATCTGCACTCATGCCCTGCCCAAAAGAAAGTGAAATGCCCCAGTTGAGGTACATTGATTGAGAATGTGACAATTGTGGCATTAGAAGTATTTGCAAAAAAATGTTCCCACTATAAAACGATCACTTAAATTCGACAGTGACATGGAGAAGATGGCAATTGGATGATGTAATAACAAGAAAGGATGGTGTCATGAAACAATATAAATGGATGTGGATGAAACAACAGAATGAAGTGATTCATAAATTAATCGAGGAACTGGAGGAAGAACTGGAGCCATTCTCTAAGCATCTTTTCGTTGCAAAATGGTAGACAAAGCAGTTCGATAATGTGTGAAGAGCTGACGCCTAATACTCCTGACCATGCTATTGCGCTACAAGGCTATAACGTTTTCAGACTTGATAGGAGGACAAAAAGGAGGGGGGATGCAATTTACATCAAATACATCACCTGTCACCCCATCTTCACTACCTCCTCTGACTCTTCTGTGCAATTCCTACCTATCAAACTACTCCTTGGGGCCCAAAATAAAGTGCTCATTGTAGTTTCAGTATACATCCCACCAAAAGACCAAGGGATTGGTCTCTGTGCAGTCCTGGACTTTGTAAGATCCCAACTTCCCAGATCTGAGATCCTCCTCCTTGATGATTTTAATATCAACTGGCTTGCACCTGATGTAGGAACCCACAAGGATGCTTTCTCTTCAGCTAACCTAACGTAGATGGTTGATTCCCCCACAAGGAAGAACTAAAAGTCAGGTACCAGCACTCTCCTGGACTGGGTTCTTGCCAGCCACCCAACCTGTATCAACAACACCACTGTCCTCCCGGATTCCCTCAGTGACCATTCCCCTGTCATCTGCAACTGGTCAAATAAGTTTCATAAGCCTCCTCCTAAAACCATTTCCAGCAGAGTCCTACCCCATGGCCAACTGACCCATCTCAAATCCTGTCTTAGTCGGCAAGACTGGTCTACTATATACAATGCACTGGATGTTGACTTGGCCCTTGATTATTTCATCACCACATTCAACGCTGCCTGTGACTCCTATGCCCCAGTAAAAAGCGCAAAGTCAAGGCACTCTTCAATCCCTGGCTCAGTTAAAATCAAGGAACCACCTCTGGGCAATAGCTATGGCCACGGGTGCTCAACAGGACATTCAAAACTACAAACAGACTCACAACAACTGCACAAAACAAGTATGACAGATGAAGAGTACCTACTACAAGGAAGCCCTCACCAACACCTGGGGAGATGGGAGAGCTTTTTGGGACAATATTAGAGAAGTCATAGGGAAGCAGTCCAAATCCTCCCCAACCCTACTGATGGTTGATGGAGCCATGACCCTTGTCCTGAAGGTCATTGCCAATACTTTCAATGCAGCCTTCACAGACCTTAGTGCTGTTCTCCCCCAAGACTTTTTCTCTGAAACTGAATCCCCTGCTCCAAGTTCCCTACCTACCACCTCAAATCATCCGCCGTTCCACTTCAAAAAAGTCAAGACAAATGATGTCTGCAAACACATAATAAAGGCTATCTCCAAGTCCAGAGCCAGTGGTGATTCACTGGACCTTAAACTGCTATCTCTGAACCTTGAAGAGGTATTGCACCCGCTTACCAGACTCTTCAACCTCTCCTTTAGCCTCAGTCAGTTCCCAAGCAAATGGAAATCTGCTATTGTCACCCTGGTCTTTAAAAGCAGCAACTAGTCCATACAAGGGAACTACAGGCCAATCTCTATATTAACCCCCCTCCTCCAAGGCCCTTGAGCGCATTGTTGTTGACCAGCTTACAGACTACCTGGACAAATATAACATCCTATGTGCACAGCAACATGGGTTCAGGCAAGGGCACAGCACATCAACAGTCCTTCTGGAATTCACTGGACTCCTTCACAACTTGTTAGACAAAGGCCATCTAACTGGAGCAGTATTCATCGATTTGACTAAGGCATTTGACACTGTTCACCATGGCCTGCTTACCAAACAGCTGCTGAATGCCGGGCTCTCCCAGGATTCCACTGCATGGTTTAACAGCTACCTGGACCTGCGCTCACAAAGAGTAAAAATCTCAGGAGTACTCTCTGACTCCAAACCTGTTCACTCAGGCATCCCTCAGGGATCCATATCCTGCCCAGAACAAATTATCCTCTATGCCGATGACGCTATGCTCCTCACCCCCCATAAGGACCCACAACCATCACTTCACAACCTAAAGCTTGTTTTCTCCACTGTTGAAAACTGTTTCGCAAAACATAAACTGGTTCTAAACCACAACAAGACTAAATCTATGCTTATCAGCAGCTCACAAAACAAACACAGGCGATACCCCCTTGATATCAAAACAAGCGCTGGTAACACCCTCGAACAAGTGTCATCTTTTAAATACCTTGGAATCTCACTTGACCCTTGCTATCTTATGGGACTCACATTGATAATGTTGCCAGAGTGGTAAACTCACGCATTGGAATTCTCTACTGAAATAGACAGCATCTTACCCAGGCAGCACTGAAACATAGAAACATAGAATTTGACAGAAGATAAGGACCACTTGGCCCACCTAGTCTGCCCATTTTCCTACCTAACAGATAAGCTGCAGATCCTAGTTAACCAACAGCTTACTTCCTCCTACTCCCCACTAGGACTGCCTTATGCCTGTCCCATGCATTCTTGAATTCCCCCACTGTTCTTGACTCCACGACCTCCTCAGGAAGGCTGTTCCATGCATCCACAACCCTCTCCGTGAAAAAATACTTCCTCACATTACCTCTGAGCCCCCCGAATCTTAAAATTGTGTCCCCTTGTTCTTGCACATCTCTTTTTCTGAAAGATGCTACCCTCTTGGATTTTGTTGATTCCCTTGAGGTACTTGAAAGTTTCTATCATGTCCCCTCTCTCCCTTCTTTCCTCAAGGGTATACATATTAAGCTCCTTTAGTCTTTCTTCATATGTCTTCTGGTGCAGACCCTGCACCATTTTAGTTGCCCTCCTCTGGACAGTCTCCACTCTGTCTATATCTTTGAGGAGATGGGGTCTCCAGAACTGCACACAGTACTCCAGATGGGGTCTCACCAACTGTCTGTACAGAGGGATAACAACTTCCTGTTTTCTACTATTGATGCCTCTTCCTATGCATTCCAGTATCCCCCCAGCCTTCCTTACTGCCTTCTCACATTGCTTGCCCACCTTTAGGTCATCTGATATAATTACCCCCAGGTCCCTTTCAATTTTTACTGTTGTCAGTATCTCACCCCCCATTGTGTACGCTTCACCTGGGTTTTTGTTTCCCATGTGCATTACCTTGCACTTCTTTGCATTGAATCTGAGCTGCCATACATTTAACCATTCCTCCAACCTTGCCAAGTCCCTTCTCATCTTTTCCACTCCATCTTGTGTATCAACCCTGTTGCAGATCTTTGTGTCATCTGCAAAGAGACATATTTTTCCTTCCAGGTCCTCTGCAATGTCACTTATAAAGACATTAAAAAGGACCAGTCCCAGTACAGAACCCTGCGGTACCCCACTAGTAACCCTCCTTTCTTCACTGTGTACTCCATTTACTACTACCCTTTGCGTCCTGTTGTCTAGCCAATTTTTTATCCAGGCTACCACCTTGGGACCCACTCCAAGGCTGGCTAACTTGTGTATTAATCTTTTGTGTGGGACTGTAGCAAATGCCTTGCTAAAATCTAGGTAGGCCATGTCCACAGCCCCTCCCTGGTCTACTACTTTGGTCACCCGGTCAAAGAAATCTATTAGATTCGTCTGACATGACCTTCCCATCGTGAATCCATGCTGCCTTGTGTTCCATCCCCACTGGCCTCTAGGTACTCAACAATTCTTGAAGATTGCTATCCAGAGCTCTGTGGTCTCCGTCATAGACTATGGCCTCATAATCTTTGGCTCTGCCTCTACTACCACCCTCAGGCTCATAACAACCTCCCTAAACAAGGCCTGTTGACTGCTTACTGGATCCCACTGACTCACACATACATGTGTCCTTTACACTGAAGTAGGATGGCTTCAACTCGCTAACTGCGTAAAGTACCTTACCTGCTTGATGACGAAAAAAATAGTTTGGGCCTTACACCACCAGAGGGTCTGAATGTTAGCTTCTACAGTCCCCCAATGCCACACCACTCTGGGCCAAAGATCCTTTACACACCGTGTACCCAGCTGGATGAATGCCCTCAGCACTCACATCACCTCCACCTCCTCACTGGGCATATTCAAATCAAGCCTCCATCATCATCTCACAGCCTCCAGCTCATGTGACTGCCACCCCAACTTGCCCCTTCCCCACTGAGATCAACCACCCCCCTGATGTTCTATGACAATGCCGTGAGCTGCTCTAGTCTCTTTTTCAGCTGCCATCCCCATATCCTCTCACCCTTCCTACCTGATTTCTTCTAGGTTTCTGAAATGATTCTTTGTATGTGTCATTCATGTATCTTATTTACCGTGATGCTGTACCTGAACTGATGAATATGGTTGTATGCTCTCTTTAATTTTGTATGCCCTTGTTTAACATGTATGTACTCTCCTGACATGGAACCTTTGTAAAAGAGCCTTGACTCAAAGGTAATTGTAATCCTAGATCTAAATAAACAAATAAACAAACAGATAATGACTGTGTTGTCTGCTGCCTAGATTTTGGTGAAAACTACAATTGCCATTATCAGGATGATGCACAGAGTGCCTGATAAGCAATAACATGATTTGTTCCTTTAAGGAAAATCATATTTGAGCTGCCCAAAAAAATGAGGATGAACATGTGCATGCAAGAAGGACATTCTTCTTTGTGAAGAAGGGGGAACTGAACCACAGCCATTGTGAAAGCAGCAATGTTAAACCTTTGCTGAACCCATGCATAACACACTATATCCATGGAATTCAACCAAATGTTTCTGCAAAGAAAGAAGCTGTTTCTACACACATTGCATAAACAAAAAATGGCAGTGCTGCAATAATAAGTTTTCTGGAGATTGGAGATTCTTTTGTTTGAAATCTGGGGCAGAGTTGGCAGAAATACCACCACAGATGGGATCTCTCGCATGCCCACCATAGTTAAGATGACCAACACTGCCATCAATACCACTACCAGCTTACCTGAGATTTGCAACTCCACCACCACTGAGGTCCACAACTCCACCACCACCGAGGTCCCCAACTCAAGTGCCACTGAGGTCCCCAAGTCCACTGCCACCAAGGTCCCCAACTTCACCACTATTGAGGTCATCAGCTCCACCACCACTGATGTCTAACACATCTATCAATACCATGATCAAGGTCTCAAACATTACAACCACCTCCTTCACATGAAGATTTGAACCTGCCCAGGGAGAGCTCATCATTAGTGTAAGTGTTCATAATATGTATTTTCCAGTGGGGTGGAATGCATACGTTGTTATGTGCAACATCAGATCACATCACTTATAACAAAGGATCACCTCATTCCTGACTTGAGAGAGAAACTCAGTTTCTTTCTTATCATGGTGGGGCTTCCTAAATTCTGGACATTCCTCTGAAATTCAGTGCTAGTACTTCCCTGGAGGCTGGGGATAATTATTTCTAAATTTTTTTATATTTTACAGAGAAATTCATAAAGGAACTTTGTGGCAGTCAAGTTTGTAACTGGGATGAGAAACACCCTTATTATATACCTTCATGAGGCTGTGTCTTCCTCAGATACAGGTGTCACAGTAAAATATCTGCTAAAGAATGCAAAATGCACCTGATGAGGACATAGCTGAATATTCCACACAACCATTAGAGGACATTGTTTGGAAATTTGGTGACCATGTACAATCAACGGTGACTCAACAATTGCACTTTCTAGAAGATGACTTCCTCTAATTAAATCATGCTCTAGCTTGATTTAAATTAAATTTCAAATGAATGCTTTTTCTTGATGTTTTCTGTTTGTCAAGACACAGACACATACAGTACAGTACATTTGCAGTCAACATTTATTTTGTGAGCTATTTTCATTGAATCCTTCCTTTTACTTAAGAGCTCTTATCAATGGATTCCTTTCTCCTGTTGTCATTGCTTGGCTCTGTCCAGGCAGTGTGTCAGGACTTTGAGTGCATCACAGATGTCTTCTTTTGCTGTATGTAGCAGATTACATCCATGAATCTTATTTAACTTATTAGCTAAATGCTACAAATGATAAATTCCGACTCTTCTTCTTCTTGTTGGGGACCAACTGGAGTGATTGACCATTTCTGTTTAATACTGACACCAGGAGAGATTCACTTCATGTGCAGCAGAAGATGACAAAAGGGAGTATTTAACTATTTTTACTGTATATATGGTTTAGCTTTATCTTCTTTACTTTGTCACTTGTATGCCATAGTTATACGAAGTGCCTAGATACTTAATAGCATAGTTAGATAATGACATATTTGTGTTTTGGTGTCCCTTTTACTCATGTTATGTGTTAGGAAATATTGTGTTAAATAAAATAGGATTTACAATTCAGAGATGTGTTGGTGTCTATCTTATGCATACAGTGCCACATATGTGTTCAGCAAAGCTGGGCTGGGGAAGGCAAAGGGATGTGAGACATAACTAAACTGTGATTAGCTATGGGTTAGGATGTAATGGTGTCATTTAATGGATGGTCAAGTAATGGGTGACAGGTATGGTTTGAGACCAAATGATGAAAAGTTACTAACTACCATACCTAAATAGAAAGCACAAGCATTGAGATATAAAATTTACTTTATTATTAAAATGGAAAATTTGACATCATGGACCTTATGTTACCCACGTTATATTTTTCTTATGATACTTTTCAATCTCATTTTCCAAAATCTAGAATTGAGGAACAATCTTAATATTTGGGATTATACAAGTACCGCATGTTACACTCAAAATAAGACACAGTCATGAAATTTAAACAACCAGTTTGGGGGAATGTCATACTTACTCTCTTGTACCTGTTAAGACTTCTTACCCATCCCCAGTGGTGGTGTGTGTTTGGTGTGGGTATGGGTGTGGGGAGAAGATATGATTGCTAGAGTAGGATTTCTTATAGGAAATTAATTCATGCACGTCTATTGCACAATTTTATATTTACAACTTACAGTATTACTGATCTGTGCCCTAGAAAATCACAGTCTGGCTAAAAACTGCTCTCTATGGATTTGATAAGGAGAGTTTTTTTTTTAATATGTTGTTGCATCTTTCATACATACCATATCCTAAAGTAGTTTTCAATAAAGAAGGAGAGGGAGAGAGAATGCTTTTGCCATTTCTGGTATATGGGATAGATTCAAGCCACACAGAGATAAACTAGAGAGAGGATATGCTCAGGGAGAATGAATGACTTGTTCAGAGTTATACAATGAGTAGGTGGGGGCTGTGGGATTGAAACCTGCATCTTTAGGTTCACAGTTCTGTGCTGAAATGGCATACACTTTCATACCCATGTTTTGGTGGCTTCCTGATCTTAGCAGTAGCAAGAAGCGGAAAGAGTTGACAGGCACACAGATGTCTGCATGTTGTCACCATGCTTGTTTACATGGCAGCAGTGTACATACCCATTTGACAGTTGCCGATGACACAGTGCAGGAGTTGTGATTAGTACTGGCAGCTATTGCTGAATGTTCACTCACCGCCACCATGTGGCAGGGCATGCTGACATGGATCAGGTAAGCTTCTTGAGGGTGCTCAGTGTTCATTACCCATGCAAAGTGGATTGTGGCAGGATCTGAACCTACCAAAATTTCCCATGTATATGAAGCATGACCCCAAGGTCCCCTAACTGCCCACCCTGCTGCCAACATTGAGTGCTGTCTGATATCTGACATAGCTGCCTTCCAGTGCTATGGCTGGCAGTGCCAGGTTTGGTCACTGCCTGACAGTACTGGAAATGGCTGCCATTGTAGAGACCTGGGTAGAAGAGGGTAATGTACAATAGGCATCCCTGCAACTGTACAATGGTTGTTATCCCTGTGTTTGTAATGCAGGTGTATAATGTTGTAGTGTATACCACCCAGGGGTAGGTGCCTGACTACATTCAGGTCCAGATGTCAACTGCAGACTACCATGACTTGTAGAGGCATGCATAGCACACAGGTTTGGAGCAGGGCAGGATGTGATCACAAGTCTAATTCAGCAACTAATAGGCTACAGGGCTTGGACAGGACACATTAAACCATGAAGATACTGATCACACATAAGGACTCGCTGTTGTTGACCTAGTGTCAGGGGTTCATCATGCTGTGTCTGTGTGGTTCAACACATGCTGCCCATGGGTTTGTCTTTTTTTCATATGTTTCCATCAAGAAAGGTGGGCAGGATTTCAGTCCCATCCATACTATTCCCCTTCCATCTGCATTCACATCTCCCAGCCCTCCGATCTAAGTCCCCCATGGAATTCCCCCTATGTGGGGCCAGAGGGTAGAGGGATGTCACCCCCTCCAGTCACACATCCAGAATTGCCTGAGGACCAGACAGTAGTGGACTTGTTGATTACTGTGACCTTGGTTTATTTTAATCTAGCGGCTTTTATTGGGATTAGGGAGGTGGATATGATGTTAGAAGTTTAGTGTTAGGTTAGTGGTTGACTTATTTGCTGTGTCTGTATAATAATTTACTGCCTAGATTGAGTGTACATGGATGTGAGCATAGGGTTCTAGGTTGGAAGATTAGGGTGGAGTGGTATTAATTTAGTATAATTATAAGAATATTATCTTATTTAAGAGGAGAGCAGACAGTCAGCTGAAGATGTGCTTAGGTTTTGGGCCCCAGAGGTTCAGTTAATCCACATTGCAGCTGCTGGATCTCCACCCATTCACTTACCTCCCACTGCATCGGTGGTACTGAGGTGGTGCAAGGAGGTTCGTATTGTAAGAAGGAGGGATGGAAGGCAACAGGCTGTAAGAGTTGCTAATGGGGAGAGCTATAGTACAGTATATAGGAGTGGTGGGGACTAGAAGGTACCCTGAGATGAAATGAGGCATAGGGAGAGGCAAGACATGTTTGCTTCCCATTCCCAGGGCTGCCACTGGACTGAGTGGGTAGGTAACAGAAAGGCCAGCAACCTCTGCCAGTCACCTTTTGGCAGTACTGTGTAATGTGAGATTGATCAAGAACAGGTCTGTAATTACAGCAGACTTGATATCCATGGTCAGTCTGGTCTTCATGATGGAGACCTGGCTGGGAGATACCACTGTCCCAGTATTGGAGGCAGCGTACAACAATGTATGCTGCTTTGCTCTCTCTCTACTCCCCACCTCACACATCGATGTGACTTATACTCCTGGCTGGAGTGGCTCCCACCGGAGTACCACCGCACCTTCGTCCTTGGCAACTTTATTGACAGCGTCATCCGAACTGCCACCCTTCTGCGCTTGCCCTGTCCCTCTCTCCTGCAGCTCCCCCTACCACCTATGATCCAGCAACTGTCAGGTCCTCCTGGTTCCAAACATCCACACCTGAATGGGTGACCAGGCCTTCCCTGCCTTCACGCCAAAGCTGTGGAACTCCCTGCCAGCCTGCACTCACACCTAACCATCACATTCCTGCTTCAAAGCCTCCCTATGGGGGCTTCCTGAAATCAGCCTCAACTTGTCTCTGTACCTGAGCTGCTATCACTTGGTCCACTGAGTGTCTAGTCCATGGCTAAAGCCTGCATTTTGCCCAGCTGGTCTAGCCCGTGTCATTTGACATACCAAGACTGGTGCTCTATTACCCCGAATTGACTGATCCTGATGTTGTTCCCTGTTAATCTATCTGATGCTCTTTGTACCCTGATCTGACTGATCCTGCTGCTTTTATCTTGGTATTCTTCCAGGTTGCCGGGAGACTCCTGTCACCTATTTCTGTACTCTGCTGCTTGCCACCTCATGTACCTCATTGCTGACTCTATCAATATGCGCGATCTAAGTAATCTATGTACCTTATTCATATGTTACATATGTGCCTGAACCTAATGTATTTTAACCCTGTATATGCCTGCTGTTCATGTTTTTGTACCATTGTAACCCACCCGGGTCGCACCTGAAAGTATCTGGTTGTCTAGTGCACTCACCCGGTAAACAATAGCCAATAAATAAATTTATCCTGGCCAGATTCTCTGTGATGCACTGCCTCAGCCGGGATTGCAGCAGTGTAGGTGTGGCCATCTGCTTTAGAGCTAACCCCAACTTTTCTGTGCACCCAGTGAGTTCTACTTCATTGTTGAAATGCATGGCCATACGAGGGGGTCCACATGCAGAATGCAGAATCCTTCTGGTGTACTGGTTGGACATGAGAAGGAACTTCTGCAGGAAGTCACAGACTTCATCACCAAGAAGGAGTGTTGGAGTCACCCAGTTGGTTGGTCCTGGCTGACTTCAGTGCTTGGATCGATGATGAACCATTGCAGTTTTGGTAAGACTTCCTCCAGATGATGAATTCTCTGGATCTCGCACAAGCTGTTGCTACTGCAGTCTACAGACAGGGGCACACCTTGGACCTAGTATTTTGACTTGGGTTTGAGGTAAGCAATCTAAAGATTGATACAGTCATTTGGCTGGATCATTGCACAGTAGGGTTCTCGTTCAGGGCACCCCTCGGTAGTCCTTCCCCTGTGATGTTTGTCCATTATTGCACTTTATTGAGGTTATTCCCAGCAGGACGTCTGGTGATAATGGACCTCTTAAAAGTGAAAGCTGCTTGTGAGACAGTGGCAGCTTATAACTGAATTGTTAACACAGCACTCAGCTCTGTTGCACCGGTCCATATACCACCAAGGTCTTCTCACTAGAGATCCTGTGGTTCGACTGGGAGCTTGTGGAGATGAAGATAAGGGGTCAGAGGTTGGAGTGCTGTTGGTGGAAGTCTGGATCTGAGGTGAACAGACTGGCTTTGAGAACTCACTACAGTAAGTGTCAAAGAACAATCTCACATAAGAAGGCAATATTCCTGTCAAGGGAGAGTGTTTCCGGGAGGAACAGACTGGCTCAGCTGTTTCAGACTGTGGACAGGTTACTCTATCCTACCTGTCTGCAGCTGAAAAGAGAAGCTTCAGCCACCAAGTGTGAAGACTTTGCTGTCTTCTTCTCTGACAGAGTGTCCTATATCAGGTCTGGGATTTCCCCAATGGGGCAATTACAGCACAGTAGGAAGATGGTTGCTGCTAGAAGTACTCCAATAGTGAGTTTAAGCCAACCGGAGGTGGATGAGGTTTGTCAGGTAATCCTGAAGTTGTGGACCACTTATTGCAAACTGGACCCTGGCCCAACCTGTCTCCTTGTGGGATGCATGGGGTTTGTATGCCCAGTGTTCACTGATATTGTCCAGTACTCACTCTCAGAGGGATTATTCCCTAGTGCCTTGAAAGAAGTACTTGTGAAGCCCCTTTTGAAGAAACCATCTCTCGACCCGGACTGCTTAGAGAATTAAAGACCAATCTCTAACCCTCCCTTTTTTGGTTAAGGTTATTGAGAGAATAGTGGCTCTGCAGCTCAAATCACGTTTCACAACCTTTGACATCTATGAGCCTCTCCAATTGGGATTTAAGTTCATAGTACTGAAACTGTGTTAGTCAGGGTGCATGATGACCTCTTCTGGGCTAGAGACAGAAGGGAATGGTCAATTCTCATTCTCCTCTATTGCTCTTCAGCTTTTATCACTGTATACTGCTGTATCACCTGAGAGGGCTCTGTGAGCTCACTGGCACGGTCATCTGCTGGTTCAAGTTCTTTCTTACAGGGAGGATGCAGAAAGTGGAGATGGGGAGTTTCTCCTCACTCCCAAAGCCCCTACCACATGGAGTTTCACAATTTTCAATCATCTTACCCATGCTATTCACAGTGTGCATGCTGCCCCTGAGATCAGGAGATATTACAGTGTGGGGTTTCACTGGTATGCAGATGACAAACAGCTGTATATTTAATGTGCCCCTATGACACATGGCACAGTTGAGGTACTAATTGCATGTCTGGCTGAGATCCAGGACTGGATGTCCTCTAACTGGCTGAGACTCAATCCAGACAAGATGGAGGTGCTGGTGACTGAGCCTGGTCATTGGCAGGGTGCAGAGGTAGCTGGGGATGTAACTTGTGAATGATGGCTCCTCACTACTCACTGACTCTGCTAAGGTAAAATACCTGGATGTCATTCTGGATGATAGACTGACATTTAAGGCTCAAGTGAAGTTTGTTATCTGGAGTAGCTTTTACCATCTCAGGAACATTACCCAGATTAAAGCCTTAATCCCGCCTAATGACCTTCCCTCAATAGTGCATGTTTTTGCAACCTCCAGACTTGACTATCACAATGTCTTTTACCTCTGGGCAAGTGGAGGAGTCCTGTGTTGCCTGCAGCTGGTGCAGAATGCAGCGGCCAGGTTGCTGACAGGCATTCCAAGGTCCAGTCATAAGACTCCAGTCCCGCAGGATCTGCATTGGCTGCCTATGAGGTGGAGAATCCTCTTTAATGATTGTCTTCTGACCTATAAAGCCCTATACAGACTGGGCCCTGGCTACATGAGTAGCCTCCTCATTCCTTTCCATACCCAACACTCTCTCCAATGCTCTGAGGTGGCCTCCTAGTGGTTCCTAGGGCTCAGTCAAATCATCAGGAGATCATTCATTTAAAGTAGCAGGACCAGCCCTGTGAATCTCACTCCCAAGATTCTTATTTTTTTTCAACTTTCTTTTACTTCTTCACAGCTCGAGGGAACTCTATCAGGCAGCCCATCTCTGTGCCGCTATGCCTGAGGGTCGCTGTGACCTGTGTTTTCTCTCTATACCCAGAAGCCAGTAACCCTAGTTTAACCCACCCGGGGAAGGTAGCCTGACTCCTTACCTTGGGCTCCTTGCAAGACAGACTCCAGCTTGCAGGTGGGGCCCGGATGGAGGATCTATGAAGCCATCCGAGGTGAACCCTAACACTGGGCATGGAGGATAGGTGCCATTGCCTATCCCTCTGAGCCAGGTTTTTTCCTTGTTCTCCCAACCTCTCAGCTGCATGAGCACACCCCCTACTCTTGGTGCATGGCAACCCTGCCAACATCGGGCACACCATTATGTGCCGCCGGCACTTCTGTGGCACCCCTGATCTCCACCAGGGGTCACTGGAGCACCAGCTGCCCCAGTGCCTTCCCCCATGGATCAGAGAGCAGCCATGCAGGCACTCAATCCAATTCTCTCCCTGCTGACCCCCGGCGGCCAAGCTCGCTTCCGAACTCAGGTCACCAGAGTGGCAAAAGGCGTGGATTCCAGTGCCTCAACCCTCAGCACCACCAGGCCAGCAACTCCCAAGATTCTTGAGGGAGGCCACCTTTTTGGAAGCCTTTAAGAAGGGCCTGAAGGCCCATCTGTTTATGGAGGTATTTTGGGTTTAGTTGTTAATATACCCATTATTGGCTGCTGATTGTTAGTGTACATTATTGTTTTAGGTATGTCTTACCAATCATAAATATTTATAAATTGTGTTTATGTTGTACTGTCTGCACCCTATACAGCACCCTGAGCCTCAGTGAAAGGGTGCTTGACAAATAAAATTTAACTTACTGAACTTACTTCTTTTTGACCTCACTGTGGCAGCATGTACACACATGCATGTGGAGGTACCCATGCACTATGGAACCACTGCCCCTCCCTTTGTATTGCTTAGAGCTACACTACCACTGAGCCTCCACCCTGTGGCAGTCAGAGGCTGAGATGCCCTGCCACTCCTCCACAGGAGAGGAGAGCAGTCCCTGTATGCTCACTCCTCACTCTCCTGGCTGACCCCCTGGAGCCCGAGTCCAATGCTGAACCTGGGTTGCCAGAGTAATAGCAGGTGAGGCACAACTGCCACAGCCATCCATATCACTGGGCCTGCCATGGTCTGCTTTATGCCTCTGAAGGCAATCATGCCCCCAAACAACTACCCTCTGGGGGCTCTTAAGTAAGTAGTGCAGTGGCTAGTTTTGGTTTTGTGAGGTCACAGGCAGGTGCATGGTTGCCCTGGGTCAATGCTGTTGTCAACTCACCACCACCGCCACCACAATGCCATTATCATTGTGGCATTCAGCTAATTTTTTGTTGTCACCACTGACACCATTATGTGCTTAGCACATGCAAACAGTCACACAGGGGCATGTTGGTTGCTGTCATCAGGACAGCATTCCCATGGAGCAGGTAACTGTGATCACTGACAATGCACAAGCAGTCCCTGGAGCTATATGTGGTAGCTGTGTTAAGAGCCCTAATAAGATGCTAAAAATAACATGTAATATACAGGTAGAAAACATAAAATAAGAAAATGAAAACATCAAAGATATCATTAAATATTAAAATCAATTATATGTGGATCTTTCAGTAAATAATTTTTAAGACTTTCATTGAACAAGGCATGCTTAAGTCTTTCTCATAATGTAAAAGGCAAGTTGTTCCACTGTCTTAGAGCAAAGAATGAAAATGGTTTCTGCTCCATTCCAATAAAACCTTGTTTTCACTAAAAAATGTAAGTCATCAAATCAGAGACAACATAATAATGGGTTAGGGACCAAGAAATTAGCAATCAAAGAGAAGAAAGCAAATCTTAGAGATTTGACAACAAACCAACACAGACCACAAGCATGACAGGCTGCAGGGGGCAACCAGTCCAATGAAATATAAAGGTTGTGGCTATGGTATTTGTGGTTCACTGCAAGAACATGATGACAAATGCTATGAACAACATTTAATCAATTTAGTTCTGTAGCTGAGGCATTAAAAAAATAAAGTAATGCTCCTTTTCGTAAAGCCAGTTTTTTTTTTCCATAGCTTTTTGTTAGCCGTTGCAGCCTCCTGCCTGCTTCGGCAATGGGAAGACATAGCAGTTTCTAGTTTTCTCCTTCCTATTCCCGGGGCCCCAGAACAAAGTCATGCATCCCCATTGAGGTGAGCATGCACCCCGTGGCTCCGGTAATGACCCCTTCCCCCCACCTGGCCTAGCGCTGAGTCTCCCACTGGGCTTGGTGTTACCACCAAGCCTCCACTTGGTGGCAGTCATGAGCCTGGGAGACTCCAGATCCCTGCCCAGGATAGAAGAGCTGTTTGTTGGCAGCTCAATGCAGCTCCGTGCCCTCCCCCCCCCAGCTGACCCATGGCAACATGAACTTGCTACCAAATCCAGGTCAGCGGCGTGGCATGAGGCGTGGTGTCCAGCATCTCAACCCTCAGTGCCACCGGGTCAGCTTTCCTATAGCCAGTTATGATTCTTTTCTCAAACAATTTTTGCATGTGACAATGCATTTTTTTTAAACTCTTTTATTTTAAGTTATTCTCCTGTCCTTAAAAAAGTTGTTGATGATTTTCTTCTTTTCACTGCGGCAGGTAATTAGATCCCATGTAAACAATGCAGCAGAGGATGAATTACTACACAAATTCAATACATCTTACAGGCTTGCAGATAAAGCAGATATTGCTAGTTCACAAGCCACACAATTGGAAATTTTATTGGACATTGACAGAATGGGTCCCTTTCTTCTGGTTATCAAATATAGTACTGCTAATTAGTACTTCATTCTTTCCATTCGTGCTTATGCATGATAAGTTGATTACTAAAAATAAGCCACATACAGTCATTTGTAACATGGACTGATTTAGGTACAATTTATCATTGTCATGCCTTGAAACTGACAATGCACTGTTAAACATGTCACTCTTTTGTTTTTGTGGGTAATAATCAGATCAGCTTTGTAACTGCTGTCAGGATTTGCAGGCAACCCCCTCCTTGGCCTTAAGCACTGAGAATTACTTGCATCTACTAGTCTGTCTGAGTATAAGCAACCTACAAAGAAGGTGTCAATCTGTTACACAGAAGCATGGAACTCGTCAGCAGAAAAAGACCCCATGGCACAACAAGTCTGTCCAGCCCTACCGATGAAATGTGAGTTGTGAAGGCCTAGAGGCCCTTCACTCCTCCTTCCCCCCTCCCACATCCCACTTGTATAGCCTTTTGCCCCACCAGGAGTGCCTCTTATCTGCCTCATACTGAAAGCTCTTTTCTCTGCACCTCTACAGCAGTTCTGTGTTGAAGTATATGATCAGAAGAAGCATCCCATCACCCCTCAACCAAACTGACAGAACCTCTGAAAAGGTTACTGTGCCTGCTGTTAGTTTGAGTCTCCCTCCCAGCTTTCTAACTCTACTGTATCTTTTACCTCCCCTAAGGGTGTGTTAACCAGTTCATTTTTCTCCAAGGTGGAAATGACATCAAGCTGCCCCTATCTCCCCACTCACACCCCTTAAAATTGTCTCCACCCTGTGTGCATCCTTCCCAGCAAAAGCCACTGGGAGGCACCCGGCTATTGTGTTTTCCTGGTCCTCAACACCCACAACCCCCTCCATCTCCTTAACGATAAAGTCCCCTACCACAAATTATTTTCTAGACCTTTCCTTCCCTTTTGACTGCAAGCTCATTAAAGGTGTCATTATAGGGACAGAACTGTTATCCTGAGAGGTAACAGGTTTCAGTCCCCTCTTTAGGGATCCTGAACCTACTACATCACAGGAGAGTGAACCAGTTAATTGTTACCACCCCAAATCCCCCATCCCTTCCTGACCAAACCCATCATTCTCCTCTGACTACAGCTCCCACCCTGCATGTACCATATGTGTCCTTTTAGGAAGAGGTGTAGTGACTGCCTAATTCAGCCACTGTTCAGACTTGCTCCAGAGAAGGCTAAGTGCAGCACTTACCATGGTTAGTTCCATGGTGATTGCTGCAAATGAACTGCACACCGGACATTAATGCCATCTTCAGAGAACCTCCCTGAAAATCAATCAAATATTTATTTAACCAGGCGATCACCGTTGAGCAATGCTTATATTCGAGGTGGACCTGGACATAGATACAGGTTACAAACACAGCAGAACATAATACAAGTTAAGTTACAATACATTAAAGAAGAACAATGAACACAAGGATAACAGTACTAATTCTTGGTAAAATAAATGTTCAAAATATATACAAAATATAAATAAAAGATTTGCTGCACTGTAAGAAGGGCAAAAGAGATACAAGATGAAAGAAGTTTACAGGGTTCAAAGAGAGGGTCTTTAGGTTAGGTAGTAACTAGTGGGATAGATCCATAGAGAAAGAGGAAGGGGCAGATGCCTATAAGGGAGAAAATAGAGGGTAGGGAAGAAGGGGGAAAGCCAAATGGGCAGTAGAAGTCATAAGAGCCCCTGATCGCCGAGAACTGCTAAGACCACTTGAGAAGTGCCATAGGGTCAAGGTACTGGAAGGGATATGAAAATAGAGTGAATAAGAGTGAGGGATAACTAGAGTGGAAGGGTTAGAGAATAACTTAGAGTGGGAAAAATGGCTGCTATACAGGTGTTGCATCCTGCTAGATCCCCTCCTCCCCTTTGCCAATCTGTTCCCCCCTCTGCTCTTCCATTCATTCACCAATGGTTCCCTTACACTCCTGTTTTGCCTATAGCCTTGGAGACCACTCACCCAGCTGTCTAGTAGAGATGACAAAGCTGTCTCTCCTGATTATAAGGGCACTCTAGATAGGTCCTGTACTAACTCGTGATAGCAGACACTCTACTTGTCTTTCAGGTCCCTTCTCCCACTTACTCAGTTATTACTTTTTCTGTCTTTTGTCCACAAAGTGTATCCTGCTTATAACCTGCAACATATGAATGAACCACATGCAGGAATTGTACTTTAACCATCACAAGTTATTTATTAATTTATCAATTTATTGAATTTTGGTAACCAGGAGGGCCAGCTGGAACCAGAGGTCCCTTTTTTAGGGGTGACCCAGGGTTAACTACAGGTAGGTGATCAGACATTGCACAGGTACATTGAATAGACATGGGGTCATGTTGTAAGACTCAACAGTGCAGTAATATGTCATGCTGTAAATACAGTGGATACATTGCTGCCGCTGAGACAAACTGCCAAACACATTTCAGTTAAAGAAACTAGTGGCTTCTTTGTTTTCTGCAGGGGGATCTGCCCACCGCACCCTCATTATTGGGGACTGTGTCCCCCCGTACCCTCCCATATTAACATAATCAACTCCCGGGGTTCAACACGGGGATGGTGTGAAACACTGACAGGAAGAAAAAAAAAAGGAAACACACAATGCGGTTTCACAAAAATCTGGGATAGGGATTCAAGCCCTGGTCCACAGACACATAGTGACCCTGCACTGCTGCAGCTCATACTACTGAGCCACAGTGGCAGCTCAGCGGACCACCTCCCCATCAGAGGTCTTGACCTCCGTGCCACTCCTCCTCCCCACCCAATCATGACAGGGTACAAAACTGCATGCAACATATGTTCCTTGCAGGGTTTTGTACCCTGTCGTGCTACTACACTACGCTATATGTTCTGTGCAGTATTCCATGCATGGTTCTGTCAGTGCTATATTCACCAAGTACCCATTGAATATAGCACATCACAAGATATATGTAAATAATTTTACAGGCAGATATAAAAACAGTGAAAGGAAATAATGTGTATAGACTACATTATCTATGATAAATTAGCTGCCCAGTTCTAAATAAATAGCCACCAAAACATACACAACAGCATATTTACTGGAGGGACATAAACACAAGATGTTAGGACACAGTGCAGCATGGAAAACAAGTACGGCTGACATTATTAAATGGGAAGACAGGATAGGAGCATTGACAACAAAATAAGAACAAGGTAGTCAATCAACAATAGTAAGAACAGTGACAGAATTTGAGTAGAGCGGTAATTAAACACACTGATTATAGAATGACTCCCTTGGTGAAAGAAACCAGTGTTTTACCTGCACCTTGGATTTATCTTGAACACAGTCCCCTGTTGACCTGTGGAACTCCATGTGGATGATGTTGCAGATGCCATCCTCCTAATTGCGATCCTCACTCTTGGAATTACTCATGCTGCTCATGTGAAGGGTCACATGGCTATGTGGGAAATAAATGGAGGACTGTTAGTACCGGGTTGGCACTAGTAATTCACGTGACCTGGGCCCTACAGATATGCCGCTGAACTCTGCAATCACTTCACCTGCCTCTGAACCTATCACAATCCCCTTTCTCCTTTCCAGTCTTCCCACGTAACAAAAAGCAACAAATAACAGTTTAAAATGTACAGCACAAAGTAAGTACTAGGCTTCTCAACCTCTCACTGATGCTGTCTGTTCCTGAGGCATTGTCAAAGATAGTATTCTCTTGGTCCTCCCGCATTATCATGGACCCAGCTAAACCGATTCTTGAGCAGATGGTAATCTTCCTACAGCCCCACCGTTCCCCAGGTGGCCTATATCAGCTGCCAACTCTACTTGGAGCATTTCATGTTGCTGCGAGGTCCACCTTTGCAGCCCAGAAAATGATTCCCTGCCCTTTCAGGATTATCTAATCAAAGGTGATTCCATTACCATTGGGGCACAGTATGGGCATTGGGTCACCTCAGTCTCCCGGGGGGTCTGGGTTATCTTGGACAGTCAGGGGGATACCACAAGTGCAGCTTCCTCAACATCATCCAGGGCATTGCTTTCTGTCTGGCTGTGCGGGGTATATTTCTTTACTCTATTCCCTGTGGTGGACAGGTTGCCTGAGTCAGGTTGTGGCCTGTGCAGGCAGGACAGAGGATTTCCCTGTACCTCAAAATGACATCCCCCTCCTCTCTCCCACTTCTGATATCTACTTTACTGCTTTTGGTACTGTATTCCATATTCCTTGTTTAACTGATAGAGGATGACGGAGTACTTTCCCTGTTTCTCCCTCCCACATGGTGCTGGGCTTTTACTGCTAGGTGCTACAGCAATTGGAGGCATTTACTATTATATTGGATGCAATGGTGGATGAAATGTTTGTGTACCCCCTTCTTTATGTCATTCATTAATATTAAGGGTCTAATGTTTTCATGCTGATAGAGAGCACTCCCTTATGATTTTCTTGGTCGCTGCTCAGATTGGGGTCCTTTGGGCACTGGGTACATGGTGAAGCTGGGTCAATATGGGCACCCTAATTCATTTTTTCCTCACCTCCTACTGTGCAGTTGGTTAATCATTTGCTTAGCAGGGACAGACCCCTCTTCAGGTTTTCTTCCCTAAGAAGGCTAAAAAAGGGAGATGCCCTCAGTTTGGTATTAATTATTTGTAAATATCAATATTTACCCTGGTTACTGTAATATTATTACTGCAGTTGCAAAGCTAAAACAGTTCTCCCTCATGCAATACATTTAACTCTCATCAGTGACTGTGTTTTATGAGAGCCTCAGATCACTGTAGTGACCTTCAAAATGTGGAACACATTATCAAACACAGACCTACAAGCTCAGAACATCGTGGGAACTAATCCTAGATCTAGAGCCTGTACCAGGTGGCTAACTGTAAAGTATAATTGTGAAGAAACATCACTGATATAGTGAATTTCTGTCATGGATTTCTGCTTTAATGTCTGTGGAGCCAGCAGCACCTTTGCCATGTCAGACAGCACATCTGGGTGGGGGGGGGGCATGAGAGACATCCTTTTTAATGTGACCCAGTGCAATAGGTGTAACAGCATACAAGCAAACATGTTCAGCATTGTTTCAAGTTTCATGTTTATTGTTTGACTTAAAAGTCATTACATTTTTAAAAATATTAATATTTCATTAAATGCAAAAATAATAAATACAGAATAAGTTAACATATATGTTGCGACTATAAACTCATGTACCGCATTCACATGGAGCAATTAACGCTTAGCATTACTATACTAATATAACTTATTAAGAATGTCTTGACATTCCATTTGGCATTGCTAATACATTGAGTTATACTAGGTCACATACTAATATGACATTTTAGAAATACTTTGACTGATTTGATAAGTTGATAAATAGTTTTGCATTCCCACTTATTGATTATGGTTCTTTAGTCTATTCACTCATGTCAGAAGGGATGCTCAGTAAGCTTTGATCAGCATATAATATTATTATTCATTTTGCTTTTGGACTACAGAGAAGGACTCATCACTGTTATCTTTATAGATTATTGCTTCGTTTTTCCCCTAGCAGATAAATTTAATTATAGGTCATTATTATTTTTACACAAAGCACACCTGAGTCTTTTGCCAGAATGCCTTGTTATGTTATTTCCAAAACTGGCTAATGTTTTCTTAACTGGGTTAACAAGTAGGTTCTCCTTAGGCCAGTCAGTCTCACCTCAGTAGTAAGGAAGATTATGGAATCACAGCTGAAAGAAAGGATTGTGGACGACCTTGTATCCATTAGAGGACAGGATCCAAGGCAGCATGAGTTCACAGTGGGGAGGTCATGTCAAACAAATCTGACAGATTTCTTTGACTGATTGAGCAGGGTAGTGGATGGGTGGGGGTGGGGGGGTGGCAGAGGATGTGGCCTACCTGGATTTCAGCAAGACCTTAGACACCGTTCTTCACACAAGACTTGTAAGCAAGTTGGGTAGCCTAGGAGTGGATCATAAGGTAGTAAACTGGGATAGAAGTTGGTTGATGGATAGAAGACAGAGGGTGGTAGTAAACTGGGTTACATCTGAAGAAAGGAGAGTGACCAGTGGGTGCAACAGGGATCAGTTCTGGGGCCAGTCCTGTTTAATGTCTTTATAAGTGACATTGCAGAGGGGCTAGAAGATGAGTCTCTTTGCAGATGACACTAAGATTTGCAACAGGGTGGACACTCCAGGAGGGGTGGAAAGTATGAGGAGGGACCTGGGGCAGACTAGATGGGCCAAGCGGTCCTTATCTGCCGTCAAAGTCTATGTCTATGTTTCTATGACCTAAGTAAGTTGGAAAAATGGTCTAAGGTGTGGCAGCTAAATTTCAATGTGAAGAACTGCAAAATCATGCACTTGGGTGCAAGAACCCAAGGGAAGATTACATGATTGGAGGGGGCTGATGGTCACCAAGCAGGAAAGGGATTTAGGAATAATCATATCAGATGAAGTAAAGGTGGCCAAACAATGTGCCAAGGCTGTGAGGAGAGCCAGTAGGATGCTACGGTGCATAGGGAGAGGTATTGCCAGCAGAAGAAAGGAGGTGGTGATGCCACTATACAAAACAATGGTGAGACATCATTTGGAATACTGCATCCACTTCTAGAGGCAACATCTCCATAAGGACATAGACAAGGTAGAGGCGGTTCAGAGAAGGACAACAAAAGTTTTACAGTGCCTGCACTGAGAGTAATATAAGGAGAGACTGGAGGGCCTCAATATGTATATTCTGGAGGAGAGGAGAGAGAGAGGGAAAATATGATCAAAACCTACAAATATCTAAAGAGCATAAATAAGTTACAGTACAAATGGGAAGAATCTTTCCGAAAAGGGTAAGTTCAAGAACAAGGGGGCATAACATGAGATTGTAAGGAGGTAAACTAAGGGGTAATGTAAGGAAGTATTTTTTCATGGAAAGGTAGGTGTATGCATGGAACATCCTCCTTACATAGGTGGTAGGGGCAAGCACAGTGGCGATGTCAAAAATGCATGGCATAGGCATAAAGAAACCCTAGCATTATGAAAGAGAAGGTTAAGCCATGGATCAAGCAGGGTTAAAGGCTTTGCACTATAGTTAGGAAAAACAGGCAGACTGGATAGGCCTAGAGGTCCTTATCTGCTGTCAGAGTTTGTGTTTCTGTGTTCATATGTTTATTTCAGGTCCCTTTTTTCATATTGCTTTGAGACAAAATTCCCTATCCTATAAGGCTATCAATCTTTATAATAATTTGCCTCACTCCATTGTTACATTAATTGTACACAATATCTCTTCTTTTAAAAGGTTACTTATGTGAGCTGGCCCTGTGGCACTGAAGGTTGTGGTGCTGGACTCCACACCTCATGCCACGTCAGTGAACTGGGTTCAGGAATGAGCCAGGGCTGCCAGGGGTCGGCAGGGGCGGGTGAGGATTGAGTGTCCAGAGGACAAGTCTTCTCTCTCGTGGAAGGGAATGATTGTCATCTCACCCACTGATCAACCTGTAGCAATGGCTGGATGGGGATACGGGTTGGATGGCACATCACTGATGTTTACCATTGGAAGGGGAGGGGGGATGGGAGTAAATGAGAAAATGGAGCTGGCAGGCTCTGTGATAGCTCTGAATGCACCTGTACCATGCCCTGGTGTCTGGATGTTGGCTATCCAGGGGAAGGGTGAAAGCTGGCGCTTCTCACCCCCGGCCCTGTCACAGGGGGGGTAACCCATGGGGGATTTTCTGGAGAGGGTCAGTGCAGGACATCAGGGCCAGAGAGGGATGAGCTCCCCCATTGAGGGAGCTGTAGCTGCCTGCCAGCTCCACCAGAAAAAGTTCTATGGAAAAAAAAGCTTACTTTTATTTATTTTTTATTTATAATAATTGGTCAGCAATTTTTCCCACAGGCTGACTGATTTATTATTTACCATTATATCCCGCAAGTTATAATGGCAAGCATGCACTATGTCACTAAGAAACAGCCACTCCCTGATTGGCTGTTGAGCTCCTGTTGGTAGGGAAAATCAATTCAAGAAACATGGCAGCTCTATAGGAAAAAAAATAGCTGCATTTCCACCGACAATCATCATTTTTTCATTTGCATGTGCTTCAAAATGTAAACAAAAAAGTTATTTGGTTGATCCTGCCATTCGGAAGCAGCGGGTAGGGCTCCAACCCAACTGCCTCACTAAGGTAATCGTAATCACTATTTACAAATCACCAACAAAGTAAACAAACAAAAAAAACTGAAAGCAGCTAAAAGAGAAAGTGTGTGTGTGTGTCTGCCTGTGAAACAGCACGACAAAAGTCAATGTGGCAAAAAATTGCTAACCAGCAATTATAACAAATAAAAGATGGAGAAGTATGCTTTTAACTCGAATTTAATGGTTGCCCTTGGTGCTGGGTGCTTTAATAAACCCCTCGGGCAAAGCCTGAGGGGTTTATGTAGCATCCCACACCTCGGTCAACCATTAAATTCTCATTAAGTACACTTCCCCAACCATTATTGTTAATATTATAATCTTGGGTTAACACCTTTGAGCTAGAAGCTCTTTTACATAGGTTCCACATCAACAGTCTAACATATAGGTTTTAAGATCTAAGCAAAAAATAAACTGTTATACAAAGAAATTCACAGTTACAATCAGATAAGATACAGACATTGTACAATGTATGCCAGTCAAGTAACTTTATACACTCTAGAATCACTTTTTTTCTGAAGTGACTGATTAAGGATCTGGATCTCAGTGTATATTTATAATATTAATCCTGACCATCTCTTCAGTGGTTTTAGTAATTTGCCATCCAATGAACTCTTGGTTATAGCTAAATCATTTTAACTAACATTTCATTTAGGATGAAAAAGTGTTTGGTGATTTGCAAACCATTTCCTTTTTCTTTCTTTCCCCTCAACCCTCTCCTGTTTTTTTATTTTATTCTACATAACCCTTCCCTCCCCCCAGTTTCTATCTATTTTACTCTTCTTTTTTTCTTTCTTCTTTTTCTTTTCTTCTTCCCTTTTTCCCCTCCCCCACCCTACTATATTTCTGGTTCCCCTCATTTCTATAGGCACATTAAGAAATCAGTGTGGCTTTCATTGGGGCATTACACTTTGCAACAAATTAATTTGATGTCCATAATAAGGTCTTAAAAAATGTGTATAAATCTATATTTTTGATATTTCAAATTATTTGATATGAGGGGTTAACATAGAAACATAGACTTTGACGGCAGATAAGGACCGCTTGGCCCATCTAGTCTGCCCATTTCCCTACCTACAGGATAGGCCGCAGATCCTAGTTAACCAACAGCCTATTTCTTCCTACCCGCCACAAGAATTGCCTTAAGTCTGTCCCATGCATTCTTGAATTCTCCCACAGTTCCACAGTTTTAGACACCACAACCTCCTCAGGAAGGCTGTTCCATGCATCCACTACCCTCTCTGTGAAATAATACTTCCTCACATTGCCCCTGAACTGCCCCCCCTCTATCTTTAAATTGTGTCCCCTTGTTCTTGCACGTCTCTTTTTCTGAAAGATGCTGCCCTCTTGGACTTTGTTGATTCCACTGAGGTACTTTGAAAAGAGAAACTTCCAAAAGCTATTGCATGTTTTACGCTGATATCATTTTTATAAAAAAAGTCTGCACACAGCCATTTTCTAATATCTGATGAGTAATATTTCTCCCAATTATTTAGTACAGAGAAATAAATCTCATTTCTTGACGGGGGATACCAGAAGATTCGCACATTGATCAGTAATCCTGAAAACTATCAAGTCAAGTCAGACTTTATTTGAACAGCGACTTATCAGTGGGACTCTAAATGCTTTACATGGAGGTGATAATGGGAACACACATTTTAAAAACACAGTATAAAATTCAGATCATCAAGCAGTAAATAATACATTCCACCCATAAATATTAAAAATAATCTTAAAATTATTAAAAATTAGTAGACATCAAATGCCAGATAAAACAGATGGACTTTCAAGCCCCACTCAAACGCATCCATGGAGGACGCCTCCCTCAGAACTCTAGGTGAGGAGTTCCATAGACCTGGTCCATCCACTCCAAAGGTGTGGCCCCCTGATGTTTTCAACTGCATCCTTGGGACTACCAGGAGGCCCTTTGTAGACAACCAAAGTGAGTGCACTGGGCAGGCAGGTGTTAGGAGGTCAGTCAGGTAGCCTAGACCCAAATCATATAGGGTCTTACAGGTGAGCAGGCCTGCCAGTGCAGTTCATACAAAACTGGAGTTATATTTAAGGACCTTGGAAGGCCCGTCAATAACCTGGCTGCAGTGTTCTACACAAGCTGCAGCCGATGGAGGTTACCTCCCCTGACCCCGAAGTTAAGAGTGCTACAATAATCGTGCTTGGACATAATGAAAGCATGCACCAGTGAAGGTCGGTCCTCATGTGGAATTAAGGGTTTAATCCGGGCAACATTTTTTAAGTGGCAAAAAACACTCCGGACGACAGCAGACACCTGATGTTCCAGTGTCAAGCCGTTATCCAAAATAATGCCCAGATTAAGCACCTTAGTGGCCACCACCAAAGTGGTAGCACCTAGGAAAAACCTAGTTCCTGCTCCGGAGATAGTCACATTCTACTGGTGACCTGGTTCAATCATTAGTATCTCCACCTTATCTGAGTTGAGCCCCATCCAGTTAGAGGACATTTAGGTCTGGATCACAGATAAGCAGTTGTTTAGCACATCCACAGCATCCGATGTTCCAGAAGCAAAGGACATATACAGCTGGGTATCGTCTGCTTAGCAGTGAAAACCCAGACAGAAACACCTAATGATATCCCCTAGGAGCAGCATGTATACCGCAAACAACATGGGTGACAGGATTGACCCTTGAGGCACTCCACAGATCAGGGGCTTCTGGCAGAAGGAAAAATTTCCAGTAACTATCTATTGCTTCCTGCCTTTCAAAAAGGACTCAAACCAGCTGATGACAATGCCAGCGAGTCCACAGCACTCTCTTTGGTGATCCAACAGCACCATGTGGTTTATGGTATTGAACATTGAGGAGAGGTCAAGCAGACTGAGAACCGACTGCTCTCCTCTATCTCTCACCCTAAGGAGATAATTCTGCACCCTAACTAATACTGTTTCAGTGCTATGCTTTCTCCTAAAGCCAGACTGGAGTGGCTCGTAGATGTTAAAGGCCATCAGGTGGGTCTTGAGCTGCAGTGCCACCACTTTATCAAGTAACTTCCCCAAGAATGGAAGATTGGAGACAGGCCTGTAATTCACCAAGATGTCAGGGTCGAGTGACAGTTTCTTCAGACGTGGCCTCACAAATGTTTCCTTCAAGGCATCAGGGAAAAGACCCCCTGAGAGTGAGCACCTGACAGTCTCAGCAAACACTGGACCAAAGGACTGCACACATCCCACTAGGAGATGTATTGGGCCTGGGTCCATTTCACAAAAGGTGGACCGCAGCTTCAAAATCAGCTTGATGAACTCAGACACCCCCACTAACTGAAACTCCTTCTAGACAGATGGATTGCTTCCATCGCCTCCAGGCCCAACACTGTGGGACTGATCTTGCACCACTGGTGATACTCCAGACCTAATAGAGGACACCCTGTCAGAAAAGAACAGAGCAAACTCTTTACTAAGTGAGAGTGAAGTTGCTGTTTTCCACTGCAGACAAGCCTGATGAAGAAGCCTGTCTACAGTTTGACAGAGCAGAGCTGATCTGTTCCTTCCTGCAGCAATCTCCCTGGACAGGAAGTCTTCCTTCTTATGGTTGATTGCCAAGGTCACTGGTTTTTGATTTTTATTGGAAAACCCGGTAAAATTCCAGAATTAATGCTGCCTGAACACCAGCAAAACAAAGATTTTATGGAATCTGGCATTTTATACCAGATCAGTAAATCTACAAAACTTGTATTTTTCTTATAATTGCTTCCTGTACTATTTGTCAATTTGCTTTATTTAAAGCTATGTATATTAAGCCTTCTCTTATTCTGACTATTTATACACACACTAAAAGAATGAGAGCAAAATCCCAGTAAAATCTGAAAATTAGTGTAACAATCACTGGTGCAATTCCAGAGTCTGAAGTCTTAAAAATGGAATTTCATTGTTTTAATCACCGTAAATCAGTGGCCTTGTTGATTGCCCTTTGGTAGCCACCATAGTGAACTCTTAAAGCCAGTTTGTCGTCCATAGCCCCAGTTCTCCTCCAGCAATGCTCCAACTTCTGACCCTGGACTTCATCTCCTTGAGAGCTGCATCAAACCAAGGGGGTTTCAAGCGAGAAGACATAGGTCATGTAAAGATCGGAGAACAGTATCGAATGCCTTGGTGACAGCAGTATTATACACTGACACTGCCTCATTCAATCCCCCTGCACATGCCACACTCATACCAGATAAGTCCATCACTGGTAGCAGTCTCTCTGTGGTCAAACCCCTTAAAGGGTGGTAACAGACCATCTCAGTAGGGGATGGACTAATGGGGGGGGGGTGAACAAGAATTTCACTGTGCAGTGATCTGACCAAATGACTGTATGAATCCTGAGATCAGTGATCTCATGCCCCAGTGAAAATACTAAGTCCAATGCATGACCATGGCAGTAGGATGTAGAAGCAACCACTTGTGCAAGGCCCAGATATGTCATCATCTGGAGGAAGTCTTTACCAGAATGTGCGAGTTCATCATCGATCCAGGCATTGACACCTCCCAGAATTAAACTTCTGGAGGACTCAGGCATCTACTTGGTGACTAACATAGAATTTGACAGCAGATAAGGACCACTTGGCCCACCCAGTCTGCCCATTTCCCTACCTAATGGATAAGCTGCAGATCCTAGTTAACTAGCAGCCTACTTCTTTCTACCCCCAACCCCTAGAATTGCCTTATGGCTGTCCCGTAGATGCTTGAATTCAACCACTGTTTTTGACACCACAACCTCCTCTGGAAGGCCATTCCATGCATCCACAGCCCTCTCTGTGAAAAAATACTTCCTTACATTACCTCTGAGCCGCCCCCCCTCTATCTTCAAATTGTGCCCCCTTGTTCTTGCACAGCTCTTTTTTCGAAAGATGCTACCCTCTTATAAGCGACATTGCAGAGGGACTGGACGGAAAAGTATGTCTCTTTGCAGATGACACAAAGATCTGCAACAGAGTTGATGCACAAGGTGGGGTGGAAAGGATGAGAAGAGACTTGGCAAGGTTAGAGGAATGGTGAAATGTATGGCAGCTTAGATTCAATGCTAAGAAGTGCAAGGTAATGCACCTGGGAAACAAAAACCCAGGGGAAGAGTACATAATGGGGGGTGAGATACTAACAACATCAAAAATGGAAAGGGACCTGGGGGTAGTCATATCAGATGACCTAAAGGTGGGCAAGCAATGTGAGAGGGCAGCAAGGAGGGCTGGGGGATACTGGGATGCATAGGGAGAGGCATCACCAGTAGGAAACAGGAAGTTATTATCCTCTGTACAGACAGCTGGTCAGACCCCATCTGGAGTACTTGTGCAGTTCTGGAGACCCAATTCCGCAAAGACATAGACAAGATGGAAGCTGTCCAGAGGAGGGCAACTAAAATGGTGCAGGGTCTGCACCGGAAGACGTATGAAGAGAGACTTAAGGAGCTTAATATGTATAGCCTCGAGGAAAGGAGGGAGAGGGGGGACATGATAGAAATTTTCAAGTACCTCAAGGGAATCAACAAAGTCCAAGAGGGTAGCATCTTTCAAAAAAAGAGGTGTGCAAGAACAAGGGGGCACAATTTAAAGATAGAGGTGGGGAGGCTCAGAGGTAATTTAAGGAAGTATTTTTTCACAGAGAGGGTTGTGGATGTGTGGAACGGCCTTCCGGAGGAGGTTGTGGAGTCAAAAACAGTGGTGGAATTCAAGCATGCATGGGACAGTCATAAGGCAATTCTAGGGGGTTGGGGTAGGAAGAAGTAGGCTGCTGGTTAACTAGGATCTGCAGCTTATCCACTAGGAAGGGAAATGGGCAGACTGGGTGGGCCAAGCGGTCCTAATATGCCATCAAATTCTGTTTCTATATGTTTCTATGTTTCTCTTGAACTTTGTTGATTCCCTTGAGGGACTTGAAAGTTTCTATCATGTCCCCCCTCTCCCTCCTTTCCTTGAGGCTATACATATTAAGCTCCTTTAGTCTCTCTTCATATGTCTTCAGGTGCAGACCCTGCACCATTTTAGTTGCCCTCCTCTGGACAGCTTCCATCTTGTCTATGCCCTTGCGGAGACTGGGTCTCCAGAACTGCACACAGTACTCCAGATGGGGTCTCACCAGCTGTCTGTACAGAGGATAACAACTTCCTGTTTTCTACGGTGATGCCTCTCCTATGCATCCAAGTATCCCCCAGCCCTCCTTACTGCCCTCTCACATTGCTTGCCCACCTTTAAGTCATCTGATATGACTACCCCAGGTCCCTTTCCATTTGTGTTGTTGTTAGTATCTACCCCCATTGTGTACTCTTCCCTGGGGTTTTGTTTTCCAGGTGCATTACCTTCTTAGCATTGAATCTAAGCTGCCATACATTTGACAATTCCTCTAACCTTGCCAAGTCCCTTCTCATCTTTTCCACCCTACCTTGTGCATCAGCTCTGTTGCAGATCTTTGTGTCATCTGCAAAGAGACATACTTTCCTTCAGTCCCTCTGCAATGTGCTTACAAAGACATTGAAGAGGACCGGTCCTAATACTGAACCCTGCGGCACCCACTAGTAACCCCCCTCCTTTCTTCAGAGTGGACTCCATTTACTATTACCCTCTGTGTCCTATTCTTCAGCCAATTATTTACCCGGGCTATCATCTTGCGACCTACTTCCAGGCTGGCTAACTTGTATATTAATCTTTTGTGTGGGACTGAGTCAAATGCCTAGCTAAAGTCTAGGTAGGCCATGTACACAGCCCCTTCCTGATCTACTACTTTGGTCACCCAGTCAAAGAAATCTATTAGATTCGTCAGGCATGACCTTCCTGCTGTGAATCCATGCTGCCTTGGGTCCTGTGCCCCTCTGGCCTCTAGGTACTTGACAATTCTTTCCTTCAGCTTGCAGCTTCCAGCTTTCAGTATGCAGCTTCCAGTGGGAAATCCCCTTGTGCCCCAGAGGGGGATAAATGAGGAGGATCCTGCAATCTACACCTGGATCCCCACGCATGAACACACATTTAAACAATGAAGTAGATTCAAATGAGTGCACAGAGAACTTAAAGTCGGATCCAAAACAGATGGCTACACCCCACCCCTATGTTCCCTCCTTGGGTAGTGCACAATGGAGTATTCTGGAGGGGTAAATGCCTCCAATACTGGCGCCACATCATCCACCAACCTGGTCTTGGTAATGCATGCCAGGTCAACAGAAGAAATTAAGTCAGCCATTATAGCTGTCTTGTTTCCCATTGACCTGGTATTATACAGCACTACCCAAAGGAGACCATTGGAAGCTGCTGGTCTACCAGCTGCCTGCCCACTCGGTACGGTGGGAACCCTGGAAATGGGAACCAAACATGTCTGGCCTCTCCCCAGGTCCCATTTTCTCCTGCACCTGACCACCTTAATGCCACTCACCCCAGTCAAATCCCTAGAAACCCGTCATATGCTCTAACCTCTCCTCAAGATTCCAACCTCCCTGCTCCATCTTACTGCAGTCTCTGAAACAGGTACATCGGCAAAGGGAAGGAGATCATGAAACTGAGATGTTGAGTATACTATGCAGCCATTGCTCTTGCCTTTGCACATGCTGTTTGGGTTCAATATCACACTAAAATACTCCCCAGTCCCTATTCCACCCAAAACAATATCCTCCACAGCACTCCAAACACAACTTATATCCCTAACTAACTAACCTCATTTACAGACAAATCACACCATCTAACATCCTCCACAGACACACTCTAGCAAACCAATAAAGCCCAAATCACATAGGATTATGCCCTTACAGAAGGTGAATCATGCATAGTAATCAGCAAGGAGCTCAATTTAACACTTATTTCAGTTAATGAATGAAACAGCTTAGTTCACAAACCTCAAACTGTCCAAAATATGACCAATAGTCAATAGTTTGTCAGTGCTCAAACAACTGAAGAACTTTCAACAGAGTCAGATCAGTGTGAGGTTACCATCACAGTTTGCTCTCTCACAGCAAGAAGTCCAGATAATAAAGTTACAGCAGGTGCCCCGGTGGCTCCCCTTTACACCAAATAATAGTGCACAGATTGAAAAACTATAGTGAGCTGCATCCCACAACAGAAACTCTCACCTTCTGCAATGTGGTTATAGTACAACTCATAGAACTTTACTGGCAGGTTAGAGTACTCACAGTGAATTACTCAGTCTCCAATACACGTCCACACTCCTCTCCCCTTCAGTGTGTGTGGTTCCAATGAAAATGACCACTTCCAAGTATTTAACAGTCGAGCTAAATCCGGGGTGGCCAAAAAAGATCTTCTCGACAGCAAAAAATACCTTCTTGATGAAACCCAAGCAAACCTGCTCTCTGGGAGCTGGCTACTCAGCATCTGGGGTAGGATTGGCAGAAGACACCAGGAGAAAGGACTGCTGTGTGACTGGACTTCTCTACTGGGACTAAAGAAGTAGAACTCTTGTACTTGAACCTTTAATTTAGGGTACAAAAATCTAACAAACAAAACAAAAAAAAAGTGTGTGTTTGTCTGAGTTAACTGAACTGAATGGATATCTGAACAGTTATCTAGGTGTAAATCTCAGGTGATTGAAAGGACTTGATAGCTGTGAGGTTTAAATTACTTGTAGAAAGATCTAGTAAGTAGGGGGAATTGGTTAGCTAGAAGGAAGCTACATTTAAAGACTGCCTTAGAAAGATTCTGCTAGTAGCTTGGCAGAAGACACCAGGAGAAAGGACTGCTGTGTGACTGGACTTCTCTACTGGGACTAAAGCAGTAGAACTCTTGTACTTGGACCTTTAATTTAGGGTAAAAAAACTAACAAACAAAACAAAAAAAAGTGTGTGTTTGTCTGAGTTAACTGAACTGAATGGTTATCTGAACAGTTATCTAGGTGTAAATCTCAGGTGATTGAAAGGACTTGATAGCTGTGAGGTTTAAATTACTTGTAGAAAGATCTAGTAAGTAGAGGGAGTGGCTTAGATGGAAGGAAGCTACATTTAAAGACTGCCTTAGAAAGATTCTGCTAGCAGCTTGGCAGAAGACACCAGGAGAAAGGACTGCTGTGTGACTGGACTTCTCTACTGGGACTATATTGCCCTCCTTTCCTTCCCTCCCCTCCACCCTCCCTCCCAAAGCTAGTTCTTCTTTTATAGGCACAGGATTTGACTGACAACAGGAACTTCCTGTTTGGGAGCAGGAACTGAGTGATCACAGAGCTACCAAAGACCCACCATCCTAGAAGGGCAAGAGTAGCTCTCCGGCCCCCTCTAGCTGCTGGAGATCTGCCTCTGAGCAAGGAAAGGGTCTACTGAGAAATATAGGATATTCTTGTCTCAGAACAGGACAATCAGGAGCTTAAAGGGCACACAGGCAGAAAGTAAGGAGAGAGAGAAAAAAACAGAGGAAAGAGTAAGGATTGCAAACAGTTAAGGGGCCAATAATACGACATGATGGGAGTGGTGCAGTGCAGTGGCTGTGGAGCAGCAGTCTTCCTGGAGACGTTCTGGAGGATGCGGTGTTGTCCCATCTGCAGGCACCTCTCTGGGCTGAGGGAGGAAGTTGCTCATCGCCAGGCTGAGTTGACTAGGATTTGTGGGACCTCCTCTTCCATCCAGGGACCACCAGTGCCACTGCTGTTGCCCCAGAGGTTGCCAAGAAAGAGGAGCTGTTGCACCACAGTGGGCTCAGGGAGGGTGAGGGTGGTGGAACAGAGGTGCATACCTCCAGTTGTACCTCTCCACAATTCTTATGCCATTCTGGCAAAGTGTGGTTCCTCTATGGAGACACCCACAGCGGAGACCAGGGAGGATGCTGGGAACCTCCACAAAGGAGACCCACAGGAGGGTGGCAGGGGACCCCACAGGGGAAGGAAACAACTCCTGGTGGGGGACTACATTGTTAGAAAGGTAGAACTGGGGGAGGAAGGGGAGAGGGAGATAAGGTGCCTCCCTGGTGCCATGGCATGGAGGGACAGGGAGCGAATCCTCAGGATTGCCGGAGCAGCTGCACAGGGGAGAGAGCAGGATGTCATTGTCCACCTAGGGACAAATGACCTGGTTAAGAAAGGGATTAGAGAAGTGCAGGAAGAGTTTGTGGAACTGGGGAGGGGCCTTAGATAAGTAGCACGCACGGTAACCTTCTCGGAGGCGCTGCCCATCTATGGCGTAGGAGAGGCTAGGGTGTTCCACACCATGGAATTCAATCAGTGGTTGAAACACTGGTGTGGAGCTCAGGGATTTGGCTTCATTGGGGACTGGGGGTCCACCTGGAATGATGCAAGCCTATACTGGCATGATGGGCTGCATCTGTCCAGGAGGAGAACCAGGATCCTAGGTGATAAGTTTAAATGCTTCATTGGCAAGCACTTAAACTAGCCAAGGGGGGAAGCACTGGAAAGGAGCATGAAAATCCTAGCCCCCCCAAAAAATCATGGTTGTAAGTGCAGTAAACACCAACATAGAGGTGTCGATAGGGAGAAGGGCAGGGGTAAATGGAGAAAGTGACAAAGGCAAGAAGAACAGGGGTGGGGCAAAAAGGAGTAAGGCCATCAGGAAATGGAGGGTAATGAGTACCAATGCCTGTAGTCTGGGCAACAATCTCACTGAGCTGGTGTCCTTGATGGAAGAGGGATGCCTGGATATCGTAGCAGTCACAGAAACATGGTACACAGAGAACCATGACTGGGATGTTAACATACCAGGGTACGTAACCTACAGGAGAGACAGACAGGGGAGAAGAGGGGGAGGAGTAGCTCTCTATGTAAATGAAGGGATAAAATCAACTAAACAAAAGAATAAACAGGGAGGAGAGGAGGCACTGTGGGTCACCTTGGAGATGGGAAAGGGCACCACAATCCTCACAGGGGTTGTGTACAGACCCCATGTCAGGGGGGGAGGGAATGGGCAAGGATATGATAGAAAGCATTCTTAGAATGGCAGAGAAAGGGGAGATACTGTTGATGGGAGACCTGAATATGCCAGATGTTAACTGGAGCACATTTGCTGCAGCCACATCCAACTGCAGGGCCATTCTTGATGCCCTACAGGTGGCAGGCCTCAGACAGCTAGTTTCCGGAACCCACTCATGAGGGAGCAATCTTAGACTTCATACTCTCAAATGGGGGCAGTGAGAAGATCTCAAATCTGGAAGTGGGTTGCCATCTGGGAACAAGTGACCATCAAACAGTGTGGTTCACGTTAAACTCAGCTACAGAGTCAAGCCATACAAAAGTGCAGGTACTGGACTTCAGGAGGGCTGACTTTGGCAAGATGGGAGAGTGCCTCAGAAAAGCACTAGCAAACAGGCTAGAAGGAGGTGTGGAGCAACAATGGGGAATCATCAAAACTGCCATCACAGAGGCAACAAGCCTTTGTGTGAAGCAAATAAACAAATCAAAATGAAAGAAAAAGCCACTATGGTTCTCAAAAGAGGTGGCTGTGAAAGTCAGGAAGAAAAAGATAGCATTCTGGAAGTATAAGGAAACACAGAAGGAGCAGGACAGAGTGCTGTACCAGTTAAGGCAGAAGGAAGCAGGGGAGGAAAGTCAGAATAGCAAAGGCCCAAACTGAGGAAAAGATAGCCAACTCAGTTAAGAAGGGGGATACAACCTTTTAAAGGTACATCAGCAAGCGTAGAAAGACAAAGGGAGGGATAGTGAGGCTGAATAGAATGAATGGTGGGTGGGCAGAGGGGGACAGTGAAAAAGCAGGGATACTGAATGAATATTTCTGCTCAGTATTCACAAAAACGGAGGGGGAAGTGCCTAATCCAATTAACAGAAGTACTCTTGATAGGGGGGGTCAATCCCAGTCCTTTCACAGAAGAAAGGGTTCTGCAAGAACTCCTAAAACTGAAGGTGGACAAAGCAATGGGGCCTGATGGAATTCACCCCAGAATTCTAAAAGAATTAAGGGGAGCTAGTGAAACCACTGGCTACTCTTTTTAATAAATCATGGGAGGATGGTGTGGTACCTGAGGACTGGAGGAAGGCAGATGTGATTCCCCTTCACAAAAGTGGGACCAAGACAGAGGCAGGAAACTACAGACCTGTCAGTTTGACCTCTGTGGTAGGGAAAGTGATGGAGTCACTTCTGAAGGAAGGAATAGTTGAGTACCTAGAGGTCAGTGGGGCACAGGACCCAAGGCAGCATGGGTTCACAGCGGGAAGGTCATGTTAGACGAATCTAATAGATTTCTTTGATTGGGTGACCAAAGTAGTAGACCATGGAGGGGCTGTGGACATGGCCTACCTAGACTTTAGCAAGGCATTTGACACAGTCCCACACAAAAGATTAATAGTCAAATTAACCAGCCTGGGAGTGGGATTCCAGGGTGGTAGCCTGGGTAAAACATTGTTGGTTAACTAGGATCTGCGGCCTATCCTGTAGGTAGGGAAATGGGCAGACTAGATGGACAAAGCGGTCCTTATCTGCCATCAAAGTCTATGTTTCTATGTTTCTACTTTTCTCACCCTATGGCACTCCTCATCACACTGTCCAGACACTGGTTCAGAACAGGCTCGCTCCACAGATCTCCTCTGCATACTGTCCACTGTTACACTGGTCCCTCCAGCAATGCTAGACCTCCTGAGACATTCCTCTTTGTGTAGAAACTTCCTCCATGATCTCCCTTATTCACTGGCTTGTGGTTTGGTGGTCACTCTCCAGTCACGAACTGGGGCACTCCTGCTGACTCCCTTACTCTTCTTGGAATATCGGACCAGCTTCCCATACTGAACAGTGTGATTATAATTGCTGGATAAGTCAATGGGACAAAGTTCCTTGCTGGTTACCAGTAAGATTCTAACTAAAAAAAAAAAAAAATAATATCTTAACCTACACTCACTCAAAATTTCCTTTCTCACACTTTTCCCTATATCTCACAATTCACTAAGCTACAGGTGAAACACCAAAATTAGCTTTTAGCTGTCCACTGAAATTCATTCAGTTTAACTCAACTTTAGATTCTCTGAATCTTTACTTTTCAAAAATGTATAAAATGGGTGAAAAAACACAATGAGGAGCCTTTTTTCCTGCCCATTACTTCTGCACAGAGAAACAGCAGCCCAGCCTGGCTGCCATCTTGCTCCTACTTACAAAACCATGATTGATGCACTGTAAAAAATATACTACTTTCATAAGAATATCAGGAGTCTTTGAAGCAAATAGGGAAGATGCTAGTTCCTTTGTGGGACCGTAAATATTAAAAATTCCATCCAACCAATTAATTCTCTATGGTTTGTAGAATGGACAGAATAAGATGGCATGTTCCAGGACATCTACTGTACTTTATCAGATCCAGACTTACAAAATGGGGATAGTATACTTTGTTGTTTAAATAACAGAAAATTATCTCAAAGTCTAAATCTTGATTATAAATTCCTATCTTTCATATCAGTCAGTATTAACAAATAAGATTCTTAACTAAATGTAAGTTTTAAATTTTTATGGAAATTATGTATTTTAGAGAATTTAATTTGGGCTATGTCTTAATGAGCAGCTACAGTATGACCTTAAATTTCTGATTTATAGAGTTCATAATACATTTTCTTGGTATTTTATCAATACTCAAGGTACACGTTCTTTCATAAAAGCATGTATAACACAAAACTGCTGTACATACAGACAAAAACAACATAAAGCATTTACACAGGATGGGCTGGATATTCAAAAGGGTTGCGCAATGTGCAATAGGGTTGCGTCAGCGCAAGTCAGAAAATGCGCCATTCTGCGATATTCAGCAGGAGGCAGTTGCGCCACTGAAAACATGCTGAGCAACAGCGCAATGATAATGAAGTCTTGCGCAACCGAAGGGGGTGGAACCATGCATAAAGTGCGCAGTGCGATGTTCAAAGACTTGCGCAATGCGGAGCAGTGGAGCAGGCGGAAGTTGCACCATAGCGGAAATGAGCCAAAATAAAAAAGAGCAAGGAAGAGGCGTAAGAACGCTACAGGGAAGCCACATGAGGCAGGGAGAGAAACAGAGAAATAGGGAGAAAGAGGGCAGGCCAGGGAAACCACAACACAGAATAAGGGCAAGGGAAGGTGTGTGGGGCCACAGAGTGCAGAGGCCAGTAGGTGTACCCAGTGCAGGGGAGGTAGCAGTCAGGACAGCGGGGGGAACAAAGCAACAACAGCTGGGGGGGGGACACAAGCCAGGGACATGGACAGTGCCACCTTCTACATGGAATCCGTAATGAGGGGGGTGAGAAGGCATGCTGCAGGGGGACGGGGCCGTGGAAGTGCCCGTCGGCGGTATGCCCCCAACAGGCAGTACTGAGCCTGCTCCAGCTTTGAGCTGTACAGAAATGTCGAGATTTTGGGCCGGTACCACCTGAACAGGGCAATACTGAGGCGGCTGTGTGAGCTGTGCAGTGATGTGATACAGGCACCCACACGACTGAGTCATGCTCTGTCAGTGGAGACAAAGGTAACAGCCTGCATGTGCTTGCTCACCACGGGTACCTTCCAGAGACCAACAGGGGACACCACAGGCATAACACAGCCGGCCAAGTCACGCATCCTCACCCAATTCCTCAGCGCACTGCTGCCACATGTTGTGGAGTACATCCATTTCCCCAGCACCCCGGCGGAGCGCACAGCAAACATACAGGAGTTCCACAGGGTAGCACGTATGCCTGGCATACTAGGGGTGATAGACTGCACCCATGTGGCCATTCGCATGCCACCTGGCCCTGATGGGGTCACCTACATGAATCGGAAGGGATATGCCAGTGTCAACTCTCAGGTGGTGTGTGATGCCAGTGGGCGCATGATCAATGTCTGTGCCACGCACCCTGGGGAGCACATGATTCCTTCATCTGGTACTAGTCAGCACTGTGTCATTGATTCGAGAGTGGGGACATCCCCACAGGTCATCTAGTGGGTGAGTATGTATGTAGAACTGACAAATCGTGGGCAGGGGGAGTAAGCCAGAGGTGCCATGGGTGTGGCCCACAGGGTTTGGGGCAGTCTGATCCTTAACAAGACACTAACCTCCACTATCTCCACACAGGTGACAGTGGATACCCACTCCGTCCCTGGCTGCTCACACCCTACCGGCGGCCCACGACCACATCGCAGCAAAGCTTCAATGAGGCACATGCCACCACACACAACATCATTGAGCGGGTGTTTGGGATGTTGAAAGCTCGTTTCCGTTGCCTGGACACCTCTGGCGGTGCCCTACAGAATAGCCCCTCAAAGGCCTGTGGGATATTCCTGGCCTGTTGTATCCTGCACAACATAGCCAAAGACTGTGGGATAGCCATACAGGTCAAAGAGGGGGACAGCGATGGGGACGCCGGTGACGCCAGTGATGATAGGGATGGGTAGCACCCCCTCGGCCGACGGGACCCCCGACTGATCCGGCTGGCCCAGCTGCACCGGGATACCATCACAAAGGAGCACTTCAGCCAACACAGGTAAGTCATGGGGCCATGTGCAACCACCAGTGGCTAGGGCACAACCCACATACACACATGGAAACACACCAGGGGTGCATGCTGGCAAGGGATGTGGCAGGGCACAGAAGCACACACATACAACCAGGGAGGGGTGAACGGTAACACGCCACATGGACGGACATACACACATGCACACACAATAGGCACAAGGTGCACAGGGGTCAGGTGCAAAACAGAGCTGGAACACAAACACTAGCAACACACATGTCCACAGGCCACCACGTCCACTGACTGTCTATGTGCGTGTGTCAGATGCTGGGCACCATCGCACTTTGGTGTACAGCGCAATGCAGGTATCATCGTGCACACATACCTGTAGACAGCAGTCGGGAGGGTGTGCAGGTGGACCGTGTGTCTGCGTGTAGGGCTGGGCACCCACCGGTGCACTGCCCACCGAAACACACAATGCACACAGGGCAGCACCAGACAGTGCCCGCACTGGGAGACAGGTCAGTCTTGCGGCACAGTGCCATGTCCGCCTTGGATGCGTCGGCGGCCCCACCAAGACCCAGCAGCACTGGCAGGCTGACCATGGGCCTCATGGGGTGGCATCGATGGTCCACCAGGGGTTCCATTGTGCGAACGCGACCGTGCCCGCACAGGGGTCTGCAGCACACTGAACATACCTGCACCAGGAGTGCTCGGGATGCCCACAGCTGAACCCGGCATCAACAAGGTGGGTGTCGCATGACGCCGGGAATGGGGAGTGGATAGCAAACTGCGCGGTGTGAGTGACACATGGGCACCTGACTGTGTGCCCATTGTGGCCATGACAGCGACCAACGCCTGTGCTTACCTGTCAATGGCAGTGGTCACATCCTCCCACAACTGGACAATCTGTGACAGGATCCTATCGGTGTCCCTGCTGTGTCGCTCCTTGACCCACTCCAGAGCCACACACAGTGCCTCCATGGATGTTGCAAGCTGCATCTGCTGCTGTACTGATGCCTGCAGTAGGTGGGTGTGCTCATCAAAGAGGTCGTCTTCCACCTCGGCATCCTGTCCCTCAGGGTATGGAAGGGCCTGATGTTCAGCACCCCTTGAGGGTGGGCACTGCTCACCAGGACCAGGTATGGGCAAGTCCACAGGTGGTGCACAGATGCCACCGCTGAACCCTGAACCTCCAGTCCTGGTGGGCGACTGCTGCTGCTGCCCCTCTGCCTGCTGTGCCCAAGGGATCAGTTGTTCTGCCGCTGTGGCTGCAACAGTGCCACTGACCTGACCAGCCACCGGTGTTGCCCCACTGGTGCTGACAGGCACAGCCTGGGACTGTGCTGACATGCTGGCACACACGTCAGAACCAGCCAAGTCCATGGGCATGAGCTGGCCTGCTGTGTGTCCATTCCATGACACACACATGTCACTGCCCATAACGGTCATTGCATCATCAATGGTGCAGATCTGTGCCACAGCCACAGCATGCTGGCATCCTTGTATGCCAGACCGATGAGACACAGGAAGGGCCTCCCCCACACCTATCTCAACGACATCAGTGTTGACAGCCAGGCGGACCCACTGTTGCAATGCTCGCCGGCTACCTGCGGAGGTGGATGGTTCCTCCTCCAACTCCAGATGACTGTCCGTAGTGGACAGGCCCTCCACCACTGACCCCTGCAGATGCGCAGGATCTGTAACAGAAAGTAAGAACACGTTAGTGCATGTGATCTACCATCCCCCCCCCGACAGACCATGACGTACCATGCAGTGATGGGCTACCACCTGTCTGGAAGCCACCTCCTTGAACGCCCTCAATGGCACTGCGCTGCATGCTTGCAGTGAGCCTGTCCTCTGCCGGAGTCAGCTGCACCACCTCCGGCTGGCCCCCGCCTGTTGCAGCACATGCCACCCTGATGGCAGCCACCTTCTCCTTCACCCGCCTCCTGTCGGTACCCATCTTCTTCTTACACTCCTGCACAGAGCGCTGGTGGCTGCCTTGCAGGTTGATGGCATGTGCCACCCCCTCCCATGCAGCAGCACGGGTCTGAGGGGGTGCCCCACCGTCCACTGAGCAGTGGCTCCTGATCGATGTAGGCCTTGAAGAGTGCCTCCGTCTCAGCCTTGGTGAAATTGGGCCTCCTCTTCTGCCCACCATCGTTGTCCTCCTCACCCAGTCCTCACTCGGTCATTATTCAGCCTGTATGGATGACAGTGGTTACCTGTGACTGTGCAGTACAAAGCAAGTCCCTGATACCACAGTCCAGAACACCACACCAATAAACTGCAGTAACCGAATATGGCCACTGCAGAACAGTGTCGCATTTTTATAGTGCAATCCATGCAAATTAGGTGTGGAGCAACTTTAATGAGATGCAAATCGCACTGCTGCGCCATTGCATGGCTGATCGGATGATTTGCATATGATGGCTGAATATCACGCTTTTGCGCTTTGCACAATTGTGTTGAACGTGCTGAGCCAATGGCGCAGTTCTGTGGCATACGTAGTACACCACACTGCGCATGCCCAGGTAGCTTACGCAGATGTCTGCTGTGCTGATGATGTGCTGTGCGCAGTAGGCAATTCAGGACATGGCCACCATTGTGCCAGTGGCGCTGTGGCGAGGGTCACTACATGGCGCTGTGGCACAACTGCGCAATAGTTCACTGTGGCAATGGCACACTGGCAACCAATCATGCTAGACGCATAGACATCTGACGGTGCGGTGCGTGGTCTTGCGCCAGAGACCCATGACCCTGTGCCCGACCCCTGCCCCCTTGGCGCTATACGTCTGGCATGGCTGCACCTCTATTGCACTTTTCGGTGACAGCGCGCTAGGGAATGGTGGCACTGTACCGACAGCGCAATAGGGAATGGCAGCGCTGTACCGCGCAGCACTTCCACGTGGGGTGCCGTGCTGCAGAGTGCCATACTGCCTACTATAGCATTGGAGATGGCATCCAGAAGAGCCCCTCAGTGGAGTGCCCTTGAGCTAGCCAACCTTGTGGCCATTGTGGAGCCACACTATGGCCCACTGTTTGGTGAGGAGCCACTGGACAGGGCCAGGACCCAGGTCTGGCAAGAAGTGGCCACTAACCTGGAGGCGGCCACTGGCCACAGGAGAACGGCTGAACAGTGCAGGCACCAGTATGGGTACCTTAGATGGAGGGAGCCGGAGCAACTTGCATGTCTGCGGTAGCATGCCAGGAGGGGTGTGGTGCCTTGTCCAGGTGGGTGATATGTCTACACACTTGTATGGTCCATATGGGTAACACTGTCTTATGTGTCCAGCACATAGGGGAGGGATAGTCTAGGGTTGGCTGTGGCGGTGTTTACAGGGTATGGGGTGGTGGGTCTGGCTGGGTGGGTGGGCCCACCCACATTGGGGCAGGGGGAATATGCTTTGGGTTTGTACTGATGTGTTTCTCTCCTTTTGTCTTCCACAGGTGTGGCTGAGCAGAGGAGGATGGTGGAGCGGCAGCAGAGGGTGGAGGACGCTGCACAGGGGTATGTCAGGGTCCAACCCCAACGCCATCAATGTCCCAATGAGGGTGAGTGCCATGACACCATGATTGCTATTGCATGCTGTGTGACAGGGTGGGAAGCAGGGCATGGCCACCATCCATGGACACCAGTACCATGCACGCGACATGTGACAGTCAGCACTGTCCAGTGGCACTCCATGTCTGGTAGTGCATCAATGGTGGTCCATGCGTGCACTGGGCACATGGCTGTGGCACTGCCTGCCCACCACATAGCCACGTTACTGTACGGCGGTAGGTGTGTGCAGTGGTACACATGGCTGTTGCTGCCTGGTTGGGCATGTCTTGTGGACACGGTCACTATGGGTGGGTGCACACCATCACAGGAGCGTGGCACATGGCTGTATGCCATGCATAATGGGTGGGCTGCAGGGGGATGGACAGTCACACCTATTGACTCTGATCCCTTGTCCTAGGTGTGCAGATACTCCTGCGTATACAGCACGCCATCCAGGAGCTTCTGCAGGTGGTGCAAGAGTCCCTCTCCATCTTAAGGGATCTACAGCAGCATGGGGTGAGGAGGAGGAGGCGGCCCAGGCAACAACCCCAGGCAGCGGAGGACCAGGCTGGACACTGGCAGCTGCATGAGCAGCCTGCATCTACCCCCCTTTGTTCAACCCTCACACTCCACCTACCCCTCCCATATGTTCACCCCTGCCCCTTACCCACCCCCACCTTGTTCCTGTCCCTCCACCCCATGTTTGTACATAGTTGTATATAGTTGATTTTTATATGTTTTTGAATACAGATATTTTGATATGAATACTGTGGTGGTCTCTGATTTGCAGCTGGCTATAGGTGCTCAGTTGCAGTTGTGTGCATGGCATCTGGGGTGGTTCAGTCATGGGTATGTGTGTGTGTGTGCGTGGGGGAAGTGTCTCTGGTGTGGGAGTGGCTATCATTCGGTATCTGTGGTGTGTGTGTTGTTCCCTATGCATTGCATTACTGTGTGCAGTGGTCCATGGTGCATGCTCTGTGTCCATTGTGCCCCTGTCAACCCATCCTTGGCCTGTGCAGCTGACACCCTTGCATGTCTGTGGCCTGCGAGGTCTGCTGCCTTGTCAGTGGTGGCTGTCCCTGCAGGTCATCCACTGTGACCATCACAATGCTGGGTTGCCTCCTGTCAATGGTGTGGTGCATGTTTGCCTCGGGTGACACTGTGGCCTCCGCAGTTGCTGTCCCACCTCCATGCTGTGGCTTGTGTGTGTTGCAGGGGCTGTGCACCACTGTCTGTGACTTGTGCTCCAGGCATATGCTGGTGGCGTACAGGGCCACAGTTCATGCACAGGGTGGGTGTCACCCCTGTGCCATGGAGGACTGCAGGCTGTGTGTGCACAGTTTTCATGGGCCCACACTGGGGGCTTGGTTGCCACACTACTGCGTCCCTGTGTTATTGTCCCCATGGGTATGGGTGTGTGTTTGCCCCTGCACTGTGTTGCATCCGGTGTGCTGCATGCTTCCACGCACCACTGTGGGTGTCTGTGCTGGCTGCTGTGGCTCGTGGTGGGTCAAGCTATGACACTTGTCTACTGTGCAGGGTGCTGTATCAATGGTGGTGGTGTCAGGGGCACGCCCTTTCCCGTGTGGGGTACCTCTTGTGCCAATACATGTTCGGTCTCTCAGCTGTGCCTCAGAGGGATTGTGCGTGTAGGCACTGTGTCTGCCACTGTTGCATTGCCGTGTGCTGCCACCCACTGCTGGGTGCTCATGGTGGGTCTGGCTTGTATGGTTTAGTGGTACATGTGGTTGCAGTGTGACAGTGAGGGTGGTGGTATGGATGGGGTTTCCTGCAGTGGTGGTCACTGCTCATGGGGGGTGTCTTGGGGTCACGGTGTGCTGTGCACAGGGGGGCTGGTGTGGCATGGGGTGGTCCACCCTCCTTGTGTGGCAGTCTCAGCTTGCCAGTGGGTGTGCTGGGGCACCATGGCCCAGCTGTGCTTTGTTTGCTTGTCCCCATGGGCCAGTGGATATTCCAGCCCTCCCCCAGTTGTGCTGTGCTTGGGGTGTGGGGGTGCATTGTCAGTTCTGCTGTGTGTTCCTGTGCCCATCTGTGGCATGGGTGGTGGGCCCCTACCTACCTCCCTGGTTGTGCAGTTACATTGCTCTGCTGCTGGGGGGCTCCCTGATTGCGCTATGGTGCCTCTGGGCTGCTCAGCTGGGCAGTCCTTGTTGCGCCATAGCGCATCGTATCTGCTCAGCTTCCCCTTCCTAGTTGCGCTATGGCGCAAGTTGTGCGATATTCAGACATTGGCTGTTGGCGCAATTTGGCTTGCTCCTTTTTTTAATATCGCGTCTATTGCACATGGGCGCAATGGACTTGTGCTTGCTCCTGCTATTGAGCACTTTTTGGGCGCAGTTTGAATATCCAGCCCGATAAGTTAAAAACACAAGTATTAAACTGGCACGGTAGTGCCAGTATAATTAGAGTTGCATGGCCACTTCTATGTTAAACCCCAAATTTTGCACTTTAATAACTTTGCAACCATAGGACTGATGCATCCAAATTTTTTCATATGCTGTCAGGTACCATTAATCTCTGGATCTGGCAAGTTTTGTTCCTGTCGGTGGTGCAGTTGTGGAACAGCAGAGTGCAAAATAATGTGAAATTTACCATTTAGGTGCAAATTCTTGCTCGGATGCATCTCCAAAATGGACTGGTGCTGTGGTCTAAAATTGTTAGCATATATTGGGTCTGGGTCACAGATGTGCCTTTTGAAGGTTTGATGAAAACATATTAATCTGATTAAAAGTTATAACTGCTTAAAGTTTCCCATTATCGTCTATGGGAAAAAATATGTGCACTGTGCGAAAGCAGTTTCTGCTTTCTCAAAAGCACTTTTTGCTGCCTCAAATGGAAAAGTCACTGCCATGCTGCTGACATTATGTTTTCAGTTAGCAATGGGGAGAAACGCTGTAATTCAAAAAATGCTGCCCCCTTGGTAAACACCAACAGTTGTACTTACCTAATTTGGGACCAAGAAACATTTTTCTGACCTTATCTTTTTACAATAGTGGCTGGAAATATATTTTATACACTCAGCTGTTGGTAGTGCCACAAATGTGTGGCACTATTTTGCAAAATTGCCCAAATTTGCAGCACTTTTCTTGCAACTACTGGCACTGTTACATGCAAACTGCTGCAAATTTGTGGCAGTTTTTGTGAAAATTGCCACACATTTGCAGCACTACTTTAATAAAATAAAAATGGCCCCCATAAATGGCCAAAATCTTCCCTGTCCATTTTTTGTCCAAATAAGTTCAAAATCATACTTCCTGGCCCCCGTTTAGGTAAATACCTGTTGGTAAACATCTTTTGGTGTTTACCCAATAAAGGATCTGCCTTCCTTTTACTGCCTCGAAGGGGCTGAGGTATGTTTAAAAAAAAACAGTTTCTGTTGATATTGGGGTGCCAAATCCCTGTGTCGCTGGTGGTAGAGGTCCCTCACCCCCCCGTTAGTGTGGGACACTGGGTAGCCCGGTCCCAAAGTCCTGGAATATTTATTTATAAAAAAAATGTTTCTGTCAACATCGAGGTGCTCATTCCCCATGTGAACACTAGATGCCCTCCCTGCCAACCAACTCCCAGTGTCCCCAAAAGAAGAAAATAGTCTCCTAACATTGCTGACAATGGGGTACCCAATCCTCATGTTGGCACCGGAATCTAGCCCCCCAGGAGGGACACTGGGGAACCCACTCCCAGTGTCCCAAGTCATGTCATACATTACCACCACCACCAGTACTCTGGGACACTGAGGAGCCCACCCCCAGTGCCCAAAAATGTTTATTTATCTGTACCTGAAATAAAGAAAACAGTCCCCTGATGTTCTGTTTTTTTTCATGAAAAAATAAATGGTCCCTTGTTGTCTCCCTGTTCCCCTTCCCCCATCCTGACCCACCCACTGAGCATACCACCACACACACACACCCTTGCCCTATATTTACCACCAGAGACCATCATCAGTCATCTTCTGTGTAGCGGGACATGTCTGCATTCTTCAAAGCGGAACCTCAAACTGAAGAATCATGGTAAGTGCTGTATAATGTCTGTCAATTGCACTTTGAACTTACTGTATTTTGATATCTCAGCCATTTCTTGGTATTTTTTCACCAAATTTTGAACATGGTCTTCTTGGAACCCCACCTCATGAACACTGTCACTGTTGTTTCATTAATTGGACCTGTAAGGTGATTTCGAGGCCATTATGTGAAATCACATTTTGGGTCTGATTAATGAAATGACAGTGTGTATTCATGAGGTGGGGTCCCAAAAAGCCCATGTTGAAAATTCGATAAAAAAATACCAAAAAACAGCAGAGTTACATGCTTTCTTTGACATTTTTCTATGCACGCTCCTAACTTTTGCAATTTTTTTTTATTTTCACTCCAAATTTTTAACATTACAATTTTTTCACATAAACTCATAAACAGTATAGCTGTCATTTTTCATATCTTGCCTGAAATGTGCTTTCACACCTGTGGTGCAGAATGGCATGGTCACTGTGTGAAATCACCTTTCAGGACTGATGAACAAAATGACAATGCCAGTGTTCATGAGGTGGGGTTCCAAAAAGACCATGTTGAAAATTTGGTGATAAAATTCCTAAAAATGCCAGAGATACATGTGTCCATTGAATTTATTCTAGGCCCGTGCATAACTTTGCTACTTTTCCATATTTTGCCACCAAAGTTTTTAACTTAGCCATTTTGTCCGACCACCTCATGAACAGTTTAACTGTCATTTTTCACATCCTGCCCAAAATGTGTTTTTGCACCTGTGGAGCAGAATGGCATCATAGTTGTGCATAATTATGTTTTGCCTTGCATTTCACAGTTTATCTGTACTGGGTGACATGAGGTGGGTTACTATGATGGTTATGCTGACAATTTGGTCACAGTTGTTCAGAACATGGAAGTGGGCCCTTTGCTTCCACACCTACATACATATCCACATCTATGGAGGGATTGGATTCCGACCCTGCCAGTAAAATAAGGATACTATTATACTCTCTCAAAAAGTACGAAAAGTAAGAAAATGTATAAAAAAATTGATTAAATAATTAGTTATGGCCTCCTATTACAGAGACAAATGTATGGAAATTTGGTGTTATGGTTCCCAACCCTATCACCCCACCTCACCTCTCACCCTCCACACACCAACAAGCATCAGGGTGTGCCTTGGGGTCATCAGCCCTAACACTCACCCCATTCTCCTATACTATAGTATCTCAGCTTCCTTACACGTGGAATGGGGTGACGGTTAAACCAATGGCCAGGCACCCCAATCACCAGTGTTTGGAGGGTGAACTGAGGTGGGGTGATAGGGTTGAGGACCCTAACATTGAATTTCCATACTTTTGTCACTGTAATAGGAACTTTAACTGATGCATTAACAGATTTTTGCAATGAATATGACATATACATTGTCAAGTGAAAAAGACTTCATAGATGATAATATTGGGATACACCGAGTCATTGCCATTATAATGTTAAACAGGTAATGTCGCAGCATATTGTGCAAACTGGCAGCATATTGTGCAAATTTAGCAGTACTTCTAAGACATGACACTTTGGCAAAATTTAGTAACATATTAGTCAATTCTTTTTTTTTTTACAATTTATGTCTATCCACTATACGACCGAACCATTACTTTCTTAAGCTGTCTTAAAAGGGACAGTCAAATACGTTGTAGAAAGGTGCAAATCTATGTTAAACACATTCCAAGAGATATATATATTTTTTTGAAATTCAAGTTTATTGATTTTAACATAACCCACATAGACAGGTCATTACACATTAATGTCAAGTATCCATTCATGGTATAACTAAAATAAATAAATAAAAGGGGATACAACACCCCCAACAACCTCAAACCCCCTCCCTCAACCCCACCCTCCTATTCCTTCCTTCCAAAACAACCCAACCAACCACCCTACTACCAGCCATAAAGTACCCACCCTCCACTCCACAAAAGCCCTTACAGAGTGTGCAATACAATTGTATGTCTAGTTCTATCAACTAGTTCACTGCAGAATCATATCCTGATCATGTAGTCAAAATCAGAGGAGGTAGATGGGAGAAGGGAAGGGAAGAAAACCACGTTGGGCATCAGAGAGGACTTCAAGAGATCATTGGTGCAAATATAATGCATACAGATTGCCCCACTTTTTGTAGAACAAGTCCATATGATTGCATAAGCTGGCCACAAGTCTCTCCATGTTGAAGCAAATTGAGAGTTCCATCAACCATTCAGAATAGGTCAGGGTCAGTTGGTCGGTCCAATGTCTAAGGACTAGTCTTTTGACCACTATAGACACTAAGGCCATGTGATATCGGTGTTCCAGGCAATCTATGGTGGAGTAGTCACCTAGAATACATATATCAGGCGTAAAAAGGTTGGCAAGGCCAAGTATAGGATCTAGATTGTCCTGAATAGAGGTCCACAACGGGGCAACCTTAGTACAATGCCAGAAAATATGGAGGGAATTCCCTTCACTATGTGAGCACCTGGAGCAGAGGGGAAGAGGTAGTTTATTGAGACGGAACAATTTTGGGGGGATATAGTACATATTGTTTAATATGTAGTACTGGGTGAGTCTAAACCTATCTTGGGTGTGGTATCTGTGCAAGTCCTTCCAAATTCGGGTCCAGTTGGGAGTGGAGTCTGGGAGTAAAGAAAGCCAGATGTGGGAACCTTCGATCGAATTCGGGAATTTGTAGTCCAGTAGGAAGGAATATATTAGGGAGATGGAGTGTGGTTTAGAGGCAAGGGTAAAAATGTGGGAGAGGAAGGATTGGACCTTAGGTTCTCGAAATTGTGAGCCAAATTTAGCTAGCGATAAGATGTTCTAATTGGTATAGTTTGAAGATCCTATTATTGGGGATAGCAAATTTAGCTAGTATATTGGGGGATGAGAGGAGGAACCTTGGTCATAGTAGCATTCTAGAGTAGTTTCCTTAATTTGTGGAAGCCACTCAGGGGTGATTATTGAGTTGCTCAGTTTGATATTGGGGTTGAGGATGATGGGTTGTGCTAGGTCCATTTTAGGGAAGATTTTAAGGAAATGTAGGCATTGAAAAAGAGATTTAAGAGATGTGAAGATTGTTTGATCGGATAGCCAATGTGAAAGCACTGATAGGAGTATAGAAAATTGCATAGGGGTCTATTTTAATCTCTGAAAGGATCTGCCTCTCAATTTGAAGCCAGATCGGGGGGAATGGTTCAGCATGGGTTGAGTACCATCTACCTAGTTTGCAAAGGTGGGCAGCCCAATGATAAAATGTTAGGTTGGGAAGTCTAAGACCACCTTTATCTTTAGGGAAGGATAGTTTGAGAAAGGAACGTCGAACTGCTTTCCCTCACCAAATAAACTTTGAGAAGATTGTGTGGAATTGATATAAGTAAGAAAGTGGTAACCAGAGGCCTAGAAGGTTGAGGGGATAAAAGATACTGGGAAGAATGTTCATCTTAATAATGTTAATCCTACCCCGCAGAGAAATAGGGAGGTTAGACCATCTTTGTAAATCTAGTTGGATATGAGTCTTAAGGCCATCTAGGTTAAGCTTCCTAAGCAAGGAGTGATCTGAGGTAAAGTGGATGCCTAGGTATTTAATTGATTTAGAGGACCATCTCATACCAAATTTAGTAAGTTCGTGTTTATATGTATGGGAGTTCAATGGGAGTATTTCGGATTTTGATATATTCAGTTTGTATTGAGAGAGGTTGCCATATTGAGTTATAAGTTGAAGCGTGTGTCCTAGAGAAGTGGCTGGGTGAGTGACATGGAGTAGTATGTCATCAGCATAGACTGAGAGGACTAACTCCTGTTGATGTATCAAACAACCTTGAATAAGTGGGGAAGATTTAAGTTTAAGAAGAAGGGGTTCGAGATACAGGTTGAACAAGAAGGGTGAGAGAGGGCAGCCTTGTCTGGTACCAGTGTGAAGGTGGAAGAGAGAGGAGAAAACACCATTACAGTATATCTTGGCTGAAGGGGATTTGTATAAAACCTGGATCCACTTGAGGAAAGAGGCTGGGAAGCCCATCTTGGTCAGCGTAGCCCAAAGGAAAGACCAATTGACTCTGTCAAATGCTTTCTCTGCATCTAACAAAATCAGGGCCATTGGAAGGTGGGATGATTGGGTGATGTGAGAAATATGAGAAAGGGTTCTGAGGTGATCTGCTGGAGAGCGAGATTGAACAAATCCAGCTTGTTCCGGGCTAAGGAGGTGGGTCCAGATTTTCTTCCAAGAGATATATGTTGAAAACCTGCTATAGTTAAGGTCCATTCATAACCTTGCCACTGCTTTAATATGTTGATTTTGTTCTCAGGTTAATGTTTAATATTCACAATTATGAAATCATTTAACATCTTTGTAGAAGACAACTGTCTTTGTTCCAGCAACTATTTCTAGACCCTTTTGATTATTTACATCTTGTATTCTTTAGATACCAGTACTTTTGTTTGAATCCAAAGCTGACTTTGTCAAATGTATGATATTAAATAAAGATGTTAAACCATATTTCTTTAGTGATTGATCAAGGTTTATGTACCAAAGAGCGAAAAGACATGTCTATTATTATTATTATTATCAATTTGTTAATTTTATCATGCTTTCAATATAGGATTTTCTGAGCTAGAAGTAACACAATGCAAAAATGATAGCGCACAGATATCAGCTACACCTGTAATTAGTAAGACAGGGCATTAATTTAATCCCCTAGGAAATCTATAGAGATAAACTGGGGCAAACCCCAAATCAGATGTCGATAAAGATTTTGTATCAGTACCAGCCCAGAGGCTATTTTTTTCATTGCCCCATATTTCCATACCATACAACATAAAATAATTTACTTTTGCTTGATATACAGTATATTGAGACATGGCAGTATAAGAATGGTTAGAGTAGCTTATTGCAAATCTGCTTATGACAATAGTCACAGCTCTAGCTGATTTTTTTTTAGTTTAGTTACTACATGTGTGAGTTACAATTACCAGAATCTGTTAATTGTTATTCCTAAATATACAAAAGATTCTACCTTTTCTAAAGGGATAAAATCTAATTTCCAGCAGAAAGTAAAGTTCTTTGGTTTTCCCAAAAGTTTACATTTTTAACTTGACTTTTGGGTTTTCAGTTTTAGATCTAAGTTGTCCAGTTTAGGCATAACATTATTTAAAACTTTTTGCAGCCCACATGTTGTTCATGAAATGAGAAACACATCATCAGCATATAGTAGAATGTTTATAAAACTGTCACCTATCTTTGGGGCATCATTGTTTTCCAGTTCTAATTCCTCCATTGTTTTATCTATTTATAGGCAGAACAAAAAGGGTGCTAGCAAGCATCCTTGCTGTACCATGTTTACATACTGATATTTTATATGGCAAATTTCCCTGGATTGTGTAATGGACTGAAATTTTATTATTGTTATGCATAGCTATTTTCTTGGTATTCGATATATACTGAACCTAATCCAACTACATAGATCTTCTGCTTGATAAATTCCTTATAGGGAGAATTCAAACCTATCTTTCAGAATTCTATTTATTCTTCTCTAGAGAGTTTTGGAAGTCTATTTTCATGCACTAACTAAACCCATTAAAAAGATTGTTCTAGAGATTTGGAAGTCTATTACAATGCACTGACTGAAGGTAGGGCAGTGGCCACAGCTCTGCACCATGGACACAGGGGGGAGGGAGGTGTGCACTAGTCCCTTCACAAAAGAAAGGGTCCTACAAGAGCTCAATAAGCTCAGGGTGGATAAGACAATGGGACCTGATGGCATACATCCCAGGGTACTAAAGGAGCTAAGGGTGGAACTAGCAGAGCCATTATCAGAACTGTTTAGTGAGTCTCTGAGCAAAGGAGAAGTCCCAGAAGACTGGAGAAGGGCTCATGTGATCCCGCTCCACAAGAGTGGTAGCCAGTAGGAGGCAGGAAACTACAGACCAGTCAGTCTTACCTCAGTAGTGGGCAAGATTATGGAGACACTCCTTAAGGAAAGGATAGTGCAACACCAGGAATCCATAAGAACACAGGATCCAAGACAGCAGGGGTTTACAAAAGGAAGGTCCTGTCAAACTAATCTCATTGATTTATTTGACTGGGTGATCAGAGTGGTGGACCAAGGGGGAGCAGTTGATGTTGCCTACCTTGACTTCAGCAAAGCTTTCGATACTGTTCCACATAGAAGATTGATTAATAAGCTGGGTAGGCTCGGGTGGGTCAGACATTGGTCAACTGGGTGGCAAACTGGTTGACGGGCAGAAAACAGAGAGTGGTGGTAAATGGTATACAGTCAGAAGGGATGTAAGTCACAAGTGGGGTACCACAGGGATCAGTCCTGGGGCCAGTCTTCTTCAATATCTTCATGAGTGACACTGCAGAAGGACTGGAGGGTAAGGTTTGTCTGTTTGCAGATGACACCAAGATCTGCAACAGAGCAGATGATACAGATGGTGTGGGCAGAATGAGAAGAGATCTGGATAAACTAGCAAAATATTCGGAAGTGTGACAACTGGGGTTTAACACAAAGAAGTGCAAGATCATGCACATAGGGAAGAGAAACCCTGAAACCACCTATAGGCTGGGAATGGAGTTGTTGGCAGTCACTAGGGAAGAAAGAGACTTGGGCATCATCATCACGGATGACCTGAAATGATCCAAGCAGACCTCTAAAGCAGTAGGTAAGGCTAGAGAGATGTTGGAGTGTATTAGTATGGGGTATCACAAGTCGGAAGAGGGAGGTAATAATCCCTCTTTACAAGTCACTGTTTAGGCCTCATCTGGAGTACTGCATGCAGTACTGGAGGCTACACCTTCACAAGGACATTAACCAAATTGAGGCAGTCCAGAGAAGGGCAACCAAAATGGTGCCGGGACTGCATCAGAAAACATATGAGGACAAATTAACTGAACTCACTATGTATACCTTAGAGCAAAGGAGGGAGAGAGGTGATATGATTGAAACATTCAAACACCTTAAGGGCATTAACAAGGTGAAAGAGTCTAACATGTTTCAATATAAGAACAAGCATTTGTCAATGCCGAATGTTGTCGTGCTGACATTGGCTTTGGTAGTGCAGTGCGGAAACACATTTTTGGCAGGATGTGAAAAATGACAGCTGTACTGTTCATAAGGTGGTGTAAAAAAATGACAGTGGTAAAAATGTGGCATGTAAGTATTGCAATTTGTGAAGTTACAAGGGTGCATGGGAAATGCGAGATGCACACTTGTAACACAGTCATTTTATGGAGTTTTGGCACCAGATTTTCAACATAGGCATTTTACCACCTCTGCTCATGTACAGTGTCACTGTAATTTCCTCAAACTGTCCCAAAAAGTGATTTCTCACAAGGAGTGCGCTATTCTGCGCCGGACGTGTGAAAACACATTTTGGGCAGGATATGTAAAATGACAGCTGTACTGTTCATCAACAGGTGTGGAAAAATTCCAATGGTGAAAATCCAGAGTGAAAATATTACAAATGCACAATGTTACGAGTGTGCATGCAAACTGCATAACGCACACTTGCAACACAGTCATTTTATGGAGTATCATCACCGAATTGTCAACATAGGCATTTTAGGACCTCTGCTCATGAACAGTGTTACTGCCATTTTCGTAATCTGCCCTGAACACTGATTTCCCACAGTGACTGTGGCATTGTGTGCCGGAAGTGCAGAAACACATTTCGGCCAGGGTGAGAAAAATGACAGCTGTATTGTTCACAAGGAGGTGTAGAAAAATGACAGTGTTGAAAATCTGGCCATGAAAATATTGTGAATTCGTGAAGTTATGAGCGTGTGTAGCAACTGCACAATGCACGCTCATAAAACAGCCATTTTTTGGATTGTTTTCCATCAAATTTGTAATATAGGCTTTTTGAGAGCCCTCCTCATGAACACTGCCACTGTCCTTGTGTTAATCGGTCCTGAAAGGTGATTCTGTGCAGTGACTTTGAAATCACCTTTCGGGACCGAGTAATGTCATAACTGTGACAGAATTAATGAGGAGGGGTCCCAAAAACCCCATGTTGAAAATTTGGTGCAAAAATCCCCAAAAATGCCCGAGATATGCATCAAAGTTGAAAAGAAACTATTTATTCCATTATACAGCTTACCGGCATTTCCTCAGTTCGTGGTCGGCTTTAAAGAGTGAAGATGTGTTCCCGGTCCACCGAAGATCGCCGCACCAAGCTCCGGAGGTAAGTATGGGATGGGGTGGTGGGGAGGCAGGGTACACAGTGGGTGGGAAGGGAGACTATGAGGGACTGTTTTCGGTTTACAGGTACTAAAAAAACATCATGGACGGTTTTCCTTTTTACAGGTGGATTCTTTTTTGAGGGGTACAGTAGATGATGAGGATTGGGCACTCCCATCGGCACAGAAGAGGGGACATCATGCCGACAGGGAGTGACCTCTCCTATCGGCACATTAAATGGGAAGGGGATGAATGCCGATGGGATTGGGCACCATCAGCAAAACAACTAAAGCAGGGGACATTCTGCTGATGGGAGGGCTCTCATCGACATACTTTTGAGGGCAGGTAAGCTGACCGGGGGATTGGGCACCCCAAAATTGTGGCCCTCAAGGGTTAATGGCAGTTTCCAAAAGCAAAGAAGTAAATTTTAATTTTTCTAATCTGTCAAAATATTTGGTCGTATAAGCAGGAAAGTTGTTCAACATTAACAAATGCTTGTGAATAGAATGATGGTGGTTTAAAACTTATTTGATGTGGCTGTATATCAGAATGTCACATAAAGATGAAAAGCTGTTGGTCTTATTCAATAGTTGGGAATGAGAAACAGAATGTATTTCACACACATGGTGCAGGAATTGTGGTGTGTACTTGGCAGCCAGCCCATATCAGAACATGAAAACTTAAAAGCACATACTCATACCTGGTGCAAGAGGGCTCCAGTAAATGCACAAACAAGCATCAGTTTTCTCTTGCAAATTTATTTAGCCAAAATGCTAAATGTTTAGTTCTCCAAGAAGTGCAACATTCAAAATAACGTGGGATTTTCCCTCAGTCCCTCATGCAATCTGCAACTTCACGATGGCACTTCGATCCTCTGACCTTCCTCAGGGAGTAAGGCAAGTGCAGACAAGTTACTGCACTTACAGTATATCTGGTTCCACATGATGATGTGTTAACGGCTACTTTATTGCTAATGATACAAAGACTGTTACATTAGAAGGATGACAAAACAAATGCATGAGCAAAAATGCCATATATAAAAGAGTTCTGCTGGCCCAGTGGTGTGGAGGGCTGAAGCAATGAATGCCATACCTCCTCTCATGTTGGCGACTCATGTTCATGAAGGAGCATGGATTGACAGGGGTCAGTGGGATGGGAGAGGATCGAGCATCCCAGGAACTGCTCTCCTCTACCGGGGAGGGGAGCTCAGCCATCTTGGCATCTGATGCCACTGGGTGGAGGCCCAGTGGTAGTGCAAATTGTGAGCAGCTCAAAGGGCAAGGCTGTAACTCTGCAGTACATGTTCTCCTCCACATGCATGTACTGACATGTCTCCATGGCAGGGGTCATGGAGAGAACATGGAAAAAATGGGATGACTGGCTTAATAAAGTTTTACCTGTACTCTTATGGCTCACGCCACTATTTGACTCAGGGGGGACTGGATATGTTGACCAGGGAGGGGAAGCATGGCTCCCCCACCAGGACCCCCGTAATGGGAAATCAATGGGAGACTTGCACCCCAGGTTGAGAGAGACAGGCACCAGTCATGGGGGTTGGGGACATGGCTGAGAGCCTGTCCACCATCCATGTTGCTAAAAAGCTATATAGAAATGAAAGAATTCCTTTTCTGTATTCCCTGTGTTATTGTCATTTTCTTTTAACGTTAACATGTTTATTGAAAACATTTCCAGTTTTACAACACAACACAGTTGTGACAATAACAACTAGAGAGCTACAAACAACAGTAAGAGTTATTGTCATTTTCAATACAGTCATTGGGCCCAATTCCAAGACAGCGGGGAGAGCATGGCACAAAGTATGCCAGTGTGTAAAGTTATGTCAGTACCTCTGTGACATGCAAGCTGCACCATATTCCAAGGGAATCACCAGATATGATGGAAAATGCCGAATTACGCATGTCGCAAGTTACACCTGCAAGACATGGCGTAACCTGCAATAACAGCATAACATTACTTATGTCACAACCCGACGAGCATATAAAAGTGTGCAAGATGCAGACATGGCATAGGAGCTACGGGAAAGATGGCGGGTAATGGTGAAGAGGCAGCAAGCTGGAGTAAAAAATGTAAGAGGAACTTTACACACAGGGACACTGATATTCTTCTGGATGAACTGGAGGCCCAACCAGAACTGCTCATGGGCAAGGGAGGGGAATGGGAGCAGCGCCTCAGGTGGAAGGAGGCATGGGAGGAAATAGCCAAGAAGGTCAGTGCCATCTCTAATGTGAGGTGCACCATGCGCGATATACAGAAGTGCCTAAGCAACCTGAAGTGCCATGCCAAGGCCAAGGAGGCCCAGAACAGGTGGCAGATGGTGGCCACAGGAGGTGAGACCCCTCAGTAGCCACAAAGAGAGGGTGCTGGCATTCATGAGCCAGCACAGCATCCATGGGGACACGGATCTTGACATGTTGCAGATGGACTTAGGGACGGGTAAGTGTATGGAGGTCACTGCCTGCAGTGGGTGTGACAGCACTGCAGTGGTGTGAATGGTGGATGCATGTACAATGCCCAACCAGCTGTCTCCCTAATGTTGAACAATGCCCCACACAATGTGGAACAATTGGACAATATGTGGAACACCAAAGCAAACATTCCCTAAAAAGTCCAGGGCACTGTATAAATGTGTATTGTATGGTCAGAATGTCTATTATAAAGGAAAGGAACAATGCCCAAAAGGGAGGGTGATATACTGGAATAACAGCCCACCTAAGGTGGTATGGCCCAAGACCACCAGCCAAGTGCACGCAACACCCGAGAAGGAACATTATCCCAGCAGAACACCCACCCTGGTGAGCAGTATGCCTATCATACAATGTCATGGTATAGTATACAGACAACAATAATGTTCAAGAATGTGTTAGGTAGGGTGTAACAATATCGACGAGTCTTAAAAGACAGTGCAAACAATCATCATGTGGCAACAGCCAATGTAGCAATAAATCAGCAAGGTGAACAGCATGGATGTTATGCCAGGATAACATCCCTGATGTGATGGCCAACTGACCAATTAGAAGCCAGGAGTTGTGCATGCCATTGTATAATAAATAATATAACATATGCATCATGTACCATAGAGTGTTGCAGTCCGGTTGGAACACTGAGGTAGAGCAGGGCCACACAATATGGAACAGAGACCAGATGGGAGGTAATATGAGAGACTGGACCCTGTAATGTGGTACAGCCGAGAGGAATGCATGCAGTATAGTCAAGACATGAGGAGGCAGCACTGATGCACTGTTCTTCCCCCCCCACAGGTGCAGCAGCAGCAGATAAAGAGGCGGGTAAGCTGATGGCCAGCACTGCCCACAGTGCATGGGACAGTGATGCAGGGGCGGGAATGGAGGCAAGTATGGTAGGCATGACATGGGAGGTATCACTGATTCACTGATGTCTCCCCACAGGCATAGCAGCAGTGGATACAGGGTTTATGGACAGTGGTGACACAGGTGCACAGTGGGACCACAGGCAGCCGACCACCTGATAGGCCACTGCAATGCACACCCCAGGTGGTGCTGATGTGACACAGCAGGACACAGCCAGGACACCAGTGGTGGGGGAGCATGAGGCGTTGGAGGAGCAACAGTGGGAGGAGGAGGAGGGGTTTGACCTCAGCGACTTCCTCAGCTGCGGAAGCCATGGGTATGAAGTTGCACCAGACATGAGCCCTGTATCATACCACAGGCTGTAGGAGGCCCTGAACAGGACCACGCCATACCCAGAGAAGGACTGCCTGCAGACACCCACCAACTACGCAGGGTTCTGACAGACACTAGTAATGGCACATGCAGAACGGAGGAGATGCTGGGCAACATCAGGCTCAGCATGGATGCGCACCATGCTGTGTTGGAGGAGCACATGGGCACCCTGATAGGGGTGTTTGAGATAGGGACACACACTACAGAGGCAGCCATTGATCACTTGGTGGATGCCATGGTCACCACCCAGGCCTGTGCACAGGCACAGACGTGAGCCATCATTCACTTCCATGTAGAATAAGCACCAGGAATAGTGGTGCTGTTAGGATACTTAAAACTTTACAAAACTACATACTGCAGCACCCACTCACTTGGCCATGGCTATGGAGGGGTTGGTGGCCCAGCAGACGAGACAGGTGGATGCACTGTCCACCATGCTACAGGGTGCCCACACAGGCCTGCACCCGCGAGATGCTGCAGCGAGGGACGCCACCACACAAGCGCCGCAGGAGATGCACGTGCCACCAGCACCACCACAACTGCTACCGACAGCAGTGGTGACAACATTGCCACCACCAGAGGCGGAAGACCAAGCAGCAGCACCCTCCCCACCATCACCACCACTACTGGCCCCATTGAGCAGCAGCTTCCACCACCACCAACACCCCCATATGCGCCAGCAGAGGTGACCTCACCACCACTGGCAACACCTGAGCCACAGGCACCTTGGCTCCCTTAGCTATCAACACCTGCAGCACCGGTGCTACAGCAGCCCTCACCACCCACAGCAGCAGCACCAGCGGCAGCACAGGTGGCCAGAGTGCCAGGGAATAGGGCTGGATCAACACATGCTGCCATGGCCGTGGGGCGGAAGATGCTGCGCACAGGGTGCATGACCAACTGGAGGCATCACAGCCGGCAGCACACTAGCAGGCTCTGGAAGGCAGTGGGCCACATGTTACAGGACCAGAAACTGTCCCAGAACATGCACCAACCATCCCATAGAGGTGCAGAAGGTCCCAGAGGACAGCATTGCTGCCAGAACCATTGGATAGTGGTGGCCCAGCTGTCATTCACCAGGGGCAGGGTGGGCCCAGTGCTACCACTGGGCAGCCAAGTGCAAGAGGACTGGGCAGTAGCAGCAGACAACTGACTGCCATGCCACTTTGGCATGCCACTGCTATGGGGGGTGGGCAGTGAGCAGTGTGGCAGTCCAGGAGGGCACCGGATCCTGATGTGTGGTGTGTATGTGGGGTGTGCGTGAGCATGTTTGTGTGTGTGCGTGGGTGCACTGTGTGGGGGTGTGTGGCCACTGTAGTGCAGCACATGTGTGTGTGCTTTGCACTATCTCTGTGTGTGGGTATGTGTGTGGGATTGTCACTACTGTACTGTTAAACTGCACTGTGTCACATCCTATGTCACCTGCACTAAGTAAAACACTATGCACTATACATCCATGTGGTCTCTTTCATTACAACCACTCTGACAGGGCATTTCGCATGTCACACAAATCCGGTGCCTGTGTGAGTGGCATACCGCATGTCGCATATACTCGACCTGCACATAGGCCGCATATCTGCGGTATGCACCAATGCATGACACATATGCACGGTACCACTCTGCAGTGCACATGAAGCCGGTACGTGCGACATGTGCGAGGAGAGGAGTGTAGGCAGAAACAAGGCCACAGACCGAACATGCTGGAGAGATGGGTGGATCTGGTAGCAGTTGTATGCAGCAAACACCAATTTGGAGCCACACAGGTCCCTAATACACAGTAGGCCGAGGTGGGACACACCCTGCAAACTGGTAAGTACTGGGAGAGTGCAGTAACTGAACCTATGCTACAGACAGTACTACATTCAGTTGCTAATGTTGTGTAAATATCTGTTTCTCCAGGATAATCACACCCTGACTATTGGTGAGTACTGGGACAGTGCACCACACCATCCTATGCTACAGACAGTACTACATACAGTTGCTAATGTTGTGTTAAACTCTGTTTATCCAGGAGAGCCATGCCCTGACTATTGGTGAGTACTGGAACATTGTACTACCTGCAGATATGCACCTGACTGTACTACATACAGTTGCTGATGTTGTGGTTCACTCTGCTTGTCCAGGATAGGCACACCTTAAACATCTTTTGTGCCTATGCAATTCATGAATGAAGCCCACCACTGTTTTTGCTTCCACCACCTCCACTTACAGACTGCTCCAGGCATCTACAACTCTTTAAGTGAAGCAGCACTTCCTCACATTGATTCTAAACTCCCCCTCAGCTTCATTGCATGCCATCTTATCCTGGTGAACCTTCACTTCTGAGAATCACTCCCCTCCTGTACCTTGTCCACCGCAAGATATACTTACAGGTTTCTATCATGTTCTTCCCCTCCCTCCTCTCTTTCAGGGTGTATATACTGAGATCCTGTAGTCTCTCCTCAGTGAGTTTTTGATACAGCCATTGCACCATTTTAGTTGCCTTCCTCTGGACTGCCTCCACCATATCTCTGTCCTCCCTGAGATGTGGTCTTAAAAACTGGACACAGCACTTTAGGTGGGGTCTCACCAATGACCAGAACAGTGGCTGCTTCTTTCCTTCTGCTGATGATTCCCCTCCTTGTGCCCCCAAGCATCTCACTGGCCCTGCCTACCGCCTTCTTGCACTGCTCTGCCACCTTGAGACTATCAAATAATATAACCCAGCGGTCTGTTTCCTGCATTGTGATATCTATACCCAAGGCCCCTGGAATTCTGCAATTCTGTGGTTGTGGGATTTTCTGCAGAATTTGCATCATGCCACAGAATTCATATAGTGCCACAGAATTCACTGTTTTTGGTGAATTTTCATTGAGATATGCAGTTTTTCCATAGAGCAAGGCTCCCATACCAATCTTGTTTATCTTGAAGCCCCTCTTCTATGTTTGGCATTTGATGTCATCAGTGACATCATATCATATTTTAGCCAATGGCAGGATTGCATTCTGTCACAGAAATGAATAAATCATGCCGCAGAAATCAGAAAATGCTGCTGCAGAAGCCTAGGTGCCCTGCTGCAGAAATCACAAAATATTGCCGCAGAGCACTAGGGACCCTGTCTGTACCTCCCACACCCACGTTATCTTCTGTCCCAGACATTGTCTGTCTTAGGTGAATGATTTTGCACTTTTTTGCATTGAAACCCAGCTGCTATACCCTCAGCCACTCCTCAAGTTTTTCTCAGGTCTCTACTGATTCTTTCCACAACCAGCAGAATACCAATCCTATTGAAGATTCCGGTGTCATCGGCAAAGAAGCCTGTCTTCCCATCCAGCTCTTTTGCAATGTTGCTTTTAAAAACATTGAAGAAAACTAGCATATAGAGTGACAGTATTTCTTGAAGATCATGAAATAAAAGCATGAGGTATCAGATAAACAAATGGAAATAAAGAAAACCAGCAAGACATGCTAAAAATCTACAGGAGGCGTTTTGTTCCATTCATGCTGAATGGCTAGACATGCTAACCTGATGTTTGCTGGCTGGCAAATTAAGACTGTGCTCACCTGTATTTAGAGTATCTTTTTGATTTGGTGCAGCGCAGAATGACCAACATAATCAGAGGTATGAGAACAGAAGCAATAGGGAGATTCTAGAGGACATAAATACATTAACCCATGGAAAACTAGGCAGAGAGGGAACATGATCTCAGAAACATAGAAACTGATGGCAGATAAGGGCCACTTGATCCATCCAGTCAGCCCTTTTTTGTTGTATTGCTTATGCTGTAGACCCTTCTGGGTCTACAGCACTTTCTCTTCCACTCCACCTATCCCTTATTGTTCCCTTGTGCTTATCCCTGGCTCTTTTGAATCCCACCACTGTTTTTACCACCACTACCTCCAATGAAAGACTGTTCCAGGCATCCACCACCCTTTTTGTGAAGAAGTATTTCCTCACATCTCTCCTGACCCTACTCCCCCTCTAGCTTCATATCATGACCCCTTGTTCTAGAGCACCTTTTCATCCAAAAAATACCTCCCACTTTTATCTTATTCATCCCCCTTGAGGTACGTAAAGGTCTCAGTCATACCCCCCTTTACCTCCTGTCCTCCCGGATGTATGTGTTTAGTTCCCTTAGCCCCTTCTCATAGGATTTTTGATGTAGACCCTATACAACCTTGGTAGCCCTCCTTTTGATGGCCTCCACACTGTCTATGTCTTTTGTAGTCTCCAAAACTGGACAAGGTACTCCAGGTGGGATCTTACCAAAGACCTATATAGTGGCAATACCACTTCCTTCTTCCTGCAGATAATAACCCTACCTATACACCCCAGCATCCCACTAGCTGTCCTGATAGCTTTGTCACATTGTTTAGCCACCTTCAGGTCATCCAATATGATTAATCCTCCCCCAGCCGTTCTCCTCTTTTCAAAAAGTAAAGTCAAAATCACCATAATAAACTTTAACAAAGTCTTTCCCATACTTAAGGGCATCAACAAAGTGAAACAGACACTGATGTTTTAACCGGTTTGCTCCTGCATGATGCATGGATGCACTCTGAACTCAAAGGTGCTAAATTCAGGGGTATCATTAGGAGGCCCTTCTTCTCCCCGACACTGATGCACCTGTGGTTCAGCCATCTAGGGGAGACTGATATGAAGACAGTCAATACTGCGAAATACAAGGTGCTCCACTTTAGGAGGAAAACAGAGGTAGGACCTGCACACTGTGCATGGCATGCTCACCTTAGAAAGAACAAGGCTGAGAGAAGACACAATCCCAGTTTTCACATTCTGGAGCTAAGAAGCAGTAATAAATGTCTAAGCTTAGGAATCTCTTTGTCTCCCATAGGTTAGTGAGCATGTGGTACAGCCCACCACTGGAGTCAGAGGGCAAAAGACAGTACAGGACATTAAGGTAAGCCCAACAACATTGATGCTTACCTAGTGAATCACTGAATAACCTGAGTTATAGACTGGGTAGGGAACCCATTTAAGTTAGTACATGTCCACACAGCATACTTATTCATACTTGCCTTTGAAGTTGGGGAGACATGATGGACCAAGAGTTATTTCTGTCCTAACAGTTCTATTGTGCAATATAGTGCAAGCCTTCAAGATAAATAGCCGGGGCAAGTGTCTGCTTACCAAGGGAATCACATGGTACCATGGGTAGTTAAGTAAGCATAGAAACATACAATTTAACAGATAGAAAAAGGTTTATTTTCCATCTAATCTGCCTGGTTTGCACCTTACTTCCATCAATCTAACACTGGTAGGCCCTAGACAGTGTGCTTTGCTGGAAGCTTCACCGTGTCTGATGAGCAAATCCCCTGACCCCCTTCCCTCTCTGTCATTTTCAGCAGACCCATGTGTCTGACCTCCCTCTCTTGAGACCTACAGTCATCTCAGGGTTAACCATGCAGTGACCTACCAGGAGGTTTGGTAACCCTACAAATTAGTACATGCTTTTACAGCATAAATATGAATCCTTGATTATAATGTGGGATTGCAGGTCTGATGGACCTAGAATCTCCATCTCCCTTAGTGGTCTTGCTTATTGTTTTGTACATTTGAAACAAAAACTGACCAGCTGTAGTGATGTATCTTTGACTGCTTTGCTGGATGAATTGTTCTTGAAGTGAAATACTTGTTTTAAGATTTCACTTCCTGTACACTGTTTCTTTTTGCATCAACAACAGTGCTGCAGCGGATAGGGGAAAAGCAGTTTAACACAAGTTTTCTGAGCAGTTAAAAATTAACCAGCTCCTCAGTGAGTCATTCCACACTGTCAATCTCTGACCTACTTAGCAGTCCTTTTACAGTTTCTTATCAGCATCTTTCTTTTGACTTTTATTGATCACAATCGTGCTGCAAGCAGCTTTTGTAGACTGTCTCTTGGATTGAAATTTACCTTAGCTCTTTCATTTTCTATGGAATGTTCTGACACTGACTTCCTTCTGCTGTCCCCTTCCATATGTGAAAATATTGTTTATTTTCAAATATGTCTATTGTCAAAAGATGCATTTTAATCTTACTTATATATCTTGTTATGGGTAGATTACATTAGCTTGTGAAGCATTGATCAGCAAGTTAAATTTCAGTAACTACTGAGTGGTGTAGTTTAAATACAGAATTAACTGCCAATGCAGTTGGTTTATTTTGCACCAAAATGTTTTCCAGTGTATGAATGGAGTTGGCTATTCAAAATAAAATTAAAAAAAAGGATTTGAAATCATTTGTAGATGGCAAGCTTAATAATGAATTCAAAATAGTACAGAAAACCAACATTTGAAACATGATGGAAACTTGATTGCAGCAGCTGTGTTAGGGAAAAGGATTCTTCACAGAAAACAATCTTTATTTTCAAAAATGAGGCTCAAATGCTGTATTGTAATTCTCAGGTACAGTAGTTTAAAATAATGGCTATAACTAAATGGTCATGCACAAAAGTAATTCATAATGCATGTTATCCGACATAAAAAAAGTAAGATTTTCATACAGTTGTACCAATTAGCCTTCATAGCAATAGCTGGCCATGGTATTTTCCACTGCAATACCAATAGTGGATGCTATGGCTCACAAAGCACTAAGCTAAATTGTAATGATAGTGATTGCTATCACATTGTGGTATGTTATAGAAATCACTGTCATTACTGTACTTATGGTGATGGCTACAACTGTAAGAAAAATGGCTTTCAAATTGTAATAATAATTATGGTACATGCTGTTTGCATTAGGCATGTTGACACCTAGCTGACTGAACAGATAATTCCAGTCATAATGGGCGATGATTTATACTCCTACTGAATGTGTTCAAATTATTTCTCAGACTTGAAAACATTTTTTGTTTTCTTTTATGAAAGACATAGATAATTCAGAATACCTCTGAGGAAGAGGAAAACCAGGGCAGGCTAGACGGACTGATTAGTCTTTTTCAACCAACATTATCTAGGTTTCTATAGAAAGGTTTCAATTTGTTTCCACTCAGATAGTTAAACTGAATGAAAGCATGGACTGGAGGTATTCTCAGGTTGGGGTCAAGGTAGTTGTTCCCCACCATCTCTGGTATGAGTCACCCCTCATCAGCCACCAGGACAGGGGACTGCACTGTACTGTTGTGTATGCGCTGGTGATCAGACTCCATTCGGGGTGGCTCACTCCCTCTATCAAAGATAGATAATTCAGCCCTGAGATCTGACTGGTTTAGCTTCACTCTGCCAGTTTTACTGAGATACATGACTCAAAGAAGGAACCAAGGGCACAGAAAGACATAAGTAACTGAATTACAAAAAAAAAAAACATGTCAGCAGTGCTGGCTCCAGGTATGTTGTAATAATTTATTTAAAATAAAATGCTTGATTTCTCAGCTGCCACCCATCTGCCCTCCATTACATAGCCTTTACCTCCACTCCAGACTAAAAGGGATGGTGGACAGAAACTGAGACAAACATAATGAATATCTTAAACAAAATTATTTTTATTTGAAGACTATAGCATGATGTTCAAAGGGAGGGGGAGAGCTCTTCTCCCATCCCCTATTTAAACATCAGGCCACCTCTCGCTGTGCTTCAAGCATTTTGGCAGTGCAGGTGACTGTGTGGGCTGGTGGCTGCTCCTTTCTCCCCTCCCATCTCACTTTCTCTCTTCTCCTTTCCCTTGTCCTTGCTTTCTTTCCGCTTTGGTCTTTGGTTTCTGATCCAGTGTTTCTGTGCTTGGTTGTGTGCTTGCCTGTTCCCCCCCCCCCGTGTTGTTTTCTCTTTCCCTTCCTCATTTGCAACTCCCCTCACTCCCCTCACTGTTCTTTGTGCTTCTTTCTGCTCTGTGCCTCTTTCTTCACTATCTCTGTTTGCTTGTTGTGCTTTTTGGGGCTTGCTCCTTTGGAGCAGTCTTTCCACCCCCATTGGCTTCCGGTGTCCCATTCCATTTGCTCGGCATCCTAGATTAACACCACCGAGGCCTCTCGACTTGGATTTTCTCCTGGGTTGCATTTTCTGCCTTGCTCGAGCTCCCCTTCATGCTGCCATTCTTTACCCTCTGAACTGCACTCTCCAGCACCAAACTCCTTCTCGTGAAACAAGTAAGGCTGCCTCACAGCATTCATTCTCCTCCGGCTGCCTGCAATTACTGCTCTTATCCACATGTTCATACTGGCAGCACCACGTGGGATACATGGCCCCTCTGCAATGGGGTTATTCCAGATTCCACTCCACTGAACGTCATGACAGCCTTCGCCTGTGCCGAGCTGCTTAGTCATAATGCATGTACATTTAAATCCACTCTGGCTACCATTAGTTCTACTGACCTAGTTGCATTCCCCTCTATCTTCCTGGATGTTTTTTCTGCTGCTTATGTACTGCTGGAGCCCGATGACTACAGCTGCGAACTCTTGGACGGTACACCTATTTCCTACTGCAGTTTGGCTTTATTTATTTATTCTATTTTATTTTGCTTTGGGATAAATGCCTTCCCTTGATCCCAGGGCCTGGGCTGCACTCTGCTTTCCTAACAGACATTATTGCTGAAATTGCCAGGATTTCAGCCATTGCCCCAGTTCAGAGCTGTCCATTTGCACCATATTCCCTTAACTGCATTCGGACAGAGCAGTCAGACTCCTTCAGCTCCTTGTTTACCATCCCCAAGGCTGTCCTGTCTATCTTATGCAGCACATCCCAGCACATGGACATCAGAACTACTGCTTTCACTAAGCTGATCTCCCTCCTTCCTTTCACTGACCTTTCTAGGGGTGTTGGCAGCCTTCCCCTGGACCATTCATTCATGGTAGTGGACCCACGTGGGGTCCCGCCATCCCTATCATTCACTACACTTACTATGGTGAAAGGTGAACCACGTGGGGTCTTGCCTTCCCCAAATTGCACTTCTCAGTGATACGGCAATGGCAGACCATGTCGGGTCCCACTATCCCTATCACACCTGGATTTGTGATGGTGGACCATGTGGGGTCCTGCCATCCCTATCCCACACTACTAAATGGCACGGTGATGGCAGACCACTTGGGGTTCAGCTTTCCTATCATGCACTATTGCTTGCTATGGCTCACTAAGTTGATTGGCGATAGTGGACCACGTGGGGTCCTGCTATCCTTATCCCGCACTACTCAGTTGGACATGGGGTCCCACCTTCAGTTCATGCATGTATCCTGCACAGCCATGGTGGACCACGGAGCATCCCGCCATCCCACTCAACATCTACTCTACTGGACTCAACTCATTGCTCCATCAAGTCCCCTACCATAGACTAGCTTACTTTGGGTCTCATCCTCTTTACTTGGGACTATGCTACTGCGGTGACAATGGACAGAGGAGTCCTGCATTTGTACCTTATTCAGTCTATTTTACGGCAATGGTGGACCATGTGGGGCCCTGCCATCCCGTACATACTCTACTTCATACCATGGTGAAGGTAAACCACATAGGGTCTCGCCTTCCCAGTCATGCACTAATCAGTCTTACAGTGATGGCAGACCATGGGGGGTCCCACCATCCCAAACATATATGCCCTGTGTAAAGGTCTTACCATAGCTCAAGTATTTCACATGCAATTCAGGACTACATATGAGGGGCATCACCTTCTTTACCTTGGACTGCAACAGAATCTGGCTTCCGAGGGTACCCTTACCACCCGGATAGTTATATACTATGGCAATGGCAGACCATGTGGGGTCCTGCCATCCCTCTTCTACATGCCCTTCGAAAGCCCTCCACATATTCCTTGTCTTCCAATTCAACTTCTGTGATCCTCACTTTATCTTGACCTAAGCAATAGGACAATGATGTTGGACTTATCTTGGACCATGTTTTATACAGCAATTCAGAACCTGCAGGTACCTTCCACTATCTTTTAGCAATGCATCCTCCTGGGGCCCCTCCTTTTTCAACTGCATCTATCATATTCAGTTTTTGGCTGACTTTCATCCCCTCACCTCAGAGTCATTGTTGTATGGTGATGGTGAACCCAGGTGGGGGTCTCACCATCCCACCAGTTCATATTTTCCCCTCAATCAGGAAGTTATCCTCCCTTCTAAAACAGACTTTTTAGCACGACGGCAGACCCTTGTCAGGGTCTTGCCTTCTCAGTATTGACTACCTCAGACTTTCAGTCACTCAAACAAGATTACTTTATACAACTGGACCTCCACGGGAATCTCATTCCCCAGTTAGCCTACCTCTAAGCCTACTATCATCATCAGTTCCTTAATTTCTTCTATTACAATCCACCATCTTCCATTCCAGTTTCAACGCCTGACATCTCCTTGGCGATGGTGGACCACGTGGGGTCCTGCCATCCCATTTACGCATGCCCCACAATGGGCCTTATCTGATACTTTCATGTAATTTCAATCAGCCTTATGCAACTCTTGGCCTTCATATCTTGCATCATTCCGTACTACTACAATGGTGGACCATGTGGGATCCCTCCATTCCTACAAAGGCTATCGCCCTTCCTGTCTCAGATTATGTTATAATACAGTGATAGTGAACCCGCTATATGTTCCAGCCATCCTAAAAATCAGACCCACTATGGAACTCTAACTAGTATTCAGAGGTCGTGCTCTGGATGTACAACAGTCATCTAACTCAGAATTGGATTAATCATTGTCACAGCATCTAGACATCATGCCATGTTGGATATTCCATCTGCTCAAACCTTCATCTGCAACATCGACTTCTTGTTCATTGACCTCGAACAGGACTGTTCAACCAGCAACATCAGACCGAACGCTTGGACAAAATCATACCTAAACCTAAGCAACATTTAGGATTATTCTCCACTTAATAAGCTCAGAGGATGGGAAGATCAGAAGCCATGGGTCCTCGGAGGTTTCCCCCGAATGGGGTTTTTCCTCTCATGCATGCTACTGATCACACTCTCCAGAATTTGAGGAGGTAGTGACTTCACTATTTCTTTTTGGGCCTTAACTCTGACACCTACCCAGCATCCTACAGAAGGTGGGATGTGGAGAAGTGCCAAAGCTCATGTCATAAACACCAAGCATATACCAGTCAGCCCATAGGTCTACACAAGCACCAAGCTATGTACCCCACATTGAACATACCTTTATTCAATGCTGTAATCTTTATTTCTGTTTTGTTCAATGTTTCAAAGTGACTAATGAGTTCTAAAATTCCATTACATGCAGCGCCCAGCTCCTGACTTATAGATATGCAGTGAATAATAATTCAGAAGCTGAATGGGCAGATCCCATTAGCAGCTGAGCCAAGTCTGCCCCCTGGTACAGTGAGAAAGTGGGTCTCCCTCAGGAGAGCTGCAGTAGCCTCAGACAATCCCCCACCAATACCACACAGAGCTAGACTGTTGCCTCAGAGTCAGCCACCCCTGCTCCTCAGTGAGAAGGGTGTTTCAGGTGAATGGTCGACATGGGTTGCAAACTGGCTATTGCAGCAGCAACCCATACATGTTCTGTCCCTCCAGCCATCCATGTTTTTGCAGCTCCTTCAACTGCCAGCCCATAAACCCAAAGAAAAAAACACCAGTTAGTCTGAGTTCAAATCCAGTGTACTAGCCTAGTGAGAGGATCTCCATCTCTCCAAGTCAAGCCCTTACTCCACCTGAATGTGAAGTTTGCATTGGTGCAGTTTATTGATGACCAAGTAAGTTTGGCCTGCTTGGATTCATGTATACAGGTATTACAGTGTGATTGTTCTGGAGAAGGAAGTGGGGAACTCACTTGGCTTCTCTACATCTGCAAGGGTGGGAGGCTGTGAGTTTGTAGGACATGAAATGTTTGCACTGTATATATAGATTCAGTGCAAAAAGCTGTCAGGCACGGGAATGTTGTAAGAGGAGAAATTACCTCTGCAGAAAGTGGCATAAAATTGTGTTTGCCATGAACAGTCTGTTTGGGCAAGTTCCAAACTATGTAAAGGAATGTTTGCTGAGCAGATCTAAACAATGTTCTAAAGAATAATTGGACTAAGTGAGCTAGTAGTTCCAAGAGTTAAAACTCAAAGCTCTATGCACTTTTCTACCTACTATGTGCCTGATTTTTTGGAATTCCCTATCAGCCACTTTTAGTCTGAGGAAGCCTTCACTGAAAGAATTGCAACATTGGTTTCAGAATACTGTTCCTCAATTTGGTCCCTGTTGTCCAGTGGACAGAGGAATTATATGGTGAAAGTTATAAAGGATTTGCTGGAAATGCTATTAAGTATGTATATTATAATTTTGTGTTTGTCATATGATGCATTAGACTTGGTAGTAGTTTGGCTGGTCCGAGCAGAGCGAAGAAGTTGAAGAGAGTGGTTCGCGAGCCTGTTGGAGTGGAGGAGGACGTGGCTGAAGGTTGTCTCATCAAGGAGACTGACGTGGTGAGAGAGCGCCTGGCTCCTGGCGGACAGGGGATTTAAGGGTGGCTAGGTGATGGAGTAAGAGTCCAACAGATGGCCCCCCCTTCTCCCCACCTGCCTTCTTCATTATTAAATTCTGTCTGGAGATTGGCCTGATTTTGGCTGGATTAGAAAGTGAGATCAGGATTAATTTCGCGGTAAGTACCTATTCAATAGTGGGGCTGACCTGAGTGCGAGTAGTGGGCTGCCTGGACTTTAGACTTGACCGGTGAGGCTAGCCTTTGATCTGCTGAAGGGTGAGTAGGAGTGTTATCCTGTCTAAGGAGCCTGGGACTGTGCCCGGAGGGATGCTGCCCGGACTGGCTGCAGGTTTGGGCCTGGGAGTCTGGGTGACCTAAGGGTGGGAAGCCCCTGTGAAGGAAGAAGAAACCAGCTGGATTTCTGGGCCAGAAGCATGAAGGAGTAGAATGAGCCTTGGAAGGCACCCAGAGACCTGGGGAAATAACTGCTCGGATAACTGAGGACATCTGTATTGGGAAGTCTGATAGTCTTCCCAGGGTGAGAACACTGCTTTATTTTATTATTAACTGTGGGTAATTTTAGCTGGTGATTTAAGTGGAACTGACTTATTCAAGATATTAGAACTGGAAGGAGTTTAACAGAGCTGGGTGTGAGCTGGCCTTGTGAAAAGTTCTACTGGACATATTCCCCTCAGTGGTGGGAGATCTATGGGGGTTTAAATTATTACCAGGTTATATTAAAATACCAATATTGGAAATTTTAAAGTTGGTGCTGCTAGGATTTGGCTTGGGCTAGGATTTGTTTGAGTAATTTTTGAATTAATGAGGGGTGATTGATGTAAGGTGTGGGTTGTGATATTATATTGGTGTAAGAAGGGTGTTTGGTGAGTGAGAGTTTTGGTTGTGTGTGTGTGTGTGTGTGTGTGTGTGTGTGTGTGTGTGTGTGTGTGAGTGAGTGTTTTGGTAATTAGGGTAATGTGTTGGGGGATAAAGGTTACAGTCAGGCAGTAGTCCCCCTCGAGATTAAGGGGTTTGCATCTCTTTGACTGCCCTCTGCTTCCTCCAGAAGTTTGTAATTGATGCCAGGCTTTAGGCATTGTGAGGAGGCAGAGGAGTGGGGGGCTCTGAAGATCTTGAGGGGGATCGGAAAGGGGTAAACAGATACAGACAGTGTGGACCAGCAGATTCCCTTGGGCAAAATGGACACAGGACCAAGGTCTTCCTTGTCTTGTGCCCATACTTCAGGGCTCTGATTTGGACAGGCAGGTGGTGGGGTCATCTTTGGATTCTCATCCCTCCTGGGTGGTGTTATGCAATGCCAGATCTATTAAAAATAAGACCGTGGTGGTGGCAGATCTTGTTGCCTCTGCAGACTTGGCTTGTATCACTGAGACTTGGCTGGATGAAAATGCAGGCCCTATTTTGACTTCTGCAGTTCCAGTCGGGTTCTCGGAGATACACTGCACAATAGTGGACCATATGGGTGGGGGAGTTGCTGTCTGTTTTAGACAGGAACTGGTCATTAGGGAGTTGCCAGTGGGGATGACCAACTCCTCTGAGTGCATAGTAGGTGTGGGTGAAGGTTTTAGGACCCTTTTCATCTACCGCCCACCAGGTGATGGGAAGGTTTTCCTGAAGGAGGTAGCGGACTTCATTGCCAGCATGGTATTGGAGGCCACCAGATGGTTGATTCTGTGGGACTCCAATGCCTGGGTCAATGATGAACTATTGCTTTTTGGCCAAGACCTTCTCCAATTGATGGATTCATTTGGCCTGACACAGGTTATTACCGCCACTACACATGGGAGGGGGTCTCTCACTGGACTTGATAGTCCACCTCGGGATGGAAATCTCTGATATGAAGGTGGATCCTATCGGGTGGCTCTGACCATCACACACTGAGGTTCAGTTTTGTGACTCCCCGTAATAGGCTTGCCCCAAGGAAATGGTACAGTACCGTCCTTTATGAGGTGTGACCTCTGAAGTCCTCATGACAGTTCTGGATCTTTTGGGTATTCCGACTGTTAGTACTGACCCAGGTTCCCTTGTACTTGCCTATAACAGGGCAGTGACTGGGGCCTGAATGTCATTGCTCCAGTCTGGCCTCTTACTCTTCACCCATGTGCCCCATGGTTTGATCGGGCTCACAAGGAGTTGAAGAGGCAGGAGCAAAGGTTGTAGAGACACTGGTGAAAAACTTGCCTAGAGGAGGATAGACTTAGATTGTTAGACCATTATCTGGTCTATCAATCAGCAATTTCTCATAAGAAGGCAGAATTCCTGTTCAGGGAGATTGCTTCACTAAAGAACAGGCCAGTTCAGCAATTCCGGTCCTTGGACAGACTGCAATCTGGTCTGTCTGCAATCCGGTCGAGCGTTATCACAAGAAAAGTGTGAGGAGTTTGTGCAGTTCTTTGCTGATAAGGTGTCTTTCATTAGGACAGAGATCAGCCAGTGCCTCCTCATTGGAACTTGCAGTGATCAACCGGGTGGTACAAGTGTCCGGGTGACCCGGTCGACCTTTAGCCAGCTGGCAGTCATGGATATAGTGAGGATCATCCAGACTCTGCAGCCTGCCTGCTGTAGTTTGGATCCGGGCCCAACTCACCTTCATGTAGGATCTGTTGAGGTTATCAGCCCGGTCCTTGCTGGGATAGTGAGGGTTTCACTGGAGAGAAGGGTCTTTCCAGACCCTTTAAAGGAGGAGGTGGTGGTATGATCCCTCATGAAAAAGCCCTCCCTTGACCCTGACTGCACAGCTAACTACAGATCTGTCTGTAACTTGCCTTTTATAGGTGAAGTTATTGAGGTGGTTGCATTGCAGCTAGAGGATTATTTGACCATCCATAATATCTATGACCCTCTCCAATCAGGCTTCAGGCAATGGCATAGCACCGGGACTGCCCTGGTACAGGTGCTTAATGATCTCCTGATAGCTAGAGATCAGAGTGCTCATTCCATCTTGGTTCTCCTAGATCTCTCAACAGCTTTTGACACTGTGGACCATGGGGTACTACTCGAATGCCTGCGGTTAATCTGTCAGCTAGGGAGCAGTCCTCAGTTGGTTTTGATCATTCATCGAGGGCAGGTCCCAGAGGGTTGTGTCCAGGGTTTATTTCGAGACGAATTGAGATCTGCCCTGCGGAGTCCCGCAGGGCTCAGTGCTGTCCCCCATGCAGTGTACATGCTGCTATTGGGACATATTTTAAAATAGTATGGGTTGAGTTTCACTGCTGTGCAGATGATGCTCAACTCTACATGTCCTTTGTACCTGACTAGGAGTTTATTACTGTCTCTGTGTTTAATAACTGCCTCCAGGAGATACAGGACTGGATGAGTGTTAGCTGGCTGAAGTTGAACCCGGGAAAAACAGAGGGACTGATTGTGGACCCTGATCAGAGGATGACTGGGACATCGGAGGGGAAACCTTCAAGTTTACATCTTGGAGGGGCCCTGCTTAGTGTCTTGGGCCAGGTGTGGAACCTAGGGGTAATGTTTGATAAAGGCCTGACCCTGAAGGCTCAGGTGTTGGCTGTAGTCAAGTCTTCCTTTTACCATCTAGGGAATATCATCAGGGTAAAGCACCTGGTTCCATCCAAAGATCTACCAGCCTTGGTCCAGGCCTTTGTTACCACTCATCTTGATTACTGCAATGCCCTCTACCTAGGGCTACTAGGGGTGGATATCAGCTGATTGCAGCTGGTGCAGAATGCGACAGCAAGGATGTTAACTGGAACTTCCAGGTCCAGCCACATAACATCTGTGCTGCGTGAACTGCACTGGCTGCCAGTGCAATGACGGATCACCTTCAAAGTTGCGTGGCTGATCTACAAAGCCCTACATGACCAGGGACCTCAGTACCTGCAAGATCTGCTGTTTCCCTACTGGTCTTCCAGTTCACTCCCTTCCTCCAACTAGGGATTGCTAGAGATTCCTAGGGTACATCTGAAAACATCTGGAGGTAGATCTTTCACCTTTATGGCTCCTACCATGTGGAATTCTCTACCTCATTGGATATGAGATAGCCTTACCATAGAAGGATTTAAAAATTCCTTGAAGGCCCATTTATTTGCACAGGTGTTTGATGGGTTAGTGGAAATTTGATTATGCTGCTGTGCTGCCGCACTTTGAAACTGAAACTGATTTTAATCATTTTAATTCATTATGTCATTATTTTAATTTATTGATCATGGATTTTATGCTGTATTTCTGTAAAGGTGCCCTGAGCTTTAGAAGAGCACCTAATATAAATAAAATTTGCTTTGCTTTTAGATTATAATTGCAAATTATATTTTTTCCTTTATATGGTATTGATGTTTTTACTAACTGTATTATATTAAAGGAGTGTAAAATTATTTCACAATTCTTCCATTGCAAGTGAGTTTTGTCTCAATGGATATGACTCCTGAAATAAAATTGAACTGAAGAGGAGAAAGCCCAATTCCTGTCCTAACTGCCATCTAAATTCTTGCATGTTTTATTGCAAAATAATCAAACACAGTGCACCCTCAATTATCCTCCCACATATATTCAAGAAAAATTGGGTGGATAATCAAGTGTGGTGGATAATCGAAGGTGGTGGATATTAAGTGCAATTGACAACCACAAATTTTGTACAAAGAAATGGCAGATAATGGGGTGGTGGATAATCAAGGGAGCACTGGATATGTTAATGAAACTATCTTGGACTAGTTGTTATCATATTTGTGCTATTATTTGTATCCCTTATAGCCCACATCTCACCTTAGGGGGCATTTGGTACTTTGAGCCCTGCAATGTTCATTCCATACAGTGGGTCATTTTATCTAACTGCTTGAATACTGGTGCTGCAAAATGAAGCAACAAGGGAGTGTGCTCTGTAAAGTTTAACAATTATTCAATGTATTTCCCCTTGCAATCACAAAGCTGAGTTTATATGAAGGTATCCCTTTTCTTTACCATGTATCTTTAATGGTGACCAATCAACAACAGTTTTTTATTCTGTTTACAATATTTTTTTGTTCACTCTACTGGCTCTCTCAGATTAGTCATATTAATTCAAACTTATATAAGGCATCTTGTTGAAGATATCTTAATGGTTCTTGGAATTGCTGCAATTCCAAACAGGTAATGGGTTTTTGCAGATGTTTTTGTTTAGTGGGGGTGTAAAACAGACCTATAAAACAATAATCTATAAAAGATCTGCAGTTTCTATTTGGGGGTGTAGTTTGTTCTTTAAACTAGAGACAATAATTCAGAATTTGAAATAAATGTATCAGATTGTTGAACGTGACTGCAAGATTCCACCCAAAAAGTTAGACCACAAAAAGCTGGTCCAACTTTTTGGATAGAATCCTGTAGTTGTGTCCAACATATGGATGTGAATCCCACAGTTGTGGCAGAAATTTCCATTAACTGCAGGAATTCTCACAAATGTGCCCAAATGTATGTGAATAGGATGCATACATTTAGATGTATCTGTGTGCTTGCAGGACATATCCAAAATGCATCCACCCATTTAAAAATCTCTGTGAGTGTCTGCTCTGCAGCTGAGTACTGGAGGGACAAGACTTGTGTATTAACAGGAGGTTAGGTGTACTGTTGACTGTCAGATTAGGACATTTGGTAGGCTATTTTGTTAATATTGAGACAACTTTTATTGGAAATAATGTTTCCCTGCTCCTAGTCTGGGGTAAAATTAACAGGTTAGCATGTATGGTATTTGACACTGGTCACAACAGTGAACCTGCCATTCTTTATTTTCACTGCTTCATGTTTTCAAATATTCAAGTCTTCAAGGGAGGCAGTATAACACAGTGGGTTAAGGCTCTGAACAGCAAATGTAGAGACCTGAGTTTGAATCCCACAGTTGCCTAGGTGCATACTGTTTGATCCTGAGCAAGTCATTTAACTTCCTTGTGCTCCCAGGTCACATCTGGAAACAAGCTGTGGCTTAGTGTGCTTCTCCTGGTTAAACAATGTTCCCTTTCCCTTCATGTTCACTGCTTCAGACTTGAAGATAGGCAGTATGGCCTAGTATTTATAGCACCAACTTGGAAAATGGAAGATCGCAGGATCAAACCCAGCTAGAACTAGATACTTACTATTTGACCTTTGGCAAGTGACTTAACCGCTCAGTGCTTCTGTGCACCAGGCTGTGGAGATTGGTAGAAACAGGATCCCACTGGCAATGAGATGTTGCATCTCAGCTGGGCTATCCTGGGAAAATAAATTTAAATACAAATACAATAATTGTTTCTGCAGTATTGATTTTGCCATCCATCCAGGACTACAATCTGTCTCATTAAAAAGCAGTGAGAGCTACAGTATAATTGTCTTTACAATAATTGATATACCCTCTATTATTTAAAAAACAAATCTGGAAGTAAAATGTCAAAAAAAAATAATTTGAGAGATTAACAAAACATAGCTGTAATCTTCCTAAGACTTAATGTTTTTGATATATTTCATGTAAAAACAGGAATTTCAATTGCCAGCTTGATGCATTCTTACTATAGAATGATGGCCATTACTGTATATTGGAAGCCTAATCTCTCTTTCCTATTGCTAATGTTCCTTTATGACTGTCCCATGCATTTTTGAATTCCCCTACCAACTTTGTCGCTATAACCTCTGCCACCTCTGCTGGGAGGCTGTTCCATGGATCCACCATACTTTCCATGAAAAAATGCTTTTTCACGTTATCCCTAAGTCAACCCTTCTCTATCTTCATATTATGGCCCCTTGTTCTTGAACATCTTTTTTTTGAAAGATGCTACCCTCTTGTACCTTATTTACATCCTTGAGGTATTTAAAAGTCTCTTTCATACCCCCCCAGTCTCCTTGAGGGAATACATATTGAAATCCTCCAGTCTCCCCATACATGACTTTTAGTGCAGCCCCTGCACTATTTTTGTCACCCTTCTCTGAACCACTTCTACTATGTCTATGTCTTGCACTTCTTTGCATTGAATCTTAGCTGCCAAATCCTTGAACACTCCTCAAGCTTGCTTACATCTTTTCTCATTTTCTCTACCCCTCCTGGAGTGTCAGCCCTGTTGCAGTTCTTCATGTCATCTGCAAAGATACACACCTTCCCTTCCCTTCCCTGCCCTTTCCTTCCCACCCATCTGCAATGTCACTTATGAAGACATTAAAAAGGACTGGTCCAAGCAAGGTAAGCCACAACTCTTTCCTAAAGTGATATTTATACAGAGATTGGGAAGCAAACCACTGCAAACTGGTTCCTGTTTACCCAGTATACTGATTGTGTATAGAAATAATATTTTATATCTGCTTATGAAATTTGGAGGGAGGGTGTGGATGTGGGTGTGGAAGTACCTTAACTCCTTTCTTTTTTTTTCTGTAGAGCTTTTTCATTCACCCCACATGTAGGCTTATTCATCTACCTCCTGTACTACCTCCCCAGACTGGCAACCACCTCCTGCCCATGAGTTGTCCCAATGGCTTGCCCCAGTGGCAGGGCCAGGAGAGTGAAGGAGGGCTAAGATCCCCCAACAGAAGTCAGGGCAGAAACTCCCAGATGGTATCATGGCCTGAGGGCTGTCAGCCATGGATATCACTGGTGTCTGCCACAGCTTATTCCTGTTCACTCTCCCTGACTGGTAGTGTGCGATGGCACAAGGTGTGCGTACATGTAGAGGCGCATATGCACTATGGTGTCTGAAGCCAGCCATGCCCCTTGAGCAGTGCCTGCTATCCTGCCACCACACCTCCATGTGGTGGCAGTATATGAGAGATGTTGCTGGACCCACCTCACCAGGAGATGAGAGGAAAGCAGTTAGGCCAATGCTTGATCTTCTCCCTCCCTGGCTGACCCCCAGTGGTCCACATCCACTTACGAACTTGGGTCACAGGCATGTTGGGAGATTTGGCACCCAGTACTGCAACCCTCCATGCCACTGAACCAGATCCTACTGTCCTTTTAAACCTAAATTACTATGTTACAAAAAATAAAACTAACAGAAATGTGCAAATACTGTATTTCTGTATATAAAAAAACTGTTAAGGAAAAAATGCCCTTTATATCATAATACACGCCTTTTTTAGACTCAGCACCCCTACCTTCTGCAGTCTTCTAGCATTCATGGATAGAAGAGATCCCACTCATGTTACTAGTCTCATATAGTAGTGAACTTACGATCTGCAGTATCTGCAAGCAAAATGAAATATCTAATTACAGATGCAATATCCTTAATTTGCAGATATATTTAGCAAGAAAGAGATGTTTTTATGACACTGTGAAGATATCTTCTTGGCCGATTGATGCATACTGTATATAAAGGATATACATATTGTAAAATACTAATAACAAATAGATAAAAAAAATGTAAAACATGCTTATTATTTTTAGCGACAGCTAAAAATCAATTTGTAGAAGGACAATGTGATTTATTTACCAGGATGTTTGATCAGTGCAATCTTACCTATGCATTTTGGAAAATGTAATATATACATAACAAAATTATACAGCAGGCTTTTTTTGCAAACCTGGGGATATATTTTTATTCTAAACTAATTATTGTCATGAATTATAGTTTACGACAGGTGGTTGACTGTAATCTAGACAATAAACAAATTAATAATATAAACCCACTTGCAAACACCCACATGCAGCAGCTCGTGTTCTGCCTACTGAGAGGGCTACTGGTTCTCTCTCTCTCTCTCTCTCTCTCTCTCTCTCTGGCTCTCACCCCCCTTGATGGGGGGAAAATGCATACAGTATATACTGTAAAGAACAGTAACTAACATTTCCATTTTGCTTGACAGTGGTGGCTGCTGTGATGGCTCACTGAAACAGCAGTGCCCTACTCCCTGCCAGCGTATCTATATTTTTTTAGAAAATGGGCTTTTTATTTGCTGGGCCCTGATTGGCTGCTACCCCTTCCAGAGGGGTACATTAACTTTCAATAGACACCCAGCAAATAAAAAGTGCCAACCCAGCTGCTCCTTCACTCACTCAAACATCCTTGTGCATGCCCACCTTGCTTTTTCATTGGTTAAAAAAATGGGGCACTGAATCTGAAATAGAAGCCATTTTTTTATGTGTGTTAGCGAGTGACTATTTCCCTGACCGCAACTATCGCCTCCCCCAAACTGAAACTGTCACCAACAGCACAACAGCAATCCCCTGCTATAACAACAACATGAAGAGAAAAAAATAAAAGTCGTGGTAACCGCACCATACTGATCTCAGTCATCGCTTCTGATACTGCTGGCTGTCATCTACAACTCGTATGCCCTCCTCTGCCAGCCCAATACAAACCTAAAAGAATCATGTCTAAAAAAACAAAGCAAGCAAGAAACACACATGTTGTTTAATTTGCAGCTGAAAGACAGGAAATAAGAATGTTTCTGTCAGCATAACGGCACCACTCGTCTCCAGACAGAGATCTCGTGCCTCCTCCAGACGCTAGCCTGCTGTTTGCAACTCCTTAGCACCCCCCTGCCCTGCTATCAGAACACATCTCAAATCAAACATTTATTTTAATTTTTTATTAATATTTGTGAGTTTCTCTTGTTCCTTGGTACACTGGCAATACAGTGATCAGGCAGTAATCCAGCACTAAAAGAACTAAACTGTAGCTGAACTCGCACATGTAGGCTGCAACAAATATCTGTAACTGAACTCGGACACGCAGGCTGCAACGGATGTATTTTCCATATTTCCCCTTATCATCAAAGAAACCGATCAAAAAAATAAATAAACAGGGACACGAGAAAACTGCTGTAAATCAGGCATCACAAGAAAACCAGCTTTCAAGTTAGGCACAGAAAACAGAGTATTGAAGACAAAAGCTCCCGCTACTGGCAGCTATACAGGGATTACTTTACAGCAACATTTTTTCTATTAATTTATACAACTTTTTTGAGCAAATTTGAGGAATTAAAAATTATTATATAAAAAAATTTCACAAATACCCCATTTTCTAAGAGCAATAATACCCTGCAGAGTGGGCAGTATGGGCAATACCAGACCACCCAGAGGCTATAAGGCCCTCTGCCTGTGGCATTGGGCCTCATTACGCCCCTGGACAGTCTGATATTGCCCAATACAACCCAACCTGTTGGGTATTATTGCTTGCACAACCACCAGTCTCAGGATCTTAAATACTCCAACCTCTGCATGCTTACAGGTGCTTGGTTATTACTATGTGGTTCTGCTCCTGACTCTCATCCTCAGTCATTTAGTGAAGAGAAAGTGGTGAGTGCCTCTTTTTCCTTTCTAGCTGGTGAGAATCACTGATCTCAAGCTGAGCCATGTAATGCTGGTCGCTGTGGGTGTGGGGTTGCAGGAAGAAGAGGGAGCCAGATGGATGCCAGAAACTGTGACCTTCAGTAGAGGAATAGAGTGACAATGGGAACATAGGGCAAGCTCAGTGGAAGGAGAGCAGCAGCAGTAGCACAGAGCCTACAGAGGCCACTCAGTTTTGGAAGGACAGCCACCTGTGAGTCAAATAATGCTAGCAGGAGGGGCCAGCTCACATGTGGGCAGGCCTTCAGTGCAGAAGAAACTGGGAGGACTCCAGTGGCAGCCCTTTTTTCTATACCCCATTTCTAGTTCTCTAGTTCCTCTCCCAGCTTTGCCTTATGCTGAACATTTCCTCCACAATACCTTTTACTTAATTTCTATATTCGTCCTGTACCTCTTTTCTCACCTGCCTCTACTCTCTGTACTACTTTTTCCCATATGAACCAATTTTTTTTTTTTGTCTACAGGTCTAACAGGACATGAACCTCCTTCCTATGAGATAAATATTAGTTTAAGTGTTTGAATGTCCTAGTTTCTCCTTAAACAACAACAGATCTTTTTTGACCTAGTCACTATTCTTTTTTTTTTTTACAGATATAAATGAATGTCTTCCCAAGGCCCCCATCTAAAGTCTCCCCATGACCCAGGTAGGAGATCCTGTACATATTATCTATGTTAGGTAGGTAAGCTGTAAGGGTGCAGCTGCACTAATACATGGTGTTAAATTTCATTTTTTTTAAAATGGGGACACCAGGAGCCTTTACCCACTGTTACCTTTCATTTTGTTTTAATGTTGACACCAGAAGCTCATCTCCTTTGTTGTCTCTCACTTTTGTTTTTAATTCTGACGCAATCAATCAATCAAAATCTTTATTTAACAAGGTGAACCACAATTGAGCAAAGCTCATTTTCGAGATGGACAAAATACATAATCAATACATAGAACTGGGTTATACACATAAAGGGTTTATAAAAGAACAGGGATACAATTATGAAATGAGACAATAAACTATATACAATACACAGAATGAGTAGGAGTAACAATACATAGGAATCAGAATTTACAGAATATACATGGAGCAAGCCAGTATGCATACTGTGAGTAAGAGCAACTTAGTAAGATATGAGTAGGGAAAAGGGGTGTAAGAGGGTGCATGCGTATGAAGGGGCAGGAGGTGCCCATAAGAAGGCACCTGATTGCTGGGGACAGGTGGCAATAGTCAGAGAGAGTAAAATACAGGGCACCAAAGTTGCAGGTGGAGGAGGAGGATGAGCAAGGGAAAGGAATATTAGCAGGAGCCAGGAGGACACAGTGTGGGAGATTCCATTATCTGGACAGATAGAACAGTCAGAGAGAGTACTTACAGGGCTCCAACACTGCAGGTGGGGGGAGTACTTGGAAAGTAATGAAAGCTGAAGCCAGGGGGGACACAAAGGGAGACTCTAATATCTAGAGAAGGAGCAACAAAATTAGGAGAAACAGTTACAGGATACAAGGAAGCCCATCACCATTGTCAGCTTGCATAGTTTAAAATAACCAACTGACCTGACCAGCAGATGATCAAGACATGATGTCAAAGTACAGTGTTGCTATGACCAAACTCATAAAGAGAAGTACTGCAGTCCTCCCAGCTACACAATAGAGTAGAAGCAGGATCCAACTGAAAATGTATTTATTTATTTAAGTCTTTGATTACTAGGTAGGTGCACTGATCCAAAGGACCATTTTCAGGCATGACCTGGGCCAACAATTTGGCACAAAAGAGTTACAAACATGTTACAAAGGAATACAATAATTACAATACAGTTTACAATGAATTGGAGGGTAAGGCGGCATGCACACAGTGGGGATAATATTATATAATTGAGCCATTCCAGAATGCATACCACAATGATTCGTAGGCAAAAAGTAACTGGCAATAACACAGTGGATATCAGGTGCGGAGAACAGGCAAAGAGTGCTATGAGGCATGACCACTGTAAGAGCAGAGTTGGCAGATATGGAAGGTAGGAAAAATAGCAAGTTGAGAGAGATCACCCTGGTGAGCACAAGCATTTGGCTTCAGTTAACAACCAGGTTTTGAGACAGTGTTTGAAAGTGCTGTGGGTGTCAGCCAAATTGAGGGATGCAGGGAGTCTGTTCCAGAGAGAGAGGGAGCAGCAACTGACAGTGCTTTGCCACCCATTACCTTGGAGACTTTAGGAATTTCCATGGAAGGGACTGAGAACACGTGTATACAACTGGGAGCAGCTCTGGCATTCAGGGAGGATGCATAAGGTGATGTATTGCCACTTCTAAGGGTTTTGTCTATTACACACCCTAGAGCATAGTCATATTGACCTGAGAGTGGGAGCCATCCTAGTGCCTGGTAGAGGTTGCAGTGATGTGTTGAGTAAGGTGCCAGTAGCACGAAATGAAAGATGTTGTTGTAGAATGAGTTTAGGTGCATGCGTAGGGCAGAGGACACATGGGAATATACTGTATGGGGAGCAGTAGTCAATGATTGGTAGCAGGTTGCCTTGGCAATGGCTAAGTGGACCACAATGGTCAGGAAATGTTTTAGCTAATAGGCAGCCCGAGCTTCTGATTTACCCAGTGTACTATGATGTTAACATGCTTCGTATAAAAAAGGGAGGGGTCAAAGGTTACACCCAAGTATTTGAAGTTGGGAACATTCTGTAGTGTGGGGCCACTGAGTGTAAGTACAATGAAGGAGGAACAGGACTTGGAGATGTTGGCCAGGTAGGGCTTGGAATTGAGGAGCATTGCTTTTTTTTTTGTTGACCAGGGAGCCTGTGTGACAGGAACCAATTATTAGCTGAACAGTAGTTTGAAACTGCTGTGGATATCAGCACAGTGCAGCACCATCACTCTGTACTGTAGAAGCTGAAGAGCAGGCTAGTTGTGGGGAGAGGAGATAGCTCCAGGACTAGCCACTGCCCCCCCGGAGCCAGCGAGGGCTGGCCAGTGCTGTTCCTGCTGTCCTGGGGCTGGGTAGTGAGCTGAGGAGTAAGAAGAAGGAACAAGATTAAGTACTGGGCTCAGGGGGCGGGTGAAAAAAACATGAGCTCAGGGGGGAGGAGGGAGGCTATTTAACATGTAGGGACTTGGCCCAGAACCCCCACTGAGCAAGAGAACAGAGCACAGAGAAGTATACACAGGCTAAATAATGAAATGTTAAAACTGCAGCAGTGAGGCTCTGGTAGAATTGTGCTATGGGGGTAGCCTGCGATGTGGGCGACTGTATGTCGGCGACTGGTCATAAGGGTGAAGGCACAATGGCATTGACAATGTGAGCCACGTAGGATTTCCTCGCTTTCCCCGAGTTGCACCCAGCCGGAGTAGGAATCTTAAGTAAGGGGGGTGTGGGGAACAAAGCCCCCCACGAGGGGGGTGGTGTGGGGAGGCGAAGTCCCCTGCATTAAACAACAAACTGTTTTTCAGTAGCCCTGGTGGTTTTGCACCCTTCTGTGGGTCGCCGTCCTGGAGTCACCCTTGTCACATAGCACCTGCGGTGGGGGAAGGCGGAGCCGAGCATTTGTCATTTCATCTATTTCCTCCATTTCCCTGTTCACACCATATATGCATTATACAAAAATGAAATGCTGCATCTCAGCTAAGAGTAAATCAGTTGTTTTAAAAAAAACATAGTTGGGAGTCACAGGTCATTTGGGGTTCAGCATCCACCCCCAGGCAATGAAGGCAATAACATAAAAACTTTCCATTTCATCTATTTCCTGCATCCTTCTGTTCACACCATATATGCATTATAGAAACATGCAGTCAAACATCATTGGCATTGACCACTGCTTGTTCTTATTTCTTGCAAAAAAGATGTTTGTGAGAACACTGGATGATAACATAAGTAGGACAAAAATCTTGTGATCTAATTGGTCAATGTGGATCGTATTCCACTAGTAAATCCTGTGATGATCCATTGGCAAACAACTAGTTAGCTTGCTATATCGAACATCCATATGCAAATGACTCTTTATCCCATAGAAGGTGCTAAGGGCTAATATGCATCCTATTATGACCTCATTAACTTGTAAAGTACTAGCCTATGCTGCATGGATTCTGAGGAGGGCTGTTCTTTCCTTCTGCTCAAATATGTTGTGCTATGTAAAGCAAGTAATATCAACATTAGTGGTCCCTCCTGCCCCAATTCCTGTTGGTATAAGAATATAATTCTACACCTGGTGCTCTAGGGCCCCCCCTCCCTCACCCAGTCATCATCTGTACAACAATATGTAGATGACACAAAGATCTGCAACAGAGTTGATGCACAGGGTGGGGTGGAAAGGATGAGAAGGGACTTGGCAAGGTTAGAGGAATGGTCAAATGTATGGCAGCTTAGATTCAATGCTAAGAAGTGCAAGGTAATGCACCTGGGAAACAAATACCCAGGGGAAGAGTACACAATGGGGGTGAGATACTAACAACAACAAAATGGAAAGGGACCTGGGGGTAGTCAGTATCAGATGACCTAAAGGTGGGCAAGCAATGTGAGAGGGCAGCAAGGAGGGTTGGGGGATACTGGGATGCATAGGAGAGGCATCACCAGTAGAAAACAGGAAGTTATTATCCCTCTGTACAGACAGCTGGTGAGACCCCATCTGGAGTACTGCATGCAGTTCTGGAGACCCAATCTCCACAAAGACATAGACAGGATGGAAGTTGTCCAGAGGAGGGCAACTAAAATGGTGCAGATTCTGCACCGGAAGACATATGAAGAGAGACTTAAGGAGCTTAATATGTATAGCCTCGAGGAAAGGAGGGAGAGGGGGGACATGATAGAAACTTTCAAGTACCTCAAGGGAATCAACAAAGTCCAAGAGGGTAGCATCTTTCAAAAAAAGAGGTGTGCAAGAACAAGGGGGCACAATTTGAAGATGGGGGCGGCTCAGAGGTAATTTAAGGAAGTATTTTTTCACAGAGAGGGTTGTGGATGCATGGAACAGCCTTCCGGAGGAGGTTGTGGAGTCAAAAACAGTGGTGGAATTCAAGCATGCATGGGACAGTCATAAGGCAATTCTAGCGGGTGGGGGTAGGAAGAAGTAGGCTGCTGGTTAACTAGGATCTGCAGCTTATCAATTAGGTAGGGAAATGGGCAGACTGGGTGGGCCAAGCAGTCCTTATCTGCCGTCAAATTCTATGTTTCTATGTTTCTATATTTCTATTACTGGTAGATCAGTGATCCCCCCAGTCATGGTATGCAATGCCCTCCTACTTGCCCAGTGATGGCAATTGGCAAAGACCCACATCTCATCTCTGTGGCTGGCAGGCATCTGCCTCATGCAAATCCTGTATCACTGTACAACTCTGAAAAGCAACACAGTGCCTGTTGTGATACCAATTGAAAAGTTCTATTACTCTTTCAATAGATGTCACACAAGTTCTGTATCACTGGCCAGAGAAGTACAGTACTACAGCAAGTCTGTGACACAGGGGGTGGACGCACATGAAGGTGATAGCTGGGCCTGTGCCATTCACCACCACCAGGCTAAGGGATGGGCACTGCACACCAATAACAGAAGGGGTTGACAAGTAGACTACCAGGGATAGAAATATATTATTATGCCAATGGGGATCAGATCAGGGAGGGAGATCCAGTAGATTACTGGGCATATATCACTTTGCCTATGAGGTTCATGTCCGGGGGTATGACCATGCAGGACTGTGACTATATGTAGAAGAATGTTTTTGGCAGCATCTTCTAGCATGGTGCTGACCACCTTTTAGCACTGCCCACTGATATGCAGTGATCTGGAATTCACTAGCATAGGTGCTAGGCACCAGTTAGTACTGCACATTTAACACAGACCATACTAAGAGGCTGTGAGGTGTGCTATTTATAATTAGTACAGCATTAATCCTGTTAGCATGGCACGCACTTTGTGAATATATGGACCTAAGTGTTTTGAAAAAAAAAAACATTCATATGCTATAGTTCTTGGACGAACATGTTCAGGGACAATCATGCACTGTGATACAGACAGTCTAGTGTCAACTGCATGTAAACATTAAATTTGGGACTATTTTATTGATTGACAGATGCATGACATCATTCTTGTATTTTTATTTTAAATATATTAGTGTTTTTTTTTACTGATGATTGCCTTATGTCCACAGACATAAGGCAATTCCAGTGGGGGGGGGGTAGGAGGAAGTAGGCTGTTGGTTAATTAGGATCTGCACCTTATTCAATAGGTAGAGAAATGGGCTGACTGAGTGGGCCAACCGGTCCTTATCTGCCGTCAAAGTCTATGTTTCTATGTAATAATCACAGTAAGGCACTCCAGGGCATAGGTCATTGTGTGATTTCCTCACTTCTTACGTGGTTTAAAACAACCAGTTATGCCTCATACCAATTCATATGATATATAGGAAAGTGAAAGGGGGAAATTGTTTAACCAGGAGAGGAATGCTAAGCTGAAGCTTGATTCCAGGAGGAACCTGGGAGCACAAGGAAGTTAAGTGACTTGCTCAGGGTCACACAGTATGCAAGTGGGGGCTGTAGGATTCAAACCCAGGTCTCCAGATTTGCAACTCAGAGCCTTAAACCACTGTGTTATACTGCCTACTATAGGTTATGGATAAATCCCACAATGAAACCCACCCTGTGGTGCCTTTTTGCTTGAGTCCAGTGTTTTTAAAAAAAGTACATAAAATATTGTCAACATAGTTTGTCTATGTGGAGACCTTAATGAGTTTCACCAGAGGAAAAATAATGAAATTGTTAAAATAAATAGTAACAGTGACAAATTCCTGGTACTCCTGGGGTGGGAATGATTTTTATTCAGTAAAGTTAAATGTTTATAATTGTGAGACCTAGTGGTTACACCACTAAATACTGAACAGTTGATCCTGGGATCAAATTCCCCCACAGCACTGGATCACTGTGTGAAGCTAAACAAATCACTTGCCCTTCTTGTGCATTAGTAATCCGTCCCAGTTTGTAAACTCTGATAGAAGTTGGACTGCACTATATACAAGATGTACCTCTGCAGGACTATCCTGGTAAAATGAAGTATAAAATACATATTTTAAAATACTTCTTAAGAGCATAAGAAAATGTGGATGGTGGAAGGCCATGTCCCATGTGAGATGTGGCCACCATCTTTACTCAAAGGTTGATTTAATTTACTGTATGTAAACCATTTTCATGTACCATGCAATGTCTATTTGAAGAATGAAATATAGTAGCTCTCTATTACCTTGGCTGGCAAAGCATTCTAGGCATCCACTACATACTGGGTGATAATGTCTTCTTCATTCTGTTCAAAATGTCCGTGCATGAACTGATGCTGGTACCCACTGGTGTTGACAGTTTTTTGTTTCATATTTCATTTAAATGATGATGAAGTGTTTTAAAATTAACAACCATTAATACCCTTATAAACCTGAACTGCATACCCTCTCCTTCTATTTTCTAATGGGAATAGATTTAATGCATTCAGTCTGTTTTCATAAAAGAAACCATCCATTTGTCTTACTGTTCTTGTAACCCTTCACTGCACCCTCTCCCACTTTCTATTTTCTCCTATATTGTGGTGCCCAGAACTGACTAAATAACACCAGGTATGACCTAACTAGTGCATTGCATTGGTACAGCAGCATCAAAGCATTCCTTTTTTAATGACATACAATTTCTAATGATACATCTCCATATCTGACTGCATATCTTTTTTTCCATAGAGTTTTTTTTTTACCCATTGGGACTATAGGGTGGCTTATTAGCCATATCCCCACCCCCACAGACCAGTGCATGTCTCCCCCAGTACCTTTCACAGTCAGAAGCAACCCTTATGGATTCCCCCTTGGCAGGGCCAGGGTGGGAGGGATGTCCTCTCTGCTGGGACATAATCCAGTTTGAACCAAGGCAGTACTGGGCAATAGCGTAGCTTCATGGTCAGATGCGCAGGGCTCCATGAAGCACCAGCTCCCACTTCTGCTTTTTCTGCCCCTTATGCAGATATGGCTGACATGAATGAATGCGTGTATGTGGAGAGATGCACACATCATGAAACTGTTTCCCCTCCCTACATGCCAGCTGTGCATGCACTACCACCAGGTTTCTGTATCCAAACCCGGGTTGCCAGCATGTGGCAGGAAAGGTGTCCAGTGTTTTAGCCCTCCACATTACTGGGCTGACCTCTGGTTGTATTTCTTTATTACAACGTTACACTGTGTTTTCTGTTTCAGGTTCTTTGATGAAGCCCAAATGTTTTTCAGATTCAGTCAGCAAAACTTTAATACTATTTATATTATTTTCTTCTTGTGGGTTGAGTTTCCCAAAATGTAAGACATTGCACTTTTCAGCATTGAAAAGCACTTTGTTATGCTCTGCCCAACTAGTCAGTGCATCAAGATTGGATTACAGTGATGTGTAGTACTTTGCTTGTTATCTGCCAAAAAAGTAGATATGCAGGCAGACACACACACACACACACACACAGAAGTTAAAATCTAGAAGGCTCGCTTGACTGCATTTTGCATGCATATTATTTCAAAATATACATCTCCATTTTTGCAAAACCTCAGTCATGTGAGGATTTTGTGAGCATACAGTAATAATTATTTTCCAACTTGAAATTAGCATTTACTTGCAAAACATGACAAATCCAGGAAATAAACATTTTCCGACTTGCTATGAAATGGGCATTGGTATCAGCACTCTTTTTATCTTTAGAAAATACAGCTCATATGTCCTTAACATCATAATTAGATACTGTACATTATAATCAACTGAGTTTATAGCTTACAGTATGTAAGAAAGCAAAAACTATAAAGGAATAAATATTATATAAGTATTTACTGAAGCAGGTGCCATGCATGAAAATTAGAAGTACCGGCATATGTTTGTTCATTAAAAACTGATTCCTTTCGAGTGTTTTTTTAATTCTAAAATGTTTGTAATTTAAATAACTAGTTCATAATGAGTGCAAAAATGTCTACACCATAAATGAGACTCATTTGTTAAATGACATTTTCTTAAATATTTCCTAATGACCTTTTACGCTACAGCTTTGCTTCTTGGTATTTAGAGACACAACTTCAGCTCTCCTGGGATTACCACAATTGAAAACTCAGTCGGTAGTACGTTAGAAACAGTGGTCTCAGAAAATCTAACCTCTTCCTCTTTCAGAGACATGCTAAATGTCGCCAAGGAATTTCTCATCTCTTGAGGCAAATTAGATAGACATTGGTCTCGGGAGTACACTTGACAGCTGCCATTCAAGCTTCCAAGAAATCATTTTGTCTGGAAATTCATGCTCTACTGAGTCTCCTGCACATCTGAACCATTTACTATAATGACCACACTGCACTTAAAGTAAGAAGTGACTGATCCTTAAATTAATATTTCATGGTAGTAGTACTAGTGCAGAACTAAGAGCAGCTGTGAGGTTATAGAACAGGATGACGAGCTGAATGCACTTCATATGACTCTGTTCATTTTACCAAGGTCAGTTATTTCACATTGAAACACTTATTGGGTAATTGCTCAGTATTATGCTTTTTGTTTCATGTCATGTTTTCCTGTGATAATTGATTTTATTTGCATTTGTTAGACACTGTTTTGGTATTTTTCAGTGTATTACAAATAAAAATGTTTCTGCTTTAATGAAGTCAGAAACAAATAAGTGATTAGACATCTGCTTACTGCTTTATTATTTGATTCTGTTTAATCTTTAATGTGTTTACTGTATATCAGTCAGCACAGAAACATAGAAACATGGAATGTTTTGGCAGATGGGGACCGCAAGATCCATCTAGTCAGCCCTTTGCCTTCTACCCCCTCCCTTAGTTTCTTCTGTTTTTGAGGATACTCTTATGCCTGTCCCATGCTAGTTTAAATTCCCTTACTGTGTTTACTCCCATGGCCTCCTGGGGTAGGCCTTTTCACTTGTTCACCACCCGTTCTGTGAAGAAGCACTTTCTTCCATTTCTCCTGAATCTACCTCCCTTGAGACACATGCAGTGTCCTATAGTCCTGGTACTGGTGTTAGCCTGAAAAAGGTTCTGAATCTGAACCATGTTGATACCCTTCAAGTATTTAAATGTCTCTAGCATGTCCCCCTGATCCCTGCGCTGCTCCAAGGAGTACATATTAAGACCTTGTAGACTTGCCTCATATGGTTCTTGATACATACCCTGTACCATTTTTGTTGTCCTCCTCTGCACCATCTCCATTCAATATTTGTCCTTCCTGAGATGTGGCCTCCTGAACTAGAGGCAGTAATCCTGATGAGGCATCACCAGTAATCTGTACAGTGGCATGATTACCTCCCTTCTCCTACTAGTGATACCCCTCCCTATGCATCCTAGGATTCCACTAGCCTTTAGCAAAGCCTTTTCACATTGTTTGCTTACCTTCATGTCATCAGAAATGATGACCGCTAAATCACGTTCATGTTTTGTAGTCAGTAGTTATTCCCTTCCCATTAAGTACACTTTCCCCAGGTTACATTTTCCAAGGTGAATGACCTTGTATTTATCACATTGAATTTCAACTGCCAGTTTCTTGACCATTCCTCTAGTTTCCTGAGATCAGACTCCATCCTCTTAACCCCATCAGGTGTATCTACTCTGTTGCAGATCTTCATGTCGTCCACAAACAGGCACACCTTGCCCTCCAGACCCTCTGCAAGGTCACTGATGAATACATTGAAGAGGCTCCATCCCAGCACCAATCCCTATGGCACTCTGCTGGTGACCATGCCCTCTTATGAGAGGGCACCATTCACTAGTATCCTCTGAGTCCTTCCACTTGACCAGTTTTGCATCTAGCAAGTTATTTTATGCCCCACTCCAATGCACCCCAGTTTACTGACCAACCTCCTGTGTGGTACAGAGTCAAAGGCCCTGCTTAAGTCCAGGTTGACTATATATATACTGCCCCCCCCAATCCACCACCCTAGTTACCCAGTCGAAAACATCTACCAGGTTTGTTTGGCAGGACCTCTCTGCTGCGACTCCATGTTGCTTTGGGTCTAATAGATCACTTGCTTCTAAAAATGCTAATATCCTCTCCTTTAGTAGGAATGCCTCATCGGTACCCTGTTAGATTAGTACTACAGGAATAACATCAGTCAAGAGAGCACTAGTCCCTATAGTGCTAACACAGACAGTGAGAGATAGTATATAGCACTTTCAGTAAGTGCTCCGCTGGTCGCTGTCCATGGCTCTGGACAGACACAAGGGTACCAGGATCTAGGAGGCTGGCTGAGCTGCTCCCATGGTGTGGAGGGCTGGCATATAGAGCTGCTTGGCCAGCAGCAGTGGAAACCAGGGTTCTAATCCTGGTCGCCGACATTTTACACATATTGGGACTTTGTTTTTTTTTTTTTACATGGCACCGTGGAAACAGTATTCCAGAATTTTAACTTTTCCTGGGATCCACGCCCCCTCAGACTGAAAATCCTATAGTAGGGTGGTATGGGGGCATAGCCCCCCACATTGGAGGGTGCATGGCTGAGCCCCCTGCAAAAACAAAAATGGTGCTATTTTTACAGTGCACTTCTTGACCACGCTATTGTGATTGGTGCTATTCTGACTCAATGCCATTCCATCAGCTTTCCTACCAGTGAGGTGAGGCTAACTGGGCAGTAGTTCCCTGGTTCTTCTTTGCTCCCACTCTTGTGCAGTGGCACCACTGTAGACCTTTTCCAGTCCTCTGGAATCTCCCCAGTCTCCAATTACATGATAAAGAGTTTTGCTAGGGGTGCTGCCAGTTCTGTTCCAAGCTCTCTAAGAATTCTTGGGTGTACTGTATGTCATCTGGCCCCTTTGCTTGTTCCACCTTCAACATGTTGAGTCCTTCCAGAATCCTTTCCTCATGACAGAGATTGACCTTTTCCCTCTATAATGTAATTTAATAGCCAGCCTGACATCACAGTGGTAGGGATACCACTCATGATGCCAGAGATCCAGGTTCTGGAATGAGCCATGGACATCGGAGACCTTCTGGGCTGGACTGAGCATCTCAGAAGACACTCTTCTCCTTTTGGAGGAAGGACAACAGGCTCTGCTGTGTTACTGCCAGGTGGGTGACCACAGATGGCAGTGCAGTTTGAACCATGCAGTAGTAGAGGGGACATTATTTGGTGCAGTGCATGGCCTCGTACTGCATGTATCTGAACACCTGGCACCCTTGCTGCTAGCATCTGTTGGGGGGGCATAAGAGTGAAACAGCAGAGTGTACAAGATAAAACTCCTGCTCCTGAGGCCCATTTCTCTCACAGCTCAGCTCCTCCTCGCATTAGATGGACTTACTGGGGATAGCCGCCATCCCCAACAGAATCCTTTATTGAACTGGTGCAGTCTCTGGACCCACTGAAAGGAATGATGAGTACCTATGAAGGTGACAGATGGAGCTGGGATAGGGTGGATGTGGGCAGCATGGGTGACAAAGAGATAAAGAATGTATAATAAATGTTATTCAATAGCACTACTATGCTTTTGGTGCAGATATGTATTTTCCTGCAGACTAAAACATTAATCTTTATTTTAAAAATTTACAGAGCAATTCTATAAAGAGTAAGGAATGACTGGCAGTCAACTGGCATCACACACCAGAAAGACAGAGCAGCAAGTATTTCTGTACAGTTCAATACATTTTGATCAGCTAGTGCAAAGTCTGATAATGTTTCAGATATTTCCAAAGCAGACTCAAAATGCAGGATTCTGTTTAAAAAGTGCAGTTATTGCACAAGAATGTTTGTAAGGATAGCCCTTTGGCACAGTGTAGTCACAGCTCCAAATGTCAGCAACCTGGATTTTTGAATGAGTCTGGCCCATATGGGGGGGGGGTCAGCCAGAGGAGGAGGATCAAGCATGCCACAGTATGATCTCCTGCTCCGGTGAGGCCAGACAGCATTCTCCTCAGCAATACTGTCACTTGGATGACCACATGAGGCAGTACAGATGCAGGAGCTTTAGAGTGGAAGGAATCAGCCTATCTCTAAAATACAGCCATGCAATGTATGCTCATGTTGGAGCCCTTGCTGGCTGCATCCTTAGGACTGTGGAGAAATTAAGTGGAAAAAGCATGGAACTTAGCAGTATGATGCCAGCACACATAGGCCCCACTTTTTTGACTGGTCTCGAGCCTCCACATGTGGCCGACCTGTGGGGGGCACTTCCCCATCACCTCCCAATGGAAAGTGCCATTAGGCAAAAATGTCCAGTGGACCCTATGAGAATAGATAATTGTCAGAGAAGGATTATTTATTTATTGGTTTAGGTTTTTTTGACAGATAAAGGAGGGTTTGACAATTTTGCCTTTTTTCAGCCTCATTCCTGCAGGAGGGGGAGATACAAATGGTAACCAACTAAAATTGAATCAGATTAAGCTGTTGGTCGGATCTTTTTTTTTTTATCATAAAATATTTTTTCCTCCCTGCTGTGGTGCGATTGGTGGTGGCATCCAGCCACCAGCTCAACCCACCCAGAGGGCAGCAAGCTCACTTACTTGATGCAGGGTCGGAATCGTCATTCCCCAACCTGCTGGGAAGCCCCCTATGCCTTCCCATGCCAGACCGAGACTGAACCCCTCCAGTGTGACTCCACGACAGACCTCCAGGGGGGCAGAGAGCTGCTATCAAGCTGCTCACTTGTGCCCAACCTTTTCCTCTGTTATTTGACCCCTCTGGAGTGCAGACCTGCAATGACATCCGGGCACTGTGTGCCGTCTTCCGCACTCCACCCACATACACCAGTGTTAGTAATGCCCCTTGTCTTCACCTGGGGCCGCTACAGTGAGGAGAAGTCCCTCAGACCTCCCCAGGGATAGGAGAGCAGACTCCAGACATTCGATCCTAACCCTTCCCTGCTGACCCCAAACAACCCGGGCTCATTCCCAAACCTGGGCCACCGGCGTGGCACAAGGTGTGATGTACAGCGCCTCAACCCTCAGCGACACTGGTCTGGCTGTTGGTAGCATTTTTAGTGAATGAAGGAAAGTTATCTAGTACACCATGGAAATCCCCCTATTCTTTGGGTAGGGGGAGCTTCTTCTCCTTGTTTTGGCAGTCTGCCCACGATGGCCAATGTGGGGGAAGAGTAGAACAGAGATGCAGCACGCCTGTTCTCTGATTCTGACCCTTCGGCTGTACCACTTACTGTTGTTGAATTCATGGAAATACCGAATGATACTGGACTTTTGTCTGAGTTCAACCTGCCATCTGTACCTCTCATATGATGCTTAATCCTGACAAGTGCACTGTGCTTCATTATGGAAAAAACAACCCAAGACAGAGCTTTTTCTTAAATAATACCCTCCTTAAAGTCTCAACATCAGAGAGGGATCTTGGAGTTATTATAAATAATAAACTGACTTCCACAGACCATTGCATTAAGGTAGCTAAAACATCAAATGCACTTTTAACACAAATTAAAAGAACATTAGTCACCAGGACTCAGGAATGTATCATTCCCCTTTTTAGAACTCATGTTAGACCGCATTCTGATTATGGGTCCCCCTTTTGGAACCCATACCTAAAACAAGACATAGATAGAATTGAAAGAATTCAGAGGAGGGCTACTAAATTAGTATCTTGATTGACAAATGGTGAATACCAAGTTAGACTACAGGAAACAGGGTTACACACTTTACAAACTAGATGAACCAGAGGCGATTTGTTATTATTATGCACAATTTTAATGTTTCAGGATCTAATGGATCAATGTGGACTAAAATTTTCAGATAGAAAGACTTCCCCTCGGCTTCACAACAAACAGCTTGATGTGGCAAAATCAAGAACTAATAAGAGATTAAACTATTTTACTGTAAGATCCCCAAGACTTTGGAATAGTCTACCACAAAATCTGTTGGATTGTAACCCTATTTACTCCTTTAAAAGAGGCTTGGACCTGTGGATTGAGTCAAATAGCATACAAACTAACTGGGATTAAATTCCCACCATAGTGATGGGGGAAAATCACAATGGGCCTCGGCCTTCTTTTGTCCCTTGTAACCAAGTAAACCAAGTAAACACGACACTATTCTTGTTTCCGCACCCACCTCTGTCTTTGTTACTACTCCTGCTGCTGCACCTGTTTCTGCTGTCACAGGATCGAGTCCTGTGCATGCCATTTGTTGGCACAGTCCTGCCATTGTTTCTTTGGCTACTCTAAGTGTGACCGAAGTTGTCTTGAAGCAGTCCCCAGTCTTGAAAACAAAGAAATTGTGGGACTGGACTTATGAAGAAGAACATGACTTCCAGGTAGTGAGAGTGCTGCTTCTTGGTTCTTCTGCCTCTCTGTACACCACTGCTGTTGATTTATCTTTGTTACCTTCCCCTGCTCTACTGTGTCTTCTGGTTTCCCACAATGGCTGATTAAGGGGTTTTGGAATTCTGGTAGCTCCTATTCCCTTGTTCCTGATTTTCCTGTCTGCCCCGCTCCACAGCATTGCTTGCCCCTTTTCCCTTGTTAGACGTATAGACTCAGTCCATGCAGTACGTAGTACCTGAGATGGGGTCAGCTGCTAACTGCTGCTGGTTCATGGACTCTAGTCCCTACTGACCTGGTGATAATTTGCTGCCATGAAAGTTTCCCTTCCTTATCTTCTGTCTGATTTGCTTCTTGCAGCCCTGCAATGACCCTTGACTGCACTGCTGTTTTGTCCTTTCCTGATGCCCCAACGATGCCTTCTCAGCCTGTTTCACTCCCCCTGGAATGTACAGCTTTGGCTGCCCACAATGAGGCTTCTGTTCATCCAGACTTGCCTGTAGCTGGCTGTTGAACTTCACTCCCGAATATGCTTCAGATGTTCCCAGCCACTGAACGGAACTGCATTTCCATTGGGTTTGTTGTGACTGCATCGCCTCCAGTAACCTCCCTTGTTCATCCAACTATTCTATCTTCTGTTTCTCCCATGCAGCCTGTTGAGATTGTTGCTGAGGACCTGAATGGCTTATCCCAATTTTCCAGTGATTTTCCCTCTATACAGGAGTTGAGGGCCTTGGATGTCCCTCAGGGCCATACCCCTGCAACTGTGATGGCTGTAGTCACTGACCTTACCTCCCAAACCGTGCATTACCAGGGGCTAACAGGAGTACATCTTGGGTGAACTGAGTTGATGGTGCTGAAGCTACTGCCATCCTGCTCCATCAGTTCTTACCCATGAGGTCAGCACAACACGATTCAGCCCTTACGTGGTTGCAGGTCAGAAAGACTTACATTTTTTTCCACTCACCAGCTCCAGCTCATTGCAGAAATGCAGTTAATTTCATATGCAAATGAAGTCTTGACCTCCCACCAGACAGGGTAAAGCCCTTCTTAAAGAATCCCTTCATTATATGTACCAACCCTTTTGGGGGCTTACCTTGATGACCTCATGTTTTCCCTTCTTCCTGTTGCCTTCTGGTGTCTGCAGATTTCCCAAAAGTTCACTGGTGCCCACAAATTCCCAGAACAGCTCTGTGCATAGTTTCAGCCCATGCTGGGCTTAAAATCCTAAACCGCGACTTTCCACTGCTCTCCTCTGCTCTCCTGAGTGAGTGGGCGATCATGCATGCACTGGAAAGCACCTTTGATGTTTATGACTGCTGTTGTGGATGATCGGGGAGTGTATCAGTGGTCTCAGTGCCCCCCTTCAGCTAAATGGGGACTTGTGACCTTGAGGAGGCTGGTTAGAAGCCTCAGAGGTGTTGAAAAATAAAGTTTGAAAGAGGGGCATAATTGTGGCTAATTAATATGTATGAGCTCTACATGAATATTAATAAGTTACTGCCTGCCACCTGGGGAGAGAATATTTTGGTGGCAGGGACAGCAAAAATACTCTATACAAAAGTGGGCCTATTTGAAAGGGCACAAAAGGGGCTACATGGCTGTTGGGTTTTAAAATAAATAAAGTTTACTTTCACTGCACCAGACCTAAAAGGCATGGGGTCATAATGTTGCAAGACATTATGCTACAGCAGTATACCGCTCTGCCAATACAGTGCAATATATTGCCTGCGACATATATCATTGTTTTGTGGGGGGCACCACCCACTGCTCCCCCCGTTATGCGGAGCCTGTGCTCTCAAACTCCCCCAACTAAAATAACTAACTCGGGGTTAACAGTTAAATTTACACTAAGTGTGAAAAATAAAAAAAATCCATGCGTCTGGGACTAGGAATCGAAACCCAGTCCCAAACACACTGCCTGCCTCCCTATCTGCCTGTGGCTCATCCCATCAAGCGAAAGCAGCTGCTCACTGGCTCCCTGTCCCAGCAGAGGTCTTATCCTCTGCCTGGGAAGAGTGAAAGGGTGCACTACTGTGCATACACCCTTTCACAGTTTTACACCCTCTCGTTCTTTCCTACCATGCTGTTCCTGTTGCACAGTTTTGTCTTGCGCGCTGAAGCATACTTAGATACATAGATACATAGACAGTGTTGGCAGATAAGGGCCTATGGCCCACCCATTCTGCCCATTTGAGCTTGTAAGTTCAGTTTATGTTTTCCTAGAAGTCTGTTTCCCCTTACCCCTGACCTCCAGAATTCCTTTATGTCTATCCCATGCCCCCACCACTTCCCCTGGCAGGGTGTTCCACTTTTCCACCACCCGTTCTGTGAAGAAATTCTTCCTCATGTTTCCTCTGAATCGTCCTCCCTCCAACTTCATTCCATGCCCACTAGTCCTGGAACATCTTTTTCGCTTAAAAATAGTGTATTCCTGCACCCTGTTCATCCCTGTGAGATACTTGTATGTCTCTATCATATCCCCTCTCTCCCTCCTCTCCTCCAGGGAGTACATGTTCAGTTCCTTCAACGTGTCTTCATAGGACTTGTGATGCAATCCATGCACCATCTTTGTTGCCCTCCTCTGAACCTTCTCTACCCTGTCTATGTCCTTACGTAGGTATGGTCTCCAGAACTGCACACTGTACTCCAGGTGGGGCCTCACTAGTGTCTTGTATAGCGGAATTATGACCTCCCTTTTCCTGCTGGTGATGCCCCTGCCTATACATCCCAGCATCCTATTTGCTATACCTGCTGCCTTGTCACACTGTTTCCCTACCTTGAGGTCATCAGAGATGATAACCCCAATATCCCTTTCCTGCTTGGTGCATGCTATATCCTCATCCCCCAACTGATATATTGTGCCAGGGTTTTTGTGCCCCATATGCATTATCTTGCACTTCTTTGCATTGAATTTCAACTGCCAAACCCCTGACCATTCTTCAAGTTTCTGCAGGTCCCTTCTCATTCTGTCTACACCCTCTGGTGTGTCTACTGTGTTAGAGAGCTTTGTGTCATCAGCGAACAGTGAAATTCTGCCTTCTAGGTCCTGTGCAATGTCACTGATGAAGATGTTGAATAGAACTGGTCCCAGCACTGATCCCTGTGGTACCCCACTGGCCACTCTACCCTCTGTGGAGTGACAGTCATTTACCACCACCCTCTGTGTCCTGCCACCCACCCAGTTACCTACCCACCACACTACTGTCCTGCCCACACCCATATTCCCCAGTTTGTGTAATAGTCTTCTATGTGGCACAGTGTCAAAGGCCTTGCTGAAGTCCAGATAGGCCATGTCCACTGCCCTCCCCTGATCCACCTCCCTAGTCACCCAGTCAAAAAATTCAACGAGGTTGGTCTGACATGACCTCCCCCTGGTGAAACCATGCTGCCTTGGGTCCTGTAGTCCATTGACAACCAGATGTTCCACCAATCTCTTCTTCAGTAGTGCTTCCATGATCTTCCCCACTACCGAGGTGAGGCTGACTGGTCTGTAGTTCCCTGCTTCCTCTTTGTTCCCACTTTTTGTATAAGGGGACTACATCTGCTGTCCTCCAGTCTTTGGGTACCTCCCTGTTTCCAGTGATCGGCTAAACAGGATAGCCAGAGGTTCAGCCACCACCTCTCTTAGTTCTTTAGGACCCTGGTGCACCCATCTGGCCCCATTGCTTTATCAACTCTTATTACTTCCAGTTCCTTCAGGACCCTTTCTCATGTAAAGGGACTTTGTGTCCATTTCTGCACCATTCTCACCCCTTATACTCCTTCAGACTCATTACCTCCTCTTCCTCAGTAAAGACTGAGCAGAAATACCTGTTCAATATGTCAGCTTTACTGTTGTCATCCTCCACGTGGCCCCATCCTCCCCTTCAGTCTCACTATTCCTCCCTTTGTCTTTCTTTTTTCACTTATGTATCTGTAAAAGGTTTTGTCCTCTACCCACTGATTTTGCAATGTGTTCTTCTGTCTGAGCTTTGGCTTCCTTACTGACCTCCTGCCTCCCTTGCTTCTCCTGGTACTTCTCCCTATCCCCGCCTGCCTGTGTCTTTTGTATTGCCTGAATGCAATCTTTTGGCTTCGCTTTCTTTGCTACCTCTTTGGAAAACCATAATGGTCTCCTCTTCCTTTTCCTTTTGCTAACCTGCTTAATGCATAATTCTGTTGTTATTGTAATCCCCATTTTAAATACTGTCCACTGTTCCTCAACCCCTGATTCCTGTCCCATTCCCCTTAATGCCTCTTTCAAGTATCTCCCCATTTTCCCTAAGTCTGCCCCCCTAAAATCCAGGATACATGTTTTTGTGTGGTTTGGTTCTGCTCTTTCTGTGATTTCAAACCACAATGAGTGGTGCTCACTGTTCCCCAGGTGCTCCCCCACTGTTACCCCCATCACACTGTCCCTGTTTGTGAGCACAAGGTCCAGTATTGCCTTCTGCCGAGTTGGTTCCATGACCAGTTGCTTGAGGAAGGCACCCTGAAGGGAGTCCAGGATAAATCTGCTCCTAGTTGATGCTGCTGCTGGGATGCTCCAGTCCACATCTGGAATATTGAAGTCTCCAACCAGTACTACCTCACCCTTGTCTGCCATTCTTTGGATGGCTAGCATCAGCTCCCTATCTGTTTCTTCCTCCTGGGCTGGTGGTCTATAGACCACACCTGTGCGGATGGCTGGCCCCATTTTCCTTTCCAGCTTAACCCACAGTATCTCTCCCCATTTTGTTCCTCCTGGATCTCTGTGGCCCTTATGTCATTTTTCACATACAGTGCCACTCCTCCTCCCTTCCTGCCTGCTCTGTCTCTTCTGAATATGTTGTAGCCAGGTATGGCCATCTCCCAGTCATGGTTATCATTACACCAGGTTTCAGGATGGCCACAATGTCCAGGTCTGACTGTACCATGACAGCTTCCAGATCTTCCATCTTGTTGCTAAGGCTCCTGGCATTTGCACACATGGCTTTCCATGATTTGACCTCCCTAGACTGTTTCGCTGTTCTACTCCAGCCCCTTCCTTGGTTGTCCTTTATCCCTGGTTTTCCTTGCTGTCTGCCCTTTTGCAGAATTTTGCCCTTTTTCTGCCTATCCACCTCTTGGGCACTAATCTCCATCATTTGCACACTGCTTTGCAGAGATAGCCACTCCTCTGGTTCACTGGTTCCACTGCTAGCTGTGGGGGGTGAGCAAGTAGGTACCCTCCTTGCTGGCCTGCCACCCACCTTTGCTAGTTTAAATGCTTGTCAATGTAGCATTTAAACTTTTCATTGAGTGCTTGGATTCCCCTCCAGGATGGATGCAGGCCGTCAGGCTTGAACAAACCTCCATCCCTCCAGGTGGGTCCCCAGTCACCAATGAATCCAAACCCTTCCTCACAGAACCAGTTCTTCAACCATGAGTTAAAGTTCCTGGTGTATGGGGTGCTGCACCCCTCTCCCCATGGATTGGTCAATACCAGCAGGAACATCTGCCAGAACTAGACTCATAGTGGATTCCCTGCTGGGGGAGGGCCTCAAACAACTGGTACAGCAACCCACAAGAGACAGGGCTATCCTAGATCTAGTACTGACTAACAAAGAAGGGATCACAGATCTCCAGGTAGAAGGTCACCTGGGAGCCAGTGACCATCACATGGTATGGTTCAATTTGGCTACTACATCTAAATCATCCCATTCCAAGGCAAAAATATGGGACTTCAGAGGTACTGACTTTGATAAGATGGCCAACAGAGTTAAGCTAGCCCTGGCAAAAAGAAACACAGGTGAGGGGGTACAGGCAAAGTGGGCAAGCATTAAGGATGCAATACTTGAAGCAATATCCCATTGTGTTAGACAGAAAAGAAAGTGCAAAAGAAGAAGGAAACCACTTTGGTTCTCAAATACAGTAGCAGAAAAGGTCAGAGCCAAAAGGTTGGCCTTCAGGAAATATAAGGGAACACAGCAGGATGAAGATAGGGAGGCATACCAAACTGCCCTAAGGGAAGCAGGGAAGGCAGTAAGGCAGGCAAAGTGCCAAACTGAGGAAACACTAGCATGAACAGTAAAAGAAAGTGACAAGACTTTCTATAGATACATTAGTGAAAGGGAGAAAGTCCAGAGGGGTATTGCTAAGCTAATGGAGAAAAGGGACCATGTGAGGAGGAGGACCCTGTAAAGGCATCTATCCTAAATAGATACTTTTGCTCAGTATTTACTGAAGAGAAGGTAGGGCAGGGCCCGCAGCTCAGCATCATGGACACAGGGGGAGGGAGGTGAGCACTACTCCCTCACAAAAGAAAGGGTCTCCAAGAGCTTGCTAAGCTCAGGTAGATAAGGCAATGGGACCTGATGGCATACATCCCAGGGTACTTAAGGAGCTAAAGGAGGAACTAGCAGAGCCATTAGCAGAACTGTTTAGTGAGTCTCTGAGCACAGGAGAGGTCCCAGAAGACTGGAGAAGGGCTCATGTGATCTCGCTCCACAAGAGTGGTAGCAGGGAGGGAGCAGGGAACTACAGACCAGTCAGTCTTACCTCAGTAGTGGGCAAGATTATGGAGGCACTCCTTAAGGAAAGGATAGTGCAACACCTGGAATCCATAGGGCACAGGATCCAAGACAGCATGGGTTTACAAAAGGAAGGTCCTGTCAAACTAATCTCATAGATTTCTTTGACTGGGTAACCAGAGTGGTGGACCAAGGGGAGCAGTTGATGTCGCCTACCTTGACTTCAAGCAAAGCTTTTGACACTGTTCCACATAGAAGATTGATAAATAAGCTGGGTAGGCTGGGGTGGGGCAGAAGTTGGTCAACTGGGTGGCAAACTGGTTGACGGGCAGAAAACAGAGAGGTGGTAAATGGTATACAGTCAGAAGAGATGCAAGTCACAAGTGGGTACCCTCAGGGATCAGTCCTGGGCCAGTCCTCTCAACATCTTCATTAGTGACCTTGCAGATGGACTAGAGCGTAAGGCTTGTCTATTTGCAGATGACACCAAGATCTGCAACAGAGTAGATGATCCAGATGGGGTGGACAGAATGAGAAGAGATCTGGATAAACTAGCAGAATGGTCAGAAGAGTGGCAACTTGGATTTAATGCAAAGAAGTGCAAAATCATGCACATAGGGAAGAGAAACCCTCAAGCCACCTATAGGCTGGGAGGGGAGTTGCTAGCAGTCACAAAGGAAGGAAGAAAGAGACTTGGGCATCATCATCACTGATGATCTAAAATCATCCAAGCAGACCTCTAAAGCAGTAAGTAAGGCTAGGGGGGTGTTAGGGTGTATTAGTAGGGTATCACAAGTCGTAAGAGGAGGTATTAATCCCTCTGTACAAGACACTGGTTAGGCCCCATCTGGAGTACTGCGTGCAGTATTGAGGCCACACCTTCACAAGGACATTAACCAAATTGAGGCAGTCAGAGAAGGGCAACCAAAATGGTGCAGGGACTGCATCAGAAGACATATGAGGACAGATTAATGGAGCTCAATATGTATACCCTTGAGCAAAGGAGGAGAGAGGTGATATGATCGAGGCATTCAAACACCTTAAGGGCATAAACAAGGTGAAAGAGTCTAACATGTTTAAATATAAGAAAAATAGCAGGACAAGAGGACACAGCATGAGATTAGAGGGAGGCCGATTAAGGGGGACTGTGAGGAAATTCTTTTTCACAGAAAGGGTGGTGGATGCATGGAATGGCTTACCACAAGAAGTGGTGGCTATGAATACAGTGCAGGGCTTCAAACAGGCATGGGATAGGCATAAGGGAGCAATACAAATGACTATGAATAGATAGGCCACTGACAGAGCAAAGGCCGATGGCACATTTATAAGGTAGAAAAAGAAATGGGCAGACTGGATGGGCCTTGCGGTCCTTATCTGCCATCAACTTCTATGTTTCTATGTTTCTATGAACTCCTATGCACTCCCTTGCCTCTCACAGGTAGTACTTCTGAGAAAGTGACAGAAGTAGCTACTTGCTTGAGACCCCTCCCCAATTTCCTAAACTCTTCCCGAACTTCCTTTGGCTCCCCATTTGCCAGGTCATTAGTACCTAGGTGGATAATGACATCCAGCTCACCCTCCCGTCTTTCCTTCCCAGTGATCCCCAGGATCTTCCTTCCATCCCTCCATGCCATGGCACCTGGTAGGCACCTCACCTCCCTGTCCTCCCCCTCCTGTGTTCCTAGCTGGATCCCTCTTATGATGGAGTCCCCCACCAGGATTCGCTTCCTCCTCCTCTGGGGTCCACTGCTTTCCCCGCTGAGGTCACCTCCTTGACTAACCTCCACATCCTTTCCTTCCACTTCTCTGGGTACCTCTATTTGGTTGTCCTCATTTGCCATTGTGGTATATGAGTTCTTGAGTGGAATAGGATCTGGGAAGTGCCTTGCCTGACCGCTCTTACCCACCCTGAGCCCACTGTCATCCAAGTGCTCCTCGTTCTCGGCATCCTTTGAGGAGGTTGCATTGGACTGGGTGGTCTCTGGATAGGGGTGATGGTACTCCTGACCCAGTTTACTTCCGCTCTGAGTCTGGCTACCTCATCCCACAGTCCAGAGAGATGCATGCAGATAGGGCAGCACCTCAGTGTCCAGAAGGTCTGCCTGAATATGGCTGCCCCACAGCCACTGCATTGCACCACTCCCCACATTATACTGCAATTATACTGCTATTCCACTACTTGTCTGCTACTGAAGCTCTCCTAGTTCCCTTTTTATTAATTTACTGTCCTAAAAATCCTGCCACTGATCCTCAGATCATGCAACATATTGATCCAGCAGGGAGCTTAAACATGGGGGACTGTATAAACAGCATGGAAACTGTGTACAGCAGCCACCATCTTTGCAGACCAGTAGCCAATCACAAGCCAGAATTCCAGCCAGAGACTCTTGGGACATTGACAAAGACTTTTGGGAGAAACTCAGAGACAAATCCTTGGTGCCCAAAATCTAACCAATTAAGAGACTGGGACTGTAAATTACAGTGTGCATAGCCAACTAGATTTCAGGACCTTTGCCCTTTATTTACGAGGAACTGTTTGAACTGGGGTCAGTCTGTTGGTAGACTGTTGCAAGTCCCGCGCGAGCAACAGAGAGAGAGAAGGAGCCTGTGTGGCTCATCTGCAGACCTGCAAGGGAAAGGCCTGCATTTGCCTCCCTGCTGAACTCTGGACTGCCATGGGAGCAGAACAGAAATTGTACATTCAGTGGCCAGGCTGAGAGAAAGAGGATGCTTTGCCAGATAGGTGCTGTTTTGCACTAAATGGCTAAATCCAAACACCATTGTGAGGACTTCACGTTTAAGGGACTCCAGTGCCATTTGGAGCCTGCGGATGTTGTGTTTGTCTCCTGCCATGCTCCATGGGGGGGGGGGGGCTGTTTCCATTTGTTCTGGTTTGTTTCCAAACAAGTTAAGCCAGACTGCAAGCTGCAAGCTGAGTGAGTTCTCCAAGCTGTATTCAAAGCTGAACTTCATGCATTGGGCCTGTGCCAGCTGTGGCCCACAAAACTGTTCCTGCACCAGATCCAATGTATGCCTGTTGAGAGACCAGCCTTGGGGAGTCATTCCCCGTTGAGAAGCAAGTCACAGGTTGTAGCCACTTACAGGGAAAAGCCATGAAGTGGAGGTGAGTCATGTCAGCCCCTGTCTCCACCAGAATCCTGGAAAGCCAGAAGATCCATGGTGTCACCAGCTGCTCTTCAATCTGTCTGGATGCAGTGAGTACAAATGGGGTAGCTCTCTGCAACAACCAAATAACTGTATATTGTCATCTGATTTGCCTTGTAATTCCTCAGTGGGTTTATTTGTGCCTACAGACCATCCAGTCGGGGATTACAAATGTTCTACTGATTGAAAATATTTGTATCTGTCTAATAACACCCTTCTCTCCATCAATAGCCCCAACCAGCTGCAATGCTGGCCAACCCATGGCAGTGCTTTAGACCTGCTCCCAATTCCACCCTGGGTAGCCAGCAGCTGTTTAAACTTATTAATTCAGGGACCAATGTGATAAATGATCAATGCTATCTGTTTGAGTACCCTACAACAATAGTTAAGCTAAATTCTCACCACTCCCTTGTTCACATCCCCTTAATAAACCAGATTTACTGTTTGATGTTAATTTAGGCTGTGATCATATTATTACTTAGCTTTTCCATTACTGAGTCATTCAAGGTGTACAGTGATAAGTGCTTTGTTGTTGTTGAAAACTGTTTTTTTTGCAGGGGACACAGGGCATTTCCAAGATGTCCTGACCCTGCTGGTAAGTGCAAGGTTGGTAAGCGTATAATTAGGGCCAGCCATTAAATGTGTTATTGCAAGTTGAATACTGTGTCTACAGGCAAACTGTGCACTGAGCCACTAGATGGGGCTGTGGGTGGTTATAGCTTCCCAGAGGGATGTACCAGTGTTACTATTTACATACATACATGTTACTCTGTGTGGAGGCACCATAATTGTAGTATTACTGTTGGTAGGGGATCCATAGTAACCTTTGATCACAAACCCAGGCCCCTCAACCTGCAGTCACAGAAGCAGGCAGGGGTAGTAGCCCTTGGTATAATGGTGCCAGGGCTACATATATTTCTGATAAAATCTATGCACTACTTCATACTCCCAGTGATGTTTATTTTGACATCAGCTTCAAGACTGCAGCTAAAATAGACTGCCTTTGGTCTCAATACAATGCTATGAAGCACTCCTCACTTTGGCTCCCTTTTCAATCTATCCCCTTGACCAAGCCTCCATTACAGACCATCATAATTCTCCTCAACAATGAAGACATTAACGTGTATGATATTAAATACTGGCTTGCCCAACAATTTTACATTCTGGAGCACCCTGAACCAATCATGGACACTGAACACATCTGGACAGGGATCTGGAAGTTCAAGGTGAAGTTGCAATCCAATTTGTCTGGTTTGCAGCATTTGCCAAGAGTTTTCTATCACGGCAGGTATACAGGGCAATGCTTCTTTCCTGGCCAAACAAAGACCTGTTTCAAATGTGGCTCAAAGAATCATTTGAGCAATGTATGTAGCAGGATAAGATGCAATCTTTGTCTGAACTTTGGACATGTCAGCTTACAATGCACTAATCCATTCCAGTGCAACCTTGGTGAGGAGGTCAGTCACTCATGCTGGAACTGTCTATGGGCCATACATAACAGGGATGACAGACTGGCTCAGGATTCTGTCTTGGACAATGCAAAGAGGGTCTTGCTCTAAAAGCAGCATGAAGAAGGTGTGTGACAGCTCGCATATCGAGTTAAAATTCCTGCCACTGACACCATTGTGCTTGCCTACATTTTTAGTTTAATACATTTAGTTTATTGTTCTAGGAATTACTACCTTTGAGCCAGAGGCTCTTTTACAAAGGTTCCACGTCAATTAGGTACAGTACAAAAAAGGTTACATAGATAACACAACAATTTGTGCTGTGTCAAGAGCGAGAAAACATATACAAATACATATCAAATCATTTGTGCAAAAAGACATGAGATATCAATAATCACATTATTATTACAAGAAAGAGGTCATGCCAGATTAGGAGAAACAAATAGGGAACAAGTCCAGAACAGAGAGGGTAAGGAAAGGTGTGGGGAGCAGACAATAGCAGGAGAAAAGGTTTCCCAAACATGTCTTTGTCAAATAACAGAACAGGGTGGGTAGTGAGAAAATAGGAGGTTTAATCAGGGCAGTCACAGGAGCTGGAGGTGGCAAGGTGAGAGAACAGCCTTGATTTGAAAATGCCTAGAGAGGTGGAGGCAGTAATATGAGTGCTGAGGGCATTTAGCCAGCTGGGGGCATGATAGGCAAATGACATGAAGCCAGAACAGGAACCCTTTCTCTTGAGCACATCAGCTCTTCCAGACCCAGATATGGAAGGGCCTGCACTTGACTCTGTAACACAATCCAGAAATCCTACAGATGCTTTCGCCATGGATACCTCTCCACAGGGCCTACAGGAAGATACAATTATGCCTCCCCCAGATATGACTCTGGTGAATAGGAAAAGGTACCTGAAAGACCTTTAGTCCAAGTCCAAACCTCAGAAAACTGTTTCCAAATTCACCCCTGTACCCTTGGGAAACAGATTTGCAGTCTTATTTATTTATTTATTAAGATAATCAGAAAGACCTTTGAGTCAAAGACTCATTTACAAAGGTTCCACATTATAAATGTCTTAGACTCTGAATGGCTTGTCTCAGATGCTAGCCTAGAATCTGAGACCTCTTTAGTTAGATCATCACCACACTCAGTGTTGACAGACACAGAAGGAGATTCTTCTTCCATTGGATCCATGAAGAAACAATAAAAGAAATCAAAAATGGTTACCTGAAGTTGCAGTGAACAAGACTGTGACACTTAAGGGATGGATTGGGATGTGCCCTGCAATTTTCTAAACTGTCTCCATCCTTGAAAGTTGCCACTTAGCCAATAGCATTAAGATGTAAGAAGGCATAGCCTCCTTTTTTCCATCCTAAATGATTTGTCTTGTGATATTTTCCTGGTATAAGCTGCATCTTATCATTTCTTTTTCAGTTTTGAGATTTTCTTAGAACTTGTATCAGTCATGGGAGATGTTTATCTTTTGTTTCTTTCTCCTTTTCTTCTTCCCTCTTTTCTTTTTTTCCTTTTTGTATGCCTTTAGGACTTTATTGTATTTACTGATGGTTGTGATTGCTGATTGATGCACCATGTATTTGATTTGTTTGTTGTTTTGTGTTAATAAAATACCCCTAAACTTTTTGAGAAGTGCCATGGGATCTTTAATGTCCACGTAAACAACCACTTGTAGAACATGCAGACAGGACCTCAGTTTAATGTCTCATTGGAAAGAATCCAAAGAAAAACAGCACTCAAACCTGATGAAAAGTTGAAAATACAGGTCCAAACGAAAGTAAATTGCTGTAAAATAACATTTTTAATGCAATGCAAAATGCATGGTAACCAATATTCTGCCAGCCAATTGCAGCACGTTTGTGTGGTTCTTTGTCTCATTGGAAAGATGGCACCTCTGGAGTGCAGCAACCCCCTTATGAAGCACTATAATATCAGTATTGGGATTTTTCTCCAAGTGCCTGATGTGGTGCTTGAACCCACAACCTTCCAATATTCTGGTTTCAGAGGTGAGTGTGCAACTGGATGAGCCACTGACTAATTAGGATGGGGCTGGATTGCATCAGACAGAGGTGGGCAGCACCAGTGACCAGGGCTGTAGGTGCTGTTTGCCAGTCAAGAAGCAGGGTTTTTCCAACCAATTGTCTAAGACACTCTGAAGTACTGCTCATTGCTCAGCCATATGTGGTTAGAGACTGGCATGTATTAGCCTTTCCTGGACAGTGACCGAGCGCATAACTTGTATGATACAGCCACACTTCACAAATTTACTGAGTGAGAGACTGAAAGTCTGCTTTCATGCCACTAAGCCCAAGTACAGAAGGTCCACCTGATATCTTTACTACAGTGAATGTTAGGGGTATTCCTCTCATGAGAATTGATGAAAGTCTGGGAGAACATTTGTCAGACATGAAACCACTACAAACTGCCACAGTGTGAAACTGCTTCACTGTCAAATTGTTTCTCTAATGTGAATAACATTAGTCATTTTAAAATGTGTGTTTCTAGAGTTCAGTTAATGTTTTCTGCATTTTAGACTAACATGGTAGCACAAATCTGAAACTCAGCAGAGCATTGCAATCCATTGTTCTTGCTGCAAAAATGCTAACCTGATTAAAATCAAAGTGTTTATTTATTTATTGAGAAAATCAGAATTACAACCCTTTGAATCATATACTCTTTTGCAAAGGCTCCTTGTCAGAATAACATAGTATACAGGCAATTACAGAGAGAAGTTAACAAGGTGCATGATATGGTCAACGTGGAATAGTGCAACTAGGATAACAGAGGGAAGTGTAACCTGTTCAATAAGATTCTCTAGGTAGAGACAACCAAGAGTCAAGTAAGACCAGTAAAATACAGTGTGTAAATGTCAGAGCCATAGTAGTAAAGACACAGCATAATACATTGTCATAGAACCATAGTAGTAAATACATAGATACATTAGTACCATGATAAGTAGATACAGTGTTGATGCAGTGGGTTGACTTGTCCCAAAAGTAAATACAATGTTAGGACAGATGGTTGTCTTGCTGAGATTTGGAGCAGATTACACTGCCCAATTGTTTCACACGTAATGAGTTGGGGGAGAGGAAGAGAGGTGCTGTAATGGTGAAGGGAGTCTTGTTGCAGTCACAGAAGGAGACTAGTTGCAGTCACAGGAGAAGCTCTCCAAGAGAAATTTCCTAAGGGTGGTTTTGAATGGGCCGATTTCAGTCATGGCGGAGACTGCAACTGTTAGGCCATTCAGCCAGTATGGGGCCCTATGAAAAAAGGCTCTTTGACACAAGGGATGTCCTGCAATGGGGAACTGTGAGGGAGGCCATGGAGGAACTCCTGGAGGTCCTTGTTATGGGGAGGGCTAGATCAGGTTTATTGTCCAGCTGGCAAGAATTTACACTGAATTTTCTTGGCCAGGAGACAGGTGTAATATTTAAGATGACATTCAAAGTTTAGCCAGTTTGAACGAGTGTAGAGATCACATGTGTGGGTGTGTCTGTCACAGCCTGTCACCAGGTGACAGGCTTTGTTCAATGCAGTCTTTATTCATCAAAGGGTAGTATTGTCAGTGGAGCCATAAAATACGATCCCATAGTCCAGTACGGAGAGGACAGAGGATGACACAGGCAGGTAGAGCAGCTCATGGGGCAGACAGTGTTTGTGCCAGTGTAGAAGTCCAATTCTGACATTGATGGTAGTGCAGAGGAAGTCAATATGAGCCTAATAGGAGAGGGAAGAGTCAAGGGTAATACCCAAGTAGTTGAATGAGTTAATCTGCTCAAGTGGGGAACCTTGGGAAATGTGGAATAGCAATGTAGAGTCACTGAGTGGATTCTGGCTATGGGAGAAAATCATTGCTTTGTTTTGTTTTTTTATAGTTTAGGATAAGGTGGTGATCAGAAAACCAAACTTCAGCTTCAGAGAAGGAGTTTTGGAAGGCAAGCTGGTGGGGTATAGGTCGGGGATGGCTCCAGAAGAGAACTGCATCATCAGCAAATAAAAGTACTCAATCAGAGGAGGCATCGGGTAGTGAGTTTAGAAAAAGGCTGAATAAGATGGGGCCCAGGATAGAACCCTGGGGGACCCTGGAGTGAACTGGGAGGCTGGTTGAGAGAGTGGATTCAATTTTGAGTTGCTGAGTCTAATTACTTAGGAAGCTTCCAAACCAGGATGTAGTTTCTGGAGTTATGCCCATGGAGGCCAGGGAGTTAAGGAGGAGGGCATGGTGAACAGTATCAAACACATTAGTAAGGTCGATACAGACTGACCCAACTAAGTGTCTGAGATCTAGTGCCTTATAGATGAAGGAAGTATATTCCAGTATGATGGTAGTACTACTGTCCCCTTACAGAACCCATGCTGTTCTGGATATAGAAGATTATACTTTAAGAGGTGTTCGGTGAGCTGGTTGGCTACTATTTTTTTGAGGGCTTTGGAGAGTGGGGGAAGAATGGAGATGGGCCAGTAGTTATTTGGGGAGGTACAATCTCCACCTTTGAGGATTGGGGTGATGACTGCCTTTTTCCAAGTGGAGGGGAATGCTCCACAACAGAGGCAGAGGTTAAGGATTTTGGTCAGGCGGATGAGGACAGCTTCGAGACAGAGGTGGAGGAGTTTTAAATCCAGGGTGTCACCGCTGTGGCCAGTCTTACCTAGGACTCTGGAGAGGTAGGTTTTGGCCTCTCTAGGTGATTCAACCTGAAGTCTGAAAGGTGAGGAGTTGGCAGGTGGGGATGAGGCAAATGGAGGAGGGGGGTCAAAGGAGTTTGGGGGAAGGACACTGCTGAGGTCCAAGAAAGTGGAATTTAATACATTGGCAAATTGTCCTGGGTCATGAGTTAGCGAGCCATTTACTGAGAGTTGGGAGTGTGGGGAGGACTTTCTTTTACCATTAAGTTCTTTGATTGAGTCCCATAATTATGACCATTGCCACAGGATGCAGAGAGGGCATTTCAATAGTAGTTAGCCTTAGCCTGGCACAGGGTCCAGAAGCAACTGTTTCTGGCTTCCCTGTACCTTTGTCTGTTCTGAGGCAGCTCTGTGGCAAGGACTTTATGCCAGAGACTTTCCTGGTACTGCATGAGGTCAAGAACTGACTTGTTTAGCCAGGGTATATCACAATCTTTTAGTACTTTTTTGGAGCCAAGGGCAAAGAGGTCACATGCTGCATTGAAGGTGTTGATGAAGTAGGCAAGAACACTATCAGTGTTCCTAGCATTTCCAATGGGTGTCCAGTCACAGCTTGTGAGGTAGTGTTTGAGGTGGGCTAATGCACCCCTTTTTAAGAGCTGGCAGTAAATGGTTTTAGGGAGAGGGTTGGGAGCCTTGCAGGATCACCAGTACAGAACAAGCGAGTGGTCACTGAGAACATCAGGGAACACTTTGACCCTTGAAATTCTTTTGGGGTGGTTTGTAAATATTATATCCAGTAAAGATGATGTCCCTGTTTTGTGGTTGAGTCTCATAGGGGATTTGACAACCTGAGTAAGGTCTATGGCCATGGTGAAGTCCTTATAGGGGGCCCCAGATGGTAACATCCAGTTAGTGTTGAAGTCATCCATGACTAGAGTCTCACAATTAGAAGGGAGTTGTGAGATGCAGTTGCTGACAGCAGCAAAGGCCAGAATTTGTTTGCATGGAGAAATGTAGACCACCATAACATAAAGGGTTTTACCAGGGCTGCCCAGAACTAGCTTTACAGGGGGTACTTGGACCTCATGCATGGGGGGGATGAGGCTGATCATTGCTTGAGGAGAGTCCAGGATATACAGTGCACAGCCATCCCCACATCTGTTTGCCCTGTCTGTCAGTCTGAAGAACAGAGTAGCCTTTCAGGGCCACTCAAGAATCTTTAATATCAGGGGAGAGACAGGTTTTTGTCAAGGATAGGATATCAGGATTGTGCCTCGCCATCCATCCTTGGAGAATGTCATACTTTTTTGTAAGCTGCAGATATTTAGGGAGGCAAATAAGATGCCCATCTTTTTGTCACTAGTGAAGGGTGAGTGGGGAGTGGGTCCTGGGTTCCGGTGTACATTCCCTGAAAGCAAAAGGAGGAGGAGGGCATAGCTGAGCAGAGCAGTTATAAGCAGCTTGCATTCCTGTGTGCTAGCCAGTGGGGGGGGTGTTAGTTTACAGCCATGAATGGGAATGGGGAGTGAGGATATGAGGGGCCAACAGAAATGTGGAGGTTAGGTGAGAGGAGGTTGGGTGTAAGGAATTGTAGGAAAGTTGGTGATGGGGGGAGGAACTAGTGCCACTAAAAGAAGAAGTAATAAAGGGGGGGAGGAGATGGGGAGCTGATGGAAAAGGGGGTGGGCTCTGAACAAGAGGGGAGGAAATAGGGGTAGAAATGTGAAAGGGAGGAGGAAGACTAGGAGGAGGGATACTGTGGGGAGTACAGCTAAGAATGGGTGACTGAGCTCACCTTGACTGGTAACTATGTTGGGGACTTAAGGTACAACAAGGAGAAAGACTAGGATACAATTGTCAGATCCAGTGGTGCAGCAGAAAGGAGACCGACTGGGATTTGCGCCAGAGAGATAGTCCTCTAATGTGACCCATAAAATTACCAGTTTCGCAGAATCATGCAACATCTGACAGGCTTTATAAATGTGACAGAACTTCATAATAGGGTGTGTTTCTTTCTTATACATATGTATTCCTTACTAAATATGTCCATGACAGGAACTCCCAAGGTTCATATTCTGACGTGTAGTCTGATTGGTGTAGGACCTTATTTTATTGGAGATACTGTAGTCTATTAACATTGTTAAAATTATGGTTCATGTACTATAGATCATTGAGAATACTGTGGGTGAAAAAAAGCTTGAAAATGAAAAAAATATTGAAAAGTGAGTTGATTTGCTTATGAATGGTTCTAAATCAATAGCCCTGAATACTGAAGTCCTTTGTTTATACAGATAGCAGATACAATATTGATTTCCTCTTTGAATCATTGCCATTTTTTATTCTTTGGTATCTGGGTAAGGCCCAACTATGCACAAGTGGCTGTTTCCAGGGGCAACCTGAGAGCACTGAGAAGGTTAAGTGACTTGTTCAGAGTCACAAAGCATGCAAGTGGATGTTGCTGGAATGAAACCCAGGTCAGCTGAATGTACACGTCTCATTCACAGTTCATTACTCCAACCCCTAGGCTATACTGCCAGCCCACATTGACCTGCTATTGTGCCTCAACCATGTCATGGAAATACCACCTTTTAAGTGGGAGAGGGTACCATTCAAATTTCATTCCAATTAATTCCCCCTTTTTTTGAAGCTTCCAACAACTGAATCAACAAGGGTCAATTGTAATAGTTGTTTATTAACATGTATACCTGTCTGCTCGGAGATTAAAGTGAATTCTAAGATTCCGGATAATGCTTTTTTAATAACCTAGCCCATTATCTTATGCTGGCAAACATCCTTTAAAGTAGTCATTTTTGGGATGGATGGGGTTGTAAATTGAGCCGAACAAATAGCAAGCCTATCTCCTCCACTTTCTGATCTGCTGGCACCACACGCAAACATGGGAATGAGGGTGGCAGACCATGAAGTGAAAGGAATCAGCTGGTCATCTGTTCAGCTCAATTTATGATCCTTTACCTCCTGAAGTGAATTACTGAAAACATTTATTTTATGACACAAAGGTCTTTTACCAGTATAAGGTAAAGGTCTAAGATATTAAGAAAGCCTTGCCTAGAATCTTAGAATTTTCCTCTAACAGAAAGTGAAGACCTTGAATGTCTGTTTCATCTTTTCCTATTCCTGAAACATTTTATGTTCCTATAACTGGAATGAAGTCACCACATGTAATTTTACATACTGTAGGCTACCAAACAACACTCAGGTGATAAAACATACAGTGTGTGTGAGTGTGGGGAAGGGTCAGGCATGGTAGGAAATACAAGCTGTACCTGCATCAGTGTACAACAGATTTGTCAAAGTAGCCCTGCAGCTAGCTTCCAAAATATGCAGTTGTTTGTAACACAATTTGCAACCAAATGGTTCCACAAACTTGTGTCCATTTTAAAAGGAATTGCATCTTTTTGGGGGCATAATAAACACGTGCAGTTAGACCATCTAAAAGTTTATTTTTTCATAGTAATGGGTGGATCCTTGTAGATGCATTTGAAAATCATGCCTGTAATATTTAACAGCAGCAACAACAACAACAACAAAAAAACATATTCAGAAATCATAATCATTCTTCAAGTTCTTCTGGTATAGCACAGGAACACCACCTTTTGAACTTAAACATACTTTTCTTTTATTGTTTGTTCCTATGAAAAGATTTAAATTAACAGTCAGTGAATCAAGACACGGAATGCCTGAAGAGCTGATTCTGCCTTTTTAATAATAAAACTTCATGCTGAGTACATGAATTTTAATATAAGTCTATAATTTGTTCTGTGTGTGGCTGACTGCTTTGGGTAGTGCTTGTATATACTTTTTATGTTGGCCTTTCTCTGTCATCTGCACCCTTGAAATGGTGTCCAGCAGGGTTTCAGCCTAAAGAACATGAGAGGACTCACCAGGAGATGAAGAGTGATGGAGAAAGAAGAGGGGTGTGGGGGGAGGATGAGCAAAATATCTAGCTCAGAAAGGCAGAGCACAGTTCACTGTTTATATTAGTGGGGGGGGGGGTCAGACAGCCAGTTTTTTCTTTTAAATTTTATGTTTCAGTGACTGGTTTGAGCAGTGCTTCTGTATACTATTTATTGTGGCCTTTCTCTGTCATCTCCACCATTAATGAGGTGCCCAGCAGGGATTTGGCTAAAGGACATGAGAGGGATGAAAAACATTCATGTGCCACTGAACAGAGAACGTCCTCCAAATCATGGAAGTAAATGAATTGCACTAAGGAGAGTGAAAAACCCAGGCTGAGGAAACCTCTAGGGATCCAACATAAATTGCCAGCCCTCCCTCCAATTTCTAAACAGCTAGTCTACATACTTACTCATAGCCTTCATTATGTATGTTGGAATGAATGACTGTCCAGATAAAGAGAGGGGGTCGAGGCCAAGCTGAGCTAGCAGGAATCTGATATTTCACACAAGCCGACAGGAATCATCACTTCATCAGACTTTGAACTCAGTTGTGGTCCATCTGGATTCAAAAGATCTTTCAGTTGACTGAATATGACAAACGGACATTATATGAATCAGTTTGGTAGTAAACAATGGTGTACTCAATATAAGAACATATAAATATAGGAATATGCCAGCAGAAAAAGGCTCAATTGTCTATCGAGTCTGCCCTAATGTGCAGCTCACAGTATACCTTTACTGCAGCTGCCCCCTCTTCCATTCCCATCCTATCCTCCCTACCCCTGGGCTTTCCCCTCCCACGGCTCTTATCTGTAATTACCTTCCCTTTGACTGTATCCCACCCCCTTTTAAAACTGTTCACTGCCCTCAACATGATCACTTCTTCTGGCAGTCTGATAGGTTGGACTATTTGAGAACAGATAGTAAAGTTCAGATGATCTTCTTGAAGGATATTACAGAGTGATGATATTCTGGATTTAAGTAGGAAGAACTGGAAGAATTCTTCAGGGTGCAAGAAGCTATTAAAAAGTGTGGGTCATGGCTGTTTATAGAGTGACATCAACTGGTTATCTGATTACTGAAGGGGCAAAGAGATCCATTAGGCGTGAGTTGCTAGTCTGACTCAAATGGGTATCTATTGAATTGATTTATAAGACTTTGTCTTTTAATGCAATGCAGAAATGTGTTATAACATCTATGTTGGTCCAATAAAAGGTATCAAATCATCTCTTTTTTTCTGGATCTTTTGTCACATGGACCAATACAGAAACAAATCTAATTTATTGTTAAACTACTGTAATTTAAAAAGGTCAATGAATGTTGAGTTAAACAGAAAAGGTAATACACATGTTGAGTGGTTGCAACGTGCTGTTTGATGGAGGAATGGGACATTCTATTTTCTTGGGTGATTAGAGATACAAACAGGAGAACTTGTTGAACAGAGACCGTAAAAGGACCCAGGGTGGGGTTGATGCAGAATGCCTTGTCCAGGCTAAAGTTATAGCTGATTTTGTAGTGATGACAATAGTACAGACTAGGCTGACTCTAAGTGATGATTCGTGGCATTTAACAATCTGATAGATTTGGAGGTAGTGTCATACAAGTGTTCACCATAGTGTTTCTATTGAAAAATGGCTTAAGTGAAAGCAAGATATGGAGTCAGCCAGATGATTTTGCAGTCCTGGAATGTGTGTGCAATGGAATTGAAAAATGGTTGTGAATTATTGACAAGGTAATTTTTTATTTATTTATGTATTTATTTAGTTAATTCTTCATTTGGAAATAAACATTTGAGCACAAGTGCTCTTTTACAAAGATTCCACATCAATAAAAAGGACAAGGTACATAGAGAGACTAACATTAAAATACTAAAGTCAGCATTTCCACTGGAGCATTATCAAGTATCAGTATTAACATTAGTCAGTCAATATTTTTTATGAGAAAGGACATTATTACAGCAATAGATGACTGGCCTTTATTAACAGTTGCTACCACTGATTAATTGATCAAATAAAGGTAACAAGATTGTTGGAACAGAGATGGCCACATTGGAGTGGCAGTAACTATCAGGTGAGGTACTGCTTATGGGTGACTTTAATGCCAGATTGGGTTTTATGTCCTCATCTGCTTTTCTAGAAGGAGGGACTTCTATTTTAAATAGAACATCAAAGGAAAACATTGTAAATAGAAGTGTTAGAAGGCTCTTGCATTTCCTGGAAAAATTAGGATTAATTATACTAAATGAGCTCCTGAAGGGTAAAACTGTGGCATATAATATTTTTCTAAATGCAAAAGGAGCTAGTGTGGTGGATTGCATGTTTGTATTCTCCTGATAGACATACCATTTTTTAGAATTTGATATGATTCTTCGTCCTGAGTGACCATTACCTTCTGCTCTTTAAAGCAGCAGTACAATGAAAAGAGTATTTCCATAAAGCTAATTTTCTGCCATAGTTATGAAAAATAGTGTCAGAACCATTGATTTGTTTTTTTCTGGATGCTTTCTATGCTGTGTACTGTACATCTGCATTTTGTCTGAATTCTTACCCTCCTCAGGTCTTCGATATTATTTCTATGCAAAAATGAGGTGGCCATCTTTTTTCTTGAGAAATAATTATTTTAAAACATTCATAACATTCATAAATGATAATTGAAATTGAAAATGTCACCACCAAAATAAATTGGAAGACATTTTGCATAGATAAGGAAGTAAAAAAAGGTGGGGTTAAATTTTAGCCCATTTTCATTGCACTGTTGCTTTAAGTTCAATTTTCACCCAGAAAATATTCATCAAGTCAATTTTCTTGTATCACATATAGGAATAACAAATCAAAGTAAAGTTTTATTTTCCTAAGAAATAGTAACAAATGTAGCAGAGATATTAATTAATATGGAGAACCAAGAGAAATTAAGTATTCTAACACCTAGTTCATCAGCAAAGAAAATATACTTAACTATCCAGGACATCAATGAGTCTACTCTGCCACTTTTATATCATCCAGTCAAAACAAAAACATTTGATACTTGGTTTAATAAATACTGTAACAAATTTAAAAGGCTTATTTCATGACTTACATGATTTGTAAGACTTAATCCATCAAAAAGGAATTATTCATTTCTGAATAAATCCAGAAAGAAATACAGAAATGTTTGATTTTTCAATGCCATTTATGCCAGGGAAAACAATGGTCTTATATGTCAGAAGTCATACAATCTGGTGATTCAAAGAAATTTTGGTTGTTGGTGGCAAAGGGGGAGACAATTACAATATATCTCCAATATGTCAGCACATATACCAACTTTGATATGGGTCACCTATTACAAAAAAAGGTTTTCTAATAATACAGTTATTTGTTCATGAAATGAAATTCTTTTAAAATTATCTGATGCCCATCTACCTTTGAATTTACTTCACATGAAATTTCTGAGGCTATTGAACAAACTAATTCAAACCAAAGTCCAGGACAAGAGATGCAGCAAAATTTAATTTTGCCAGTGAAATTCTGGTGAAATCATTAAATTTGCCATGTGAAATATTTAGCAAAATTTGTGCATTCTGCAAATTATTTCACAGGCGTGAAATGCAGAATTTAGCCCTCAAAATGTATAATTTCACCCATGAGTAGTGAAATTCTGCTTTTCGTGGGCAGAATTCCACATTTTGCTGGTGGAATTTCACATTTCACTCCAGTGAAATATTTCGTAAAATGTACGAAGTTCATGAAATATTTAATGGAACAAAATCTGTGAATTTCACCCACCTCTATCCGGGACCTGATAAGATCCCTCAGTTCCTCTACAAAATACATTTGGAATGGTAGAGTAACCACCTGGCTATACTATTTTGTACAATTAATACATATAATTATACACCTCATGCATGGAAAGGCAATATAATAGTACCAGTTCTTAAAAAAGAATATCCAGATCTGTCTGAAAATTACAGACCAATATGTCTAATTGATTGCCTAGGCAAGATTTTTGCAAGAATAATGTTGGCTTGATTAAATGCTTGGTTAGAATACCATCATGTTTGAAACATATATCAGGCAGATTTTAGGAGAGGTTATTAAACCATAGATCAATGCTTTATTTGCATCATATGGAGAAATATTAAAAAAATGAATATCTGTTTGTCGGGCATTTGTGGACTTTAAAGGAGCATTTGATGGATTAAATAAATTACTCCCTTGGGACAAGTTGTATGATTTAAAAATTAATCATATCATTTTGAGAATGATTATTGATCTCTATTCTGATAACTGGACTACAATGAGGTATAATTTGAAGGGTAGTGTTTCACATCTTTTTGATACAAATTAGGATGTGAAGCAGGATTGTGTTTTGGCTCCTTTACTTTCAATTTGTTCATTAATGATCTTCCAACTACTTTTTTGACAGAGACCTCTCATTCTCCTTCTGTTGGAGGAAGTTTAGTGCCAGCGCTCATGTTTGCTGATGACCTGGCACTGATCTCTGCCTCTCCAGTGGGATTAGAAAAACAGCTTATGTTATTACAACAATATTGTATTAAAAATCGGTTGATTATTAAAACCAAAAAGACACAGGTCTTAAAGGTAGGAAAATGTAAGTTCAAAATTCACATTGTGCCTTAAAAATATTCCCTTCTAGTTATTGATACCTAGGATTTTATTTTTCTAGTAACTGTTAGACAACAAAATATATTATGTACTGTATATGTTGAATGAGTCATTCCAGTCAAAAAATGCTTTAGTAAGGATTAAGGACATTATACTGAGGTTATTCTGTTGCTTATATTTTACATGCAAAGGAGATGAAAATGAATTCAGTAGCTCCTTATGCAGTTGAGCTATGGAATGATAAAAATGTTGAACAATTGGAAAAAAGTATATTTTACCCAGTCATACTGAACTATAGTACAAATACCTTGATCAACAATTTCAGAAATAGCTAGGGCACAACTATGTCAGGTAAAAATTAAATGCTTGGCTCTTTCAGCTAAAATAGCACACTAAATTAGAAGAACAAGCTTGGATCAAAACAGGTTGACTAAAATGAATGGATGAAAAAGCATCCTGGATTATAAGAAATTATTCTTCGCCATGGCTGAAAGAGGTTATTAAATTCGATCACTTATGGGATGATTCTTTCATGAAGATAGTTATTTCACAAGATTATGCATGGTTAACTAAAAATAAACTAAATCAAATTTCATTTAATAGTGATCTACAGAGAATTAGGACATTGATTTTTTTTTTATCCAATTGTTTAACCAGAAGTAGCACACTAAGCTGAAAGCTTGTTTACAGATGTGACCTCCTGGGAGCACAGGGAAGTTGAGTGACTTGCTCAGGGTCACACAGTATGCAAGTGGAGGCTGTGGGATTCAAACCCAGGTCTCCAGATTTGAAGCTCAGAGTCTTAAACCACTGCACTATACTAGTTGGTATGCACAAAACAAAATAAATCATGTTCTAGAACCATATTTAGGTTTTCTTTTGGAAAAAAAAGGATAGAGTTGTCTTTATAAAGTTTCATCCTGAGCTGTGTATCTATTTGAATTTTTACAATACATCTTCTCCAAATACAAATCCACTTTTCAAGCTCTATATTGCGATTTTGGCCAAAATGAGCTGGAAACTCTTATTCATATTCTTTATAGTCAGAAATATAAATATATGAGAAATGTGTCCATTACACATTATTTTGCACATAAGGTATTCACAAAGGATGAGATTTTAAGGATCTTAATGAATCCTCCCTTGGATTATGTCACAACAGACATGTTAAGATACGTACAATGGATTTCTAACAAAATGTTTCACAATAACCATCAAGATCACTCTCAAGTAGCTTTGTGCAAAACTGAAAAATTTCACCAGATGAGATATTTCACATAATTTCACAATTACACAACATTTTTCACCCTGGTGAAATGTAATTTCATCTGGGATTTCGATTTTATGTAATTTGTGAAATTTCATGTAAAATGTTTTCAACAACCAATTTCACAATTCCATGCTTAAATTTCACAAACATTCATAGTCCAGCACTCCAGAGGTGTAATGAATCCTTGAATTATGTTTCAGACCACAGCATTAAATTCAAATAAACATTGCTTTATCTGCTTGCGGGTATCCAGGTACAAGTACATATACTGGGAGTCAATACCCAGCAGCCCTGTGGTGAAAATTTCACTGAGGTAACTTTTGATTTTGCTGATGAAATTATGCTCCAAAGGCAACATTTGCAATGCATTGTGGTTAAATAGGTCAAATATCATGTGCAGGTTGTTTACAGCACAGTCTATTTCCTGTTGAGTAGGACAGCTGTCTGTTGTGGTGCATCACAGCCAATAAACCTTTTTTAACTTATTGCCTCCTAGAATACACCTGTAGGCTGCAGCAAATGTACTGCAGTGTGTCCCAGAACAACTACAGAAGTCACCTACAGACTTCCTGTGTGATCTATTAATGTCTAGAGACGTCACTCACATGTTTTAATATTACTTGCCAGCCGGAATTGATTAGAATTGACTGCATAGCATCATTAGAAAGATAATGTTGTGTTGAACAACTGTGCCACTGACACTTTCTATGTATCATGTTCACTTTAGGAGTTATTCACATTTGCTTATGACATGGTGTGTATGGCAGACATTTTGTCCATCAAGAACCACCTAAGCACTTTGAAGAAAACACACATTCTGGGTATCTCAGCCAGTATAAAATAAAACCAAACTGAGCACAATTGATTGCATAGCACCGTTGGAAAGGCAATTTTGTGTGGAACAACTTTGCCACTGTTATGTAGTGTGTATCATGAATACTTTAGGAGTTATATGCATTTGTTTGTGGTATGGTGTGTATGGTTCAGATTTGTCCCTCAGACCTCACCAACATACCTTGACTAAAATGGGGAAAATTATGTTTAATAGTACAGAAATAGCTGTTTTTTTTACAAAGAAATTATTAAAACTACATCTAATGTCTGGATGCTTAATTTGGTGTTGATATGTTACATATTTCCCAACAAAAAAAGGCTTATGGTGCATTTTTTAATGGAAAAACCTTTTTTTGCTGTTTCAACTAGCATAGGAATAAAACTAAATTACCTAATATTGCTTGCATACCACCTTTGGAAAGGTAATTTTATGCTGAACAAGTCTGTCACTCGTACTTTGTGTCTAGCACTTATGTTTTTTGTGTTATTAGCATTTGTTTGCGGCATGCTGATTATGGCTTGATTTTGCTTAGAAAGGCCCAGGATTCACTCTTAACAGTATACAGGAGACAAGTGCTGCAACTTCAGAGAGTTCCTGTGGAGGCAATGAGTTAAACCTCTTTAACACTGTTTTTGAGAGCTAATTAGTCCCAGATATACAGTTTGTTCCTAGTGCTACAAGAGAACATTTTCTAATTTTGTGTATTTTTGCATAATAGTTAGTTTAATTAGTTTTTAGTTTTGTCTTTGTCTGTGAAGGAGTTGCGTTGGGTAAGGTAGGTGTGTAAAACCAGTACAGGCTGTTTCTGACCTTTTACAAACATAATTTCTCACAACTTATGAGTGATTTACTGTTATTTCTTTAAAGTCTTTATATTTTTGTTGGTGTTCTTCTTATTTGTATTAATTTTCTTATATTTTGATACATATTTTTTTCTTTCTCTGAAAAGTTACTCCTGTCTGAGAGTTCCCACTCCTGTTAGCCTGTGTTATATACTGTACCATTGCTCTACATTTAGTTGTGAATGCTAAAGTTTTGAATACACAGTGCTGATCCCTTATTTTATTTTTTTTTGTTTGTGGTCTTTTCTGTTTGCTGTTAACGTGTGTCACTTAAACTGTAAAAAGCAACAGTTCTATATTTATTGCATGGAAACTTAAGCACTTTTAGTTGATCACCTGAATTTGTTCATATATAGTTTCACTGTTTTTGTGAATTGCTCTCCTGTATTTTATTGCTGGAGCTTGCCTCTGCATTGCAGTGTGCCTCTTTTACATGACTTTGATTACCCTTTTCCTGTTACAGTATTGTTTACTACCTGACTTGCACAATCAAAAGAAAACCACATATTAATATAGTAGTTGTCAAGAGATTGCTGATCTCATTCATATTGTTGTAGGTGCCTTTGTTTGCTGATGTTATATGGTTGCCTATGTCCAAATATAAAAAAAAAAAATTGTAGTAGTAAGTACTAACACATTATAGTGCTTAAAGAGCAGGTACCCACTGTCAGGTAACCAGTCCCCATCAAACATATATAATAGCGGGCTTGCTCCACTTTTGAGAGGTATTAAAAATTCCATGCACTTCCCTCTAGTTAAAAAGTTATAGCACCCTGAATTTTCACCCCATTAAACAGAGCCATGTCTGACATGCCCCCAGGCAGGTAACCTAGCACCCTTTTGTGATGTCAGAAAATGAAGGCTGTGTGTGTGTTCCATAGACCTGTATTGGCGCCATTTTTCAATGACTGTTAATAATTTTTAGAGCTGCCACATGGAACAAGCATTTGTCAATGCCGAACGTTCGCTTGCAGGTATTTGCAGTGGTGTTTGGCATGTATGGTGCTTTACCCTAATGCCCTGTGCGATTGCTGGTATTTGCACAATAAATTGTCAGCATGACCTTTTTGTTACCCCCATTGTGCACGACATAGGCAGAAACACATTTTGGACAGGATGTGAAAAATGACAGCTGTACTGCTCATAAGGAAGTGTGGTAAAATGCCAATGTTGAAAATCTGGAGTGGAAATATTGAAATTCGCAAACCTATGAGCGTGCGTGGGAACTGTGCAATGCACGCTCGTAAAACAGTCATTTTTAGGAATTTTTTCACCAAATTTTCAACATTGCCATTTTAAAACCTCTGCTAATGAACAGTGTCACTGTGATTTTCTTACTGTGTCCCATACATTGATTTCGCACACCGACTGCGCCATTGTGCACTACATGGGGAAAGACATTTTGGGCAGGATGTGAAAATGACAGCTGTACTGCTCATAAGGAGGTGTGGTAATATGGCAATGTTGAAAATCTGAATTTGAAAATATTGGAAATCGCAGAGCTACGATGCGTGGGAACATGCACAACGTGCGCTCACCGTAAAACAGTTATTTGTAGAATTTTGCCAAATTTTCAACATAGCCATTTTAAGATCTCTGCTCATGAACAGTGACACTGTGATTTTCTTAATGGTCCCATACACTGAGTTCACAACCGACCGTGCCATTGTGCTACATGGGCAGAAACACGTTTTGGGCAAGATATGAAAATGACAGCTGCAGTGCTCATAAGGAGGTGTGGTAAAATGGCAATGTTGAAAATCTGGAGTGAAAATATTGAAAATTCACAAATGTCTGGCGTGTAGGAACTGCACAAAACAGCTCATAAAACAGTCATTTTAGGAATTTTTCACCAAATTTTCAACATAGCCATTTTAAGATCTCTGCTCATGAACAGTGTCACTGTGATTTTCTTAATGTGTTCCATACATTGATTTCACACACCGACTGCGCCATTGTTATGCTACATGGAAGCAAACACATTTTGGGTGAGATGTGAAAATGACAGCTGTACAACTCATAAGAAGGTGTGATAAAATGGCAATGTTGAAAAATCTGGAATGAAAATATTGAAAATTCTTGTTTCCTGACCTGCGTAGAAACTACTTAACATGCGCTCATAAAACAGTCATTTTTGAATTTTGCACAAATTTTCAACATGGAGTTTTGGGACCCCTTCTCATGAATGATGTCACTGTCATGGTGTTAATCAAGGCCAAAGGGTGATTTCATGCAGTGACTGTGCAGTGCCTGCGAAACCACCCTTCAGGTCCGAATAACACCATGACAGTGACATCATTCATGAGAAGGGGTCCCAAAAACCTCATGTTGAAAATTTGGTGCAAACATTCCCAAAAATGACTGAGATATGCAATAAAGTTGAAACCCCCCTATCTAGCCCATTATACAGCTTACCGGCATTTCCTCAGTTCGGGGTCGGCTTTGAAGAGTGCAGACATGTTCCCAGTCCACCGAAGATCGTCGTGCCAGAGTCCGGAGGTAAGTATGGGGTGAGGGGGTGTGGAAGCTGGGTACCCAGTGGGTGGGTGCAGGTTATGGGAGGGGCTGGGAGACTTGCCATGGGACGTTTTATTTTATAGGTTTAAAAAAAAAGATGACATGGGACATTTGCCACGCTGGGGTGGGCTTCCAGCATGGCAGAAGATGTGTGGGGGGCGAGGCCGGCGGGGATTAAGCACCCCCATCCAACCAAGCTCTCTGTGAGGGGCCGTAGCCAGCAGGGATTAGGCACCCGTCGACAAAAGCATAAGCGTTTGCCATGCTGGGGTGGGCTCCCAGCGTGGCAGCAGGATAACAGGGGCTGTGGGCCTGGTGGGATTGGGCACCGCATCAGCAAATAACGTTGCTATGCTGAGTGGGCTCCCAGCATGTACAGCTTTGGGGGCGGGCGTGGCGGGGAGCACGTGATGCAAGGGGGATGGTGGCGGTGCTCAGTATGGCAACCGTGCTTTCCTTTGAAGCAGAGGAACACCGCTGTCATACTGAGCTCCTCGCCCATTGGTGCAGGACACACACGCCTGCTCAAGGGATCGGTGCATTGGATGGGAGAGACACACCTCCAAGTGTGCTACTCTCCCAAAACGTTCCTTGCGCATGCACGCAAGTGAACGTAAAAATGAAAGTGACCAGTCTAGTAAACAGGGACTGTTACTCCAAAGGCTGCTTTGATTTTTCTGCATGGCACCTCTAAATAGTACTAAAAGCCATATATATATATCTCATACATGCAGGTTAATGAAATGCAACCTCAGTATTCATTTTCTGACATCACAAAAGGAGGTTGGGGGCATGTCAGACATGGCTGTGTTTTTATGGGGGTGCAAATTTGGGGTGCTATAACTTTTTAACTGGAGGGAAGTGCATAGAATTTTTAATACCCCTCAATAGTGGAGCAGGTTCGCTATTAAATATATTTCAGGGGGGCTGGGTACATGACATTGGGTACCTGCTCTTTAAGCTGTCCAGACACAGGTGATATGTATCTAAAGTAGGTTATCTGTTCCCTTTTTCCCTGTGTTGCTTTAATACCTGTTTGTGGAAAGACAATGTTACCTTTTTGTTTTTACCACAGTAGGCTACCATATACTGTATTAGTTCTATGGTGTGCTGCTACCTGTCCTGATTGTGTTTGAATGTGGAAGAAAGCAAGTATAGCAGGTGTGAGGTGTTAATCACACAATTAGTAATATATCCTTTCTAGATATACTCTCAGAGAAAGGCAAAGCTTGAATCAGCAGCATATAAAAATGCCTGCTAAGAGACAATCGAGTAAAGGGGGAAACCTGCTAGGGGGACGAGACAGTTAAGAAGTCTGTTGAGGAGAGTACAACTTCAGTTCCAGTTCCCCAAAACAGTGAAAGAACACTTATGTCTGCATTAGTGTCTTCTGTGGGCTCTGGTGGTGTGGCAGGTAGCAGCAAAGGAGTTGTTCGAAGTACTGGCACACCTGTGTCTCAGTTTTTTAAGGCCACAGCTGTTGCATCCATGCTGTTAGGGGACAATGATAGTGAGAAGAAGGGAGACACTGACACCAGCACAGGAACAGTGGTCCAGGGGGGAGGGTGATAAGGCTGTCAGTGTAACTGTCCCTGTTCTTGCAGGAGTTGGTGATGATAGTGTTCAATCAGAGTCTGATAATCCTGGAGATAGGATTAGTCAGCCCCCTGTGGGGATGGTTGTGGAGAAAGAAAAATGTACTGTGCAAGAAGACAGTGATATATAGGAGGAGGAGGAGGAGGAGTACAAGGACATTATCATTATCGGTGCTGATAATGATGTCTGGGATGATTCCTCATAGGATCCTGAGTTTAAAAAGGTGAAAGGTGATGTAGGCCAAAGTCATTTACATGCACAGCCCATAGGTCAGGCTGTCACCAAGCCTATCAGAAATCCACAAAGCAGTCCAGTTACCTCCTCCTCCCAAAAGTAGTCATATGGAAATGATGAAAGCAGACCAAAAAGCAAAAATTTCCACAACTGTTTCTTAGCTCTCCCAGTACCACCAGCAGCATGTTATTGTAATTCCAGAGGTCAAAAGTTCCTAGTTTAGGACTTTTATGTTCTTGATCCAGCTGATGAGACCATAGCGATATGTCTATTGTGTCAAGCATGTGTTAATTATGGAAAAAATAGAAGTCACATAGGCACCGGTGACCAACATGCCCACCTGAAAAACAAGCACACACTGCGATGGCAGCAACACCTGAAGGATGCCAAAACTTTTGGTGGGATGTCCCTTGGCAAGTTAAATGTAACTGAAAGCAGTTCAATACAGCAGGAGGAGGGAGAGCATAGTGGGTCGGTGGAGGAGGAGGAGGATGAACAATCCTTTGCTGTCTCGAGTAGTGGGCATAGCAGTGGGGGGGTGACTCCCAGTCTCCTTTGACTCAGAAAAGTACACCACCACATCCAGAATCAACCAAAATGTGATGGTCCCTATAGGAGGAAGTGTTTGCTGCCTGCAGTTTGGCTTCTAAATTTTCCTAATTATTGCAGCAATGCCACCTCAAATGATTAGACAAGACATGAGCCCCCTCCACCTAATTACTCAACACCATCTCCACCATCCATTTCCACATTTACTTCCTCCCTGGATGTGCTGTTTACTTATCAATGAAACCAGTGGCATAAATTGCAGTTCAAGCAACCCATTCTGTCCTCCACACATCAGCTCCTGCAGGGTCTGGATGTAGTCATCACACAGACACAGAGTGAAAATGAGCTAAGCAGGAATTATGACAGTAAACATGACAAATACTCTTTCATCTGCATACCTGCTGTTAGCAAGCAAATTAGAAGCAGAGAAAAAATATATATACTTACCATACCCCATGAATGTAATTAAACTGTGGAAATTGCCTCCAAAAGGAACATGCTGGGCGAGGCACATGAAGCAATGCAGCAGGCATCCAGATTCTGCATTCCTCTTCCCCATCTGCATACCTGGAAATAAGATAAAAAGAAGAACAAATTTTGAGGATTTTTAAAAGTTCCACCCCTCCCCATCCCAGGCCTCCATCCACTCCCCCACCCCCCTTAAAACACCCTCCCCCCACTGAAGACCATAAAAAAAAGAAATACTTACCTCACAGACTGTCTGTGAAACTGGAACAAATGCACAAGTAAATGAATTGCCCACGTTTTGAGCAGCAGCAGTAGGAGGGGGAGGTAACATCACCAGAATTCCTAAATGTTGACAAAAGCAAAAAGAACACAATTACTATCAAACCCAAACATCAGGACTGCAGTAATCTACCCCAGTAATGAAAAAATGAATGCTTACTGTCTGCTTTGGGAAATGTGGTGCATTCAACATCCCAGATCCAAATCCCAGTCTGGCATGATGATGTAATCCTCAGCAAACTGAAAAATAATAGAAAAGCAGTACAAACATATTAGAACTAAAGATACCACCTACCCACCCACACCCTTCTCTTGCAGAGAAAAAAAAAATACAGACAGATACTTACATGTGCAGCAGCAGCAGCATGGACTCTGTGACAATGATCCATCAAGCAGCCAAAACATTACTTCTTGTGGTAAAGAGTTGGCAATTAGTCAGAACAGCAGGCAACAAGCTACAGCACCCCAAAATTTCACTCCCTCCACACAGTACAAGTTACAACCACAGAGTCAACACAGCCAAACAGGACAGCAGCATTAGGAAATTATAATTCTACATTGTTCAATCAATTGAGAAACTAGCAGTAGGAGGAAGCAAGTGCAAGCAGCAGCACCATTTTGCAGGAGGAATTCATTTTCTCAGTGTGGCACCCCTTTTAGCTATTTCATAATTCCCACAATAATTGTATCTCCTTTCTCTCACAATTTTACCATGTGGTTTTTATGGACTTACTGTATAAGGCCTGTTCTGCATGCCACAACAGATAGAGGAAACAAGATTGAGCCTGAAATCCTTTGTAAACAGTGGACAAACCAGCATTTTATTGTCCAGGTGGTGGCAGGGCACTATATAACATCATGACTGAGACCACATTTCTGTCTCAATTTTATGTAACATTTCTGAACATGTATGGCCTGTTCTGCACTAACAACAACAAGATTCAGCCTGAAATCCTTTGTAAACAATGGCCCAAACAACATTTTTTTGGTCTGGAAGGTATATGTGTGTGTGTGTGTGGGGGGGCATACCATGTAACATCATAACTGAGACCAGATTTCTGTTTCAATTTTATGTAACATTTTCCATGTATCATTTCTGGACATGTACAGCCTGTTCTGCACTAACAGAAACAAGATTTAGCAGTGTCAGTGGCTCAGCAGGTTGTACATTCACCTCTGAGGCCATAAGATCAGAAGGCTGTGGGTTCTATCCCCACACCAGGCACTTGGGTTAAATCCCAGTACTGAAACTGTACTGCAGCATGAGGGAGGTGCTGCACTCCTGAGTCTTTCAGAAGAGACATTAAACCAAGGTCCCCTCTGCCTGTTCTGGGTGTGGTTCAGGTGGATGTTAAAGATTCCATGGCACTTCTCGAAAAGAGTAGGGGAATGTTGGGAATGTTTTATTTACAACTCCAAAACAAAGAATAACACACAATGTTAATTCACATCAAATAATACATAACTAAAAGAAAAATCAGAAAAGTATTACAATCATACTATTCAAACATAAAAAAGATCACATAATGTTTATAAAAGAAAAATAAATATATAAAACATATTAATTCATACTTGTCCCCTTTCATAAGTCATAAAATGAAAAACAAATCAGTATTTCAATCATATTCTGGTCAGATTACTTCCAAAATGAGTATTTAAAATGATAAGAACAATTATAAAACTACCTAATACCCCCCTCCCCCACAAAAGTGTAGGGAAAATCTTTTTTTTTCCAAAACCTCAGAATAATCACAATACGTTACAGACAAGAATCAAAGCAAAACTGTAAAGCAACATAGTATGCATGAATACATCCCCATGTACACCCTACATGTGATTTCAATATTATAATACTTAACAATAATACAAAAAGGAAGACAAAAACCATGCAGCCCCCCCCCCAACTAAAAGAATGGGGGAAATCATTATTTGATACTTCAAAATAATATTATAACATATGGTAAAAAGCTCATTGTAAGTAATCAAATTCTGAAAGAAGGTAAGTATTTTATCAGACTTCTTTTTGTTAGTGGAAATGAAAATAAATATAATACAGTCCATAAATGGAAACATAAGAAAATCAAATCACAAAAAAATTTTAGTACACAGTGACTCTTATTATAAATTATAATATGAGAATTGCGAGAAAACCAGACGTGAACTAAAAACAAAAAAGTAAAGTAAATAATACCTCACACCATCCCCCGTTCCCACCTATAGAGTAGGGGAGTTTAGTATTTGTGACTTCAAGTAAATAATACATAAGGTATGTATATGTGCAACAATTAAATCATAGAAACATTAAAGTTGATGGCAGATAAGAACCACAAGGCACATCTAGTCTGCCCATTTTTCCTACCTTATGAATGTGTCACAGGCCTGTATTCTGTCAATGGCCTATCTATTCATACTCATCTGTAATGCTCCCTTATACCTATCCCATGCTTGTTTGAAGTCCTGCACTATATTCATATCCACCACTTCCTGAGGTAGACCATTCCATGCATCCACTACCCTTTCTGTGAAAAGGAACTTCCTCACATTACCCCCTTAATCAGCCTCCCCCTAATCTCATGTTGTGTCTTCTTGTCCTACTGTTTTTCTTATATTAAATCATGCTACACTCTTTCACCTTGTTAATGCCCTTAAGATGTTTGAACGTTTCGATCGTATCACCTCTCTCCCTCCTTTGCACTAGGGTATACATATTGAGCTCCGTTAATCTGTCCTTATATGTTTTCTGATGCAGTCCCTGCACCATTTTGGTTGCCCTTCTCTGGACTGCCTCCATTTTGTTAGTGCTCTTGTGCAGGTGCGGCCTCCAGTACTGCACACAGTACTCCAGATGGGGCTGAACCAGAGTCTTGTAAAGGGGGATTATTACCTCCCTCTTATCACTTGTGATACCCCTACTAATACACCCCAATATCCCTCTAGCCTTACCTACTGCTTTAGTGGTCTGCTTGGATGATTTCAGATCATCTGTGATGATGATGCCCAAGTCTCTTTCTTCCCATGTGATTGCCAGTAACTCCCCACCCAACCTGTAGGTGGCTTTAGGGTTTCTTTTCCCTATGTGCATGATCTTGCACTTCATTGCATTAAACCCAAGTTACCACTCTTCTGACCAGTTTGCCAGTTTATCCCGATATCTTCTCATTCTGCCCACCCCATCTGGATCATCTACTCTATTGCAGATCTTGGTGTCATCTGCAAACAGACAAACATTACCCTCCAGTTCATCTGCAATGTCACTGATGAAGATATTGACGAGGACTGGCCTCAGGACTGATTCATGAGGTACCCCACTTGTGACTTGCATCTCTTCTGACTGTATACTGTTTACCACCACTATCTGTTTTCTACCCACCAACCAGTTTTCCACCCAGTTGACCAACTTCTGACCCACCCCGAGCCTGCCCAGCTTATTAATCTTCTCTGTGGAACAGTATCGAAAGCTTTGCTGAAGTCAAGGTAGGCAACATCAACTGCTCCCCCTTGGTCCACCACTCTGGTTACCCAGTCAAAGAAATCTATGTGATTAGTTTGACAGAATCTTGCTGTTGTAAAGCCATGCTGTCTTGGATCCTGTACTCCTATGGGTTCCAGGTGTTGCACTATTCTTTCCTTAAGGAGTGCCTCCATAATCTTGCCCACTACTGAGGCAAGACTGACTGGTCTGTAGTTTCCTGCCCCCTTCCCGCTGCCACTCTTGTGAAGCAGTATCACATGAGCCCTTCTCCAGTTTTCTGGGACCTCTCCAGTGCTCCGAGACTCAATAAACAGTTCTGATAATGGCTCTGCTAGTTCCACCCTTAGCTCATTTAGCACCCTGGGATGTATGCCATCAGGTCCCATTGCCTTGTCCACCCTTAGCTTAGCGAGCTCTTGTAGGACCCTTTCTTTTGTGAAGGGACTTGTGCACACCTCCCTCCCCCCTGTGGCCATGGTGCTGAGCTGTGGGCCCTGCCCTACCTTCTCCTCAGTAAATACTGAGCAGAAGTATCTACTTAGGTCAGATGATTTTCCTTGATCCTTCTCAAAACCTGGGAAAAATATGATGCTGGTGTTATGCATACTATACTAGGTTGTTTCAAGTATTATATATGGCATACTCGATGCAGATGGTCTTTGCAACATTATTTTATAGTCCCTGAACAATTGTTTTGGACTATGCAAGACTCTATTTTGCTTATCAGAAGTAGAGATAAAGCACAGTTGTCTCTGGATTTGTTCAACAAAAATAGAACCTTTTGAACTGGCTAGACATTGATGATTGAATTCAGTGAGCTAGCTACTTTCAAGACTGCTTGTATAACCATGCTGTGACACTTGATTTTATTTTTGAATATTATATTTGTTCTACCTATTTGAAAATTAGTTTGTATTTGATTTGAGGTGGAAGACCAGGTTTGCTGGCAAAGGCATCTAGCTTCACCTGAGCCCTTTTCTTCTAGGTTCGCTATAAGGACGGAACAAGGAACATTATCACAAGAAGGAAAAAGATTAAGGCTTCTTTTGGCTAGGCAGATTTGCTGTGTGTTACTATTTTCTTTTGTTCTCAGAGGGTTTGTTACTGTGTTTTGCTAACATTTTGCTGCTTTATTGTTCTCTGATTCAAACTGTTGTTGCAGAGTATACTTTCTGCTGCATTATTACAAGGTGTGCCTACAGGGTCATTATTGTTTTGGGCTTGCAGATTACTGCTGTAACCTTCTCTGATTCATATAGGTTTTTTTGCAAGGTATATCTTTTGTTACTGCTTTATTTTTCTTGTGCACACCTCCCTCCCCTCCCCTCTGTGTCCATGGTGCTGAGCTGCGGACCCTGCCCTACCTTCTCCTTAGTAAATACTGAGCTGAAGTATCTATTTAGGATAAATGCTTTTCCTCGGTCCTCCTCCACACACTCCCCCTTATCCCATTTGATCTTAGCAATACCCCCCTGGAATTTCTTCTTTCACTAATGTATCTATAGAAAGTCTTGTCCCCTTCTTTTACGTTCCATGATAGTGTTTCCTCAGTTTGAGCCTTTGCCTGCCTTACTGCCTTCCCTGCTTCCCTTAGGGAAGTTTGGTATGCCTTACTATCTTTGTCCCACTGTGTTCCTTTATATTTCCTGAAAGCCAGCCTTTTGTCTCTGATCTTTTCTGCTATTGTTTTTGAGAACCAACGTGGTTTCCTTCTTCTTTTGCTCTTGATTTTCTCTCTAACACAATGGGATGTTGCTTCAAGTATTGAATCCTTAATGCTTGCCCACTTTGCCTGTACCCCCTCACCTGTATTTCTTCTTGCCAGGGCTAGCTTACTCTGTTGGTCATCTTATCAAAGTCAGCTCCTCTGAGGTCCCATATTTTTGCATTGGAATGGGATGATTTAGCTCTAGTGGCCAAATTGAACCATACCATGTAATGGACACTGGCCCCCAGGTGACCTTCTATCTGGAGATCTGTGATCCTTTCCCCATTAGTCAGTACTAGACCTAGGATAGCGCTGTCTCTTGTGGGTTGTTGTACCAGTTGATTGAGGCCCTCCCCCTGCAGGGAATCCACTATGTGTCTAGTTCTGGTGGATGTTCCTGCTGGTATTGACCAATCTGTATCTGCCATGTTGAAGTCTCCCATGATCAGAACCTCCCTTTTAACTGTCATGTTTTGTATATCTTCTAACAGTAATGTGTCAATGTCCTCCCCCTGGTCTGTAGGCCTGTAGACAACCCCAGTTCGTATGGCTGCCCCATTTCCTGTTTCCTGGATGACCCACAGTTCTTCTGGCTTCTTAAATGTATTCTGAATTTCTGTAGCTTTGATATATTCATTGACATAAAGGGCCACTCCACCCCCTTTTATACCTCGGTCTCTTCTGAACAGTACATAGCCAGGTACTGAAGTCTCCTAAGTGTGGTTACTGGTGAATCATGTCTTGATAATGGCTACTATGTCTAGTTTAGCCTCTGCCATTGTTGCCTGTAGGTCTGGGATCTTGTTTCCCAGACTTCAGACATTTGTATACATGATTTTCCATTAGCCAGATTTCGGTGTGTTCATTGTTGGACAAGGTCTGGCGTTTCCCCTGAACATCATATGGGGGGCTGGACCATTTTCCTTAGATGGTGAACATGAAGTAAGAACATGCTGAACTCCTGTTTGATAACTAGCTGAGTGGGGAGGGGTGTTATTCCCATTCGATGTATTGGGTGCTGCACCCCTCTCCCTATTTGCTAGTTTAAATATTCTGCAAAGATGTCAAACTTCTGCCCCGATGCACTGACTCCCTCATTAGTCAGATGCAGTCCATTGAATTTAAAGAACTCTCGCTCCCAAAACTGTAGCCAGTTACGTACAAATTTGTGTAATTTTTCCTGGCACCAGCCCTCGAGTCACATGTTTAGCTCCCCTATGTTCCCTTCTCTGACTTTCCATCTGTTTGCCCCCCTCTCCCAGACTTGCAGGATCTCAGAGAAGGAGATGCCTGATGAAATGGATGACAGTTTGTTTCCTAGCCTGGTCAGGTGTTCCTTGGTCTCCACAACTGACTGACTGGTGAGATCATTAGTCCCTATGTGTACCAGGACATCAATGTTTTCTTCTGTTTCCTGCATGGTTTTAGCAATGCAGTCAGTGTCTCTCCAAGCTGATGTACCTGGAGACATGTGACCTTTACCTCTGGCTGGAGGCAGGTATCAACTCCCTGAATCATGGAGTCTCCTATGATCAGAAGTGTTTTGGATTTCCTCCTTGCTTTTTTTTATTTTGGTCCCTGATTTGGGTGAGTTTTGTTGTTCTAGCTCCTGTGCTGCAGTGTCCTTCTCTGCAGTGTCCTCTGTTCCTTTGTCTGATTTCAGAGATAGAGGCAGATGCCTGTTTGTAGTTTTTATATGGTTTGTGGAGGTGATATGTTGGAGAGCATTGAGTGATGGGACACCACATTTGCCCCTCCTATCTGCCTGCCAACCTACCGGACAAACTACCCTATGGGGTCGAGGTGCTTCAGTTAGATTTCGGGGAAATGGCAGGCAGTTCTCAAAATATATTTCCTTCTGAATATGCGATTTGAGGTATGCAATCTCTGCCCATGCTGCCTGGAGCTGAGCCCTTAGATCTCCAATGGTCCAACATGTAGGACAGTGTCCAAAATCCTGTATAACTGCTCTTTTGAAAAGTGTCCCACAGTACCTGCAGTTAATAATATCCAGATGAATTACCAGGTTTATAACCTGGTCAGAGTCATTAGAAGGAGGAAAATGAAAGTAAAAGATTGAATTTTTGTTTTGTTTGTTTGTTTTTGTATAACTTGCTATAACAAGTTAAATTACTTGTGCCCCTGTAAGTGAGGTCACTGTGTGGATACCCCTCTGATCCTCCCCTTCCCGCTTTGCTACAGGAAATGTCATGACTGTGCTACTCTATAAAAGGAGTGTAGCATGGGATGGTTGGGGATGGGGTGGGTAGTGGGCCCTTCCCCTGCCAAAAAAGAAGAACTACAGATGAAAGAAATGAGGTAAGAGCAGAAACAATCAACCAACAAACGCAGTAGCCCTGAAAGCTTAGCCTGATGATAGATGAAACTTTAAAACCTGTAAAGCACCACCAGTAATAATTACACAGAAGATATACCCTGCAACAAACACTTTGCTACAGAGAAAAATAAAGCAATAACAGAAGATATACCTTGCAGAAAACAGTTTGAATCAGAGGAGCAATAATCTGTAAGCACAAAACAGTAGCAACTCTAGGCACACCCTGTAATAATGCAGCAGACAGTATACTCTGCAACAGCAATTTGAATCAGAGAACAATAAAGCAGTAAAATGTTAGCAAAACACAGTAACAAACCCTGGCTGCTATGCACAACGGCTACGCAATGCGTGCAGGATGTGGGTGTAGCCAGCAGGGGAGTACATGCGCATGCAAGCCAGGAGCGGCATGCACAACATGCACAGAAGGAGCTGTGCAGCATGGCAGCATGGGACTACACAGCCTGCAAAAGCGCTGGCTACACGGGGGAGGAGCCACGTACATAGTATACAGTGAAGTGCATAGTTCATGCACAAATATGCGAACACGCATACACACATGTCGCACAGAGTGTAGAGCAATGCGTGGCCAGTGGAAGCAGTACACAGGCACACAGGCCACTCAAGCAGCAGGAGCAACAACAGTGGCAAACACCCACAGGAGGGGCAAGCAGTAGGATGCAGAGGAATGACAGAGTGGGATGTGGGCCACAATGGATGAGTACCCACAGGCCGTGCTGTGAGCATCCAATGCAGATTGGCAGGCATGCCAGCATGGCACTGGAGAGCACACGGTGGGGCAACCCAGTGGCAGAGCTTGAGGGGGCTGGGGGGGACATCGCCCTTCCTGGCTGCCCCAGTTTGAGTAGTGGTGCCCCACCACCATCTTTATTCACTGTGCAGTGCCCATTGTGGAGCCCATGATTGACTGAATGGCCTCCCCAGCTCCCAAATGCTCCAAAACCTGGCCCTGCCACTGGGGAAACCACGTGAGCCCCCAGAGGCCACCAACAACACTACCCATGTGGCACACACCCGTGGCATGGACAGCAGGCATGGCATAGGATGCCATTGCAGTGTACAGGCACCCGCACACCCATGGCATGGCTGGGTGTGAAAATGTGTCCAGAAGCCAGTGGCCACCAAAACCACCCACCATGGCCCCAGACCCACAATGACTGGATGGGCAGTGTATGGCACAGGGAGGCCAGGCAGTCCAACCAACTGCAAGACTGGGAGAGGAATGCCCCCACAGCATGCCCTGCAGGCTAACACAATACCCCACACATGTCACAGCCGGCTGCCTGGCAGGCTGGACCAGCCCTTGACCCACAATGTTGCGGTGGCCATACCACTCTGTAGCCCCCCCAGCACCAGCAACAGGGTGTGAAAGCACCAATAGCCCTGCAGTCAAACAAGGCAGTGGCCACCCCCACCACAGACACACACACACACACACACAGACACACAGACACACACACGCACACACGTGCGTTAGGCAAGAAAGAGACAATGTGGACAGGGCAATCATTTATTATACAAACAAGTATGTCTGAACAGCACTGTACCCCACAATCCCCCCCAATGCTGCCCACAGTCCAGTGCCATAGTACAGCCGGACAGCCATGTCCTGGCCCATGCAGCCCATCTCATGGCACGCTGCACCCTCTGAGCCAGCGCCATCTCATCTGGTCAGTCCTCCACCTCACATCTGTCACTGCTGCTGCCAATGTCTTCCTCTGCCGGCACAGGCCACTCCACATGCCGTAGCAGAAGGCAATGGATGGGTCCCCAGTATTGCTGTGGAGAGAAGCAGACAGTAAGTACTGTGTACATCGGGTAGGGCATGCACCCAACCTACGATGACTGAAGCCTTCCTCAGGTCCAATGTGGACAGATCACCTGGCCCTACACTGTGCAGCCCACGCAGTGGCCAGGACCCCACCTGCATTGACGGGCTATGGTGGTGCACTGTGACAGCACAACATAGGCCACCCACTGAAACCCTGCAACAGCCCTAGAGTGCCAGGGAAACCCCTGCAGTAGCCTGCTGACAAGACACAGCCCCACCACAAAACTGGGACCAATGGCCAACCATGATGTGCATGACACACACAACATTGGCACACAGCCCAGATGCAGGCCAGAAACCACAATCTAATGCAAGTGCCCACAGGCCCTGCACCCATCTGGGCACCCAAGTGGCAGGGCCATAGCCCTGCTGGTGGCCCCATACACTGGCTGCACATGCTCCAACCCCAATGAGCTCTGGTGCCAGACCCTGAGTACAGAGGTCTAAAGTCCCCACAGCCATCCCAGTCCACCTACAAGGAAGTCCTGGGCAGGAGAGAGTACAGGCGTATACCAAGTGTAGACATACAACAGGATAGAGAAGGTACAGGATGAACATTTGGCAGCTGGAAAACAGGACTTGTTCTTGTAAAAGAGGACATCTGGTAACCATAGGTGAGAGGTGTGCCCCTACCTGCGATGGCACCATGATCCACCACAAGGTCCATGGTTCCGCATCCCCATGCATGCCCTCATAGAGAGGTGCTCCTCCTGCAGTGGTCCGGATAAGGAAGCAAGGCATCCTGCACACCCACTGCATGTGGTACTGCACCCTGGGTGTCACCAACATGATGGCAGCCCCATCTGGCTGCACCTGCCTCCGCAGCATGAGCCTCCGTGGAATGCCCATAGATCCCTCCAGGGGGGGGACAACACAAAAGAGAGGTCAGCACTCAGAAACGTCCCTAGGTGGGCCACCGCTGTCACCACCAGCAAGTACATGGCACCCGTGTGACACACCTACCTGCAGCATGGCCTGGGTGGTGCAGAGCATCCCATAGCCACTGCTGTTAGAGTAATCAGTTTCACACACTCACCAGAGATCCCACAGGTACCACTCCATGCTGTCTGTATGATGTGCAGAGCACGGGAGGCCACTTAAGTAGCATGCCATTGCTGGGAGTGCACATGTCTCATGGCCCCACATGTGCACCACATACATTGCACTTGCAGCAGGGTACACGTGAACCCCCCACAGCCCACCCCAGGAACACCATGGAAGGTGCATGCCTGCCAACACATGCTGCCATGACGTGGTGCACATCCAACTAGCCGCACACACAGTGTGGCACATGCCATGTGGTACAGGCTGGACCCGTAGCCTGCAGCACATGGGCGGGCAAGGCAGCCCTCGCCAGATGCATGAAGCATACATGCCACTGCCGCACATGTGATGTTGCGTACACTACATAGGTAGTGGGTTGCCTTTACCAGGCACTGTTCCCAGCACAGGCAGGTACCTGACAGACAGTGCCACGTGCCCAGAAATGCTCATGCAATTGTATCTACACAGCACAAGCCATGGGAGGGGTTGGGGTCATCAACCCTGGGAGCATGTGTTCTGGCCCCACATGGATGGGCAACAGCTTTGTGACAACCAATGCTTCGACTGTTTCTGGCTGACATGGCCATTGGTCGAACACCTGTCCAACCTGGTCCATGGCAGTGTGGGCCCACGGACACACCGGTCCATTGCCATGTCCATTGAGACCAAGGTCAAGTGTGCACTATCCTACTACATGACGGGGTCCTTTCAGTGCATTGTGGGTGATGGGATCGGTGTCAGCCAGTTGTCCATGACCAGGGTGCTGGCACAGGTCACTGATGCACTGGTGCCGCATGTGCGGGACCACATATGCATCCCACAGATCGACGGTGAGGTCTGTGCCATGAAGCAGGAATTCTACATGATGCATGGCATGCCCAATGTGCTCAGTGCTGTGGATGGCATGCACCTCACAATCCTGCTGCCACGATCAATGAGGTGGTGTACCACAACCATAAAGGCTTCCATAGCATCAATTGCCAGGTTGTGTGTGATGCAGGGAACCTGTTCACCGACCTGTGTGCACGGTATCCTGGGTCGTGCCATGACTCCTACATCCTGGATGCATCGGGGCTTGGTGGCTGTCTCCGTGCAGGTCAAGTGGATGGATGGCTGCTGGGTAGGTGTCCTGGGCCCCTGTATGGCTGTCCCACATGCGCGTACCATGTCTAATATATCCCCTCTCTTACAGGTTACAGCAGTCATTCATTGTGCCCATACCTGCTGATGCCCTACTTGGTGCCTGAGGATACAGTAGAAGTAGCCTTCAACACAGCAGACCATCAGATGAGGGCCATAGTGGAGAGGTGCATCAAGCTACTGAAGATGCGATTCAGGTGCCTGGAACACACTGGGGGTACCAAGATGCTGTGTCCGCAGCATGCCTACCATGTCTTTGCAGTCTGTGTGATGCTGCACAACATGGTCATGCATCAGGGTGTACTGATGCCAGACTACATGCCCCCTGACATGCCACCCGAGTGCCATGCCAATGGGCTGGCGTGTGGCCAGGAGATGGCAGCAGGCCATGCGGCACATGCAGAGGTCATCAATGGCACATTCTGATGCTAGGCACGGCGCCCCCTGTACCCATTGCAGCCATGTCAGCCCAGTGTCCATTGTGTTGGGACATGTGCCAGCTGTACCAGTTGTCACCGCCGTGACCGATGCATGCCCAATGATGTGTCTAGTCTGAGGGTGTACATCTGCCCAGGAATACCCGTGGCATGTACAAGTGGTGCCAGGTGGCATGGCTGGTGTTGTTGACAGGGTACCAGGGCCACTGCATCATGCCCCTGTACCATGGCAAGGTATCCAGCTGGACAGGTGTCCCCCCCTTTCGCATATCTGCGTGCATGCCGCATGTGGTGTCACCATCACCCTGTGTTGCTCCATGCCCATATACCATGCCACTGTGTGTGAGGGTGTGCGTGTGTGCTTGCCTACATGTGCACCACCCACCATGCCACGTCCATGCCCTTGCCAGGGGACAAAAAGATACGGCATCTCACAGCTGTGGTGTGCCATATGGTGCAGCCCACTCTCGGCCCACTGCCCGTGTATCCCACCTGTGTGCATGCCCCAGTGCCCCGCCACCACAGGCCCTGTGCCATGATGCACTGTGTGAGTTGGAGGAGGATGTGGCATCCTGCTTGGTGCTGCTGTCCATGTCAGTCACACCACCCCTGCCATCTCCTGGCTGGCTGCCTCCCATGTCTGTCTCTGGCGGGGCATCACCTGGTGCCCCCATGGACATATCTATGTTACCGCCCATGTCTGGCAATGCACACATCTCACCTTCCCCCCCATGCCCATGCCCCAGTCCACTTGCATGCTCCCCATGATGTCCGCTTCCCTATGGTCGGTGCCATCACGCCCTGGGCATGGCCCTCTGTCAGACACCCATGGCGGTGGTCCACATCCCATGATGGTGGCCTCCAGATACTCCTGCAATGATGTGATCCATGCTATGTCACAGCCCATGGTAGTGATGGTACCAGTGAGCACCACCAGTGCCTTCGTAAGTTGCCATTGTGCCTCCAGCTGGTCCTGCTTCAGCTGCCACAGCTCACAGTACTGTTGGTCACTGATCACCTTGGACCATGCTGCCCAACTGCCCCTGTTGGCCTGGTGAATATGCCCTCATCTCCACTGTCGGGGTCTGCATCACCCACAGTGTGCACTCCCACACCACAGCACGGCACCACCCACCCCTGTGCACTCCATTGGCCAGTTGTCCATGGCTCTTGGGTGTCCGTTGTTGTGTGGCTGCTCTGCATGCCACCCTGTTGCCCTTCACCTCCTTAGGCCTCTGATGTGTTCATGGGTGTCACAGCCACCTCACTGTCAGGTCCTGCACCAGTGTTGGCAGCCGTGTATGGTGGCGTGGGCTATGCTGCCTGTCTTCGCCCTGTGGGATGTGGATGGTAGGCCATGTTATCTGTACAACTCAAATTATGTGGTCTGCGTACCCAACAGTACCCACTCTGGCTTATCTGTGGTGTTGTCCTCCATTGGCTGGGCACACAATGTGTCCGCAGTAGGAGTTGTCCATGTTGGCTGCTCACCTCCATTTCCACCATCCCTGGCTAGCTTTGTTGGTACATAGGGGTCTTGTTAGACATCGGCGGGGATGGCAATCCCATGCATGGGTATGCAGTGCATCTGTGCTGTGCCTACCTGCTAGTGTGTCCACTCCCTCCTCCACCCCATGGATGCTCACCACCATGATCATATCTGCCACCATCTGCTTGATTGATGTGAGCTCAGTGTCCACTGTGGGCAATTTCCCTCCTGTGCCTCACTGTTTGTGCTGCCAGTGGTTTCTTCATAGTGGTACACAGATCCCACCTCTTTTGCTTGATTGGCATTAATGTCCTGGCATCCAGGCCAGTGGCATTAATGGTGGCCTGCACCCCCAGCCATAGGCATGCCTTCAGTTCTGCTGGGGTGGCTAGGCAGAGTGTGCCATATAGCCTGGCATGGTTGGCACTAATCTTGCTCACCATCATGGCCACCTGTGCCCTGGTGAAGTTCAACGATCAGGACCACCCAGCCCCACCGCTGTGGGTGTCTCCATGTCTCATGACTGCTGTGTGCCTCTCCTGCTCTCTCTCCCTGTCACTGTGCATGGTTTCCTCCATGCCCTCCCTTGGTTCTGCCATCTGTGCATCACCTCCTCTGCATTTTGGGTTCATGTTCCTGTGTGTGCTTTGGGCGGTGTGGATCTCCTTTTATGGTGGGGTCATGGGGCGGGGTTGCATAGCTTGTTCCCTCCTCTGTTGTCTGCGCGTTCCATTCTGCACCTTCCACGGTGCTGCCCACTGCCTCAGCTTGGGCTATGTTTCTCTTTGTGCATGCTGCATGCTGTGGTGGTCCTGCATGGTGCACAGACATGCACCGCATATCCTGTGCTTTCTGTGCCTTTCCTGAGCCTTTGTGCATAGCGGCCCATGTGATTACAAAGGAAAATAGTAACACACAGCAAATCTGCTAGCCAAAAGAAGCCTTAATCTTTTTCCTTGTTCTAATAATGTTCCTTTATCTGTCCTTACAAGTAAACCTAGAAGAAAAGAGCTCAGGTGAAGCTAGGTGCCTTTGCCAGCAAACTTAGTCTTCTACCTCAAATCATATACAAACACATTTTCAAATAGATAGAACAAGTATACTATTCAAAAATAAAATCAGGTGTCACAGCATGGTTATACAAACAACCTAGAAAGTAGCTATCTCACTGAATTCAATCACCCAGGCCCAGATATTCAGACAGTGCCAGGCAGTGGCGCAATCCTGGGCCCAGTGCAACTGGGATGTTCTCTACTTGTTCCCTCTAATGTTCACTAGCATTTTCTGTTTGCACACCCACCAAAAATACTTTAGGGGCATATTTTTCCAGTGAGGGAGACATACCTTCCATACACTTTCTTTTCTTTTTTTCTTCCAGTAGTTTGGCTTTAGCTGCCAAACACTCAAGTTCTGCCTTCTGAATATGTTCTGCCAAGGTGTCCTGAAGCACTTGCTCCTGTTTCTCGTCAGAATCCATGTCAATTTCTGTAGAATGCTGTAAAATATCCTAATTCTGCTGGTCATCCATAATGGTGCTAGACACACCTTCCAAGGACTCTTCTAAACAATTGCTCTCCAGCACCTCAGTCACAATACTGAGCTCCGCCATTGCACACACCCATGGAACGTGTCCCTACCAGCAGAGCAGGGGACTTTTTTATTTAAATGAATATTGTACAATAACAAAAAGGAAAAATTAAACAGATCACATAATTACAATAGTACACAATCAAAAAAAAACACAAAGGAAAAAGAAAGAAAATATGGCAAATAAAGTTTGCAATACAAAAAAATAAACCTTTCACTACAGGAATTGAAGCTGTTAATGTGCTTCTTGAGGTCATATAACAGACGAAAAAGTAAAACTCAAGATTTAAACCATAAAAAATTCCTCCATAACTCAGAGCTATGTTTTGCACTATTCCTAAGGTCCTTTTCATATATGCACAATAGAGTCTGTGATATTTGTATTACAACTTTGTGGATGACACAAAGATCTGTAACAGAGTTGATACACAAGGGGGAGTAGAAAGGATGAGAAGGGACTTGGCAAGGTTGGAGGAATGGTCAGACATATGGCAACTTAGATTCAATGCAAAGAAGTGCAAAGTAATGCACCTGGGAAATAAAAATCCAGGAGAAGAGTATACAATAGCAGGGGAGGTACTAATGACAACAATAATGGAAAGGGATCTGGGTGTAGTCATATCAGATGACCTAAAGGTGGGTAAGCAATGTGAAAAGTCAGTAAGGAGAGCCAGAGGGATACTGGGATGCATAGGGAGGGGTATCACAAGTAGAAAAAGGGAAGTGGTTATCCCTCTATACAGACAGTTGTTGAGACCCCATCTGGAGTACTGTGTGCAGTTTTGGAGACCTCATCTACACAAGGACATAGACAGGATGGAAGCAGTCCAGAGGAGGGCAACTAAAATGGTTCAGGGTCTACATCAGAAACCATATGAAGAGAGACTGAGAGAGCTTAATATGTATACCCTTGATGAAAGGAGGGACAGGGGGGGCATGATAGAAACTTTTAAGAACCTCAAGGGAATCAACAAAGTCCAGGAGGTAGCATCTTTCAGAAAAGAGATGTGTAAGAACGAGGGGGCACAATTTAAAGTTAGAGGGGGGACGGCTCAGGGGTAATGTGATGAAATTATTTTTCACGGAGAGAGTGGTGGACGCATGGAACTGCCTTCCTGGAGAGGTTGTGGGGTCTAAAACAGTGGGGGAATTCAAACATGCATGGGACAGACATAAGGCAATTATAGTGGGGGGGTTGCAGGAAGTAGGCTATTGGTTAACTAGAATCTGCAGCTTATCCAATAGGTAGGGAAATGGGCAGACTGGGTGGGCCAAGTGGTCCTTATCTGCCGTCAAAGTCTATGTTTCTAACTTGATGTGTGCTATACACTTTTTGTTGTAGCACTAAAGCACATCTAGCTTGCCATAAGTAGAACCTGCAAAGGGAAAAAAATAAGCGTAATGTGCTACTATTATATTTATTGACATTTGTCAGATATAAACCATAAACAATTATTTCATATGAGAATTGGGATATATTCCTATCTCCCCAGATCATTAAAATATCAGCCCAAAATTGCTGGGTAAAGGGACAATGTAAATAGAAGTGCTCCTGGGTTTCTAATATTCCAGGATGAGTTTCTCTAGGGTACATGCACTCCTCTAGTTGCTTGCAGTTGTGAGAGTTCCATACCCCCAACCTGCCATGGCAGGAGAGCCATGTAGTGTCCCACACTTTGGGGGGAAGCCGTTTGTCTGTTAACTGGTTGTAAATACTATCTAGCCTACCTTCATAGGCACAAGTTTTTCTGGGGTTTCTAAAAAATGGTCTGATAGAATTATTGAGTAACAAGACTTCCTAGAATTCCTAATAAGTTGTGAAGTGAAAATTTGCCACTCCTTAATTTTATTAAATACTGAGAACAAGTAACGTGTGAGATTTTGTTTTTTCAAAGATCTGGGTATTACTTGGCATTACTTGGTATGAAAGAACAGAAGAAGGCCAGAGCCCATTGAGACTGTTCCCCACACTATGTGGGACATTATTTATCTATTATCCCTCAACCAAACTTCTAATTTGTTTTTAAAGACAGTGGCACTAGTTGCCTCTACCAATTCTTGTGGCAAGGTGTTCCATACAATGGATGCTCTTATTGGAAAAAAGTTTCCCCTTTTGCTGGTTTTATAAGTTTTTACTTCAAGCTGTTTATTATGCAGTCTCGGAACATGTCTCCTTTTAGAGAGTGTTAGACCACATTTTTCCATTAGATCTGGTGAATTTATTAAATTAAAAACCATAAGCATATCACCTCTTAATCTTCTAGTTTGAAGAGAGAAGAGACCAGCAGCTTTTAATCTGTTCTGATAATCCAAGTTTGGTAATCTTGGAATCATTCTAGTTACTCTCCTTTGAACCTGTTCAAGAATTGCTATGTCTTTTTTTTGGTTTGGATTCCAGAAAGGGGAGCCATAGTCTAGATACGGTCTAATGTATGCCCTATACAATGGAATAAGGCATTGTTCAGTGTGATTAACAAAAGTGTGTTTTATTTGCCTCAAAAGTCTGTTGGCCATGCAAGCAGTTCTAACACAGTGATCATTTGATGTAAGTTTATTATTAACATATATCCCTAAATCTTTTTCACAATTTGATGAGCGAAGTGGTAGTCCGTTTATATGATATATCATTTTTGGATTATTTACACCGAAATGCACTACTAAACATTTGTCTTGATTAAACTGCATATGATTTTCATTTGCCCAAAGTGTTACTTTTTCCAAATCCTTATTTAATGCAGAAATATTTTCTTGATTATTAACCCTGCCCCCAAATTTAGTGTCATCTGCAAATTTAACTATGAAGTTATTTGGCCCTGTTTGTAAATCACTGATAAAGAGGTTAAACAATGTTGGTCCCAAGACCGACCCCTGTGGTACACCACTTGTCACACTACCCGAATCGGACAAGATAGCATTAATTCTGACTCTCTGAGAATGATTTGTCAACCAGTTTAAAGTCCAGTTGACAATATCAGGTGACAAACTTAGATTGTGCATTTTAGTAATGAGTTTTTCATGTGAGACTTTATCAAAAGCTCTACTAAAGTCCAAAAGAATTACATCAGTAGGGATACCCACATCTAGTAGAGTACTTATATTATTGTAAAAAGATATCAGATTGGTGGTGCAGGAATACTTGGGAGTAAACCCATTCTGATTTGAATAATAAATTCCTAATTTTTTACAATCTTGATCTATTAGAGACTTCATTACTCGTGCCAATAATTTACCAGCCACTGAGGTCAGGCTAAATGGATGATAATTTTGCACACAACCTCTATTGCCTTTTTTAAATATGGGAGTAACTATTGCTGAATGCCAGTCATTTGGTACAATGCTTTCTTGTAAGGATTTATTGAAAATAATTGACAAAGATGTATAAAAATATTTATAGAGGGTTCGATCAGAAACCATGGGTGAATACCGTCTGGGCCCGGACTAGTATTTTTTTTTAGTTTTTTGATAGCCTGTATAATGTCAGTTGGATAGAACCTATGATAATCTATATGGTGAACTTTAAATGTACTAATAGGTGATTTTTGAGAGAAGACAGAATAAAAGTACTTATTAAAGAGATTCAAGGTTTCTATATCAAATAGAGAAGAGCCGTTGGTTATAATGGGACCAATGGTCCTTGATACGCCTTTTTTACTATTTATATAGGAGAAAAGAGATTTGTGACAGTCTTTTGTGTGAGCTAGTTTAAATTCTAGCTTATTTTTTGCCAATTTAATAGAATTTTTTAAGTTTTTCACAGATAGTCTGTATTTATATAATAGAGTAGTTTTAAATGGAACAGGACTATTCTTAAGTTTCCTAAAAAGTTAAATTTTTATTTTAATCTGATTTTTAATTGTCTTATTGAACCAAGGGGGAATTTTTCTTTTATTATTAAATTTCCTCTTAGATGGAATAAAGGTATTTTCCAAATAAAGTACAATGTTTTTAAAAAAGTCCCAAGCTTGTTGTGTTGTACAATTAAGAAGATTATATTCCCAGTTTATATTTTGAAAGTATTCATTGATTTTAGGAAAAATTGCTTTGTTATAATTTATTATATAGTATAACTTCCTTTGCGTAGTTTTAAACTGTTGAATTTCAAAAAGAATAGATGAATGATCACTGGTCCCAAGTGGATCCCAAATTTGTAAATTGCTAATTTGTTGCTCTATGTTAGTAAATAATAGATCCAAAATATTAGGACCTCGAGTGGGTTCAGTAACAAGTTGTTGTAATCCAGTGCTAACTACCACATCTATTAGTCCTTTCTCAGCATAGGACTGTCCTGAGAATAAGTCCCAGTTAATATGAGGGAGTTTAAAGTCAACAAATATTACAGTATCTTGAGATTCTGAAAAATGTATAATTTCTTTAAACATATCAGTTGTGTAATCTGAATTTGCAGATGGAGGTCGATAGATGTTACCAATAGTTATATAAGACTGCTCCTTCAATAAGATTTTAACCCATATACTTTCCAAAGGAAAGGGAGAACACACTTCCAAAGAAGGAATATCATTTTGTATGTACATACGAACTCCACCACCTTGCTTATCTAGTCTGTTTTTATGATATAACTTATAACCTGGAATTTCTCTGGAGCAAATTGAGGATGCGTCCCACCAAGTTTCAGTTACTCCCACCACACCTATATTTAAAGTTTTACATTTGGCTTAGCCCAAAGTTGAGGTCCAAATCCCTAAAAAGTCTTGTAAAATTGTTTTGAAATGTTCTTACCAAGAGGGATCTGTGTCAGTTAGTATAGGGACAATGGCTTGGTATACATAAATACAAAAAAAGAATAAGACTGTGTGGCTCATCCTCACCCCACCCAGACAATAATCATGATAAGTGTGCCTCCTCTTCACAGGATTTAATCTACCCAACCCAAAACTCTCAGAAGAAGATGTTCATTAATTTCACTTCTAAAGGAGGTGGTAATGGGAAAACATGTGCTACATGGAGCAAGACTGGGACCAGAGGGTATAACAAAGAGACATGTTTCTTTTTAGAAATGATCTTGTTTTTCCAGGATGTCACTATACCTTCAACTTTCTATATTGCCGAGGTCCAGTTTAAAGTGGCATCATCTTGGCTACCAAACTGTAGGCCTCAGATTGTCACTGGCTCTATTGAGATTGAAATATTTGCGAAGGAGGCAGGAGGGTCTAGCTCTTGATTCAAGAGAGATAGGTATAAAAGTCTCTTATTTTTACCAAAGTTTAATTTTGATCCTGAAATATTTTCAAACCTAAAAATCTCCCTTTTAAGTAAAGGCTCATCCATGTTTGGAGTGGAACAAATACAAATATAATCTGCATATGCACAGATGTTTGGTAGTGGGGAGTAATCATTTACACAAATACCTGGTATATTTCCAGAATTTAGTTTTTTCCTTAAGAGAGGGTTGATTTCAAAAGTATATAAAAGAGGGCTCCTGGAGCATCCTTGGCGTACCCCTTTCAAGCCTTTAAAAGACTGTCCAAGGCCCCCATATATGTAAGGGGGTTATGTAATATGAAGCATACATCAAAGCCGCCCACTGAATACATTTGTCTGGAAAACCATATTTTTTTTCAAAACCTGGAACAAATAATGATGATCTAGCCTTTCAAATGCCTTTTCTTGATCTAAAGCCAAAATTAAATATTGTGTGTCACTATCCTTTTTATGTTGGCTCACGCGTGCCCGCCAGCCAACACATTGCATTAGTAGCAGATTTGGAGGTACGGTCACTGTGGGCGAATGCAGAGCACGCATCTGTAGGTGCATCCCTCATTCCCCAATAAGGCAGCTGCAGGCACTGACACCAGGCATACATCAAGTGGTGAGCAGATCTAAGAAAAGGTCTACTGTAAGCATGCAGCTGCACAATAACACACCCTCCTGACGTCCCTGTCCTGGTGAAACCATTCAATCAACATGGTGGCACTGACTGCTGCTGTGTGCACAGTGCACCAACCCACTTCATTTGCCAATGGGGAGCCCACTCCCTGTTAGCATAATGCCCCCCTCCCATTTAAAGTGTATGCCGAGGGGGTGCCCAATCCCATCGTGCACCCCCAATAGTCTTTCTTTGCTGACAGAGGCCCCAATCCCCATTGACTTAAGTCCCCCCTTCACCATTTATTTTGGCAACAGGGGAGCCCCCTCCCTGTCGGCATAATGTTGTCCTCCTTGCTTTTGTTGTGTGCCGAGGGGGGTGCCCAATCCCCTTCGGCTCGTCCCCCCCCTTTGGTATGTGCTGATGGGGGTGCCCAATCCTGCATCAGCTACAACACCCCCCAAAACACTCAGATGGCATGCTGGAAGCCCACCCTAGCATGCCAAATGCCCCAGATAAACAAAAACCATCCCACAATGTTTTTTTTTTTACCTGTGAAAGAAGAAAATGGTCCCTCATGGTCTCCCTGCCTCCTCCCCAACCCGTGCTCACCTTATACATTCCCCACCTCCCCACATCCCCCCTCACCCTATACTTACCTCCGGAGCCCAGCGCGACGATCTTCGGTGGAGCAGGAACACCTCTGCTCTCTTCAAAGCCGACCGCAAACTGAAGAAATGCCAGTAAGTTGTATAATGACATAATTTTTTTTCAACTTTGGGGCATATCTCAGCCATTTTGGGGAATTGTGGCACCACATTTTCAATATGGGGTTATTGGGAACCCTACTAATGAACTCAGTCACTGTCATAGCGATATTCGGTCCTGAAAGGTGATTTTGCAGTCACTGCATGGAATCACCTTTCAGGCCCAATTAACAAAATGACAGTCCCACTGTTCATGAGGGGGGCTCTCAAAAAGCCTATGTTACAAATTTGGTGGAAAAAAATGAAAAAAATGGCTGTTTTATGAGAGTGAGTTGCGCAGTTTCCACGCACGCTCATAACTTCGTGAATTTGTAATATTTTCACTCCAGATTTTCAAAATTGACATTTTCCCACACCTCCTTATGAACAGTACAGCTGCCATTTTACATATCCTGGCCGAAATGTGTTTTCACACGTCTGCCACAGAATAGAGTGGTCGCTGTGCAAAATCAGTTTTTGGGATAGTTTGAGGAAATGATGGTGACACTGTTCATGAGCAGAGGTCCTAAAATGGCTATTTTGAAAATTTGGTGATGAACGTCCATAAAATGACTGTGTGACAAGCATGTGTTGCGCAGTTTCCATGCACCTTTATAACTTTGCAAATTTGCAATAATTTCATGCCAGATTTTCAGCACTGGCATTTTTCACACCACCTTATGAACAGTACAGCTGTCATTTTTCAAATCCTGCCCAAAATGTGTTTTCGCACTTGTGAAACACAATGGCATGGTCACTGTGGGAAATCAACTTTTGGGACAAATTAACAAAATCAAAGTGCCACTGTTCATGAGGGGCGGTCCCAAAATGCCTATGCTGAAAAAATGGTTAAAAAAATCCTGAAAATAGTTGGGTCACGGACGTGTGTTGTGCAGTTTCTATGCATGCTCATGACTTCACCAATTTTTCATATTTTCACTCCACATTTTCAATGTTACCATTTTTTACACCTCCTCATGAACAATACAGTTGTCATTTTTCACATCCTGCCCAAAATGTGTTTTCATCCCTGGGTCACCAAATCGCATAGCCACTGTGCAAAAACACCTTTCAGCTAACAAATGGATAGTGCCGCTCTTCATGAGGTGGGGTCACAAAAAGCCTATGTTGAAAATATGTAGTGAAAATACCAACAAACACCTACGGCGTTAAAGTTTCCAACTGTAACACCCCACCCTGCAGCCACTGACAGGCATCGACGTCTGCCTTGGAGTGTTTGGCCCTAAACTTCACCCCATTCTCCTATCCTGCACCCACCTCAGTGTATTTCCTTATGGAATGGCATAAGTATATGGCCCAAAGACCCCAAAGCACACCATGACACTTGTCATTGTCTACAGGGTAGGGTGAGGTAGAATGGCATGAGCGTTATAGCTGACGACCCAAAGGCACACCCCAATGCCAGTCAGATTCTGCAGGTGGGGGGGGGTGGCTTCAGTTCAATACTTCACTTCTATTCTTATTATGCATTTCTAACTCCTGCACTGCCAATGCCAGTGCCAGCGAGACAACATTTAGCATTGACAAATTCTTGTTTCTGAATAGGATTTCTCTTAAAAAGGCAAGATTGTGAAACATTTAGCTTTTTTGTAATGCACAAGATTGTGCTGGACAAATGACAGTTTCTGCTGCTTTAGACAATCTGTTTAAAAGGATTCTTACCAATATTTTATAGTCTATATTCAATAAACTTATGGGGGGCCATTTTTTTAAGTCACATTTGTCCCCTTTCTTGTACAATAAAATTACAAGAGCCTGAAATAGATATTTGGGGAGGACATGTGATTCTAGTATGTCTGAAAAAACATCAGTTAAAATGGGGACCAAGTATTTGGAATAAGTGATATAAAATTCTGCAGTAAAGCCATCTGGACCAGGGGCCAAATTTCTCTTTAAATTAGACATGGCTCTATGAGTTTCCTCTAATGTAATTGGTGTAGTTAAGCTGGACACTAAACTTGGGTCTAAAGCTGGAACAGCTACTGTATGTCTCTGAGATGCCCATCATCCCAAACTGCCACAGAAGGAGTTCCAAACATCTTAAAAATGTAGTTTTGTGCTAAATCTTCTATGTGAGTAACATCCGAAAAACACTTCCTATTGTTTGGGTCCATTACTTGGACTAAATTTGTATGTTGAATTCTATCTTGGCAACTTTTGTAAATATCAAGCGATGGTTTTGAACACTGAGTGCCAAACTAGGCCTCTTTTTTTAAAGATTCTGCACTGTTATATTGTACTTGAAACATTTCTTACTTAACCTCATGAATTTCCACTGACATATCTAAAGCATTCTCATATGATCGAGAAATAAGAATAGTTTTTTCCTTTAACCTAAGTAATGTAAATATTCAGTTCTTTTTACTTTTGCTGCAGTCTAAATAAATAAAGTTTTACATTCATTTTTACATCTACCCACCACTCACCTAAAGAATCAATAGCCTCTAATAATGTATATTTTGCTGCTTACAAAGAGTATATTTTGCTTTCGGTGTAAGGCAATGTCAGCAGTTGATTATTTGACTTCCATCTAGAAAATCTGTTTTTCCCAGCTGGAGCCTTAAAGGGGAACTTACAAATGACTGAAACTGCCTAATGATCACAGGTTTCACATGGAATGGTAAAAACTTGTGTAGTAAAAATATTCTTTGATAAAGAAATGTAGTCTATTCTTGTAGCCAGTGTACCTTTTATGAAGGTTCTGGCCCCAAGATCATAAATTTCTCTATAACTATTCTTTAAACCTGCTGTTTTTAAAATAGAGTTTAAGCAGTTAGTGTCCCCAAATAGCTTAGTGGTGCATCCAGCTTTGTCTGCTAAGGGAGAGTGGGCAATTAAAGTCCCCACCAAAAATTATATGTTTATTTGTGTGAAGAAGGGCTGAATTAGTTTAAAGAGAAATGAGCATGCTGCAATACCTTGCGGTGCCTATATATTTATTAACCGGAAGGACAAAGTTCCTAAACAGCTATCCAGCAGTAACACTCTAGCTGGATTAATATCTAGCACTCTGTGAACTGTAAATGCAAAACCCCGCAGAAGAATCCCTAACCCATTATACCTATCTGGGCCTTGAGATCAAAAAGATGGGCTTACAGTATATTCCAGGAATTCTTAGCTTGATTAACTTCATAAGTTGTTTTGAGTCTAGTGTCCTTTAAGAATATAATATTATCAGGAAGGTCTTTCATGATTTGAATCATTGCCATAAGTTTCCTATAATTCTTAATGCTGCAGGTGTTTAAAGTGAGGACAAAGAGCTGTTGCTCCCCTCCCATTTCTTACCTAAAAAAGGAATTCTTCAAGGGACTTTCCTATGATGGGACTCTTTTGTTTGTGTTAAAGAGAAGCCTGCGGGTCCAAAAAGGACTCTGTGCAGAGGAGGAGTAGGAATCAGAGTCACTATCTTTTTTTTTTTTTTTTTGGGTGTGATAACTTTTTTTTTTCCATGTAAGATTTTATTAGTTTTTCTAAGTACAACCAACCAAGGTAAAGACACCCAAGCATTGTCCATACAAGTAAATAGGAGCACCATAGCTATGCTTGGAACATTCCATAACTGCAACTGCTAGGAGGGATTTACATATTGCCTCCCATCACTTTATGGATCATATAAACTTACATTCTGTTTGAACTAGTTTTATACATATTCAAATATAACATTCAGTTTTTAGATTAATACCTCTTTCAACCAGGGGGATCTCTAGTAACTAACTGCTCAAAGGACAGTCATAAAGATCATAGGTCAGAGTCCTCATACCTCTTCTTATTAGTCGGACCACCTGAGTCCCTTCAAATTGGACATCTGAGACCTATGACACAAAGAAAGCTAGTAAAGGTAGGTTGATGATAGAGTTGACAGTGTGGGGTAAGTAGTCAATTTGTACAGATACTGGGCCACAGCAGTCTGGATAGGGAGTAGAGAACAGAGTCACCAGCTTCCTCTACCATGTCCCCCCCACTGGCATATTTTTGCTAAGGCCTGGAACTTTTTTTTTTAATTTTATTTTAGTTTTTGTTGACCGGGTAAGTGCACTAGACAAATCCTGCCTATTTTCAGGCACGACCCGGGGGAGGGGGATACAGATGAATGACAACTGACCTTGAACCAGATTAAGCTGTTGGTGGTACTTTTTTAGTGAATGAGGGAAATTTGGCCAGGACACCAGGGAAATTCCCCTACTCTTTGCTGGGCTATGCGGCTGCTTGAACAGTAGAGGGAGCCTGAGGTCAGTAGAATGGCCACTCGGGAGGAGCTGCTGATGCAGCAAGACGTCACGGGATTAGGAGAGCGGGCCTCCTCTCCTGATTCTCGTAGCATGGAGGCCCGAAGTCAAAAAACGCCTGGTATGAGCGAACAGAGAGACAAGGAAGAGATTTTCTTTTCGACGGAGGATTTGAGTATAGCGCAAGCATCGGGGAGCGCAGATGGTATCCCTGATGCTGTTTTTTCTGCCCTCAACATTCTCAGCACAGCGCAACTGGATTTAAACCAACCGAACATAAAGGTACAGAGTAAATATCTTTTGGGGTTTTCTACTATGTGAAAAGACCTGAAGCTAGCGAGGGGTTAATAGCACATCAGGATTTGGCAAGGAGCAAGCGGCAAACGAATTGACAGCCCTCTAATCCAATTATATGTGCACCTAAATTTAGACCCAGAGCAGGCTGGCAGTTTCAGCACCAAGGGTGGTGTGCCTGAAGCCTGGGGAACTTTTAGATTGGTCAGTGGTGGCCATGGATGGAGAAAATAGTGCTGAATATCCTGCATCAGGTGAAGCACTAAGCCAAACAAATAAGGCTTCATTTCAATCCTCTGTCATTATGAAGGGGTCTGGTTTTGTGTTTAAAACACCAGTATTAATGGAAAAGTATGGGACAGCGTCTAATGACAGTGTTGTTTATCAGACTAATCCTACAACACAGGAAGGAGCTACTACCTTTTTTTTTGGGTCCAAACCTAAGACTAACCCAATACCTGCTCAAGAGCAGTTGAAAACTCCAGCAACCATTCCCACTCCAGCAACCATTCCCACTCCATCAACCACTCTCACTTCAACGACTATTTCCACTCCAACGACCATTCCCACTTCTACATCTGGCTCTTCGGAACTACCAGATACAGTAGAGCCATGGTCTACTACCCAGGCCTTGCAGGGAGCAGGATGGTGAAACCGAGCAAGGTGCTTGGATTCAGACCCCACTTGGGATTATTCATCAGGGTTTTCACAGGCCTCTCCAAGGTGGAAGCCTTCTAGTATTAGCCCACCAAAACTGCCTGTGGCTAAAGGGGTTATTACGGTCCCAGCTACTGGCTCAGAAGCTGCTGAAAAAGAAAACATTAGGAAAAATGATAACTTAGGAGATAATGCTCAGTCACAGCCTCCTACAGCTAACCAACTGCCCTTATTATCAGACTTGTTTTCTAACATCAAAAAAGAAGCTGCACCTAGGCGAAATGCTGTCCGGATCCGCTATAAGGGAGGTTTAGCGGATAGGTCTGACCGTGTGTTTGTGGGGCGTAGATTGTTGAAAGACTCTTTGCAATTTTTCCCTAAAGATGTTTTTGCACTGATAAATATTTCTGGTGAAGACAATTATGATATCAGTTTCAGAACTGCTCATGCTTAGAGCTTTTCTGGGAGCGTTATGCATTAGTTAAATTTCCCCCCCTATGGTCTCCCTTTCTGGTTATCCCCTGACCAGCCTTCTGTTAGATTTGTGATGGTAATGTTTCAGAATGAGGGGGTCCATGTCGATGACATTACATATTGGTTATCACAAAAATGTGAGGTTTAAGTAAACCTGAGGCCTTGTTGGATTCTAGAATCCTTTTGGACTGGCGGGTGGAAATATAAAGTTAAACTGCGGGTTGGGGAAATGGGCTAGAACACATTCCTAATTCCTTTATGCTGGGTAGGGATAGAGGTATGCTTTACGCAGGGCAGCCGAGAGCCTGCTATAAATGTGGAGCTCGGACACATTTGTCTAGTTCCTGTGATCAGGCCCGTTGTGATAATTGAGGGGGTATAGGGCATATAGCCCTGTATTGCATCAATAGCACTAGGTGCGACTTGTGTGAGGAGGAGGGCCATGTATTTGGTGACTGTTCTTGGGCGGCCAGGAATAAGGCCCCAAATGCAAGTCCTGATCTTTTAATTCAACAGGCACAGGAATTGCTAGAAAGGAAGGTTGACCCCCTCCTCAGAATGTAGTTTCCCTTTCTAATCCAATCTCCAAGCCAGTTTCAGATGGTACTCCAGTACCTTGTCCTTCTCTGCCGATAGCTGGGCCTGAGGCTAGTTTTCCACCCAAGCAGGACAGTGTAGCCACCTAGTGACAAAGTGAACCCATTCTTTCGCTTCATTTATTATGGGGATCATTTAGACCCAAAGGAAGTAGAATTTAAACCTGTAGCTAGGAGACGTTCATCTAGACAGAACAAAGCTGCTTCTTTAAGTACGGTAAAAGAGGCAAGCATTAAGGAAAGTGGGAACTCATATGCAACCTTGTTCCTTCCCGATGGGAGTTCTGACATGGAACAGAGTGAAGCTGATTCACAGTCTGTTGGCAGTAGTCAGGTCTCCTTTAGGATGGAATATGGGGATTATAAAGATAAAAAAAAAAAGCGAAAAATAGTTTTCGTTCTTTTTCACTGTGTGTCCTTCAACCTCATAACCCATGGGTTCTCTTGTTATAGGGTCTTTAAACATTCATAGCCTATTAAATGTGGTTAAAAGAAGAGCAGTTTTTTCCTTTATTCACAGTTCCGGTTATGATATTTTCTTTTCCAGGAGACCTGGATGTGTTCTAGAGAACAATTGTTACTGTTTAAAGGGAGTGGATTTGGGGGCCTTCTTATTTGGTCCTTTGGGCCAGATAGTCGGATGGGGTGAGTATTCTTTGGTTCATATACATTTCGTTAATTAAACTGATTGATTTAATGCCAGGGCACTTGTTTTTGTTGGATGGTATTTGGCAGTCTAGTGCTTACCGCTTTATTAATGTATATGCCCCAAACTAAAGCTGCTCGGTGGAGCTTTTATGCTAATACAGCCTTATTTAGTGTCATCATATACCATCATTTTAGGGGGACTTTAACTGTGACATTGTTAGAGACCAAGCAGTGGGTAGTAAAAGAAAGAAGATGTATTGTGATTCTCACATGTTATCAGCAGTGGTAGATACTGCCCAGTTGATTAATTGTAGTAGTTACAATAAAGGCAGTAGGTTCACTTATAGTAGGAAAAATTACAAAACTACAATAGATCATCTTTTTCATTCCCAGAATCTGAACAAAGGCTATTTCCAGATTATCCCCAGTGAATTCTCGGATCATTCCTTATTGCAATTTACTATTTCAGATATCCCCCCAAAAAACAGGAAAAGAAATAGATGGAGACTAAATGCATCCCTATTAGAGTACCCTATTGTTAAATCTGGGATAGAGGCCTTACTAGCAGTTAGAATTTCTGTATTGTGTCTTTATGACAAGATTGGAGATTGGTGGATGGATACTAAAGGAGACATACGGAGCTGGTTTTGTGCACATGGTAGATCCTTAGGGAATAAAAAGTTTTTGAAATATTTGTCGCTCAGAGGTCAACTGCAGCATTTATATTCACTGTCTTATTTAAGTAAGGAAGATTTTTCTAATCAGATTGCCATAATTAAAAGGAAATGGTAGAATACCAATATGATAGAGCATCCACAATTTTTGCAATGCTTTCTATGGGTACTAAGAGAGGGCCGTGGGGATCCTTACGAGGCCTGTAAGAAATGCATTCTGATAGTACGATAGAATATTTACAAGATGTTAATGGTAATAAATTTGATGCAGAAAGATATTGAATCCCTGATTAAAGGCCACTATCAGTCTCTATTGCCTGTAGAACCCCCTCAGATGACAATATTCAGGATTATATGCAAAATATTGAGATTTCTGGTTTTTCAAAAGAGGCATTAGCGTTGCTTAAAACATTACTTTGGCAGAAGTCCAAGAAGCTATTAAAAGCCTTAAAATAGGGACCTCTCCTGGATTGGACGGTTGCCAAATCAATTTTACAAATGCTTCATTTCAAAAATATCAGTGATATTATATACTGTTTATTCAGCTTTTTTTCAGGAACTTGATTTTCCATCCACCTTTTCAGAAGGTTTATTAGTTTATTTATTTAAAGCTGGGAATAAAGCAAATATTGCCAATTGGAGACCAATAATTCTCCTGAATACTGATTACAAGATTCTGGCACAAATCCTTAATATCAGGCTTAAGAATTATGCTTCTTTGATTCTGTCAAATCACCAATTCTGTGGTATTCCTGGGAGGAAAATACAGGACACTTTAATATTGACTAGAGATTTTATTGAATTGGTATCTTTACAAAAGAATAAGGGCTGCGTGCTTTCGCTCGACCAAGAAAAAGCTCTCGACCATATTGACCGGAAGTTTCTCTTTATGGCCTTGGCCAAGTATGGCGTTCCTGTAAAATTTATTAGCTATATTGAAATGCTTTATTCACATGTCTATGTTAAAGTTTTTCTTAGAGGACAAATTACAGAAGGGTTTGAGATTTTGACCGGAGTACGACAGGGCTGTCCACTCAGCCCTTTGCTGTATCTTTTCTCCATTGATCCCCTGTTACAACAATTAGGCAAATTGGATACGGGACATTTGTTGCTTCAGAAAGATTTGGCTAGATTGTCGGTCTTAGCCTATGCAGATGATATTTGTGGGTTTTTTTTTTATCAAAATCAGATCCCTCTTTTTTACAAACAGTTGGGCAATATGCAGGTGTTTCAAATTCTAAGCTTAACCTTGCCAAATGTAAGGGGTTATTGGTTGGTGATTGGGGGATTTCTTCATGTCAAATATCCGGGGTCCTTTTTTCAAATGCTCCAAAAAATATTTTAGGTATTATTTTTGGAGTGCCAAATGTGGCTCTGGTTAACTGGGAAAAGGCTATAGAGCGTACCTTGTTTAAAGTCAAAAGATGGCAGGCATGGAAATTATCAAAACTTAAAAGGATACAGATTTTAAAATGCTTTATAGTTCTGCAATTGCAGTATGTGGCTTGTATTTTTCCTCTTCCCTTAGTATTAGAAACCAAAATTTATGGAATGTTCTTTCGGATGTTATGGGGCAATGGGCTTAATCTGGTCAAAAGATGTTATACTTATTTAAGTAAAGGAAATGGGGGTTTGGGAATGATTGAGCCTATTGTTTTTTTTTTATTCTTTATTTTTTTATCATACAGTTTTGTATGGAATTTCTAGTATTTTAAATAGCCTTACGGGGATGGTGCACTTGGTCCTTGGAAATTATTTTGCAGCCTGGGGGGAAGTGGCGCCTAAACTTCATTCGAGATTGTCAGTACCTGAATATTTTCGGCCGGCCGCTCAGAAACTTTTTAAATGGAAAATCACTCGTGGTGAAATTCTTCATGCCAGTAGGAAAAAGTTTTGTTCTACACTGATGGCCCGGCTGTACCCTATGGAACCTTGTTTTAAGAATTGCCCCTCTTCATTGAATGGTCTGGTTTTGAAACAATTGAACAATACACGAATGCCAGCTGCAATATGGGAGATATCATGGCTGACTGTTTACGGCAGATTGAATGTTCGTGGGAATGCAAAACATAAAAACTTAGAACAACGGAATTGTCCTTATTTAGCCTGTGTAAATGTGGAAGAAACTATGACTCATTTTCTGTTAACCTGTTCATATTCAAAATCACTTTGGATTTTTCTTGCAGGAAATGGCTATATGAGTTGGTTGGGAGAAATGGATTATGATACCTTAGTATTAGGGTTCTTCACAGAGATGCTTCTACTCTTCACTTGAAACTTATTTCATTTTGTTAAGTTGTTTAAGATTTTACCTGTGGCAAGCAAGATGTCAATGGGTAATTTATCAAAAATGATGTCATATCAAGTTTTTAGTTATCTAGTTATGCGAATGATGAAGACGGTATATCATTCTGATTTATTGCACTACTCAGGGCTAAGGTTCACAGATGGTGGAAGGGTTCCAGATTTTCATTAAATATAAATAGATGTTGTTAATATTAGATTCAGTTTATGGTTGAGTATTAATGTGTAAATTTTCTTGTGATTATTTACAGGAAATGATCAGTGATGGAATGATGTAATTTGTTTTCTTTGTTGTGAAGTTTCTTATGTGCATTTCAATAAAAACCCCCCTACTCTTTTCGATAAGTGCGATGGGATCTTTAACATCCACCTGAACTACCACCAATCCAGGCAAATGGGACCTCGGTTTAACATCTCATCCGAAACATGGCACCTCAGAAGTGCAGCACCCCTCTCATTCTGCACTACAGTGTCAGTACTGGGTTATTAACCCAAGTGCCAGATGTGGGAACTGAACCCACAGCCCTCTGATCTCCTGGCCTCAGAGGTGAGTGTGCTACCTACTGAACCACTGGCACTTATTTCTGGTTACAATTGTTAAAGTTTTAGGAGGGGTTTTCATAGCCTTTAATTTCCTTCTTTTTTCTTAGGGTCAAATGGGGGTGAACTGAGAATTTTCCGAGGGGGTGGGTAACATGTCAGTTGTTTCCATGTCTTCAAGGCCTGTATGTGAGGCCTCATCTTGCGATTGCTCATTAATCCTGGAGAGCAGCGAATGGTCAGCTATGCTAGTGGAAGACAGGGTTACAGGAGGCTGAGGGGTTACTATCTCTTGAGGAACCTGATTCCTTACTTTCTTATTTGCCTCTTGGGCTTGCCACTTTTCCAGCAAGTGTACCAGGTCTTGTTGAACTCTGTCTAGCCTGTTTCATTTGGCCCAGGGACAACCCTGGTAGGAATGACCTTCTTCCTCCCAGAGGTTGCATTTCAGGGGGTTAGGGCAACCTAGGCTGACATGGCCATATTCAAGATACAGATTACATATGGGTTTGTCACAAACCAAACTTGAGGTGTGTGGGAGCACCACATTTGTGTCAGGTTCTAGGCTGCCCCTGGTAAAAACACAACCCCCTGTCTCTTCCAATAAAGAAGATTCCTGTGAGATGTAAAATACCTTGCTCTGTGTTTTTAAGCTGTACTTTTATTTTCCTATTACCTGACTATACAAGATCTTCATCTAGGATGGGGGTAGGGGCTTCTTGAATGGTGCAACACTGCCTTAGCCAATACTGAACATCTGAAATGTTTGCCCTCTCATTTCTAAACAATAAAATGACTGTTTTTATTGTTGGTTTTGTTAAAGAAATTGGAAAAAGGAGTGCCATAAGTATGAAATAGAAACATGTGGATACATTGCCCAAATTCTCTCCAATGTTTGATTTGTTTTAAAGCTAATATCATATATAGGTTCCCCCTAACGTGAATCACAAAAAATAACTCATTAGGCTGAATCCCCATATCCTCTTTCAACATCTCATGAAATAAAGAATTTCTGTCTGGTGCAACATCAGTATTGCCAGGAAATGTAAGCCGCACGGCATTCCGCCGCTGTATGGGTTCACCTGCATTTTTAAATAGATCTGCCATAAAAAGTCTTTTTGGTTCCTCAGTTGCCTCTCACTGTGTGGGTTCCTCTTCTTGTTCCTGGACAATGTTGATGCAAGCAGCAGCTGTGTCAGAGGGCCCCGTATGCACAAGGGAGTTGTCCAGGGAGTTTAAAGCATCCTTTACTATGGAAACCTCACTTTAGGCACAGTGTGTAGAAGGTGCGTTGTTTGTCTCTGAGCCACAAGAAAGCCTTATTTCCTCAGCTATGACAGGGTGAGGAGAAATCCAGCCACTTTGGTTTGTATCCCATTGCCAACCTGCAGCTCATAAAGCTGTTTTGGGTGTCCATTTAATTTGACATTGCTGCGAGTCCATCGGGCTGCCCTTTCATAACAAAGTGAGCGGTATTTCGAATCGATGGACTGAATTTGATGCAAAAGGTGGATTTTCTGGGTGTGCTCAAGAAAACTGGGATGGGATTGACAAAGAAGGTGAGCAGGGCTCACAATCAGAAGAAACATTGGGCATGATTCTCAAAGCTCTCAGAAGGTGCAAAACCTTCCTTAAGTCCCCAAAACTCCCTCAGCTACGGAACAAAAAGTGTAGTTTGCTCCAAGTGCTAGTCACAAAAATTCCCGCATCTGCAGGAAAAACCACTATGGACTGTGGAAAAAAGTGCAGCTGCGGAAGTCCCTCAGGACAAAAATGTGTGAGATCAGTGGATCACAGCCCCTGAAAGGCTATTCACAGCCAGGTTTTTCCCTCAGCTGAGGAAAAAATGTAACACACAGTAGAAAGAGGCATAACTCTCCCTCAGCACACTGCAGTAGTGCCCCAGAAATTGGAATCAATTAAGGTGGAGGTGTACCACATGTAATAGCATCTCAGACAATATAGCAGTGGCTGATGTTACAGCACTGAGAGCATGCATTGCCATGCTATTGCAAAAGGCATCAACCACTAGACCCAGTGCAGCCCATGACAGAGCCACACAAGCAGTAGAGCCTGACTAGCCAGCAGTGAGTGTCCCCCCCAAGGCTACAGGAACACCCCAGGGAGGGATGACCAGCAGGGACAGTCAGCCACTGTGGTGCCAGGGTTTCACAGGTACCTGTGCTGCTGCTGTGTTCCCAGTTGGGGAGTGGTTGCTGGTCTCTGTGTGTGCTGTCAGCCTCATATTATAGTAGCACTGTTACAGTCTGCTGCTTCAGCTAGTGGTTCTCTATTGCTGTGCCTTCACAGCCTCCGCAGCTGCAGATTCGCAGCACTTGCACAAGTCCTGCGGCAGCTAAATTGCCGCACCTGGGCACTTTTTACGGAAATCCAAGGTTGCACTGGTTTTCTTTGAGAATACAGCGCAGCTGCATTTCTGCACTGCAGCAAGCCTTTTCCCCATAACTGTGGGAATTTTGGCTTTCTTTGAGAATCCTGCCCATTGTCCATAAGTCAAGCAGCACTTTCTTCCTCATTTAATGGTTTTATTGAGTATTCTGTATTCAATTTAAGAGCATTCCTGAGCAAAGTTTCTTGGGTGAGAATAGCAAGATCATCCTCTGCAGTTTCTTGAATAGTAACATCTGTAAATCTCACTTCCGTATTTATTAAAGATTTTTGTACCTGTTGAAAATCTTTGCTTTGTAATTCTTTATTTGAGTAAGTAGAAGTAGAAGAGGTGGAATCAATATCTTCTCTTAGACTTTCTTCTGCATTATGCTAAACAAAACCAGACCTGCTCTCTGCTGTACCACCATTCTCAGACTGACCATCTGCCATCTTGGATAGACAGACGAGGGTCCCCCCACTGCAGAGTAGGGGAATTTTTTATTTCAAGTACATAACATCAAAGTTAAAACACATTCTTCATACCCAAAGAGTCACATCACATATACATTCTAATGCTCTATATACCTATTTCCAAAACAGAAAAGGAAAAACATTTCACCCCTTATACACTTAATTACTTTTTCCCCTTTTTTCTTTCCCATTATTACATCCAAAATGAAGAGAAAAAAAAAAGAAAAACAAACAATACAGTGAAATTTACTTAAGTGACCTGGTAATTCTCCAAAATGGCTAGGCAGCACTTAACTCAGCCAATCTACACAATTCCAAAATACTTAGAATTGCCTCCTACACATCTTTAAAAACTCAATTTTTCCACATTCCTAATTGCAGACTCTATTTGTGTTATGATTACACAATTTGGCAGAATTACATGCTGCATGTTGTATTGACATTGCACCTTCCAGTGGTAAAACTTTATACATGCTAATATTACATTCAATGTACTAGGGAGATATCTCCTGAAATATCCCGAATAATCTCCTAAAATCAAACATTCATATGTTATGGGACCCCACCCCCATTTCCTGACTAAATCCTGCCAAAACTGCACAATATACCCACTTTGTATATAGAAGTGTTCCAATGTCTCCAATTGTCCCCCACACTCTTGTCTCAAGCATTTCTATTCCTCCACAGCTTTATGTTTCCAGTTGCCCTTTACCCCAAATCTTCCATAACAACATAACCACTGCACTTCCCACATATTGACATTAACCCTAGGATCCTTCAAAAGTTTGAGAGCATACTGCAATTTAGTTGGACTGAGACAGAAAACTCCCTGCTCCCTCTGGCGTGCCACAAGTAAGTAACTGTGTAGTAAAACAAAACTTCACGAAGGTAAGGCAAAGATTTAATCTCAGTAGGGTTAGCAGAACCACCCTGTAGTACAAAATTGTACTACATGGCAGCTCTGCTAACCCTACTTTGTGATTAAATTCATTGCCTTTACCTTGTGGTGCCTTGTTTTTTACTTGTAATTTAGTTGAACTACATTTCGGAAAGTCCACTTGAACTGTATGATTCATTTCCATTATTCTTACATATAGCTGTATTCTGTCTAATGAACAGGCCTCCTCTTTCCTTAATTTCCAGACTTTCAATTTCTTAATCACAGGGATTGCAAATTCTGGAATGCCTAACTCCTTTGTACATTTAGCAACCTGAGTGCCCCAGCACTGAAGAAACGGTTGAAACAACACCTTTATCCAATGATCCCAAGAATCCTTTAAACTTCCTGCACAACTATTCAGAATAGAACTTAAAAAGAAGGAAGAATAGAACACCACCGAGTTTATCATATCCAGGCCTCCATCTTTACTATGTAAGTAGCTAAAATCCCTTTTTATAGGATTTAATCTGAGACCCCAAAGTATTTGGAAGAAATAGATTAACATCCTATTTTCAAGCCCCCACAGGAATTGGAAAAATATGACTGACATACAAAAATATTGGGAGAAGAAACTTCTTAATGATTATTACCCTTATCTTTTTTGATAAAGCCCAGGATTTCCAGATTTGTACGTTTCTTTCTCCTATTAATAATTTTTCTTCCCAATTCACATATGAAATATCTCCATTCCTGAAATAGACCCCTAATATTTTAAAATGAGTTTGCACTATATTTACTCGACCAATCATAGCTACCCGCTCCCCATCTCCAATTTGTAACCCTATATTTTTCTCATAATTCAAGAGTACCCCTGAAAAGGCTGAGAAATCATAGAAAATGTTCAAGGCCTGTATGCTAGAAACTGTATCCCTGACCATAAGACACACATCATCTGCATACACAGAAATTTTTTGAGATATGATTTCAATAGCAGGAGAAATAACCTGTACAGAATCGTCCCACATAATCCTTTGAATAATAGGGTCCAACACAAATGTAAAAAGTAAAGGACTTATTGGACATCCCTGGCAAACACCCCTTTTTAAGCAAATACTATTCCCCACTAACCCATTCACCATATGGGCAAAAGAGGCTTTGGTGTGCAACAACTTAATCCAGTTGATCAACTACCTAGGTAAACCATACTTCTCTAATACTGTGATTAGAAACTTATGTGAGGCACTATCAACAGCTTTTTGTTGATCTAACACTAACAAAAAACAGATATTTTACTTTGATTTCCAAATTCAGTTATGGCTGTCAAAAGCATAAGATTTTGTTTTATCTTTGGTGTGGAACACGTTTGTGCAGGATGTATCAAAAGAGATGCCACCTTTTGCAACCTTTTACATAAAATGGAAGAAAAGATTTTATAATATGTAATCAGGAGACTTATCGGTCTCCACTTTTTCAAGTCACACTTATCTCCTTTTTTAAAAATTAAAATTACCATTGCCGAGACAAATTCTTGCAAAGCCCCACCCTCAGCACTCAAATTATTGAAAACCTGCATGAGAATATAACTAATTTCTTCTATAAAATATTTATAGAATTCATTGGTTAACCCAACTGCCCCTGGAAAGACCCCTGTTTTTAGGTTTGCAATAGCCTCTCTAACTTCATGTTCAGAAACAGGCCCTTCTATCTCTGCCATTAAATTCCCCTCTAGCTTAGGAATAGGAAAGGGTATATCATTTCCCCATGGTCCTAAAGAACCCTGTTCTGTCCCTAATGTTTTTAAAAGATCTGAGTGTATTATTTCCAATATTTCCACATCTGACATTTTTAAAATGCCTTCATTATTACATAATCCCATCATAACTATATGATCCACTTTGTCTTTACAGGCAGCATATGGGTTCGAGTAAGGGAGCTTCTTGGTACCATACTTACACTCAGCATTCAAAGATACTGCTCTATTATATTGAAACAAAAACATGTTATTTTTATGTCATCCAGTTGTGTCTTGATCTGGATATCCAAAACATTCGGTAGTGGCATTAGTTTGTAAAACTGGTCTCTATAACCCAAATATTTTAGATATTCCCTATTGCTATTATATCTACCATAATCTATAAAACACTGTTTCAGTTCTTTTCTTGTGTCTACCCACCAACTCAGCCAATCTTCATACATGATTGTCACTGACTTCCTAAAAGAAAAAAGCCTTTCCAGTTTTTGCTTTGCCTCCTGCTGCTGTAATAAAGTGGCATGCGGCTTCCATCTTCTGTTAAACACTGGAAATGCCAGCCCAGTGGCGTAGAGGGTTGAGGCACTGGCACCTTACCTCAAACCATGCTGGCAACCTGGGTCTGGGAATGGACATGGGATGCCAGGTGCTGGCAGGGGAAGGAGAGGATTGAGCATCCATAGGACTGCTCTCCTCTCCTGGGGTGGGTTGCAGGTGGACTATGTGCTGCAGCAGCCTCTGGTGGAGACCAGGAGCTCTGCAGATGCACGTAGGAAGGAACAGCCAAAAAGTGGAAAATCCGCGTTGCGACCGACCGGATGATGGCTGCCGGTCCACCTCTGCCGCTGATGCCCTGAAGGAGACCATTCACTTCAGCAGCACCCTGGGGCCAAGTATGTGTGCTGGGTGCCCCCCCGGTGCCTTCCATCTCGGAGGAGGAGGACCCGCCCAGTGAAATGTTACGTCTGGGTTACCCCAGGGATGGCTGCAATTTGCAGTGGATGGATCAGAAGGGGACAGGCAGAGTGGATGGGACCTAGGCAGCTCAAAGGAGTGGTGGGTTGCGAGGCACGTAGGGGAGAAAAAAGATAAGACAAAAAAAACCACTGAAAACTTAAGGGGCATATTTTTAAATGAAATCTCACGCCTTAGTAGTACATGATACAAAAATTCAGAATGGTGTAACAGAAATATTTGCGGATATAAAAATTTAGACACAAAAAATAATCTCTCCAAGTTGAAAAAGCACTTCTATAATAGGTAGCTCTTTTATCTTTATGTAGTATTTTATAGGCATCCTTCAGGCCTGCCACCGTTATTGTGTTTTGTAGGGCATGAGAGTCACAATAGACTTTTTTTGTATATTATCCTGCAGAGTAGGGGAAGTTTTTATTACGGAAAAAAAACAAAGTACAAATCAAACAAAGTAACATAATAGAGAATTAAACAAAAATTAAGAGGTTACAACATGTAATAAAATAAAAGCCAAGAAGGAAGCACCCATCAAGTAAAAAAAAAAGACATAATATGAAAGCAATAAAACTTGAATGAAATTCAAATAACAAAATATTCAGAATAAGACAAGTAAATATTTCCATCACTTCAATATTGAATGTACAATAACAGATCAGGTAACTGGAGTATCATTATCTGTGATCCAAGGGAACCCAATCCATAATTCAAGCAATTGGCTTTCAGGCATCATAGATTTCTCACTAACATAGACATGTCTCATAGTATGTGCCACTTTAGAAAGTATTTCCAACAAATTACCCTCCTGCTGTTGCAGTGTGAAAGCGCTCCATGAAGACCAAATATGCCACTTAAAAACAATCATTAATACTTGCAATGTACTAGAATACCATTTGCTTGTCCAAGAAATATCAAAAACACCATACATTAAACTTTTTTCCAATGGTTTAATCAGGTGAGAAACACTAAGCTGAAAGCTTGTTTACAGGTACAGCCTGGGAGCACAGGGAAGTTAAGTGACTTGCTCAGGGTCACACAGTATGCAAGTAGGGGCTGTGGGATTCAAACCCAGGTCTCTAGATTTGAAGCTCAGAGTCTTATACCACTGTGCTATACTGCCTCCCAAAGTTTCATAAGAAATTACTGAAAAGTTGTTTTCCCTCATTTATGTGCCACAAGAGCCCAGAATTCTGAAATAAAAGTACAAGAGAACAAAAGATGCTCAATTGTTTCTTCTTTCTGTACACAACCCAGTCAAGCACAAAATCTGTCTTGTTAGGCCTTATATTTTTGGTTAGATTCAACATTTATCTTGCCATGACAGGTCAACCAGTGAAAGTCCCAACAATTATAGAAACATAGAAACATAGACTTTGATAACAGATAAAGACCACTTGGCCGACCCAGTCTCCCCATTTCCCTACTTACTGGATAAGCTGCAGATTCTAGTTAACCAACAGCCTACTTCCTGCCACCCTCCACTACAATAGCCTTATGTCTGTCCCATGCAGTTGGCAGTTGAAATTCAATGCAAAGAAGTGCAAGATAATGCATATGGGGCACAAAAACCCTGGCACGATAAATCAGTTGGGGGTAAGGATATAGCATGCACCAAGCAGGAAAGGGATCTTGGGGTTATCATCTCTGATGACCTCAAGGTAGGGAAACAGTGTGACAAGGCAACAGGTAAAGCAAATAGGATGCTGGGACGCATAGGCAGGGGCATCACCAGCAGGAAAAGGGAGGTCATAATTCCACTATACAAGACACTAGTGAGGCCCCACCTCAAGTACAGTGTACAGTTCTGGAGACCTTACCTATGTAAGGACATAGACAGGGTAGAGAAGTTTAAGAGGAGGGCAACAAAGATGGTGCATGGATTGCATCACAAGTCCTATGAGGACAGGTTGAAGGAACTGAACATATACTCCCTGGAGGAGAGGAAGGAGAGAGGGGATATGATAGAGACATACAAGTATCTTACAGGGAGTAACAGGGTGCAGGAATACACAATTTTTAAGTGAAAAAGATGTTCCAGGACTAGAGGGCATGGGATGAAGTTGGAGGGAGGACAATTCAGAGGAAACGTGAGGAAGAATTTCTTCACAGAACGGGTGGTGGACAAGTGGAACACCCTGCCAGAGGAAGTGGTGGGGCTGAAACAATCACGGGATTTAAGAATGCATGGGATAGACATAAAGGAATTCTGGAGGTCAGGGGTAAGGGGCAACAGACTTTTAGGAAAACATAAACTGAACTTACAAGCTCAAATGAGCAGACTGGGTGGGCCATAGGCCCTTATCTGCTGACATTGTCTATGTATCTATGTATCTATGCATGTGTGAATTCCCCCACTGTTTTAGACCCAACAACCTCCACAGCGAGGCAGTTCCATGCATCCGCCACTCTCTCCGTGGAAAAACATTTCCTCACGTTACCCCTGAGCTGTCCCCCCTCTATCTTTAAATTGTGCCCCCTTGTTCTTACACATCTCTTTTTCTGAAAGTTGCTACCCTCCTGGACTTTGTTGATTCCCTTCAGGTACTTGAACATTTCTATCATGTCCCCCGTCCCTCCTTTCATCAAGGGTATGCATATTAAGCTCTCTCAGTCTCTCTTCATATGGTTTCTGATGCAGACCCTGCACCATTTTAGTTGCCTTCCTCTGGACTGCTTCCATCCTGTCTATGTCCTTGCATAGATGAGGTCTCCAAAACTGCACACAGTACTCCAGATGAGGCCTCACCAACTATCTGTACAGAGGGATAACCACTTCCCTTTTTCTACTTGTGATGCTCCTTCTTATGCATCCCAGTATCCCCTGGCTTCCCTTACTGACTTCTCACATTGCTTACCAACCTTTAGATCATCTGATATGACTACCCCCAAGTCCCTTTCCATTTTTGTTGTTGTTAGTACCTCCCCTGCTATTGTGTACTCTTCTCCTGGGTTTTTGTTTCCCAGGTGCATTACTTTGCACTTCTTTGCATTGAATCTAAGTTGCCGTATGTCTGACCATTCCTCCAACCTTGCCAAGTCTCTTCTCAACCTTTCTACCCCCCCCTTGTGTAATAACTCTGTTACAGATCTTTGTGTCATCTGCAAAGAGGCATACCTTTCCCTTCAGACCCTCTGCAATGTCACCTATAAAGATGTTAAAGAGGACTAGACCCAGTACTGAGCCCTGAGGTACTCCACTAGTGACCCCCCTTTCTTCAGAATGTGTTCCATTCACTATTACCTTCTGTGTCCTGTTTTGCAGCCAGTTTGCTACCCAGACTACCACCCTGGGACCCACTTCTAGGCTGGCTAACTTGATTATTAATCTTTTGTGAGGGACTGTGTCAAATGCCTTGCTAAAGTCTAGGTAGGCCATATCCACAGCCCCTCCCTGGTCTATTACTTTGGTCACCCAGTCAAAGAAATCTATTAGATTCATCTGACATGACCTTCCTGCTGTAAATCCATGCTGCTTTGGATCCTGTGCCCTGCTGGCATCTAGGTACTCAACAATTCTTTCTTTCAGAAGTGATTCCATCATTCTTCCTACCACTGAGGTCAAACTTACAAGTCTGTAGTTTCCTGCTTCTGCCTTTTGTGAAGGGGAATTACATCTGCCCTCCTCCAGTCCTCGGGTACCACCCCATCCTCCCATGATTTGTTAAAAAGTGTGGTCAGTGGTGTCACTAGGTCCTCCCTTAGTTCTTTTAGGATTCTGGGGTGAATCCCATCAGGCCCCATTGCTTTGTCCACCTTGAGTTTTAAGAGTTATTTCAGGACTCTTTCTTCTGTAAATGGACTGGTGTCAACCCCCCTACCCAGAGTGTTTCTATTGTCTGGTTTAGGTAACTCCTCCTTATCTTCTTTTGTGACTACTGAGCAAAAGTATTTATTCAGTTTCTTTGCCTTTTCACTGTCTCCCTTTGCCCACCTCCCCTCTCCCTTATTAATCTTCCCTATTCCTCCGTTAACCTTTTTATGCTCTATTATCTGGTATAGGTTTATTATTTAAAAAACCTAACAATGTAATTCTAGATCCCAGCGGACATTTGTCAAACACAATATCTACCTAACAGATAGTATCTAATAGCAAGAAATATAGTTGTTTCCTGGACACATTTAGAACATGATGTTTCAAAAGGTTCCATTGTTAAATGCGTAAAAAAGTACATCTAACTTATTCAGGAATTATAGCAGATCTCTTGAAACATTTCAAAGACCGAGCATCCCATAATGTAAGCCACTGCACACATTTTGGCAAGAGAAACATTTCCCAGCCTTGAGTATCACCAGTCAACAGGGGTCTAATATTATTATATAAAAAAAAGCTGTTAAAGAAAAGAATAGGATTGGGCATATTCAATCCACCTTGTTTAATGGGGAGATATATAATATTTCTCTTTAATGGATTCAGGCAACTACCCCAACAGGCCTGAAAAAAGTATCCAAAAGCCCAACATCTAAAGATTTAGTAGGAGGAAAAACATAACTGTGGTACAGAAATATAGGAATTAAGAAAGTTTTAATAAGATATACTCTTTTCTTTTTACCAAATTTCCATCTATTCCACATTAGACCTTTCTGTTTCCCCACAGCAGGTTTCTTTTCCCAGTTAAAGATATCCAAATCTATATTTCCACAATATAGCCACAACATTTTAAGAGGGTCTGGTGTAATAGTAACTCCTGCAATAAGTCCTGAAGTATATAAAGAATACTGCAACCGTTGCCCCACACATTTGTTGATATTAAGAGCAGCTCCCATGAGTCCTTTAAATTCAGTACAAATAGGTAAGCTGGAATGAATTGATGGCTCATCACACACTAAAAGTGTTGTGTCACCCGCATAAGCCATAATTTTATAGGGAATAGTTTGACCATTAAATAAAATATGTTGAATTGCTGTACAATTATTAATTTCCTGCAGAAGAGGATCAATAAAAAAAGCATATAATATTGGGCTGAGGGTACAACTTTGATGTACACCTCTTTCTAACAAAATAAGGGAACCCTTACAACCCTGGATAACAGGACTAACAGTAGCCGTATGATATAGACTTTTAAACCAGTTAATCATACATACATACAGGAATATTATAATGACCTAAAATGAGCCACAGGGAGTCATGATTAACCCTATTGAAAGCCTTTGATTGATCAAGAGAAAGCAGGAAAACATCTAGGGCTCCCAGTTTCCCCTGCTCAACCAGCTCCCACAACAAAAAAGTTGGGTTTGAATTTTCCTACCAGGAATAGCATAAGCTTGTGCCAAGGATATTAATCTCACAGCTGCCTTTGAAAGTCGTTTTGCCAGAATCTTCATAAGTAATTTAAAATCAGAATTCAGCAGTATGATTGGATGCCAATTAAATAGATTAAATTTGTCACCCGATTTATGAATGTAAGTCAGGCTCCCTGAATTCATATAAAGAGGAACAACTGCAGTATTCAAGATATCATTAAAAACTAGAGCCAATTCCTCCAAGCAAAGATTCCCAATAAGTGTCATCAATTCAGTAGGAATACCATCTGGACCAGGAGATTTCTTTCCTGTCAAGGAGGAAAGTGCTGTCTTAATTTCCAAAACAGAGATAGGAGCAATTAAAAGTTGCACATCCATATCATTCAGTAGTGGGATATCCAAATCACTTAAAAAAAGCTTTCATCCCCCATTAGATACCTCCAAATTACCATACATATGTCTGGTATAATCAGTGACTACACTAAGAACATGCCGTAAATCATGATACTCAATACCTAGCAGGTCCTGGATTGCAGAAATAGTTTTCCTCTGCAGTTGAGTCTGCCAATGTTCATATGGGCAAACTGTTGCCAAACTACCCTGCACACAAAATTGTTGCTGAGACAATAAAGTTTTAGCCTTATTCTTGTGAAAATTAACCATGTTCATAGTAACGTGGAAGATTTGAGAAAACAAATCTTGTCCTGTCTCAAAAGAGACAGAATAAAGTTGTTGCAAAAGCTTTCTATTGTGTAAGTAATCAAGGTAAGCAGTCCTAGCCACCCCAATACTCAGACACTTACAACATTTTTTTCAACCCCATTTTAGTGTCTTCCCACCACAGAGTAGGACTATCAAAAAAAAAATAAATACAGAATTTTGTGCAGAAAGAAAATTGTGAATAAGCAAAGGAATATGTGGGTCAGAAAGCAAGGAAGTATTAAACTTCCAAAATCTCAAACTTCTCTGTTGTCTTGCAATAACCCCAGTGGTCACAGAAGTAATATTGTGGTCAGAGAATTCTAGAGCCAATTCAGTAGCTTTTTGCAAAGGTAAAGTAGGGGAAACAAAAATATAATCAATCCTGGAGGTCAAAGTTCCTTTATGGAAAGTGGGAAGGTCCAAATTAGTAAGGTGAAAAAATGCATCTATTACATTTGCTTTATGAATTATTTGAGACAATAAATTAGAATCACAATATTGTTTACCATGTTTTGCTTTTATGGGACATTTAAAATCCCCAGCAAAAATAACATGATAGGTGGTATGTAGATAGGGTTCAAGCAAATTAAATAAGGCACATCTCTGAGCTTTATGTTGAGGGGCATAAACATTAACTAAATGATAAGGCACATTCTGGATAAGAATATCTAAAACCAAGGCCCTGCCTGAAAGTAAATCAAAAAGTTTCAGTATTTTAGTAACAGGATACTTAATGAGAATGACCAGACCAGCACAAGTCTCAGTACTTAAGGACCAAAAGGATGGACCTAAATACCATGCATTAGAGGCTAGCTGTATTTCATGCAGGGGGTGTAATCGAGTAACCTGCAAAAAAAAGAAACCCAGATGAAGATGAGCTAAGACAGAAAAGACCATTTGCCATCTAGCCACCCTTTTAATACTGTTCACATTTATAGTGTGAAAAGAAAAAGGTTCTATCATCAAGTTTGTTTATAAGGACCTTTTCAGCTAAGCTTATCTGTATTTTTCAATTTAACCCTGGCTTTCCGCTTTTGCTGTCCTCTGGGTTGAGCAAGTCCCTCAGTATCAGTAGTGCCTTCCGGCACAGAGGAGTCCACTGAGGACAAATCATAATCCTCATCAGAGTGCTCAGATTGCAGCACATCAAACTTATTAGAAATAGGAATCACCAGAGACAGCTCAAGTGTCACTTTGTCCACAGAGTCCCTTACAGATTGTGTAGTTACCTTGCCCCCAGCCTTCTTCCTTGGAGGGGGGGGCATGACAGGTTCAGCCAACAAGAAAGATGGTGAAGGAGAGTCATGCATAAGAGGCTACTGTTGTCCCTCAGTCGAAGAGGATGGGCCAGCAGTAACAGCCAGAACTGCTGGGGGTGGGGGGGGGAATGAGCAGAGGCACAACAGGAGAGGGAAAGGAAGGAGGAACAACAGAACCATCTGTGTTTTCAGTAGAAAGCCCTGGGCAACCCACTTCTTTTTGTGCTAAAGCAATCAATAAACGTTCTGTTCCATCAGCTTGATCAGGAGAATTATGTGCTGCAATTTTACAATTTTGAAATGTGTGACCCAACTCCCCGCAAAGGTTGAATTTATTTTCATTAAGATAATCCATACCTAAGTGACCTAGGTCACCACAAACTACACACCACATTTGATCACAGACACTTCTTAAATGCTCCAAAGACCCACATTTATAGCATATTTTGGGTTGCCCCACATAAAAAAGAATCCCCCTATCTCAACCTAGAAAAAAAGAGGCAGATGAACAGTACCAGTATCAAAAGTCTTAAGCATTACTTTCACCTTCCAACCCCCAGTCCAGATATTTTCTGAGTCAAGAATAGCCTCAGGATCCTCAAGTAAAGTACACCGGTGTTTCAGCCACAAAATTAAGTCCTGCGCACTCACCCCCTCATTTCTAAAAAGCACAGTAATAACTTTATTTGTAGGTTTAGATAAAGGGGTAACAAGAAAGGGGGACCATAAAGAGGATTTCTTTAAGTTATTATATTTAACGCAAAATTGTTCCAAACCCCGAGCAGTTTTAAAACTGACATCAAAAGTAGTATCTCCTAAAACATGAATCAAAGCATAAATTTTATTGAGTCTTTCAAAAGTGTTTTTGCAACAAAAAAGTCTATCAGGAGGAGATTCCATGCCCCCATTATATGTCAGGCGAACAGCATTATGCCACTTCACAGGAAATATAGGGGTTTTGAACAGAGAAGCAAAGGTTTTGGGTGCAGTTCTATTAATTAAATTCAAGGGCCTCTGGGGCATGGAAGGTGCAATTGAAGGCTAGGCCCCAGCAGATTGAAGCAAAGTTTGTTGTTTAGAAAGATGAAACTCATAATTTTAAATTAGTTCTAAATCAGAAAGAAGGTCCAAAGCTGCAGTACCAGCATCAGCTACTGAGTTCACAGGAATAGAATCAGTCACTTTTGGCATACTGATAGACATAGTGCCAGAAGACCACTGACCTGTGAGCTTGTTATATTGCTATCCAGCTTCATGAAGTGCTGTATACACCAACCATTCAAACTCCACAGCAGTGGGAGCCGCTGTCTCCACAGAGTGTATTAGGCCAAGCTTAACATTGCTAGCTATTGCCATTCCCGACACAATATCTGTGGGAGGTAACAGGACGGGAGAGTCTGATAAAGTTCCAGCCAATTAATCGGCTTCAACAAGTACCACCCAGCTTTTCAGCTGTCCCTGAAGAACATTTAAACAGCTGCTGTCAGATCACAACTGCCAGAGAGAAGTTTCCAACAGTGCCCTTTTTTAAAAAATAAATGCTCCTCAATGGCAAAGCTGTCTCTCAGAATCCATTCTTGCTCTGACATTGGGACCGAAGAAGGACTTACATGTTCAGTCGGGTGGTGGTCCGCCGCATCAGAGTCAGTTTCACTCAGTAAATCAGGTACAACCTCCAGGAGGTCTAGAACCTCAGAAGTATTTGCAGTAGCATGTTCCTCAGTCAATACAGCAGCAGAATCCATACAAGGTAAAACAAGATTAGATATCATATGAAGATTAGCATCCCACACCACAGCAGGTTCCATAACAAAATCCTGTGCTCCTGCTATCTGGCTAGCATCCGCCATCTTGGCTAACAGCCAAAAATGGCCAGAGGATCCCCCTACAGCAGAGTAGGGGAATTTCCCCTGTGTCCTGGCCAAATTTCCCCCATTCACTAAAAATACCAGCAACAACTTAACCTGGTTCAGTTTCAGTTGGTTACCATCTGCATCCTCCATAGTCACCCCTGAAAAAGGGACTTCTAATCTCAGTGGGCCTACCAGGTCAACAAAATTAAATAAATAAATAAATAAAATTCAGCCTGAAATTCTTTGTAAACAGTGGCCCAAACAACATTTGACAAGGCTCTGGGACCAGATGAAGTACATTTGAGAGTGCTTAAGGAGCTGGCAGAGGTCATCGCAGGACCCCTGGCAGACTCATTTAATTCATCTCTAAACACAGGCTGCATACCGTAGGACTGAAAACTGCCTCACATGGTTCCCCTCCACAAGAATGGACCCAAGGATGAACCGGGGAACTCTAGGCCTGCAAGTCTAATGTCCATAGTGGGGAAGCTAATGGAGACCATCCTCAAGGATAGGCTGAAGGCCCTACTGGAGGTAAACGGGGTGTGGGATGGGAGGCAGCATGGTTTCATCAAGGGCAGGTCCTGCCAGATTAACCTAGTAGAATACTCTGACTGGGTGACTAGGCAAATTGACAGGGGCCATGTGGTGGATATCCTGTACCTAGACTTCATTAAGGCCTTTGATTCAGTACCACATGGGAGACTTGGAATCAAGCTACAGGGCACAGGGATGGGAGCAAAACTGGTGGGCTGGGTGGAGAACTGGCTAAAAGGTAGGCAACAGAGAGTGGTGGTAGGTGGGGAATATTAATCCCCTAAGCCTATGACAAGTGGTGTTCCACAGGGTTCAGTGTTGAGCCCAGTGCTGTATGCCATATTTATTGCAGACATCTCGGAGGGCATCAGCAGCAATATCAGCCTAGTTGTGGATGACACCAAGATGGGAGCGGTGGTGGATGACCGGGTGGTGGTGGAGGCTAAAGGAGGATCTGGCAAGGCTGGAGGCATTGTCTGACAAATGGCAGCTGGGGTTCAAAGCAAAAAAATGCAAGGTGCTGTACTTTGGAACAAAAAATCTGAGGAGAAGCTACCATCTGGGGGAGTGTAGCTGGAGGTAACAGAAGAAGAGAAAGATCTGTGGGTACTCATCACAGGAACAATTAACAATTCCACACAATGCAGAAAGGCAGCAGCAATGGCCAACAAAATGCTGGGGTGCATTACAAGGGGAATTACCTCAAGAAGAAGGGAGGTGATTCTACCATTGTACAGATCATTGGTTAGATCCCACCTGGAATACTGAGTGCAGTACTAGTGCCTGCACCTACAAAGGGACATTAGGTTGCTGGAGGAGGTACATCATAGGGCAATGAAGATGATTCAGTGCCTGGGGGAATTGCCATATGAGGTCAGACTAAGAGAGTTAAACATGTACACACTGGAGGAGAGGAGGGATTGGAGTATAAGATTGAGACTTTCAAATACATGAAAGGGATAATCAAAACATACATAGAGGGTTTATTCAGGAGGAAGGTGGGGAGAGGCACTAGGGGCCATGACATGAGATTGGAGGGGGGTAGATTCAGGAGGGTGGTGAGGAGGCATTTCTTTATAGAGAGCGTGGTGGCAAAGTGGAACGTACTACCAGCTGAGGTTGTGGCTTGTACCACAGTGGAATGCTTCAAGAAGGGGTGGTACAGGGCAAAGGGGAGGGTAAATGGAGGTAAGAGGAGGGAGGATGGGGCAGCTGCTTAATAGGGAGCTAGCTACATTCATGAGCAGTCTAGACAGACCATGATGGCCTTTTGCTGCTGGCAGTTTTTGTATGTTCTTATAATATCATGACTGAGACCAGATTTCAGTCTCAGTTTTATGTAACATTTTTCATGTAATGTTTCTGGACTTGTACAGTCTGTTCTGCACTAGCAGCAACAAGATGCAGCCTGAAATCATTTGTAAATAGCGGCTAAAAGAGCATTTTTTTTGTCCTGGTGGTGGTAGGACACTATATAACATCATGACTGAGAGCACTTTCATGTCTCAATTTCATCCTTCTTTTTTCACAACGCAGAAGAAGCCAGAAGGGGAAGGAAGGAAACATATTCAATTCAGTGCTTTGGAGTAACTGGTAATTGCTATTTTTCTTTTAAACTTAGATTGTGGGCTTTTAGTGACACTATACTTTCTTTGTTGTCTTTACTTATAATTGTTTTTGGGCTGTTGAAAATTTAAAACATAGTGGTGGTGTAATTCTGTGCTGTCTTTAATTGCTGTAAATTTTCGTCCCCCCCTTCCTTCCCTTCCCCCAACTCTTAATTATATGCCCTGTTAAATCTGATTGACAGGAGCTAAACACAGGGTATAGTTAAGGGTGTGAAGTAGGAGGGGCATAAGGGGGAAGAAGCCCAACCTCAGCACAAGTGTTTTGACTCATTTATTTATTTATTGGTTTCTTTTTCTTTAAAAAAAAAATTATCTGAGGATCAGTGGCAGGATTTTTAGTACAGTAAATTAATAAAAAGGGAACTAGGAGAGCTTCAGTAGCAGACAAGTAGTGGAATTGCAGTATAATGTGGGGAGTGGTGCAATGCAGTGGCTGTGGGGCAGCCATATTCAGGCAGACCTTCTGGACACTGAGGTGCTGCCCTATCTGCATGTATCTCTCTGGACTGCGGGATGAGGTAGCCAGACTCAGAGCGGAAGTAAACTGGGTCAGGAGTACCATCACCCCTATCCAGGGACCACCCAGTCCAATGCAACTGCCTCAAAGGATGCCGAGAACGAGGAGCACTTGGATGACAGTGGGCTCAGGGAGGGTTAGAGCAGTCAGGCAGAGGCACATCCCAGATCCTATTCCACTCAAGAACTCATATGCCACACTGGCAAATGAGGACAACCAAATAGAGGTACCCAGAGAAGTGGAAGGAAAGGATGTGGAGGTTAGCCACGGAGGTGATCTCAGCGGGGAAAGCAGTGGACCCCAGAGGAGGAGGAAGCAAATCCTGGTGGGGGACTCCATCATAAGAGGGATCCAGCTAGGAACACAGGAGGGGGAGGAGAGGGAGGTGAGGTGCCTACCAGGTGCCACAGCATGGAGGGATGGAAGGAAGATCCTGGGGATCACTGGGAAGGCAAGACGGAGGGGAGCTGGATGTCATTATCCACCTAGGTACTAATGACCTGGCAAATGGGGAGCCAAAGGAAGTTCAGGAAGAGTTTAGGAAACTGGGAGGGTCTCAAGCAAGTAGCTACTTCTGTCACTTTCTCAGAAGTACTACCTGAGAGAGGCAAGGAGCATAGGGAGTGCATGCACCAGGAACTTTAACTCAATGGTTGAAGAACTGGTGCTGTGAGGAAGGGTTTGGATTCATTGGTGACTGGGACCCACCTGGAGGGATGGAGGTTTGTTCAAGCCTGATGGCCTGCATCCATCCTGGAGGGGAATCCAAGCACTCAATGATAAGTTTAAATGCTACATTGACAAGCATTTAAACTAGCAAAGGGGTGGCAGGCCAGCAAGAGGGTGCCTACTTGCTCACACCCCACAGCTAGCAGTGGAACCAGTGAACCAGAGGAGTGACTATCTCTGCAAAGCAGTGTGCAAAAGATGGAGATTAGTGCCCAAGAGGTGGATAAGCAGAAAAGGGGCAAAATTCAGCAGAAGGGCAGACAGCAAGGAGAACCAGGGATAAATGACAACCAAGGAAGGGGCTGGAGTAGAACAGTGAAACAGTCTGGGGTGGTCAAATCATGGAAAGCCATGTGTGCAAATGCCAGGAGCCTTAGCAACAAGATGGAAGATCTGGACGCTGTCATGGTACAGTCAGACCTGGACATTGTGGCCATCACTGAAACCTGGTGTAATGATAACCACGACTGGGAGATGGCCATACCTGGCTACAACATATTCAGAAGAGACAGAGCAGGCAGGAAGGGAGGAGGAGTGGCACTGTATGTGAAAAATGACATAAGGGCCACAGAGATCCAGGAGGAACAAAATGGGGGAGAGATACTGTGGGTTAAGCTGGAAAGGAAAATGGGGACAGCCATCTGCACAGGACCACCAGCCCAGGAGGAAGAAACAGATAGGGAGCTGATGCTAGCCATCCAAAGGATGGCAGACAAGGGTGAGGTAGTACTGGTTGGAGACTTCAGTATTCCAGATGTGGACTGGAGCATCCCAGCAGCAGCATCAACTAGGAGCAGATTTATCCTGGACTCCCTTCAGGGTGCCTTTCTCAAGCAACTGGTCATGGAACCAACTCGGCAGAAGACAATACTGGACCTTGTGCTCACAAACAGGGACAGTGTGATGGGGTAACAGTGAGGGAGCACCTGGAAAACAGTGACCACCAGTCATTGTGGTTTGAAATCACAGAAAGAGCAGAACCAAACCACACAAAAACACGTATCCTGGATTTTAGGGGGGCAGACTTTGGGAAAATGGGGAGATACTTGAAAGAGGCATTAAGGGGAATGGGACAGGAATCAGGGGTTGAGGAACAGTGGGCAGTATTTAAAATGGGGATTACAAGAACAACAGAATTATGCATTAAGCAGGTTAGCAAGAGGAAAAGGAAGAGGAGACCATTATGGTTTTCCAAAGAGGTAGCAAAGAAAGTGAAAGCCAAAAAGATTGCATTCAGGCAATACAAAAAGACACAGGCAGAAGGGGATAGGGAGAAGTACCAGGAGAAGCAAAGGGAGGCAGGGAGGTCAGTAAGGGAAGCCAAAGCTCAGACAGAAGAACACATTGCAAAATCAGTGGGTAGAGGGGACAAAACCTTTTACAGGTACATAAGTGAAAAAAGAAAGACAAAGGAAGGGATAGTCAGACTGAAGGGGGAGGATGGGGCTGCGTGAGGATGACAACAGTAAGCTGACATATTGAACAGTATTTTGCTCAGTCTTTACTGAGGAAGAGGAGGGTAATGGGTCTGAAGGGAGTACAAGGGTGAGAAGGGTGCAGAAATGGACACAAGTCCCTTTACAGCGAGAAGGGTCCTGAAGGAACTGGAAGTAATAAGAGTTGATAAAGCAATGGGGCCAGATGGGGTCCACCCAGGGTCCTTAAAGAACTAAGAGAGGTGGTGGCTGAACCTGGCTATCCTGTTTAGCTGATCACTGGAAACAGGGGAGGTACACAAAGACTGGAGGACAGCAGATGTAGTCCCCTTATACAAAAGTGGGAACAAAGAGGAAGCAGGGAACTACAGACCAGTCAGCCTCACCTCGGTAGTGGGGAAGATCATGGAAGCACTACTGAAGGAGAGATTGGTGGAACATCTAGTTGTCAATGGACTACAGGACCCAAGGCAGCATGGTTTCACCAGGGGGAGGTCATGTCAGACCAACCTTGTTGAATTTTTTGACTGGGTGACTAGGGAGGTGGATCGGGGAGGGCAGTGGACATGGCCTATCTGGACTTCAGCAAGGCCTTTGACACTGTGCCACATAGAAGACTATTACACAAACTGGGGAATATGGGTGTGAGCAGGAAAGTAGTGTGGTGGGTAGGTAACTGGCTGCGTGGCAGGACACAGAGGGTGGTGGTAAATGGCTGTCACTCCACAGAGAGAAGAGTGACCAGTGGGGTACAACAGGGATCAGTGCTGGGACCGGTCCTATTCAACATCTTCATCAGTGACATTGCGTAAGACCTAGAAGGCAGAATTTCACTGTTCGCTGATGACACAAAGCTCTGTAATAGAGTAGACACACCAGAGGGTGTAGACAGAATGAGAAGCAACCTGCAGAAACTTGAAGAATGGTCAGGGATTTGGCAGTTGAAATTCAATGCAAAGAAGTGCAAGATAATGCATATAGGGCACAAAACCCTGGCACAATATATCAGTTGGGGGTGAGGATATAGCATGCACCAAGCAGGAAAGGGATCTTGGGGTTGTCATCTCTGATGACCTCAAGGTAGGGAATCAGTGTGACAAGGCAGCAGGTAAAGCAAATAGGATGCTGGGATGTATAGGCAGGGCATCACCAGCAGGAAAAGGAGGTGATAATTCCGCTATACAAGTACTAGTGAGGCCCCACCTGGAGTACAGTGTACAGTTCTGGAGACCATACCTACGTAAGGACATAGACAGGGTAGAGAAGGTTCAGAGAGGGCAACAAAGATGGTGCATGGATTGCCTCACAAGTCCTATGAAGACAGGTTGAAGGAACTGAACATGTACTCCTGGAAGAGAGGAGGGAGAGGGGATATGATAGACATACAAGTATCTTACAGGGAGTAACAGGGTGCAGGAAAACACAATTTTTAAACGAAAAAGATGTTCCAGGACTAGAGGGCATGGGATGAAGTTGGAGGGAGGACAATTCAGAGGAAACATGAGAAAGAATTTCTTCACGGAACGGGTGGTGGACAAGTGGAATACCCTGCCAGAGGAAGTGGTGGGGGCTGAAACAATCACGGGATTTAGGAATGCATGTGATAGACATAAAGGAATTCTGGAGGTCAGGGTTAAGGGGCAACAGACTTCTAGAAAAACAAACTGAACTTACAAGCTCAAATGGGCAGACTGGGTGGGCCATAGGCCCTTATCTGCCGACACTGTCTATGTATCCTTCTTTTTTCCAGTCATATTTCGCATGTTATCATGCCTGCTCTGCACAACATGGCAGCAAGTGCACTCCACCTAGTTGGGGGAAGTTTAGACCAGTGGAGGTTAGTGAGGTCATTGAGGTGGCAGTCAACTTGAAGCATACCTTTCATGAACTGGACCCGGTGCCAACGCGTTTCTTAATGAGATGTGTTGACTCTGTTGGCCCGGTGTTTGCCATGATTGTCCGGTGTTCCTTATCTGAGGGGGTCTTTCCAGATGCCTTGAATGAGGCTCTGGTGAGACCCCTCTTAAACAAATCATCTTTGGACCCGGAGATCAAGGCAAATTACCGTCCTATATCCAACCTTTGATTTTTGGCGAAGGTGGTGGAGAAGGTGGTAGCGCTTCAGTTGGAAGAGCACCTCGTGACTCACGAGTTGTATGAACACTTCCAGTAGACATTTCAGGCTACCCATAGCACAGAAACTGCACTTGTTCGTTTGCAGAATGATCTCCTCAGGGCAAGAGATCGGGGGGACAGGACAATTCTTGATCTCTCTTCAGCATTTGACACTGTGGACCATTGTGTGTTGCTTGTCTACCTTAGGGAGTTATGTGGGCTCACTGGTACTGTCATCAACTGGTTTGAGTCCTATTTTACCAACAGGAGGCAACGGGTTATGACGGGGAATTCTTCATCTACACCCAGTCTCCTATTCTGTGGAGTCCCTCAAGGATCGGTACTGGCCCCAATGTTGTTCGCAGTGTACATGTTGCCCCTGGGAGGGATCATTAGGAAGTATGGTCTGGGTTTTCATTGTTATACTGATGATACTCAGCTATATCTGTCCTTTGCCCCAGGAACATCCAACACAGTGGATGTGCTAAATATCTGTCTGGCTGAGATTAATGACTGGATGGCCTCCAGCTGTTTGTGACTGAACCCTGACAAGACGGAGGTATTGGTAGTGCAGTCGAATAGAGTTTGTGATAGCATGGCCTCTGACTCAGAAACTGGACTTGTTCTTGGAGCTGTGTCATTGAAGGCCTCCTCTTGGGTGCGAAATCTTGGAGTGATTCTGGACAGAAACTTAACCATGGAGGCTCAAATATCCTCTACGGTTCGTACCTGTTTTTTCCATCTCAGAAATATTGCCAGGATTAAGCCCCTTGTTCCGCCTCTGGACCTCCCTACCTTGATACATGCCTTAGTCACATCTAGGCTTGACTACTGTAATGCACTCTATCTTGGGGTCACAGGGGGATATCTCCACAGACTGCAGCTGGTGCAAATTGCAGCTGCCCGGTTATTGACCGGGCAGCAAAAATTTTGCCATATTACACCGGTGTTGTGCGAATTGCACTGGCTGCCAGTCAGGTGGAGAATCCTCTTTAAGGTGGGTCTTCTCAACTATAAGGCCCTACACAGGCAGGGCCCTGGTTATCTGTTGGACCTTCTGACACCTGCCCTCTTCAATCTTCTAGTGGTGGCTTCCTGACCATTCCCAGAATGAGGCTTAAATCAGCTGGTGATAGAGCCTTTAGTGTTGCGGCTCCTGTTCTGTGGAACTCATTGCCAGCTCAGGTCAGGGAAGCCCCCACTGTGGATATTTTTAAGGCCCACTTGAAGACAATCCTTTTTTCCCATGCTTTTGATATATAAATTAGAAACTATCGCAGAGTCTGAGATTTTATTGGAGATATTTATTCTTATTTTTGTATAAAATTTTGTGATGTTTTGTGTTTTTGCTTTTAAATGCTGTTTATAAAAATCTGTATGGCACCCAGAGCCTCTGGGATTGGGTGTCTTTTAAATAAATTTTGCCTTGCCTTGCCTTGCCAAAATGCTGTGTTAAACTGCAGTCCAAGTGCACATTTTGGATCGGGTGGTGGATGTTGGTGGCAGCGTGGGGCACTATAAAACATCATTATGCCTGGACGGGTGGGACACCAAGCTAACATGTGTGGCAAGCCCAGGGGACATGTGTTGTTAAGCACAGAAAACATATTTAAATTATGTTTAGTTTCATAATAAAAATGCTTATCATAGGATCATAAGATAGGTTTATAAGTCCTATGAGCTACAAAGAGCTCTAAACAGACTTGCCACTGCTTATCTTTCTATGATTGTTGTGTATGTATTCAGACTGATGCTGCACATAGCCAAAACAACTGCCACAACATCACATAGCTTTGGAAACAAGTTTTGTTCATAGGAACAAATTACAATACTTGACATTTGTGAATAGGAAGAGGAAATAAACTGTATACAGAAGGACTAACATAAAAACAAGAAGAAATGTACAGTGTTTATGGTTACAGATTAAATGACTGATAGTAACACAACAGAGGGGACATGCAGGGTCAGGGCAAGGGTATCCATATGAGAGGGGAAGGGAGGGAGCATAAACATTACATAACATAAAAACGCTGGACTAGAAAAAGAAACAAGAGGATGTAGAGGAGAAAGAGGACAGAAAATATATATTTTTTTTACTTTCTTACTTTTTTTTGGTTTTTGTTATTTTTTAGCTGGTGCAGATGAGGTAATAGTCACAGTAAGAAAACAAGTACAGGAAAAAGAAAAGAAAAACAAATAAGCTGCCAGTGCTGCACTGCCTCAGTAGTAAATTATAATTTGTGGACTGTAATTACATGGCACCAGTGCCAGGCCCTGATTCTGCCCTGCCAACACCACTGCCACCACGACGCAGCTCTGACAGGAGTTCCAACACTTTCTGTTGGTCCTCAAGAAGTTTCCTAAGGTCCACCCTGGCCTCCTGGCAGAACTTATCAAACTCATGGTGCAGAACTCCCACCTCTCTGAGCATAACCACCAGGTCTTCTTTGTTCACTGGAATAACATGAATTGCTGGGGCTGCTGCAGGCTGTGTGGATTCACCAGCATGAACGCAGCACCACTGGTGGCTGGGGGTGCTGCCCCTTACTGCTGCTGCCTTCTTGTGTGGCACCTCCATTGATGCTGACCCCTGGCCCTTCATCCTACTGGCCCTCTTCCCCTTCTGAGTGTTCACCATGGGCCCCACTACCTGCTACTGCAGCCACCTCTTGCTGTTTTTGGAGCCACTCTGCAGGGTGGTGGTGCTGCAAATTGCTCCTTTGGCCACCAGTACCAAAATTTCCCCTTTTTCTTGCCCCTTTTCACAGATCTGCCACACAGGTTGCAGATCACAACACTATCGTTGTTAGTGTTTCTGGTGAAAAAACACCATATGGGTGCCACCACCAGCTGATGTCCCAGGGACCACATCATGCTTCTGCTGGGGGATGTGGGGGGCACATGCTCCTGCTTGGGGGGGGCATTGGTATCTGGCTGCTGCTGGCTGGGGGTGTGGGCCACATGATCCTGCTGCTGCTGCTGTTGTTGGGGGACAATGGGATCCTGCTGCTGCTGGGTGGTGGGGGCACATGATAATCACACTGCTGTGGGGGCAACAGGCTCATGCTGCTCCTGGGGAGTGGGGGCCACATGCTCCTGCTGGGGTGTGGGGGCACATGCTCCTGTGGGGGGGGGTGCCTCAGACCTAAAGGTCCACCTGTAAAGCTAAACACTGGGTCCTACTGCCTTCTTCCCAGCCCCCATTGTCCCTGTCTTTCCCATCCATCATCCTTATTCATTAAAAAAAAAAAAAATTCCTAACAGAAATGAGAAAAAGAAAGAAAGGGAGAGAGTGAGGGAGTTACACACACACACACACACACACACACACACACACACACATATACACACACACACTCACACACATATGCACTCAATCTACAGGCACAGAGCAGAAGTTATGAGCACACACCAGAAACACAGATACACAATCTAACTAAATCAATTATTTTAAATGTACTGTGTAAAAACTCACACTAACAATAGCACACAGTCCAGCACAAATCCTAGTCTGCTGCCAGCTGCCTGCTTCTCTCCAAGTCTCCACTCCTACAAAGAAAATGAATCACTTACTTCCTGCTTGTATACAGTCACCCATGTGATCTGCAGAGAGTAAGTCATGTAACAAGCCCAATGTTGCCTAATTTCACCTAATAGTAATGCAAGGCAAAATTTATAGCAAAATTAACTGGCACAATTTCGCCATAAGCACATAATTACACAAAATATTTTGCAGGGTACAATTCATGATTTTGCTGACATTTTGCCAGCAAAATTACATTTCACAACATCTCTACTCCTAAGATAAGTGTGAACATTTATCCTGATGTTTTCCATTGGAGTAACAGCTTTTTATGGTTTCTTAAAATGAGAAACTTTTTGTGATATTCAATTATAGGATATTTTTGATCTACAAGCTACTTCATGTTTAAATGATTCCTGGTCACAGACATCTTATTTACATGCTATGCCACTCTAAGTTAGAGAATAGCATTTTCTAAAGCCTTACCTAATGGTATATATTAATTCACAAAAAGATTTTCATATATTGATCATACAGATTGTTATTAAGGAAATAATTTCTTCCTCCATATTTGACTTGGCATCTACTAGTAAAATCACATTATATTCACTTGTAAACTTTTGCACTGTTGAAATAGTAAATTATATGAACTATGTGAAATGAAGAAAGAACAAAACGATTGTACACATTACATTCTCTATTATAGAGTTTGGAACACAAATTTTACTTCATGTGGAAATTTAAATATATATGTTATATTTTCTCTTTTAAAATGTAAGCAAAGAATATATTGTATTTTAAACTGGTTTTGTAAAATGCTATTGCAATAACTCATCAAGAGTCAAACAAATAAAGTATCTGATTGATTGAAAACTATCAGGTTTATTTCAATAGGTAGAGAACGTGGTGAATTTAGGTATCTTGAACAAGTCAGGAGGCCATGGAAGAGCAACCCATATGCTGGATGACAGTAAAACCATATAATTGTGTTGCACTAGTAAATCTTTTTGGTCATTAAGCAGAAGAGGGATTGTAATAGAACAAAGATACATGTATCTCATTTCATGTTTTGAGAATTGGGGACCTTATTTGAAGATCTTGGGGTATGTTTCTCATGGTATAGTTCAAGTATTCTTGAAGGGATACAAGCTTTCTATGTACAAGATTGTTTAGATTGGAGAAAGACTGGAGAAGTAATCTGGTTGGTTGTCCATAGGGAGCCATGCTTCCATGTAGTATGATTCAAACCAATATTGGGGATGTCCAGAGATGTGACAGGATCCAAAGTTTATCCTTTACTGGCAGTATGTAAAGGTCCCAAACTATAATACTGACACAAATGATGTATTTGGTCGATGGGCAATTTTGAGGTCCATGAGTAAAAGTATTCTGGTAGATGCAGGACAATTCCATCTGACACCATACAGATGCCATAGATTGAAAAGGATCAGAAACACATTGAAGGCATCAGCAGTGACTTCCCTGGATAAACAAGCGTGGCATCCAATGAGTTTGATACAGTTTATAGCATCATCAATTTGTACTTACTGTATGAAAGAATAAGCCTCAGAAGGCATAAGGAAAATGATGCTGGATTCCGTTGGCTGGTGGGGGAGTTGACAAAGTGATGATAAAGTGTTTCTAGCCTGAACTTAAGTTGTGATCCTGTTAGGGCTAATGCTGTACATAGGGAAGGAGGTTTTGGAATGGACCAGTTAAGAAGTCTTTCTGTACTGGGTTCTGAAGACGTGCTTGACCTATACTAAGGTCATTCTCTGTGGATGTAAGATCTTTGTAGATTAAAGATGATGAAAGGATAGTATGGAAACTTGTATCAGTTCCTCAATAGAAAAATAGGGATTAAGTGTTGCTCTAGATAGACAGCAAATGAGTGAAATGGAATAGGGTAGTTGTGCAGATGATGTCCCAGTCATGGTCTGACTGAAGATGGATTTGAATATGGTCACTCATGTTGAGATATACCTGTTTAGAAAGCTTTGTCTCAGGACTACATATGTAAAGAAAAAAATTGATGAAGTACACCAGGCTTTCTCCTTGAATTTGTTGCATACATTTATTTTCCTATAGAGAGAGGTTGGCTGGTTTGGTTTGAGTGGGAGGATGAGGAGCACTGGACTTGGGATCAACTTAGTTGATTATTTAGTTTTTACTGTGGCAACTCTGAAATGTAGTGTGGCAACTATGGATATTCTGGTTCTGCAGAAGAATAACATGGATAAAGATTGGGAGGTGATTGGCTGGAACGAAATATGGAAGGGGAGTTGAGGGAGCTGACAAGTGGGCTCAGAGGAAGGCTTCATTTCAGGTGAAAACTGATGGCTGGATGTCTCCCAGCTTATAAGCACAATCACATGCAAGGCACACAGCAACAGGGTACTGTTTTATACATCTCTTGACTACCATTATGACACCGTATCCCAGGGGTTGAGTGGATGAAGATGAAAGTCAAATAGTAGTACAGAGAAAGATCTGCACTGTTAGCAACTGCTTCACGCTGTTCAGATCTGAAGGGAACTGTATTTACCCTGGGCTTGGATGGTACAGCTGAAGAAAGACATGAAGCAAACCTTAGATTCAGCATCTGTTGGAACAGCGTGGTTCTGAGATGAGTGATGATGCCTTGAGACTCTGAGCAAAGGAACTTTTGAGTCTTAGCAAATGCAGCAAAAACAGTGTACAGCAAAGTGAATAAATGTATTAAACAGTTTTATTCAGCCATACTCCTGCCAGATAGTGATCCCAGCATTTTGAGAATGTGCTGCCTTTTCATCAGGGGGAGCTTGTCCCATGCCACACATAGAGGTAGAAGAAACTGGAAGGAGTCAGAAGGGCTCATAGGGTTGCAAAAGTACTTTGTGCTATCACGTTTCCTGCAAAAGTCAGACTGTATATGACAAAAGTGTTTATAGTACTGACTGAGCAGATGTCAGCATGTCAGCTTGTATGGATGCATTTGTAAAGCCTAGTGGTATGGAAGCTGAAATTAAGCAACAGAATGATGACTGTTGAAAGGAAGGAATGATACTGATAGGTGAGTATGACTGTATGGGTACTGAAAATATGAATGTGTATCAAAGGCCAAATCATAGATAAAAACTCAGCCACAAGAAGGAAAAGCTGAATGCTGTATGGAACTATGACAGAGGCACTAACTGCTGAAGCATACTGATTGACTGGGTAAGGCTGATGAACTGTATAAGATTGACTGAAATACCTGAGTAGGAGTAAAAACAGCTGCCTGGTCTTGTGAGGACAGGCGGTCACATGAACAGTCAGACCATGGCAATACCCTGTGGATATGAGCCAAAAAACTGTCTTCTTTATGATTTGGGTAGCAGAAGGGACTAGCTCTGGTTGATGAACTTAGATATTAATGAACTGATAATTCACAAGTTCTTAGCTTTAGGCTCAATATATAGATGCAGCACAGAGGTGAACCTACAGTCTACTCCTACATTTTAGTCTGAATATTGAAGTTATTCCAGTTTTTTCACAGAAGAATTGAAATGCATGATAATGGTGCAATGTATACCCAATGTTGTTTTGTTTCGAATCCTTGATCTGCTCGAATTGCAGAATTCTTGAACATTAAGGACACCACCAAACAGTGCAGCCAGTCATGATGCAATAGCCATCACTCTTACCACTGCATCATTAGTGGTCAGACTGTGTTGGGGTGTTCCTATTTCTTGGAACGATGCAGTAGGAGTTGATCAAGGATTGTAAACAACTTGTTTCTGTGTGGTAACACCAATACGGTGGGATGTCTCATTTTTACTTTTTAAAAGAACAAAGGAATCTGAATCAAACTACTAGTTACATTAGCAGTGTACATAATTTGACCAATCATAACATGTCATTTTTAAATTAGGGACAATTTGAGGCCTAAGGGCATTGACAGTATCCCTTTACATAGAGACATAGAATGTGCAGTAGATGGGGATCCCAAGATCCATCTAGTCTGCTCTGATAAAAACCTCCACCCTCCCCAGTTGCTTATCCTCTGACTAAACCCTTGTGCCTATCTGAGGCTCTCTTGAATGCCCCAACTATCCTTTTTTTTTTGTTTTCAATTGTTTTACCAGGAGTAATACCCTAAGCTGAAAGCTTATTTACAGGTGCAACCTGGGAGCACAGGGAAGTTAAGTGACTTGCTCAGGGTCACACAGTATGCAAGCAGGGGCTGTGGGATTCAAACCCAGGTCTCCAGATTTGCAGCTCAGAGCTATAAACCACTGCACTATACTGCCCCCCAACCTCACAACCTCCATGGGCTGGCTGTTTCATGGATTAAACACCCTCTCTGTAAAGAAATACTTTGTCACGTGGCCCTTGAACCTCTCTCCTTATAGTCTTGTGTCATGACCCATAGTTCTTGAGGAGCTATAGACCAGAAATAAGTCCTGTGTTCGTATTTTGTTTAATCCTCTGAGGTATTTGAATGTTTTAATCATGTCAACCCTCTGCCTTCGCTGTTTAATGGAATACATGTTGAGTTTCATGAATCTTTTTATTTTTATTTTCTATTTTTCCTCTCCTGCTGCCAGCCGCCCGGGATCTCAGCCCAGTCATGGACCACGACTTCCACCGCCACAACAGTCGCGACCCTCCAATATCCCATGGCTTCCCCCCCAGGGTGGAGTTAGAAACATGTCCCATGCATTCTTGAATTCTCCCACAGTTTTAGACCCCCCCAACTTCCTCAGGAAGGCTGTTCCATGCGTCCACCACCCTCTCTGTGAAAAAATACTTCCTCACATTGCCCCTGAGCCATCCCCCCTATATCTTCAAACTGTGTTCCCTTGTTCTTGCACATCTCTTTTTCTAAAAGATGCTACCCTATTGGACTTTGTTGATTCCACGGAGGTACTTAAAAGTTTCTATCATGTCCCCCCTTTCCCTCCCTTCCTCAAGGGCATACATATTAAGCTCCTTTAGTCTATCCTCATATGGCTTCTCTTGCAGACACTGCACCATTTTAGTTGCCCTCCTCTGGACTGCCTCCATCCTGTCTATGTCGTTGCGGAGATTGGGTCTCCAGAACTGGATGCAGTACTCTAGATGGGGCCTCTCCAACTGTCTGTACAGAAGGATAACAACTTCCTGTTTTCTGCTAGTGATGCCTCTCCCTATACATCCCAGTATCCCCCCAGCCCTCCCTACTGCCTTCTCACATTGCTTGTCAACCTTAAGGTCATCTGATATGATTACTCCCAGGTCCCTTTCCATTTTTGTTGTTGTTACTACCCTCCATTGTGTAATCTTCCCCTGGGTTTTTGTTGCCCCGGGTGCATTATCTTGCACTTCTTTCCATTGAATCCAAGCTGCCATACTTCTGACCATTCCTCCAACCTTGCCAAGTCCCTTCTCATCCTTTCCATACCTCCTTGTGTATCAGCCCTGTTGCAGTTCTTTGTGTCATCTGCAAAGAGGCATACTTTTCCTCACAGTCCCTTTGCAATGTCACTTATAAAGACATTAAAAAGGACTGGACCCAATACTGAACTTGCGGTACCTCACTAGTAACCCTCCTTTCTTCAGAGTGGACTCCATTTACAATTACCTTCTGTGTCCTGTTGTTCAGCCAATGTTTTACCCAGGCTATCATCTTTGAACCCACTCCCCGGTTGGTTAATTTGATTATTAATCTTTTGTGTGGACTGTGTCAAATGCCTTGCTAAATTCTAGGTAGGCCATGTCCACAGCCCCTCCCTGGTCTACTACTTTGGTCACCCAGTCAAAGAAATCAATTAGATTTGTCTGACATGACCATCCCACTGTGAACCCATGCTGTCTTGGGTCCTGTGACATACTGGCCTCTTGGTACTCAACAATTCTTTCCTTCAGAAGTGATTCCATCACTTTCTCTACCACAGATGTCAAACTGACAGGTCTGTAGTTTTCTGCCTCTGTCTTGCTCCCACTTCTGTGAAGGGGAATCACATCCGACTTCCTCCAGTCCTCAGGTACCACACCATCCTCCCATAATTTATTAAAAAGGGCAGTCAGTGGTATCACTAGTTCTCCCCTTAATTCTTTTAGAATTCTGTGGTGAATTCCATCAGGCCCCATTGTTTTGTCCCCCTTTAGTTTTAGGAGTTCTTTAAGAACCCTTTCTTCTGTGAAAGGACTGGAATCGACCCCCCTATCCAGAGTGCTTCTGTTAATTGGATTAGGCACCACCCCCTCCTCCTCCTCCTCTTTTTGTGGTACTAGACTCCCCCAGTGCTGCAGACAGTGGGATAGGTTGGAAGGCTGGCCTTGAGGCTAATTGAAGTCGTGGCAGGCTTCATCTAGAGCGGCCAACAGCTGCTCTTTTTCCTTGCTTTCTTGGAGGGTGGGGATGTATAATGATGTCCTGTGTCCGCCCCACCCCCTGGACATTCTTGGCGCCAGTTGCTTGCACAACCCCTGGCCTCTGCCAAGGATCTGTAGAGTGCTGGTCACACTCCTCACCCTCTCCCCGGAGAAGGAGAGCAGTCCTTGGGATGCGCCATCCTCCCCCTCCCAGACGGCCCTCCAGTGTCCCGGGTCCATTCCCGAACATGGGTCACCGGCGTCACAAGCGGAAATCCTATCACTGTGCCAAAGGGCTAGCTGAGTTCCATAAATGTAATTTAGTATGAGATTATGTGCTGATCCTGGACCATCTTTGTCACTCTCCTCTGTGCTGTCTCTAATATGTCAATGTCCTTCATGAGGTGCGGCCTCCATAACTGGGTGCAATACTCCAGGTGGAGTCTCACCAGAGATCTATACAGCGGCATGACTACCACTATTCTTCTGCTTGTAATGCCTCTTCCTATACAGCCCAACATCCTGCAGTCCTTTGCGCCACCTTTTTGTATTGCTTAAATACTTTCAGGTCATCTGCTATGATGACTCCTAGATCATGCTTCTGTTTTGAAGCTGACAGTATCTCTTCCCCAAGTAGTATTCTGCTCCTGCATTTTCCTTCCCCAAGTACATGACCTTGCACTTTTTTGCATTAAAATTTAATTGCCGTATTCTCGACCAGTCCTCCAGTTTGTGCAGGTCCTCTTTCAGGAGAGTTGACCCTGCTGCAAAGATTTGTGTCATCAGCAAACCGACATACCTTACCCTTCAGCCACTCTGCAATGTCACTAATGAAGACATTGAAGAGTATTTGTTTCAATACTGATCCCTGTGGCACTCCACTAGTCACCTCCCTCTCCCATGACAGTGCTCCATTGACTAATACCCTCTGTATTCTGTCACTCAACCAGTTTCTCACCCAAGATATCACTGCCTGTCCAACTCTCATGTTTCCTAGCTTGTTTAGTAACTTTCCATGTGGCACCAAGTCGAAGGCCTTACTAAAATCCAAATAGACTACATCCACTGCTCCCTCCTGATCCATTACTCTAGTGACCCAGTCAAAGAACTTAGCCAGGTTTGTCTGGCAGGATCCTTCAACCATGAAGCCATGCTGCCTGGGGTCCTGCTGACTGCTAACTTTCAGGAATGCTAAAATTCTCTCCTTTAGTAGAGGTTCAATCATCTTGACCACAATCGTGGTCAGACTAACTGGCCTGTAGTCCCCTGCCTCCTACCTGCTTCCCCCTTTATGGAGCGCAACCTCCATTGCCCTCCTCCAGTCTTCCAGAACCTTCCCTTCTTCTCATGGTTTATTGAAGATTTCTGCCAGTGGTCCAATTCTTCATTAAGTTCCTTGAGTATCCTTGGTTGTATTCCATTTGGATCCATATCTTTATCAAACTTCAGTTTATTTAATTTGTCCATAACCCTTTCCACCGTAAATGGGCTTCTTTCCACTTCCATATTCTGGATGTCCTTCCTTTTGAGGGCAGGTTTTCTGCTGTCTGCCACCTTCATGAACACCAAGCAGAAGTACCCATTCAGGACCTCTGCTATCTACTTGTCTCCTTCAACTCTCTCCCCATCCCCTTTGACAAGTCTTACAGTTCCACTTTTATTTTTCCTTTTTTTACTAATATACCTAAAAAATATCTTGTTCCTGCCTGTTACTCCCTGAGCTATCTTTTCCTCTGTTTGTGCCTTTGCAGCCCTGATCACTTTACCCACTTCCTTCAGTTTCTCTTTATATAATTACTTGTTTGTCTCGCTTCCTGATCCCTTGAACTTCTTCAATGATTTTCTTTTCTGTCTCACTATAGCTGCAACTTCTTTGGAGAACGAAAGTGGGTTTCTCCTCTTCTTTGCTTTGCTCATCTGTCTTGCATATTTTGAAGTGACCATTATTAATGCCTCTTTTAAGCATTTACAACATTCTTCCATCCCTCCCCTGGGCCTGCACTTCAGAAGATTCCTAGGGCAGATTTTTATTTCCATAAAATCAGCTTTTTTAGGGTCAAAAACCTTGACCTTGGAGTGACTACACTCCTCCACTGTGTTGACTTTGAGCCATACTGTTTGATGGTCACTCAAACCCAGATGGTCTCCTACATCAACTTCTACTACTCTGGAATCATTTGTAAGTACTAGGTCATGGATGTTATCTCCTCCTGTCTGTGCCTTGACTAGTTGTTCCATCCGTGCCCATCTCAAGGCTTCCAGGATATCCTTGCTTCTCACAACAGTTGCTGTATAGGAGGGCCAATTTACATCTGGTAAATTGAAGTCCCCTACTAGCACCACTTCTCCTTTATCCATCATTTTCTGGACACTTTCCAGTAGCTCTTTGTCTCCCTACACTCCTTGTAATGGGAGCCTGTAGATTATGCCCAAATTGAATGGCTGTTCCATTTCCCGGTTCCATCATAACCCACAAGGCTTTGGATTCTGCCTGTGTCCCTTGTGTTTGCATTGTTTTTATATCTTCTCTCACATGCAAAGCAATCCCCCCACCTTTTCTTCCATTTCTGTCCCTCCAGTAAATATTGAAACCTGGTATAGCCATATCCCATTCACAATTGTTGTTAAACCAGGTTTCAGTTATGGTGACCCCGTCCAGTCCTGCCTCAGCTATCAAGGCCATGTGGTCAGGTACTTTATTTGCTAGACTGCATGCATTGTCACCATTGCTTTCTATATCCTGTTAATCTGTTTACAATCCCCCCCTTTTGGTTGCTTTTTGCTTCTGACTTACCCATACACTGTGATCCCTTAAAGCTTCTTGTTCACCCCCAAAATTGTCTCTTATCTGGAATTGGGGTAGTGACAACTGGGGTGTCTTTCACTAGGTCCAGCACGGTCACCATCTCCCCAATTTTTAGTTTAAACATCCCACAAAGATGTCAAACTTTTTCCCGAGTACATTACAGTACTGGTAGATAAGAATGCCATGCAGAGAGATTATGGATGGTTACAAACTGAAAATCCTTAGATTTGGTGGTGCTGTAGTCAGAAAACCTCTACAAACTATATGCAATGATTGAATACTGCAGAAAATATGAGATCCTTGGGCATGGTGGTGCTGGTATCAGAATGCACAACAGTATATTGCAATTATGCAAATGAAATGGGAGCTAACTCCTTATGTTATACTCAGTCAGAGGCAGGCTGAGTGAAGCAGGCTGATCAGCAAAGAGAGTGAGGTGAATTTAATGAAATTGACTAGGTTGTGGAACTGAAATAAGTTTGCAAATGGCTTTTTGAACAAAGTGAAACAAACACAAGCTATATAAATGGAGCCAGGACAAAAGGGGACTGAGAAAAGGCTTCAAGAAAGTTGCAAAAGAGCATCACTGACCGGAAGCTGATGGTGATAGCAAGCAGTGCTGTAAAAGAAAACACTGAATCACAGCAGAGACAGGACACAGGTGAAAAACTATTGAAGTCACATTCTTGTAAAGTAAGCAGACACAGCAGTGATGGGAAATTGCAGAATATTCAGTGGGCTTAGCCATTTTGTTTGGGCAGCAGTAGGGGCTTCTGTTTGTTGGTAAGTTTCTGTCTGTTTGTAATTGGCTGAGTCTGTACCTTATGCAGCAGAAATTGCATACATCATATTACAGGGGAGGAGCTTTGTTTAAATTGTTGTGTGTTTTCCTTACTGAAATTCAGTAGGATTGTCCATTTTGTTTGGGCAGTAGTAGGGGCTTCTGGTTGCTGGTAAGTTTATGGCTGTTTGTAATTGGCTGAGTCTGTACCTTAAGTAGCTGGAAATGCAGGCATCACATTACAGGGGATTAGCTTTGTTTAAATTGATGTGCTTAAGAAAAAAAATGAAAAAAATAGAAAACAGATTGTTCAGGCAGCTATAAGACTGTATTAAGAAGTTGGGTACATATCTAGGCTAAGCAAATACCAATTGTGCAGGCACATATAATACTCCTTTAGGGAGTTGGGCATATACCTTTCCTATTAGCAATTTAAGGGTTGATTCACATTGTATTTTAGCCTTCGTGGGGATATTTTGAGTTGATTGCTTCTGGGACAGGGAGCTACCTCCCACCTACCAATCCTGTAGCCTGTCCATTCCAGGAACAGTCCCCCTTGATACAGTAAATTTCTGATTTTACATCATTCTCTACTATATCACAGGAGGAAGGTCAACACACATCCTTGCACTACTTTTGACACATATAAAAGCATTTATGCTGGGTCCCTTATAGAGTTTAGGACACTCTGAGGAGCTGAGCAAGCAAGGGTAAGAAGTAAGGAGAGAACAGACCAGAAGTGAAGGACCAGGGTGGAGAAACAAAGAGGTCGAAGATCAGAAGTAGAAAAGAGAGGCAAGGAAGAAGACAGACATGTAAGTGCTGCAACTGTAATGTTTTGTGGAGGAAAGTGCTTTAAAATGAAATCAGTGTGAAGGTAGATGGAGAGGCAGGGGAACTAGGGAGGGATGCAGCCTAGAGTAGGGGCAAGTGAAAGAGGTTAGTATGGGACTAGCAGCACAATGGCAACTAGTGGTAGTGTAGGGGGTAGGATGCAATGGATGTGGGGCTGCCATCATCCTGGGAATTGCATGGCGATGGGGGATACATCATGTGCAAGCAGCTTAGTCACCTCAGGGAAGAGATCAGCTGGCTGAGATGGGAATTACGCAAGGCGGAGAGGTGTGCCTGGAGAGATCACCAGAGCCCGGTGGAGCACAGGAACAGATTGGGAGGAGAAAGAGTTGTGAATCAAGGAGGGAAGTTAAGCAGATCACAGGCAGGAGCTGATCAGGACCAGATGATATCAGAGTCAGGGAAGTGGGAAGTGGTTAGAACAAAAGGGCGAAGAGAAGCACTGTCTAAGCAATGGTCACACTCACAGGGTGGTACATCTGGAAACAAGCAATACACATGAATGTTGTATGGGAGAAGATACTCACCACTGGCTAGCCTAGTGGATGGGGGCAATGGGAAGGAGGTCAGGGAGATAGCTGAGATCAGGAAGAGTGGGAGAAATAGCGATACCCACAGAGGGACAGTAGGCAAGGTAGATACACCAGTTGACATGAGTCACAAGGGTGGCAGAGAAACCGGGGGGAGGGAGTGAAGAGTAATACACAGACTCCAAAGACTGAGACTGGAAAGGGATAAACAGGAGTAAATATGAGAAACATAGAAACCAGTAGGCAGGGGGAAGGGCAGAAAATAATTTCTAGGGAGAAAGAAGATGGAATTCCAGAGGGGATCATAGGGCAGGAGAAACCAGGTGCACTGGGGGACAATGGCAAGGTATGAGGGCTGGAAGAGTGGGACAAGGGTCAGGAAGAGGGAGGAGTTAATGGAAGGCAGCAAGGAGGGGGAAAAAGTCATCATACTAGGAGACTCAATAATAAAAGGTATCAGATGGGGAGGCAAGGGCGCCAGTAGAAGTTCCATCTGGGGTCTGGTGGTGCTGAGGTTTGATGCACTGGATGCCATACCTCACTCCACGCCAATGACCTGGATTCAGGAATGAGCCTGGGTGGCTAGGGGTCAGTAGGGGAGGAAGGCCAGGAGATGGATTGAGCAGCCACTAGGCAGCTGTCCTGTCCTGGGTGGGGACCCAGCCATGACTGCTGCAGGGCTGCCCCTGTGGGAAGGCCCAAGTGCAGTGCAGACAGGAATGGCAAGAGGCAAGAGGGTGCCATGGATCACTGCATGTGCATGCATCCACATGAGCTTGAAAGGCCATGGCAAGGGGAAGGGAGAAAAAGTGAAACTGGACCTGGCAGGCTCCATGATGGCCCCCACAGTGCCTGTGCCACCCTCCCCATAGTTTAGATGTTGGTTGATGCCCTTTGCCTCAGCCCTGCCACAGGGGGGTAACCTGTGGGGGAACAGCCAGGAGGGTCAGGGGCTGGAGAGTCAGGGGACTGGAGAAAAAAACCCTCTGAGTTAGAGGTCAGAGCTGCCTGCCAGCCCTGCCAGATGGGGAGAAAAATCTATATAGAAAGAAAAAGAAGTTCTAACTGGGTGGAATGCATGCCAGGTATGACAGCACACAAAGTAAGGCACATTATTCCTACATGTGTAAAGCGACAAGGAGGGAAGCGTCACAGAGTGGTGCACCTTGGTACAAATTATTTGGAGGGAAACAGTATACAGGAAGTTCAGGCAAGATTCAGAGAGCTAGCCAGGGTATGCAGCAAGGATGGGCAAACAGTTGCCTTCTCTGAAATTCTGCCTGTGTGAAAGACAAGTACAGGCAGAAAACAAAGAAAAAGGAGTTTAATGAATGGTTGCTGGATTGGTGTAGACCTGTGAGGTTTGGACTGTTGGGGGACTGGAGGTCAACATGGAAAAACAAGGACTTGTATTCCCCAGACAGATTTCACCCGAGCAGAGAGGAATGAGGAGTCCTGAAGCAGAAATTAGATGAATTCGTTGTAGCCACATATAATTTATACTAAAAAAGAGGGGGCTAAGACTTCTGAAACAATCCGAGATGCAAGGCATGGGAAGTCTTTTGCCTCCCCCATAGCTGGCGATAAGGGAATTGCATGAAATTCAAAAAGAGGAGGAAGCAGGGGGCAAGAGAAGGATAAGGGTGGCCAAGGGTCTGGCTGGATGGTGGTCTTCGTCAATGTAAGGAGCCTAGGGAACAAGCTTCCAGAGCTCCAGGCACTGATGGCAGAGGGGGAGGTTGACATACCTGCCATCATGGAGACATTGGCCAACCAGTACCAGGTCTAGGGCTTAATGATCCCCAGTTACAGATTGTATAGGAGGGACAGATTAAATGGAAAGGGAGGGGGTGGCTTTATTCGTAAGGGGTGGAATAATGTGCAGTAGGGAAGAAGGAGAGGAGGGGAAGGTGAAGACCTTGTGGGTTAACATACAGAACGCAAAAGGCAGGAAGATTAGGCTGGGAGCTGTGTACTGACCCCCTCCCAGTCTGACAAAATTGACAGAGAGCTGGTGACTACATTATTGAAACACTGTAGCAGGGGCAGGATGGTTGTGTTGGTGACTTCCATCTACCAGGGGGAGATTGGAGCACCATGACTTCAGCTAGCGCCAGGGAACAAGTCATACTAGAAGCCTTTCAGGATGCATTCCTGTCACAACAGGTGAATGAGCTGACCAGAGGGGGGGGACATTGTAGACCTTGATGAGGACCAGGTATGAGATGCAAGGGTTGAGGTCCCCCGATGGAGAGTGGCCATCATACAGTATATTCTCCCTTGATTTGGGAAGGGAGGGGACACTTACCAAAATCAGGGTTGGGACTGGTAAAGGCCACAAACTCCTGCATGAGGAGCAGTAGTAAGAAGGCAAGGTCCAGTAAACCAAGTTGGTGGATCAAGGAGGTGCAAAAGAGGGTGAGAGATAAAAGGACAGCCTTTAAAACCTACAAGAGGACCTGCAGGGAGGCGGATAAGGAAGAGTACAACAAGAAATCCATGGAGGTGACCAGGGTTGTAAGGGCAGCCAAGGTCTCAAAGAAACTACGGCTTGCACAGGTGATCAGAGAAGGCAAAAAAGATTTTTTTATGTACATCAGGGAGAGGAGAAACTGCAGGGAACAGACCACCAGGATCAATAAGGACAGAGGGTGGGCAGACAAGGGGGCTGAAAAGGTGGAGGTACTAAATGCATACTTCTGTTCAGTATTTACTAGGGAATGAGATAGGCCCATCCCACAGAGAAACAACAGAGTAGGCAGTGGTGCAGGAGAGGGGATAACAGATAGAGAGATCCCTGTGAAAAGAGTGTTGGAGGGCCTTAAATCCTTACAGACAGACAAGATGGTAGGACTGGATGGGATGCATCCAAGAGTCCTGAAGGAACTGGCAGAGGTCCTGGCAGCACCTCTGATTGACTTCTTCAATACCTCCCTACAGACTGGATGTGTGGTCTCTAGATTGCAGGATGGCACATGTGGTGCTCCTTCATAAGAGTGGATCCTTGGATGAGCTAGGTAATTACAGACCAGTCAGCCTCATATCCATAATTGGGAAACTAATGGAGACCATCCTAAAAGAGAGGATGGTGACATTCTTGGATGATAACGGCCTTCAGGATGACCAGCAACATGGGTTCATCATGGGGAGGTTCTGTCAAACAAACCTGGTTGACTTTTTCAACTGGGTGACTAAGACACTGGATGGCAATCAACTGGTTGATGTCCTGTGTTTGGACTTCAGCATGGCCTTTGACTTGGTGCTGCATGGGAGATTGACTAGTAAGCTAAAGAACCTTGGGGCAGGGGAGAAGCTGGTCAGGTGGATAGGAAAGTGGCTGAGGAACAGACATCAGAGGGTGGTGGTAGGGGGGAAACTCAACACCCCAAGCAGTCATGAGTAGGAGCAAACAGGGCTCGGTTCTGGGGTCCAAGCTATTGAACATCTTCATAGCTGATACAGCTGAAGGAGTTAAGATCAGGATGAGTCTGTTCACTGACAACACCAAAATAGGTGCAGTGGTCGACAGTGTGGAAGGAGGGACAGTACTCCAGGAGGATTTGGAAAGACTTGAGCACTGGTCAAACACTTGACAGCTGGGCTTCATTGCTAAGAAGTGGAAGGTCATGCACCTCAGAGCCAGAAATCCAGATTACAGCTACCATTTGGGTGGGGAGTGGTTATCCATCTCTGTGAAGGAAAATGATCTGGGGGTGGTAGTCACAGGGAACATGAATCACTCAGCACAGTGTAGAAAAGTGGTAGCCAAGGCCAACAAAATGCTGGGGTGCATTGCTAGGGGGATCACCTCTAGGAGGGAAGAAGTAATCCTCCCACTGTACAAATTATTGGTGAGACCTTACTTGGAGTACTGTGTGCAATTCTGGTGTCCCTATACAAAGAAGAACATCAGGCTTTTGGAGGGGGTTCAGAGATAGCTGACCAAAATGATCAGGGGAATGGGAGACAAACCATATGAGGATAGGTTAAGGGAGATCAATATGTACTCCCTGGAGGATAGAAGGGACAAAGGTGATATGAGCGAGACCTTTAAGTATTTGAAGGGCATAAATAGAGTTTGTACCAAGGATATGTTTCGATTGAAAAGGGAAAGGATCATGAGTGAGCATAGTCTGAAACTGGAGGGGGTAGGTCCAGGAGGGAGTTGAGGAGGCATTACTTCACAGAGATGGTGGTGGTGGCATGGAATGCACTGCTTGAGGAGGTGATCTCTCTGAAATCAGTAGGGAGTTTTAAAAGAGGGTGGGATAGAAACATAGAAACATAGACTTTGATGGCAGATAAGGACCACTTGGCCCACCCAGTCTGCCCGTTTCCCTACCTACTGGATAAGCTGCAGATTCTAGTTAACCAACAGCCTACTTCCTGCCACCCCCCACTATAATTGCCTTGTGTCTGCCCCATGCATGTTTGAATTCCCCCACTGTTTTAGCCCCAACAACCTCCCCAGGAAGGCAGTTCCACGCATCCACCGCTTTCTCCATGAAAAAAGATTTCCTCACATTACCCCGAGCTGTCCCCCCTCTATCTTTAAATTGTGTCCCCTTGTTCTTAGACATCTCTTTTTCTGAAAGATGCTACCCTCCTGGACTTTGTTGATTCCCTTGAGGTACTTGAATGTTTCTATCATGTCCCCCCGTCCCTCCTTTCATCAAGGGTATACATATTAAGCTCTCTCAGTCTCTCTTCATATGATTTCTGATGCAGACCCTGCACCATTTTAGTTGCCCTCTTCTGGACTGCTTCCATCCTGTCTATGTCCTTGTGTAGATGAGGTCTCCAAAACTGCACACAGTACTCCAGATGGGGTCTCGTCAACTGTCTGTACAGAGGGATAACCACTTCCCTTTTTCTACTTGTGATGCCCTTCCTATGCATCCTAGTATCCCCTGCCTCCTTACTGACTTCTACTGCTTACCCACCTTAGATCATCTGATATGACTACCCCAAGTCCCATTCCATTTTTGTTGTTGTTAGTACCTCCCCTGCTATTGTGTACTCTTCTCCTGGGTTTTTGTTTCCCATGTGCATTACATTGCACTTCTTTGCATTGAATCTAAGTTGCCATATGACTGACCATTCCTCCAACTTTGCCAAGTCCCTTCTCATTCTTTCTACCCCCTTGTGTATCAACTCTGTTACAGATCTTTGTATCATCTGCAAAGAGGCATACCTTTCCTCCAGACTCTCTGCAATGTCACCTATAAAGATGTTAAAGAGGACTGGACCCAGTACTGAGCCCTGAGGTACTCCACTAGTGACCCCCTTTCTTGAATGTGTTCAACTCACTATTACCTTCTGTGTCCTGTTGTGCAGCCAGTTTGCTACCAAGGCTACCACCCTGGGACCCACTCCCCAGGCTGGCTAACTTGATTATTAATCTTTTGTGTGGGACTATGTCAAATGTCTTGCTAAAGTCTAGGTAGGCCATATCCACAGCCCCTCCCTGGTCTATTACTTTGGTCACCCAGTCAAAGAAATCTATTAGATTCGTCTGACATGACCTTCCTGCTGTATATCCATGCTGCTTTGGGTCCTGTGCCCCTCTGGCCTCTAGGTATTGAACAATTCTTTCTTTCAGACGTGATTCCATCATTTTCCCTACCACTGAGGTCAAACTTACAGGTCTGTAGTTTCCTGCTTCTGCCTTGCTTCCACTTTTGTGAACGGGAATCACATCTGCCCTCCTCCAGTCCTCAGGTACCACCCCATCCTCCCATGATTTGTTAAAAAGTGTGGTCAGTGGAGGATCAAAGGCAGAATACAAGTCAGGGGGAGTTGACCAGAACTCAGTTTGGGGAAACAATGAGGATAGAGGGGCGGCGGGGGTGGCAGCAGCAGTTGTCTGAACCATTAGCTGTACAACCCAGCAGACACAATAGACTGTGAGGCCTTTATCTGCTGGCATTTTCATATGTTCTTATGAACAGCAGGTAAATCTTTGAAAATGTTGCAAATGTGTGCTTGAACAGCAGGTAATAAATCCCAAGAAAACAAAATGCAGTACAATAGCATGGCAAAAGTAGGCTTTAAAACACAAAATAAAGGGCTACCTGCTTAGTAACTGACATAGAAGGTGGAGGAAAAACTAAAGGCACACAGCAGGGAAGCCCTGAAGGAGGTAGGACAATGACGCAGCAGGGAAGCACTGAGGGAAGGTAGGACAATGAGCAGATGGAGAAAACATAAAGGAGTATAATAGCACGACAAAATCAGGACTTAAAACACAAAATAAAGGGTTACCTATTTACAACTTTGTCAGAAAAAGCGGACAAACACAGAAAGCAGTCAACAAGGATGCACTAAGTAAAGGGAGGACAAAGACCAGCAAGCTATTGCCCTATAGAAAGGCAGGAACAGAACACTATATCAAGATAAAACAGCAAAATACTAACCCAGTGAGCACCTGAGGCACAGACCAAACAGATGCAGAATGCAAACCAACCAGAAATGCCCCAGGAAAACTGAGAAAGCAGTAACTATAGGGGAGGGGGAGGGATGGGCAGAGCCTGCAACAGCAACAAAAACACCAAGCAAAGCACCTGGTGCTGGAAGGCAGGGGGCTGCTGGGTATTTATAGGAGTAGGAGATGTGGTCAGCAGGCCTGGGAACCACAGGCTTTAGCCTTCCAATTGGGGCTTTTCTTTTATCTTTGTGGGAAGAGAACTTGTAAGAAAACTGGAGAAAAGCAAAGGGATTGCAATTATAGCCTAGATATGTTCCCAGAGCATTCCAGAACAAATCTAAACCAAACCAGGAGAGATTTTCTCTCCAGATTGATTTTGTTTTCAGGAAGGCACTAAACCATAAGTGCCACATCTGGGGCAATGGGCACTGGGAGAATGTACTTGTTAGTTTTTTTGTTGTGTGTGTCTTTTCATGTTTGTGTAATTGTCAATGTTCAAAGTAGACAGAAAATGGTTAAAGTAATATATGAGAACCAATCTTCCTGAATCTGACACCCCTCATCTGTATATGAGACAGATTGATGCATAACAAAGGCAGCATTTTGAAAATATGAAATCATTCTAGACATGTGGGCTTATCTAAATAGAAATGATTCAAAGCCAAACATTAGCAAATAAACCCAACTACAGCAACATCACCAATGTTATCATCATTTTATTCATACCCACCCTTCCCATTGTGAGATAAAATGCAGTTGCTGTACAGTAGTAGGGATACAACCAATAGCACAGAATGTGTCAGCTCTGTGTTATAGAATCAGAAGCATGGAAAGAAAAACAAGTAAAAAAAGTCACCACCAGAAGAGTAACATTGTAGCAAAATAATTGAACAATGGCAGGGACTGAAGGTCCAACCCTTCCCTCCCCACCACCACCATCACTTTGATTCCCAATCAACTGTCAGGGCATGTTGTTTTGAGATGTTTTTAGCATTGCTACTGCATGATATTGTAATGGTGCCATGATCCTCCAGGAAAGGGTGCCACATAAAATAAACAGTACTAGCACTACTACCACCCCATGATTCCCTTGACAAGCAGAAATCTAATGCCACTTATTTCTTCATCAATACATTTACACACTTCTCAATCACATACATTGATCAACCCAAATTTTGAATTTGGACTGATCAATGGGCATTATACACATAACATTTTCAGGTTGCAACACATTCCAAGATTGTCCTTTTCCTAAATTTAAGAGACTCAAATTAAAGTGTGCAGTATTTTAGCCGTTTGATCTGCTAGTGAAATAACTCACTATGTGGGCTTTTATGTTTTTGCATGTTGCTAAGAGACTGGTGTTACTTCACAAAAACAGAGCTTTGAAATGTTGAAAAATGGATAAAAGAAAAAGGCAATTACTGATTAAAAAAAAGATTTCATTGAGCAGAAAACAATGTGCAATGTTCAGAGTTTCCACTGTGAATACCATGAAGAGGCTAAGTCCCCTTAGGAATTAAGAATTATTTCAGGGAATTTTTCAGTAGCTGTCCTTTCTTTAGCTCTGCTTTAATATGTTGCATGACAGAGAAGTGAAACAAAATGTTTATTAAAAAGAAGGAATGGACCAAAATTTAATTGCAGTTTGTTTACTGAGTTCCTAAATACTGATTACAATTTTGTGCGTGTACACTCTTAAAGGACTTCTGTTTGCTGGGGAAATGCTTTACTGTACTGTACCATATTATCCTGTATCTGATACTTATTCTTTATATTCTTAGATTCTCTACCGTAATATTGTTTATTCCTTTGCTCACTTTAACATTTGTTTTTATTGTTAATTTGTAATCCCTGTGGAGCCACAATAATGATCGTAGTCCTTAGCAGTATTTTTTTTAAATCTCTTTCTGAGATTTTTCTTCAGCAATAAAAGTTGAATTTACAATGTTGACATGTTAGGATGATGCAAGTGTGTTTATGATGACTGGCAGCAAAATACATCCCCAAACTACTTAGATTGATCGGGGAGGATGTGATGGATTTAAATACACTTCCACGTCCATATGAGGGGCCCCTCTGAATAAGGGACACCCTGTCTGAATCTCATTTCTGACAAAAGAACATATTACGTATCTCTCTGTCTCTGTCTCTTATAAAAGGGGCAGAGATGTGTACAGCTCTAAGGGGGTTAAAAGATTTGCATACCATTTTTGGAGGTGCTAAACTTTATTTGAAACTTAACTGATTCTTATGATATGCATTCATGTTATTAATTCTTAATTAAAAACTGCCTTGGTAGTGCTTTTGTTGAATTGCAAAGATATGGATTCATTTTGGTTTGAACATGTTCAATTAGCTAATTCATTTTGTGCTGGTATTCATTTTAACCAAGTTTGCCTGGCACTGATCTAGTTGCCTCACTTCTCCAAAAGTGGCTTTAGTTTCTTTCATATCTGCCCAGCTTTCATGCTCTAATGTCATTGCCTCTGTAGCCTGCCTTGGTTTCTGTAGCACTTACCACCTCAGTGCCCTACCTCTCACTGACCGCACTACCTCTCCCTTCCCATTCCCCTTTTCTATGCTTCTTTTCCTTCTTTTCTGAATTGTCTTATCCTCCCCACACTGAGTTTTCCCTCCTGTCCCTGAACCCCACTTCTGTCACCCCTTTCCCTCTCTCCTCTTTTATACCCCACCTTATTGTCTACCTCTGGACTACTGTTATCTGCTTGTTCCTTGCTCACTAGCTCCAGTTTGAAGCCTTAGGGTGACTACTTCCTTAATAACCCTCCCTAAGCTTCACCACTTAGTCATATTGTCTAAGTAATACGTGAGCTCACAAATGCTCAATATTACCCTACAGCTCATGATATTGGGTGATTTGAAGAGTGGAGGTGGTCCAAAGGAGGGAAATTAAAATGGTGCCGGGTCTGAATCAGAAGCTCATTGAGGAGAGACTAAAAGGACCTCAATATGCACACCCTGGAAGAAATGAGGAAGGGGAATATGATAGAGACTTTTAAATACCGTGTGAGGTACAATAGGGATTTTTTTAAAAAAGGTACTCTAAACAAGGGGACATGTTATGACGTTGGATAGGCTTAATGCAGGAGAGTTGTGTGTAAGTACTTCTTTAAAGAGTGTGTGTTGGATTCCTGGATCAGCCTTCCAGCAGATGTGTTGGAAGTGAAAACAGTGGTTGGGTTCAAGAACGCATGGAATAGGCATAAAGGAATCTTGGGGGAAAAGAAGGGGGAAGGAACATGGGCCAGGGATCAAGTAGGGTCTGCACTGAAACTGTGGGTAGGGAACAATGGACAGACTGTGTGGACTAAGTGGTCCTTATCTGCCATCAAATTCTATGTTTCTATAAGAAACTTAATCCTGCCCTCACCCATCACCTAACACTGTCCCCAAAACATGAGGAGTGCGCTTCCTAATGTAAGCAACCTCCTAACAAAGTTAAATCAATTCATAATCCTAATATGTTGTTGTTAGCTTCTGAAGTCTGGCTATCCTCGAGGATTGCTGATGCTGCTTTCTCTCTTTCTGATTTTTCAGTCTTTATACAAGACCATGGCAAAAGGGTGAAAGGGTAGCCATTAATGCCAAGCTGAAGAATTGTCACAAACTGGTAAACATTTTATGTTCCCTTCTCTCAAGAGTTTATAGTAGTCAAGTTTGTCTTCAATTTTCCCTTCATATTTTCATTGCTGGCACCTACAGTACAATTTTCACAAGCCCCAATTGGGGCATGCACAAAACTAGTTGGGGCTTGTGAGCTTTGTTGATTTCAAAATATGACACTGGGCCTTGTTCTGTTTTTTTATAGATATATAAATATCAAGTGTCTGCACAGCAAATAAGGAAACTAAGTGTTGTGCTTGATGTTGGTGTCTATTTCTCTTCCTGGCTGTGACCCGTCTTTCAGATGAGACATTAAACCGAGGTCCCATCTGCCTGGATTGGTGGTAGTTCAGGTGGATGTTAAAGATCCCATGGCACTTATCGGAAAGAGTAAGGGAATTTCCCCGGTGTCCTGGCCAAATTTCCCTCATTCACTAAAAATACCACCAACAGCTTAATCTGGTTCAGAGTCAGTTGGCATTCATCTGTATCCCCTTCCCCCGGGTCATGCCTGAAAAAAGGTAGGATTTGTCTAGTGCACTTACCCGGTCAACAAAAGCTAAATAAATAAATTGTATTGGCCTGATGTTGAATTTGTCTTGCTTGACTTGGACACCTTTTTAAAAGGGCTCTTGAGTTCAAATGTCTTCTGAACACAATAAACAATAAATAAATAAACAACTCAGTCAGACACCCTGCTTTTCCTCCTCTGTCTCCTCCCTTGACTCATCTGGTGAAATCCCAGTGCTAGGTAACTGTAACACCAACTGGATTGCCATTCCTCAGAAAATATAAATTTATAGTAGTAGTAGTAAAATATTTATTCATGAAAGAAAAGTTTATGAATCAGGATGAAACTCGACTGAGTTAAAAACTCATTTACAACGAGGTCCCCTAAGTACATAAAGTGCATTTTTACAAGTCAAATTACAAATCAAATACAAATACAAAGTTCATATTACACAGACAATAAATATAAAGTGACGGTGGCAAAGAAGTGGAAAAAAATCTTATTGCTATTCTTTATACATAGCATTCTCTTATAGCTTTTAAGCTATCTACCTCACTCATCGTAGTTCTGTGCCTACCCAAACTAACCTCTATTCCCAACCTGCCACTTATTAATTTGATAATCTCCACACTTACCCCAATGTATTATGCAAATGTGCACTGTTCTGGATGCACTCTGTGATTACTGAACCGTCTACTCTGGGCATAAAATTCATCTTCAAATAGTCTCCAGCTGGCCACCCAATTTTGGTCATTTAGATACTCAGTTAGTTTACCCTGCTGGTCAGCCTCCACAGTACCAATTGTTCTTACATCAATATCTCCTCCCTTACTGATAATGTCTTTATCAAGGTCGAAACCTAATTCATAGGTGCCTGGTAAGAAATGTCCCTATGAGGATGGTCTGTGTCAAAGGGATTTCACATTCCTTGTGTCTTTGCCAAACTAATAGCCGGCCATAAGGTTTGAGACACTTCATGGTGCCCTTATAAGATCTAAGGCTACCTAGAGGAGTTGAAAAGGTAACAATGATTCTCAATTCTTGAATGAAATCTACCAGTCTGGTCAAGTCAGAATACTTTGCTTCCAGCTTATAGAATAACCTAAAAAACTATCAACACTTTGGAAGGTAATTCACCCTCTTTTTGGACCCTCCATAGCTAAACCATCTGGCTCTAAAACTATTGTAGTTTATTAAATCATTTCAAACCCATCTGAAGTTTCATCAATTTACTTCAATTACTACGTCTTTACCTGTACCCTATCTCTGTTGTCACCTTCTTCTCCCTCCTTTTCCTCTTCTGTTATCCTTGTTCTCCCTTCCACCTAAAGCCCCCCCACATTGACCATCTCCTTCTGTCCCACTTTTCACTTGCTACCCTCTCTCTCTTCTACTGATGCTTAATCCCTCCACATGTAATAGCATATATGGGACTAACCCACTTCTTTCATTTCTGTGTTCATTTTTGCTCTTGTCAATCTCTCCTACTCATTGGGTAAATACCTAGTGGATGAAGGAAGATGATACATTTCTCACCTTCATAAGTGTAAAGACACCACTACTCCTGGTAACTATGACTCTACATCCCTTGTTCCTGCTCTGGCTAAAATCCAACATAAACTGATGGTCTCATAGCTTTCCCCTTTCCTGATTCTTTCTTCTTCCATAGCCCATTTAACTTTGGCTTCAAGAAGTCTCACTCCACTGGATTTCCCTACTTAGATTAACTGATACTGCACTGAAGGAAATGAATCAGAACATCTTCACCTCTTCTAGCTTTCTCAACCAGACTAAGCCTTTCAAATGGGTTGCCCATCTCACCTATTAGATTAACAGGGACTGTTCTTTTGATCCTCTCTATCAAGAGGTTAATGTCCTATTTGGCTGAAAAGCCTCAAGCTTTCTTAATAGATCACTTCCTCTCCCTATTTGGTCTGGAGCTGTAGGTCTTCTCCCAAGCAGATTGTTCAGTCTTTACACAAGACCATGGCAAGAAGGGGTGATGGGGTGACCATTAATGCCTAGCTAAATAATTCTCACAAACTGGTACACAGTTTGTCTGTTCCCTACTCATGAGATTCTGAGGCATGCCACCTGAAGGGCATTGAGAATGGCCCTGCTTTTGGATGTGGCTGCAACAAAGGTGCTCCAGTTGACATCCAGCATATTACGGTCCTCCATCAACAATCTCCCCTTTCTCTACCATCCATAGAGAGCTACTCTGCCCCCTCTTCTCCCCTCCCTGTCTCTCCTGTAGGTTGTTCACCCTGGTATGTTAACATCCCAGTTATGGTTCTCTGTGTACCATGTTTCTGTGACTGCTACGATATCCAGGCATCCCTCTTCCATCAAGGCCACCAGTTCAGAGAGCTTGTTGCCCAGACTAGGGGCGTTGGTACTCATTACCCTCCATTTCTTGATGGCCTTACCCCTTTGTGCCCCATCCATGTCCTTATTGCATTTGTCACTTTCTCCATTTACCCCTGTGCTTCTCCCTATTGACATCTCTATGTTGATGTCTACCTCACTTAGTACCCTGATTTTATTGGGGGGCTAGGATTTCCCTGCTCCTATCCAATGCCTCCCCCTTTGGCTAGTTTAAATGCTTGCCAATGAAGCATTTAAACCTATCACCTAGGATCCTGGTTCCCCTCCTGGACAGATGTAGACAATCACACCAGTATAGGCCTGCATCCCTCCAGGTAGACCCCCAGTCCCCAATGAAGCCAAATCCCTGAGCTCTGCACCAGTTTTTCAACCACTGATTGAATCCCATGGTGTGGAGTACCCTAGCCTCACCTGCGCCATAGACAGGCAGCACCTCCGAGAAGGTTACCATGCTTGCTATTTGTCTAAGGTCCCTCCCCATCTCCACAAATGCTTCTTGCACTGCTCTGATCCCTTCCTTAGCCAGGTCATTTGTCTCTAGGTGGACAATGACATCCAGCTCCATCCCCTGTGCAAATGCTCCTGCGATCATGAGGATTCGCTCCCTATCCCTCCAAGCCATGGTGCCAGGCAGACACCTTACCTCCCTCTCCCCTTCCTCCCCCAGTTCTACCTTCCTAACAATGGAGTCCTCCACCAGGAGTTGTTTCCTTCACCTGTGGGGTCCCCTGCCACCCTCCTGTGGGTCTCCTTTGTGGAGGTTCCTAGCATCCTCCTTGGTCTCCACTGTGGGTGCCTCCATAAAGGAACCACACTTTTCCAGAACGGCATAGAAATTGTGGAAGTACAACTGGAGGGATGTGCCTCTGTTCCACCACTCACCCTCCTGGGCCCACTGTGATCCAACCACTCTCTTTCTTGGCAACCTCTGAGGCAACAGCAGTGACCCTGGTGGTACGTGGGTGGGAGAGGAGGTCCCACAAATCCTGGCCAACTCAGCCTGGAGATGTGCAACTTCCTCCCTCAGCCCAGAGAGGTGCCTGCAGATGGGGCAACACCGCATCCTCCAGAATGTCTCCCAGAAGACTGCTGTGCCACAGCCACTGTGCTGCACCACTCCCATCATGTCTTATTTCTGGTCCCCTAATTTTTTTTTGGAATACTTACTGTTTCGTCTCTTTGTTTATTTCTTTTTTTTCTTTTCTGTCCCTACTTACACCTTTGTGCCCTTTTAGCTTCTGATCTTCCTGTTCTGAGACAAGAAGTTTCTGTATTTCTCAGTAGTCTCCTTACTTGCTCAGAGTCTGACCTCCAGTGGCTGGGGGGGTGGAGAGCTACTCTTGCCCTTTTAGGATGGTGAGTCTTTGGTGGCTCTGTGATCATTCACTTCTTGCTCCCAAACAGGAAGTTTCTGTTGTTGGTTAAATCCTGTGCCTATAAAAGAAGAACTGTCTTTGGGTAAGGGAGTGGAGGGGAGGGAAGGAGAGCAATATAGTCCAAGTAGAGAAGTTTAGTTATACCAGCAGGTCCTTCCTCCTGGTGCTCTGCTTGTTCTCTGGCAGAAGCTATCTAGGGCAGTGTTTAAATTTGGTTTTAACCTGGCTCCTTCTAGCTAAGCCACTCCCCCTACTTTGCAAATCTTTCTACACTTAGTTAATTTCACAGATAATTCCCTTCAGCCACCTATGACAAGCACCTAGATAACTATACAGATAACACAGATAACAGATAACAATTCACTTCAACTAACTGTGACAAACCGACTAACTTTTTTTTTGTTACCCTAAATTGAAGGTCCCAGTACAAGAGTTCTAGTTCTTAGTCCAAGTAGAGAAGTTTAGTTATACCAGCAGGTCCTTCCTCCTGGTGCTCTGCTTGTTCTCTGGCAGAAGCTATCTAGGGCAGTGTTTAAATCTGGTTTTAACCTGTCTCCTTCTAGCTAAGCCACTCCCCCTACTTTGCACATTTTTCTACACTTGGTTAATTTCACAGATCATTCCCTTCAGCCACCTGTGACAAGCACCTAGATAACTACACAGATAACACAGATAACAATCCTCTTCAACTAACTCTGACAAACAGACACACTTTTTTTGTGTTACCCTAAATTGAAGGTCCCAGTACAAGAGTTCTAGTTGTTAGTCCAAGTAGAGAAGTTTAGTTATACCAGCAGGTCCTTCCTCCTGGTGCTCTGCTTGTTCTCTGCCCATTGAATTATTTATATCTATCTCTGCATTGAACTGTAGGGCCCTTAGAGTCTTCCCTCTGCACAGGGCATCTGCATTCCATGCACTATCAGTACCAAACACCTGCGCACCACATGCATGTAAGCAAATGTTCAGCATTGACAAATGCTTATTTATAAAGCCACAAGGCTCTAACCATTTTCTACATGCAGAAGCTAAGAGTGGGCAGTCTATTAGTAAGTGTTGTATAGTCAATTTTTTATTATTATCACATTTGCAACAAATTTTACCATTATTTACTTTTCTATTCCAATATAATGCTTGAGCAGTCTTTAGGATGCCTAATCTAAATCTACACAGAGCAGATGTAAAGTTTATCTTCTCACAAAAAACTAAATATACTTCTGTATTTCTAAACAATTTATCTCTTCTGTACAGTGACAGACCTAGAATACATGATGGTTTTCTATATATTGAATGAAATCAATTATCCTTTAATAATTCTTTACTTCTCTGGCATAAGTTGTGTAATGTACAGTACTTGACTATATGCATCCCATATGCTACGCATTACCACTCTCTTAATGATATAATCCAAGTTGTAAACCACTTAATATGGTCAGTATGTGTTCTGAACTGTAGCCAAATATTGTGCAGTATGGAGTCAGGACCAGTTTCAATTAGGTTTTTTTTTCCACCATCTAATTGTTCTTATATGAATTTTACATTCCAGTGATAGGATATTTTCTTAAACATGAAGAAGTGCTGTCTGGGTATCCAGAGGTAGCATTGTTATTTATTGAATAAATATATTTTGAATTGCTTCAAGGTTTTTGATCTTATATTTTCTTTTTTATGCAGATCATACCCCAAATTCCAAAGGCAAACAATACTTGACTAATGATATTTGCCAAATAGGTTTTTTTGTAGGGACTACATATAAATTACCTGGAAATTGATGTCCAAATCTGAGTATTCTTTTCCTACGCTGCATAGCTTTCCTCTTTGTTATATCCAAGCAGATGCTCAAACCTCTTTTATTATCTAATAGCAGACCCTGATATTTATGTTCATGAGTTGCATTGAAAATAAATTGGTCTATTTTCTGTACTGCACCTACCATTTTATGGTTACCAAAACACATAATGTTTGACTTATATGGGTTTATGTCAAGTTTTAAAGTAACAAAGTGTTTAATAGCATAAGACAGAGCTTGTTTAAGTCCTACCAGAGTCTGAGAAATAAGGATGATATCATCCACATAGCCTAACAATTGTATGCAAATATTGCCCACCATTGGTGTAAATGTATCCACCTTCTGCAAGGAATTGGTGAGAGTGTATATGTGTGTATATATATATATATATATCTATATATATATATATATATATATATACACACACATATGCTGAATAACAATGGAGCTAATAGACATCCCTGCTTTACACCCTTCTAAATATTAATGCTTTTAGACAATATGCCATTAGTGTCCACTCTGTTATATGCCATGCTATTTTTCTGTATTAATTTGAACACCTCGAGAAGTTGATTATTAATATGCAGTTTTCCTAAGATCTCCTATAAATCAGGCTCATCAACATTGTTAAAAGCACTATTGAAATCCAAAAAGGCCAAATATACATTTTGCCTCTTACCCAGAACTATTTACTCCACAGAGATGTTATAATAAATAAACAATCTCAGGTTTTCCTATGCCCTTTCTAAAGCCAAATTGATATTCTGAAAACGTTTTTTTGCTCAGTCTCCCAGTCTTCTAATCTCATTTTAGCTCCCATGTTGTTTGCAGTGTATATGCTGCCATTGGGAGAAATCATCAGGTGATACAGTCTGGGTTTCCACTACTATGCAGATGATACTCAGCTGTATATGTCCTTTCTCCCCAGTCAGGGTGATGCACTCTCTGTGCTTAATAACTGCCTTGTGGAGATCAGACTTTGGATGAGTTCCAGCTGGCTGAGACTCAATCTGGATAAGACTGAGGTATTGGTTGTGGATCCAGATCATCCGGGGATGGGTTTGGGAGCTGGACAACCATCAGGTTTGTTACTTGGTGGTATACCACTCTCTACCTCTGATCAGGTGCGAAATCTGGGCATTATTTTTGGCGATGGTTTGACCCTAAAATCTCAGGTGTCAGCTGTTGTCAAATCCTCTTTTTACCATCTGAGGAATATTGCCTAGGTGAAACATCTGGTTCCTCCGGGGGATCTTCCAACATTGGTCCACGCCTTTGTCACTACTCGTCTGGACTACTGCAATTCCCTCTACCTAGGGCTACCAGGGGTTGATATCTGCCACCTCCAGCTGGTGCAGAACGTGGCAGCCAGGCTTTTGACTGGGACTTCTAGAACCAGTCACATTACGCCTGCGCTCCGCAAACTGCACTGGCTGCCTGTTTGGTGATGGATCACCTTTAAGGTTGGTTTACTAACCTTTAAAGCTCTACATGATCAGGGACCCAGTTACCTGAAAGATCTCCTGATTCCCTACTGCCCCCTCCGTCCTCTCCTTTCCACCAATGAGGGATTGCTGGAGATTCCCAGGGTTCGATTAAAGACATCAGGATCTCGTGCTTTTGCTTTTTCACCACCAATCCTGTGGAATCCTCTACCTCATTGGTTGAGAGAATGTCCAACCATCGATAGTTTTAAGGTTGCTTTGAAAACATATTTATTTAATTTAGCATACTCTAGTTAGTCATGGCTGACTTTTAAATGTTTGGAATTTTTATTACCTTGTATATGTTTTTGTACAGCGCCTTGGATTTAAAAGGTGCTATATAAATAAAGTTGAATTGAAAAAAAAAATTGAAATTGAATTGAATTGAAAAACTGACTAAAATGATTCTTGTGAAAATTTTAATTCCAGTACACAGGAGACTTATTGGCCTATAATTTGAATGGTCATGTGAATCACCTCTTTTATTCAAGGATACAGTTACTCCCATATACTATTTGGATGACAGTTAAAAACTAAACAAAATATAGTTAAACATAGGTAAAAAAAATTAGCCCGTTATCCAGATGCTGCCAAGTATACTTTGACCAGTATATCATCAATGTCAGAGTCTTTATTATGATTATTATTATTTTTTGGTGAATGTGTAGCCTCCAGTATTTCCCCTTCAGTTATTCTAATTGGTGATTCTCCAGCTTTAACTTGGCTTACCTTGACATATCCTATTAGGGCACCTATTTCATGCAGAGTGGAACCCTGAGGAATAATCATTTATTTTCTGAGAAGAAATTTTCCCATGTCTTACTGTCAATTTTGGCCAAAATATTTCTATCTCTGTTGTTAGTCCCTTCCGTGAACATTTCCCAAAACATTTTACTGTCTTTTTGTTGAATAGCATCCTCCTATTGGCCCCATAATTGCATATTGTAATCCCGTTTTTACTTTTTATTAACTCCCCATATTATTTCTGTAATATGAATAATGCTTTATAATATTCAGGATTTGGATATCTTGTATTTCTCCACCTTTTTGGCTCATTCTTTTTTCATTACTATACATTCTTTGTCAAACCATTTATTTCTATTTGAAGTGCTCCTGATATGTGTCTCCTAATTTCTCCAGCAAGCAAATTAAGAAGTCCAGTCAGTGTCAGTGGATCAGTAGGTAGCACACTCGCATCTGAGGCTGGGAGATGAGAGGGCTGTGGGTGCAGTTCCCACATCTGGCACTTGGGTTAATATCGCAATACTGACACTGTAGTGCAGCATGAGGGTGGTGTTGCACTTCTGAGGTGCTGTCTTTCGGATGAGACATTAAACTGAGGTCCCATCTGCCTGGATTGGTGGTAGTTCAGATGGAAGCTAAAGATCCCATGGTACTTATCGAAAAAAGAGTAGGGGAATTTTTATTATAACTTCAAAATCAGTAAACAGAAAACAGTGTTATCTCACTCAAAAGTACACAAATCATAAGAGAAATCAAATAAGTTATTATAATCGTACATGTTCTATTGTACATTAAAAAAATTATGTACGACCGAAATGAAAACAGAATACTGAACACCCCACCCCCACACACAAAAAGAGGAACGGGAAGTTTGATCAAAATGTAAAAGAACACACAGACCAATTAATATCACGTCTTACAGAAGCAGAAAAGGAAAAATGAAATCAAAATACAGTATTACATCATACTTTAAACCATACAAAAATGAAAATAATGTAAACATAACCCCACCTCCTCCCCACAAAAAAAAATTGGGGAATTATCTAATCACAGCGTTAAAAACCCTACAAAGTAGTGCTTTATACTTGAAACCTGAAACAGAAATAAATTACTTTAAGCATTCCCTTAATGTAAAAGAACAGAAAGAAACACAAGTTGCATCATGCAAATCATAGAAAAGAACACACGAATCAAACAATAGCACATCAAAAATCTAACTGCATTTATACCGAAATCGAAGATCTTTCATTGTACTGCATCTATCTATTCTATGTGTTTCCATCTGGATTGATACTGTATTTGAGAAATTACTTTTTTCTCCATGTGTTTAGTTTCTAGCAACATTCTTTGAATAAGCCAAAAGACTTGTACTGCCGAAGTTTCTCTTTTACACAGAAAGAATTGACAGCAGACATGCCAAATATGGTATTTTAGCAAAAGCAAGATTAAATGAACTGTACCCTTGTCATATTTAATCCATGCATGAGGTAAAAGACCTAGAAATAAAATGTATTTAGTGAGCAGTTTAAAGGGTGATGCAGACCATTTTGAATATAAAAGTGACCAAAAACGAAGAATAAAAGGGCACTCAAAATACAGATGCTCCATAGTTTCCAAGATCCTAATGCAACTTTCACTCCTAGGGCAAATCCTTTCTGATTTATCCTTATGTTTGAGATTATTCTTCACATTGAGCTTCTCATGGGCAATCAGTCACAAGACATCCCACATCTTACCATGCAGCCTTCTAATCCCCAACATGTAACCAATCTGAGTTAACTCCATTGGATTTTTGGAGTTTTCAAACCAGAGGTATTCAATATAAAATTTCAGAGTATAGAGAGGCTCGGAACAAGTGCACTTGGGCTGTTCGCAAAGCCAAAGCAGAGTACTATAAATCCTCCTTAACCTCCTCTTGGGGATCAGGGCACAAGTTCTGGAACAATATTAAGGAAATATGTGGTAAGGAACCTAACCCGGTTCCTACTCAGGTCATGGTTGATGGGTCCTTGACCACAGACCCCACCCAGATCACTGCAGTCTTCAATAATGCCTTCACTAACCTCAGCCATGTTCTCCCTCCAAATTTCCATGATCATCCAGCATCTACTGCATCTACCTCTCCCCGGAGCTCCCCCTTTTTATATGCACCATATCACCCCTAAGTCTGCAGAACTGTACCTTAAAACAGCCCTTAGCCACTCTTCCTCCATCTCTGACTCCCTTGATTTGAAACTCCTTCATCTCACCCTTAACGGGGTACTCTACCCCATTACCCACATTTTAAACCACTCCCTATGTCTAGGTAAATTCCCTTCCAAGTGGAAATCCGCCTCAATCACACTCATATTTAAATGAGGGGATCGCTCCATTGCAAATAATTACTGCCCCATCTCCATACTTCCACCCCCTCTCCAAGGCCTTAGAGCGTATTGTTTCTGATCAGCTCACTGAGCACCTCAATAAATACAATCTTCTCTGCAAATAACAACATGGTTTCCACAAAGGACACAGCACTATTACTGCCCTTCTTGAACTTACCACACACATACACTCTGCACTGGACAAAGGTCACATCACCGGTGCGATCTTTATAGACCTCACAAAGGCAATCGACACCGTCAACCACTCCCTTCTTCTAACCACTTTGACCAACCTGGGTCTCTCTTGGGATGCCTTGGGATGGTTTCCTGACTACCTCTCGAACTGGACTCAACAGGTGAAAATTGGTAATGCACTATCCAACAAATCTCCTGTCCTCTCTGGTGTCCCACAGGGATCCATACTGGGTCCTCTACTTATTAGCCTCTTCCTAAATTCCCTTCCTGAGTCCTGCCCCAGCAACCTATTACTATACGCGAACGATGCTGTCATCTTCTCCTACAGCCCTGACCCCCTTCAACTTCACTGCTCCCTCCAGTCCTCCTTCAACAGTGCCAAAAGCTGGTTCACTGCACAACACCTTATTCTTAACTTTAAAAAAAACAAAGTTATGCTATTTGCACACCCACAGAATACCAGAAAGGGGCTTTTTGCTCAAGTACTAACATAAAATCAGTCTCCCCTGGAGCAAGTGGACTCATTTAAATACCTGGGCATCACCTTGAACACAGGGCTTAACTATCATGAGCATATTCACCATCTATCTAAGGCCTTCAATGTTAGGCTTGGGCTTTTGCACTGCTTCAAACACTGCTTTACCTCTGGTGCCCTCAGGCTCACTGTCTCCTCCTCAGTCCTCTCTCTGCTTGATTATGGCTTACTGATACATGGGATGGCAAGCACCTCAGCCATGGTTAGACTCTGTCACTCCCTAAACAAAGCTTGTCATCTCATATTGGGATGTGATCATCTTACCAATACCTGTTTGCTTTATAATGCTACCAGCTGGCTTAATCTCGACAACAGAATAAGATTCCACACCTGCATTATGGCAAAAAAATAGCCCTAGGCCTCTCCCCTACTGGGATCTCCCCCTTAATCCACCCAGACATTAAGGTTAAGCACACCCGTAGCTCAGACAACCATCTCTTATTGATTCCCTCCTGCTGTACCTCTCAATTCCAAAGGTCCTTCAGCTACAGGGCCCACTTGTGGATGGACAGCTGACCCACCTCACTGCTAAATAAACAAAGACTTGGACAATTTAAAGCCCACCTTAGGGTCCACCTCCTATCCTCAAGTACCTGTGCTTCCAATTGAACTGTGCCCTCTCCCTTCTCCTTATCCACTGACAATGGCCACTGCCCTGCCTCTTCTTCCTTAGTGCCCAATCTGAGTCTCCCTGGCATTGTTATATATTTTTGTTGGATATGTAATCTGTAAATAACTGTATTAAGCAACCCTAGTACTTGAATGTTAGCCTTGGCTGTTCTTTGTAACAATCTGATCTTTATTCTCTGAAACAATCATTGTAATGTTTGTCTGTATCGAATCTATGTGATGTGGAACCTTTGTAAATGAGTCTATGACTCAAAGGTATTTTTCCAAATCTGAAATAAACAATAAACAAGAACTACAGATGCATAGAAGTCCTTTTGTGTCACAAGCCTCAGCTGACTAGCTGAAACCACCCACGTTTTCAATTTCCCAAAAGCATATTTCAGATAGTAGGGTAACTCAACTAGGGATTTTTGTTTTGGAATAAGGCCAGTGGAATCCCAAACCAGCAACCAAGGCCCGATTTGGTCCCACAACCAAGGATGCCATAATTTACTACTGTTTTGACCCATAGATTTAATATTATGATAGATAAACATAGAAAAAACAAACTAGTAGCTGTATCATCTGTAAACCCCATGTCGGGATAGACAAATAAGTAACCCCCCTTTTAATGGGTTTCAAATGACTTCCCCATAGACATTGAAAAAAAGAGCTATACAAGGTAGTCTCAAGTTGCTTAGGTGGAGGAAAGACTATATTTAAATGCAGGAACAGTGGTAATAAAAAAGTTTTAATCATGAACACCCTTTAAAGTTTTGACATATGTCAAGCATTCCACCTTTTTACTTTAGCCAATCCTTCATTCAATAATGAAAAATTATAAAAGCACATGTCCCCATGACCAAAATAAACCCCCAGAATTTTTATAGGCTGTCTTTGAACAGGTAAATTAAAGAATTCTGACACTGAATCTGGGGTGTCTCCTATTGGGAGACGCTGACATTTATGTAGATTAATGCCCAATTTAGTAAGCCCTAAAAATAATTGAACAACAGTAGCAGCCATTTTGCAAGATGCCTGATCCACCAGTATCAGGCACACATCATCAGCATAAGAAATGCTTTCAATTTCTGCATCCTCACTGTGTACGGATAAGAATACTATGTCTTCTTGTATTTGTAAATAAACAACAAAGGATTCAATACTAAAATATACAGAGACGGGCTCAACGGGCACCCCTGCCGGACTCCCTGGGAGATCATTCTAAATGACCCCAACCAACCATTCACATACAGTTTAACTTTTGCATGCAAATAATACATCTTAATCCATCCAATAAAACAATCAGGAAACCCATATGACTGAAGACATGCCCATAAATACTCGTGACTAACCTTGTCAAAAGCTTTAGCTTGGTCAAGACATAACAAAAACCCTCTAAGTTTCTCACTTTTCCCTTTTTCCATAATTTCCCAAAGAAGTATTAGAGCATCATGTATTTTTCTCTCAGGTACTACACAGAACTGAGATGGAAAAATAATAAATACTATCCAAAACTACTACAAGTCTATTATTTAATATTTTTTCCCAGGATTTTGCAATCTACATTCAAAAGCATGATTGGTCTCCAGTTTTCTAGGAGACTTTTTTGACTATGCTCATATAGAAATATAATTAGGCCTTCATACATGCTCTGAGAGATCTTATTGGACTGTAAAAATTGTGAATAAATAAGAGCCAACTCCTTAGGCATATTTAGGAATAGTTGTTGAAAAAATTCACAGGACAAGCCATCTGGCCCCGGGGCCACCCCACACCTTAAAGCCCTTATAACTGTGGCAAGTTCCAGCTCTGTCACATCCTGAGTCAAGGATGAAATAAGCCCCTGCAGAATCTGAGGAAGATTACTGGAGTGCAACCAAGTCTCAATCACCGACCCTGAAACCTGTACCGAGTGAAACATAGAGCTGACATAGTCATCCATTACTGCCAGGATCTCCGCCTTCTTATATAATAGTTTTATTTAATCTCCGAGTATTACAGGAATCAAAAGGATTAACACACCCCTGGACCCCATTTTGATCAAATTTCTGTTTGAACTCTAAGGATTTCATTCTATTAAATTGTAAATCTAGCAATTGGTCTTTGACTTCTTTAATTTGCTCACTAAAGGTCTCCCCAGTATCCTGTTGCATTTGGAGTAACCCAAATAACTGGCTACGAAGTTCAAAATATTTGTCCTTTTTTTGCTTCCCATTTAGTTGTCCCATAAGTTTGAAGTAATCCTGGAAGTACTATTTACTGTCCTCCCACCATAAGGGTAGAGAGTCATAGAGGAATAATACAGATTGTCTAGCCGCAATCAGAAAATTAAATCCCTCTAGAATCTCTTTATTCTCCAACAGACCATTATTCATTCTTCAGTACCCCTTCCCTCTAGAAGTACCAGCAAAATCAGAAATCATCACAGCCAGTAGGCAGTGATCAGAAGTTGCTACAGGTATCACAGTTTTATTCTGAACTGGTAATGTGGGAGTGATAAACCAGAAATCTATCCTGGTGGAGATTGAGCCTCTGTAGTAAGTACATGGGGCTTGTCCAGGACTATGCTCAAAGACATCCACTAACCCTGTGTTCCTTAAAACATGGTTTAAATAAGAAGCATCACAATAATTTTTGTAGTTTTCAACCTCTTCTTGTGTAAATCTACTAATATTAAAATCTCCCCCAAATAAAACATTTTTTGAAGTGTATACATTTGGGAGAATTTTTTCCAGTAAATCAATTCTAGCTGACTTCAGCTGTGGGGCCCACACATTAATTAAGCGGAAGGAAATCCCTTGTAATGTAACATCCACCAACAATGCTCTACCTGGGACAATACCCACTAAATGAGTGATCTTAACATTTTGCTCTAAGAAACAGATACCCACCCCACTACAAGTGTCTGCCCCCCCGACCAAAAAATAGATCCCCACACCCATGCATTTGTGGCAGCTCAGTTATCAGTAGGAAGTAACAATTTGGTGTCTTGAAAATAGACAATGTCATACATAGAATCAAAGAAAATTGAGAAGGTAGCCAACTTCTTTTTCTCTGACAAAATACTATTGGTGTTCAAGGAGGCTATTTTAACTTCATAATGCCTCATTTAGTTAAACCAAGTTTCAGGGGATCTCTTCAAGGCACTTTTCTGGATGAGGCCCTTACACCCATCCATCTTTTCTTTGTTCTAGCAAAAATAGAATCTCTCTCTGTAGGTCACTATCTGACTGGACATCAGCCTGGGACGACGCCCAGGAGGCAGTGTCCAAGTCTCCTTCCCCCTTAGACAATCCTTCCTGTAGCACAGCATAGGAATTAGTCAACTGTACAACTTTCACAGCGGGAGGGGTAACCCTCTTACCCATTTTCCTCTTCATTTTGGAATGCACCACCTTAAAATCTGCTGGTTTGTCCCCCAGTGAAGTCGGGGGGGGGGCATTTCCGTAACTACTGGAACACCCAATGCCAGACCCGAAATCACATACGATGGAAGAATAGGTGTATCCTGTGCTGTAGATTCACCAGCAGAGGGGTCTGTCAATAGGCCAGATGTGGATACAGGCCTAGTGGAGGGTATGGGCCCAGGGGACCTAAACCCCAGGGCAGATTTAGTTTTTGCAATGTACAGATCCTGTGCCCCAAAATCAGCTTCCTCCATATTATGGGATGCCCAAGGACAGTCTGAGAAGCAATGAACTTCAGTATCACAAAGGTTACATTTTTGTGGATATCGACAATGAAACCCAGAATGGCCCTCTTCTCCACACTGAGGGCATATAAGGACATCACAATTAGGGCTTATATGTCTGGCAGGCCTGCATTTGAAACATTTGTGTGGCTGACCAGGATAAAAAATAAAACCCTTTGGGGAGGTGCTATAAATCATTACCCTTATACAATTTTATTTTGATCCTCCAACCCCCATTCCAGAACCCTTCACTATCAAGTATGGGCTCAGAGGTGCCTTGTAAAGTACATTTTTTCTCCAACCAGTAGAGAATATCCATTATATTAACTCCTTTATTTTGGAATAACACTGTGATGACACGGAAAGACTGCTTAGTAAGGGGAATGACTTGACATGGAGTCCAGAGAGGGTTAGTTTTTTGGGACACATATTTTCCCCAGAATCATTCAAGTAAGTCTGGGGTTCTAAAGCTGATATCTAATGTACTTTTGCCAGAGGCATAAATAAGTGCATAGACATCCGATGGTGTGAAGCCCAGGGATGTTTTAAACAGAGATCTGCCAACATAAAAATTATCTGGCAGAGACTCCAAGGCCCCCAGATAGCAGATATGGTTTGCATTCCATCTTTTTAGCCAATTCAACAGGCTTCTGAAATAAACTAGCAAAATTCTGGGCCTTCTCTGGTTGGGGAGTATCTTTACTAGATTCCCCCCAGGCTCAGTAGCAGGTTCAGCACTGGAATCAGTGACTGGTGCTTGGGAAATGGACTGCCCCTGTGTTTGCAACAAGGAGGAAAAAGAAATAGTACCTGAGGCCTCAGCCTGCTGCTGAGGTGCCATTAAGTCCATACCACAAGGTCTGTTGTGACTAGTAACCAGCTGTGATTCCTCTGAAATACTACCCAGTACTGCACAAACATTTCCGCTGGCATACGACAGCTCAGGAACCCAGATGCCCTCTGAATTTTGTAGCCAACCAGCTCTTTCCAGTGCACTTTCCAGCAACCACCTCTCGTTGTCCGTGACTGGGTCTGGTTCAGAATCAGCTGGTGGAGCAGCTAACTCAGGAGGCAATCCTGCCGAGACAATAAATACCTTCGCTGCCGTATTCTGAAGAGCTCCTAGTGAGACCTCCTGAAAGCAATTCCTTTTTCTTTCCTCTTCATCTTGATGGGCCTTCACTTCATTTATTTGAGATTCCACATTTTGTAGTTCCTTCTGAAGTATAGCTCTCTTCTCAGAGAGTGATAGGCAAAGACTGATCCCGACAGTCAGTATCTAGATACAAATCCCCCAATTCCTCCAGTTCCAAAACCATTTGTTCCAAAACTGTGTTGCCATTGTGGATGTCAGCAGCACCTTGCTGCTCAACAAGTATACAACCTGCCTGCACCTCAATCTCTCCAGGACTAGAGACCTCCATCATTGCTACAGTGGTTGCCCCTACTGGACGTGTAGGGGAATCTTCCCGGTGTCCTGTACAATTTCTCCCATTCACTAAAAATACCAACAGCTTAATCTGGTTCAGTTTCTGTTGCTTACCATTTGTATACCCCCTTCCCCTGGTCACACCTGAAAAAGGGACTTCTAGGCCCAGTGGGCTTACCAGATCAACAAAATTCAATTAATAAATAAATAAATCTACAATATTTGTAAACACACACAAAAATAAGTCAGTAGAATTACTAATTGCAATGTCCTAGGGTGCTATTTGTTTTTGTAATATATTTGCCAAATAATCATATGCTAGATCTGGTGATACGGGAGTCTGTCTTATTTTCTTTTTATTATATAGCAACATATCTTTATTAGGTGTCCCTATAACATATGTACAGAACTCCCTAGTCAAAGGATGGTTAAGATTTAGCTGTAAACTTAAATGTATGTGATTATTATCCCAACCATCTTTAATAACCAAACTATACACGTTTGCAAAATCGAATCTATTAACTGCAAGTAAGTCCAGTAAAGTACTTCTTGTTTTTGTGGGAAACATGTATCTCCCATCGCAGTCACCTTTGATCCTGACATTGACAATTCTCAGTAGATTTTTCTCACAGAGGAAAATTAGACTTTGTCCATTTAACTAACATTTTTCTCCATCTAGGTCCTCATGTGAGTATTTTATATGTCATCCAAAGGCCAATTCTATTATTTCACATCTTGACAATCCCCTATTTTCTTGTTAAAGTCTCCAACTAAAAGAAGCATAGCTTCTGGGAATTCTCCCTCAACAAAATCTAAAATGTCCATCAAAATTACCAAAAGGGTCACCACCTTTATATGTGATGCTAGAAAGAGGAATGTAAGAGTTAATAAGTACCAATTCTGTCTGATTTAAATGTATAATAGGAACACATAAAAAGTATGGTTCCCCAATCTCTGACTTATTGGACTCTTTAAAAGATTTAGTAGAGACAAGTGTCATTAACCCTCCATTGGCGCTTCCCAGTTTATTGCTTTTGCTTTCATTGCACTTAAAAACTGAATAACCCTATAATGCCAGGCTTTTGTCTTGAAGCCACATTTCTGGAAAAAGAACCAGCTCACAGGAAGATATCTCATTTATTTAAGCCAGATCAATATACTTATTCCCCCAGTCAACAGTATTCTAGATTATTAATGTCATATGTCAATCTAACTGTATATTTGCGTCTGAGCTTTTAAGCCCCAGTGAGGTATCATCCTAATTTGTTGTTTCACCCACTGAAGTCTTACATTCAGACTCTGCTTATGATAGTATAATACTGCTTTTTATCCTTGGCCCCTCTGCCTTCTTCCTCTAATTTCCTTTCTCAGTCTCCCAGGTGTAAATTCTTCATATCCCTCAAGAGAATAGATTATTTCAATTGGTCTTACATATTCTGTTATTCTTAACTGATTCTTGGGAGGAACCTCCTGTAACCTCCTCCCTCCTCAGGCTTACTGACTCCATCCTTTCAGGGATGGATGATAGCATGATTACCTCGGCCATCTTTGTCGACCTAGCCAAAGCTTTCAGCACTGTTTCCCATCCTCTGCTTCTTGATTCACTCTTCTCGGCTGGCCTTGCTCCATCAGCCACCAACTGGTTTAAATACTAACTCACTAGCAGGACCCAGTCAGTGAGAATCCTTGATTCCATCTCCCCTCCACTCCCCAACACTGGTGTCCCTCAGGGCTTAGTGCTTGGTCCCCTACTTTTCTCCATTTTACTTAATGAACTTCCCACAGCCTGCTCATCCTCTTCCATCCACATGTACGCTGATGATACTGTTTTGTACAGTTCCGGCCAAAACCCTGCTGCTGTGCAAACCAGCTTACAGCATGGCTTCAGCCAAGTTCAGCTCTGGTTTGCTTCTCACCAACTTTTTCTAAATGCCAAGAAGACAGTCTCAATGACCTTTGGCACCAGGCAGAGACTCTCTAGGCTCCTGGCCCTACCCATCTTCCACACCCTTGATGGGACCATCTTGGAGGACAGCTCCTCATTTTGCTATCTGGGAGTTTGGCTGGACCAGCACCTCAACTTCTCTGTGCATATCGATGCTATCCTAAAGAAACTGTGCCCCAAGCTTGGTGCTCTGTACAGGAATTGTAGTTGCATCCCACTGACTGCGAGGCTCACAATTGTCCAGAAGATGATACTCCCCATCTTTGACTTCTGCGACATAGTCTATGATGCTGCTCACAAATCTTGCCTGACCAAGTTGGGCACTCTCTTTAACTCCTTCTGCTGCTTTGCTATCGACTCCCCTTCCCGCGCCCACCACTGTGAACTCTGTCACTCTCTAACCTCCCTTCCACTGTCTCACAGATGCATCTCTCACTGTGCCAAACTAACCTACAAATTCTGGTTCAGGGGGCTCCCCATCTCTCATCCTCTCTGTCCACTCCACCTCCCCCCCCCCACTCTCTCAGATTAAATGACACCCGCACCTTGATGGTCCTTCGCCGATCCACCCTCATTGGTCAGACTGGTTTCACCCATCGTTTCCCTAAAATCTGGAATTCCCTCCCTCTGAAATATGACACTCCTCCTCTAACTACTCCCTTACCTCTGCCCTATACAGTTACCTTTCTCTCAGCTGTTCCTGCTTTAACCCACCTTAATACCTGTCCCTAGTTTCTGCCTTCCTACCATGACCTCCCCCAGCAGGGTTCTCAACATCCTGAAGGGGGAAATCAAGAAATGGCTACCCTTTCTCCTCATATTCAGTTCTTGCCTCCCCTTCCCTTCTCTACCTGCCCTTCTGGGTCACCAGTGTGCACAACCTAACCTCATCCTTTTTACTCCAACAGCACTTGCATACTACCTCGAGCTTGCTCCTGGTACACTCATGCACTGTAAATGGTTCTACAAGTTCTCTATGTTCATATGATCTTTTGTATGATTTTGGACATGTGCTGTAATTTACCCAATGTTTCTGTACTGTTTATTGTACAATGCATTGTGTTTTAACTGTTGCACAACCTTACAATGTTGTACTGTTGTACTACCGACATTCTATTTGTAACTGATCATACTTCACAACCCTATGTAACCCCTCCCCCCAGGTCGCACCGTGAGACAAGCAACTTGTTGTTCAGTGTTCACTCCTGGCGAAACATTTCAGTAAATAAAATAAATAAATAAATAACCTCACTTTGCTCTTGCCCATTTTTTACTAGTCCTTTTTTGCTCCACATGTCCAGAATTCCTTTGTTGAACTAATGCTTCCATTTATTTTTACTTTTCTTCATCAATGTACTTACAGTAACATCCAAAGTAACCTCCATAAGTTTAAATTCTTTACTGGCCTTAATTAATTATTTTCTACTCTATGGGCTTCGTAATTTGACATGCAGGATTCCAACCCATTCTTTATGTCTATATCTATATATTGTCAAATTTTTCCATTTGAAGTTATTTCCATGAACACCTTTGCAGATAATATAAATCATTATTTTCAATGCTTCTGGTGTTCCATTTCTAACATTCAGAATCCCCTTTAAATATACTGTAGGTAGCCTAAGTCCTAAAGTAATTTCCCTTTCCTTCCACTCCAGGGCTTCGGCCAAGGAGTCACAAGAGTCTAGTAACTTTCCAATATTTTGTTGTCCAACTGGCAAACTATGCATCTTAGTGGCGTGTGCAATTGTTTGACTCTGCCTATCCTTTCTTAGCTTACTACATTCTCCTTTCTGTTGTCCTTCCTTCTTTTGCATCTCCTTACAATTCTCCTTGTTTGACCTTTAATTTAATTTTTATTTATTTATTTAAACTTTTGTTTTCCAGGTAGGCAATATGAGCCAAGGCCCATTTTCAAATGTGACCCGGGACCATGATAAATACAGTCAAGATGTTAATACAATATACAGACAATAAATATGACATGTAAAACAAACATTAAAAGAAATCACATATCAAAGCCTTCCCTGAACCTGATACTTAGTGCCTTTCAATAATAGTTTAATAGATTGTTTTCCACTGTGTTCGTTCATTTGCCTAACCAGCTTAGTTATTTCCCTGGCCACTTTTTCTGCTATGTCCTTTGTCATTCCCTTTATTAATTCTTGATTATTTAACACCTTACCAGTTGAGCTGACTTGCTTTTTTTATTTAACATCTTACCAATTAAATTGACTTACTTTTTAGTGTTTCCTGTAAATATTTTTCTTCCTCATTATTTTTATTTTTCTGGTTAGGTTCAGCCAGTAGTATCAATAGTGTGACCATTTGTCCTAAAACCTCATTATTCTGTTTCAGTTTGTTTTTATTATCTTCCAATAGAACTGGCACCAGTTGCATATCTGCCTCCTGGTTATGGTGTCTGTTTCCCCTATCTTTTTGATGTTGTATCTTCCCCACTATATTGGAATCTGTTTCAATATTTTGCCAGAAGTGTGGTATATTGGGGTAAGGGGGGGGGGCTACAATCCAAGCTAAGTCTGGCCACATATGGGGAAATAAAAAGTTCCACATTTTGTAGAAAATATCACTTTTTTCCCCTGCTGCCCTCATTTTCTGTCTGACAGCTACTATCAAAGCCATTTGCCACATGGCTAACCTCAATATCTTTATATGCCACTAGGATTTCCTTTCATTTTTTATCCCCTTTCATATTCCCTAGAATGTGATGTCCATTTTCATCAAAATCAGTTGGTAACCTTTCATGATCCAGTTCTCTAATTTCAATCAAAAGAGGATGCTCTAGATCTGTCAGCAGGAATCTATCTGTTCTAATGGGTAATTATGCACCATTAGGGAGAAAAGCCCTTTTAATACATGCACAATTATTACCATTAACTAACTCAGTTTTGTTGTTACCCAGTGTAACAAAATAATTCATTTATTCATGATTATGTTTATGAAAGGGTAAGGGTGGTGGCAACGTTATTTTTGTTTTAAGCTCTAGTAAATGGTTTGTTAATATTATCTGGTTCTGCATTTTTCTTTTTGAAAGGCATTATGTTAATTAAATTAATTGAATCAGAGCAAATAGTAATCATAAATAATGAAGACATTAACCTTCAAAGTCCAACAAATCACCTAAAAGGTTAGAGTAGAGTATGTCACCAAAAATGTTACAGAGAAAAAAGTGAACCTCTAATAAAAATAAAAAAATAGAGAACAATATAAATATAAATATAGTCAGTTCATGTGTAAAAAATCAGTCCACGTAGAAAAAAGTCCTTAATAGTTCTTTTTCTTTTACTTTTAATTGCGCATTTGACCTGCAGAGCCAAAGTTCATCCATCAAACTTTTTCACAGTCTGCTGAAAAATGGACATCGCCAAAAGTTTTAGTGACCATGGACAATTTGCCTTTTTAACAAAGGCCCAAATAAGCTTGCTCAGGGCCTCCACCATAAGTCAACTAGGTACACTACAACTACACTGACATACTAAAAGAACTTAACCTTTATTCCACTGAATATTGAAAAATAAGAGGCGACCTATTCCAGACCTTCAAAGCCTACCATAATGATGTATTATTGGAAACACTAGGATTGGTTAGACACAGGACTGCTAATAATTGTACTAGATCTCACAATTACAAATTACGGGGTGAAGTTAATAAAACCCAACAAAGCAGTCAATGGTTTAATCAAAGAATAATAACCATATGGAACACCTTGCCTAGAAATGTTGTGGAAAGTGTTAATATGAATTCCTTCAAAAACAGTATGGATAAAATTCATGGGTGACAGGAAATATCTTTTCCATCATTAAGCTGAATGGTGGCAAGTTATATAAAGGGATTCGATCCTTTGAACTTGATAATCACTATGAACCTTTTGAGGCAGTATAGTTCAGTGGTTTAAGGCTCTGAACTGCAAATCTGGAGACCTTGGTTTGAATTCCACAGCCTCCGCTTGCATACTGTGTGACCCTGAGCAAATCGCTCAACTTCCTTGTGCTCCCAGATCACACCTGTAAACAAGCATTCAGTTTAGTGTGTGTCGCCTCCTAAAAAAAAAAAAAGAACCTATGAACTTGTTGGGAACACTAAGTATAAAAAACAAACAAGAATAGAGAGAAATCATCAAAATAAGAGTACCAGAAAGTGAAAAAATATGTAAATTATACCAAATTAACTATATCGCCTTCTGCAAAATCATGTCAAAAAAGAAGCTTACTTCTGTCATGTAATACATCAGCAATGTTTATCAGTTCTACTGCAACTGGCTCCAATAACACCTTTCCACAGTTCAGTAAAAAATATAAAGATTTGCTTCTAATAGCAAGTTACTGGCACATTAGCTTTTTCTTTAAAAGAAAAAGGTAGTATTTTTTGGTATTAAGCTAGTTTTACCTCAGTACAAAAAGAGAAAAATAAACTTTTGCTGCCAGTAACTATCAGCTGTAACTGCTGGTTGTTTCAAGGCTTGCTGATGCTTGCTGACTCTGTGGCTTTCTGAGTAACACTGTTTTGTGGTGAACAGTGATGCACCACCATGAGCCAGAATGTAACCTACATGTCCACATGACTAAAGTTACAAACCTGACAGGTGAATTCAAAACTAAAGTAATATAAAAAGGAAAAAATAGGTAGGCAAAATAACTACTGTGTAATAAAAAGTCATAATGAAGTAGAGTGACCTTAAACTGTAAATAATCTCATGGACATATTGCCAAATTTATAAAAAAAGAATAGTGAAAGAATCAAAATAGTTGCACTATATAAGATCAGTGGTTGAAATCGTACAGTTCCAAGTTTAATAAATTTGATAGTAATACAGTAAATAAATACTCCTTGCTCACTCAACATCAGCAATGCCATGATTACTGACCCTCGGCACATCGCGGATTCTCTCAACACAGTGTTTACTGACCTGACTGGAGTGCTTCCCCCTGACTACCTGCACCCTGCTGGGGAGCAATCCAACTGCACGCCTCAAGGGGGCTCAATCTCTGTCTTCTACTTCACAAAAGTGTCAGTGAAGGAGGCTTACAAACATATAAAAAAAGTACTAGGCACGATCAGAATGGGGAGTGATGGAGTCGATATGAAACGCCTATCTCTACACTGGATGTCATCATTGTGCCAGTTACAAAACTACTTAACAAATCGCTGGCTCTTGCATAATTCCCCGGGATCTGGAAACAGGCTCTCATGATGCTGGTGCACAAGAATGGTGATATGACATGCACCACCAATTATATGCCAATATTCATCCTCTCACCCTTATCTAAAGCCCTGGAAAACATTGTGGCCAGCCAACTCTATTTCCCTATTGCACTTAAATGCTCAACATGTTCACCTACCTTATAGCAAATTGTGGTGTAGTTTTGTTCCTTGTACTGCTCCAGTGTTATTTTGTTTACCTTCTGCACTGCACTAGCATTGCTGCCTCCTTGTTTCTATGGAAACATTTGCAAATTGGTCTATATACTATTGTCAACCATTTTCTGTACTTGTATCGAAATGTTTCCCTGTATTATTGTATTGTTGTATTGCTGTACTGTACCCTCCAGGGTTGTGCCTGAAAATAGTCATTGCTATGGTTAGTGCACCTACCCAGTAAACAAAAACTAAAGAAATAAATAAATAAACTCACAGATTAAATCAACAAATACAACCTGTTAAGTCCCAACCAACATGGCTTCAGGCAGAATCATAGTACCTCCACTGCCTTTGCTGGACTACACTGACTACTCACACAAGGCACTAGATGAAGGAAAACTAGTGGGGTCAGTCTTCATAGACCTCACCAAAGCCTTCAACACTGTTAGTCATTCTCTCCTCCTGACTCAACTACAGAACCTGGGGGTTGCAACCACTACTGTCTGCTGGTTCAAGAACTACCTAACACACAGAAGCCAATGTGTAAATTTGGGCACACAGTATCTTGCTCCAACAAGGTATCTTTAGGGATCCCACAGGGGTCAATACAGGGGCCCTTACTATTCAGCCTTTTCCTAAATAATCTTCCTGAAGCCAGTGACACTAAACTGATACTTTACACAGATGACACTGTACTTCTCACCAGCAGTTCATCAATAGTTGCCCTCCACTCCAAGCTGCAGGCATCCTTCTACAAGCTGGAAAACTGGTTCTGTAGCCATAAACTTCTATTAACTACAAAAAGACCAAGGTGATGCTCACAGCCAGCCCACAGCACAAAAAGAAACTCCCTCCCCTCACCATCTCCAATAAAGTCAGTGAGATGCTAGAACAAGTTCACTCCTTCAAGTACCTAGGGGTCACCATTGATGACTCCCTCACCTTCACCCAACACATCGACACAGTGGTAAAGGCAGTGAACACCAAGCTGGGTGTACTACATAGTCATAAAAAGTATCTCACTCCAGAGGCCCTCCGTCTCTCATTCTCCAGATCCATCCTTTCAAACATCGACTATGGATTGGTGGGAAGCACCAAGGGAGGTTGACAGTGAAAATGCCAACCTCCCCCACAGTGACGGCACAATACCAATGCACTAATTGTGCTGCCCATGCAGCGAGTGTTTTCTGTGGGGCTTCACCCCCACACACCCCATGTGGGGGGCTGTGCCCCCCGCACCCCCCTGGACTTTAGAATTATCAACTGCAGGTCGGAGTTGGTCTGGGGGTGTGGAACACCGGCAAAAAGCGAAGCACCAAAAAAGGACCATTACAGTGACTGTTGCCCTAATGGTCTTTTTTTGTGTTTCGCCGTTGGGGTGTCAACCTGCAGGGGTGCCCCAGGATTGGTGGTCTACGGCGCAGCAACAGACACTGCACTAAAAAGGATTCACATTGCCCTCAACAAGGCATGTAGGATCACAATGGCTGCAGATCGAAATACCCACATCTGCTCCTTATATGAGGAGACCAATTGGCTGCAACTAAAGAACATGATTATATTACAAACATGTCTCCTTGGAAAAAAAGGCATTAATTGGTAAAACTTCCCCATGCATTTCTAGCATCCTAACACCATGTGCTACCAGCTACATCATCAGAGACAGGATGAGGGAGGCCCTATCAACACCTTTCCATCGAACTGTGCAGGGACAGCGTGCTTTCAGCTATTGGACCCCCTAATGGCTCAATGAAATCCCAATGCACATTCTAAATTCCCAATGCATCTCCCAATTCAAAAATGACCTAAGGCAACACCTTCTTAGTAGGACAGTTTGTGACTGGCACTAGGACCCTAACATCCATAATGTTTACTCACCCACACTCTCCCTCCCCTTCCTTTTACCACCACTCTTCCCCCTTGCCCTATCCCTCTGTCTTCCTCTCCCCCTGTGCCTTTTCCCCCACTGGATCAACCTTAAAACCAACCTACTACCACTACCTCCCAACCTCCTAGACAAAGCCACTTCTTTTGGCTGCCCACTCACCACCCCAGTCTCCCCTCCCCTTGACTCCTCCTCAGACTCTCACACTAGGTGTCACACCTCTTTATCACCTTCGCTACATATAAACACTGTCCTTTACCCTAGTTGAATGCTCTTGATGCTGTACTATCACCATTGGTACTATGAATGACATTGTAACCTTATTTTATACTAGCTACCTACTATTTGAGTATTGTATGTAAACTGTTTGCTATTGTTGTCATTGTCACTGTTTGACATGGAGCCTTTGTAAAAGACAGCTGAGCTCAAAGGTATGATCCAAATCCCTAAATAAATAAAATAAATAAATAAAAATAAATACTATTAGTCCTTATTCCTGATCAGGAAGAGATGGCTTCTTTATTCATCGTCTTTCTCCAGTATTATTGTCACAAAAATGTTGGAAGTTGCCCAGCTATTTTAATTATAGCAAACACATCTTGCTCCTTTCTTGTTCCAACTATTCTTTGCTGTCCCCTCAGTCTTGTTAGCATTCTCCTCTGCAGCACTTCAACTCCACAGTGCTGTCCCATCCCTTCAGACACCGGGCTTGTTGCTCCTCCAGCCTCACACCATATCCTACAATATAACTTCTGCTATAATCTTGTGTACATGCAATACACTTAAAAATATTGAAAAAAAAAATTGCTTAGGCTGCTAGCTCCTCCACAAGTAGTGCAAATGATAACTGAGTGCAGACGTATTTCACAGGGGTGGGCCTCAGTACAAAAAGAGAAAAATATGCACCTCCCTATGAATGCGTAAACCCATGTACACTGTTAATGGAGTTGACCAGCAATGAAATCAGAGAGAAAATGGAAGGCATGGCAGGCAGTACATGATACCCAACCACCGCACCCCCATTAACCTCATCACCAGGGCACAGGATGGCAGCAGTGGATTTCAAGCTTTGGGAGAAAGGTAGCCCTCTCCTCCAGTCCCCATCATGAGGGGTAAACCATGCAGGTACTCTGCTGTCCAGGTAAGCCTGAGGAAATGGCAGTGGAGCTGGAGCTGATGGAGCCAATTCTGCTGTGGCCAGAAGCATAAACAGTATATTGAAAAAATTAAAAGGTGATCCATCCAAATGCTGGCTGGCTTTCCAAGAATGGACCATAGTAAAGACAACAAATTTCTGCATCAAACAAGTGAGCAAAAGCAAGAGGACCACTATGGTTCTCGAAAGAGGTGGCAAAAAAGGAAAGGTTAAGAGGGTAGCATTCAGAAGGTATAAGGAGATGCAAAGGGAGGATAGGGAGTTGTATTGGGGAAACAGAGGAAAGCAGAGAAAGTAGTAAGGAAAGTAAAGTTATAGACTGAAGAACAAACAACAAAACAAATGTATTTGTTCAATCAAAACACCATTACAATAAAATAGAAAATCATATACCATTATGACACCTTACATATACAGTATTAAATAACAATAAATACAGATATTCTAAAACAGCACATTGTTTCTTGGATTTTCATCCATAATACAAAAATACATTAATACAATGCATACTTAAAAGATGTTCTGGTTTGCATCAACATTTCAAGTATAAAAGCAGCTTCTCATTCCACTAGTTTAAAAATTAACTGGATTTCAAATACTTCATTCTGATTTTTGTGATTGCTTCCCAAGTACCTTACCATGTTATATATTGTATGCTCATCACTTGTAGTAAAAAAAGATGTTTAATAGGAGAGTTTGATTTGAGATTGCAATGCCATGTAACAGAGGCTTCAGCCAATTTTCTCTAGCCACATTATACCATGGACACACAAAAATAACATGGAAAATATCCTCCACTGTTGTATCAGTACAAGCACAAAAGACAGAACCATGTTCTGTATCCATATTATATCGAGCAGCCAGTACCCTACTGGGGGAATTGTTCCATTCTAAACGTAGTAAATAACTGTCTCTGTTTTATATTAGTTAATACATCTAGGTAATCCCTATAACAAAAATTAACATCATACTGTCTTAACCAAGGAGCAATCTTAAGATTTGAAATAATGTCGAAATCTAACTTTTTAGCTTGAATCATAATTTTTTTTTGTTACATAGGATTTATATTTGAGACTTATTGTAATTTTTTCCCCCACATATCCTCTTAAAAAGGATAGTCCAGATTCCTCCAAGGTTGAGTACAGACCACTCTACCATTTTGATTTTTTACATCCCATTTCAGTCCATGTTCCCTTTTCTTTTAATGTGAGGACTTGCTGTCTGTTTGGATCTGATGCCAACAGTTTTAACCAATAATTTATCATTCTTGTCTGGGCAAAGGTGGATGGTCTGACTAATCCTACCTTCACCCTAACTAATGCTGCAGGGATGGAGTTATTCAAACCTAAGGAATGCCTCATAAGTTTATTAAGAGGAATTTCTATCTTGTCAAAATTAGCAAATCCCCAGATCTCAGATTGATATAGTGCCTGTGCATAATATTTAGCTTTTAGTGCTGTGACAAATGGTTTGATAGTATTGCCGCCATACTTATGATTAAATGACTTGAGAGAATTAGCTGTTTGTTTAAGCTTGAGGATAAGAGATTCCATATACTTGGTCCATTTACCATAATGCATGTAAAGCAAACCTAAATAGGGATTGGATTTTACCGCACTAAGTCTTTTATATCCTATTTTCCATGTTTTAGTAATTTTGTTGGAACCTAGTATCCTAATTTGACTTTTATTCCTATTAATGCTTAAATTACGTCTACCCGCATAATCCTGTAGAATGTCTAGTTTACTCTGTAACCCCTTCTGAGTAAGGGATAGTAAAATGAGGTCATCAGCATCTGCCAGTACTGGGCATGTTTTGTGCAAAATTTTAGGGGAATCTGTCAATGATTCATCTAGCTCTTTTAATAAATCATTAATATAAATACAAAACAAAGTGGGAGCTAGGACACATCCTTGTCTGACCCCATGGTTAGTGGGTAAAGTTGCAGAGAGTTGTCCAGTTGTTCCTATTTTAACCTGAGCCCAAGTATTATGATAGAGTTCTCTTATAATTGCAATTATGTCTTTAGAAATACACCACTCCCTCATTATTTTCATTAATATATTGCTCGACACAAAATCAAAAGCAGAACTAAAGTCAATAAATGCTAGATACACTTTCTGCTTGCACAGACTAACACATTTTTCATAAAGATGTGATAAAACAAAACAATTAACTACTGTACTAAAGTTTGCTCAAAAACCAGCTTGGAATTCTGACAATCCCCCCAGTGCTTTAATTTCCTCCATTAATTTGGCTTAAGCTATTTAAGAAAAAATCTTACAACAGCTATCTATAATGAAATTGGGCAATACATTTTAGGGTCAAATCTGTTACCTTTTTTGTGTATAGAAATTGTGATGGCCCCCTTCCAAAAAACATAAAATTTCAATTGCCTAACTAGACAATTGAAAAATAACATTAGTATAGCAGCCCAAAAAAGAGGGGAGTCCAAAAAAACTTCTGATGGAATCTGATCTGGTCCTGGAGTTTTATGCTTCTTCATAGCTCTACCAGCTCTACCTGTCTTTTGCCCCCGACCAGGTTAGTGCTCTCTCGGTATTTAATAGCTGCCTCACTGAAATCCAGGACTGGATGAATGCGAGCTGGTTAAAGTTGAACGCCTGTAAGACTGAAGTTATGGTTGTGGACCCGGGTCATGGGACAGGGGGGTTGGGGTCTGGTCAGCCCTCTGGCATATTGCTGGGGGGGGATATGATCCTCACCTCTGAACGGATGCGTAACCTGGGAGTGGTACTTGACGACGGGCTGACTCTTCGTCATCAGGTGTCAGCAGTCGTTAAGTCTGCATTTTACCACCTTAGGAACATTGCCAGGGTGAAACACCTTGTTCCATCCAGTGATTTACCTGTGTTGGTCCATGCTTTTATGACATCTTGCCTTGACTATTGCAACTCCCTTTGCTTGGGGCTTCCTGGGGTTGATATCCGCCGCTTGCAGCTAGTGCAGAACGCTGCTGCAAGGTTAATGACAGGGGTGACCAGAAGGACACATATTACCCCTGTGCTGCGCGATCTGCACTGGCTGCCTATACAGTGGTGGATCACCTTTAAAGTAGGTCTTTTGACTTTCAAAGCCCTGCACGGACTCAGCCCTGACTACTTGAAAGAGCTTCTGACTCCTTACCGCTCCGTGCGACAGCTCCGTTCAGCCGACGAGGGGTTGCTAGAGGTTCCGAGGGTTATATTGAAGTCTTCTGGGGCTAGGGCCTTTTCTGTTCATGGCCCCAACCCTCTGGAACTCTCTGCCTCACCGGCTTAGAGAATGCATGACTGTGGAATCTTTTAAGCTGGATTTTAAGACTTTTTTGTGGAGCAAGGCTTTTGTGGATTGATGCTGCTGTGAATGCTGATTTTATATGTATATTTGGATTTTATGATTCATCTGTACAGCGTCTTGGTGCGTGAAAGGCGCTAAATAAATAAAGCTTTATTATTATTATTATTATTATTATTATTATTATTATTATTATTATAGAGGCAGTTGCTACATATACATCCTGCTGATTATAAAAAGTTGCATATGGTGCAACAGTTCCAATCTCTGGAAAATCATCGACCTGATTTAAATCAAAGAAGATATCTAAATAATACTTTTACAAAATGTCCAGGTGAATATATGTATCTATACCAAGTTTGTAGTTATTTGTTCCTTGGGCTACCAACTGCCAATATGCACATTGGTCATTGCAGTCTATAACATTCAGCATCTTATTCCACTGGGCATGTTGGAATTTCCTTTGCTTTTTCTTTAGTAACTTTTTATATGTTGCTCTTGTTTGATTTAAAAATCAAAACTGTTTATTAGTCCATGAGGCCCTAGCCCTTCTAATTTGTTGTTTTAAATGTTTTTTAGCCAGACAACATTCCCTGTCAAACCAGTTATGTCCCCCCTCTGGCCGTTGTTTAACAACAGTTGAAAGCAGTTCCCTTATTTCCTTAAAACATTGCATCAACTGTTCAGACCATTTAGATAAATTCTAATTAACATATTCTTTATCAGAAAAAAAAACCTGTAACAAGGGGACTTACTCATACGAGCTATGTTGATTCCATCTAATTTTAACATTGTTTCTGATTTCTATGTTATTATAGCTGGACAACACAGGTTCTTGGGCTGGTTGCCTGAAACATAGTACTACAGGGAAATGATCACTATCTGACCTGGTAGGGATACAACATGATTCCCATATATTCATAATATCATTCCAAAAAGCATAGTCAATCACGGAAGGACCCTGCTTGTTATAATGTGTAAAGTTGCCTAAGGTATCCCCTTTAAGCCCCTCTTTAAGAGGTGTTAAATTATAAGGTGCTATGATCTCCAGAAGTTTAAGCCCTCTATCATTAGTCCATCAATCTAAAGAGCTTCTGGGATATTTATGGGCATTCCAAAAATACAAATTTTGTATTTTGTCATTTGCAAAACCATCATGGGTGCCTATCCTGGCATTAAAATCCCCTCAGAGCAAGATTTTCTCACATGCTGTTATTGCAATGGCTCTGTGAATAACATTGTCTAACTCCTCCCATATGCTGTTTCTAAAAAAACTTGGAATTACTGGGTGGTATGAAAACATTAATTAGACAAAATGTCCAAGAGCCTATCTTTAGAAAAAAGGCCTGTGAGAAAGAATTGGTGGATATGAGCTCTGCTGTTATAAGATCCATAATTCTAAACCAGGTAACTAGACCACCAGAAGGTCAACCAGATCTAAAATGCTTAAAGCCAGGGAGGTGAATGTTCAAATAACCATTCAATACAACATAATTTGTTGTCTGATGCCATGTTTCTTGCAAACATAGTATATGAGCTTGTTTTAAGAAATTAACACATTCACTGTCCACAAATTTTGTTAAAAGACCAGCAATGTTCCAGGATGTTAACATTAAATTCTTTTTTTTTTATTCAATATGCTTTATTCCAAATACAGTACAACCAAAGGTGTCATATAATAACAAAGAAGCCAGCATATAAAAACAACATAATAGTGAGCAGAGTTAGAGCTTCATTCTAGATAAACAATAGGTCAATGTCATTACCATACTACAAAACTACATTACGATAATCTTACACTGTAGCACCCCAGTCTTCTGTATCATTCCCATTCAAGCCACCCACTAAAATCTAACCCCATGCCAAGTTCTATAGAGTATAGGTAGGCAAAAAATTGTCCAACTAATTATGGCAGACAAAGGTAATCTATGGTTTCCATACTCTGAGTGAAGCTTCCAGCAGGCCCCATCTATCTAAGTAATTCTGGTTTCTGTTAGATAATGAGGCAATGTGCATTTCCAATTGGAGCACCAGTACCATTTCTTTGTGCCATTCCATTGTTACAGGGAGATCTTTATCAATCCAATGCTTCATAATAATTAATTTTGCCACAGCTGAGATCAAGGTCAGAGGCTAAACTGGACATAGTAGCAATTAGTGAGACGTGGTTTACCAGTAACCACACTTGGGAGACTTCAGTACCTGGCTATGTATTGTTCAGAAGAGACCGAGGTGCAAAAGGGGAGGTGGCCTGTATGTTAATGAAAATATCAAAGCTACAGAAATTCAGAATACACATAAGGAGCCAGAAGAACTGTGGGTCACCCTGGAAACAGGAAATGGGACAGCCATAAGAACTGGGGTTGTCTACAGGCCCCAGACCAGAGGGAGGACATAGACACATTACTGTTAGAAGATATACAAAACATGACAGCTAAAGGGAGGTTCTGATAATGGGAGACTTCAACATGCCAGATACAGATTGGTCAATACCAGCAGGAACATCTGCCAGAACTAGACTCATAGTGGATTCCTGCAGGGGAGGGCCTCAAACAACTGGTACAGCAACCCACAAGAGACAGGGCTATCCTAGATCTAGTACTGACTAACAAAGAAGGGATCACAGATCTCCAGGTAGAAGGTCACCTGGGGCCAGTGACCATCACATGGTATGGTTCAATTTGGCTACCATCTAAATCATCCCATTCCAAGGCAAAAATATGGGACTTCAGAGGAGCTGACTTTGATAAGATGGCCAACAGAGTTAAGCTAGCCCTGGCAAAAAAACACAGGTGAGGAGGTACAGGCAAAGTGGGCAAGCATTAAGGATACAATACTTGAAGCAACATCCCATTGTGTTAGACAGAAAAGGAAGTGCAAAAGAAGAAGGAAACCACTTTGGTTCTCAAATACAGTAGCAGAAAAGGTCAGAGCCAAAAGGCTGGCCTTCAGAAAATATAAGGGAACACAGCGGGATGAAGATAGGGGGCATACCAAACTGCCCTAAGGGAAGCAGGTAAGGCAGTAAGGCAGGCAAAGTCCCAAACTGAGGAAACACTAGCACAAACAGTAAAAGAAGGTGACAAGACTTTCTACAGATACATTAGTGAAAGGAGAAAGTCCAGAGGGGTATTGCTAAGCTTAATGGAGAAAAGGGAGCATGTGAGGAGGAGGACCCTGTAAAGGCATCTATCCTAAATAGATACTTTTGCTCAGTATTCACTGAAGAGAAGGTAGGGCAGGCCCACAGCTCAGCATCATGGACACAGGGGAGGAGGTGAGCTACTCCCTTCACAAAGAAAGGGTCCTACAAGAGCTTGCTAAGCTCAGGGTGGATAAGGCAATGGGACCTGATGGCATACATCCCAGGGTACTTAGGAGCTAAAGGAGGAACTAGCAGAGCCATTAGCAGAATTGTTTAGTGAGTCTCTGAGCACAGGAGAGGTCCCAGAAGACTGGAGAAGGGCTCATGTGATCCTCCCACAAGAGTGGTAGCAGGGAGGAGGCGGGAACTACAGAATCGTCAGTCTTACCTCAGTAGTGGGCAAGATTATGGAAGCACTCCTTAAGGAAAGGATAGTGCAACACCTGGAATCCATAGGGCACAGGATCCAAGACAGCATGGGTTTACAAAGGAAGGTCCTGTCAAACTAATCTCATAGATTTCTTTGACTGGGTAACCAGAGTGGTGGACCAAGGGGAGCAGTTGATGTCGCCTACCTTGACTTCAGCAAAGCTTTGACACTGTTCCACATAGAAGATTGATAAATAAGCTAGGTAGGCTCGGGGTGGGTCAGAAGTTGGTCAACTGGGTGGCAAACTGGTTGACTGGCAGAAAACAGAGAGTGGTGGTAAATGGTATACAGTCAGAAGACATGCAAGTCACAAGTGGGGTACCTCAGGGATCAGTCCTGGGGCCAGTCCTATTCAACATCTTCATTAGTGACCTAGCAGATGGACTAGAGGGTAAGGTTTGTCTGTTTGCAGATGACACCAAGATCTGCAACAGAGTAGATGATCCAGATGGGGTGGGCAGAATGAGAAGAGATCTGGATAAACTAGCAGAATGGTCAGAAGAGTGGCAACTGGATTTAATGCAAAGAGTGCAAAATCATGCACATAGGGAAGAGAAACCTGAAGCCACTTATAGGCTGGGAGGAGTTGCTAGCAGTCACAAAGGAAGAAAGAGACTTGGGCATCATCATCACTGATGACCTGAAATCATCCAAGCAGACCTCTAAAGCAGTAGGTAAGGCTAGGGGGTGTTAGGGTGTATTAGTAGGGGTATCACAAGTCGTAAGAGGGAGGTAATAATCCCTCTGTACAAGACATTGGTTAGGCCCCATCTGGAGTACTGCGTGCAGTATTGGAGGCCACACCTTCACAAGGACATTAACCAAATTGAGGCAGTCCAGAGAAGGGCAACCAAAATGGTGCAGGGACTGCATCAGAAGACATATGAGGACAGATTAATGGAGCTCAATATGTATACCCTTGAGCAAAGGAGGGAGAGAGGTGATATGATCGAGACATTTAAACACCTAAGGGCATAAACAAGGTGAAAGAGTCTAACATGTTTAAATATAAGAAAAATAGCAGGACAAGAGGACACAGCATGAGATTAGAGGGAGGCCGATTAAGGGGAATGTGGGAAATTCTTTTTCACAGAAAGAGTGGTAGATGCATGGAATGGCTTACCACAAGAAGTAGTGGCTATGAATACAGTGCAGGGCTTCAAACAGGCATGGGATAGGCATAAGGGAGCAATACAAATGACTATGACTAGATAGGTCACTGACATAGCAAAGGCCGATGGCACATTTATAAGATAGAAAAAGAAATGGGCAGACTGGATGGGCCTTGCGGTCCTTATCTGCCGTCAACTTCTATGTTTCTATGTTTCTATGTTTCTAAGGTAATGTGTGCCTTTTGATGTTTGATTGTTCCTGGAGGAAATTGTTTAGAAGACACACTTCGGGGCTAAATAGTGTCTGTAGCCCAAGAAATGAGTCCAGTGAGGTCCTGATATTATACCAAAAAGTTGATACTTTCACACAAGACCAAAGCATGTGATAAAAGTCACCTGGGTATTCATTACCTCTGTGGCATAAGGGAAATGGAAGCTTTCCCATTTTATGTAGTTGTTCAGGGGAGAAATATAGATTGTGCATCACATTGTACTGTACTAATCAAAGTCTATCTTGTTTGATAAACTGATATAGATAACCCCAAAGACCCTTCTAATATGGGATTTCAGTAGGCAATGATAATTTATTCACCCAATAATAACATACCCCTTTGGGCAGACATTGATCTCTGGTTTGTAATTCTTTATATACCTTGGATATTGAGTGGGACTGATTCACTGTTAAAACTATTGAATGTGGACCAGCCACAGAAGAGGGGAGTTGTGCAGTTTTTTGAGTATAGGACAAAAGTACCTACAGAATTTGCCAGAATTTAACAGGATTTGGGTTTGTAATACTGTTGGCCTGGTAAAATTGTGTAAGGGTATGTGGTGCATTTCCACTCATCAAATCACCCAGTGTCAGGTCCTGCAGTGGGGACCAGAAGTGGGTGGAAATGGAGTTCTGGTCAATTTGGAAATTTGAGTTCCCAATTAGAAGTTGGTCTAAACAATTGTACCAACTGAACTTCCAGTGTTTTTGTATTTGAAATAAAGCCTTTAAAGACCAACTAATTGGGGTATTTTTCAGAATGTTAGGTAAAGCCCAAGGGGGGGAATAAAGTAACATGGGTAAAGAGCAATGACAAGTATCAGCTAGCACACTCTCAATGTCTAGCCACAAAGGCTTAAAGGATCCCAGTGGTCATTGTATTGGAGTCAAGATCCACTGGACTAATTTAGTTCTATGAATAGCACAATAATATATAAAAAAGGTAGGCAGAGCAAGGCCACCAGAAAGTTCAGGTGCTGTGAGTTTAAAGTACACTCGTCTGACCTTCTTGCCCTTCCATAGGTATTGATTGATTAAGGTTTGCAATTTAGTAAACCATACTTTTGGAAGGAAAATACCCATCATGTTTAGAGGGTAGAGAAGATGGGGTAAAACATTCATTTTAATAGTGGCAATTCTGCCCTAAAGTGAAATTGGTAGGGAATCCCATCTTGTCAAATCTGCCTTGAGAACTATAATTAAATTCAAAATGTTTTCTTTTACTATCTGTGAGGTATTCCTAAAAATCTTCAACCCTAGGTATCTTATAGATTTGGGTTCCCAAATCAGGTTAAATCCAGCTATATCATCTGGAAAGGTTTTTCTATTCATAGGAAATACTTTCATTTTAGAAGGATTCAATTTATAATATGATTCCTTTGAGAACATATCTATCCCCCTGAGTAAAGTGGGTACACCCTGCACTAGATTCTCTAAGTGTAACAACAAATCATCTGCATAAGCTGAAATAAGATGACGAGTGGTTCCAATCTGTATGCCTTGTAGATTGGGGTACAGAGCAACTTTTTAATAAAGGGTTCTAAATAGAGATTAAAGAGCATAGGGGAAAGGGAGACAACCTTGCCTTGTGCCTCTAGACAAAGGGAAGGAATCAGATAGGTGACCATTGCACCAAACTCTGGCTGTAGGTGCAGTATATAGAAGCTGAATCCAGCTAACAAAGTTATTTGGAAAACTGAATCTATGTAATACTATAAACAGGAAATCCCAGGAAACAAGGTCAAATGCGTTGTCAGCATCAACTGAAACCAAAACAGTTGGAGTGATTGAGTATTGCAACTGGGATAACCAGTGAAGTAAGCGACGGATATGGTCACTGGAATTTCTGCCAACCATAAACCCTAATTGTTCAGGGCCAATCAATTGGTTCATAAGGGGACCTAATCTACTGGTTAGTACCTTTGCTAATATTTTAATGTCGGTATTTAAAACTGATGTGGGACGGTAATTCTCTGGGTATTGAGGATCCCTATCAGGTTTGGGTATAAGGGTAATCAGTGCTTCCTGAATATGTTGTTCCGAAAAACCCTCTGAAAACCAAAAATTATATACTTCAGTCAAAAAGGGAGTGAGGTCTGCCAAGCAGGATTTGAACAAATTACTTGTAAGCCTATCGGGGCCTGGTGATTTATCTAGGGATAATTGACGTATTTCAAATTCCACTTCCGTCGTATTGATTGGAATTACCGGAGAAGCTGCAATATCCGAAGGCAATTTGGGAAGAATAATACCATCCAAATAATTACTGTATCTATTTCCTTCTGGCAAGCAACTTCCTCAATAGGAACTGAGTATAAGGTCTGGAAGTGTAATTTGAAAATCTCCACTTTTTTTGTGGGTGGGTAATCACAGGTCCTTCATTATCTGGTCTTAAGCTAGGAATACAACGACTCACGTCAACCTGTTTGAGGCAGATGGCAAGGAGTTTGCCTGCCTGTTCTCCAGACTCCAGGTATTTTAATCTAGTTCTATGTATTGCAAGTTCCACTTGTGCCATAAGAACATAAAATTGAACTTGCAAAGTATGGAGTTTAACTCACTCTTCATCTGAAGAGTGGTGTCTAATATTTCTTTCAATCATCTGAATATCACCCAAGAGCATATATTTTTTGGTTTTAAACTGCCGGGACCTAGTGGTTGCAAGATGAGTACACTCGCCACATAGTGCACATTTAAAGGCTGCCCATATGATGTCTGGTCTAGTCACCGAGCCCATGTTTACTTGGAAAAACTGTGAGACAAATTCTTTGATGCATTGTGCAATGGGTTGTGACTTAAGTAAAATGTTATTCATACGCCAAAGATAATCCCTGTGTATACCAGGTCCGAGCAGATAGAAGACAGAGACCGGTGAGTGGTATGAGATCACTCGGGTGTGTATCTGAGTGTTAATTAAACCTGGCAGGAGAAACGAGCTCAATAAAATATAATCAATCCTTCAGCAAGTGTGATGAGGTGAGAAAAAAAGGTATCCGACTTTTCAGTAGGGTGTAGTATTCGCCATATATCCACTAATCCTGCCCCATTTATAATGTCTCACAAGACTGTTTGAGCAGCTGAAAGTCCAGTTCTCCTATTTTCCGATCTATCTAAATGGATATCTGTGGTTATGTTCCAATCGACACCCAAAAAAACTGAGGTGTGGGCAAAAGGGACAATCAGGCAAAGGAGATTGTGAAAAATAAAGATGAATCTATGTTAGGGCCATAAATGGATCCTATCAAGACTGGTTTGGTTTGCAATTCTCCTATAAGCAGGATATATCTGCCTTTCATGTCTCATACTTCTTGTATCAGCTTAAATGGTACATTCTTAGCAATTAAAACAGCCACCCCACCACGGTTGGTAGAGATTCCAGCTCCATATGCATGACCCACCCAGTGTCTATGCAGAAGGAGGTTATCTTCATGTTTTAAGTGTGTTTCCTGCAAGCATGTGATTCCAACTTGGAGATAAGATAAGGTAAGTGCCTGAGAACAATTTGTCACTTGCATCTATCTCTGACCCCTCGTATGTTCCATGTGATAAAATGATATGGACCTACCATTATAACACTGAAAATACATACTGGAATTTAGTAAACTCACTAGAAATATTCTCCGTCATCTTTTTTAATCCACTACTACCTAATAAAAAGAACCTTGGCACATCCCCCCCCTTCAAATCTACAAGTTTCCCCAACATTATCCATGACTACCTCCAATTATAATAAACTCTCCCCAGTTCTATCAACCGCACTGACCAAATATACTGTCAGGCGATGTTAATTATGCACACGTAGAAGAACACATTCTCCACTCCCCCAACCCGATGAAATCCCTCCCCTCTGCTGTCATACTTAAAGACTATAAACATTAATAAATCCTCTGGAAATAAATTGTCAACTCTGTTGGGTTACAATTCACCTATCCACCCGTTTTAGGACAGTTATTAAACATAAAACTAAATAAGGTGTCCTTTATTTTGGTTATCTGTTAGAGAAACAAAGGCAGTTAAAAAGAAAGTCCAACCATGTTAGGTAATAATCATACGGATTTGTCCAATGTAGCTGTGTTCTTGCCGAAAAAAAGGAAAAAAAAGATTGCTGTCCTACCGGAAATATCTCATTTCCAAAGATTGTAATGTGTTAGCATCGTAAAATGAGGAGATCATGCGGAGATTAATTGTTGAATTTGTAATGAAAACATTGCACTGTTCTGCGTTAACATCTTCTCCGCTACTTTATGGGGATTTTAGCCGATAAAACACCAAACTAAAGGCAAGAATCACACCTCAGGATCTTGTCACACACTGATGCCTGAAGGATCCACACAACGATCCAACTTCCAGTCTAGATCATGACCCCAGGGTTCCAAATAAATGTCTTTCATACTGAGTGATTCAAGTCCTCTCATTTAAACAGATCTGGCAACATTTGTGTAAGCTCCATTTGTGCTTGCTGTAGTGGGTATCGAACTCTAAATTGTTTACCAGCCATGATCAATTTGGACATGGTGGGATGCAGTTCTTGTCTTTTGGTCCTGATTGTGGCAAATCCTGAGTAATCTGTATTCTTTTTCCCTCCCACTGGACTTCCTGAAGACCTTTAACTTGTGCCAATATGTGCTGTTTGTCCAAAAAAATTAAAAGCTTGAAAATGAGTGGCCTGGGAGGCGATCCTGGAAGTGGTAGTGGGCGAAGAGCCCTATGCGCTCTTTCAATAGTATAAGTAGATCCATTGGGTGAGGGACCAGCTATTTTTTCACACAACTTTTGGATGAACAAGATTGGCTCAGCGCCTTCTTCTTTTTTGGGGATCCCAAGAATCAGTAGATTGTTTCGGCAGCTTCTGTCCTCTAGATCATCTAGCTTTTCTTCCATTTTTTTTATCCTTTTCCCCACAATGCTATGATCTATCTCAAATTCGTCACTCCTTTTTTCCAAAGAAATGAGACATGCTTCTGAATCTGAAACATGGGTGTTTAAGGAGTCTAGCAAGGAGTGTACCTGATGCAGTTCCTCTGAGATGGCAGCGATCGAGTTCTGCAGTGGCTGCATGATCTCAAGAAATCTGTCTTCTGTGAGCGCAGCTGATCCTGATGCAGATTTACTGCCAACAGTGGGCTGTTGATTGGGCCTCTTAGGGGCCTTGTCTTTTTCTGGTGTGGGCAGAGGTGAATGGCGTGGCGGCGCCTTCTGCATGAAAACCTCCATTCTGAACTAGAGAATCCTGTTCGGTGAGTAGTGAAAGTAAGGTAGAACTTATTCTCAAGAAAAGAAAGTGATGTTAATGGTAGGATTCCAGCAGTAGAATCGGGAAGGAGACAGAGCGAAGGGAGCTAGCTGCTTCTCAACCGAGTGCCATCACATGACCTCAACATTAAATTCTTAATTCTCTCAGTTTCTACATCCTTACTAGCAGGGGAAAAAAGTCTGTAGTCAGTCATTTGAGACCCCTGGTAGATCAAATTGATTTGAGACTGTTAATTTAAAAATCATCCTTTCATTAGCCATATCCTGAGGGCTCTTAGTATGCCCAGTTATTATAGTGTGTTCAAGATTCTGTTCCATTTCAGGTAAGATAGACATGTTTGCACCCACGTCCTGATCACAGGCAACAAAATGCAGCCCTATCCCATCTAACAGTGGGGCATTTTGCATTATTTTAGCCAGCAAACTTAGACTTCTAACCTGTATCAAAACAATCTGTTTCAGAAAAATTACCCTGTCTCGTGTTGTCAGGGCATTTTGATTCACAATATCTACAGTATATTTAGAATTTGTTCTAATAAATCCTTAACAACCAGACCAAGCTTCTTATTAGTCTCATTTTCTAGATGACATAGTCCGAAAAGATACAGTTCACTATGGTCAGGAGCATTACTATAATGCTATTGATTTGCTATAGTCTCATGTGATACTGAATTTAAAATATTACTACTAACCATGTGGACACCTGCTGGATCCAGTAAGGGAGCATTTTTCAAGATCTTTTCCAAAATCTATTCACCTAGTACAGCAACATCAACCTAACCTGCCCCATTAAGTGCCTTATGCCTAAACACACTAATTATTTTAAAATCTGATGCTGGAATTTTCATTGCATGTATGAGCAGATTAGTAACTGCATTTCTTAACCTGTTCTGATTTTCATTCAGTATATTTTTAAGGCCAAATATACTGAAAGTGTATGTAGAAATCTCTTTTGGCAGATAATTCAGTTGTTTCCTATTTATGAAATCAACTGAAAATCCTTGACCCTGCAAATCTGTATTGTTAAGCCATATATGGTTTGCAATCCTAGGGCTAACACAAAAAAGAAATACACATCTCCTACCCTCAAGATCCAGATCCTCCCAAGCTTGAACTATATAATTATCAACAATTTCAGCACCAGTGGCTGCCCTCAAAAGGTGCACAATCTGCTTCTTGTTGTGTATGTATGAGATTCCAACATTCCAACTATAGCCATGCAGACTCAAAAATGCACACTCATTTAAATCAACCACCTCTTTACCAGGTACAGAGGTCTCATTACAGTTTTCCATTATGCTCGGCCCTATCTGCATAGTTGCAGGTTTGTCTGCTTTATTTAGACCCACAGAGTGCTCAGATTTTAGTATATTATGAAAATTCCCTAAATCTTGTCTCAAATTTATCATTTGCTGGTTTATTGCCTGGATGGAGCACAATAGCTCCTTTTGATTTAAAATATGTTCAGGTACTTTATAACTTTCTACTCTTTCTAGTTCATAAACTTCATCCAAATTGATGTTATTACCTCCTATTAAATCATGTGGGTGGGTCTGGGCTGTCTGGGCTGTAGTGTCATTTTCTATTTCAGCCACCATGCTTACATTCCCCATTTTCCTACTATCTTTCTTAGAAATTTGTTTTTTTTTGTTTTGATTTTGTTTTTCTTAACTTTCCTGGTCCTCCTTTTACTATTGTCTGATAATTTAGCAGGAGTGTCAGGGATGTGAATAATACAGAAATCTGGTCTACTCAACAGCTCATTAACTTGTTGAGTGGTTGGTGCCGAGTCACAAAGTGGAATAGAAGGCGACCTTGTCATAGGAACCGGTCTGTCTAATTTACTAAGAACATCATCCAATCTAGCACCATTAATTGCAATAGTTCCTTTAAGGGTCTTTAACTCATTAGTGACTCCTACTAGTTGATCAAGTATCATAAGATGAGCAGCAAAAGGATCTTGCATGGCTCTCTTAAGCTCATTGTCTAGGCTAAAAGGGTAGGAAGAAATCCAATTATTAGTGGGTTTTCTAGACTCACCTTTCCTGTGTGTGCAACAACAATGCAAACTTGTGGGACAGTTTTTATTAATTTTGGAGTCTAAAATCTTTAACCCATCAATTGCCTCTTGCATCCATGTTGTTATAACTTGTAAATCTGCTTTCCAATTATTACCATTCCTCCCAGTACTAAGATCTGGATCTAAGGTTGGTTCAGTTGAAAATTCTGGAGAATATATTAAATCAGAGGCAGTATCACAATAAAGATCAATTGAAGCTTCCTTGGCTGTTTGTGTAGGTGAGATACTCCCCACCACATCCTTTGTACCACTTTCTATAACTGTGAAAGCAGATGAAAAAGTTGAATCTCTGGTTACAATACTATAATCCCTACTATATTCATTAGTGTAATTAAACACATCGGATTCAATAAAAACTTTATGGGTAGAAGAGAGCCTAGAGAGATTTTGGGCAGGATTAACAAACCTCATGAAAGTCCCACAGCTGCGAGAAAACCTCAGCACAAGAGGGTTGGCACTTGCAGATTTGCACGTTACCTGCAGCGGCAGGTATTCACAAAGGTGGAGCTGGATTATGACCGAATCCACGAATTATGGTAACATTCGGCTGTTGTTGCCAGGGATATCATCGCAGCTGCGGGAAGATGTTACAGTCAGTGGGATGAACCATAACACCCTCTGCAACTGATGTGGCTGTGAATCGCAAGCTCTGTAGCTGCGGGGGATTTCAGACTGCCACGGGGGTTGTGGAGTGGGACTTAGTCCCAGAATGGTTTGAGAATCCTGCCCTTTGTTTGTATTTAGAGTCACTGTCATTGGCTATATTGTCAACTAAAACATTTACAGTAAAGATGAATCTAACTGTTTCAGTACCCCTGGTACACTGATTGATTCATTGGTACCAGTAGCTTTAGTCAGAAACATGCTAATCTCAACCTGTTTCATTTTACCTCAGTGGAATCAACAAAGTCCAAGAGGGTAGCATCTTTCAGAAAAAGAGATGTGCAAGAACAAGGGGACACAATTTGAAGATAGAGGGGGGACGGCTCAGGGGCAATGTGAGGAAGTATTTTTTCACAGAGGGGGTGGTGGATGCATGGAACAGCCTTCCTGAGGAGGTTGTGGGGTCTAAAACTGTGGGAGAATTCAAGAATGCATGGGACAGACATAAGGCAATTTTTGTGGGGTGGTAGGAAGAAATATGCTGTTGGTTAAATAGGATCTGCAGCTTATCCTCTAGGTAGTGAAATGGGCAGACTAGGTGGGCCAAGCGGTCCTTATCTGTCATCAAAGTCTATGTTTCTATGTTTCTATGATATGTTAGAAATGTCCCCTATAGTTTTAGCTTTGATTTTAGTTTTCTTTGTTTTTCTAACTTTATTAATTTTATTTTATTTTCTTTGTAAAGTTTATTTTGCTTCTTAATACTTTTAGTTAATGTATTAGTAGCAGATTTATTTCCAGATACTTTATTGCTACTAGATTTCATATGATTAATTTCCTCACCTTAGGGGTCTTGACCCACAGTACAGATTGAAGGGTCTAAATCAGTCCTATGTCCCTTTTTGCCCTTAATATCATTATTGCCTCTGTTGTTACTGGAACTAATTAAAATAGTTCCTTCACCTGGGCCAATAACAGAATTCTTAGACTGCTCAGTGTTTGCCATCACCGCTAACTGTTTTCTGGTGAGAACCATCAGCGATTAAGATAACAATTATAACAAAAAGAAACAATTTAGCACAGAAACTATATGATTTCCAGTCACAATAAAGTTTGCGCTGGAGTTTCTGCAACTGAACATTTAAAACAATAATTGTCCAACAATTGTCCAAATTAATCAGTTCTACTGAATTCTCTTCAATGTATTATGTCACCAGCAGTTGAACAAAAGGCCACCTTCTCCAGTGTTGCCAGTATAGTACGATATATTATATCCAGGCCAATAGGTAAAATAGGAGGGGGGTATTATCCGGTATCTTCATAGCAGTCAAACAAAGGGCAACTTCTGCTTCCACTCCCACAAATGCCAGATAGAAGTAGTACAGTTTGAGCCAGCAAACAACAGGACCTGAATAAAAATAGATTACATAAATAATCCATCCTAAAAATCACAATGAAAGCTGCTTACTCAACATTTAAGAGACACGATAACAGGCACTAAATGCTCTAGTACTGTATATAAAAGTGCTTTTATACTAATCATAGAAACATAGAATTTGACGGCCGATAAGGACCACTTGGCCCACACAGTCTACCCATTTCCCTACCTAATGGATAAGCTGCAGATCCTAGTTTATCAGCAGCCTACTTCTTTCTACCTCCACCCCCTAGAATTGCCTTATGACTGTCCCATGCATGCTTGAATTCAACCACTGTTTTTGACTCCACAACCTCCTTCTGAAGGCTGTTCCATGCATCCACAACCCTCTCTGTGAGCCGCCCCCCTCTATCTTCAAATTGTGCCCCCTTGTTCTTACACACCTCTTTTTTTGAAAGATGCTACCCTCTTGGACTTTGTTGATTCCCTTGAGGTACTTCAGGTACTTGAAAGTTTCTATCATGTGCCCCCTCTCCCTCCTTTCCTCGAGGCTATACATATTAAGCTCCTTTAGTTTCTCTTCATATGTCTTCCAGTACAGACCCTGCACCGTTTTAGTTGCCCTCCTCTGGACAGCTTCCATCCTGTCTATGTCCTTGCGGAGATTGGGTCTCCAGAACTGCATGCAGTACTCCAGATGGGGTCTCACCAGCTGTCTGTACAGAGGGATAACAACTTCCTGTTTTCTACTGGTAATGCCTCTCCCTATGCAACCCAGAATCCCCCCAGCCCTCCTTACTGCCCTCTCACATTGCTTGCCCACCTTTAAGTCATCTGATATGACTACCCCCAGGTCCCTTTCCATTTTTGTTGTTGTTAGTATCTCACCCCCCAAGGTTTTATCCCCCTTCTTAACTGAGTTGGCTATCTTTTCCTTGGTTCGGGCCTTTGCTGTTCTGACTGCCTTCCCAGCTTCCTTTTGCTTTAAATGAAACAACTCTCTGTCCTGCTCCTTCTGTGATTCCTTGTACTTTCTGAATGCTTTCTTTTTCTCTTGAACCTTCACTGCCACTTCCTTTGAGAACCATAGTGGTTTCTTACATCATTTTGTTTTGTTTCTTTGCTTCACACAAAGGCTTGTTACCTCTGTGATGGCAGTTTTTATTATTCCCATTGTTCTTCCACCCCTCCTTCCTGCCCATTTGCTAGTGCATTCCTTAGGCACTCACCCATTTTGGCAAAGTCAGCCCTCCTGAAGTCCAGTACTTTTGCCTTTGTATGGCTTGACTCTATTGCTGTGTTTATTGTGAACCATACTGTTCGATGGTTGCTAGTTCCCAGATGGCTACCCACTTCTACATCTGTGATCCTCTTTCCATCTCCATTTGAGAGAACCAGGTCTAAGATTGCTCCCTCTCGAGTGGGTTCCAATACTGGTTGTCTAAGGAATGCCCCCTGTAGGGCATCTAGAATAACCCCACTCTTAGAAGTGACTGCTGCAACTGCACTCCAGTTAACATCGGGCATATTCAGATCATCCATCAGCAATATCTCCCCTTTTTCTGCCATTCTAAGTATACAATCCAAACTTACTTCATGCAAACCATTTTTCTGTATTTAAATACAGTTCTGTAGCTGTAGCTTAATGATCTACACCATGGATTATTAATACACCAACTACTGAATGCCGGGCTATCACCTGACTCTTCTCTCTGGTTTAAAAGCTACTTAGAAAACCGGTCACAGAAAGTAAAAATTGCAGACGCTCTCTCTAACACCCTGCCTGTTCGCTCTGGTGTCCCACAGGGATCCATACTGGGACCCCTCCTTTTTAGCTTTTTCTTAAACTCCCTCCCTTACCACTGCTCTGAGCAGATCATACTATATGCCAATGATGCTGTTGTATTCTCCACTCACATATATCTTGCAACTCTTCAACACAACCTTCAACTTGGTTTCAGTTCTGTAGAGACATGGTTTCTTAATCATAAACTGGTCCTCAATGACAAGAAAACCAAATCTATGCTCTTCTGCAGCTCTCATAACCACTACAACTACACCACTTGGCTATCTCCACCACCCAGGGGAACACTCTAGATCAGGTGGGGTCCTTCAAATACTTAGGGATACAGCTTGACCCTAATCTCTCCTATGGACTTCATGTAGATAATATAGCTAGAGCTACTAATACACAGCTTGGTCTCCTCTACAAACACAGACCACACCTCATGCCAGAAGCTTTGAAGGTTGCAGTCCTGAGCTCTGTGATCTCTGTAATAGACTATGGTCTCATCATTTATGGCTCGGCCACAACCACAACCCTTAGATGCCTCTCAACTACCTTAAATAAAGCATGTCGGCTCATCACTGGTGCTCACCGTCTCACCCACACATGTGACCTGTACACTCAGACTGGCTAGCTCCAACTATCAAATCGCATAAAGTTTCTCACCTGCTCCCTGGTGAAAAAAATCTACCTTGGCCTTGCACCTTCTGGGGTCTCAACTCTGTTACAACACCGAATTAACAAATGGCACCTTAGGAGATCCATGCTACAGCTACTGAAAGTCCCCCACTGTCACACTTCACAGGGACAATGCTCTTTTGCTTATCGAGTGCCACTCTGGTTCAATGGCCTCAGCTCAACCTTCTCCTCTGCCCCAACAATTGGTATGTTTAAAACTAGGCTCCGGGACTGTCTCACTACCAACAGCTCCTGTGACTGCCCAACTTAACCTTGTTTTTCCACTTCCCTTTCTGCTCTAGTTGTCCCCCCCTTCCCTCCTCACTGGATTCTACCCTCACATCTTGGTATACCCAATGCTGCACTTTTCACCCTCTTGCCACCCTTCCTACATTCCTTCTCCCCCCCCAACCTCTTCCCTTTCCCTATGACTCTGGCACTTCTTATCTGTTGTCTATTTTCTCTGACAAATGCCACTGGCTGCCTTGTTACAATGCTACCCTTGAACTGTATTAATCTGTACTCTGCAATGTCCACATTGTTGAAATGCCTGTCTTGATGTTCCCCATAATTTGTATTTCTCTGATGTGGAACCTTTGTAAAAGAGCCATGGCTCAAAGGTATTTGTAATCCTAGACTTGATAAATAAATAAATAAGAAAAAATCAACAAGATCTACACTGCCACAAATCACCACAGAGTACTCAAAAAAGTAAAATATAAAACAGCTTACAGCATGGTGCAGAAATCCTAGAGCAGGATGACAACAAACTCAGGGGAACCCGTCTACAGAACTAATAGCCCCTCATCCGCACTCACACACTTTGCTCAGAAAGCAAAACCGAGCACTGTTATAGCATGATAAAACAAAAAAAAAGAAACAGACCAAAGTCTCGCTCTGTCAGCATGCTGCTCAATCTGCTGCTCAATCTGAGAGAGGCAATAGCAGCTACACTTTTGAACCTCCCTCCTTAAAAAATCAGGCAACTTAATGGTTGTGCAGCCACATGACCAAGAATCCTTGCAAAATCTTAAACTGCTAAAAATACTATAAGATGAAAGGCAGTGCTACATGTATATTTACAAAACACACCACACTCCAAAAATTAGAGAAAAGAAAAAGAAAGCCAAGCATCCAGACACCCAAGTACAATATCAAAAATCCCCCCAAAAAACACAAAACATGCAACTCGATTGCTAGCGAACAGTGCGATTTTCAAGTATTCAAACATTCATAACCAAATATCATAGGTTTCAAAGGTTTTTCAGAGCTTTAAAGACTATCATCCATATTGCTTGCCAAAAGATTAATTGTAGCCTGTGATGGAGTTTTGACCCAGGTATACTTTCAAATGAACCTTAAAAATATCCATACTCTTACTTCTTTTTCTTGTTCTGCAACGTTGGCTCATTAACTGAAACGGATGTGCCCTGGTTTCATAAACTATTTTCCTGAGTTCCAGGCCTAATTGTTCCCATAATAGATCATCATGTAAAGCTCTATAGACCATACACAGGTCCCCCCTCATTCTTCGAAATTCCAGAGGGTAAAGTCCTAGCTTTTTAAGTCTGTTCTCATAATCCATGCCCTTCACCTCATCCATCCTTCTAGTTGCCTTCCTCTGAATTTTCTCCAAGGCATTTATTTTATTTTATTTTTTTATTTATTTAGCTTTTGTTGACCGGGTAAGTGCACTAGAGAAATCATGCCTATTTTCAGGCACGACCCGGGGGAGGGGGATACAGATGAATGCCAACTGACCTTGAACCAGATTAAGCTGTTATTGAACCCTTGTCGCTGGGATCCAAGAACTGAGCACAGTATTTCATGTGGGGCCTCACCAATAAAGTATATAGTGGCAACAGAACCTTACTACTTCTGCTTTTTATGTGTTCATTTATACAGTGAAGTATGCCCCCAGCCTTTTTGATTACCTGTTGGCAATGTAATTTAGGACTCAGGTCATTTTTAACCCTTACGACCAAGTCTCTTTCATCATCGGCTACCTCCAATACTCTACCACCCAACATATAATTAGCATGTAAATTATTCTTCCCAAAGTGCATGACCGTGCATTTATTAATATTAAAGGTAAGCTTCCTTATTTTTGCCCAACTTTCCAAATCCCCCAAGGCGTACTGAAGGGTATTAATGGCTTCAGGATTATTTACTATATGGCCATTGCGAGTGTCATCTGCAAATTTTGTTATCCATACTCCAGCTGAAGTATTAAGTGATATATATATATATATATATATATATATATATATATATATATATATATATAGATAGATATAGATATAGATATAGATATAGATATATTGAAGAGACAGGGCTCAGCACTGATCCATGAGGGACCCCAATAGTCACTTGTTCCCAGCCAGAATAAGAGTCCTTAATACAGACTTGCTGAATTCTGCCAGTCAGCCATGACTCCACCCATCTTGTGATATTACCACCTAGACCCATATTTATTATGACATCTATGAGTTCTCCATGAGGCACTTTGTCAAAGGCCTTGGAGAAATCGAGAAAGATGACGTCCACAGCCTCACCCTTGTCCAGATCCTTACTAACTCTGCCGTAAAATTCCAACAAGTTAGTCAGGCATGATCTTGCCTTCACAAAACCATGATGGGTAATGTCAGTCTGCATTACTTCCCCAATGTGATCTTTTACAATACCCCCAAGGATTTTTCCCAGGACAGACATCAAACTAATAGGTCTATAGTTGGTCACTTCCTGTTTGGAACCCTTTTTAAAAATAGGGACCACTGTGGCTTGTCTCCATATATCTATAACCTGTCCTTCTTCTATAGATTTAGTGAATAAGGCAGCAACAGAACCTGATAAAGGAACTTAATTCTTTAGGGATACGTGGGTGAAGACCATCAGGACCTACTGATTTATTGGGGTCCAACCCTTGTAGCAGTTTCTTTACTCCTGCTGCTTCCACAATAAACTCCCCAGTTTTGATCTGATAACTATGTCTTTTATTAGCACTAGTTTTAGTGTTAAAAACTGAAGAAAAATATTGGTTGCATACTGTTGCCATTTGGGTTTTATCTGTTATCAAATTACCTTCATGGTCTTTTAGTGGACCTATAGTAGGAGTTCCCCCTTTTTTTTGTTTATGTAATCATCAAAAGATTTGTAATTGTCTTTGACCCTGCATGCCAATCTCAACTCATAGCCCTTTTTTGCATTTCTAATACTAGTTTTTGTCATCTTCAGGTAATTTTTATACTTCTCCCAACATTTCTGAGTACCACTTAACTTAGCCCTCTTGAAGGCACTATTCTTGTGTTTTATAAGTTTTTTTAACTGTTGCATTCATCCTAGGATTTTTTTGTCTTACTTTATAAGTTTCCTTAATTAGAGGGATGTATTTCTTAATTGCTGTAGAAAGTTTGGCATTAAATATCTGCCACATATCAAGGAGGGATTTATTGTTAAAGTCAATGGCCCCGTCCCAATTAGCCATTTCCTTACGAAAACCCTCAAAATTGGCTTTAATGAAATTATAAATAACCGTGCTGCCAATATCAGAGCCTAAGTTATCCTTATAAGTAAATCTGATCATAGAATGATCGCTAGACCCAAGGGGGAGATAACCATACAATTAATAATATTGCTGCCCAGATTGTTTAGGACCAAGTCCAAAATATTTTCGCCCCTTGTATTGTGTTTAATTATTTGCTCCATTTTAGTCAGTAGGAATGTCTCTAAATAAACACTTTCTTCATGGGTTACTGTTTTTAGGGTACTTCAATTTATCCCTGGGAGGTTTAAATCCCCCATAAGTATGGAACTATTGGTGGATGATCATTTATTGTAGCTGGTCCATTCCACTGGGGTGTCAAACTGACGAGGCATACTGATGAGTCCTGGTAGGACGAAACACGTGTCTATGTCTTCTGTTAGCACCCTTTGCAAACTGTGTGAGAGGCCTTTCGGCACCATGCAATTCTGCTTAAAGTTGGACCAGCATAACATTCTGTGGTGATTTGCATATGCAGCCCATGATGCTTTGCATTGTGGGAGCATGTGTGATTTTGGATTTATTTACATATTCTAACAACAGGGAATCTTCATTTTGTGAAACTGAAGGAGGCCTGTAAATTACTCCCAAGTTTATACAATTTTGAGACTTTGGAAATATTTTGACCCACAATGCTTCAATAGTGGGCCATTGGGTTAATTCTACATTTTCAGCATTAATATTATTAGAGATATAGAGCACCACCCCTCCTCCTCTAGTGCAGTTCCTGTCTTTGTGGAATAATGTGTACCCAGGGATATTTTTGTCCCAGGGATCATTGTCCCTCTACCAGGTCTCTGTAATTGCACATATGTGAATATTCTGATGGCTTAAAGTATACACTAGTCCATCAAATTTATTGTTGAGGCCCCTAGCATTAACAAGCAAAAAGTTCCATTCGATTGGGCTTGAGGGGGTAATACAATTTTTTTCGTCTGTGGGAGAAGAAACATCCCCCCTGCATGCTAGTTTAAATTTTTGTCTATTTGTTGTCTAAGTCTATTGGCAAAAATCTGTTTTCCTTGTTTATTTAAATGCAACTTATCTCTAGCAAACAACCCCTGATTCAAAAACCCATCCCAGTTTTCTAGAAAAGTGAACCCCTCTCTGATACACCAATGCTTGAGCCAATCATTTAATGGCATAATGTCATTTCTTTTGGAAGGGTTTGCTCTGGGGACAGGCAAAAGCCCTGATATTATCAAATCACCCCCTTGATTTTTTATTGTATCACCTACTGATTCAAAATCTCTTTGGATATCTACTATGGGTCTTCTACCCAGGTCATTGATTCCTGCATGAATCAGGGCAACTGGAGATTGTGTGTGTTCTTGTAGCCCTGGAAGGAGTTGTTTGATATTATCTATGCCTGCTCCTGGCAGAGTACTGACTATGGTATACACATTTCTGTTTCTACATATTATATGATCTGTATATTGTATCATGGAATCACCAATAACCAGGACATCTCTAGGGGAATCTGAAGGTTTTTTCTGTTTGGTGCTGTTGTGATTTTGTATAGTCTGAACTGTTGTGGGAGGGGGTGTACTAGGCTCTGTGTGCATCAACAAGTCCATCCCACTTGGATTCTAGCTACAGGGTTCACTTGCTAAAACACTGCACCTATTGGCAGTTAGGGTGTTTGTACTACCGCCTATGTTTCTTATCCCTTTTTTACCAGCAGGTTTCTGAACCAAACACCAGTCGTCTTCCTCTGAATTGCTTCCATTTTTTTAATTTGTGGGGGTAGGATGCTTGTGTGGTACATTAGCTATAGTATTTGCCACTGAATCTATGTACAGCTCCAAGCAGCTAATGTCCGCTTGAACCTGAACTCTTTGTTGTAGCCGAGTAATCTCAGCTTTTAGAATAACAATCAATCTATAATTGTCACATTCGAAACCAGGACAGGTTTCACCTTTAGTATACATACCACAGTTTATGCAGTGCTTCATTTTCATACCCATATCCATGGCCATTTTATAATTTATTTAATGTTAGTGGGCCCAATGGCCAGTGACCCAGAAGACACAGCTGACACGCGCCGATGTGTGTGTCTCTGTGTGCATCTCTGCGCATGGCAACACACACTCTGCTTGCAGCAGGGCCGAGTTATGAGCCTGTGTGTAACCTGGAAGTGTCTCCTAGGGTCACAGGATGCTCACAATGGACAAGCTTTAATATAGAGCTAAAACTAACTTTTTTAACTAAATATGTTGTCCTGCATTCCCCCAGGCAATACCTATGTGCCAAAAGTGAATTTGAGAAGATAATTAGTGCCAAGTAGTTCTGTAGTACAGCAGCCAAAAACTACAGACACTCTCTTCCTACTTCCTGATATACACGGTGTAGGGCTCAATCACTGTGTTGCTAGGCATAAGCATATAATACAATACAAACATTTCATCCACACAATAGTTTTAAAAATAATGCTTACAGCAAGGTAAGAGCCCAACATGCAGGTAAATACTGTTTTAACTCACATGCTCGGAGCAGAGTCAAGTTATGAACCTGTGCGTGACCCAGAAGTGCCTCATAGGATCACAGGACACTCACAATGGACAAGCTTTAATATAGAGCTAAAACTAGCTCTTTTAACTTAATATGTTGTCCTGCATTCCCCCAGGCACTACCTATGTACAATAAAATAAATTTAAAAAAATTCTCAACGCTTCTTTGATACTCCTTTTTGATACTCCTTTAGCAGAAATGGAGTGCAGAACAGAACAGCTGTGTCCAGTCAGGAACTTCCTCAACTCAGGACTGTCGAATCTCTCTCCATCCGTCCTTGACTATGGTTCTTGCCCCATCTGTCTCTCCCCTGCAGCTCCTCTTTCAACCTTTCTAATGGGCACCAAAACTTCTCCTTCAGCCAGTCCAAATGGCATCTCCTCCACTGTTCCCTCATTCCAGTCACTCTGGTGCCATTTGCAGAGGAGGCAATATCTCTGGAACAGATCAAGAAGAAAGCAGGAAAAAGAAGGGACCCGGCTGCAGTTCACAATAGGTTGATCTGGAAAGACTGCAAAGTTACTAGCTAAGATGGCGTACCTGTAAAACACACAATGCAGTCCTGCAGTCAGTGTCTACTCCACAGGCACCACTGCGCGTAGTGAGCTTCAACCTCATCAAGAGTCAGCAGCTTCGAGAGAATTAGGAAAGCTACAAACCTCTGAGTAAGGCAGCTGATTTATACAATATCAGTTTACTAGTTCTAGTGTTTAAATCTCCAGTCTGCATGAATATTTACCTGTTTCACTTTGCTTCCCAGACTGAAGAAAGAATAGCCCAGGATGTAACAAAAGGGGACAATACATTTTTTGCGTATGTAAATGAAAAGAGGAAGACCAGGGGTAGAATTGTAAGGTTAAAAAGGGAAAGTGGGGACTGTGCAGATGGGGAATAGGAAATGGCAGACATCCTGAAAAAATAGTTTTGTTCACTGTTCACAGAGGAAGGAAAAATGGGGGCACAAAAAGTAACTGAAGCATTGGAGGGAAGGAGGTGGACACTATTCCTTTGTTTTGAGGTGAGAGTCCAGAAGAGTCTCACTATTCTGGAGGTGGACAAAGCAATGGGACCAGAAAAGGTACATCCAAATTTATTGAGGAAGCTCAGGGAAATACTGCTTGCATTTGTGACAGTTCTATTTAACAGCTCACTGGAAACAGGAGTGGTTCCAGAGGACCGGAGGAAGGCAAATAAAGTCCCCCCACTACATAAAAGTGATAGCAGGGAAGAGACTGGCAATTATAGACCAGTTGGTCTGACATCAGTGATGGGAAAGTTAATGGAATCAGTGCTGAAGGAAAGGATTGTAGAATATCTTGAATCCAGTGCATTATAAGACCTGTGGTAGCATGGTTTCACGTGGGCAGGTCATGTCAAAAGAATCTGATAGATTTCTTTGACTAGGTGTCAAAGGATTTATATCAGGGTGGAGTGGTGAAAGTGGCCTACCTAGATTTAAATAAGGCTTTTGACACCATTCCTCATAGAAGACTTGTAAGCAAACTGGGTAACTGAGGAGTGGGTCCAAAAGTGGTAAACTACAGTAAATAAGAAATTGTTTGAGGGATAGGCAACAGAGGGAGGTGGTAAACTGATCTGGTAGCCTCTGATAATGGTGACCATGATTGAGTGCTTTCAAAAAGGGTGATTCAATCATGGCACCTGTGCACAGGGCTACCTGGCAGTGATGCGATGGTATGGGGGGGTAGGCGAATATAGCAACAAAATGTTGCTATGTATACACACCCACGGGAGGGGTGGGGAGGGACCATTCTGTGTGATGGGCAGAAGGGGAGGGAGGGTTTGTGGGGTGTAGTGCAGTGGTGGGCTGCCAAGCTGGCCATGTGGCATGGTGGGTTGATGGCTGGCTGGGGTTGGGGGGTGCCAGGTTCGGTTCTGAGCACGCTTATGTTTTTGCTCCAGGTGTTTTTTTTTTTGTTTTGCACCCGAAACATGCACCCCTTGGAGTTGAGAATCCTTCAGTAGAGGGGTGAGGGGGGGAGCAAATCCCCCTGCATAAAATACAAAAACCTAACTCTTGGGCACCCTTTTGCTGTTCGCCACGAGTGTACATCATCAAAATTTATTTTCGGCAATGTACACTAGCCCAAATGGGGATCGCTATTCCACGATCACCGTTATGATATGGATCCATGGAGTTCACTCCAAGGAAGGAGTGTGACCAATGTGGAGTATCAGGGATCAGTTCTGGAACTGGTTCTCTTTAATGTCTTTATGAGGTACAAATGACATTGCAGAGGAGCAGGAAGGGGAGGTCTGCCTCTTTGTAGATGACACCAAACTATGCAATGGGGTGAAAATTCTGGGGGGGGTGGGGTAGTGGAAAGCATGAATAGAAACCTGAGAATATTTGAGGATGGTCAAGGGTATGGTAGCTTGGTTTCAATGTGAAAAAGTGCAAAATAATGCACTTAAGGCACATAATCTCAGGGGTACAGTACAAAAGGGTTGAATTGGTAATGACAACCACCAAGCAGAAAAGAAACTTGGGGTAATCATATCTCATGATCTAAAGGTGGCCAGGCAGTACAAGAGGGCAGTTGGGAGGGATAGTGGGATGCTGGGATTCATAGGGAGGTTAATTACCAGCAGAAAGAAGGTGCTGTTCCCTCTGTATAGATCGCTGGTAATAATAATAATAATAATATTTATTTATACCGCACCTTTCTAAAAACCAAGGCACCGTAACCGATGATTCAAATAAAGACAGTATAATAAAAACACACATACAATAAATACTGGTTCATAAAATCAGTAAAATAACATCAAGTCAAACACACATGATACCACAAATGGGTCTTCAGGGCCTGTTTAAATTCCTTCATGGATGAGCAGTCCTGAAGCAGACGGGCAGAGAATTCCAAAGAGCTGGGACTACATACATAAAAGCACTGGCCCCAAAGATTTTAAAGAAACATTTGGAATCTCTAGCCACCCCTCGTCCGCCAAGCAGAGCGATCACCTAGGGCAGTAAGGCAACAGAAGCTCTTTCAGGTAGTCTGGGCCAAGTCCGTGAAGGTGTTTATATGTCAGAAGTCTGACTTTAAAGGTGATCTGCCACTGTATCGGCAGCCAGTGCAGTTCACGCAGCACCAGAGAAATATGACAGGTACTGGGAGTACCCATCAATAATTGGGCCGCATAATTCAGCACTAGCTGCAAGCAGTGGATATCAACCCCTGGTAACCCTAGATAAAGGGAGTTGCAATAATCAAGGCGTGAGGTCACAAAGGTGTGGACCAGTGTAGGCAGATCACTGGACGGAACAAGATGCTTAATCCTGGAGGTGTTCCTCAGATGATAAAAGGAAGATTTGATGACCTCTGACACCTGCGATCGCAGTGTCAGCCCGTCATCAAAAATCACCCCCAGATTTTGCACCTGTTCAGAAGTGGGGAGCTGGGAGCCACCAAGAAAAAGTCCTGAAGGGAAACCAGCTCCCCTCCCCTGTATCTGGCGACCCGGGTCCACAATGAACATCTCCGTCTTCTCCAAGTTCAACCTCAGCCAACTCGAATCCATCCAGTTCTGGATTTCAGTGAGGCAGTTGTTAAATGTAGAGAGAGCTCTATCCTGGTCAGGTGCAAAAGATAGGCAGAGCTGGGTATCATCAGCATAGCAGTGAAACCTCAGCCCATACCTTCTTACAAGGTCTCTGAGAGGCAGCACGTACACTGTGAACAACATGGGGGACAACACTGAACCCTGAGGTACCCCACATGACAGAGAGACTGGGCCGGAGGAATTAATCCCCAACATCACCCTCTGAGTTCTGCCAGTGAGGAAGGATCTAAACCACCCAAGGACTGTACTACACAGGCCACAGATGAACCTCAGGCATTCGAGAAGAACCCCATGGTCCACAGTGTCAAATGCTGAAGACAGATCAAGAAGAACCAAAATGGAATGGCTCTTCTGATCTCTCGCCATCAGGAGATCATTGAGCACCCGAACCAGCACAGTCTCAGTACTATGCCTCTTTTGAAAACCAGACTGGAATGGTTCATAGATGTCATGGATGGTCAAATGGTTCTCCACCTGTATGGCCACTACTTTCTCAATCACCTTCCCCACAAACGGAAGGTTAGAGATTGGTCTGTAGTTAGCATGGCAGTCTGGGTCCAAAGAAGCTTTCTTCAAGAGGGGCGTCACCATCACCTCCTTCAGGGAGTTAGGAAACTCACCTGTCTCCAAGGAGCACCAGACTATCCATGCTAGGACTGGGCCAATGGTATCCCAACAATGCTTAATCAGTGAAGTTGGGCCCAGGTCCAAACTACAGCATGTAGGGCACATACTCTGGACAATCTGCATGACATCAATGAGCTCTGGTCGGGCAAAGGAACTTCAGGAGAACTCAGGGTTAGTGACCAAGTGCTGATACATAACTTCTCCCATAGAAGGTGCTGGTCAGAGCACCACCCTGATGTTAGCCACCTTAGCCACAAAGAAGGGAGCAAGCTCTTCACATCCTACTTGTGAAAAAGTTCTTCGAACCTGCGACCAGGCTGGGTTGCTGAGCTGGTTAGTTCTGAGCAGTCACAATCTCCCCAGACAGGAACTCTGCCTTCATATGGGAGACTGCAGAGTGATAGGCTTGATAATGTTCCATCAATCTAAGATGGTCAGCATCAAGGGCCGATCTCCACCAGCAATGTTCAAATCTTCGTCCTTGTCGCCTCATCTCCCTCAAGGTCCCATCAAACCATGGTGACCGAAGGCGAAGGAAGAGAGGATGAACACAGACAGGAGCAATGATTTCCAGAGCCAAAGAGATGGCCTTATTATATGCCAGTACCAAGGTTTCTGGGTTATTGCTCACTCCAGAAAATCCGATAAGTCAAACACCGCCGCCAGGCCCTTAGAGCTTACATCTCACAAAGGGCAGTACCTGACCATCTCCATAGAGGTAGGCCTATGAAGGGGGGCATAAAAACTGAACCCCACGGTGTAGTGATCAGACCATCAGACTGGTTTCACCCCAAATCGAAGGCATCGATCACCAGGAGAAAGACTAAGTGAAGGGAGTGACTGCCTTTATTAGTGGCAGAAGTAACAGCTTGTGAGAGGTGCAAAGATGTCATCAATTGGAGGAAGTGTTTTCCAAATTGTGAGAGTTCATCATCGACCCAGGCACTGAAGTTGCCCAGGACCATCAGCCTGGGTGACTTGAACGCCATGTCGATTATGAAGTCCACAACTTCCTGCAGGAAACACTTCTCATCACCTGGTGGACAGTAAATGATGTCGATCCTACAACCCACACCCGCCACTGTGGTACAGTCGAATGACTCAGCCTCTCCAACTGGTACACTCGTGAGGCCCAGCTTAGTCTTAAAATGGACTGTAACACCTCCCCCCCGCAGTCCAACATCGAGTGGTGCAACACTGGGTACCCAGCCAGAATAGAGGCCTCTAATATGGGGCCTGCATTCTCATCCAGCCAGGTCTCGCTAATGCATGCCAGATCCACAGAAACAACAAGATCTGCAATAACTGCAGTCTTATTTTTGATGGATCTGGCATTACACAACACTGCTCGGGTAGGACAGGCCTCTGGAGCTGCTCTGGCTACCTGCCCACCAATATTGGTGGTGCCCTTGGGTATGGAAACTAGGCATGGAGGACCACGCTCCAGATTCCATTTCGCCTCAGTGTGTCTTCTGGGTCTCACTACATGAATACGATGGCCCCGCTCATTCGACTTCTACTGTTCGCACTCCCCAACCCCCTTCCCTCCCCTACAAGCAATACCCAGCATGCTACAGTTCTGGTATGCCATTGACTGTATGGGGGGGAAGGACAGAGGGCACGAAGGGCAGAGGACAAATAGCGCACGACCATGGGGGTAGGCCTCCTACACATACTGAAAGACCCAATGACAACAAAACACTCCTAAGACTCCTAAGACATCAGAAAACCTCTCTTAAATAACTAACTAAATTCAAAAGAAACTTAAAAAAACTATTAAACAACAAATAAATAAGATTACCCTCTACCCCCAAACAACTATCCACCCTTAAACAAGAATTTTACTAACAAATGACATATACTTTATATACACTCCACACAATCCCCAACAAACCAACAATAACTTCTACCCTCTCATTATAAATAAATGCACTAAAATAAACACTAAGCAATTAAATATGAAACAAGATGAAGTCTTATGGCATTAAGTCAGTCTTTGCAGATCAATGAGAGTCACTAAGTCTGTTGAGCAGTTTTAGTAAAAGTCCATCAGAGCTCTCACCTATTCAGGCAATGAAACCAAAGCCCAAAACCAAAATTCAGCTCTCACTTTGAACCTTAATAATGAGCAGACAGAAATTATTTGAAGTTATTTGAAACAGAATTATTTAAAGGGACTCTCACTGCCTAAAAACATATAATATAACCAAGCCCAAAGGAAAGTCTGACCAGCAGTAGATCTAATGTAGAGTCCTTCCAGTATACCCTGCTGTGGACTGTTGGTATTTTCTCCACAATTCTGGCATCTTTCCCTCTGAAGACACTGTACCATAGGCATAACCTCAGCAGCCAGCTCGAATGCTGATTTAGGAGCAAAAGAGGGGTCCCTCAAAAACACTCAGCTTGGGAAGCAACCCTGTCTATTAAGCCAATAACTGTGGCCCCCAGCCCAGTATCCGTTGAACAGCAGACCCTCCGGCAGAATCTAGATGCCACCAGCAACAAAGATCCACCCTCCAGCAGACCCAAAACGGCACCTCCTGTTATGGACCTGACCTACAGCAGCTTCTCTCAGATGGGCTAGAACAGACCTACCCAAATGCTCCCACCTACCTCCACAATTTGCCTGTCCAGCAACTCCTCAGGAAACATTACCAAAACACAGTCCACTAGAAATAGCAATCCGATGATGTTCAGAGAAAAGGTCCAGCCACCAAAACTCCTTGTTCGATGTTTCGACTGAAGCACCCTCCTTCAACAGTTCCTCCTCGGATTCTCAAGATCTCTTCTACCGTTAAAAATGGATCCACAGAAAAATCCATGGACTCCACTAAGCCCTCGATATCCCAGACCGAGGGATACCACCAGCAGGTAGGGCAGGTTAGGAAATGAGCATTACCTTAGTTTGACTAGAAATACTAGTCTAAACAGAATTTTGCAATGCTTTGCTGTATAGAGTGAGTGACTCCATTAGAAATGTATCAAAAATTTCTAATCCTATTTATCCCGAAGACGCTATTCCAACTTTCCTATCTCACTTTAAGATCCTGACTAACTGCCACTAAATAACTAAAAAAGTAAAATAACACAATAATAACACAGTAACTACAAAAAGAGGGGCTCTGAATACTCTAAGTGCTGCTGCAACTGATGACTAGCCCAGCGTGGCAGCCATCTTCACAAACAAACAAACAAACATGGGGCCAGGAAGAAAAAACACTGACCCCACCTTGAATAATGAGTCAAGTTCTGCAGATGAAGAGCCTGATTTTATAATGTGGATACAGGGTTTTCTGCAAACTCTACATCCACTGCAAAGTGTGCCACAGCTGTGCCTAACAGGTTGCTGCAACCTGCTCCTGATTTTAGTACCTCGAGCACAGTTGGGATACTGTACACATTTTACGGCAGCTTGCACTGAAGCATTGTCGCAAACCCCATAAAAAGGGTCCATGATTGGATCAAAGTTAGATCAGTAGGAGCTGGTCTAACTTTGCTGCATTCAACACAAGGGACTTGCATCAGGGATTTGCATCTGCCGACTTTGTTCAATCGCAAATTCACCACTATTTCCTGCAAGTCACCATTTGCATCAAACTCCCTGAAGCAAGTCCCTTGCACGATTGGAACCAATTTGAAAATCAGGCCCCAAATCTTAAGAAGGACATAGACAGAGTACAGGCATTCCAGAGTAGGGCAACTATAATGGTGCAGGGTCTGCATCAAACATAGAAACAGAAACATAGCCTTTGACGGCAGATAAGGACCGCTTGGCCCACCCAGTCTGCCCATTTCCCTACCCATTGGAAAAGCTGCAGATCATAGTTAACCAACAGACTTTGTTGATTCCCTTGAGGTACTTGAAACTTTCTATCATGCCCTCCCCTCTTTCTTCAAGGGTATACATATTAAGCTTGAAATTTGCCAGCAGATAAAGACCTAGAGGTCTATTAAGTCTACTCGAATGTGCAGCTAGCACCCTTTATTCTGAAGCTGCCCCTCACTTCTACCCTTCTCCTCCATTGACCCTCTCCCTTGTCCTGTCCCATCCCCTTCTGAAGCAGTCCACTGTTCTGCTTGATACCACCTCTGCAGGTAACGCATTCCACCCAGCTGCCACCCACTCCGTAAAAAAGTGTCTCCTCATCTCCCTCCTGAACCTTCCTCCCTCCAGTCTCATATCATGGCCCCCGGTGTCCCTCTCCTCCCTTACTTTGAACAGCCCCTCTGTACTTGTCTTGTTTATTCCTTTCATATACTTAGAGGTTTGAATCATGTCACCCCATCCCTCCCCTCCTCTCCTCCAGCAAGTACATGTTCAACTCCCTCAGCCTCCTCTTGTATGATAAGTTCCCCAGCTTCTTGATCATCTTTGTCACCCTGTGCTGCACCCCCTCCAGTAATTTAATGTCCCTCTTTAGATACGGGCGCCAGTACTGAATGCAGCACTCCAGGTGCGGACTAACTAATGACTTATACAGTGGCAGAATCATCTCCTCCTTCCTCGAGGATATACCTCTTGCAATGCAACCCAGCATTTTGTTGGCCTTTGCAGCTGCGTTCATACATTGTGCCAAGTTGTTCTTTGACCCTTTAATGAGCACCCCTAGTTCGTTCTCCTCCTCTTTCTGGGCTACAGTAGCTGCACTACCCCCAGCTGGTAACTCCTCCTTGGGTTCTACACCCCAAAATGCAGCACCTTGCACTTTTTGGTATTAAACCCCAGTTGCCAGGTGTCTGTCCAGGTTTCAAGCTTTGCCAGATCATCCTGCAACCCCTGCCATTCCCCCTAGGTCATCCACCACTGCTCCCATCTAGGTATCATCAGCAAACAGACTGATCTTGCTGTTGATGTCCAATGATATGTCTGCAATGAATATCCCAAACAACACTGGTCCCAACACCGAGCCCTGTGGAACACTGCTCATCACTACCCTTGGGTGTGAGAGCTCCCCACTCACCACCACTCTCTGTTGCCTTCCCTGAAGCCAGTTCCCTACCTATCTCACCAGCTTTGCACCCATCCCTGTGCCTTCTTACTTACTTCCCAGCCTCCCATGTGGCACTGAGATGAATGCTTCACTGAAGTCCAGACACAGGACATCCACTGCATGGCCCCTGTCCAATTGCCTAGTTACCCAGTCATAGAACTCCACCAGGTTGGTTTGGCAGAATCTGCCACGTACTGTATGAAGCCATGCTGTCTGCTGTCCTGTAGTCCTCTGGCCTCTTGGAGGACCAACAGCCTCTCCTTCAGGATAGTCTCCATCAGCTTTCCCATGATGGATCTGAGGCTCACCGGTCTGTAGTTCTCAGGTTCATCCTTGGGGCCACTCTTGTGGAGGGGCACCACATGGGCCATCCTCCAATCCTGAGGTACACACCCTGAGTGTAGTGAGGCATTAAATAGGTCTGCCAACGGTCCCACAAGGACCTCTGCCAGCTCCTTCAGTACCCTGGGGTGGATGCCATCTGGACCTGGAGACTTGTCCACACTCAGTGCCTTCAAACCCTCCTGAACTCTGCCCTTCATGATTTCCCAATATGTCACCCCCCATTTCTGCTGTTCCTCCCCCCCTTGGGTATCACCCCCCTCTTCTTCTTAGTAAACACCAAGCAGAAGTAATCATTTAGTGTTTCTGCCTTATCACACCCTGCTTCCACCCAACCCCCGTCCTTCCTAATCCTTACTATGTGGTCCTTACAGCTCCTTTTCTCCCTGAGGCACCTACAGACATCCTTCTCCCCCTTCTTAATGCCTTGTGCCAGCTTGAGCTCCGTAGATACCTTGGCTCCCTTTACTGCCCATGTTTCCTCCTTCAATTCCGTCAGGTACTCCTCCCTGTCCTACCCTTCCCTGTTTTCTTGTACCTCCTAAAGGCAGCTCTTTTCCTCCTTACCTTTTCCATGACCTCCTTGCTCAACCAGCTTGGTTCCTTAGCCCTATCCTTCTTGCTCTGGGCCTTGCAGCAGGTTTTGGTTGCCTCCATTATCTCCAGCTTTATGAGCTCCATTGTCTGGTTAGTGCCCATACTAGGTAGAATTCTGGCCAGGTACCCTTTTACCACTTCCCCAATCCTCCCAAAGTTGGCCGTCCTGAAGTCCAGCAATCTCATGCCAGATTCCACTCCTTCCTTGCCCATATCCAATGTGAGCCATACTGAGTGGTGGTCACTCCCTAACAGCGGTTCTTCCACCGTAAGTTCTCTCACAAACTCCACATTTGCCAGCACAAGGTCAAGGGTATTCCCTAACTTGGTTGGTTCACTAACCATTTGCAGCAGGAAGCTGTCCTGGAAGGCATCCAGCAGTACCTGCTCCCTTCTATTCCTGGTTGTTGGGGTATTCATTCCACTTCTGGCATGTTGAAGTCCCCCACAATCATCACACTACCCTTCTCACAGATCCTCCTGATCTGCCAAACAGTGTGGTTCATGATAAAATTATCTGTAGAGTCAAGCCATACACAAGTGAAGGTACTGGACTTCAGGAGGGCTGATTTTGTCAAAATGGGAGAGTGCATTAGTAAAACACTAGCAAATAGGCAAGAAGGTGGGGTGGAGCAACAATGGGGAAAAATCAAAACCGCCATCACAGAGGCAACAAGCGTTTGTGTGAAGCAAATAAACAAAGCAAAATGAAAGGAAAACCACTATGGTTCTCAAAAAAAGTGGTGGGGAAGTTAAGGGAGAAAAAGATAGCATTCAGGAAGTATAAGGAAACACAGAAGGAGTAGGACTGAGAACTGTACTAGTTAAAGCAGAAGGAAGCTGGGAAGGCAGTCAGAATAGCAAAGGCCCAAACTGAGGAAAAGATAGCCAACATGATTAAGAAGGGGGGATAAAACCTTCTATAGGTACATTAGGGAGCAAAGAAAGACTAGGGAAGGGATACTGAAGCTGAATAAAGAGGAAGGTGGTTGGGCAGAGAGCAACACTGAAAAAGCAGGGATACTGAAAGAATACTTCTGCTCAGTATTCACAATGGAAAAGCAGGGGGAGATACCTAATTCAGCCATACAAAGGCAAAAGTACTGGACTTTAGGAGGGCTGACTTTGACAAAATGGGTGAGTGCCTAAGGAATGCACTAGCAAATGGGCAGGAAGGAGGGGTGGAAGAACAATGGGGAATAATAAAAACTGCCATCACAGAGGTAAGAAGCCTTTGTGTGAAGCAAATAAACAAAATGAAATGATGTAAGAAACCACTATGGTTCTCAAAGGAAGTGGCTGTGAAGGTTCAAGAGAAAAAGAAAACATTCAGGAAGTACAAGGAATCACAGAAGGAGCAGGACAGAGAACTGTATCAGTTAAGCAAAAGGAAGCTGGGAAGGCAGTCAGAACAGCAAAGGCCCGAACCAAGGAAAGACAGCCAACTCAGTTAAGAAGGATAAACCTTTTTATAGGTACATCAGGAGCTAAGGAAGACCAAGGGAGGGTTAGTGAGGCTTAATAAAGAGGAGAGAGGGTGGGCAGAGGGTGACTGTGAAAGACAGAGATACTAAACAAATATTTTTGCTCAGTATTTACAAAGGAAGTGGGAGGTACCTAAAACAAACAGTAGAAACACTCTGGATACAGAAGTTGATACCAGCCCATTTACAGAAGAAGAAGGATTCTGAAAGAACTCTTAAAACTGAAGGTGGACAAAGCAATGGGGCCTGATGGGATTCATCCCAGAATTCTAAAAGAACTAAGGGTAGAACTAGTGATACCACTGACTACCCTCTTTAACAAATCATGGGAGGATGGGGTTGTGCCTGAGGACTGGAGGAGGGCAGATGTGATTCCCCTTCACATAAGTGGGAGCAGGGCAGAAGCAGGAAACTACAGACCTGTTAGTTTAACCTCAGTGGTAGGGAAAATGATGGAATCACTTCTGAAGGAAAGAATCGTTGAGTATCTAGAGGCCAGAGGGGCATAGGACCCAAGGCAGCATGGATTCACAGCGGGAAGGTCATGCCAAACAAATCTGATAGATTTCTTTGACTGGGTGACCAAAGTAGTAGGTCAGGGAGGGGCTGTGGACATGGCCTACCTAGACTTTAGCAAGGCATTTGACATAGTCCCACACAAAAGATTAATGTACAAGTTAGCCAGCCTGGGAATGGGTCCCAAGATGACAGCCTGGGTAAAAATTGGCTGAGAATAGGACACAGACAGTAATAGTAAATGAAGTCCACTCTGAAGAAAGGGGGGTTACTAGTGGGGTACCACAGGGTTCAGTATTAGGACCGGTCCTCTTCAATGTCTTTATAAACGACATTGCAGAGGGACTGGAAGGAAAAGTATGTCTCTTTGCAGATGACACAAAGATCTGCAACAGAGTTGATGTACAAGGTGGGGTGGAAAGGATGAGAAGGGACTTGGCAAGGTTAGAGGAATGGTCAAATGTATGGCAGCTTAGATTCAATGCTAAGAAGTGCAAGGTAATGCACCTGGGAAACAAAAACCCAGGGGAAGAGTACACAATGGGGGGTGAGATACTAACAACAACAAAAATGGAAAAGGACCTGGGGTAGTCATATTAGATGACCTAAAGGTGGGCAAGCAATGTGAGAGGGCAGCAAGGAGGGCTGGGGGGATACTGGGATGCATAGGGAGAGGCATCACCAGTAGAAAACAGGAAGTTATTATCCCTCTGTACAGACAGTTGGTGAGACCCCATCTGGAGTACTGCGTGCAGTTCTGGAGACCCAATCTCCACAAAGACATAGACAGGATGGAAGCTGTCCAGAGGAGGGCAACTAAAATGGTGCAGGGTCTGCAACGGAAGACATATGAAGAGAGACTTAAGGAGCTAAATATGTATAGCCTCGAGGAAAGGAGGGAGAGGGGGGACATGATAGAAACTTTCAAGTACCTCAAGGAATCAACAAAGTCCAAGAGGGTAGCATCTTTCAAAAAAAGTGCGCAAGAACAAGGGGCACAATTTGAAGATAGAAGGGCAGCTCAGAGGTAATTTAAGGAGTATTTTTCACAGAGGGTTGTGGATGCATGGAACAGCCTTCCAGAGGAGGTTGTGGAGTCAAAAACAGTGGTGGAATTCAAGCATGCATGGGACAGTCATAAGGCAATTCTAGGGGGTGGGGGTAGGAAAAAGTAGGCTGCTGGTTTACTAGGATCTGCAGCTTATCCATTAGGTAGGGAAATGGGCAGACTGGGTGGGCCAAGTGGTCCTTATCTGCCGTCAAAATCTATGTTTCTATGTTTCTATGTTAATAGAAGCACTCTGGATAGGGGGGTTGATATTAGTCCTTTCACAGAAGAAAGGGTTCTGAAAGAACTTTTAAAACTGAAAGTGGATAAAGCAATGGGGCCTGATGGCATTCACCTTAGAATTCTAAAAGAACTAAGAGAAGAACTAGTAACACCACTGACTACCCTTTTTAACAAATCATGGGAGGAAGGTGTGGTACCTGAGGACTGGAGTAGGGTGGATCTGATTCCCCTTCACAAAAGGGAAGCAAGACAGAGGCAGGAAACTATAGACCTGTCAGTTTTACCTCAGTGGTAGGGACAATGATGGAATCACTTCTGAAGGAAAGAATTGTTGAGTACCTAGAGGTCAGTGGGGCACGGGACCTAAGGCAGCATGGATTCACAGCAGGAAGTTCATGTCAGACAAATCTAATTGATTTCTTTGACTGGATGACCAAAATAGTAGACCAGGGAGGGGCTGTGAACGTGGCCTACCTAGACTTTAGCAAGGCATTTGACACAGTCCCACACAAAAGGTTAATAAACAAATTAGCCAGCCTGGGAATGGGTCCCAGAGTGGTAGCCCGGGTAAAATTCAAGCTGGACAACAGGACACAGTGGGTAATAGTAAATGGAGTCTACAGTGAAGAAAGGGGGGTTACTAGTGTGGTACCGCAGGGTTCAGTCCTGGGGCCGGTCCTTTTTAATGTCTTTATAAGTGACATTGCAGAGGGACTGGAAGGGAAAGTATGTCTCTTTGCAGATGACACAAAGATCTGCAACAGCGTTGATACGCAAGGTGGGGCGGAAAGGATTAAAAGGGACTTGGCAAGATTGGAGGAATGGTCAAATGTATGTCAGCTTAGATTGAACGCAAAGAAGTACAAAGTAATGCACCTGGGAAACAAAAACCCAAGGGAAGAGTACACAATGGGGGGTGAGATACTGACAAAAACCAAAATGGAAAGTAACCTGGGGATAGTCATATCAGATGACCTAAAGGTGGGCCAGCAATGTGAGATGGCAGTAAGGAGGGCTGGGGGGATACTGGGATGTATATGGAGAGGCATCACCAATAGAAAACAGGAAGTTGTTGGCCCTCTGTACAGACAGTTGGTAAGACCACATCTGGAGTACTGTGTACAGTTCTGGAGACCCCATCTCCGAAAAGACATAGACAGGATGGAGGCTGTCCAGAGAAGGGCAACCAAAATGGTGTTTGGTCTGCATCAGAAGACATATGAAGAAAGACTAAAGGAGCTTAACATGTATAACCTCGAGGAAAGAAGGGAGAAGGGGGCATGATAGAAACTTTCAAATATCTCAAGGGAATCAACAAAGTCCAAGAGGGTAGCATCTGTCAGAAAAAGAGATGTGCAAGAACAAAGGGGCACCATTTGAAGATGGGGGGGTGGCTTAGAGGTAATGTGAGGAAGTATTTCTTCACAGAGAGGGTTGTAGATACATGGAACGGCCTTCCTGAGGAGGTTGTAGAGTCAAAAACAGTGGGGGAATTCAAGAATGCATGGGACAGACATAAGGCAATTCTAGTGGGGTGTAGGGGGAAGTAGGCTATTGGTTAACTAGGATCTGCAGCTTATCCGTTATATAGGGAAATGGGCAGACTAGGTGGGCCAAGCGGTCCTCATCTGCCATCAAATTCTATTTTCTATGTTTCTATGTTTCTGTCCCGCAAGTTCCCTGTCTAACTCCTCCATCTGAGAGGGTGGCCTGTACACCACTCCCATTCTGAGAATCCTATTCTTGGAATTCTGGATTTGCATCCAAAGTGACTCTGTACTACCCTCTTCCCCTTCCTCCCTTACACACTTTAGTCCTTCCTTCACATACAGTGCCACTCTCCCCCTTTCCCAATAAACATGTCCCTACGAAATAACCTGTACCCTGGTACAGACAGGTCCCAGTCATTGTATTGGGTGACTCATGTTTCTGTGATGGCTGCTATGTCCACCTCTCCCTCCGCCATGAGCACCTGTAATGCTGCACTTTTCCTCCCAAGGCTCCTAATATTAAGGGTAACCACCTTCCACCCTTCCTCCCCCATCCTGCCCTCCTTTACTAGCATCACCAATAGTACCTGCCATTTTGTCCTTTGTCACTATTATGGGGGGTTAGCTTGTATGGTTTCCCAACCCGTGGTCTCTGCATGTCTCTTGCCCACTTCCCACCCCACCCCCGCACCTAGTTTAAATTCCCAACTTCCTCTGTACTCCTCCATCCTGTTTTAACATTTTCTTTCCCACCTCACTCAAGTGTAGGCTGTCCTTGGCATAGAGACTACTGTCCTCCCAGGTCCCTCCCCACCGCCCCAATAGCACATACCCTTTAGCATGACATCAGCTTCTTAGCCATCCATTAAATTCCTCTATTCTCAGCTTTCTTGTTGTGCTTGCCTTGGGCACTGGATGTATCTCTGAAAAAGTTACTGCTCTTCCTGCCCCCTCACATAATTATCCTAGTTCCTCAATCCTCCTCTGGACTATATCTACTGTCTTGTCAGTCAGGTCATTTGTCCCAAGATGTAAAATTAAATGAGGCTTGTCCCTACCCCTTCTAGCATATTTCAGAACAGATTGCTCACCCTTTCCGCTGTCATTCCTGGCATGGCCTCCACCCAAATGTGACTACGCCTCTCCCCCTTGCTACCCCACCTGACTCCTCTTAGTATTGCGTCCCCCAGCACTAAGATTCCACCTTTGTTACTCCCTGCTTGCTTCCATTCATCTTCATCTCTATCTCTCATTCCTGTCTCCTCTTCTTCCTCCTGCACATTATTTCCACCTTTTGCCCCTGTTGCAGTTCTCCCAGCAGAACTTCCCCCCGCTCTGGTTTGGTCCAGGCAGTTATCAATTACTCCTCCATTTGCATCACCTCCCTCCTCCTCCTTCCCCTCTAGCAGTGCAAAACTATTTTCTGAAGACCCGTCACAAATGCTCACTTCCTCTCTCTTCATAGTAACTTGTTCCCTCCTTTCCACTCCATGACTGTTGCCACTTCTCTTCACCTCTCAAGTCCCTGTCTCCTCCTTCCATTTGTCTTTTGTCTCCTGACCTGGTTTCCCTGGCAATCATTCTTCCTGGCCTGGGCCCCTTTGTCTCCACTTCCCTTCTTCTGACCCTCTCTTCACCACTGCTGGCTCAAATTGCCCTCCCTCATCTTCCCTCCTCCCTCCCTCCAGTATTGGGCTAAACCTGCCTCCAGTCTGCCTTGCTTGTCTTAGTTCCTCCTGCAGACCCTCAATCTCCTTTCTAAGTTTCTCTATGTGGTTGCACACTAAATATCCCCCACCCTCCAGGCAATTTTTAGAAAGATTGGTCGCTGCAGTTGTTGCAGCCTACCACCCTACCCTTTGCTCTTGTTGCCCACCAGTGACCCCCCCACCCTTCCAGATGAAGGACACCAAACGCTCCCCCAAGCTCCTTTAGTCTCTCTTTGTATGGCTTCTGGTGCAGACCCTGAACCATTTTAGTTGCCCTCCTCTGGACTACCTCTATCCTGTCTATGTCCTTGTAGAGATGGGATCTCAAGAGCTGTACGCAGTACTCCAGATGGGGTCTCACTAAGTGTCTATACAGAGGGATAACAAACTGCTGTTTTCTACTAGTGATGCCTCTCCCTATGCATCCCAGTATCCCCCAGCCTTCCTTACTGCCTTCTCACATTGCTTTCCTATCTTTAGGTCATCTGATATGACTATCCCCAGGTCCCTTTCCATTTCTGATTTTGCTAGTACCTTCACCCCCCCACCCCAATGTGTACTCTTCACCTGGGTTTTTGTTTCCCAGGTGAATTACTTTGCACTTCTTTGCATTGAATCTAAGCTGCCATACTTTTGACCATTCCTCCAACCATGTCAAGTCCCTTCTCATCCTTTCCATGCCCCCTTGTGTATCAACCCTGTTGCAGATCTTAGTGTCATCTGCAAAGAGGCATACGTTTCCTTCCAGTCCCCCCACAATGTCACTTATAAAGACACTGAAGAAGACTGGTACCAGTACTGAACCCTGCGGTGCCCCACTAGTAACCCCACCTTTCTTTGGAAGTGGATTCCATTTACTATTACCCTGTTTGTCCTGTTGTCCAGCCAATTTTTTTGCCTAGGCTACCACCCTGGGACCCACTCCCAGGCTGGCTATCTTGTTTATTAATCTTTTGTGTGGGGCAGTGTCAAATGCCTTGCTAAAGTATAGGTAGGCCATGTCTACAGCCCCTCCCTGGTCTACTACTTTGGTCACCCAGTCAAAGAAATCTATGAGATTCATCTGACATGATATTCCTGCAGTGAATCCATGCTGCCTTGGGTCCTGTGCCCCGTTGACCTCTAGGTACTCAACAGTTCTTTCTTTCAGAAGTGATTCCTTCATTTTCCCTACCACTGAGGTCAAACTAACAGGTCTGTAGTTTTCTGCCTCTGCTTTGCTCCTACTTTTGTGAAGGGTAATCACATCCACCCTCTTCCAGTCCTCAGGTACCACACTATCCTCCCATGATTTGTTAAAAAGGATAGTCAGTGGTGTCACTAGCTCTCCCCTTAGTTCTTTTAGAATTCTGGAGTGAATGCCATCAGGCTCCATTGCATTGTCCACTTTCAGTTTTAGGAGTTCTTTCAGAACCCTTTCATCTGTGAATGTGTTTGTATCAACTCCCCCTATCCAGAGTGCTTCTATTGATTGGTTTAAATACCACCTCCTCCTCTTCTTTTGTGAATACTGAGCAGAAGTATTCATTCAGTATCCCTACTTTTTCACTGTCGCCCTCTGCCAACCCCCCTTCCCTTTATTAAGCCTCACTATCCCTCCCTTGGTCTTTATTCGCTCCATAATGTACCTATAAAAGGTTTTTATCCTACTTCTTACCTGAGTTGGCTATCTTTTCCTCGGTTTAGGCCTTTGCTATTTGGACTGCCTTCCCTGCTTTCTTCTGCTTTAACTGGTACAGTTCTCTGTCCTGCTCCTTCTGTGTTTCCTTATACTTCTTGAATGCTATCTTTTTCTCCCTAACCTTCCCCACCACCTCTTTTGAGAACTATAGTGTTTTTTTCCTTCATTTTTAATTTTTTGTTTGCTTCACACAAAGGCTTGTTGCCTCTGTGATGGCAGTTTTGATTTTTCCCCATTGTCCCTCCAACCCTCCTTCTTACCCACTTGCTAGTGTTTTTCTGAAGCACTCTCCAATTTTTCTAAAGTCAGCCCTCCTAAAGTTCAGTATCCTTGCTTTAGTATGGCTTGACTCTATGTCTGTGTTTATCATGAACCATACCATTTGGTGGCCGCTTGTTCCCAGATGGCTACCCACTTCTAAATCAGAGATCCTCTCTCTGTCCCCATTTGAGAGTACCAGGTCTAAGACTGCTCCCTCCTGAGTGGGTTCCAACAGTAGCTTTCTGAGGCATGCCACCTGTAAGGCATTGAGAATGACCCTGCTCTTGGATGTGGCTGCAGCAAAGGTGTTGCAGTTAACATATGCCTATTCAGGTCCCCCATCAACAATATCTCCCCTTTTTCTGTGATTCTAAGGATGCCTTTTGTCATTTACTTGTACATTTCATCCCTTTCAGATGGGGGTATGTATGCAACCCCTGTGCAGATTGCTGGTGCCATTTCCTGTCTCCAGGGTGACCCACAGTGCTTCCTCTCCTCTCTGTTTATCCTTTAGTTCTGTTGCTTTGATCCCTTCCCTTATGTAAAGAGCTATTCCTCCTCATCGTTTATGCTCCCTGTCCCTCCTGTAGTTTGTGTATCCTGATATGTTGACATCCCAATCATGGTTTTCTGTGTACCATACTTCTGTGATTGCCATGATATACAGGTGTCCCTCTTCCATCAAGGCCACTAGTTCAGGGAGCTTGTTACCCAGACTATGGGCATTGGTACTCATCACCCTCCATTTTTTGATGGCCTTGCCCCTTTTAGCCCCCTCCCTCAAAAGCCCTATGAGGAGATTCTAAATGACCACAATATATACACCTTGGAGCAGAGGATTGGGTGATTTCATTGAGAGGTTTAAATATATCACAGGGATAAATAATGCACATGAGGGGAGTATTTTTCAGAAGAAAAGATACTCAAGAACAAAGGGATGTGCTATGAATCTGGATGGGAGTAGATTCATTAGAGATGTGAGGAAGCATTTCTTCACTGAAAGAGTGGTGGATTCCTGAAGTAGCCTTGCAACAGAGGTGGTAGAGACAAAAGCAGTGGTGGGGTTCAAGAATGCATGGGATAAGCACAAGGGAACCATAATGGAGTTGAAGGGGGGAGTTAGAAAGAGCTGTAGATCAGGTATGGTCTGCAGTAATAGTGTAGGTAGGGAGAAATTGGCAGATTGGTGAGCCAAACAGTCTTTATCTTCTGTCAAATTCAATGTTTCTTTGTTTCTGGGCTTATGTTTCTCAGCAAGCGCATCATCAAAGCTCGTAATAAAGGAAATATTGTTGCACTGCACTGACTCCTACAGTCTTTAGTGCCTAAGTGCTTTTCTCAAGTGGGGAGGTGAGTGCTTTTCACAGTTCTTTAGCTCCTTTGATAGTGTATGTTCCTTTGATTGAAGGCACAATTTAGAAAACATTCTGTCATTTAAGCCTATGATTCTAGAACCCTTCTACAGTACCAGGCTCTGAGTGTTAATGTAAAGAAAGGTGCAGTAATTCTCTAAAGCAACCAAAACCAGTAAAAGCCACTGTGATGAACTAACAGAAAACTACAACAGAGATTAGGGTGTATGATTAAAACTGGAGCACTTAATGAGAGAAAAAAGATTTAGTAAATAATAATTATGATCTTTCCCTCTAAGGTTACACCTGGAAATGAGCTTTGATTCCATGTTCCTTCCTGGTGATGATAACTAGTAAACAAATGCAAACTAGAATTTAAATATAGCAATTGTGCTAGTCTGTCGGCACATTGGTAAAGCTACAGTACTGCTTAGGTTGTTCACTACCTAGGGGAGAGGATGATTAAATGACCAATAGGAAGCTTTCCTCCTCTGAGTTGGGAGGGTAATGTATTCCAGCTTACTACTGCCACTTAAGTGACTACAGGTGGTGGTGCAAACGTGATGCACATGGGGTGGCAGGAATATCATACGGCACCAGTATTGGCATGCATAGCGTGCATTTGTCATGCTATCCTAGCCAGTGGCATTCCTGAGGCTGAAAAACACATGGACACACCCTGGCCATCACAGAATAAAGTCATCTCCCCATGCAGGCCCAACACCATTGACTGCTGCACCATCTTCAACCAAGCTTGAACTTCAAAGGGCTTTGGTAACTTGATGTCCCCACCACCAAGGCAAGCCATTGAGGTACAGAATGAAGGGGAATGTACCCAGGGAAGGCAACTAATGGGGCTGGTGGAGGTTGAGCTGACAGATGTGGGCAGGCTAGAGACAGAGGGCATAAATAGGGGATAAAAAAATATTGAGATTTGTTTAACCCCTACAGTTGGGTACATTACAGTTAAATTATGTATCTTCGAATTACCAATAAAGATTTGTTGTCAGTTTTTTGCAGTTTCAATAAACATCATAGGTAGTTGGAGCTAAGGTAAAAAACAGAATGATCTCAAGTTACTATATATACGAGAGCCACACAATTTAGATGAGGACAAACCATTTTTAAGATACTGTTTCAAAAGATGTAAAATGTTTATTTTTATTTATCACACATTTTTTATGTAGTCTACACAATAGATGTTTTTAATTGTTTCTTCTTGCAAGCCAGTGCTAAATACAGCTTAAGTAAGAACACATGTGATTCTAATGGCATTTAAATGCTTATTACATTCCTGGCAACAATAAATAACACAGAAAAATATATAAATTCATTGTACTAGTTAGAAGTTTGAAGAGAATTTATGTAACATTTTTATCTTGGCATGTTGACTTTCTTAAATGCAGTTAAAAATGTTAACACTGTGCATGGTGCTCTCATTTTACCATTTTAATAACAGTTTAACCTTTTGTGACCCTTCTAGTATACTGTAACATTCATTGGTGGCACTGGGTGTAGTAAACTAATTCCTTCTTTAAAGTAGTGCCTGAGCATTTCCATCTGAAGTTGTCTTTTAACAGGGCCTTGTCAACTTTGTAGTTTAAGCTGCATTTCCATCCCTTTATTTTTTTTCCTCCTGTTGCCTTCTGAATTGAATGCCCATGCTTTCTGGGCACTAACATCATAGAGACACAAGTAGATCTGTATATTTTCTACAAGCATTTGGACATGAGATGGGATACATCTGAAACCTACTCTTTAGTGTTAGGGGTTTGCCCAGTGCAATAGAAATGCTGTTCTACCCTGTGCTACACCTTCGGAAGGCACTGCCATTTTTGAAAAAATGTTAAAAAGTATATACAAAAAAAGTGCTTAGTCTAAAAAAATAGTATTGATATTTACAGAGGCATCAATATTTGCCAGAATATTTGATAGGTCAGAAATCATAAGTAGAGATGCAGCGACATTTTATTTCACCAGCAAAATTTTGGCAAAATTGCCAATTTCACCCAGTGAAACATTTTGCGTAATTATGGCCTTTCAGTGACATTTTGCTGCCAAATTTGCCTTGAATTTTGTCTTGCACATCTATAAGGTGAAATTAGGTGAAACTGGGCTTTTCTCTCTGCTGGTGGTCACATGGTTGAGTCTAAATAGGCAAGAAGTGAGTGGTTCATTTCCTGTGCTACATATATCAAGGAAGCAGCAGCACCTAGATTGAGTCAGAGCCCTGTGACTGCAGAGTGCACTTTGATACATAAACTACTTAATTTGTGCTATTTTTTCAAACTTTATCTTGTTTGTCTTTGTCCCGTTTCATATTTCAGTACCTGTGGATAGTGTGTGTGTGTGTGTGTGAGATTCCATCCCACCCCCAGCTCTCTCTCTCTCTGAGTCTCTATCTCTGTTTATTTTTTGGGGGGGTTTGTTTGAATTGGTGGTGGTGGTGGGCATAATGGAAAAGTGTAGAGGCAGTGGGGCACCTGTATGCCACCTTGACAGACGCGTGTTTCAGAAGTCCATTAAAAATGAAATGCATCAGCAGCAGGAGGCTGTTGGCCCCAGTGACAGCACCCAGAAGCAAACAACTGTGCCCCATCTCCAGCAGCAAGAGGTGACCGTGGCCCCTTCGCTGCAGCAGCAGCAGCAGGAGACAATGCCCCTCCCTGGCACCAGAAGGCAACCGTGGCCCCTCCACTGCAGCAGCAGGAGACAGTGCCCCCTCCCCAGCACCAGGATACTGTTCCTCCACCCCACTAGCAGGAGACCATGCACCCTGCTGAACAGCAGGAGGAGTTAGTGCCTGGGGCATCATCTGGCAGTTTTTTATGCAAGTTTGGCAGGTGACACAATGGTCACCTGCAGTCTATGTGGGCAGGAAAAGCATTGCAGTAAGTGTGATTCTCACTTTGGGACAAGCAGCCAGTGGAGCCACATGCTGCACCATCACCCACTTCAATTGAACCTCAATCTGCAGGAGGTGGTGGCAGCACCAGCTGTAGCTGTGGGGAGCAGTTCGGGTGTGAGTACTGAAGGGGGTGAGCAAGAGGGTGGTGTTGCTGGACCTGTTAAATGTCCTCACCGTGCTCACCAGAACAGACAACAGCAGCAGTCTGCAGTAGCATCAAGACCCCACCAAGGCCCCCCTGTCCAGAGCCAGCAGCAGCAGCAGCAGAACAGGCAGCCTTCACCCTGCCAGCAGTGACACATGCAGACTTATCAGCTGTCAGACATCCACCAGCTTTGACAGCAGTTAAATAATTTCAGACAGGAATTTAATGATGCCCGGGGGGGAGGGGATTGCTAAACTCCAGGGTGATGTCGGCAAAATCATGGGCATTCTGTCTGAACTGCATGGTGGCCCCACTGGCAGTTAATGTGGCAGCAAGAATTAGATTTTTTTGTTTTTATTTTTCTATCCTCTATTCTGTTGTTTGTATGCCCCCCTCAAAAAAAATAAAAACAACAAAAAAATCTGTTCTGTCCTCTTTAATCTACATCCATAATCCTCTTGTTTCTTTATTTTGTATGTAAAATAATTTGTTTGACCATTGCTGTTATGTTTGTTACTGTTTTATGCTCCCTATATAAGTCAGTCCCTTTTCTTGTTCTCTCTCTCTATTATGTCTCCCCAGCCCCCACTCATTGTTGTATTACCCTTGTCCTCCTGATCCTGCCTGTCATTTGTTATACTTATTCTGTACCATGTCCGTGTAGCCCCTTCCCTAATAAACACCTTATTCCCTTACAATTGTGGTGTGTGTTACTTCTTAGAGCTGGGTACACCTACAAGATTACTTTTAACTATATGTAATGCAGTTGCATTCCATATATAAGGAGTTTGCAAATGAAAGGCTGGCTCTTGCTAAAGGCTGTCAGCCATCTGGACCTTGTGCACAGATGGTGTATTTTTTCTTAATTCAAATACCTCATGTGAGTTGCTTCAACTCAAAGTTGGAAGTACTCACCACAGCACACATCCATAAAGTGCTCATTCTTTATTCGAGCATGGCAAGTAAACAATTTAAAAAGTGCTTCCACATAACTAAGATAAAAATGCCTGCTCACCCAAGGCACCATCATTCCTTATATGTTACCAGTTATGTCACACCTGATGCATTCATTTTTCACATGCTTGCTTTGTGTGTGAGAAAGCACATGTGCGAAACGCATCAGGTGTGACATAACATTTGGTGTACAGTATCATGAAGTATGGTGCCTTGAGGGAGAGGGTGTTTTTATCTTAGTTATATGGGAGCATATTTTACATCGTTTACTTGCCACACTGGAGTAAAGAAAGAGCACTTTATGGATATGTGCTATGGTCATTAATTTTTACTTTGAGTTGAAGCAACTCACACAAGGTATTTGAATTCAAAAAATATAGACTCTGTGCACAGGGCCATGATGGCTGATAGCCTTTGACAGGTGCCAGCCTTTCCTTTGCAAACTCCATATATATAGAATGCAACTTAATTATTTGTCAGTGTTGTTTTGTGAAAGTTATGTTGAAGGTGTCACTTGCTCTTTAACATGTTTCCTTCTCCCATTCAGAAATGTCAAGTATTGAGCATATTAAAAAAATTGTTTCACATTGCTATGTGATGTTGCATCAGTTATTGTTGTGTGCAACATTCCAAAGATGTAACACAGCTGGTGCTGCCACTGTTGAACATGCCCCAGAAGTTCAGAAATGTTTAAAAAATGTTAAGGTAAATTGAGACAGAAATCTGGTGTCAATCATGCTATTATATAGTTCACGTCTACCACCAGGACCAAAATCTGCTGTTTTTTGCACCGTTTACAATGGTTTTCAGGCCTAATCTTGTTGATGCCAGTGCCAAACATGCCCCAGAAGTCCAGAAATGTTTCCCAAAAAATGCTATATTAAATTAAGAGAGAAATCAGGTCTTAGTCATGATGTTAGATGGCGTCTCCCCACCGAGTGGATCTCAAAATGGTGTTTGGTCCACTGTTTATAAAGGGTTTTAGGTTGAATCTTGTTGCTGAAAGTGCAGAACAGGCCATACAAGTCTAGAAATGTTTCATTAAAAATGTTACATAAAATTGAGACAGAAATCAGGTCTCAGTCATGATGTTATATGGTGCACGCCATCCATCCAGACCAAAACAAGCTGTTTGACCCACTGTTTACCAATAATTTCAGGCCTCATCTTGATGCTGCCTGTGCTAAACAGGCCCTATATGTTCAGAAATGTTTCATAAAAAATGTAACATTAAATTGAGACAGAAATCTGGTATCAGACATGCTGTTATATGGTTCACATCAACCACTATGACTCCTGACACTCTCCGGTTGGCTAGCAACAGCTCTGTTACCTCCATCATCGATTACGGGCTAGTAATTTATGGCTCTGCCTCCACCTCTGCCCTCCACAGAATTACAGTTGCACTCAACAAAGCATGCAGGCTGCTAACTAGGGCTGACCGACTTACACACACTTGTGACCTGTACACTCAGGCAGGATGGCTTCCTCTCATCAGTCGGATACAATATGAAACCTGCATCTTAGCCAAAAAAGTCCTCCTTGGGGTCATGCCCCCAGGCATTGAAAAGCTCCTCGTTGACCACCACAGCACCCAGCGAACTAGAAGTTCACAACAACTAACCTTCCTTGTCCTCAGATGCCGGACTACCACGGGCCAGAGGGCCTTTGCCCACAGAGCACCACAGTGGTACAATACTCTCAACAAAGAAACTCTTACTGCTGCTGCTCTTGGCCCTTTTAAGAGACAACTCCGACTTCATCTCATTTCAACTAGTCATTGTGACTGCCTCGCCTAATCAGGGGCCCACCGCTCACTGTCCTACACTTTAGTCTTGACAGCTACCTCTCCCCACCTTGCCCCCTTCTACCTGCCTACTCCCTTGCCTCCTCTCCCTTTCCTCCCCACCGGGCATTTCCTGACTTTTATCCCTCCCCTTCCTCCCCTTTAGAGCTCTTACCCTCAACCTCTACCCTCCGATAATGGCCTTCCTGCCTGCATACCCTTTCCCTCTCACCTGCAGTGCTTATTTCTAAGATTGCCCTTGGCTGGTATGTCATGCTAGCTAACATTTGGCACATTTTGAATTACTGGAATTTCCTAAGCCTCAGTCTCTTACTTCTTTTTATTGTGTAACTATGTATTATTATGTTAACCTTTGTATGTATGTATACCCCCCCATTCCTTCGACGTGAAACCTTTGTAAACTAGCAGTTCCTGCTCAAAGGTATTTGTAATGCTAGATTTCAATAAAATAAATAAAAAAAATCTGTTATTTTCTGCACTGTTTACAATGGTTTTCAGGCCTAACCATGGTGCTGCCATTGCTGAACATGCCCCAGAAGTCCATAAATGTTTCCAAAAAATGTTTACAGTAAATTGAGACAGAAATCTGGTGTCACTCACGCTGTTAGATCGTTCACATCCACCACCAGGACTGAAATCTGCTGTTTTCTGCCCTGTTTACAATGGTTTTCAGGCCTAATCTTGGTAATGCCAGTCCCGAACATGCCCCAGAAGTCCAGAAATGTTTTCCAAAAAATGTTACAGTAAATTGAGGAAGAGCTATTATATGAAAGCAGCAGATATGAACATGATGATTAATTACAGACATAATTCAGAAATACCTACAATCTAAAAATGGTGGGCTAAACTGTATTATTTTCTCAGTATATTTCTCTGTTTTTTTTACTGATTTTGGTAAAGTGAAATGGCAGACACTAAAGGGATATATGTTCATATATATCTATATTATGGTAGCACTACTGTGCTACCATAGTTAGGGTGGAGTAGCACTTTTAAGGTTAAAGGGTCAAATTTTGCACTTTAGTAACTTTGCCACTGTTCAATGGATTTGCCTGACATTTGGTATGCACAATTGGGCATGGACGATCTTAAGATCTGCCAAGTTTCGTACCAGTCAGATATACGGCTGCAGCGTTATTAAGCGACAACGAATTGCGCAATTACACTTTTTTGCGATTTCTTTGCTTGCACCTACAGGTCACATGGTTTGCATGACCGGCCAAAAACTTCAGGGAATGTGCGGCCAGCAGGCCAGATGTGCCTTTTGAAGATTTCATGAAAAAATATTAAACGGTTTAAAAGTTATTCAAAAAACAAGTTCCCATTATAAGTCAATGGGAAAAGTTAACAAAAAGTTTGACACTTTCGCAAATGCACTTTTTACTTCACAAATGGCCCTAATACTTCCGCAGATCCACCATTTTATTTTCAGTTGGTGATCAGAAAAATGCTTGGCATTTAAATTTGAGACCATTTAGGGACACACTTCTTTTTGTGTCCAGCTAGTCGGAGCCTGAGGATGCTAGCCATGTCTTTATTTTGGGGTTAAACACCCCAGAAATATGATTTTCAAAGTTCTGGAAAAAGTACTTTCACAAAGTACTTTCGTGCTTATGACACTTTCACAAATCTGTGCTAAAGCTTTCGCAAATTACGAAAGTACTTTGCGACACTATGGCCAAAATGACAGGAGTTCTTTGCACCCTTTTGGCCTGAAATTTGGAGGGAAGGCAGCCAATATATCACAGATGTGCCTTTTTGTGGTTTGGTAAAAAAATATTGTATGGCTCCAAAGTTACAGTACTCCAAAATTGATGCTTTTTCCCATAGACTAACATGGTGGCGTATGCCGTGCCTTTCAGGGCTCGTATCTCGAAAACGGTGTGAGATACAGATTTTTCATCACGAGTTACATGGCACTATGGGCTATGTAATGCAAAACAGTAGCCAGGAAAACAATGATTTCTGTGAAATATAATTTTTTTTCTACATAGTACAATTACTGAGATATTTGCAATGAAGTACTTCCAATGCTCGTTTTAAGCTTCCATTTATTTATTTATTTATTAAGTCTAGGATTACAAATACCTTTGAGCCTTGGCTCTTTTACAAAGGTTCCCCATCAGAGAAATATGAATTATTGGGAACATCAAGACAGACATTACAACAATGTGGACATTGCAAACAGAGTACAGATTAATACAATTCAAGGGTAGCATTGTAACAAGGCAGCCAGCGGCATTTGTCAGAGAAAATAGACAACGGATAAGAAGTGCCAGAGTCATAGGGAGAGGGAAGAGGGGAGGGGGGAAGGAATGTAGGAAGGGTGGGAGAGGGTGAAAAGTGCAGCACTGGGTATACCAAGATGTGAGGGTAGAATCCAGTGAGGAGGGGAGGGGGGGACCACTAGAGCAGGAAGGGAAGTGGAAAAACAAGGTTAAGTTGGGCAGTCACAGGAACTGTTGGTAGTGAGATAGTCCCGGAGCCTAGTTTTATTCATACCAATTGTTGGGGCAGAGGAGATGGTGGGGATGAGGCCATTGAACCAGAGTGGTGCTCGATAAGCAAAAGAGCGTTGTCCCTGTGAAGTGTGATAGTGGGGGACTTTCAGTAGCTGTAGTGTGGATCTCCAAAGGCACCATTTGTTAATTCGGTGTTGTAACAGAGTTGAGACCCCAGAAGGTGCAAGGCCAAGGTAGATTTTTTTCGCCATGGAGCAGGTGAGAAACTTTATGCGGTTTGATAATTGGAGCCAGCCAGTCTGAGTGTACAGGTCACATGTGTGGGTGAGACGGTGAGCACCAGTGATGAGCTGACATGCCGTATTTAAGGCAGTTGAGAGGCATCTAAGGGTTATGGTTGTGGCTGGGCCATAAATGATGAGACCATAGTCTATTACAGAGATCACAGAGCTCAGGACTGCAACCTTCAAAGCTTCTGGCATGAGGTGTGGTCTGTGTTTGTAGAGGAGACCAAGCCATATATTAGCAGCTCTAGCTACATTATCTACATGAAGTCCATAGGAGAGATTAGGGTCAAGCTGTATCCCTAAGAATTTGAAGGACCCCACCTGATCTAGAGTGTTCCCCTGGGTGGTGGAGATAGCCAAGTGGTGTAGCTTGTGTGGGTTATGAGAGCTGCAGAAGAGCATAGATTTGGTTTTCTTGTCATTCAGGACCAGTTTATGATTAAGAAACCATGTCTCCACAGAACTGAAACCAAGCTAAAATTGTGTTGAAGAGTTGCAGGATCTTTGTGAGTGGAGAATACAACAGCATCATCGGCATGTAGTATGATCTGTTCAGAGCAGTGGTAAGGGAGGGAGTTTAAGAAAAGGCTAAAAAGGAGGGGGCCCAGTATGGATCCCTGTGGGACACCTGAGCGAACAGGCAGGGTGTCAGAAAGAGCGTTCGCAATTTTTACTCTCTGCGACCGGTTTTATAAGTAGCTTTTAAACCAGAGAGAAGAGTCAGGTGACAGCCTGGCATTCAGTAGTTGCCATTACAATGCATACATTCTTTGTACACAATGTGTTTCTTTATGCAGTTCTCCAGCAAAAAGAGGGTATGCGCTTCTGTTACTGTTACAGTTACTGTTTCACCTCGTGTTTATGCACCTGTTAGTGTTACCATTCCCATGTGCGCCACCGTGTCTGTAATCTTTTGCGTTGTCATTTATCCTTGCGTTTTCATTACTGTTACCATTTGCATTTCCACCTTGTGTTTGCATTGCTGTTCCTGTTACTATGTCACAAGACATCATGTGGTGGGAGTGGGCTCCGTGCTCCCGCCACCGCATTACATTCAGTATTTATCGTCATCATTCTCAAAAAGAAGGGAAATCAGAGGCAAAAAACTCTGTTTAATGCATCAGTTAGGGTTGTTCCACAGTGACAAAAGTAAGGAAATTCCATGTTAGGTTTGAAACCCCACCTGGACACCTCCAGCCCGCCCCCACAACTGGCAGCGGGGTGCACATTGGGGTTGTCAGTCCTAACTCTCACCCCATTCTACTATATCTCTGCTTCTTTTTTTTTTTGCAGTTTAAAGTTTATTAACCTTATTTTCCATTATACAAACAAAGCAGATCTTCATACATAAAAGCCATTTACATTAGTCACAGGATACCCTTGAATCTGCCCCTCCCCCTCCCTTAATCGCCCCACCCTCCTCTCCCACCTTTCCCCCCCAGCTTACTAGAGCGACAGGTAATATGACATGCCATGCTAAGATTTTATCCTATCTGGGTTAACTTCATGACCCACTAATACATGCTTAACATATCAACCACCTTATAGTGAATAAAAAGCATAAAGGGGGTCCCATATCTTTTTAAACCTGCTCATTGTATTGTTCAAATTAGCAATGGCTTTCTCAGTAGGTAGATTTGCCAGGATTTCTGTTAACCATTCATTATAGGAAATTTCTTGTTGATCAAGCCAATGTCGTAATACCAGCTTCTTGACAGACATGGCAATGAGTGTCATATGATACTTCCGGTTATGGATCTTAATGCCAGAAAGGTCTCCCAAGAGGCAAATTTCAGGGATAAATAAATCCTTAAGACCTAAAAGGGGATCCATAAGTTGCATAATATTATGCCATAATGGGGAGACTTTCGGGCATGCCCAGAAAATATGATATAACGTCCCTTCCTGTTGTTGGCATCTAACACATAATGTGGTGGTCTTTAACCCCAACTTGGCCAACTTACAAGGTGTATAGTAAGCATTATGTAGGATGTAAAGTTGCATTAATCTTAGTCTGTCCTGTCTAATTAATTTATGACAGGTATACCAGATTGTCGTCCAGTCAAAGTTATAACCTGGAAAAAAGGATTCCCATAGATCAGTTGGCCCAAAACTATTTGGGAACTTCCAGAGAAACAATGTGCTATAAATTTTGGATATTGCCTTAGGGCCTCTACTGAGTACTCCTAGTTCCTTGCGGAATAGAATGGATTGAGCCGTCCTGGGTTTTTGGCCAAAGGATCATGTTAAAGTATGTCAGAGTTGAATAATCCTGAAGGTATACCTGCTAGAGATGCCTAATTTAGCAGTAATTTCCTTAATTGAAAGCCATGTGTCATTATCTTTGATAAAATATGAGGCCTCCAAGTCCTGTATTATGGGAAGCCAGGACTGGGGAATCGGTTTTCCCTCTATCTTGAGGTGAAAGTTTCCTACTATTGGTTGACTAAGATCATTAGTATGATCATACCTAAGGAATCGACAAATCTGTGCATGAATTTTTAAGGATGTGGAAATTGTCGAGTTTTTAAGCTTTAGGGGTAGGAGACTTTCCCTAATATGTAACAATCCTTCAGGGCTTAAACCAGATGCCCTTATCAGTGATAGTTCAATTCTCAGCCAGGCCGGAGCCATATATAGATTTTCCGGGGATATCCATCTCATATATTTATTGATATGTGATGCCCAAAAATAAAGGCCCACATTGGGGAGTCGCAAGCCCCCCTTGTTTTTGGGGGCCGTCAAAGTATGGTAGGCTATTCGAGAAGTTTTGTTAGACCAGAGGAATTTGGTGAACAGGGATTGTAATTTCCTGAACCAAGATAAAGGAAGCCAGATCTTAAGAATGGATGGGGGGTACAGTAGGTGTGGGAAAACATTCATTTTAATGAGGTTTATTCTACCCCATAATGAGATAGGAAGGGAGGCCCATCTGTTCAGATCATGGGCGATGGTGCTTACTAGAGAGTCCAGATTTAACTTTATAATTTGCTTGGGGCTTCGGGATAATTCTATGCCTAAATATCTAAGGGAGTCTTGCTTCCAATTAAGTCTGAAAGCAGCTATATCAGATTTAAAGAGTCTATGATTAAGTGGAAATACTGTTGTTTTGCCCACATTTAATTTATAATTGGACATTCTGCCGAAAGTGGCAATGATGTCCAGCTATACCTCTGCTTCTTTACACATGTGATTGGGTGAGTGTTAGGGCCGATGACCTCAACGCACACACTGATGCCAGTTGGGGGTTGAGCTGGAGGTGTCCAGAGGAGGTTTCAACCCTAACACCGAACTTCCTTACTTTTGTCACTGTGGAACAACCCTAACTGATGCATTAAACAGAGTTTTTTGCCTCTATATATATATATATATATACTTTAGTGGCAGTCGTTCACTGTAGTTAGGGCTGAGGAGCCATTTACATGTTAAACCCAAAGTTTTGCACCTTAATAACATTGCAACCATTTGACAGATTTGCCTGAAATTTGGAATCCTAGATCAAGACCCATATGCCTTGGCATCTGCCAAGTTTTGTACTGGTCGCATATACGGCTGCAGAGTTATTAAGCATTATCTGCACGCATGTTTACACTTTTCTGGAATTTTACAGTTGTCTCTACAGGTCACACGGTTTGTGTGACTGGTCCAAAATCTTCAGGAAATGTGCAGCCGGGGTTCCCAATGTACCTTTTGAAGATTTTGTGAAAAAAAATATTAAATGGTCCAAAAGTTATTCAAAAAAAAAGTTCCCATTATAAGTCAATGTGAAAAGTTAACAAAAAGTTCGACAGTGTCGCAAATGCAGTTTTTACTTTCCCAAATGGCCCTTTTACTGTCACAAATCCGCAATTTTATTTTCAGTTAGCGATCATAAAAATGCTTGGCATTTAAAATTGGGACCATCTAGCAACCTAATTCTTTTTGTAGTCACCTAGTCAGACCCTGAGGATGCTAGCTATGTCTTTATTTTGGGGTAAAACACCCTAGAAATATGTTTTTCAAATTTCTGGAAAAAGTACTTTCGCAAAGTATTGTCGCACTTGTGACACTGTCAAATGAATTTGTGAAAGCTTTCGCAAACTTCAACTGTACTTTTCTAGGCTGTAGGAAAATGACAGCAATTCTTTAGCACTCTGCTGCAAAAGAATGGTTCTGTGTTTTGGCCTGAAATTTGGAAGAAACATAGCCGACAACTCACAGATGAACCTTTCAGTGTTTTGTTGAAAAAATATTACATGGTGGCAAAGTTACAGCACTCCAAAACTGATGCTTTTTCCCATAGGATAACATTATGGCATCCGATGCATTACAGGAATCCTTTGGCGCCCTGCTGCAAAATAACGGTTTAGTCTTTTGGGCTGAAATTTGGAGGGAACACAGCCAACATCAAACAGATGTGCCTTATTGTGGTTTGGGGAAAAAATATTACAGGGAGCCAAAGTTATGGCACTCCGAATGTCTCTTTTTTTCCCATAGGATAACATTACGGCAGTCGCCCCGCCTTTCAGGGCCGTATCTCAGAAGCGGTGCGAGATACAGACTTTTGTCAGAAAATGCTTAGCCCCATAGTGGGGCTAAGTGCAAATTAGCCAGGAGGTGTCATAAATCATATGACTTTTACATTTTTTTCCACGTCGTACGGTTCCTGAGATATAAGCAATTTAGTATTCCAACTCCTCATTTTCTGCTCCGAGAACCATTATTATGCATACATTCTTTGTACTCACTGTCTTTCTTTATGCAGCTTTTGGGGAAAATCAGCCTGTACATTTACATTACTGTTACCATTACCGTTTTCGTTTGCGGTTCCGTTCCTGTTTCACTTACCGTTCACGTCTACGCCACCATGTGCATTACCCTTTGTGTTTTCATTTGTGCTTGCTTTTGCGTTGTTTTCAACATTTCTGTCTACACTACTGTTTCTCTTTCTGTTTCACTTTGTGTTACCATGCTCATTACTATTTGCGTTTGCGGGCACAATGTTACTATGTGACAAGACATCATGTGGCGGGTTCAGGCCCCGCGCTCCCGCCATTGCATTACATTCACTATTTCTCATTATCATTCTCAAAAAGAAGGGAAATTAGAGGCACAAAAATCCATTTAATGCATAAGTTAGGGTTGTTCCACACTGACAAAAGCGAGGAAATTAAATTGTTGAGGTTGGCCCCCTTGGCCCCTGCCCACACCCCCAACCGGCATCTGGAAATGCAATTAGGTTGTCGGTCCTAACTGCCACACCATTCTCCTACACCTCTACTTCTTTACACATGTGATGGGGTGAGAGTTATGGCCCGACAACGTAATGGGCATCCTGATGCTGGTTGAGGTAGTGAGGCGGCGTGGCACCAACACCAAATCCTCACTTTTGTCGATGTGAACAACCCTAACTAATCGATTAAATAAGTTTTGCCTCATATATATATATATATATATATATATATATATATATATAATATATATATATATATATATTATGGTAGCACCGAGTGCTACCATAGTTAGGGTTGAGGAGCCGTTTCCATGTTAAACCCAAAATTTTGCACCATAATAACTTTGCAACCATTTGATGGATTTGCCTGGAATTTGGAATGTATGATCAAGATCCACAGGCCTTGGGATCTGCCAAATTTTGTACTGATCGGATATACAGTTGCGGAGTTATTAAGTGTGATCTGTGCGCGCGTTTACGCTTTTCTGGAATTCTGTGGTCGTGCCTACAGGTCGTACGGTTTGCATGACTGGCCCAAAATCTTCAGGGAATGTGCAGCCAGGGTCCCCGGTGTGCCTTTCAAAGATTTCGTGAAAAAATATTAAACGGTTCAAAAGTTATTCAAAAAACAGTTTCCCATTATAAGTCAATGGGAAAAGTTAACAAAAAGTTCAACACTTTCGCAAATGCATTTTTACTTTCGCAAATGGGCCTGTTACTTTCACAAATCGGCCATTTTGTTTTCAGTTGGTGATCATAAAAATGGTTGGCATTTAAATTTGGGACCCTCTAGCAACCTAATTTGTTTTGTATTCACCTAGTCGGGCCCTGAGGATGCTTGCCATGTCTTTTTTGTGGTAAAACACCCCAGAAATATGTTTTTCAAATTTCTGGAAAAAGTACTTTCGCAAATTACTTTAGTGCTCATGAAAGTGTCGCAAATTTTTGCGAAAGCTTTCGCAAATTGCGACAGTAGTTTTCTAGTCTGTGGGAAAATGACAGCAATTCTTTGGCACTGCGCTGCAAAAGAACTGTTGGGAGTTTTGAGCTGAAATTTGGAGGGAACGGAGCCGACATCTCACAAATGTGCCTTTCAGTGTTGTATTGAAAAAATATTACACGGCGGCAAAGTTATGGCACTCCAAAGCTGACGTTTTCCCATAGGATAACATTACGGCGCCCGACGCATTACAGAAATCCTTTGGCACCCTGCTGCAAAATAACGGTTTGGTCTTTTTTCCTGAAATTTGGAGGGAAGACAGCCAACAGCCCACAGATGTGCCTTTCAGTAGTTTGGTGAAAAAATATCACACAGCGGCAAAGTTACGGCACTCCAAAGTTGACATTTTTTCCCATAGGATAACATTACGGCGCCCAACACATAACAGAAATCCTTTGGATCCCTGCTGCAAAATAACGGTTTGGTCTTTTTTCCTGAAATTTGGAGGGAAGACAGCCAACAGCCCACAGATGTGCCTTTCAGTGGTTTGGTGAAAAAACATTACAGGGAGGCAAAGTTATGGTACTCTGAACTTTTCTTTTTTTCCCTTAGGATAACATTACGGCGTTCGCCGCCTTTCAGGGCCCATATCTCGGAAACGGTGCGAGATACGGATTTTCGTCGGAAAATTTCTTAGCCCCCAATGGGACTAAGATTTAAATTAGCCAGGACAGTTGTAAATAACATGACTTTTAAATTTTTTTCACGTCGTACGGTTCCTGAGATATAATGTATTTAGTATTCCAAGATCTCATTTTCTGCCCCGATACTCATTATTTTGCATACATTATTTGTACTCACTGTCTTTCTCAATGCAGGTTTTGGGGAAAACCAGCCTGTGCGCTTACATTACTGTTACTGTTGCCCTTTCTGCTTGCGGTTCCGTACCCGTTTCACTTACCGTTGACGTCTGTGCCACCATGTGCGTTATCCTTTGCGTTTTCATTTGCGCTTGCGTTTCTGTTATTTTTTGCCATTTTCTGTCTACAGTACTGTTTATCTTTCTGTTTCACTTTACATCACCATGCCCATTGACATTTCTGTTTGCAGGCACCATGTTACTATGTGACAACACATCACATGGCAGACCATTCCCGTCTACGCCACCATGTGCGTTACCCTTTCTGTTCTCATTCATGCTTGTGTTACCATGTGCGCCACTGTTAGCATTTCTGTTTGTGTTGCTGTCCCTGTTAGTATACCACAAGACATCATGTGGCGGAGGCGGGGCCCAAAGGGCCCGCTCCCTCACCACATCATCTTGATGGGGCTGGGCCCAGAGGGCACCGGCTCCGCTGCTGCATTACATTCACTATTTCTTGTTATTATTCTCAAAAGAAGGGAAATTAGAGGCAAAACTCAGTTTAATGCATTAGTTAGAGTTGTTCCACAGTGACAAAAGTGAGGAAATTCGCTGTTAGGGTTGAAAACCCCTTGCACCACCACCCCACAAGCGGCATTGGGGTGTGCATTGGGATCATGAGTCCTAACTCTCACCCCATTCTCCTATACTTCTGCTGCTTTACACAGGTCATGGGGTGAGTGTTAGGCTGATGATCCCAATGCACCCCAATGCCACCATGCAAGTCATCCTTTGCGTTTTCATTATACGCTTGCTTCTGTACTTTTTTGCCATTTGTGTGTACCGCACTGTTTCTCTTTTCTTTCTGTTTCACTTTGCGTCACCATGCCCATTGACATTTCCATTTACAGGCACCATGTTACTATGTGACCAGACATCACGTGGCACACACGTTCCTCGCTACGCACCGCAGTGCGTTACCCTTTCTGTTATCATTCACGCTTGTGTTACCATGTGTGCCACTGTTAGCATTTCTGTTTGCATTGCTACTCTGTCACTATGCCACAAGACATCATGTAAGCGGGGCGGGGCCAAAGGGGCCCTGCATCCCTCACCACAGTCATTCACTATTTCTCAATATCATTCTCAAAAAAAGGAAATTAGAGGCAAAAAACTCCGTTTAATGCATTAGTTAGGGTTGTTCCACAGCGACAAAAGTGAGGAAATTCGCTGTTAGGGTTGAAAACCCTAACTCCGAATTCACCCCCAGCACCACACACACACAGACACACACACACATTCAAGTATGGGGGAGGACCAAGTCAACACAACCAATGACAGACATCCAGCAGCAGGTGACAGAAATAACAAACAATTGTCTAAATGTACTACGAGACATCCCCACCCACCTGACCAGGTACTGCATGCTCAGTGGAGATCAACAGCAAAACTGAGGCCATGTACACCAAACATACACATCCCTGATTGCAGCTGCACACACGTACCACACTTAGTAGTTGCATGGCCTTACCTACCGATGCCCACACCACACCACAACTGGTACTGTGCCGTTATTCAATATAAATGCTGAAGGTGCATGATGACAGTTATAGAAAGGTTTTAACACTACTGAGTATACATTAATTAAGAGAAGCACATAAATTAACTACAAGACACTAGCATGCTCAAGATAAAAGTAGTGATACATTTAATAGGTGATTTACATAGTAGTACATTTACTGCAATGGTTTACTCAACATAGAGAGGCTGATGTAAACGTATGGAAAAGCATTGCCTGTTCAACGCTGTGAAATTGGTACTGCCAGTATCACATGCATTCTTACTGATAAAGGTGTACTGCTGATGTACATACATAGACCTTCAGTGTGTTTCAATATTAAAGATGCGGTAAGTATTCTTTGTAAGAAAGATTGTAATTGCATGGATCAGGCCAAGCAACTTCTAAATATCATAGCACTACTGAGCCAACAATGATGTACCTGTATCGGACGGTATATAGGATAGATTTTCCTGTAGGCACTTACTGAGTATATTGTACCTGATAAAGACAATCTCATTGCATCTGTGATGACTAACTTCTTCAAATAGTAATACATTTGCTATTGTTGCAATGAGTGATCTATGCCACTTATGGACACAGTGTGATTTTTTAACAGTTGTTTCATACTCAGGCTGTATGCCTACTGTTTGGGTTTGCCACACTTCTGTCACTGATGCTATCAAAGTGATAACTATGTTAATTCTGCTACAACAGGAATCAAGTAGTTATGGTGTAGATATAAACAGAATGTCTTTTAGTATTGATTTAACTCATAATGGGGTAAATGTACTAGGACAGCAGGGGTTATCCTCTATCACTGAGTCTGTCAGTTATAATCACACTAGGGTTTCGATGACTGTAATGATCAAGTTACACTGTTCATCTTCATGAGTTCATATTCACAGCCATTCTCCAGCAACTAGACAGTGTATGGTGTAACTGGGTGACACTGTGTTGCAAAGCTGCTGCAGTGCCTAGCAGAGGGAGAGTATCTACTCAAAAGACAATTAAGCTATAAGGCATGACCAACAGTTATGTTAAATGGTCTGTTAATCACCCTGTAGGGGTTTAATGTTGAATGAGGCATATCCGAGTGCCACATGTCGCTAGACAGTGATAAACTGACCATTAACATAATACCTGGAGTAAGCTTATTGCTATCATAATAAAACTGTTTTTTAAACAACATTAAACCATGTTCATCATATGGTTAGGCTCTACATGTATGTTAATAAAAACTAAACATAAGGCTGTTACAATGTTTACAGTCAATTAGAAAGCTGCATTTCTCAAACCCTTGTTAAATCAGAGATATTATACCTGTACAACTCCTTGGTTTTGCTTAACTCTATTGCTCAGGTGGCCCACCACAAGTGGTGTGGTGTGGTGTGGGGCATCGGTAGGTAAGGCCATGCAACTACTAAGTGTTGGTACGTTGTGTGCAGCTGCAATCAGGGATGTGTATGTCATTTACCTCCTTATTGTTAAAGTTGTTGGAAGTTTCCAATTTAGTTTTTACAGCATATATGTTAACTCTACTGTTGTGCAATAGTTTATGCTGGTTGCTTTTGTATTTTTTTATGCATTTTCATTTATTGCATGTAAAGCATTTTGTAATACTTTTGTGTGACAGCTACTATACAAAATACAGTATTTGTGCTGTATAATTATTTAATTCATGACATTAAGTAAAGAACAAAAATGGTAGGCCTGCATTTTTTAAGTATTATTTAATGTGTTGACAACCTGGCACTTTGCTTGTGTAGCAGGGTTGTATCTGTAAATAGAACTAGTACTGGTTTTGACAGAGTGTGTAACAGCTGTAATACAATAAATAATCTGGAGGGTTTAGTTTGTCCTTTATATACAGTACAGAAGAATAATAATTATGTTTATAAAATGGGTCGGTAATTTTCTGTGTCCTGATTGGCTGAGAGGTGCTGCTGGCCATGTCCTTATCAGGGCATATTGTGCCAACTGGCACCTCTTTAGCCAGTCAGGACTCACCACAAGACAGATATTGCTGTGCAAACATCATACAAGTGCCAACCTTTGTGCCACAGTGAGCGACCGAGTGAGCTGCAACTACCCCCCCCCAACTCTGCAACTGTACTGGAGTGTAGTAAATTACCAGATCCAGTGAAGTAAAGTAAATTTTTTATAATTAAACTCTGACCTCTGCTTTCTCAGAAAGAGCTGCCAATGCCAAACCCTTGATTTTCTTTCTTCTCTCTCACTACCGCTTCTCCGTTACAAGTATTGTCTTCACAATCATTCTTTTATCTCGGCTCTCCCATCCATTTGTGGCAGTTGCAGTCTGCAATTTCCAGCCCCCAACCCCCCAGTCCATAAACCCACACAGACATAAAAGAAACTGTGAATTAAAAAATATCTGCAACTGTACCGCAGAACACAAGTTTTATTTGAAAAATGGAAGGAAACGGCTCTGTACAGCAGCTGCAAAGGGATATACATGATTGCTCTGACTCCAGTGGGATGCTCAGTGTAAATCAAATGGAGACAAAGATTTAAAAAAAAAGGACAAACTGATTTCAGTATCTTGGAGGGGGCACACACAAGAAGAATCACAGAGCAGCAGATCTCAGACACTCTCGCTCCCTCTTAGAGTGAGCAGTCAGTGACTCAAGACATTGACAAAACTAAGAAATATGATGGTGGGGAAACATCTAAAATAAGCATATTGTACAAGATTTTGAGAGTTGCAGTGTGTGGGTAGATGATGGGACTGGAAGGACATACAGACACCAACCCCTGCAGTGGCTGTTAAACAGCTCCATTCAAGCCAATGACAAGGACTAATTTTTGTTTTTTCTCCTGATATGAGCATTGTTTTGTTCTGTTTTTTATGTGTACTTTTTGGGTAATTTTTTTAACTAACTTCTATACAGGGGGACCCATTTTATAAGTGCAATAAGACACTCTGAGGTGTGGGTTATGGCCTGATAAGAGCACACCTAGGTGCTAAAGTCCCTCTGCACAAGCACCTCATGCCTAATAAGACTCCTGGGGCATGTTCTTATCAGGCCATAACCCATACCTCATTGTCTTATTGCTGGTATGCTACTTGTTAGGTCCTTAGGTCACTCAAACAAGTTAATAATATGGCATGTTTATAACCCACCAGTCTAAACTATCAGAGTTGGAGGAGCTAATAAATATGGTGGAAGATTATAAAAATAAAGAATTGGTTCTGTTAGGCGAAATAAACTTGAATTGACTGGGGCTTGATGTCAATAAGTACAAGAATATACTGCAAAAATTAGTGTAGAACAATTAGTTACAGAGGCTACAAGAAAAGATAACAGAATGGGTGCATGCTCACTGATTGACTGCATACTAGTAAACAATAAGACAATTGTTGTAAGTATGGGTATATTACCAGATTTGGTCAGTGACCATGCCCTACTGTTCTGTGTATGGAGTAATAAAAGACAAATGGGGCAGAGTAGGGTAAAATATCAAGGTTAATTAATGAAGACATTTTAGTGAAGATGAAAATTGATCTTAAAGACACTGACTGGTGGGTACTGGACAGGTTTAAAGATCCTAATCAAGCTTGGAGTTCTTCCTAGAAATACGTAATAAAATCCTAGATGTTCATGCACCTTTAAAAAAAGAAATGAGTTAAAAATTTATTAAACAAATGGTTAAACAGAGAACTAATTGGCTGGCCCAGTGGCGCTGAGGGTTGAGGAGCTGGATGACACATCTCACACCACACAGGTAATCCGAGTTGGGGAATGAGCTCGGATTGTCGGGGGTTGGCAGGGGAGGACTAGGGTCAAGCATCCATGGACAGCTTTACTAGTCCTGGGGAAGATCTGGGGATCCTCTGATGTACTGGCAACCCCTGGCGGAGGATGGGGCTACTGCAGTGCATGGCAACAGAAGCTCGGGGATTGGAGCAACAGCGGATGTCTTCCAGGTATGTGCAGGAGTGTGTGTATGCTTGGTGGGACATCATTGCACATCCATGATCCGGGGTAGAAAACCAAGAAAATCCCCCTTCCTTCGGGTGAGGCGACAGCGAACATAGGCAGACCGACCCACCTCACGCCCAATGTTGGCTCACTCTCCGATTATCCTTGGGGTGTGTGGCTACTCATTGGGCCGGGGGGAGTGCCAGACTCACAAGATCTTATATAGCCCTGAGCAGTTTGGTTCAGGTGGGTGACTGTGTACGGTGGCTGCAGATGGGACCGTGAGAGATGTCCCGAAAAGGTAAGGGTGCATGAACAGAATCTACAAAAAACAAACAAAAAAAAAACAGAGAAGTAGTGGAAAGTATAACACCAGAGATGTAAAATGGGCAAAGTTTAAAGCAACCAACAAAATGGAAGACTGTGTACAGTATAAAGAACAGCAAAACAGATGTAAAAGAGTAATAAAATAAAAGGATTCAGTCAAATGCCAGCAAACAGGTCAGGCATGCACAAGTGAGTTCCTTCATGGCCTACCTCATGGGAAGTCTAAAACTTTGCAAGTGAACTTTGTTTTTGTTTATTTTATTCAGTACCCATTTTGTTTATTTATTTATTTACTTTACAGTGCTTTTGCTTAAACATAATTATTTAGTCTGTATTTAGAAGCAGTTATTCCCAAAGCATTTTGGGAAATCACCAGCCATTCTTACTCATCCGCATCTGTCTTTTGACAGCTATCAAAACCAAATCCTTTTTTAAAATAGACTCTGGAAACTGACAAGTGCCATTTAACTTCCTTACCCTATATTTCACCATATCGCCTTCAATACATGTTAAAAGATGTCAGCAGGAACACTTGAAGATAACCTTATCATGATGTCTGATGAAATTGAGGTATACTCAAAAAACACCCTCTTGAATGTATAGATAATAACTCTGAAAAGAATTTGTGTTCAGACTGTAAAAAACCTATGATTGCCTCCCCTGTCACTGTGGCCCATTTTGACATTTTGATGCAGGAAATTATTGGTATGAAACTTACGTTAAGTGGAATGGCTGAATATATCAAAGTAGTTTAGGGTGAACTGGCAGTAGATAATAGGTGACTGAATGATGTAGAGACTAGGATAAGCAGTACTGAAGACTTAAAAGTAAAGGAGCAGAATAAGAGTATGTCTAACACTAGGAAGCTCTCAGCACTCACTGCATAGATAGAGGACTTAGAAAATAGAAGCAGGAGTAATAATTTGTGGATTTTTGGTTTAAAGGAAGGAATCAAGGACTCAAACCCAATTGAATTTCCCAATAGACTGTTTATTGGTATTTCTGATCCACCACTTAGTGTCTCCAGATACTTCATCGAAAGAGCATATCACTTTTTGAAATCCATGCCAATACAAAATGAGAAACCCAGGCCATTTTTTCTCAGATTTCTTGATTTCCAACAAAAGGTGTTCATTCAGTGAGCCTTACATGACACCACCACTGTTAACTTTGAGGGCTGTACAATTAAAGCAGTCAATGATCTCCCACCAGAAACAATTAAAAAAGGGATACTTTCTTCCTAATCAAAAAATGCCTCAGAGAAGCTAGGCTTAAGTATGGATTACTCTTTCTGACCAAGCTCAAGATTTGGGCCCCCTCTGGAGCAAAGGAATACAACGGATTTGAGGCAGCAATACAGGGACTGCCTAAGGACTTTCCTCAGCTATTCTCTAACTATAATTGCACAGCTAAAACATGGCTGGTGTTTTTTTACTGTGTTAACTGATGTTTGATATTTCTGACCCTGCATAATTTCAGTTGGGCTGCTTGTAGGTGCAAGCTCTGGTGCTCCATGGGCTGTATTAGTGGTTCAATCCTGGCTCCCCTAATGGCTAAGCAATCAAGTTTGGGCTTCCCCCACAGTGGTAGTTGCTGTTTTGTTTGGTTTTGTGGTGTGCTGACTCCCCTGGACTCATTCGAGTGAACTATTTATTTTTAATTTTTTTAAATTGGTGATCGGGAAAGGCACATTGAGCTGAGGCTCATTTACAGGTGCAACCTACTAATACACCAAATTGTGTATTTTTTTTTTCCTATATAAGAATCTACTTGCTCTTCAGGTGGAGGGGTCCTGTTGTTACATGCCGGTCTGATTCTTTTTGCCTCAGGATGCACAGAAGATGATGGGGGATGCAGAGCCCATGAGTTAGGCTTTACTGGGTTGCTGCTGTTCAATCCAGTATATATTACTTTAGCAGGATTGTGTCTGCCCAGTTCATAAATGTATGTGCCTGATGTTTGGGGTGTGCAAATAATATGTGACATCATGGCTACCATCTCTCTGTTCATTTATTACAAACAATTTACAATTACATGGAACTCTTATTTGTCTATGTGGAGGTGCCTGGGTGAAGGGCGCTCCATGATTACAAACAACAGTTTTGATCTTACTTTGGTGTCTATCGCCATTACAAGACATGAAGGATTGCTTTGTTTTTACGTGTGGCTTACTGCCTGTTGGGGTGAGTTGGTTTCTATAGTCTGTGACACTCTGAGAAGTGTTAGTTGCTTAGCCTTTATAGACAGACCTCCGATACCTTCTTAATTTTTTTTTTCATTTCAGCCATTTTGTTTTCTGCTACTCACCAGTTTTTAAATTCTGTTCTGATTTGTCAGTTGGTTGTTTCTCCCTTGCTTGAACAGTTTCCTACTGTCACAAGCTTCTGAACTCTTATGTGGCTCCTGTACTCTTGTGCTGCATGGACTCCTGAGTAATCAGATATGGCAGAGACCATCGAGTCGACAACAAGAAGGAGACAATGTGCAACGCTTGAGTTTGGAGTACAAAATTGCAAGTTTTATTACTCCATTCATCTTGTGGCTATATACATTATAGCAAACAAACTTAAAAATTGTCAGGAATTCATGGGTTGGCAGAGCAGTGTGGAGATTGCTCCTTCTTTCCCTGCCTGTTTCATTGTGAATAACTGTTTGACACGTATGGAATTTTTTTTTATTTCTATGTAATGGTTCAAGTCTAATGTTCCCTCAAGCTGCATTCCTGGACTGGATCACTGTGGGTTAAAATATACTTCATTACTAAGTTTACAGTGAGACCTTAAATGTAGCCTATAACTATTTTAATTTGTGGATGAGGATTTCTGCTGTCGTTCACAACTACTTTTATTCATTTGTAATAAGTATGCTATTGGTGTTCATATAATATATAGTGCTTACTGTCCTGTTATTCACCCCAGCTTATAGCTCCCATTCAAGGTAGTGTTTTGAGGGGGTTCTTTCGCCCCTTTTTTTGTGTTCACTTGTCTAGTAATGGTTATTACAGGAGAGGTGGTTGTCACTTTGCTGGTTTTTCTCTTTGCATTCGGGAATGGTTGTGGGATTGGGGTTTATAAAGATAAATTCTCAAAAAATAATAATTTCAAAGAATTTTCTCAAAAGTACTTGTATTATGTATATTGTATAGCAGTGCTATAAGCTCAGTACTCTTTCCTTTTCTTCTTTGCTTCCTTCTTTCTCTATACTTTCTCTTGTTTTTGATTATGAACTGCTCTATGTCTACAACTCATCATACTGACCAGCTGCAGATGCAGATCAAGCTCAGTGTTACAAATGGTCGTTCTGGTGCTTGGGTAGCTTGACATTAGCTAAAGGTGGAGGATCATATACTGTACCATTAATTAATTACTATTATATACTGTTATATACTATTAAATACTTAATCAGATGGCTGGTACGAATAACATGGTTCTTGTCACATGGAATGTTAGGGGTCTGAATCATAAAATTAAAAGGTACTCTGTGCTGAGGTATTTAAATAAACTGGGCACCACAGATGCATTTCTTCAAGAGGCTCACCTGAAAACCGATTATTACAATTTAATGAGAAGAGAGTGGGTGGGGCAGGTATTTGGGGCAGGAAACCATTCAAAGCAGGCTGGGGTGTTAATCTGTTTAGCAGGTCAATTCACTTTCAGGTTCTCTCACAGTTGGAGAATGTAAATGATTACTTTTTAATACTGCATGGAAGGATTGGTGAGAAACTTTAAACCCTGGTTAACTTTTATGGTCTCACAGTCCCTGGTCATGATCTATTTAATAAAGTCTACAATAAACTCAGTAACCTCCTCAAGGCAACAACCATTGTTGCTGGTGATGTAAATGCAATTTTGACTCCAACTCTGGAAAGATCTCACATTAAAACTGGTTGCTCTAAGTCTGATACAGATCTTTCAGACTTAATTCATTCACTCTACAGGAGCTCTTTCAGAGTTCCACCACTTGTGTCCTGTATACCCTTAACACTGCATCCTAGGCTTTTCTAAGCAAAATCAAGCCATAATCAGCATGCCGCAAACAAATGCAAATAAGTCATTAACCGTAAGTGCTACAAGCAAAGTATGGGTATCAAAGTTGTTCAGCACAAAATTATCTTTCCAATAGTGCTATGCAATTAATTATAAGCAATTTTTTTTCTATCCTAGTCGAAATAGCAAACAAAGTGTTTTTTTGCAATAAAAAAGGCAACGTTCACTATTTTTGGTAGGAAAATATGTAATATAGCAACACCAAATTAAACATTCATACATTAGATGTAGGTACAAAAGTAATTTTGTACTAAAAAGCAACTTTTCTAATATAAAACATGTATTTTTCCCATTTTATTCAAGATGCTTAGGTGAGGCTTGAGGGACAAATGTCGACATATACACCATACCATAAACAAATGCAAATAAATCTCCTAAAGTATACATGATACACATAAAGTATCAGTGGCAAAGTTGTTCAGTACAAAATGACCTTTCTAATGGTGCTATGCAGTCAATTCTAATCAATTTGGTTTGCAAGTAATACAAAGAAATAGTGCTGATGACCTGAGAAGTGTCCAGGGCAAACAGGAAGTCTTTAGCTGTCAACTGAAGTTGTTGTGGGAGACAAAGGGGATGATTTGGCTGCCAATTACAGGCGTTTCCTGGAGGTAATGTGTTAACATAGAAACATTGAAAATATCAGCAGATAAGGACTGCTAGGTCAGTTTAGTCAGCCCGTAAGCCCTATACATGTATGTGGCCTCTGACCCTATCTGGTCAGTGACTTTTCATCACTCCTTCCCACCTCAATGCTCCCTTGTGCCTGTCCCAGACATGTTTAACCCCACCAACTGTGGTTGCTCCCACCACCTCCTGCAGCAGGCCATTCCACATGTCCACCACCCTCTCCATGAAGAAAAACTTTCTCATATTTCTTCTTAATCTGCCCCATCCAATTTCATATCATGCCCCCTCATTCTTGTGTTCCTTCTACATTGGAAGATGTCTCCCCCCTACACCTTGTTTATGCCCCTGAGGGACTGGAAATTTTCTATATGTCCCACCACTCCTTCCTTTCCTCCAGTGAGTACATGTTAAGATCTTTTCATCTCTCCTCATATGTTTTGTGGTGCAAACACAGTACCATCCTGGTCACCCTTCACTGGACTGCTTCCACCTGGTCAATGTCCTTGCGCAGGTGTGGCCTCCAAAATTGCACACAGTACTCTAGGTGAGTCCTCACTAGTGTCTTTTACAATGGCATCACCACCTCCTGCCTTCTGCTAGTGATACCTCTTCCTATGCACCTCAGCATGCCACTGGTCCTCCCTGCAGCCTTTGTGTTCTGCTTTGACACATTTAGGCAATCAGAAATGATAAACTCCAGGTCCCTTTCTTCCTTGAAGATTGTCAATATCCCCCCATCCTGTAGCTCTCCACAGGATTCCCTCTCCCCAGGTGCATTATTTTGTACTTCTTTACATTGAACCTCAGTTGCCACACCTCAGACCATTTTTCAAGCTTCCCCAGGTCCCTTCTCGTTTTCTCCACCCCATCTGGAGTATCTACCCTGTTACAGGTCTTGTTGTCATTTGCAAACAGACAGACCTTTCCTTCCAGCCCTTCTGCAATGTCACTAATGAAGACATTGAACAGGACTGGCCCAAGGACTGATCCCTGAGGTACCCCACTGGCCACATCTCTCTCCCCAGATTGGATCCCATTTACTACCACCCTCTGCCTCCTGTCCATCAGCCTGTTTCTAACCCAGTTTATCATCTTTTGCCTCATGGCCAGACTACCAATCTTGTTAACCAGCTTTCTATGTGGGATGGTGTCAAAGGCCTTGCTATAATCGAGTTAGGTGACATCCACTGCCCCTCCCTAATTTACTTCCTTTGTCACCCAATCACAAAAATCTATAAGATCTGTTTGATATGACCTTCCTGCTGTGAATACATGTTGCCTCAGATCCTGGGCCCCATTGGATTTCAGGTGTGCCACAATCCCTTCTTTCAGCAGTGCCTCCATGATTTTCCCTCACCATTGAGGTGAGGCTGACTGGCCTGTAGTTCCCTGCCTCCTCCCTACTGCCACTTTTGTGCAGAGGGACTACATGTGCCCTCTTCCAGTCCTCTGGAACCACTCCTGTGCTGAGTGACTCAGTAAACATGGCTGCCAGAGGTACTGCTAGTTCACTTCACAGATCGCTTAATATTCTTGGGTGAATGCCATCTGGTCCCATAGCTTTGCCCACTTTCAGTTTTGTGAGCTCTTTCAGGACTCTTTCCACTGTGAATGGACTGGTGTCCATCTCTTCTTCCCCTTTGCATCTGTTGCCCAGCTGTGGTCCCTGACCCTCTCCCTCCTCTGTGAATATTGAACAGAAGTACTTATTCATTATTTCCACCTTGTCTTGGTCTCCATCCTTATACTCTCCTTCTCCCCCTTTGAGCCTTACAATGCCTCCCCTTGTTTTTCTTCATTTGTGGATGTACATATACAGTGTCTTGTCCCCTTTCTTCACTGTCTGCACTAATCACTCCTCATTCCATGCCTTTGTGCTCCTAACAACCTTCCCCACTTCCCTTAGACACTCAAGGTACAGCTCACTGTCTTCCTCTTTTTGGGTGCCCTTATACTTCCTGAAACTCTCCCATTTAGCACTTACTTTGTCTACCACCTCTTTAGAGAACCATAGCTGCTTTCTCCTTCTCTTCCCTTTGGACACCAACCTGATGCATTGATTCATCACTTCCACTATGTCACCTTTCAGTGTCCCCCACTGCTCCTCAATCCCCCTCTTACCTCCCCTTTCCCCAGGGCTTCTCTGATACATCTAGACATTGCAGTGCAGTCTGCCCTCCTGAAATCTAATACCTTTGCCTTTGTGTGCCTTGATTGAGTCCCTGTCTCCATGCTAAACAGGTATGGCAGTATAGTGCATTGGCCTAAGGCTCTGAGCTGCAAATCTGGTGACATCCAGCAGACCAGACCTGGGTTTGAATCCCACAGCTTCCACTTGCATACTGTGTGACCCTGAGCAAGTCACTTAACTTCCTTGTGCTCCCAGGTCACACCTGGAAACAAACTCCAATGTAGTGTGCCTTTCCTTGTTAAAAAAATTTCCCCTTTCCCTTTCCCCCTAAACCACACTATGTGGTGTTCACTGGACCCCAGCTGTCCTTCTTTCCAGACTTCTGTGACTCTGTCCCCGTTGGTTAGTATCAGGTCCAGAATTGTCTTGTCTCTGGTGGGCTCAAGCACTAGCTGCCTAAGACCTGTCCACTGTAGGAAATCTAGGATGGCTTTGCTTCTGGCTGAAGCAGCTGCCTGGGTCATCCAATCCATGCTGGTATATTGAAATCCTCCAGCAGTAGAACTTCACCTTTTGATGCCAAGTCATGCATTTCCTCCACAAGTTCCATGTCCACTTCTTTCCCCTGTGCTGGAGGTCTGTAGATCACCCCTGTGCATATTGCTGTGCAGTTTTCTGGTTCAAGGGTGACCACAGTGCCTCAGCCTCACCATGCCTTCCCTGCACTTCTGTAGCCTTTATACCCTCACTGATGTACAGAGCAACCCCCCCACAAACACCTTTTTCCCTCCCTATCCTTCTTGAACAGAGTGCAACCCGGTACATTGATGTCCCACCCATGATTAGTAGTATACCATGTCTCTGTTATTGCTGCTATGTCTTGGTCTGCATCTGCTAACAAGGTGTCCAGTTCTGGGATTTTATTTCCCAGGCTGCAGGCATTTGTTTCCATGGCTTTCCATGTTCTACAGCCTATCCTCCCACTGCTCCTGTGTTTGGTCTCCAGTCTTTTCCCCCCAACCCAGTTATTTTTCTTGTGTGGTCTTGACTCCTGTGCTTCCCCCTTTCTGCATGCTTCCTCTGGTTGTCGCTTTCTGTTGTGTCAGCTGTCCCTGGTGTCCACTCATTTCCCTGCATGTGCCATGGAGGGGAATACTAAGCCTCCTGTACCTCCTGGCTGCACTCCAGTTTAAATGCTTGCTGCTGAAGCATTCAAACCTCTCACTAAGGATAGAGGTCCCTTTCTCAGATGGATGCAGACCATCTTCCTTATACAGGCTTGCATCCACCCAGGTCAGGTCCCAGTCCCCCATGAAGCTGAAACCCTCCTTTCCACACCATTCCTTCAACCAGGAGTTGAATTTCTTGATGCAGAGTGACCTAGCCTCCCCCATGCCTTGGACATGTAGTACATCCAAGAAGAAGACTGAGCATGCTATCTGCTTCAGGCTCCTCCTCCAACCTCCTGAAATCTTCCTGGACTCTGGCTAACTCTACCTTGCCTCCTAACAGGTCATTGGTCCTGAGGTGGATAATGAAATCCAATTCCTCCCTCCTAACTATTACCCTAGCAATCCTATGGATCCACTTCCCATCCCTCCATGCAGTACTTCCTAGAAGGCACTTGACTTCCCTTTCCCCCCTGCTAGGCACACCCTGCAACCTAGCCAACTTGGCTCAGAGACAGGCTACCTCCTTCCTCAGCCCAGAGAGGTGCCTGCAAGTAGGGCATCATCACAGACTCCTGAACATCTCTCTGAAAACTGTTGCTCCACAGCCACTGCACAGCTGCACTCACATCATTTTTGTGACCTTCGTTTGACTAATGTCTACCTATGACTTTTTGTTTTCTTTTATTGACATCCCTCCCCCCTTTATTTAGGTTAGGTACTTCCTGTTTGGTGGCAGGAAGGTGCAGTGCACTATGGGTCCCGCCCTATAAAAGGAGGTTGAGCCTTGGGGTGAGTGGGTTGAGGGGTGGAAGAGTGGGTATACCCAATGGGCTGTGCCCCAAAAAAATCAGCTTAGGAGCCCTCTGCCTGTGGCTCCTCACTCCTTTCTCACTGCTCTTCTATGTGGGATGCAGGCTACTCCCTCACAGCCCACCTGCTTCCCACTAAATCACTTCTGTATGCTCCGTATACAGTGAGCCTGCTTTACAGAACAATTTCTTGGGGCAGTAGGGAGACAGAAGCTCATTTAGGTAATCTGGGCCAAGTCCATGTAGGGCTTTATAAGTCAGTAATCTGACTTTGAAGGTGATCGGCCACTGAACTGGCAGCCAGTGCAGTTCAGTAGCACTGGTGTGATGTCCGGGAAGTCCCCATTAACAACCGGGCCATAGCGTTCTGCACTAGCTGCAGGTGGCAGATATCAGCTACCGGGAGCCCAAAGTACAGGGAGTTGCAGTAATCAAGGTGTGAGGTCACAAAAGCATGCATCAATGTAGGGAGGTCCCCGGACAGAACAAGGTGCTTGATCCTAGTGATGTTCCTCAGATAGTAAAAGGATGACTTAATGACTGCCGACACATGAGATCATATTGTCAGCCCATTGTCAAGCATCACCCCCAGGTTCTGCACCAGTTGAGAGTTGAGGAGCTGGGAGTCCTCCAGAAAAAGCCCCATGGGCTGACCAGCCCCCGAATCCCTATCCAGTGACCAGGATCCACAACCATCACCTCAGTCTTACCTGTGTTCAACTTCAGCCAGTTGGAATTCATCCAATCCTGGATTTCAGTGAGGCAGTTATTAAATACTGAGAGTGCACTATCCTGGTCAGGTGCGAAAGACAGATAGAGCTGGGTATCATCAGCATAGCAGTGAAACCTCAGCCCATACCATCTTACAATGTCTCCAAGGGGCAGCATATACATTGTGAACAACATGGGGGACAGTACTGAGCCCTGAGGGACCCCACATGACAGAGAGAGAGGTCAGAGAAATTAATCCCCTATGCCACCCTCTGAGTTCTGCAAGTGAGAAAGGACTTAAAACACCTGAGGACAGTACTAGTCAGGCCACAGATGAACCTCAGGTGCTCAAGCAGTACCCCATGGTCCATGGTGTCAAAAGCTGAAGAGAGATCAAGGAGCATCAAGATGGAGTGGCTTTTCCGATCTCTCACCATCAGGAGATAATTGAGCACCCGAACCAGCATAGTCTCGGTACTGTGCCTCTTTCAAAAACTGGATTGGAGAAGTTTGTAGATGTTATGGATGGTCAAATGGTTCTCCAGCTGTACAGCCACTACCTATGGCAATCATTATTATGATTCCAGTGTCTTATTTGGAAAGAGGGCTTCATCCTGAACAGTTTGATATCAAATAGTGCAATGGGGCACATGCAAAAGGCAAGCGGGAGCAGTAACAAAAATCTCCCAACAGTAGATGTACATGCCGCTTCTACATCCACACTACTGACGGCTTGGCCTGAACCCTCATGAAGAGCCTTGCAAGCATCGATGCAGGTGATTGACTTGAAAGTAAAGTCGATCCTACAGCATTTTGCAGAGCAGGATGCCATGCTAGAAGCAGCTTCACAAACCGCTGCTTTAGCAGAAAAGTCACCACACAAGCTCTGACTGTACGTCCATGATGGTGCAAGAGAACGCACAGTTAAGATATCGCTTGGAGGCACTGGAAAATGCAAACCAAGTATCCCACATTCGGCTTATCAGCTCCCAGAGGAGAGTGAAGAGGATGATTTGTTAGGGTTTCTGCAATCTTGGCTCCCTGGTACTTTGAATATTAACCCAAATGCAATTGCTGGTCAACTGCATAAAGCCTACTGAATTTCTTCATGTGCAGCAAGGCCTCAAGCAGAAGCTCCTCATACAGTTCTCTTAGTGAGGGCCAGTGCAATGACTTGGGACTTGCTTCTTCAGGCCGCTAGGTCCATGGACTTCCTTAATTACAATGGGACCACTTTACACTTGTTCCCTGATCTTTCCTACACAATGAGGGTGTGTAGGAAAAAGTTTGATGCAGTCCATGCCAGACTCTGGACTGTTGGGGTGAAGCATTATTTATTGATGCCGGCTAGGCTCTGCATTCATTATGGAAGGCAGACATTTCATTATACGGACCCCCTTGAAGCAGGGAAAAAAGCTGAAGTGATCGCCATAGGATTTGATGCTGGAGGAGCCAGACATCAGGATGAATCTGAGAATGAGACTTGAACTTTGGACTAAAACAAGTAAAATATATCACCTTAATTGTGCTTCCTTATGAGGCTTGTTACTACTTTTGCAAACTGATCACTTAACATGCAGCATTCCACTGCCTAAGACCTTCTTTCCTTATTTTAGTTTTGGATTTCTCTAAACCAGTTGAAAGCAATATTTTAAAACTCTTGCCCATGATGTTATGGGGTATTACCAATTCTGGGATTTCAATAGTTGTTTTCTACTCCTCCTGAAGCATTATCGAGGGGCTTTGGGACATATGGGTTGTAGCTATTAAGTGCTTCAAGTATGCAGAGATTTTAATGTTTGGGTTTGGTGCCATATCAACACCCTGTGTTGTGCTAATTTCAAGGACTTTAAATTCTGGGACTGACCACTAAAAGTCTTTGTGGGGTGCAGCTAATACTGGATTAAAGTTTGTTTTATATATTAAGGTATACCCCAATTCCGTAAGCCAGATTGTATAGGCTAACGTAGTCTGCTACATTGGTTGTATCTGAGATGTGCTTATTTCTATGCCTTACATGAGATGTACTGTATGCTATTGTATATGATATATGCAATAAACATAAAGTTAAAAAAATATAATATAAAGGATAAGCAATGGCCAGGTAATCCGATGTAAGTTAATGAAACCAACACAAAGTAAATATATTTCCTAGCTCCTGAGCGATCCCCTGCACATCACAGTTTACTCACTGCTATCATTTGAACCAAAGGTCTAAGTATCTGTTATCAAAAATAACCAAAAACAGCCCACTGTAAATATTGTTTGAACCCCAGGTCTAAGTATCTGTATGTATCTATTACCAAAAACAGCCCACTGTAAATTTCTGAAACAAAAAACAAAAGTCCCCTTGTGCAGCAAACATCCCCCTGCTGTCAGTACATTACCCCTTCCCCTTTACTTGCTCATCACCGCTCTTCTCTGCTACAGCAATCCACTAACAGCTGTTCCATGGTCCCGCTGTGCTGCTCCCAAGTGTCCCTCCCAGCTCCTTTTTCCCCCAAAAGCAACTGGCATAGGAGCCCTCTGCCTATGGCTCCTCACTCCTCTCTCACCACTCTTCTATGTGGGATGCAGGCTACTGCCTCACAGCCCGCCTGCTTCCCACTAAGTCAACTTTGTCTCTAATTTGCACTTATATGACATTTGGATAATTCTACACCCACAGAGTAATGAATATACATTTTGGTCCCATTGTCATCAGTCTGGTTCAAGAATAGACTATACTTTTGTGAACAGGGATCTTATTAATAGGATTATCTCTACCAAAATACTGTAAAACAGAATGTAATTTCTGACCATTCCCCTGTAACATTACATTTTGTCAGGGACCAGATTAGTCAGAGGACCAAATGATGGAGAATTATTAATTCTATTCTGAACAATCCGGTGGTAGTTTCTGAAATCCGCTCCCATCTGGAAAATTTCTTAAAGCTTAACAAACAAGAGGGAACCACATGGAATAACCTGTGGGATGCTCTTAAATGTTGGTTGAGAAGAATTTTAATTAGTATCTGTTCTAAGCAAAAGAGGGACAGGTTAAAAAAAACAGTGTGAAATATTAGGAAAAATAGAAGGAACAGAAAAAAGAGTGGCTGAATCAGATTCTATAGTTCTGTGGGAGTCCTGGTCCGAACTCAAAATGGAATAGAATAAACTGATTAGAGTGGAAGCAGAATTTGCAGTAAGTAAGGCTAAATTAAATTATATCAACATAGGCCCCAGGGCATCTAAGATTCTAGCTGTAAGACTAAAGCAGAACACAGACACCACAATAATTTCAACCAATAAATCTCTGACAAATGATGGAATTCTTAATGGACATAAGCAAATAAACAATGAATTCTTTAAGTTTTACAAAATAATTTACGAAGCTGAACCTATGGATGCTAATATTTCACTCTCCCAATTTCTCAATAATTTAGAGGTTCCTAGCATTGATATAGCTTCTGTGTCTAGACTAGACTCAGATATATCTGAGGCTGAGATTTTAAATACCATTAGTTCTTTAAAGAAAAACAAAACACCAGGGCCACACCGGATGGATATTCAGTAAATTTTGATCAAGCTTTCAAAAAGAAATTGCCCTCCTGCTCAAGGAAATGTTTATGGAAGCCTTAGAAATAGAAAAACTCTCTCATGACCAGAATACAGGGCTTAACACTTTAATACATAAATCAGAAAAGGACCCTCAGGACTGCAACAACTATAGACCAATCTCTCTAATTCTGATGTAAAATTACTAGCAAAAATACTTGCTTGTAGTCTAGATGCTGTCACTCCTTGGAACTATGTCGCAACAGCGCCTCTAACAATAGTGCAGTCCAGAACTGCGCAGTATAAATGGCGCCCTCAAGAACAGCACTAAGAATCAATGCTGCAACATACAATAGCACCAATTGTAGAGGTAAAAAAAAACACATGAAAGACCCCTACCTTGGTGAGAAAACAAACATGCAACTTGTGTTTTTGAGAGCGGCTCCACCCCCCATCCACCCTGAGATGGGGGGCCTCTGCCCTCGTACTCCCTGTAGCTTAATTGTCTAACTCTGAGGGGGGGGGTTGATATCAGGAAAAGGTGAAGCTCAGGGGCTGGGGAATTTCAGTTGTTGGACTTAAAAAAAAACCAGTACACTTTTGGCAGGGGAAAATTGGGAAGCTGATGTGTCAGGAGACCAGGAGCAGAACCCTGGTCTCCAGCTCCATTCTGGCCAAGCTGCTAGTACACTTTTCCCATACTTGTGTTTCCTCTAAAGAACCTGAATAGCTGCAGGTGTAGCAGTAGTTGTCATATGCTATTCTACCCCTGTTGCTATTCAGGTATTGCACGGTCCTGACAGCACGGTTTAGATGGTCCTGTTCAGGATTCACTATTGAAACCTGGTAGATCACTCCTCACCTAATTACAATCCAGAAAACTGGCTTCAGGAGGGGGTGCATTTTCTCTGACAATACTATAAAACATTTTCATGTACTGGAAGCTGCAAACAAATCTCTGCTTCCCTGCGGGCTCCTATTGTTGGATGCAGAAAAGGCTTTTGGCAGGATTTCTTGGTCTCATATATTCAATGTTCTAGATTATTATAAGTTTCCCAGTAAATATGTGGGTTGGATTCATATACTGTATCAAAATCCTACTTCTGCAATTATTACAAATGGAGTGATGTCACCCTTTTTTGAAGTAACCAGAAGTACAAGACATGGTTGCCCCCTTTCCCCATTATTGTGTAATCTGACTATAAATCCTTTAGTGAGGAAACTTAATGCAGATTCTGAGGTAGGGGGAGTTTTAACTAGAAGGAAAGAAATTTTGGTTTCAGCCTGTGCAGATGATCTGCTTATTGCACGTTCAAGCCCCACAAAATCTATACCAGGAATATTAATTTATTTATTTGTGACTTTGGTAACTGGGTAGGTGCACTGATCCCAGGGACCATTTCAGGCACGACCCGGGCCACATACAGTGGCACAGAGTTAAACACAAACAACAATGCATAGAACAGTAGACAGTCTGACAAATAATAAAAGGTTAGAATAGTACAAGATACAAGGTAGTAAAATACATAAATCCACATGATACAAGGTGATATAGTACATAAATCCAATGTGCATATACATAAACAGAAATATATATATATATTTATTCATGGCAAAAAAACTCCATTTCATGCATCAGTTAGGGTTGTTCCACAGCAACAAAAGTGAAGAAATTCGATGTTAGGGTTCCCAACCCCTTGCACACTAACCCCACCCTGCCCCCACCTACAGGCATCAGGGTGTGTGCTGGGTCCTCGTCCTAACTCTCACCCCATCCCCTGTGTAAACAAGATGAGGTGGTGCAGTATAGGAGAATGGGGTGAGAGTTAAGACTGACAACCCCAACGCACACCCCGATGCCTGTTGGTGGGGGCGGGGTGCAAGGGGGTGGGAATCCTAACATCAAATATAGTCACTTTTGTCGCTATGGAACAACCCTAACTGATGCATTAAATGGAATTTTTTTGCCATGAATATATATATATATAGAGAGAGAGAGCAGTGTTTTTCTTAAATGAGAAATAACAAGAAATTGAAGGTATAAAAAGAAATAAAATGAAAACGAACAGATGAAGAAAGTTAAAAATGGCTTTTTTTTGTGGGGACTAAATAAATGCTTGCAGTATTTGTTGTTTAGGCTCCATTGTTTCCACAGAAACGGTCTGCAAGGAAGTGGTAGTTGAATTGTCTGATTCACAAAACCTTTTAAAACCATAGCATAATGCTGCTTAATCTTAAGTAATGTACCAAGAATGTGATTTCTAGTGTGTATGAGGTAATTTTGAGGTATTTTATGAATGTCAATGTGATAACAAGAAATAAAACTAAATTTTCATGAATAATAAGAATTAACATGAAACTCTAGGAAAATATTGAATAAAGAAAAATCATAAAAAAACAAAAGGAATTTTATGGAACTCTACATATTTATATATATATTATTTGCAAAAATACTTTGTTAATGCATCATTTAGGGTTACAGCAAGAAAAGTTTGGAAATCTGGCATTAGGATTTCCAACCCTAACACCCCATCCCCACCGTCCACGCACCAACAGGCATTGGGGTGTACCTTGGGGTCATCATCCCTAATGCTTACCCCATTCCATGAGTAAATAAGCTGAGATTAGTACAGTATAGGAGAATGGGGTGAGAGTTAGGGTTGCAACCCCAAGGCACACCCCCCAATGCCTGTTGGTGCATGGGTGATGGGGTGAGGTTGGGGTGTTAGTGTTGGAAACTGTAACACCATATTTTCAAACCTTTGTTGCTGTAACCCTATCTGATGCATTAACAATGATTTTTTTGCAAAGAATTTCCTTTCTTTTTATGAAAGTATAATCATCACCTTATTTGCTTGAAGGAGCATTGGGCCCTCTGGGCCAAGTGCTGCCATCCATCCATATAGTCACAGCCAAAGACATGGCCAGATATTTCCTGAAATTTCTGTGACATGTCTAGAGAAAGCTCCTGCTTTCTCCATTTACACAGTAGTGGCAGCAGAGAGAAACTCTTTAGAAATTTTGTGAAATATCTGGAAATATCTGGCCACTATAAGTGTAGAGAGCCTTTAGTTGTATCCATATTTCCCTATGGGAGTGCAGGACACTCTGGGCCCTGCGCTCCTATCAGTCCACAATGTTATCTGTATAAATATGTGGGAAATACAGCAAAATTGGAAAGCTGTGTAACTTGACACCAAATTAATATATTTTCTTGGAACCACCAAAAGGCACATTGGTGGCACACACCCCTTGTACCCCAGAAAATTCAAAGCAAAATTGCAAACCACTTCTTAACAGCATAGTGAGAAAGAAAAGACTCTATAAACCTCCAATTACAATTTATCGTATGGGAAATCAAATAAAAGTTTAATCGGCAGACATCAATTTTAAAGTAATATATTCTCACCAAACCAGCAAAAGGCACATCTGTGGGGCAAGTCCTTTGTACCCTGAAAATTTCTACCAAAAATTTCCAAACATTTCTTTGCTATGAAGTGACAAAGAAACAGCCATATAAAATTTCTTTTTTTTTGCAAATCACAAAAAAATAATTATTTTTTGCACCTCTTTTTTCACAATTTGTGGAAAAAGAAAATCCTTTTTCGCATATCTCAAAAAAGAATCCTGTTTCATAGTACAAGTTTTCCATGATTTGCAGCAAAGGATTTCCATGGATAAAAAAAAAAACATTTCAGGATAAGTGATCAAAAAACAAACACCAGAATCCAATTCCTTGGGCCCTGATTAGGTAAACACAACTGTTGGTGTTCACCATACCCCTGTATTACTTTTGTAATTTAAGTTTGTTACCCTCACTAAGTACAACAAGATGGCAGCAGCAAAACCTAGGATTCTGCATTTTCAGAAAAGGATTCCGTGTTTGTGATTGAGGATTCCTCATTTGGAATCAAGAATCATGTTTTGAGCCTCACATCTAACTTTTCCCATAGGAAATAATGGGAAACTTTGCAATTCAATAACTTTGGAATGGATAAATATTTTTTTCACCAAACCTTTAAAAGGCACAACTGTGACCCAGGACCTTTGTACCCTAAAAATGCCAGACCAAAATTCCACACAGTTTTTGCACAATGCAATGACAAAGAATTTAACAAAAAATGGTAATTTACACATTTTGTGACACTCCATATCTCCACACCCACACATCTAACTGGAACAAAACTTGCCACATCAAGAGATCACTGGTCCCTGATAGTGCATGCCAAATTCTGTGTGACCCTCTTGAATGTTTGTGAAGTTATTAAAATGCTAAATGTTTAGTTTGACATAGCCAAATACTGACTGGGCTCTCTCTCTCCCAGGGAGCTTGCCCCTATAATACATAGAATACATAATGGGTAAAGGTGGTATACAAGGATGAATACCCATCAAGGGGGCTAATTAGGGCTATAAGGCTACAAGATCAAAGGGGGAATGGCTTTATTGCCCTAATTAGCCCCTGAGATGGATATACTTCTGAGTGTTGCACCCTTGCCCATTGTTTGTTGAATATAATACATTAGGTTGGTTATTGTTATGGAGATTACATTTGCAGTCACATTATGGCAATTGAAGGTCTCTTGCAGTAAGGAGGGAATGGTGTGTAGTTAGTGCAGGTAGGAATTTGGGGGATTTCTGGGGTTGGAAGGGTTCTGTGTAAGTGTCTTTTTTTCAGGTTCATTTGCAGCTTGTTAATTAGTTTGGCTAGCTTCCTAATTCTGTTGTAATTGTGTTAATAATGGTATTCCATAGGGTTTAATGTAGTGCAGCTGTATACTTTTTATTAGTGCAGGTATATATTTTTAATTGTTGATAGTAAGACACTGGTAATATGTTGCACTCCAGTCAGCAGTTAAAGTAACTCGAACAGAAAAAGTTAAATATTCACAAATAACCAAAATTAAATGTTATACCTTTTGAAATGATACAATATTAATTTATTTCATAATAGACTGACACAAAATACGCAAGTCAACACTGCTTGTAACTGTCAGACTGGCAGAACTTTCATAACTCATTCTTGATTTTGCCAATCCTGGGTTATGTTTTGTTTGGGTACTTTTGTAGATAATGTATACAGTATGTGAATCAATATAGTTTATTTGTATTAAGTAGAAGACATAACAAAGGCAGACATGACAGACCAAGAAAAATATTCAACATTAGCCAGTATGCAAGATGTCAGTCATATCCATTTGCTGATGATGATCTTGCTCCTCTCTTCTATTCCAGGATGTCACTGGGCATGAAAGTGTATTTTCTTATTTGATTTAATTACCAAGGCAATGTGCACATGACAATTTTAAAAGTTCCTGCTACATTATGAGTCCAACTGTGTAAGGTTTTGCTAGGCTGCATCTGAGGATTTAAAGAAGCCAGAAACACAGTTCAAAACCAGTTTCTGTTCAGGCATGATATTTACAAAATGGCTAAAGAGCAGTAAACAGCCCTTCACAAAGCACCTGTTCAGCTCACAAATTCATCTACATGTTTTTCAGTAGCAGATCTGCAGGCTCACCACTCAGTACTTATCACTTTCTCTCTTTCTTTCTCTTATCTCAGTCTGAAGTCTTAGCTATCTATAGATGTACAGGTTCACCACTCTGTACTTATCTCTCTTCTCCCATCTTAGTCGGAACGCTTAGCTTTCTGTGATCTTTCCAAAAACAGCCTTTCTATGTGTACCAAAACCCAATTACCCAATAGGCATTCTTTCCTACTTCATGGATCAATAGGTCATAATGAAATTACCCTTTAACAGAATCTGAAAGCACATGGCCATATTGTTTTGTCATTGGAAGCATGTAATATGGAGGAATCAAACAACACAATAACAATTTCTATATGTATTTATTTATTCATTCATTTATTTATATTTATTTTTATGAACTATTTGGCCAAGGTAACACACAGAGCTAAGGGCTGCTGATTCCCAAGTGCTCCCTATGACAAAAGAGATTGGTACATAGATGCAGAAACTGCAGCATATACTGTATTTAAAAATTTAAATATACATAATGACACAAAGGAAGTAAAACATTTCCATTATATTATCAATTCATTCAATATAAGAAGTTCCACACTGAACCAGATAATGGGGAGTGCAGACCCTGCAGGGCACCATAAGAAGTATGGTAGACACAGTTTATTTAGGGGAGACAAAATGTGTAAAGAAGGATACCATAAGGGGATGGATGGGAGGAGAGGGAAGGAGGTGGGAAAAGGGTGTGAACAGGAAGCGGGTGGGGTTTAGAAGTTGATGCAACCATGAGTGGTGTGGTTCTGTACAGGAACTTTAAAGAGCTAGTCTACTGCCCCAAAATACATACCAGGTTTACAAAGCTAAGAAGCTGCAACTTAAAGATAGCTGTTTGCAAAAGTGGTCCAAAGGTTGCAGACAGACTTTTCAATGCTCAAAGAAGTGTTTTTGCAGGTCATTGAGCTCTACTATGCTTTTCTCAGCAATTTACCCCTCCAGAAAAGATGTTTTAAAACTGTTCTATCTCAGATGTGTTAGAGCTAGCACAGCAGGCATCCAGTAGCAAAGGCATCTTGGAAATCATAAATTATTGGTAAAGGCCATATCACTATGCAGTTCTGGGGAGATGGGATAGGTATATGGGATTAATCAGAAAAGGGTGTGTGTGTGAAACTAAGGGTCATTGTGGTCATTAGGGCTACCACAGAGTAGTTAGGTAAGGTGGGCAAGCTGGATGGGCCAGGATGATTTAATATAGATATATCTGAAGTATTTTTCTTTTCTGTGTTGCTAGTTAGACAATTTTCTACCTAACAATATTTATTTATTCATTTATTAGCAGAGTTTCACCAGGAAGGTCATACTGATCTGCAATAGCTCATTTCCAGATGAGTCGGGGGGGGTAGGGTGGAAGGCAATACAGCAAGCATAAAACACTGAATACAGTACATATAAACAACAATGTTACAGTAATATACAGGTAGTTACAATTATGTACACTATACTGAAATAAAAGAGTACACCAAGATTGCTCAGAGAAGCATGGAAGAGTCAAATGGCTTTGGAGAGCAGCTGAGGCACCAAGTGGATAGAATAACAGAATAAAGAGGACATGGAAGGGGATAGAGAAGGAGTGAAGGGGGAGTGGAATGGTGGGGTGGACACTTGTCCCTCTGGGGTGGGAACTCCACAAGGGTTAGACCCAGCAGGAAATGTCCCAGTCTACTATGAGTTAAGGAGAGGAAGGAGTAGAGAGAAGAGGTATTGTGGAGAATGGAGGGGATGATAGTGGGAGTTAGAAGCAGTTACAGGAGGGTGAGATGAGACTGGACAGGAGGGGAGCAAGAGAGAGAAGAAGGAGGAGGAGGCAGACTGAATATGTAATGCGAGAGAGTTCCAGATTTTAGGGTAGTGGTAAGATAAGGCTGCTTGCCCTGCCAAAGAGGACCTGGGTAGATGAGCAAGACAGCAGAAGGAGGAGCTGTGAAGGGCATAATGGTGGGAGGGGGCTGAAAGGGAATAGAGGTAAGGTAGGGTGGGAGTGAGCCCATCCAGTATTTCGCTATGAAAGAGGTGCAGTGGGCCAGGAGTCTGTCTTCAAGAGAAGGTAAAGAGAGGGAGGTATACAGAGCACAGTGGTGAATACAATGTGGAGAGTCCAGAGCAAAGTGTCAGAATGAGTGAAAGATTGGGTGCAGTCTGGACACAGTGGATTTAAGAGCAGCACTGTAGACTATATTACCATAGTCAAATAACGGTAGGATCATTTTTTGAACTATGGCTTTGCAGGCTTGCAAAGGGATGCAGCCGTGGTTGCAGTACAGTGCGCCAAAGTTTTGGATGACTTTTTTTTGTGAATTGTATCCACATGCTCATAAAAGTCAAGGTGACTATCAAGCCAAACCCTGAGGTATTAGAAAGACGGGACAGCTTCAATGGTAGACCCATCTATGGTACAGAAGGGGGGGAGGAGCAATAATTCTGGCCAGTTTTTGCCTAGAGCCAAAGATCATGGAGACCATTTTCTTGGTGTTTAGAGCCAGCTGATTTGTGAAGAATCAATGCTGAACATTATCAAAGACCAGTTGTACACTGGAAAACAAATAAGAGGGGAGGGACCTGAGACAAACAGGACTCTGTTGTCAGCATACATGTGAATGTGCACTGAGTGCAGGCAGAAGGGTTGGTTGTCTAGAAAAACAGAAAGAGTAATGGACTAAGGAGAGAGCCTTGGGGGACCAGTACTGATTGGGAGGGAAGGGGAAGTGGAGTTACCTATCCTAACTGATTGTGTCCTGCCTACAGGATAGGAACAATACCAGTTAGTGACAGTGATGGAGAGTCCTGCTGCAGTGAGCTTGGTTAGGAGGAGGTTATGGGCAACAGTGTTGAAGGTTTTGACCAGGTTGACAAAGATGGCTGAGATAGTATTGCCTGATCCATGATGAAAAGAATGGAGTCAACAAGACAGAGGAAGGAGGTAGAGGTGGAATGGTATTTACGGAACCCAGACTGGTAAAGGGTGAAGAAAGATGTTTAGTCCAGGAAGGGAGAGAGTTCAGCTAAAACCAGGTGCTCCTGGAGTCTAGCAAATGTGGGGAGGATGGATATAGGTTGATAGTTGGCTGGGTTAGAGGAGTCGCCACCTTTAGTGAGATGTATAATGGCGGTATGTTTCCAGTCTGTTCCACATAGAAGATTGATTGATAAGCTGGGTAGGCTTGAGGTGAGTCAGAAGTTGGTCAACTGGGTGGCAAACTGGTTGACGGGCTGAAAACAGAGAGTGGTGGTAAATGGTATATCGTCAGAAGAGATGCAAGTCACAAGAGTGTACCTCAGGGATCAGTGCTGAGGCCAGTCATCTTCAATATCTTCATCAGTGATATTGCAGATGGACTGGTGGGTAAGGTTTGTCTTTTTGCAGATGACACCAAGATCTGCAACAGAGTAGATGTTCCAGATGGGGTGGGCAGAATGAGAAGAGATCTGGATAAACTGGCAAAATGGTCAGAAGAGTGGCAACTGGGGTTTAACACAAAGAAGTGCAAGATCATGCACATAGGGAAGAGAAACCCTGAAGCAACCTATAGACTGGGAGGGGAGTTGTTGGCAGTCACAAGGGAAGAAAGCCACTTGGGCATCATCATCACAGGTGACCTGAAATCATCCAAGCAGACCACTAAAGCAGTAGGTAAGGCTAAGGGGATGTTGGGGTGTATTAGTAGGGGTATCACAAGTTGTAAGAGGGAGGTAATAATCCCTCTTTACAAGACACTGGTTAGGCCCCATCTGGAGTACTATGTGTAGTATTAGAGGCCACACCTTCACAAGGACATTAACCAAATTGAGGCAGTCCAGAAAAGGGCAACTAAAATGGTGCAGGGCCTGCATCAGAAAACATATGAAGATAGATTAATGGAGCTCAATATGTATACCCTAGAGCAAAGGAGGGAGAGGGGTGATCGAAACATTCAGTCATCTTAAGGGCATTAACAAGGTGAAAGAGTCTAACATATTTCAATATAAGAAAAATAGCAGGGCAAGAGGACACAGCATGAGATTAGAGGGAGGCCGATTAAGGGGTAATGTGAGGAAGTTCTTTTTCACAGGGAGGGTGGTGGATGCATGGAACGGCCTACCTCAGGAAGTGATGGATATGAATACAGTGCAGGGCTTCAAACAGGCATGGGATAGGCATAAGGGAGCAATACAGATGAGTTTGAATAGATAGGCCATTGACAGAGCAAAGGCCGATGGCACATTCATAAGGTAGAAAAAGAAATGGTCAGACTGGATGGGCCTTGTGGTCCTTATTTGCCATCGACTTCTATGTTTCTATGTCTGCAGGGATAGAGCCAAAGGAGAAGAAGAGGGTAAGGAGGGAGGAGATAGGGACAGCAATTGTGGGGGCAGAGAGGTGCAGGAGTTTGGGATCAAGGCCATCAGGGCTTTTACCCTTGTTGGAGTTGAGGGCTAGGAGAGCCTGGAAGGCAACAGTAGGTGATATAGAAGAGAAGGAGAAAGGAGAGGTTTGTGAGGGGGGTTAGGGGAAGGAGGCAGTGGAGATGTTTTGGGGAAAGAGGAGAGAAAAGTGGAGGCACATGAAGTGAATAAGGTATTAAACTCAGTTGCCACTGAGAGGGGGTCAGAGATCATGACATTGTTCTCTTTGAGGACAGGGACAGTGGGTTGGGCCTTAGTGGAGAACAAGGTATGGACAACCTTCCAGAATTGGAGGGGTGATTAATGTTGTTCTGGAAGGTAGTGGAAAAGTACTCTGCTTCAGCTAGTCTGGTGGATCTGGTACAGGCATTACACAGTGTGTGATATTTGTGCCAGTCCTGGGGGGAGCTTGAAGTCTTGTGAACCTTCCAGGCTATGTCCCGTGCATGCAGACATGCTAGGAGTTCTGCTGGGATCCGGGGGAGGTATGATCCACTGACCCTGGTTTTGATTAGGGGGCATGTTTATCTATATAGATAGGAATATGGACTGGAAGTAGACCAGGGCTGACTCAAAAGAATTGGAGGATGTGGTGGGTGGCCAGTTGTCATTTGACAGGTTCTCATGGAGGCCAAGATCAAGAGATGTGAATGACCAGATCATAAGGATGTTGAGAGGAGCTTTGATACGTTGTACCTTACGAAAGCAGTAGACCATGCTGTAGTTGCTGAGGGCATCTGGGAGAGTGCCAGCAGCAATTATGTGATGGGTTAAGTTGTGAAAGCCCAGTCCAGTAGTGTATGAGGTGCACAGTGACATGAGCGAGTATTATTGAGTTGCTCAACATGAGCCACTCAATGATATCGCTCGTCATTTACAGCAACTGTCAGAAAAGAGCAAGTAGTAGTTATAGTGGGTATAGCACTGAAGTACATTTGCTACACTCACTAAAAGACTATATCAAGAGTAGTTTGGCCAAGCTCTGCTGAGCTGGCCATTTGATGTAGTGGTGTGAGCCACTGCCCATAAACCCTGTGGTGTCGGGTTCGGATCCTGGCACAAGAAAGAATTTTTTGTCTTTCACATGCTTTCTGTTTTTTTCAGTTACCAGTCCTGGAGTTGGTAATCATAAATTTGGGGGGTATAAGGGGTTTGCTCTCTGCAATGGGGTGATGGGGGGGCATAGCCCCTCCACAAAAAACTCCTTACTTTGCTGTTGTCTTAGTTAGTGACCGTCACACTTTACGACAGTCGATGGTATATTGTTTCTCCCTTTTTACGTCGGGTGGTTTGTTTTTGGTGTATGTTATCATCCCAGTATAATACTTGCTGTTATCACATAAAACTGTGTGTGGTTCAGCGATTAAGGGTTGTTACAGGTGGGGTCAGTGATCAGTTGGGAGAAGTTTAGAGATAAGGCAGCGTGGAGGATTTTGGAGTTGGAGGAGGAGAGTCACTTCATATTAAAGTTCCCAAGGAAGAATAGTTCACTGGGGGATTAGTGGGAGAAGACAGTGGTGAGATGGCCTGTGACAGAGGAGGAGGGGAGGCCATGGCAGGCAGTAGGCTCCGGCTAAGAAAATAGGGAGAGAGTGGGGAGTGAGAGTTTAAGGAGGACCATCTCATACGCAGACAGAAGAGAAACAGATAGGATAGTGGTGAAATATATATATATATATATATATATATATGTACTGTGTATATATATTTATTTATTCATGGCAAAAAACTCAGTTTAATGCATCAGTTAGGGTTGTTCCACAGAGACAAAAGCAAGGAAATTCGATGTTAGGGTTCCCACCACCCTGGCACCCCACCCCCACCCTGCCTCCACCAACAAGCATCAGGGTGTGCGTTGGGGTCATCAGTCCTAACTCTTACCCCATTGTCCTATGCTGCACCACCTCAGCTTGTTTATACATGGGATGGGGTGAGAGTTAGGACTGATGACCCTAACGCACACCCCGATGCCTGTTGGTGGGGAGGGTGGGGAGGGGTGCAAGAGTGGTGGGAACCCTAACATCAAATTTCCTTGCTTTTGTCACTGTGGAACAAGTAAAAAGACCAAATTGTTACTGAGATATGGTCATCCCAATTTGGGCCATCTGGTCATTCTCATTAACATTCCAAAAATACATATACATTTTCCCATAGGATATAATGGGAATTTCAAATTATAATAACTTTTGAACAGATTAATATTTTTTCACCAAAAAAAAGCGTTATGTTTCTTCACCCAAGCTCTTCCTACTTGCCAAGTTTCCGACCAATAGACAACATGGTGTCCATGCGGCGCCACAGATAAAGATTGTGCAAAAGTGGTGAAAAGTGAATTGTTTGGCACTTCACTGCTCAAAAACCATATGTCTGATTGAAACGCAGTTTAGTAAATCAAGAGATCTACCACACCAAACTGTGCATTCTAAATTGTGTGCAAATCAGTGGAATTGTTGCAAAGTTAATAACGTGCAAAATGTGTGGTTTAACATTAAAAGTGCCTAACACAATGCAAAACACTATACACAAAATGTAAGGTGCATCATGCAATATCTCTGCAGCAACTTCATTTCCCAACACCTCAATACCATAATTCACATGTATAGGACATCCCCTCAACACCCTGCAAATTTCAATTTAAAAGATAAAAACCGTGTCCAAGATATAACATTTTAAAGTTTGAGATTTTCATTGGTCAGAGTGGCAGAATTCCACACCTGTTTACATTTTACACACCTAATGACTGAAAAGTATGTCCTTGGCAGTAAGACTAGCTACCATATAAATTTCATGCCACTACCACAATGCAAAATGCTGTCCGCAAAATGTAAACTGTGCCACACCATATCTCTGCAACTAATGTATTTTCTGACACCTAAGCACATTCATTCACATCTACAGGACATCCTATCAACACCATCCAAATTTCAAGTTAAAAGACCAAACTGTTTCTGAGATATTTAATTTTAAAAGTTGTTAAAATTGAGCTATCTGGTCCATCCAGATCTGGCCATCTAGTCCCTCCCTCAGTATCAAAGAATCTTTGATTGTGAGCCTGAAAATTCTTTGATCATGAGGAGGGACCAGATGGCCAATACTCCATTCTCTGTTTTCAAAATAACCGTATAAATGTTCCCATTGATTTATAATGGGAACTTAAAAGTGCTATAACTTTTGAATGCCTCAATATTATTTCACCAAACAAAAAGCGGCATGTTTGGCCAGTGAAGCTCTTTGAAATGAGCCATGTCACAGAGCATCATGCCACACAATGGCCACGAAGCACCATGGACAATATCCCAAAAACTGCCTCCAGAACTGGATAATTTTGCATTTTTCAGCATTTTCATGCACAAAGACCGTAAGTCCTACCAAAAAAACATTTGGCAAATCAAAAGATCTACCATGCCCCACCTCGCATACCACATTTCAGGCAAATCCATAGAACGGGTCAAAAATTATTAACGTGCAAAATGTTTACTTTAACATAGAAGTGACATCTCAACCCTAAATATAGTGGTGCAACCGCGCCACTATAATATATACACACACATATACACATACATGTATGTATATGTTATATATCTATCTATATCTATCTATATATATATATTTTTTTTTTCATGGCAAAAAACCTCAGTTTAATGCATTAGTTAGGGTTGTTCCAATGCGACATAAGCGAGGAAATTCGGTGTTAGGGTTGAAAACCCTAACTCCACATTCCCCCCACCTCCCAGCTCCACATACACACACACACGTGCGCAAGTATGGGGCAGGACCAAGGCAACATGACCAATCACAGACAACCAGCAGCAGGTGACAGAAATAACATACAACTGTCTAAATGTACTACAAGACACATTCATCATCATGGGCCAACAAGTGTGGAAGTTCTGCCACCATCCAAGTGACTTCATCCTATGTATCCATATCACCCATCAGTTTTTACTGTGTTGCATTATACATTCTTGTATATCTAACACATTTTGTATATCTTGTGAATGAGAGTGTGTTTATAAATACTGTAATAACATGACAATATCTACCAGTGGTCTTACAGCCCTTTGATGACTGTTAATACGTCCTGATGATATATCGAAATAATACAATTATGTGTCAGTATACTATTCTCTGTACATCACTACTGTACAATCATCTTACATTGTAGAATTAAATTTTTGTGTGGAACTCTCAGACCTAACAACTCACATGGCCACACTACACAGTAGCTCAGTAGTGAAAAGTTTGTCATTTTAAACAACAAACTGCCGCTCTCTTGACTATTTGATATACTGCTCCTTCAATGATATTCAAAGCGTCAACGTTCAGATGTTTGTGTTCATTAGTACATGGTAGCAGAGACAATTGTAAAACACTGTCATGTGTCTAAGTACACAGTCATCTTACCGTGGCATAAGACAAATTTGGATCAGTACAGTATTATCTACTAAGTCATTTTCCAGTATTTTTGAATGTTTGCAGTCTGTATCATACTGTGTCACCCAAAGTATTATATGTTGCCAGTTAACTGTTTTTTGCCTCGTTCTGACTATGTAAGTGCAAACACATGTTACCGAAGGTATACACATTCGGACCTATGTGGTAACAGTGGTAACCAAACACAACATTTTACCACCTCTGTTGGTGTGCATCGATAATGCTAGCCAACATAAACACCACTGTTTCATGTCTGTAAATGGCTTCTAATAGCACCCAGCTATGTTGAACTGTGGCTAGTAAACTGTTAAATATCATCTTGTACCATGGTGTACATTATCATGCAAATCATTTCACATATTAATGGTGCTATGACTATTGTCATAGACCGGGAACATCATATACCGTTTATACCAGTATTAGTTGTCTTAGTAGTTCTGCATGGGGCAGTAAAGTAACAAAATATAAATTCTGCATCCTATTTAGAATTACTAATAACAGAACTGTTATACAAGTATTGAGCATTGTACGTAGTAATAGATTTGTGACAAGAAATCATTTTTTATGCAACATGTGTGTCTCAATGTGTCCAAGGACATCTTGATTTGAACAAGGGTACATTGAACAATACATGTAACTAAAAGGGTACCATAGACTTGTTTTTTTTTTGTCTATGTGCACATTAAATAATGCACATTATAGATGTTTTTTTGTTTGTTAATCCCTCATGATATCATCACAGCAGAACCAAACATTGTATGTGATACAAATTCTATGTACAACAATATTCTTGTGACATATGAGCTTTTCAAGATGTGCACAACACTCTGTACGCACATGACTGCTCAAATGAAGCAGTTGTTGTCCCATGATGATGGCTGTGTCTTGTAGTATGTTTAGACAGTTGTATGTTATTTCTGTCACCTGCTGCTGGTTATCTGTGATTTGGTCGTGTTGCCTTGTCCTGCCCCATACTTGCATATGTGTGTGTGTGTGTGTGTGTGTGTGGAGTTGGGGGGATAGGGGGGAATGTGGAGTTAGAGTTTTCAACCCTAACACTGAATTTCCTCACTTTTGTCACTGTGTAACAACCCTAACTGATGCATTAAACAGAGTTTTTTTGCCATGAATTTCCTGTCTTTTTGAGAAATAATGCTGTCATGTAATTTTGAATATCTTATTCAGAACATATCTTTGTTTTCAGAAAACAGGCTCAACAACATATTGATACATTTGACTGAATAAGTAGCTATCTGATAGTATTCACACAAATGTTGTTCATGTGCTACGGCTTAGATGTGATCATAAAATGATTTGGCTACAAAATAGAAGATGTATATCTTCACCACACTGAACAATACCACTTTAATTGTGATAAATAGAAAGTATGTACCAATGAACATCATGCACTATGTTTAAATGCAGTACTGCACCAACACCAACATACATAGTATCACCGTTATATGTCTTTTTATATATATATTTTCTACAAATAAAATTTTGTCATAACAATACATTGCTTTTATTGCACAACTTGTAAAAAACAATAGTTTTAACACACATTGGAATACTTACTACTGAAGGTCAGTAATCATAATACAGTACCTATTCTGTATTGGCAGTAGGGTAGAGGGACATCACATGACTGACAACATGAACTGCTAACTGTCATAGCTTGTGTAGTCATAGAAACACAAGCACAAGGTTTAACTTTAAAAGTGCTATGCCTCTTCTCAGGATGCAGCACCTGTTCATGGGGGGCATAGCCTAGCTAAGGCCATGCAACTCCTAACTGTTCTAACTTGAGTGTACGTGCAATTAGGAAGGTGCACCATTGATGTCCACAGCCTCAGTTTCCTGTGTCTCTCCACTCAGGATACAGTACCTGGTCTAGAGTGTGCGGGGAGCATTGCATGGCTGAGGCCATGCAAGTCATAACTGTGCTAACTGGAGTGTACCTGCAATCAGGGAGGTGTACCGTTGATGTCCGTGGCCTTTTGTTTTCCTGTGGTTCTCCACTCAGGATGCAGTACCTGCTCTAGTTGGGGGTGGGGGAATTCCTGTCTGACACTGTACAACTCCTAACTGTGCAAAGTTATGTTCAGCTCCAATCATGGAAGTGGCACCATTGATATCCATGTTCTTATTTTTGCTGTGGCTCTACACTCATTATGTAGTACATGGTCTCTGGGGGGGGTGCAGCATTGTCTAGCTGAGGCATGCAGCTCCTAACTGTGCTAACTGTAGTGTACTTGCAGTGAGGTAGGTACACCACTGATGTTCACAACCTCAGTTTTGCTGTGTCTCTCCACTCAAGATACAGTACCTCTTCTGCAGTGTGAGGCAGAGCATTGCGTGGCTGAGGCCGTGCAAGTCACAACTGTGCAAACTAGAGTGTGCCTACAATCACAGAGGTGTACCGTCCATGTCCATGGCCTTTGTTTTTCTGTGGTTCTCCACTCATAATGCAATACCACCTCTGGTTGGGGGGGAGGAATTCCTGCAGAGACTTTGCAACTCCCAACTGTGCAAAGTTGTGTACAGCTGCAATCAGGTAGGTCCCCCATTCATAGTTGTTCATGTACAACTTGTAAAAAACAGTAGTTCTAACACTTATTGGAAAGCTTACTACTTCAGGTCAGTACTCATAATATAGAACCTAATCTGTATTGCCAGTAGTGTACACAGACATCACATGGCTAACAACATGAATTGCTAACTGTCATAGATTGTGTAGTCCTACAAACACAACCACAAGGTTTAACCTTAGAAACATAGAAACATAGAATTTGATGGCAGATAAGGACCGCTTGGCCCACCCAGTCTGCCCATTTCCCTACCTAATGGATAAGCTGCAGATCCTAGTTAACCAGCAGCCTACTTCTTCCTACCCCCACCCCCTAGAATTGCCTTGTGACTGTCCCATGCATGCTTGAATTCCACCACTGTTTTTGACTCCACAACCTCCTCTGGAAGGCCATTCCATGCATCCACAACCCTCTCTGTGAAAAAATACTTCCTTAAATTACCTCTGAGCCGCCCCATCTTCAAATTGTGTCCCCTTGTTCTTGCATACCTCTTTTTTTGAAAGATGCTACCCTCTTGGACTTTGTTGATTCCCTTGAGGTACTTGAAAGTTTCTATCATGTCCCCCCTCTCCTCCTCCTTCCTCGAGGCTATACATATTAAGCTCCTTAAGTCTCTCTTCATATGTCTTCCAGTGCAGACCCTGCACCATTTTAGTTGACCTCCTGTACAGCTTCCATCCTGTCTATGTCTTTGCAGAGACTGGGTCTCCAGAACACACACAGTACTCAGATGGGGTCTCACCAGCTGTCTGTACAGAGGGATAATAACTTCCTGTTTTCTACCAGTGATGCCTCTCCCTATGCATCCCAGTATCCCCCCCAGCCCTCCATGCTGCCCTCTCACATTGCTTGCCCACCTTTAGGTCATCTGATATGACTACCCCAGGTCCCTTTCCATTTTTGTTGTTGTTAGTATCTCACCCCCCTTAAAAGTACCATGGCTCTTCAGTCAGGATGCAGCACTGGTTCATGGGGGGGGGGCATAGCCTGGCTGAAGCCATGCAGTTCATAACTGTGCTAACTGAAGTGTGCCTGTAATCAGGGAGAAGCACCATTGATGTCAATGATCTTATTTGTGCTGTGGCACTACACTCATTATGCAGTACCTGGTCTCGGGGAGGGGGAACATTGCCTAGCTGAGACATGCAACTCCTAACTGTGCTAACTGGAGGGTACTTGCAATTAGATAGGTACACCATTGATGTCCACCACCTCAGTTTTGCTGTGTCTCTCCACTCAGGATACAGTACCTCTTCTGCAGTGTGGGGTGGAGCATTGCATGTCTGAGGCCGAGCAAGTCACAGTTGTGCTAACTGGAGTGTACCTGCAATCACAGAGGTGTACCGTCCATGTGCATGGCCTTTCTTTTTCTGTGGTTCTCCACTCGGGGTGCAATACCACCTCTGGTTGGGGGGGGGAATTCCTGCAGAGACTGTGCAACTACTAACTGTGCAAAGCTGTATACAGCTGCAATCAGGCAGGCCCATCATTCATTGTTATTCTTCCACAACTTGTAAAAAACAATAGTTATAACACTTATTGGAAAACTTAGTACTGCAGGTCAGTTCTCATAATACAGAACCTAATCTGTATTGGCACTAGAGTACAGGAACATCACATGGCTGGCAACATGAACTGCTAACTGTCATAGCTTGTGTAGTCCTACAAACACAAGCACAAGGTTTAACCTTAAAAGTGCTATTGCTCTCCACTCAGCATGCAGCACCTGTTCATGGGGGAAGGGGCATAGCCTGGCTGAGGCCATGCAGTTCATAACTATGCTAACTAAAGTGTACTTGTAATCAGGGAGCTGCACCATTGATGTCCACAACCTCAGTTTTTCTCTGTCCCTCAACTCAGGATACAGTACCTCATCTGGAGTGTGGGTGGAGCATTGCATCACTGAGACCATACAAGTCATAACTGTGTTAACTGGAGTACACCTGCAATCATGCAGGTGTACCATTGATGTCAATGGCCTTAGTTTTACTGAGATTCTACACACAACATGTACTACCTGCTCTGGTTGGTGGGGGGAATTCCTGACTGACACTGTGCAACTCCTAACTGTGCAAAGTTATGTACAGCTCCAATCAGGGAGGTGCACCACTGATGTCCATGATCTTATATTTGCTGTGCCTCTACACTCAGTATACAGTACCTGGTCTCTGGGGTGGTGGTGGGGCATTGCCTAGCTGAGGCATGCAACTCCTAACTGTGCTAACTGGAGTGTACTTGCAATTAGGTAGGTGCACCATTGATCTCCACAGACTCAGTTTTGCTGTGTCTCTCCACTCAGGATCCACTACCTGTTCTGCAATGTGGGGGGAGCATTTTGTGGCTGAGGTCATGCAGGTCATAACTGTGCTAACTGGAGTGTACCTGCAGTCATGGAAGTGTACCGTTCATGTCCATGACCTTTGTTTTTCTGTGGTTCTCCACTCAGGATGCAATACCAACTCTGGTGGGAGGGCGGAATTCCTCCAGAGACTGCGCAACTCCTACATGTGCAAAGTTGTGTACAGCTGCCATCGGTGATCTCCACCATTGATGTCCATGACTTTATTTTTGCTGTGGCTCTACACTCAGTATGCAGCACCTGTTCTGTGGGGGTTGGGGCATTGCCTAACTGATGCATATAACCCCTAACTGGCTAAATTGAGTGTACTTACATTGTTGCCCACAGCCTCAGTTTTGATGAGTGTCTCCATTCAGGATACGATACCCGGTCTGGACTGTGGAGGTGTACCATTCTGTGACTGAGGGCATGCAAGTCATAACTGTGCTAACTGGAGTGCACCTGCAATCAGGGAGTAACTGTGCTAAGTTGAGTGTACTTGCAATTGCTGAGGTATAGCATTGATATCCACAGCCTCACTTTTGCTGTGTATCTCCACTCAAGATACAGTACCTGGTGTGGAGTGTGTGGGGCACCATTGCATAACTGAGGCCATACAAGTCACAACTATGCTAACTGAAGTGTACCTACAATCAGGGAGGTGTACCGTCAATGTCCATGGCCTTTGTTTTCCTGTGGCTCTTCACTCAGGATGCAGAACCTGTTCTATGTGGGGAGAGCACTGCCTCGATAAGACTGTGCAAGTCCTAACTGTGCCAAGTTGTATATAGAAACAAGCAGGGAAGTACACCAACAAGCAGGGAAGTGCACGATCGATATCCATGGCTTTATTTCTCCTGTGGTTCTCCACTAAGTATAAAGTACCTGTTCTGTGTGTGTGTGGGGGGGGGTGTTGGATTGCATGGCAGAGCTCATCCAACTCCTAACTGTGCAAACTTGTGTGTACCCACAACGCAAATCATAACACGCACAGTCACGTTACCGCAATAAACAGATACATAAATGCAAACACAAGCACGTATGCAAATGAGAACGCAAAGCGTAATGCACATAGTGGTGTACACAGGAACAGTAATGCAAACAAGTACGGAAACACAAGTGGTAACGCTAAGTGTATCAGTAACATAAGTGCACACCCTGTTTTTGCCCAACAGCTGCATAGAGAAACACAGTGTGTATAAAGAATGTATGCATAATAATGGGTATCAGAGCAGAAAACGGGCTGTTGGAAGACTAAATTGCTTATATCTCAGGAACCGTACCACATAGAAAAAAAAATTCCTATGATTCATGATTTTTCTGCCTGCATTTCCTGACAAAAATTCCGTATCTCGCAGTGTTTCTGAGATTAGAGCCCCAAAAGGCGCGGAGGACGCCACCATGTTAGTCTATGGGAAAAAATGTCAACTTCGGAGTACCATAACTTGACTGCCATGCAATATTTTTTCACCAAACCACCAAAAGGCACATCTACATAGAAACATAGAAACCTAGAATTTGACGGCAGATAAGGACCGCTTGGCCTACCCAGTCTGCCCCTTTCCCTACCTAATGGATAAGCTGCAGATCCTAGTTAACCAGCAGCCTACTTCTTTCTACCCCCAACCCCCTAGAATTGCCTTATGGCTGTCCCATGCATGCTTGAATTCAATCACTGTTTTTGACTCCACAACCTCCTCCGGAAGGCCATTCCATGCATCCACAACCCTCTCTGTAAAAAACCTCTTTACATTACCTCTGAGCTGCCCCTCTATCTTCAAATTGTGCCCCCTTGTTCTTGCACACCTCTTTTTGAAAGATGCTACCCTCTTGGACTTCGTTGATTCCCTTGAGGTACTTGAACGTTTCTATCATGTCCCCCCTCTCCCTCCTTTCCTCGAGGCTATACATATTAAGCTCCTTAAGTCTCTCTTCATATGTCTTCTGGTGCAGACCCTGTACCATTTTAGTTGCCCTCCTCTGGACAGCTTCCATCTTGTCTATGTCCTTGCGGAGATTGGGTCTCCAGAACTGCACTCAGTAGTCCAGACGGGGTCTCACCAGCTGTCTGTACAGAGGGACAACAACGTCCTGTTTTCTACTGGTGATGCCTTTTCCTATGCATCCCAGTATCCCCCCAGCCCTCCTTACTGCCCTCTCACATTGCTTGCCCACCTTTAAGTCATCTGATATGACTACCCCCAGGTCCCTTTCCATTTTTGTTGTTGTTAGTATCTCACCCTCCCTCATCTCATCTGTGAGATGTTGACTGCCTTCCCTCCAAATTTCAGCCCAAAAGACCAAACCGTTTGCAGCAGGGTGGCAAAGAATTCCTGTCATTTTGGCCATGGCCTGAAATGTAGTGTCGCAATTTGCGACCCTTTTCACAAAAATTTGCAAAAGTGTCATGCGTGCAACACTACTTTGCGACACTACTGTTTCCAGAAATTTGAAAAACATATTTCTGGGGTGTTTAACCCCAAAATAAAGACATGACTAGCATCCTCAGGGTCTGACTAGGTAAACACAAAAAGAATTGTGTCCCTAGAGGGTCCCAAATTTAAATGCCAAGCATTTTTCTGATCACCAACTGAAAACAAAATGGTGAATTTACAACACTACTAGGGCCATTTTGACACTATTTTTTATTTATTTATTTATTTTAATCTAGGATTACAATATCTTTGAGCCGAGGCTCTTTTACAAAGGTTCCATGTCAGCGTGTGCAACAGTCATCATTTTTAGTTGCAAACATATAGTCATTGACTTACAGACATGTAATAACCAGTACAAAGACTTGAGCTATGAGCAAGACAAGGGAAGGGGGGTGGTGGGGAAGTGAGGGGAGATCGAGGGGGAAGGAGGTTCAGGGGGTAAGGGGAGTATGGGAGGTGGTTTGGGTGGGGGCAGGAGTGGAGATAAGGAGGAAGGTGGATGAGGGCAGGAGACAGTGCAGCCAGGGGGCCTTGTCAAGGTAATATGACAGGTAAGGTGCTAGGGGTGCAAAGACTGATTGTAAGTGCTGGGTGCTGGGTCATTTGCAGCTGGAACAGTGGAAATGTTAAAATGGGCAATTGCAGGATACAAGCAGTGAGCGGCACGGCTTGGACTTGAAGAGGCCGAGTGTTGGAGCGGTCGCTATGTTACTGCCAAAAGAGTTGAGCCAGTTGGATGCCCGATAGGCGAATGGTCTTTGTCCTTGGGTTGTGTGACATCATGGGATATGTAGTAGATGGGAATTGGATCTCCTTGTAGTGATGTTCCTATGTCTGGGCTTAAGGAGGGCACAGACACCAGGTGGGGCAACCCCTATTATAATTTTCTTGGCCATGATGCAGGTTTGGTATTTTATGTGTTTGTCCAGTTGAAGCCATCCAGATTGGGAATAAAGGTCACATGTGTGGGTACGGCTTTGTGAACCAGTGATGAGATGACAGGCCTTATTCAGGGAGGTTGTGATATGTTTGAGAGCAGTGGTAGTTGCAGACCCATAAATGATAAGACCATAGTCTATGATGCTGACGATGGAACTTTGGACGGCCACTGACAGTGCTTCTGGGGTTAGGTGTTTTCTGTTCTGGAATAATATGCCTAACCTTACATTGGCAGACTTTGCAACATTGCTGATACAGGTACTCGAACGATTGTGTTTGCTCTAGGATGGCTCCTTGTTTGGTTGCAATGGAGAGGAGGAGTTGTTTTTTTTTTTTTTTGTGGGGGCTGCAGAAGACCATAGACTTGTTTTTTTTTCTGATTGAGAAGCAGTTTATGATTTAGGAACCAGGATTCAATGGAGGAGAAGGCCTGCTGAAGTTTATTTTGTAATTGGATTGGATCAGGGTCCGAGGTGAGGATTACAGCATCTTTGGTGTAGAGAAATATTTGTTCTGGGCAGCTGTCCGGTAGTAAGTTTAAGAATAGGCTGAAGAGGAGGGGTCCCAGAATGGAGCCCTGGGAGACTCCTGAGTGGACTGGTCTAGGGTCCGAGAGTGTATCAGTGATTCTTACTGTTTGGGACCGTTCTTCAAGGTAGCTCTTAAACCAGCCAATGGAGTTGGTTGGCAGCCCAGTGTTCTGAAGCTGGACAAGCAGGTGGTGGTGCTTGATGGTGTCAAAGGCCTTAGTTAAGTCAATATAGATTGAGCCTAGTAGTTCATCAGAATCAAGTGCATTGTGGATTGTGCCAGTGAATTCAAGTAGGGCTGTGGAGGTGCTGTGACCTTTGAGGAACCCGTGTTGTTGCTTGCACAGGATGTTGTACATATCCAGGTATTCTGTGAGCTGGGCCGAGATGATACGTTCTAGTGCCTTGGAGAGTGGGGGTAGTAGGGAGATAGGTCTGTAGTTATCGTGGGCAGTTTTGTCACCACTTTTATAGATTGGGGTGACAGTGGCAGATTTCCATATGTCCAGGAACTGGCTAAGGCTGAGGGAGAGGTTGAAAATTCTGGTCAGAGGACTAAGCACTTCATCAAGTGTGAGAAACAGAATTTTGAAATTGAGGGAGTCATTACTGAATCTTGATTTACCAAGGGCTTTGGTTACATATTTGCACACTTGGTGAGCCTTGACTGCTTTGAAGTAGAAGCAGGGGGAGCTGGTGGGAGTAGTGTTCATTGAGGACAGAGGGGTTTCACCATCTTTGAAGCAGTCCTGGGGTAGAACAGCGCTGAGGTCGGTAAAGGCTTTGTTAAAGGTATCCGCAATGGTTTTTGGGTTGAGGGTTGTGGTTCCGTTGATGTTGAGTATTGATGGGGGGGGTTTGGGTGGATTCCCGGTGAGTTCCTTTATGTTCTTCCAGAATTCCCGACCATTGCCCCAGGAGTTTGTGAGGGCATGCTTATAGTAGGCTGACTTCATTTGCCAGATGGTTTTGGTGCAGTCATTGCTGGCACGTTTGTAGTTTTGGATGTTATTTTGCCTTCCAGAGTCTCTGGCCAGCTCCCATAGGTGGTCTCTTGTTTTTAGCACACTGAGGAGGTCACCTGTGAGCCAAGGGTTACTGAGTGATTTGACTTTGTGTTTCTTAATAGGAGCATACATGTCACAAACCACAGTGAATATGTTTATGAAGTGGTCAAGGGCAGTGTTTACGTTGGTTGCATTGAAGATAGGGGACCAGTCTTGATGGAGGAGGTGGGATTTGAGTCGAGGAAGGTGACCACTGGGTAGAACCCTGCTGGTGATAGTTTTTAATGGTTGTCTGATGAATTTATTTGACCAGGTGTGGCTAACAGGGGAGTGGTTGCTGAGAGAGTCAGGGAGGAGATTAGTGTTAGATATCCACGATGGGTGACTGGTAAGGATCCAGTCCAAGAGTGTGCTGGTGCCTGTCCTGTAATTTTTCCTGGTTGGTGAGTCAACCATATGTGTGAGGTTCACTGCAGCAATGGTATCCCTGTATGCACTAGCATTGGCTGCAGGCCAGCTGATGTTGAAGTCGCCTAGGAGGATGGATTTGGTGTCTGGTGGGAGTGACTTTACAAAGTCAAGAACAGCTGTTAGACCAGTTCCCTGTTCTTTGTGAGGGATGTAGATGGTGGCAACAGTGAGGGTTTTGTTTTGGGCTCCGAGGAGGATTCTCACTGGCAGTATCTGAGCAGTTGTGGGTTGGAGTGAGGTAATGATGTGGTGCCCCTGTATGGAGTCTTTTAGGTAGACAGCGCAGCCCCCACCTCTTTTGGAGAGGCGATCCAGCCTAAAGATGTTGTAGCCAGGAAAGCTGATTGCATGGTCCAGTACTGATGGTGTGAGCCAGGTTTTGACAACTGCCAGGATGTCAGGGCAGTGCTGGCTAGTGAAGGCCTGTAGGGCATCCATTTTAGGAAGGAGGTTGCAGATGTTGAATGAGAGGGCACCCAAAGGCTTGCTCAGATTAATGGCTTTAGAGCAGAATGGGCCAGGGTTTGGGTGCACGTTGCCTGACAGCATTAGGAGGAGGAGGACTAGCCTCAAGGAGCTGTGGCATATTTCCTTAAGAGAATGCTTTCACCTGCTAGCATCTCGGGAAATTGTTGAGCATCGATGACAGTGGGCGAGGGTAAGCATAGATGGGGGGACCAGAGTGGAGGGCTAGGACCAGTGTGGGTGTAGGAAAGTATCATGGCTGTAGGATGGACCCTGGGCAAGGGGCAGTGACCAGTGTGCAGCATGCCTAAGTGGAGGAAGGATGTAGGAATGTGGAAGCTGTTGTGGAGGGAGGGAAAGCAGGCTTTTGGGGTGTGCAGTAGGGGAGGAAGACAGGCAAGAAGAAATAGAATAGGGGTAGAGAATGGTGGAGGTGCATGATTAAGGTAGGATTCGGGGTAGGCGGAGGGAGGGAGGGGATTAAGACAGGCTGGCGGGGCTAGGAGAAGGGGCAGAAGATCAGTAGCTGGATCAGTGGGAAGTGAGGATACAGCCAGGAAGGCCAGACAGCCAGTGACTGTGTCTTTCAGAGGGTATACTTTTTTTTTAATGAAAGAACAAGAATCCCTCTAGTGGCAGGTCTGTATAACCTGCTAATGGAAAACTAGCCACTTAAAAAAAATAAAACTTCTATTAGACACTTGAAATGTGCTTAGTTCTATATAAAATCTATTTGTAAAAAGTGCCAGGTGGCAAAAGCAGGGGAAAAGTCCTGGCCAATCAGAGCGGGTTTGCTGGAAGCGCCCGTGTTCCAAATGGCTGCGCTGTTGCCTTACCTTCCAAGGAGCTGCAGGTGGGCGTCCTGGTCTCGGTCAGTGGCTGGCTGGGTGCCTGCTGACCGTGGAGGAGCTGAAGCAGCCCCGTTCAATGGCAGGCAGCTTCCAAGGAGCTGCAGGTGGGCGTCCTGATCTTGGTTGGTGGCTGGCCGGGTGCCTGCCGACTGTGGGGAGCTGAAGCATCCCCATTCAAGGGCAGGTTTCCAAGGAGCTGCAGGCGGGTGAACTGGTCTCGGTCAGTGCTAAAAAGTACATTTGCAATACTTTCAAACTTTTTGTTAACTTTTCCCTTTGACTTATAATGGGAACTTTTTTTTTGAATAACTTATGAACCGTTCAATATTTTTTCACAAAATTTTCAAAAGGCACAACGGGGACCCCAGACGAAAGTTCTTTGAAGCTTTCAGACTGGTCACACAAGCCGTGCAACCTGTAGGTGAGAGCAAAGAAATTGCAAAAAAGTGTAATTGAGCAATTGGTTGTCGCTTAATAACTCCGCAGTAATATATCCAACCGGTACGAAATTTGGCAGATCCCAAGATCTACCATGCCCAATTGTGCATACCAAATCCATTGAATGGTGGCAAAGTTATTAAGGTTCAAAATTTTACCCTTTTACCTTAAAAGTGCTACTCAACCCTAACTATGGTAGCACTACCGTGCTACCATAATATATATATATATTAGAGGCAAAAAACTCCATTTAATGCATCAGTTAGGGTTGTTCCACAGTGACAAAAGTGAGGAAATTCAGTGTTGGATTGAAAGCCCCCTTGGATTAGCCCACCCCAATCGGCATGAGTGCGTAGAATTGGGGTGAAGTCACTAACTCTCATCCCATCACATGTGTAAAGAAGCAGAGGTATGGGAGAATGGAGTAAGAGTTAGGACCGTCACAAGCGTACCCCAATGCCAGTTGAGGGTGGGCTGGGGGATCAAGGGGCTTTCAAACCTAACACCAAATTTCCTTGCTTTTGTCGCTGTGCGACAACCCTAACTGATGCATTAAACAGAGTTTTTTGCCTCTAATTTCTCTTCTTTTTGAGAATGAGGACAATAAATAGTGAATGGAATGTGGTGGTGGGAAAGCAGGGCCGTTCACATAATGTCTTGTTACATAGTAACAGGAACTGCAATGCAAATGCAAGCGGCAATGGTTATGCACATGGTAAAGCAAACGTAAATGGTAAAGCAAGCGTTAATAGAAATGCAACCATAAACTGATGCTGAAGTGAACAGTGACGCAAACAGACACACAAGCGCATATGAAAACGCAACTGATAATGCACACAGTGACAGCACCGTTATTATAAATGCAAATGTTAAGTGTTACAGCAACAAGGATGCCAAAAGGAACAGAAACAAAAATGTGAACGGAAGCAAGCACGTAAATGCGAACTGTAACGCACATGGGCATGGTACTGTAATTGTAAACACAAATGGTAAAGGTAACATGAACAATAACACCAAAGGAAACAGAAATGTATATGCGAACGCAAATGTGTACATAAACGTAAACATAAACTGTAACGTGCATGGTCACGCTACCACAATTGTAAATGCAAATGGTAATGGTAACAGCAACAATAATGCCAAAGGAAACAGAAACGCAAATGCAAGCACATATGGAAACACAAACCGTAATGTGCACGGGCACAGTAACGCAATAGGAAACGCAAATGATAACACTAACAGCAACAAAGATGCTAAACGAAAGAGAAATTCAAACTCAAATGAAAGGGCTGCTGTAAACGCAAATGGCAATGTACATGGTGATGCAAACTGAAATGCAATCACAAACAGTAGAGGAAATGCAAATGACATCAGTAACGCAAAGGCATGCGCAAACGAGAACGCAAAGGGTAACACATGCAGTGGCGTAGATGGGAACGGTAATGCAAACAGGTACATAAACGCAAGTGGAAACAGTAACTGTAACATTAACAGAAGCGCATACTCTGTTTTTCCCCAACAGCTGCATAGAGAAACACAGTGTGTACAAAGAATGTATGCATAATAATGGGCCTTGGAGCTGAAAATGAGGTGTTCGAATACTAAATTGCTCATGTCTCAGTAATCGTATGACGTAGGGAAACATTTTTTTTGACATGATTCATGATTTTCCAGGCTACATTTTCACTGAATGTATAGCCATAGGCTATGCATGGCTATGCATTGTCGCGATAATAATTTCGTATTTCACACCCTTTCCAAGATACAAGCCCGAAAGGCGCGGTGGACGCCACCATGTTAGTCAATGGGAAAAAATGCCAACTTCAGAGTATCGTAACTTGGCAGCCATGTGATATTTTTTCACCAAACCACCAAAAGGCACATCTGTGAGATGTTGGCTGAGTTCCCCCCAAATTTCAGCCCAAAAGACCAAACCGTTTGTTTGCAGCAGGATGGCAAAGAACTCCTGTCATTTTGGCCATAGTCTGGAAAAGTAGTGTCGCAATTTGCGACCCTTTTCACAAAAATTTGTGAAATTGTCACGGGTGCAACACTACTTTGTGACACTACTGTTTCCAGAAATTTGAAAAACATATTTCTGGGGTGTTTTACCCCAAAATAAAGACACGGCTAGCATCCTCAGGGTCCAACTAAGTGAACACAGAAAGAATGGTGTCCCTAGATGGTCCCAATTTTAAATGCCAAGCATTTTTCTGATCACTAACTGAAAACAAAATGGCAGATTTGAGACACTACTAGGGTCATTTGCGACACTAAAAAGTGCATTTGCGACATTTTCAAACTTTTTGTTAACTTTTCCCATTGACTTCTAATGGGAACTTGTTTTTTGAATAACTTTTGAACTGTTCAATATTTTTTCATGAAATCTTCAAAAGGCACATCAGGGTCCCTGGCCGCATGTTCCCTAAAGTTTTCAGACTGGTCACACAAACCATGCGACCTGTAGGCAAGAGCAAAGAATTCACAAAAAAAGTACTTGTGCTTTTTGTTGTCGCTTAATAATTCCACAGCTGTATAGCCAACCAGCACGAAAGTTCACATATCCCAAGATCTACAATGCCCAATCATGCATACCAAATTTCAGGCAAATCTATTGAATGGCAGCAAAGTTATTAAGGTGCAAAGTTTCACCCTTTAACCTTAAAAGTGCTACTCAATCCTAACTATGGTAGCACTACCAGACTACCATATATATATATATATATATATATATATATATATAACAAAAATTCCATTTAATGCATTAGTTAGGGTTGTTTTTTTCACAGCAACAAAAGTAAGGAAATTCGGTGTTTAGGTTAGACCCCCCGACACCTCAGCCCGCCCCAGCCAGCATCAGGGTGCACATTGGGGTCATTGGCTCTAACTCTCACCCCATCACATGTGTAAAGAAGCAGAGGTATAGGATAATGGGAAGAAGTTAGGACTGGTATTAGCAGCGCCTCCGATGCCGGCTGCGGGGGTAGGCTGGGGTCAAGGGGTTTTCAACACAACACCGAATTTCCTTACTTTGTCACTATGAACAACCCAAACTGATGCATTTAATGGATTTTTTTGCCTCTAATTTCCTTCTTGAGAATGATGACGAGAAATACTGAATGTAATGCGGCGGCGGGGCCCCGCAATCCCACCACGTAATGTCTTGTGACATAGTAACAGGAACAGCAATGCAAACACACATTGGAAATGCAAATGGTAACAGTAATGAAAATGGAAGGGCAAATGACAATGTAATGGGTAACACACATGGTGGCACACACGGGAACAGTAACAGGTAAATAAACGCAAGGGGAAACAGTAACTGTAACAGTAACAGAAGCGCATATCATCTTTTTGCTGGAGAACTGCATAGAGAAACACAGTGTGAACAAAGAATGTATGCATTGTAATGGCAATGGAAGCATAAAACGAGCATTGGAAGTACTTAATTGCAAATATCTCAGCAACCGTACAACGTAGGAAAAAATTTATTTCACAGAAATCATTATTTTCCTGGCTACTGTTTTGTATTGAATACCTCATAAGGCTATGCAACTCGTGATGAAAAATCTGTATCTTGCACAGTTTTCAAGATACAAGCCCCGAAAGGTGCGACGTACGCCACCATGTTAGTCTATGGGAAAAAGCATCATCTTTGGAGTACCGTAATTTTGGAGCCACACAATATTTTTTTACCAAACCATGAAAAGGCACATCTGTGCCATGTTGGCTGCCTTCCCTTCAAATTTCAGGCCAAAAGACCTAACCGTTGTTTTGCAGCAAGGTGGCAAAGAACTCCTGTCATTTTGTCCATAGTGTTGCAAAGTACTTTCATGATTTGCAAAAGCTTTCTCACAGATTTGCGAAAGTGTCGTGAGCATGAAAGTACTTTGTGAAAGTACTTTTTCCAGAACTTTGAAAAACATATTTCTGGGGTGTTTAACCTCAAAATAAAGACATGGCTATCATCCTCAGGCTCTGACTAGGTCAACACAAAAATAATTGTGTCCCTAGATGGTCCCAAATTTAAATGCCATTTGCGAAAGTAAAAGTGCATTTGCGAAAGTGTAGAATTTTGTAACTTTTCCCATTGACTTATAAAGGAAACTTGTTTTTTGAATAACTTTTGAACTGTTTAATATTTTTTCACAAAATCTTTGAAAGGCATATTGGGGACTCAGCTGCATGTTCCCTGAAGTTTTCAGACTGGTCGCATAAACCGTGTGACCTGTAGGTGAGAGCAGAGAAATCTCAAAAAAGCGTAACTGCGCAATTTGTTGTTGCTTAATAACTCCACAGCTGTATATCCAACTGATATGAAACATGACAGATCCCAAAATCTACCATGCCCAATCATCCATACCAAATTTCAGGCAAATCCGTTGAACAGTGGCAAAGTTATTAAGGTGCAAAATTTGACCCTTCAACCTTAAAAGTGCTACTCAACCCTAACTATGGTAGCACTACCGACTATATATTATATATATATATATATATATATATATATATATATATACAAACACACACACATATATATATTCAGTGTTAGGGTTGAAAGCCCCCTTGAACCCCCAGCCCACCCCCCAACCGGCATCGGTGTGCTGATGGGGTCATCGGCCCTAACTCTCCCCCATCACATGTGTAAAGAAGCTGAGGTATGGGAGAATGGGGTGAGAGTTAGGGCCAATGACCTCATCATGCACCCTGATGCCGGTTGGGGGAGTGGGCAGTGGAGTCCAAGGGAGGCTTTCAACCCTAACCCCGAATTTCCTCACTTTTTCGCTGTGGAACAACCATAGCTGATGCATTAAACAGAATGTTTTGCTTCTAATTTCCTTTGTTTTTGAGAATGAGGATAATAAATAATGAAAGGAATGAAGCAGAAGAAGAATAAGAAGAAGAAGAATCAGCATTTATATAGCGCTTTTCATACACAGTATCCCAAAGCACTTTTACAAGTAACGCTAGACTGGTAGTAAAGTGACTGAATGTGTGGTGGCGGCCATATCACACATCATCACCCACACACAGCCTGGATAATTGCATAAACCGGAGTGAAGGCATGTGATGTCTTGTTACACAGCAACAGGAACTGCAAAGCAAACGCAAGAGACAATGGTAATGCACATGGCAAAGCAAACGTAAATGGCAAAGCAGACGTTAATAGAAACACAAGTGTAAAGTGACACTGAAACAAACAGTTACGTAAATGGAGACATCAAACAGAAGTGCATACAGAACGCAACTGGTAACACATACATTCATGGTACCAAAATTGTAAACGCAAATGGTAACAGTAGCACCAACAATAACACCAAAATAAACAGAAACGAAAACGATAATTGTAACCCACACTCATGGAACCACTATTGTAAATACAAAAGGTTATGGTAACAGCAACAATAAAGCCAATAAAAACAGAAACACAAGTGCATACAAAAACACAAACCGTTATGCACAAGGTGGTGTAGACGGGAATGGTAATTCGAATGGTAACAGAAGCGCAACTGGAAACGCTAGCTGTCAGAGTAACAAAAGTGCACACCCTTCTTTTCCCCAAAAACTGCATTGAAAAAACAAATTGAAAACAAAGAATGTATGCATTATAATTGACTTCGGAGCAGAAAAGTATGACTTGGAATACTAAATTGCTTATATCTCAGGAACCGTACGACGTAGGAAAAAAATTAAAATTTGTATGAATTATTACTTTCCTGGCTAGTTTTGTGCTTAGCACCCATTTGGGGGGGGGGCTAAGCATTTTTTTGACAAAAAGTCTGTATCTCACACTGTTTCTGAGATACAGGCCCTGAAATACGCGACGGACGCCATAATGTTATCCTATGGAAAAAATCTGTCAACTTCAGAGTGCTGTCACTTTGCCACCGTGTAATATTTTTTTCTCTCCAAACCACCAAAAGGCACATTTTTAGGATGTTGGCTTTCTTCCCTCAAAATTTCAGCCCAAAAGACCAAACCGTTATTTTCCAGCAGAGCGGCAAAGAATTCCTGTAATATGGCAGATGCCGTAATGTTATCCTATGGGAAAAAGGGCCAACTTTGTAGTGCCATAGCTTTGCCATCCTGTAATAATTTTTGACCAATCCACTAAAATGCACATCTGTGTGACGTTGCCTTTCTTCTCTCCAAATGTCAAGTAAAAAGACCAAACTATTTCCAAGATACTCAATGTCAAAAATTGGCAAAATTTCCCTATCTATTCCATTATAAAAAATCTGCCCATCTTGTCCCTATTTTGTGATCAAAGATCACTATCAAAGAATCTCATGATCAAAGAATTTGCAGCCTCATGATCAAAGAATTCGCAGGCTCACAAACAAAGAATAAAAAATGTAATAAATCAAAAAATTGAAGGAATTACAGTAAACCACCACCATGGATCGACATAATGAAGCCTCCTGAGTAAAACCCACTCTCATTTGACTTCCTAGGGCACCCATGGGCTGAGAAAAATTATTTTTAAATTTGACCATCTTGTCCCTTACTCACGATGCAAGAAAACAATCAAAGAATCTCACGATCAAAGAACTTGCAGCTTCACGATCAAAGAATTTGCTGGCTCACGATCAAAGAATAAAAAATGGTGAAACGCGATTTATTCACCAATTTGAACCAAACCAATGGTTCAACAAAATGGACCCTTCTGAGCAAAACAGGCCCTTGTTTGTGTCCCTAGCCCACCCCTGAGCCAAGATATTAGTGTTTTAGATCACGATGCAAGATCGCGATCAAAGAATCTCACGATTGAAGAATTTGTAGGCTCGCGATCAAAGATCATTAGAGATACACGAATTAAGATTTTAAAAGCTTATAACTCTATTTTTTGACCGATTTGGATGGAACCAAAGCCTTGGCTCGATAGATCAGGGTCCCCTGAGTAAAACCCATCTAAGTTTTACTTCAGAAGTGACCCCTGAGTCGAGATATTTGTGTTTGTGTGATTGGAAAACTGAAAACAAGATGGCAGAACTCATGGTCAAAGAATTTATAAAATTCCTTGGGAACAAAGATTCTTGAACTGTGAGGCTGCAAATTCTTTGATCGTCAGGTGAGACCAGATAGCCAGAACCCCAATTCTTTGATCGCAAGATATACATATAAATTTTCCCATTGACTTATAATAGGAACTTAAAAGTACCATAACTTTTGAATGCCATAATATTTTATCACCAAACAAAAAGCAGCATGTTTGGCCACCCAAGCTCTTTCAAGTGAGCCATCTTGCAGAGTGGCACACCACACAACGGCCGTGCAGGACCACATTAAGAATGACAAAAGGTGCCTCCAAAAATGGATAATTTTGCATTTTTCAGCACTTTTGTACACAAAGACCAGCACTCTGACACAAATGCAATTTGGCAAATCAAGAGATCTAGTGTGCCCCAACGTGTGTACCAAATTTCAGGAAAATCCATTGAATGGGTCTAAAGTTATTAATGTCCAAACTTTTGACTTTAGTACGTAACCGGTCACTCAACCCTAACTATAGTGGCACGACCATGCCACTATAATACACATATATATATATATATATATATGCAAAGAACTTTGTTAATGCATCAGTTAGGGTTCTTCGACAGCGAAAAAAGTGAGGAAATTCGATTTTAAGGTTTCCACCCCTTGCACCCCACCCCCAGCCCACACACCAACAGGCATTGGGGTGTGTGTTGGAGTCATTGGCCTTAAATCTCACCCCATCCCATGTGTAAACAAGCTGAGGTGGTGTAGTGTAGGAGAATGGGATGAGAGTTACGGCCAACGACCCCAACGCACACCCTGGTGCCTGTTGGTGGGGGCGGGCTGGGGTATGCTGCAAGGGTTGGGAACCCTAAAATCAAATTTCCTCACTTTTTTCATTGTCAAAGAACCCTAACTGATGCATTAATGAAGTTTTTTTGCAAAGAATTCCCTTACTTTTTAAGAAAGAATAGAAAAGTAGAAAGTTACACATGTTGGTGGAAATGCGGGGCCCTTTGGGCCCCACTCTCCCACCTTGTGATTTTGTGTGACATAGTAACAGTAAGTGCAATGCAAATGCAAGTGAAAATGGTTATGCACATGGTGACGCAAATGTAAATGGTAACACAAAGGGAAATAGAAATGCAAGTGCAAAATGACGCCAAAGTGAACAGTGACAGAAATGGAGATGCAAACAGAAGTGCATACAGAAAGCAACTGGTAACGCACACATTCATGGTACTGCATATGGAAATGGAAATGCTAATGGTAACTGCAACAATAACACCAAAGAAGACAGAAACGGAAATGAAAACAGAAGCGTGAACGGACATGGTACCGCAATTGTAAATGCAAATAGTAACAGTAACAGCAAGAATAATGCCAAAGGAAACAGAAACGTAAATGTAAACACAAGCGCATATGGAAACACAAACTGTAGCATGCACGGTCACGGTACCACAATTGTAAACGCAAATGGTAACAGTAACAGCAACAATAACACCAAATGAAACAGAAACAGAAACACAAGTGTAAAACAAAAATGAAAACCATAACACACATGGTGGCCTAGATGGGAAAGGTGATGCAAATGGTAATGGAAGCACAACTTGAAAATGTTAACTGGCACATTAACGAAAGGACACACCCTTCTTTTCCCCAAAAATGGCATTAAAAAACACAGTGAAAACAAAGCATGTAGGCATAATAATGGACCTTGGAGCACAAAATTAGGACTTGGAATACTAAATTGCTTATATCTCAGGAACCGTACGACGTAGAAAAAAAAATTAAAATGTCATATGCATTATGACTTTCCTGGCTAGTTTTGTACTTAGCCCCTGTGTGGCGGGTTAAGTATTTTTGTGATGAAAAATCCGTATCTCACACCGTTTTTGAGATGCGGGCTCTAAAAGGCATGACGGACGACATAATATTATCCTATGGGAAAAAGCGTCAACTTTGGAGTGCCGTCACTTTGCCGCCCTGTAATATTTTTTCACCAAACCACCAAAAGGCACATCTGTGGGATGTTGGCTTTCTTCCCTTCAAATTTCAGCCAAAAAAGACAAAACTGTTATTTTTGCAGCAGGGCCGCAAAGAATTCCAGTAATGTGGTGGATGCCATAATGTTATCCTGTAGGAAAAAGTGTCAACTTCATAGTGCCGTAAGTTTGCTGCCTGTAACATTTTTTGACCAAACCAGCAGAAGACACATCTGTTGCCTTTCTTCCCTTCAAATCTCAAGTAAAAAGACTAACCGTTTCCAAGATATTCAGTGTCAAAGATTAGTGAAATTTCCCTATCCATTCCATTATAAAAAATCTGGCCATCTTGTTCCTATTTTGTGATCAAAGATCGAGATCAACGAATCTCATGAACAAAGAATTTGCAGGCTCATGAACAAAGAATTAAAACCTTATAAATCAAAAAATTGAAGGAATTGAGGTAAACTACTGCCATGGTTCGACAGAATGAAACCCCCTGAGTAAAACCACCCTCATTTGACTTTCTAGGCCACCTCTGGACTGATAAAATTGATTTTTAAATTGGGAAATCTTGTCCCTCACTTGCGATGCATGATTGCGATCAAAGAATATTACAATCAAAGAATTTACAGTCTCGCGAACAAAGAATAAAAACTGTTCTAATTAAAGAAATTCAAAGAATTGCGGTAAACCACCACCATGGTTCATCAGAACGAAGCCCCTGAGTAAAATCCATCCTCATTTGTCTTCCTAGGACACCCCTAAGCAAAGAAAATATATTTTAAAATCTGGCCATCTCATCTCTCACTCACGATGCACGATTGCGATAAAAGAATCTTGCGATCAAAGAATTTGCAGGGTCACGATTAAAGAATTTGCTCACTCATGAACAAAGAGCGAGGGACGAGATGGCCAGTTTTTAAAATGAGTTTTCTCAGCCCAGGGGTGCCCTACAAACTTAAATGAGGCTGGGTTTTGCTCAGGGGGGCTTCATTCTGACCCATCTGAATATCAATAACAATGTATTAAATATCCCTGGTAGTCTAGTGCCCCCCCATCATAATAAAAAATATAATCATGTGTAATGTCCTGTTAGTCTATGCCCCCCAATGTTTATTTTTTTACATCCCTGGTAGTCTAGTGCCTCCCCCGAGTTGTATAAAATAATTATTACTTTTAATATCCCTGGTAGTCTAGTGGCCCCCCAATCTGTATGAAATAATATTCATTGTCATTGTACATATCCCTAGTAGTCTAGTGGCCCCCCTCCATCATAATAAAATAAATCATCATTTCATATTTCCTGGTAGTCTAGTGGCCCCCCACACCTACCCACCCATGCCAGCCCACCCAGCACCCCCCCCCCTTCCCCAGATGGCAACTGGCACAGCCCATCTCTCACCTCCATGGCCAGCCACCGACTGTCTGCATTACGAGCACTAATGCAAAGAGGCGCTCTGAAAATATGATGAAAAGATGGTGGCCGTCATGATCAAAGAATTCCTCATGATCTCAGATTCTTTGATCATGACCCTGCAAATTCTTTGACTGTAAGGTGGGACTAAATGGCCAAAACCCCACTCTTCTTTGCAAAATAATCATATAAATTTCCCCCATTGAGTTATAATGGGAAATTAAAACTTTAATAACTTTTGAATGTATTAATATTTTTTCACCAAATGAAAAGTGGCATGTTCCTTGACCCAAGCTCTTTCAGCTGAGCAAAGTTGCAAAGCAGCACAGCACACAACGGCCATGCAGCACCATGGACAAAATCAAAAAAGCTGCCCACATAACTGACGAAAAGTGCATGTTTAGCATTTCGAGGTACAAAAACTATAAGTCCAACTGAAATGAAATTTGGCAAATCAAGAGATCTACCATGCCCCACCATGTATACCAAATTTCATGCAAATCTGTTGAAAGGGTCCAAAGTTATTAACAAGCAAAATTTTGAGTTTAACATAGAAGAGGCTTCATAACTGTAAATATAGGAGTGTGACTGCCCCCCTAAAATATATTCCATGACTGAGCATGCTGAGATGCTACAGTAAAGGAGAACAGGGGATATTTAGGCCTCAGGACCCCAACGACACACCAAGGCATCTGTCAGACTGTGGAGGATTGGGGTGGTGTGTGTGAGGGAGTTAGGGGTTCATCCCTAATGTCTAATTTTCTGACTTTTTTGCTTTAACCCTAAATGAAGCATTAACACAGTTTTTTGCATATAATTTCCTTACTTTTTGAAAAAATTTAATATAAGTAGTAAAAAAACATGTATTGGTAGGAGTGCCGAGTCCAGCTCCCACCAAGTTGCCAATTTTTGCTTAACAATATGCATCTGGGCCCATACTCCTACTTATGCAAAGCTACAGAGTCATGCAGCAGCAGTATAGGGCACCAAACCCTTGTAACAGTAATTTGTGCATATCTTGTGAACCGTAAGAGCTAGAAAAATGTTTTTAACATCATTGTAATCATGACAGTAAGTACTTCACACAACATTGAAAGACTGTACCCATATCTCACATCGTTTCTGAGCTATGGGCACCAAAAAGCACTGGACAGGCACTCTTTCAACCCTTGTGACAGTACTTTCACAATATCTCATGAACCGTGCAACATACAAACAAAATTCCAGTGCAGGCTGACTCTACAATGTCAAGTCTTTTTCCAGTGGCTTAGATCACCTGGAGGTGATCTAAGCCACCTGCAGTGAAAAGTCTGTTTCTCACTTTGTTTCCGAGATATTGGCACCGAAAGTCATGACACAGACGGCAATGTAATCCTAAGGGAAAAATGTCAATTACGTCATTGAGTATCTCTTCAACAAATTATTTCCCCAACATCTAAACATCATAGTTCACATCTTTATGACATCCCCTCAATGCCCTGCAAATTTCAAGTAAAAAGACCAAACTGTTATTGAGATATTGTCATCTCAATTTGGGCCATCTGGTCTTTCTCATTAACATTCTAAAAATGCTTATACATTTTCCCACAGGATATAATGGGAATTTCAAATTGTAATAACTTTTGAACAGATTACTATTTTTTCACCAAACAAAAAGCAGCATGTTCCTTGGCCCAAGCTCTTTCTGCATCCTAAGACTCAGACCAATAGCCCACATAGTGTCCGTGCAGCACCATGGACACAATAATTCGAAAAAGTGGCAAAAAGTGCATTTTTGGCACTTCATTGCACAAAAAACATATGTCCAACTGAAACAAAATGTAGCAAATCAAGAGATCTACCACACCAGACTATGCATTCCAAATTTTGTGCAAATCCATTGAATGGTTGCAAAGTTATTAACCTGCAAAATGTGAGGTTTAACATTAAAAGTGCCTACCACAATGCAAAACACTATACGCAAAATGTAATGTCCATCACGCAATATCTCTGCAACAACCTAATTTTCCAACATCTGAATACCATAATTCACATGTACAGGACATCTCCTAAACACCCTGCAAATTTCAATTTAAAAGACCAAACCGTATCCCAGATCAGAGTGGCAGAATTCCACACCTGTTTACATTTTACACACCTAACAACTGAAAAGTATGTCCATGGCTAGAAATTTGCAGGATATAAAGGGGATGTCCCAGAAATGTGAATTATGCTATTTAAGCATTGAAAAGTTAATTGGTTCCATGTATATGCCATCAGGAATTTGAGATTTTTCCCATAGGATAACACTGCAGAGTCCCTAGTGACTTTCAGTGCCCATATCTCGAAAACGAAGCGTGATATGGATTTTTTGCTACCCACAGTGAACGAAGGCTGTGAGGAAGTTTAAAAGTCATAGATTACACCTGCACTGGAATTTATTTCATAGGTTGTGTGGTTACTGAGATATTGGCAAATTCCTGTTGCAAGGGTTCCTTTACAGACCTTTAGGGCTATGGTATGGCACTGTTGTTATGTGTAAGTGAGAGCGCAGGACCTAGAGGGACTTCACTTCCACAGACACATATCATTATGCACAAATGGGCAGTTTGGTGGGAGTGTGGGGCCCTAAGGGCCCATGATTCCACCAACACATACCAGTTACCAGGTACATTACACTGCTAATAAACAGTTTGGTCTTTTGTCTTAAAATTTGCAGGGTATAAAGGGTGTCCCAAAGATGTGAATTGTGCTGTTTAGGTGTAAAAAATTTAATCAGTTCCATAGAAATTCCATAACAAAGTAAAGATGTTTCCCTTAGGATAACATAGTGGCACCCACAACTCTTTTTGGTATCTTGGGTGGAGGTTTCACTGTCATGATTGCAACTGTACTGGAATTTTTTTTCATAGCTGCTACAGTTGCTGAGATGTTGGCAAATTAGAGTTACATGTATTCCTTGCACTATAGGGCTGCGGTATGGCTCTGTAGTTATGTGTAGGTGGGAGCACATTGCACGGAGGGCCCGCACTCCAACAGACACATATCAGGGTTGAGCCTCTAACCCCCTCACCACCCCACCATCCCATCCTTCACTGACCAACAGATGCCGGAGTGTGCCATGGGGTCATGAGGCCTAACTCTCACCTCATTCTCCTTTATTGCAGCATGTCAACCTGTTTACACGTGGAATGGGGTGAGAGCTAGGCCTGATGACCCCATGGCACACCATGGCATCTGTCAGTCTGTGGAGGATTGAGTGGTGTGGTTGTGGTGGTGGGGTTAGGGGCTCAAACTTAACATCTCATTTCTCCACTTTTGTCGCTTTAACCCTAACTGATGCATTAATAAAGTTTTTTGCAGTGAATATATATATATATATATATATATATATATATATATATATAAAGACAAAGAACCTCTGTGTGCAAACACTGAGGCAAGGGTTACCCAAAGGGCATTTGGCTGGGAAGCCAAGTTTCAAGAAAATACAAAATCACACATGCCCACACAATGCAAAGCATCATGGGCTGCATATGCAAATCACCACAGAATGTTATGCTGGTTCAACTTTAAGCAGAATTGCATGGTGCCGAAAGGCCCCTCACACAGTTTGCAAAGGGTGCTAACAGATGACATAGACATGCGTTTCATCCTACCAGGACTCATCAGTATGCCTCGTCTGTTTGACACCCCAGTGGAATGAACCAGGTACCCTAAGACGGTCTGTCTGGGTTATATCTTGGTGAACTCATTAAAATATAAAACTATTTAAAAGACAAAGAACCTCTGTGCGTAAACACTGAGGCAAGGGTTACCCCAAAGGGCATTTGGCTGGGAAGTCAAGTTTCAAGAAAATACAAAATCACACATGCCCACAAAATGCATTGTATGGGCATGTGTGATTATATATATATATATATATATATATATATATATGCAATACCACCACCCTGCTACAGCAATCCTGCCTAACTAGGCAGTAGCCAGGGATGGAGATAGCACTATCTGAGATTTTAGGGAAGAACCAAGATTCAGATATAATTATCATGTCTGGCATTATGTCTACCATAATTGGTTGTAGAATGCAGACCCTGGGGAGTAGACTCCTGATGTTTAGGTGGGTAATTAAAAGGCCTTTGCAGAGGAAGATAGGTGAAGGACTGGGGTTAGGTTCAATGTCACCAGCTAACAATAGAAGTAGAGGAATTCAGAGTGGAACAGTGACTGAGAACTGCCTCCGAGGTGGGGCAGAATGGGGCTGTGAGGTGTGGGGAGCGGGAGGAGGTGGAGAGCGTTTTGGCTCTGAGAGATGCGAGATGGATGCAGGAGAATGAAAGGAGCGATGGGCCAGGTAGCCTGGGGCAGTGGGATAAAATTGGGAGGCAAGAGGAGGGAAGGGTATGGGGAGATAGATGGAGTGATGTGGAAGGAGTGGGGTAAGGAGGGGAGAGGTATAGGTGGAAGGAAAGTGTAGGAGAACAGAAAAGGAAGGAAGGAGAGATTGACAAAGAGCATGATTGAACTAAAGAGGGAACTCTGGAGGTCTGGGATTAGAGCAAGATAGAACTAGAGTAGGTTAGACTAAAGGCAGAATGCTAGAGCTTATAGGAGGAGTGCAGGGTTACAGATTAGGAGAGAAGTAGTTGGTGACTGAAAAGACTGTGGGATAATGGGATGCTGAAATTAGGACTAGATAAGGGAATAGTGTGTTAGTAAAGGTATATGGGGAGGAGGTGCTGCACTAATAGTTGAATTCAATGTGAGTCAGACAGTTATTAGTGTAGGAATAGGTATGTTAATGCGAGGTCACACAGTATGAGAAGCTGAGGTGATACTTAGAAAATTGCATAAGAGTGTTGTAATAGTTACGTTATTTGAATGTAGCAGGTGTGATGTTTTAAGCAGTTGTCTACAGTACCTGGAGGCTGACAAAGTCAGTTCTATTCTCTCCATCCATCATCAGTATTGTGACCTTTCTAACTGTGACATCACTAGTAACCAAGATGAATCTCCTTCTGCTTTATTGGTATCTTCTGACTCATGTCACCAATCTGGTAGCAGGGCTTGTTGTATAACAAATGAGTGATGTCTCATTCTGATGAATCAATGAGAGAAATGTAACTGGAACTGTCTGCATCAGGTACAGCACAATTTTCACATTACACCCAATACTCTCTAATTAGACAATTGTCTAAGGAACACATAGGAAAAGAAAAAAGTCATAAAAAAGTAATAATGGAGTAATTTTAAAAATTACTACAATGTTCTACCTGATATTTTTGACACTACTAGCCCATTGAGGGCTGGGGGAAAGAGGAGGAGAGGCTAGAAGGAGGGAGGTTGGACTTAAGCTGAAGAAACACAGAAACATAGAATGTGTTGGCAGAGAAGGCCCGCCAGGCCCGCCTAGTCTTCCCAGTTTCACTAAGTGTGAACTAGGCCTAAGATGCTCACTTTACTGGCTATCATTACATAGAAACATAGAAACACAGAAGTTGACAGCAGATATGGACCGCCAGGCCCATCTAGTCTGCCCATTTTGTTTCTCTACCTGGTTGTTGCAGCCATATGCCTCTATTCAGAACTCTGGCCTGTTTTATTCTCTCATCTGTATTATTCCCTTGTGCTTATCCCATGCTGCCTTAAAACCCGTCACTGTACTCAATTCCACTGCTTCCTTTGGAAGGCTGTTCCATGTGTCTACCACTGTCTCAGAGAAAAATAATTTTCTCACATTACCCCTTAATTGGCCTCCCTCTAATCTCATATCATGTCCTCTTGCCCTGCTATTTTTCTTATACTGAAACATGTTAGACTCTTTCACCTTGTTTAGGCCTTTAAGGTCATATCTCCCCTCTCCTCCTGTGTTTTAGGGTGTACATATTGTGGTCCTTCAATCTGTCTTCATATGGCTTTTGCTGCAGCCCATGCACCATCTTTGTCGCCCTTCTCTGGACTGCTTCTATCTTATTAATGTACTTTTGCAGGTGTGGCCTCCAAAACTGGACACAGTACTCCAGCTGAGGCCTAACCAGTGTATTATAAAGTGGGATTACTACCTCCCTCTTACGGCTTGTGATACAATTACTGATACAGCCCAGCATCTCTCTAGCTCTTCCCGTTGCCTTTGTGGTGTGCCTGGAGGCTTTTAGGTCATTGGTGATGATGGTGCCCAAGTCTCTTTCATCTCTAGTGGTTGCTAGCACTCCCCCCTCCATCCTATAGTTCAGCTTCAGGGTTTCTCCTGCCCACGTGCATGATTTTGCATCTTTTAGCATTAAACCCTAGTTGCCACTCTTTGGACCATTTGTCTAGCTTTTCCAGTTTTCGTCTCATCCTACCCACTCCATCTGGATCATCCACACAGTTGAAGATCTTGGTGTCATCTGCAAACAGGCAAACCTTACCTTCCAGTCCAACTGCAATATCACTGATGAAGATATTGAAGAGAACAGGCCATAGGACTGGTCCCTGAGGCACCCCACTTGTGATGTGCATCTCTTCTGACTGAATACCATTAACCACCACTCTTTGACTTCTACCTGTCAGCCAATTTTCCACTCAGTTAACCAATTGTGCTCTATCTTGAGTCTGCTTAATTTGTTAACCAATCTTCTATGTGCAATGGTATTGAAAGCTTTGCTGAAGTCAAGGTATGCTACATCCCCTTTCCCAGATCAATAAAACCCTTGTGCCTATCCCCTGCTGCATTAAATCCTGCAACTGTCCTTGCGTCCACCACCTCCTCTGGGAGTTTGTTCCAGCTGTTTACCACCCTCTCCATGAAAAATAATTTTCTAACGTTTCCCCTAAACCCCTACTGTCTGCATATCATGACCCCTTGTTTTCAAGCATTTCTTTAGTTGGAAAATATCACTCACATGTACCCTGTTTGTACCTCTGATGTATTTGAAAGTCTCAGTCATGTTCCCTCTTTCCCTTCTTTGCTCCAGGGAGTACATGTTAAGGACACCTCAGACTGTCTTCATATGATGACTGACTGAGGCCCCTCACCAATTTTGTTGCTCTCCTCTGGACCTGCTCCACACCATCCACATCCTTCCTGATGTACGGCCTCCAATACTGGACCCCATACTCAAGGTGAGGCCTTACCATCTGCCTATACAAGGACATTATAACCTCTTTATTCCTGCTAGTGATTCCCCCCAACAATGCATCAAAGCATCCTACTGGCCCTTGCCACTGCCCTCTCACATTGCTTTGTCCCCTTAAGGTCCCATGAAATGATTATACCAAGGTCCTGTTCCACCTTTGTTTCCTGTAGGACTTGTCCACTCATCCTGTATTCCACTTCCTGCATGCATGATTTTACCCTTTTTTGTACTGAAGAACAGCTGCCACTCCTTTGACCATTCCTCCATTTTTTTTAGATTCTTGCTCATTTTTTGAACCCCCTTCAGTGTATCAACTCTATTGAAGATCTTTGTATCATCTGCGAAGAGACATATCTTCCCCTCCAGTCCTTCTACTATGTCCCCTATGGAGATATTAAACAGGAGTGGCCCTACCACTGACCCCTGAGGTATCCCACTGGTAACCATGTCATCCTTTCACGTTACCCCATTTACGATTACCCTTTGTATTCTACCCCCTAGCCAGTTTTGTACCCACCTCTCTACTGCCGGACTTGGCCCTAGGCATCTCATTTTGTGCAAAAGTCTTCTGTGCAAAAGGAATCAAATGCATTACTAAAGCCAAGGTATACAATGTCCACAGTCACCCCCTGATCCATCACCCTGCTGACCCAGTCAAAGAACTCTATCAAGTTCGTTTGACACGACCTACCCTCTGTCAACCCATGATGCTGACAGTCTTGCAGGCTACTGGTTTCCAAGTAGCTAGTGATTCTTTTCTTTAGCAGTTTCTCCATGTGCTTGCCCACCATCAATGTCAGGCTCACTGGTCTGTAATTATCTACCTCCTCCTTGTCCCCACCCTTGTTAAGGGGGACTACATCCACCCTTCTCCAGTCCTCGGGCATCTCCCCTGTTTCCAGAGATTTGTTGAAGAGGCTAGTCAAGGGCTCCGACAGTACTTTACTGAGCTCCCTCAGCACCCAGGGTGCTCTCCATCAGGGATCATAGCCTTATCCACCTTCTGCCCCTCTATTCCCTCAGGACCTTGTCTTCCCAGAACAGACCGGTGTCCAGTCCCCCCACCACCACCTCCTTCTCTCTGATCCGCCTACCCTCCCCTTCCTCCACTATCATGAACACAGACCAGAAGTAGCTGTTCAATGTGTTCGACTTCTCATGGTCATCTTCCACTAAGCCCTCCATCTTTGCCTTTTAGACTGACTATCCCTCCATTTGACTTTGTCCTCTGGCTCACATTCTGGAAGGTTTTTCTGCTTTTCCTGGTATATGACCCCATCCTCTTCCCTCTGCATCTGTTTAAATCTCCTAAATGCCCACCTCATTGCCCTGACATTTTCCTCCACTTCTCTACTATACCATAGTGGCTTCCTTTTTTCCTGATTTTACTGAACCTCCTGACACAGAGGTTGGTTGTCTCCTTTATTGTAGCCCACATTTCCTCCACCCCTGTCAGTTCTCCCACCCCGCCAGTGCTTTATGAAGGCAGTTGTCCATTTTCCCAAAGTCTGCGTGCCTGAAGTCAGGTATCTTCAACTTAGTCTGTTGGCTCTCAGCAGTAGTTTTCACCATAAACCAAACTGTGCTGTGGTCACTTATGCCAAGGCTTTCCCCCACTGATACCTCCCCCAACGGTTTGTAAGAATCATGTCTAGTATTGTTCCTTCCTTGGTTGACTCCCTTACAAGCTACCTCATGAGCGCCCCTTTCGGGCAGTCCATGATATCCCTACTTCTGGTACATGCTGCCAATGGGGTGCTCCACTCCACATCAGGCATGTTGAAGTCCTCCATCAGCAGCACCTCACCCCTGTTTGCCATGTTCTGAATTTCTTCCAGCATTGCCTTGTCAATACCTCCTTCTTGAGCTGGCGGTCCGTATACTACTCCAGTGCATATGACTTCCACTTTTGCAGTTTCCAATAATACCCAAATAGCTTCACCCCCATCTGCCCTGCACTTCCATAGCTTTGTGTGTTCCTTCACATAAAGTGCCACCCCCCTTCTTGACCTCCCTGTCCCTTCAGAATAGTACATACCCCAGTATTACCATGTCCCATTCCTGGCCATCATATCCCCATGTCTCCATAATTCCCACAATGTCCAGGTCTGCCTCAGCCATGATCATGGCTAAATCCAAGATCTTGTTCCCTAGGCTCAAGGTGTTAGAGCACATGGCTCTCCATACACCAGACCTACTCTTCTGCCCCCTCTTACTCATTTCCTTCCCCCCACCTGCCCCTGCATGCCTCTCCTCTCTCTCTCCTTGCAGGTGTTCTTTCATTCTCCTCTGTTCTCACCTCAGTCCCTGCATTGTCTCCCCTTGAGTACCTTCTACTGGTGTCGCCCCCTGATTCTGCAATGGTGCCCTCCCCTCCCAGTTTCCACCTGATTCTCCTAGTCATGTTATGCTGTTTATGTAAGCATAAAATTTTTGTACTAGCTAACTGACCCCTTCCCTTGATAAGTGAAGACTGTACCCTTGAACAACCTCCTTTCTCAGAAATCAGCCAGTTATCAACAAAGTGAACCCCCTAGATTGACACCATGTTTTCATCCTATTGTTCAGTTCTGTGATCTTGGCCTGTCTGATTTTGCCACCCCTCCCCACGTAGAAGAATGCTGACTGGCCAGAGGAGGTCTTGAGCTGGAAAGAATAGGTGTGAGAATGGGCATAAGAATCAATGTTTCATATTTTGCATTCTTATTATACATTTTTAAAATGAAAATCCTTAGCTGTTACATACATATAAATCAGAAACCAAATGTAGCAAAACAAAACAGACATAGAAAAAAAGTTGTAATCCAGCTAAATAAACATTTCCATAATGTTAAAGTTACAAAACAAGGAGGATAAATCTAGTCTATTTGTAAAAACGATTAGTTAATTGATGCACAATGTACTACACATTAAAGATATTGTAACTTTTTAAGCCTTGCCATGGTATATGCATATACAGAACAGTATTCCTATCTATTCAATTTTCAGATAATGTACCTAGTGTATATACCCATTTTAGATATGTGAACTTTTTAGAGAGACAAACATATAATATTTATTGCAATCAGTAAAACATAAACATAAAGGGCTCAGTTCTCAACACTCAATGCAAGATGAGCCAATGGCACCTTGCATCTATTGCCAGTGTGTCAGGAACCCTTCACCAGATCCACTTTTGGGATAGGGTCCCGCGGCGGCAAAGTCCTCCAGCTTGTGGCAACTGTGGTCATGCGCAGAACAGGTGGCACTTCTGGATGGATTGCCGAAAGCTGTGGAGCTGCTATGCGCCACTGTATGACATCCTAGTGCTCCCCAGCCCTAATCTTCTATTATGAAATTTAAAGCTAGTGAAGTGCCCCAGCCTTGAGCCCCATTATGAAATGTAATGATGTCCCTTGTAGTCTAGTGGACTGCCCCAGCCATGATCCCCAGCTATGAAATGTAAGATGTCCCTAGGGGTTTAGAAGACGCCCCCATACCTCTATCACCCATTAAGTAATATTAAAATTTCCCTGGTGGTCTACTGGACCCTAACCCTCCCAGGCAATGCCCCACCACTCAGCCCCCCCATCCTGAAACCAAGCTGGCGACTGGCACAGCCCACTGCTCACCACCATGGCCAGCTGTCGACTGAGCTCTCAATGAGCGCCTACTGTATTCTGTATGCGCTCATTGATTGATTGACAGCTCAATGGGCTGTCAATGACCATGTATTGACTATAGTTAATGCTCACTGAGAGTGCAGTCAGCGGCTGGCTGTGGTAGTGAGTGGTGGGTTGCGCCAGTTGCTGGCTTGGCTTTGGGATGGGGGAAAGCAGGGTGATGGGGGTCCACTAAACCACCAGAGAAGCTTTAAGTTTACACAATAGGGGTTTGGGGCTTGGGAGGGTCTGCTAGACCACAAGGGATCTTTTCATAATAGGGGATCAGGGCTGGGGTGGTCCCCTACACCACCAGGGACATTTTTAAATTTCAGAATGGGGGATCAGGGCTGCGGCGGTCTGCAAGACCACCAGGGACATCTTCACTTTCCATAACTGGAGATCGGAGCTTGGGGGGTGCACTAGACCACCAGAGATGTTTTCATTTTTTGTAATGTGGCATCAGGGCTTTGGGGGTCTGTTAGATACTTTCCCTTTTAGTGCCATAAAGGATAGAGTTCCACATGGGTCTATCCTTGGCCCTCTCCAGTTCTCATTATTTATTAATGAGCTTCCACAGCACTGTGGTGGTGCGTTGGTCCAGATGTACCCAGACGACACCATCTTGTACAAGTCCTACTCTGACCCAATCTCACTGACCTACGAACTGCAACAGGATTTCTGTAATCTCGAGGCATGGTTTCTCAATAATCTACTGGTGCTTAACAGCAAGAAGACTAAAGCTATGCTCTTTTATCACCAGACCCATAAGCTAACCTCTCCGCCCCGCCCCTCGGTAATTAACTCCTCCAGTGGTGACCCACTAGAGCTGGTACAAGCCTTTAAATATCTGGAAGTGAACATGGATTCCCACCTCACCTTTGACAACCATGTCTCAACTGTGATCAAGACCCTTCACCAGAAGCTAGGACTGCTGTACTGCCTCCAGCCCTACCTAACTTGATCCTCCCACCTGGCCATTGCTTCCTCCTCCTCCCTTCTCCCTCTTATTTCCTATGGAACTCCTATTCTCCACTCTGCACAAGTCTCCCCTCTTGCCAGGCTCAAACAAACCTACCATAGGATTGCTCACTTTGCCATTGGTGCTAAAGCTAGGGAGTACCACTGTTCTGTCCTTGTCTCACTTGACTGGCCTTCCCTTGAGGCTAGGCTGCAACTCTGCACCCTTTGCCTGACCTTTAACCTAGTTCATAAATTCACTCCTCCCTCCCTCAAGGCTATTGTCCAATAAAAAACTATGATGAGGTCCTTAAGGTCAGCTGATCTACCACTTCTCACAATCCCTAAACCCTGCCTTGCTGTGGGTCACCATAACTTCGCCTTTTCTGGGCCCTCTCTCTGAAATGCACTACCATCTGCTATTTTGACCTGCCCTTCTATGGATGCATTCAAGCATTCTCTTAAATCCCACCTTGCCTCCTCTCAGCTCTGCACCTGTTCCTGAGTCTTCCCAACCTTTGCATCTTGCTCACTCCCCTCCACTCCTACCCTCTCCCATGTGCTTTTCTTGCTCCGCTCTCAAGTGCCAAACATACTTTGCTGTGATTTTGAGCTACTCATGTTTTACTGTAATTATCGTCCTCTAGTCAGTTGTAAATATTTCTCCTATGCCTGTACACACTGTATCATTTGTACCTGTTGCTTATGTACCTTGTATATATCCTATTCATTGCTGCAATCATTTTTGTGTTAAGTTCATTGCTGCAATCATTTTTGTGTTAAGTGATTTGTAAATTAATTTACCAATTGCTCTATTTGATTTTCTTAAATACAGTGACCCAGATATTCAAAAGGGTTGCACATGGCGCAACAGTGTTGCACCATCTAACCCTGTCTTGGCCCCGGCGTGATATTCAAATGGGAATTGTCCTGGCACAAATCCCGATATGCCAGGCGCATCAGTAATGTATGCGGCACAGGTAGTGGGGCGTGCCCATGTACATCCCGATATTCAGCCTGGGATGTGGTGAGTCCATGCATGCGCAACCCCTACTTGCGCTGCACAAAGTTGATCCAAAAAAAAAAAGGAACAATGGCTGGCCACCCACAGGTGAGCTGCCATATTGCAGGGTGCAACACCGCAGCTGCCACCCTTGGGTGGCCACCCGAGCTCTGGCTGCACCTCCGTGGTGGCGCCCCCCCATGCCCGATCATGGGCATCTGTTCAAAGAATCATGTCCAAGATCCCTGGTGGTCCAGTGGACCGCTGTCAGCTTGATTGCAGGCTTAAGAATCTGGAGTACTGCATCCAGTTCTGGAGACCCCATCTCCGCAAGGACATAGACAGGATGGATCAGTTCAGAGGAGGACAACTTAAATGGTGCAGGGTCTGCAAGAGAAACCATACGAGGAGAGACTAAAGGAGCTTAATATGTATACCCTTGAGGAAAGGGGGGGGGCATGATAGAAACGTTTAAGTACCTCCGTGGAATCAACAAAGTCCAAGAGGGTAACATTTTTCAGAAAAAGAGATGTGCAAGAACAAGGGGACACAATTTGAAGATAGAGAGGGGATGGCTCAGTGGCAATGTAAGGAAGTATTTTTTTTACAGAGAGGTGGTGGATGCATGGAACAGCCTTCCTGAGGAGGTTGTGGGGTCTAAAACTGTGGAAGAATTCAAGAATACATGGGACAGACATAAGGCAGTTTTTGCAGGGGGTAGGAAGAAATAGGCTGTTGGTTAAATAGGATCTGCAGCTTATCCTCTAGGTAGGGAAATGGGCAGACTCGGTGGGCCAAGCAGTCCTTATCTGTCATCAAAGTCTATGTTTCTATGTTTCTATGCTGCTTGATGGGCTGCATCAGCACAGGGCCCTCTGGTCCCTGTGCTTCCATGTGGCCATAGATACAGATGCAAAGGGCAAAGAGTGTCTTTGTCAGTCAAGGCACTCTGCCACCCACAGGTGGAGAGGTACAGGACCCTATGCCAAGAGGATAGTTGTCATCACTATATGGTATGCGAGCCCATGCACAAAACCCTGCACCTTTCATATCCCAGCTGGGGGTGTGTGTGTGTTGCATAACAGTGCCATTCCCCCACTCTCACCCCATCCAACTGGTCACTGAGCTCACCCGCTTATTCAGCTCACAAAGACAAGATCACAAAGCATGGCCACTGGGGTGAAGACTGGCACTGCACACAAAAGTTGTTAAACAATTTTTTTTTTTTATTTTGACCCCAACGTTTCAAGATATTGTTATGATTCACCTTATAAACATGATACACCATTTGTAGTATATTGGCTGAAATGTAGTGACACATGTCACACTTATGATGTGGTGTGGAAAAATGGTTTTGTTAAAATAAAATTGGAAATAAAATAGACTGTTCACTGTCTATCCAGCGTTTTTTCATTTTTATTTTGTAGAGGAGTGCAGAGATTGTTCCTAGTTTGTTTGTAAATTAGGGGCTTGCTACCTCGCTTTGCACCCTGTTATCTGACAGTGCACACAGTATTTTCTTGTTTCTTTTATATTGAAAGTTTGGTGTCAAAAAATTGAAAATGGCTGAAGTTATGGGTGAACATTGAAACAGTGTAATGTTCAGTCATATCCTGGTAATTTTACCATTTTTGTACACCAAGGCCCAAAGGGGTTGCACCTGGTGCAGCTAAGTTGCGCTGGCACAACCCCAGTAATGCGTGCTGGAGCAATTTTCAAAAGGAGGAGTTGCGCAGCGCAAGTCCCGATGCGCCGGGGCACAATGGTAATGTATGCAGCACATCTGAAGGGGGAATGCCCATGCATATGCGGCACATCCCAATATTCAGCCCAGGATGTGTGGCCTATATGCTGGCACAGCCCTTAGATGCGCCGCTTACTGGGGCACAAATCTGAGCCTGAAAAAAATGGCTCAAATGCTGCTCACCCACAGGCGGACTGCTGTACTGCATGACACAACACAGCACCCACCAGCTGTGGGTGGCCACCCACCCACCCAAAACACAGTTCACAAGCATGCATATGTATCCTGGTGGTCTAGTGGCACCCTCCTCACTCCTGTACCCCCGAATGCCATGGTACGAAGTAATAAAAGTTATTTGGTAGTCTAGGGCACCCCCCTCCCTCCCGTGCCTCTGATCACTATGATGAGATGTGAAATAACTTCTCTGGTGGTCCAGTGGTACCCCCTTCCCCATCCTGACCCTCTGATCTCTGTGAAGATGTTTACAATCCCTGGTAGCCCCCACCCTGCCCATGCCCAGGAGTGCCAGTGACCCATCCTACAATATCACTCTGGTGGTCAAGTACCCCCACCCTCACAAGCCCCCTGTCCACCCAGCATCTTCCCATCATTGGCAGGCAGCTGTAACCTGCCCGCATACCACCAGTCACCCACCACATGACAGCATACAGTATGAACTGTAAGCCCATCGGTCCACACTGCGGACCAATGGCCTTTCAGACATCAAGATAAACACTTCACAAATATGTGAATGAATACATTCATTCACATATTTGTGAGTGACATGTACAGTATGGAGATGAGTGATGATTTTCTGTTTTACCAGTTAAGAAAAAAAAACAATAAGGAATAGTTTCCTTTATTTCAAGGCTATTCCAACACTGTGATTGGACACCCCAGTGTCAGGTTCATTGGGGAATGGGGGAGGGTAATCTGGAAGGGATGGTGGTCAAGACAAGTGGTTCCGGGGGGGTGGGCTCCCCTGTCCACTTATATTCTTAAAATATTTATAAAGATGGGAAGGCCAGACTGGTGAGTGACCTGGAGGTGATGGGGAGACAGAAGTGGTACAGGTGGCAGTGGGCACCCTGGTCCAGTTAATAAAGAGACATATAGATATATAGATGGACTGGAAGTGGGTGAACCTATAATGTATAAAAAATAAAGAACAGACACATAAAAAGAAGTTTCAAGCATGTTTGTTAGTTATACAAACCCGCTGAAAACTACTGGAACTGCTTACACCTTATTCTTGTCCCCTTTAAATAGTGTTATCAATAAAACATTAATTAATGAAGTTCAATATGCAGCTAGTTTGCAGTGAATAACAATAGAAGGCAGAGATGCATTTAAAGCAGTGGTATCACAATATAGTGCCAGCCATCACAATATATGATCACCAAAGTGCAAATTGAATAATATGCATGCTATTGTCAAAGAAACATTATTAGTACAAAGCAAACAATGATTTGTCAGGGTGAGGACTTCTAAGTTTTACTGTAAATGTCAATTACAGTACATACTAAAGTCAATATATTTTGTCCTACTATACACAAGCTCCACATATTTATGAGTAAAAATAATAGGGCAACAAAAACAGTATTAGACAGTGTATTCACTCTATGATATCACTCTGGTGGTCCAGTACCCCTCCCCTTCCCCACAAACCCATTCAGAAATCTTAAATATTTCCTATAAGTGGCCCAGGCAGGATTTGAAAGTATCAAAAAATATGATGTTGAGGAGACCAAAAGTGTACTACAGCATCACACACAGTCAAACAGCCTTAACCTGAAAATATATAGTATTTGCATTCCTTTAAAGTGATAGTAAAACAGAAAGCATTCTGTCCATGCATCTCAAAACATTTGATACCTTTCTGGTCATTAGAGCACCGGCCATTAGGATGCCAATGTTGGGATTCACACCCTCTCTCTGAGGTCCACCCCCCCTTGAAGTTAGAATATTAAGAAAGGGGGAGGATAAGAGCGCTGAGGGGCACAGCCCTTGCAAAAACAGGAGTCGGTGAAATCCCAACTTGGTTCCCTGATGACTGGGCACACCAACGCCAGCTCTCTGAATGGGTAGAACTGATTTGATATTGAACTTCTTTCGTAACACCACCAACATAAGTCAAACAAACACAGACAGTGAGTGATGACAGTAGAAAAGACCAAAAGTCCATTAAGTCTGCCCATTTTGCCTATATAAACCTGTGTCCTAGTGTTGATACAGGGTTCTAACCCTCCCCATCAGTATTCCTATTCCTTTCCCCAGTTTCATTTATACAAGTGAGCACTATTTCTTTTGCTCTGTCCCAAGCCCATTTGAAGTCCTCCACAGTATTAGTTCCCGCCACCTCAGCCAACATGCTGTTCCATGGTTCCACCACCCTTTCAGTAAAATATTACTTCTCACATCCCTTGTGAACCTTCCTCCTATCAGCTTCCAGTCGTGCCCTCCTGTTGCTGAACCGGTGTTCCGGTTAAATAATTCCTCGTAGCTCACTTTGTTTACTCCTTTCAGGAATTTGAAGATTTCCATCATATCCCCCCTCTCTTCTGCTTTCCAGTCAGTACATGTTCAAAGCTTAAGCCATTCCTCACAGGGACTTCCCCTGCTAGTCCTGTATCATCTTTGTCACCCTACCCTGTACAGCCTCTAACCTATCCTCATCCTTTCTATGGTGAGGGCTCCAGAACTGGGCACAGTACTCCAGTTGTGACCTCCCCAAGGATTCTTAGAGGAGGAGTATCACTTCTTTCTTTTTACTATCAATATCCCTGACAATACATCTGAGCATCTTGTTTGCCTTACTACAAGCTCTGCTGCACTGGCTAGCCTGTTTAAGGAAGTCACTGATTATGACTCCTTGGTTCTGTTTGTCAGTTGTGGTGATAAGTTTAGCCCATCCCATCCAGTATTCTGTCTTTTCTGTTCTTTTTCCAAGGTACATCACCTTGCACTTTTTGGCATTGAATTTCAGCTGCCAGACATTTGATCACCTCTCTAGCTTTTGCAGGTCACCCAGTAATTCTTTAGTTCCCTCTGCACTATCCACCCTTTCGAAGAGTTTAGTGTCATCTGTGAAGAGGATACCCTACCCTGGATCCCCTCTCCAATCTCACTGATGAACATGTTAAAATGAACCGGGTCCAGGACAGACCCCTGTGAAACCCCACTCATGACCTCTCTCTCTCTCTCCCCTTTGATTTAACTTCATTTACCACAGCCCACTGCTGCCTCCCTTTTTGCCAGTTTTCTACCCATCTAACTACTGTATTACCCTAGCCACCCCCTGGTCCTCTAACTTCCTCAGCAGGTGTCTGTGAGGCACAGAGTCAAAAGTCTTGCTGAAGTCAAAGTAAAATAGATCCAAGGCATTACCTTTATCCAGTTTCTTTGTTGTCCTTTCAAATTTTTCTGTGGGAACTCTGCAGTAGACAATGGCTAATGAAAGAAAATGCAGCTAATAAAAATACAATGTGGCTAACAAAATTTTGATCATAAATACAGCAATTTGCAGTATATGGCACAACCTTTACCTCCCATGCTCTCTAAACATGTCTTCTCCCACAGACTCAATGAGCTGCACACAATAATATCAGAGCAGGAACAGTGACAATGACAGTAAAGTACATACTAAAGTGTAGCACAATATATAACACAAATCACCAACAGCCTAAACATAAATTAAATCAGCCTGGGCCCAATAGACTGAGAAAAGGTGAATGTTAACCTACTATGAGACCACAGCAGATAAACAACCCAAGTACCATATGTATGACAGGATGGCAAACTCTGGTCCTGAAAAATGTTCTCCTCACCAAATGTGATCAAGTAGAGTGGCAAGAAACTCCCCTTCATGATGACCTGCCATGAGGGGTGATACTTGGAGGAACTGAGGGCCCGATTCCAAGACAGTTATGCCAGGTGTAAATGAAGTACGCCAGTTCTGATAGTACAAATCGCAAGTTAAGCCAGAGATTTACGACATTTGTGCTTCCAAAAGAACACTTGTGCCACAACCTGCAACTGCTATGACAAACACAAGTTATGCCGCAGTTATGCCAAGGAATGCCTACGCCACTGCGTAATGTGACTTATGACATGTGTAACACACCAGCACCAGAGAACTGCTATTCCAGAACAGGTGGCATAATGGACCATGCCAGAGGATGGTAACGTAAGTTAGAATAAGGAAAAGCTGTACTAATCAGAGCACAGGCTATAGACCCCCCCCACAAAGCCAGACTGCAGCATACCCCCAACCAGTAGGCTCCAAATGTGGAACTAATGGGCATACAGTAGAACACCAAAGCAAACATGCCCTAGGAAGCCCAGACACAGTGAAATAGGTAGCAGCATGGCCAGACAGGCCAATAGTAAGTGAAATACATACCTGGTGCAACACGTACCATAGCATGTAGCACAATAGCCAAACACAGACTGTGGGACAGGGCATCGCACTGTGGAACAGAGAAGTGATGGGACATACAGTAGGAAACAGTGCCATGTACTGTGGGACAGTCGAGCGGTATGTATTGCTGACAGTATTGCGAGTTGCGACATGCGTACTGCTATGCCGCTATTGCGAGTTACATCATGTCTTGCCGGCGTAACTTGTGACATGTGTAATTCAGCATTTGTCATCATCTCTGGTGATTCTCTTGGAATATTTTGCAGCTTGCATGTCATAGGGATTCTGGTATAACTTTATGCACTGGCGTACTTTGCACCTTGCTCTCATCGCTGTCTTGGAATTGGGCCCTGAGTCATTAATTTATGCAAGGACTGGGTGATAGTCACCCTAATGCAGCTCTAGGTGCAGGGGGCACATAATGCTTGATGTGCACAAAACTTATTCACTCACTGCAGAAGCTCTTATGCTGCTGTTTAAAAAAGGCTGACATAGCAAGCAAACACTGAAAAGAGCAGTACACTCAAACTGCAAATGTGGGCCATTTATTGAAGACATTCGAACAGTACAGTCTTCGGCGCTTCAAGGCGTTCTGCCCCTTCATCAGGGATGGGGCATATGATCTTTAACTGCTGTTCAAGATGGCTACCCGAAAAAAAAAAATCATTAGCATAGAACACAGCTGTGTGATAACATACATTATTTTAATCCAAGTTCATTACAGGCTTACATGATGGATATAGGCATCTGCTCCAATGGACAAACTATTAAGTACTGCACTGCCCAAACTGTTATATTCATGAGAAAGGTTAACAGGGGTTGATTTTAACATTGTTATACTAGTCCAAAGACTAGTGTAAATTAACGAGAACTTGTGCAGCTAACCCTTTACTTGTCCATCTTGACTAGTGCAGATTTTTCATGGCTCTCAGTGAAGTTACAATAGTCTCTACTTTAGCAGGCTGTAATCCTCATATTAATCTCCTTTAGTGTTCCCAGATAACATGGTGTGATTAACAACTCTTTAAGAGCTGCAGTTATCTGGCAGTATTAGACAGGGATCACACAAAACACTTGGTGTGAGTTATTATCACTCCATTGTTAAACTTTCAGCTAATGTCCAGGCTGTGATCAATGGTCAAGTACTGTTAAATCACTAGCTTCCAGTGTTCTGAATGTGTCTGCATTTGTCTGATGCTTTTTCTCATATTAAAACAAGTACACCTCATTTCCCTCCATTTTGAGTTTCTGTGTCCAACATTTCAATTACAAAATGCTTAAAGGTATACAGGTCTGTTCTGCAAGTATTGGGTTTTATCCCAGGCTTACCATAGCTGCTACATCACCCCTCCCATTCTCCTAACTCTGAACATATCCTGAACACCACTATAGCCCAGACTCTGAAAGGACTATCCATAGACCCATCGGTGACATTAATGATAGATGTAGGAGTTCCCTACTCTTCCTTATGGACCACTCAAGTCAATGCCATCCATGCAGTCCCTCCTTTATTCTACTCAGCATGTCTTTTAATCTTAAAAATAATTCTTTGGACTTTGTATTGCACAAAACCAAACCTTAATAAAACATTTAATTTGAAAGGTTAAAATAAACATTCCTGGAGAGCATTGATCTTTCTAAATAGAAGCAAAGGTTGTAGAGATTCAAGCCTGGGTACTGTTCCTGAGATGCTGAAAGGACAATGTTAAAAATATGCCAATATTGTCAGGGCAGAGTATGTTAAAATCAATACTTTAATGCCTGACATAAGAATAGAAATGTCAAAAGTTGTCTATTTCCCAATCCCTAGGTATGTCTAGTCCCATCTCCAAAGAAATCCTTTCTCTGCTCCTGGCTCACTTGGCACTGTACGCAAACTTCCAGAAGTACAGGTCTCCAGCTGATAACAGGGTGGGGGCTGAATGTGTTTTTCTCTGTCTTTCTCTGTCTGACTGTAGTCATTGCCCTGTGGGTAGGATGAGAATGTGGTGAGGTGCATAGGGTTGCTACCAGTCAATTTTTTTTACCTGGTAATCCAGTTTCAAGGTCCTTATCCAGTAATCTGGTTTTGCTCAGTGATAGTCAGGTTTTTTGAGAAATTTTTAGTGCTCGCATACATTTAAAACAGATTTTATCATATCATTCATTGTTGCAGCTGCATGTCCAGGTTACAGACAAGTTATGGTGCTAATATAGCCCTTTCTTTGTAAAACAGTCAACCTGGGAGGTGCCAAGTATAGTCATTAATACCATTTGCCATTACTTGACTGACTCTTTTCCATTCTGCATCTTAAAGCAGCACTGCAGCAAAGCTGGCCAAAATGTCTGACCCCACTTTTTTAACAGTAAAACTTTCGGTTATCATCCACTTTCATTTGCTGACCCTCTGCCAATCACTGTAAAGATGTTTACAATCCCTGGTAGTCTAGCGGTAGCTCCCACCCCAACCATGCCCAGGAGTGCTGGTGACCCATCCTATGATATCACTCTGGTGGCCAAGTACCCCCCACCCTCACAAGCCCCCTGTCCACCCGGCACCCTCCCGCCATTGACAGGCAGCCACAACCTGCCTGCATACTGCCTGGTCACCCGCCAAAAAACAGCATACCGTATGCTACTGAGTAGCCTTGACAATAGTTTTAATTCCTATTCTGTGCATTTTCAGATGTAGTTTTGGTATTTCACATACATTGTTTTACTTTTGGTATTTGGCATTATTAATTTGTTTTGCGTTTATTCGTGTAACTCCTTGTGTACAATAATATTATGTTGCTAAAAGAACTAGTTTACAGTTGTCAATTGATGTAATTTATGTTTTTTTGAACTTCTTATTGATATTTACACTGAATGTGTTTTGCTGGGCACAGGCACTTTAAAGTGGTGGTTTAAATGTAGGGCAGGCTATGAGGAACAGTACTCTCTGAAGATGACCTAAGTGACTGGTTAATACGTAAGCATCACCAGGAAGTACTGCAGCCTGAAACAAGCAGCTAAGGACCATGCAGCGGTTTTCAGTGTTTTAGCTTTTTATCGCTTGTCCTAATAGTGTGTGCATTCATTCTTAAACACCAGTATTTTGAGTGAATGAGTCGAGAATGACTACTTGGTCTAAACTTTGGCATGTTTGTCACACCCCAGGACATTTTTAGAACTCTAGCATCTGATTTGCCTACTTCTGTAACATCTGTGCTGCAAGGTGGTGAGCTGGAAAACTGGTTCTCATGAATAAAAGTGTTTTTTCACTGTTTTACTTGCCTACTTGTCTGAATGTTTAATAAAAGGGACTGTCATTTAAGACAAAATGTGTCTTCTTTTTAGTTTGTGTTGACCTCTTTGGAAATGTCTGTTTCCTCCTACATGTTCTTGCTATCTTTTATCACTTCTGAGGTAATAGGTGCACAGCCCTGAGCTTTAAGCTTTAATTGAGCCCCCCACCTGCTCTGTTGTAGGTTTGTTGATTGTGCTGGAGACAGGTAGACCTCTGGTTTGACTGGTTCACAATGGTCTGAATGGAACAAACCAGGTGAACTAGTCACACCGCGGACTGCAGTTTGCACCCATTGCCATGTATGGTATAGCTTGCAGCCCAAGTGAGAGACTGCCCCAGATGTCGCCCATCCCATGAGGAGAGAGAGAGAGAGTTGCACTCCACCTATTGTGAAGTCTACCCCACAACCTTGCCCCACCTACCATGTTGTGTGCACCGCTTTTCTCTTGCTGCAGACAGGGCTATTAAAGGGAAACTTTACCAAAGGGCAGCAGTTGCTGCAGAAGCACCCGATTAGGACTTTGGTCATTTAAGTAAAATTAAAGATTTTTCACTAAACTACCTTTTTCAGTCTTGGCTGTTATCTTGAAAGACTCACTCCACAGTCATGTCACTGAGCCAACCCAGCCATCTCTCCCCCACCCAGCAGCTTCCATTCTGTGGGGCATGCCAATGAGGCCCACAAGTTAATAGCAGAGTTGGTAGCACTCATTACCACACCCCATGCACTGGAAGCTGCCTGATAGTGTCAGACAGCCATGGGCAGCGAACCAATATTGCAACTCTGTTTTTTTTTTTTATCTGACTTGCTCTGACTATGTATTTGTCCATTTATTATCTCTACCTGTTTGTATATCTGTATTTAACTCCAGTTCACCACTGAAGAATGGACAGCTTTGTCTCTGTGGGCTTACTGGAGGAAAGAAAGAAAAAGAAAGAAAGGAAGGAAGTAAGGAAAAGAAAGAAAGAAAGAAAGAAAGAAAGAAAGAAAGAAAGAAAGAAAGAAAGAAAGAAAGAAAGAAAGAAAGTTAGTTTGCTATTTGGGGAATTTTATGGGGTTCAACTGCAAAAGGTCACACAATCAAACTTTGGGAGGTTTGCCCAGCCCTAACTATAATTGTAGACTAGTGCAATTTTAAATCAACTTGTCCTGCTAGTTAGTGCAATAAAAAAAATGAAGGTTCAGCCCTGGGTTAATTAAAAAAATAAGTTTACAAATATTTAAATTGCTTACTATGATGTCAACACAGTTCTGAATGGTAGCTACATGCTGTTTGAACATTAAACAAAAAAGGGTGTGCACAAGGCTAAGTGGTGCTCTTAACAAATATCTCAAACTACAAACATCAAAGTTAAGGCACACATCACCACATATTATGCTGAACACCAAATAAAATATTTAAAAAAAGGATTTATTCCATAAAAGCATGCCTGATGTGTTTCTGGTCTTAACTCGACCCTTTCTCAAAGGCTAACCTTTGAGAAAGGGTCGAGTTCAGACCATATTTTATTTGGTGTTCAGCATAATATGTGGTGGTGTGTGCCTTAACTTTGATGCTTGTAGCTACATACTGTAAATAATAAAAACTTACTTAAACTATAACCACTGGATGGCCACTTGCACCTGATGCTTTCTAAAGCTATTTTAACATTATAATTATATTTATCTCTTTATTCCCTGACCCACTTAAAACTGTGGAAGGCCACATTCTGAGCCATGAATTACACCTTGTATACTTAAGTCACTACCATGTTTAGACCAAACAGAAAACTGTGCAAATAAAGCTTAGTCAAACTGGCATCATCTCAGATGCACTCAATGCAATTCGTCTGGCTCAGGGGTTCCTAACCAGTTACATAGATAGACGGGAGGCAGTATAGCACAGTGATCTAAGGCTCTGAGCTACAAATCTGGTGACATCCAGCAGACCAGACCTGGGTTTGAATCCCACAGCTTCCACTTGCATACTGTGTGACCCTGAGCAAGTTACTTAACTTCCTTGTGCTCCCAGGTCACTCCTATAAAAAAGCTTTCTGGTTAGTGTGCTATTCCAGATTAAACAACTCAAAAAAAAAAAAATAGATGTTGATGGCAGATAGTTTGCTCATTTGCACATATAACTGCTTCTTCAAACTTTTCTAGAACTGGGTTGTCCCCTTCCCCCAAATTCCAGGATCCCCTGATGCCTTTCCCATGCATTCTTAAATCCTATAATTCTTTCGGCCCCTACTGCCTTCTCTGGCAGGGAGTTCCATTTGTAGACCACCTTCTCTTGTGTAGAAAAACTTCCTCACAATCTTTCTGATCTTCCTTCCACCAGTTTCATTCCTTGTGCACTAGTCCTGGAACTTCTTTTTCAATGGAAAATGTTTTTGTCCTGTACCTTGTTCCACCCTGTGAGGTACTTATATGTCAGTTACCAGAGTTTACTTGGGAAAGGCTTTTAATAAAATATTGGCCATCATTTTAAAGCTGGAGACCCCAGATTTGACCTATGTGCCAAGACCAGCATATTATTACAAGCAGTTTTGTATACATCACTATTTAAATGCATCTCAGGACTTTGGTAAAATTTAACTGCAGACTCAAAATATTTCTTTTCACTGCACTAGCATGAGTATGTGCAGTTATATAAGAATATTAAGTGTAAAAGAAATATGTATATGCCCCTTCCCTCTACTGTAAAATCATGTGCTCACAAACATTGTTTTTTATGTTGGCGTGCTTATGCAGCCAACATCTTGTGGTAGTGCAGCTTTGGAGGCATGTTCACTGTTGGGCGAATGCAGGGCATGCATGATTAGGTGCATCCCTCATTCCCCAATCAGTCTGCATTCTGGTGCCACACCATGCATGCATAATGTGGTGAGTACATCTAAGAAAAGGTCTGCTGCAATCCAAGCAAAGCTCGTCAGATGCAGCAGACCTTCCCTGGACGTGCTCACTGACATTATGAGCATGGCGGCACAGTGGTCACCAAACTGCCTACTTCAGGGTTGCCCAATTCCCCTGTCAGTTAACCCTGCCCCTCTGTATGTGCCAACGGGGGAGCACACTCCCCGTTGGCATAAATCACCGCTCCATTGTTAAATGCTGAGGGGGGTGCCCAATCCCCCTTGGCTCAGCCCCTCCACTTTCATTGTGTGTTGATGGGGAGCCCAATCCCTGTCGGCATAAAGAACTCTCCCATTGTTAAATGCCAAGGGGGGTGCCCAATTCCCCTCGGCTTGGCCCCCCCCACTTTCTTTGTGTGCCGACGGGGGTGCCCAATCCCCGTCAGCATAAAATCCTCACCTGTGTTGTGTGCTGACGAGGGTGCCCAATCCCCTGTCAGCTACAGACCCCCTCAAACAGTTAGGTGGCATGTTGGGAGCCCACCCCAGCATGCCAAATCCCCTAAAACATAAAAACTGTCCCACAATGTTTTTTTTTGTCACCTGTAAAATGAAAACAGTCCCTCGTAGTCTCCCTCCCTTCACCCACACCCACCCTCTGTGCACCCTGCCTTCCCACACCACCATCACCCCATACTTACCTGCAGAGTGTGGCGCGACGATCTTCGGTGGGCTGGGAACACATCTGCACTCTTCAAAGACGACCGCGAACTGAGGAAATGCCGGTAAGCTGTATAATGGAATAAATAGAGTTTTTTCAACTTTGCTGCATATCTCAGGAATTTTTCGGAATTTTGCCCGAAAATTTCAACATGGGGTTTTTGAGACCCCTCCTCATAAATTCTTGGACTGTCATGGCATTATTTGGTCCTAAAAGGTGATTTCGCAGTCACTGCACAGAATCACCTTTCAGGACTAAGTAATGAAATGACAGTGCCACTGTTCATGAGGGGGGCTCTCAAAAACCCTATGTTGCAAATTTGGTGGGAAAAATCCAAAAAAAAAACTGTTTTACGGGCGCGCGTTGAGCAGTTGCTATGCACGCTCGTAAGTTAGTGAATTCACAATATTTTCATGCCAGATTCTCAACACTGGCATTTTACCACACCTTCTTGTGAACCATACAGCTGTAATTTTTCACATCCTGGCCGAAATGTGCTTTCGCACTTCCAGCACAGACTAGCGCGGTCACTGTGCGAAATCAGTGTTCAGGACAAATTTCAAAAATGACAGTGATACTGTTCATGAGCAGAGGTCCTAAAATGCCTGTGTTGAAAATCTGGTGACAATACTCCATAAAATGGCTGTGTTACGAACATGCATTGCACAGTTTGCACACACGCTCGTAAGTTTTCAAACTTATAATATTTTCACTCCAGATTTTCAACAGTGCCATTGTTCTGCACCTCCTAATGAACAGTAGAGCTGTCATTTTTTCACATCCTGACCAGAATCTGTTTTCGCAGTTCCGGCGCAGAATAGTGTGGTCACTGTGGAAAGTCTGTGTGTGAGACACATTATGAAAATGACAGTGACTCTGTTCATTAGCAGATGTCCTAAAATGCCTATGTTGAAAATTTGGGGATGAAAGTCAATAAAATGAGTGTTTTACAAGCATGCGTTGTGCAGTTCGATGCACACTCGTGACTTTGTGAATTTGTAATAGTTTCACTCCATCTGTTCATCACTGGCATTTTTCCATACCTCCTTATAAACAGTACAACAGGCTGAAATGTGTTTTCACATGTCCAGCACAGAATTGCATGGTCACTGCACAAAATCAGTTTTTGGGACAGTTTGAGGAAATGGCAGTGACACTATTTATGAGCAGAGGTCCTAAAATGCCTATGTTGATAATTTGGTGCCAAAAAGTCCATACAATGACTGTGTTGCAAGTGTGCATTGCACAGTTTCCACGCACCCTTGTAACTTTGTCAATCTGAAATATTTTCATGCCACATTTTCACCACTGGCATTTGTGCACACCTCCTTATCAACAGTCCAGCTGTCATTTTTCACACCTTGTCCAAAACGTGTTTCCACAGCTGTGGCGCACAATGGCATGCTCACTGTGCAAAATCACCTTTTGGGACACATTAACTAAATCACAGCACTATAGGTCTCTAGCTCCGCCACTGCCACTGCCAATGCTAGTGTGACAACATTTGGCATTGACAAATGCTTGTTTTAAATGCAATAATGTAACTCTAAAATAAAAAACAACTCTTTGCAAAGCTAATGCTCTATGTTTGTCATTTTAATCATCTTCTTTCAAACTGATGTCCTGTGATGTGCTGTAGCAACCCTCTCCCCTTTAACATACTTTAATTCTTTTTACATTTTCTTGGCATGCAGATCTGCAAAACATACTTGTTTCACAGGCAGGTCACTTTCTTTTGCAAAACCTCTTTCAGTTCCCACTCATAATTCTCTAGACAGATTCCATCCTTCACTGAGTGACACAGAGCTGATAAGTCTTAACAATGAAGTTTCAACACATCACATCTTATGGTGTGCTATGCTTGCAACATGGTTTTGAGCTGCAGTTGAGAAGCAATGAATTCATCATAACATAAATTTCATAGTAAATAATATCATCCCTCACAAAGCCCTTGCTTTAAGGCTATGTATTCATAGGGTTGGTTCATACTGTAGTGTACTTATATTTGAATTTTAAAATTGCAATACATGACACTGGAATTGAAAACTCATAGTAAAGACAACTTGCAGGCAAGGTAAGGCAGTCAGCAAGTATAAGACCCTTTGGATCATTTTAAAGTGCAACAATGAAAAGATGTGATTTTCCAGATAACTGAAAAAGAAAACCCCACTAATATAATAAGGTGAAACCAATTTATCTGTTGTACTTGCCTACTGAAGGAACAAGTACGTGACTGCATTTCAGAGAAAGTTCCCTTGTAAAATAACTTCAGATCAGCTGTGTTAAATCAAGCCAATCAACCAGAACTTTTACACTGTCCTTAAAATAAGCATTTCTTCAGAATTAAGTGTTTCACAGTAACCCCTGTGCTGCATCAGCAGTGGCTCTCATATGGTAATGAATGACAGCAGCCTATCAAGTGGACCTCTAGCTATTGAAGCCTTCCTGCAGATTCTACTCAGTACCAAAAAACTGCATCCAAGTGGAAGAAAGGAAAACCTCCTGCCAGCCCTACAGAGGTTACCAACCATGATAATATTACCTGCTAGTGTCTGTAACATGTCCAGGGCTATTCAGGGCTAACTGTCTGCTCAGATCAATGAAGCTGCAACAAGTGGCATGAGTCAGCTTTGTGTCTTAGACTCCAACCCCTCCATCCCACCCAACCATCTGAAAAATCGACACTCCTAATTGACCACAGACACCAAAATTGCTGTGAACTGGTTCTTTCAAATCGTTTACTTTAAAAACACCCAGCACAAACAAACACCCTTGTACATGCACACCGTAAAATGGGAGGGGCATTCAATGTGGTTTACCACTCAGTGTGGACACTGAGCAAGGCAGGAGGGGGTGAGGAGGAGGATGCAATAGGAGGCAAGTCATGGCACGCACTCACACCAGGAATACTGACACCAGTCCACAAAACTAGGTGCTTACCTCCTTTAATAAATAAAATTAGCTTCTCCAACACCAGGTACATGGCAGCCCAAAAAATCTTTAAGTTTCACACAGGTGCACTGCACTTTATCAAGAGAATAATGTTCTCAACACCTCACATCACTTTTGTTAATTACATAAACTGGTGTAATTCTTTAAGAGACAAAATATACAATAAATATCTTTCTGCAACAAGCATATAAAATTCCCTCAGTTGGATTAAAAACACAGTCTAAATGACTTATACAGATACAGTGCAGTTACCATAAAAGCTGTAAAATCATTTACAATCTTATACATCTGAATGCATTACAATTTATGCCATTCAAGTAATTCATTTATAGAGATGGTTGTAATTCAACCTTATCATTGAGTCTGGGAAAACTAGTGGCTTGTAATTTTAATATCCAAAGGTTTTCACAGGATGAAGTAGGCAACTATAGACCTGTCAGTCTAAAGACCATTATGGAGAAGCTATTGGAGGTTATACTGAAGGAAAGGTTAGTAACCTTTCTGGAGGTGAATGGACTCCAGGACGACAGACAACATGGGTTTGTCTCTGGCAAATCCTGCCAGACAAACCTGATTGACTTCTATGACTGGGTAACCAGAGCACTAGACAGGGGCCAAGCAGTGGATGTCCTATACCTAGACATCAGCAAGGCCTTTGATTCTGTACCACATGGGAGGCTGCTTAACAAATTGAGTTACCTGGAAGCAGGGTAGAAACTGGGGGACTGGATAAAAACCTGGCTTCAAGACAGGCAGAAAAGAGTGGTGGTGGGAGGGGAACTGTCAACTCCAAGAGCTATAACCAGTGGAGTACAACAGGGCTCAGTATTGGGTCCAGTGTTGTTTAACATATCTATTGCAGACATCTCACATTACATTAAGAACAAGTTCAGCCTTTTTGCAAATGACACGAAGATCCGGGAAGTGATGGATGATGCAGAGGGTTGGTAGGGCCTGCCGGGGGATCTAGCTAAACTTGAGAACTGGTCAGAGACATGGCAGCTGGGGCACAATTCAAAGAAGTGCAAAGTCATGCACCTGGAGGAAGAAATCCAAAGAAGGGTTATTGGTTGGGGGGTACAGTTGTCCACTACAGAGGAGGAAAACGATCTTGGGGTGCGCATGACAGGAAGCATGAACCACTCAGCACAGTGTAGGAAAGCAGCGGCAAATCCAACAAGATGTTGTGGTGTATGGCAAAAGGAATCACCTCCAGGCATGGGGAGGTCACCCTGCCACTGTACAACTCACTAGTGAGGCCATACCTGGAGTACTGCATGCAGTAATGGCACCCCTACTTGAAGAATGAAGTCCAGTTGCTAGAAGGGGTTCAATGCAGATCAACCAGTATGATCCTCAGGCTAGAGGACAAACCCAATGAGGAGACACTGAGGGTACTCAGCATGTACTCCCAAGGGAATTGGAGGGATGGGGGGACACGATAGAAACCTTCAAATATATGAAGGGCATAAATAAGGTTGGCACAGAGGCATTCTTAAGTGGAGGGAGGGCAGAGATACTAGAAGGCACAGTCTGAGGTTGGAGGGAGGTAGATTCAGGAGGGAAATGAGAAGGCATTACTTTAAGGAAAGAGTGTTGACAGGGTGGAATGCTCTACCAGGGGAGGTGATGTCCTTAACATCAGTGGGGGTTTTAAGGGGGGTAGGCAGAGTCAAGGGGAAGTTCACAAAAAGGTAGAAAGAGGACATGGTGTCAGCAAGCAGTGGCATGACTTCACAGGAGCAGGTCAGGGAGGGCAACTGCAATAAAATGGTCTGTTAGCTGCACACCTGAGCAGACTTAATTAACCGTATGTCCTGCGTCTGTTGTCATTTTTCGTATCTTCGTAAACTAAGGTACCATTTATGTCACTGCCCCTAGGACCCACTTTTACTCTTTTGATCTCTGTAAATAGCCAGGTATGATCAGCAGGATTTTGCATTTTATGGGTATGAAGTGTGGTGGCATACTCTTAATTACCATTAGCCACTGCATGCATATGCTCCCCAACCCACTCTTAAATCTCCTTTTTGTGTGGCTGATATAGTAAATGCCACTCTAACAGGTAGCCAGATTCACAGTATTGCATGTGTCACAATTAATAACGTCAAAAATCTGTAAGTTTTTGTCATTTACTGGATTAAAAAAATTCCTTAGTGACATTAAAATTAGTTCAGTATTTACATATCTGGCACCTAAAGCATCCTTCAGGAAAAGGAGGTAACCTGTTAGTATGAACCCTATTAGGAGTTACAACATTTTGTAATGGCTGAATGGGGCAGGGGATACCACAGTAGAAGGAGTGCAAAGTGACAGTTGATAGCTATGAGTTAATCTATACCTCAAATTCACCAGTCGCTTATAGACCATACGTGGGGGCTAAGCTACAAATTGTTCCAACTTCACCTGTGTTTGTAGAATGGACCAGTGTCATCTTAGAGTATTTTCAGTCTTTCAGGACTCAATGCTATAAGTCATGACAAAATTAAGCTTGTGTAATTCTTGTCAAGTTGTGGTTCTTTCGGCCAATGAACACTCTCTCGGGATGTTGGAAGCATAATCTCTGGTTAAAGTAATATCAGTCTGACAGTATCCAAGTTTTACAAACCTCTCTTCCAGGTCATTTCCCCAATGTTCAAATCCCACCTAACAATTTTCAAATGTTTTTCCAACTGTGTCAGAGGCATTTTATGGCCATTAGTCTGGGCCAGTTCTTTTTAACATAAAGATGGACAACGTGCTTAGAAGCATTTTATTTCCTTAATTACTAATGCATTATTAGTATTATCTGTCATTTTTTTGTTTGAAGTAACACTTGATATTTTTGCCAAAATATGAAAATTCAGTATACCATTTTGCTTGTATCCTACTAAAATTATGGTTAAATGTATTCCAGATTTGAGACGTGTGTTTTGCTCTGAACAATATGACTAATACAACTAGCAAATTAAAACATAACTCACTACTCACGTTTAGTCCCACTGATATTATGATGAAATTTCCATTGTTTGTTGATAAAATATAAAAGTAATTTCTCCACTTTCAACTTGGTTTGGCACAGCAAACATTATGTATTTTATTTGAATGCAGTCTAATTTTTGTAATCTGTGAATCTACTGATAAGAAATACTGACCATTTTAATCAGTTGTATTTATTTTTTGATGTTATACTGGATTTAATTCCCTTGGTTAGTAACATCTGCATTTCAACTTTTTTTGGTTATGTACTGAAACAAAATGTGAATAGTAGATTAAACTAAACTGCTCCTAAATTATAGTAGTTAGAATTTTACACATACAAATATCAAACAAAACATCTGCATACATGGATTATGTTACTAGGAGGCATGTAAATACAGTCACATAAGCACTGTCTTTGCCATTTCAACTTTGCCTTTGATTATACAACTGCTGGAAAGGTGCAGTTTTTCTGTAGCAAACATAGAACATCATTGCTTCTCTGCAATCAGTAGCTGTACAGCTATGAAATACTATAAAAGCCAGCCTGCCAGTGCTGCATTAGTGGTTCAGTTTGTGATGCTGATGAGCCTGGTTTAGGGATGAGCCTGGTTCGTCAGAGGGCCAGCCGGGGGGAGGTTGCCTGAGCATCCCATGGATGCTCACCTCCTCCAGGGAGGGAGGGAGTATGGTCTCCACTATCACACCACTGCCTACCATCTGGGTGACAACAGGTAGTTGTGCAGCTGGAGCCATAGACTAAGGTGGGGGGGGGGACATCAGTGGCATGATATGATGCACCAGCAAGGCCTTGCTGACATCACGGGGTGGGACAGACAATGCAGAAGAACACCCCACGTGCAGCAGGATGCCATACACCACCTTCTGCAGGCTCAGCACAGCCAACTGGGTTCCTCTTCACTGACCAACACAAAACCTGTGTCCAGGGAAAGTAAGGGCCAGCCCCCCCGGCAGCTCTTCCTATGAAAAGTTATTCATGGGAGAACTGTAAGGGAAGATAAGTCCCAAAGATGGCAGATGATGAGGCTGGACAGGTCTGCAGGACTGATGGGGACCAATCAGGCTCAAAGGGAGTAGTGTGTAGAATATTTAAAAAGAAAGGACTACTGCATAAAGATCATGCTTCCTTTTCTCAGACAGCCATAACTCATAATGGGCAGGGGTCATACCTGACAGAAATGCATGTGATATTGACTCAAGTGTATTAAAAATGTGTTTAAATGAAGCCTCTTTCTAAATTATTGCAGAGTTTTAATGTAGCCAAAAGCAAGGTGCTACACTTGGAAAACAAAACTGTGGTAGAACTTATACACTGTGGAGCACTCCTGTTGCTGCAGTCAAGGAGGACAAGGGACTGAGTATCATAATAGACAACTAAAATAGAGATAAACCAGGCAAAACTACAGTAGTTAAATAAATAAGTTTTAAGAGAGATTGTAAATGCCTCCAACATTGTGGGTGGATCAGATACTCATCTGTCATTGAATTCCAGATCAGTAGTGCAGACAGTCTGAATGCTTTGTTCCCTGTCTTCTTAAGGAGAAAGTTGGGAAGCTCAAGCAATCCCACCTCTGAGGAACAGAGAGGATGCGTAGGGGATAAAGATCCAGGATATCTATAAGGAAAAGTAATCCTGTCACTTTTAAAGGCCTAGCCAACCCCCCACTGGAGTATTGCATGTAGTTTTTAACTTCCCAATAGAAAAAGGAATTTGGAGTATTATGGAAGGTGAAACTTCGTGCCACAAAAATAATCAGTGATATAAGGAAAAATTCTATGTGGAGAGTCTGGAAGCCCTTTAAATGTTCAGTCATGGAGAAAGTGAGGCTAAGAGAGATCTCATGTTAGTCTTTTGCATACTTAATGTTATCAACAAGATCAAGCAGTTGGTATTTTTGATCTGGCATCCTGCAGCATAATGTGGGGAGATGCTCTGAAGCTCAGCATTGGTAAATTCAGGGTAACATAAAGATGCACTTTATCTCCCAGTGGCTGGTAAGTCCATGGAACAACTTACCTGCAGAGATAGTTGACATGAAGGCAGTATTGGCCATTAAGGTAATGTTAGACAAATTTGTGGTTACCATGGTCATCACCAGCTGCCCTAGGAAGTACAGTGTGTAGAGAATCCCTATAAATTGTTTTTTGTTTGCAGAGCATACTTATTTTATCTCTCTTTCTGAAGTGCAGAGGAGGGGTGGACATGATGGACCTACAGTCTTTTTTGATCTTTAACTACTACATTACTATGTTAGACTCCCATTTTGTTGTCAGTGGTCTACAGTGCCAAAATCTATAGAGTGCAATTTAGTTTCTATAGCATCTTTTACTAAATAAAAATAAGTCTCAGAAAACTACTATATAGATTTCAGTTCGGTTAATTTTCAGAGACAACTCAGTTATTTTTTTAGAGATTAAGGAACATTGCTCTATGATCAACAGTGGATTGTTTGGGATTTAGAGTAATGAAGATAAGAGGGTCAGATGAGTCACTTGAGCAAGGAAGAGTATAAAGAGGAGTAAGTTCAATATGGTAGATTGGTGTACTTCCTTTGATCAATCGTTGGACAACAGAATGTAAAAAAATAGATTCAAAGATCTAGGACTTTTCTAGTTGTAAAAGAAAATGCCAGAAGTAGATTTTTCTGACGTACTCAAAATCAGAGGTGGGTGAAGTGTTCCCACTTTGTGTATTATCCCCAAATTCCCGTAGTGCTCCGCAATGTGATGCAATTACTCTGCCTATAAATTTGAATGAGAAGTGCATTGTTTCCAATGGACTTCACATTACTTCGCCTTGTATTACAGCCTTCCCCTTAATTTTAATGAGAAATGCCATTGATTTTAATGGACTTTGCTTTGCTTCGACTGTTTATTGCTATTTGAGGTGAAATTTCCATTGATTCATGGGATGGAAGGTCACATGGGCTCTATATAGTCTTGCACAGCCTCAGTTCTGAATAGTGTGTGTAGTGGAAAGCTAGACACATTTTGCTCTCAGAACTCTGAGAATCAAACCATCGAAAAAGCTTTAAAAAATCACTTTTAATCCAATTATTTTGTTCCAAATGTAGTACATCAACTGTATGAAACCTTCCTGTGCTTAGACCATTGAGTACTGATTGTTTTTGTGTGAATTTTGAATGTTAATTTACAGTATTCAGCCTGTGTACTGACAGACACTGTTGAAGTGTGTTTCGGGGGAAGGTCGTATCTGTGGTGGAGTGAGATTCACATGAGAAAGACAGTCTTTCTAATTGATTTGTACTAGTAGTGTGTGTTAGTATTTGTGTGTTTATGTACACACAGTAATACTTGAAGTAATTTTTGATCATTATTTTCTGTTTGTTGTGGTGCAGTGTATATTTTTCATTCTGTTTAAAAGATATGTTTATATAGTGTACTGCACTGTCACATTTTCTGTGCATTACCTGTAGTGTGTGTGTATGTGTTCCATCAAGTCAGACACATTTTATTGTGCCACACAGTAATCACTGCACTCTGAATCGGTTATCCATCTGTGATATTTTTAACTTCTTCCTTCTATCTAGCAAATAGACTGCTAATGCAGTGCCCCCTTAACCTGCAAAAGGTATCATTTATTTTTCCAATTATTGGATTTGTGTGACCACTGGTTAAGGTGTTTTTGTGCCTATGTGGCTGCGTCTCTTTATAGTGTGCAATCTGCGTCTGTGCATTTGCATCTGTTTAGTACCCAATCTGCATCTGCTAGCCACAGTTGTTGTTTTTTGGCTTCCCATCCACCCCAAATTTCAGAAATCTCAATTTGCTGTGAATTTTCTGTGTAATCCCAAAACATGCCTCCAAAGAGATGTGCATGCAAATATGCTTCTGGCCATGGCACTGCTGCCAGTGGCAAAGTGGCCGTGGGCATTGTAGTATGCAGCAGAAGTGCATAGTTGATTCCAGTAAAGGGATTTCTCTAAGTTTTTCACAGAGCAATCAGTAGCTTCAATCATGGTTGGATAGGGTGTTGTCCCTGCTGGTGGTAATGAAGTTGCTGATGGCATGAGTATTGGCCCAATTTCAACCCGTGACAACAAGTTAACCAGTTTCCCAAATATTGTGGAGTCTAAAGCTTAATATGTATAACCACAAGGAAGTGGGGGGGGGGGCATGACAGAAACAATCAAGTACCAAAAGGGAATCAGCAATGTATAAGAGGATAGCATCTTTCAGAAAAAGAGATGTGCATGAACAAGGGGGCAAAATTTGAAGATAGAGAGGGAACAGATCAGGGCAATGTCAGGAACTATTTTTTCTTGGAGAGGGTGGTGGGTGCAAGGACAAATAAAAACAAATTATCAGTGTTATGGTGTGAGAGCAGCAGTTGAAGCATGCCCATTATTTGGAGTTGGTGCACCTCCATGTGCTCCAGCCTCTGCTCCATGTTGTCAATTCGGTGGTTCACATGGTCAAGTTCATGCCATATCAGGCCCAAATTCACAAGTGTGGCAGGTATTCATGTAGGGTTGCCACCATCACTTGCAGGATGTGGAGCAACCACTTGCTCCATGGACCTCCCCCGCTTGACACCATGAGCAGGTGGAGGCTGTGTTGCCACCTGTTGCCCAGCAGGGCGAGCAGGCACATTACTGCCCTGTTCGGCAAGCTTGGCCTGCTAATCTGCATGGTTGTGGCTGTATAAGTGGGTACACTGACCACCTGTGCCCAAATGTCTTCCCTTGGGGCCATGGCACACCACCTCACCACACAGATTGCACTTCACTACATTGGTGTTCGCAAGCAATGTAGTGAAGAACTCCCAAACTAATGAGCTGCGGAGAGGACCGGGCACAGGTGGTGGGGCCCAGATGTTGTTGCCGGCTGCTGCTGGTGCTCAGTTGGGGCTGGGGGTGGAGAAACCTGCTGCTGTGGCTGTGACTGCTGTGGCTTCTCCCTCATTTCCTGCTGAGCCACTGGTGCAGGGGCCATGGCAGGTGGTGGCACTGGTGGGGGGTGCTGGTAGATGCCACAGGAGGTGGTGCTTCCATGGCACCACTACCTCCTGCTTTAGACAGGGGACCACTAGCCCAGAAAGTGCTCTGGTTCAGACGTGTGGTTTATATTTTTTTTGCTATCTGTCTGTCTCCTCTCAAAGTGAGGTTTATATTTTTTGCTATCTCTGTCTCCTCTCAAACACAGCTCTTTCTCCCACACTAGGTAAGGCGAACGTATAAGTCTTTCACTCTCTTGCATGATTAGCTTCCTGCCTGAAGCATGTGACCTACAGACTGTGAGCCATGTGATCTGTGAGTTGTTACAATGCTCACTCACTCTGCTTTTAAAGGAAAAAAAAAGTAGAGTAACGCGGAGGCATCAAAACCTGAACTTATTATGATGCAAAGTGGTGAAGTACTGCATTTCAATGGACACATCGAGCAGCTGTATGTTGAGGCGGAGTGGGCCACTTGCCTCTACTATGCTAGCGAAGTTAAACTTCACTGCATCTCTATTCAAAATGATGTGGCTTAGAAATAAAGATGAGCAACCAAGACTCTGTATTGACAGAGAACAGAAGGAGAAGTGATGTGTTTAAGCAGAGAGGAAGAAGAATCAGAAGAGACATAATAAAAAATTATTTTACTGTGAAGGAAATTAATTGTAATTCTACCTGTAGTTTACAATTAAAGTTGTTAGCATATGTATGGCACTAAGATGTACATTGTTTGAATAATTGCTGTTCCTTTTACTGGTACAGGATTGTGGTACACTGGAATTTGAAATTCCATATGGCACAGAACTTGTAGCACATCCCCACTGTAACTTCTAGAAGAACAGGAAGGTCAATAAGATTAACCAACCTAAAGCATTCACATTTTTATATTCTTTACAGTTTGCAAACTCTTGAATATGATTAATAAAATGAACTGGCATATTATATCCATGTCTAGGTATCACTTTTTTACCTACTGTAACTGAGTTTTTATCATTTCCTTAATTACTTTTGAATATTGCAAACTCTGCAGAGTTTCATATGTGAAACATATATGCACAAAGGCATTTACAAAACTGCAGTACAGTGCAGTATGAATTCTATAACTCACTGTAACTTATTTGGAATTCTATGCATTTTTACTATATATAATGAATATTGTACAGGAATTTGATGAATCATTTCTGAGCAGAGCAGTGCATACTACAAGAGCTTGTGTTGTGTCTCTAGAGTTATAACCAGCAGCAGCTGATGCAGAATACAGGTGGTAAAATCATAATATGTTAGCAGTGCATAATCTGCACTGTTTGCCTGTAAAGGAGAGGTTTAAAAGGCTTAACCTGTGGTTTTGTGGTTGGATAGCCAGACTCTCCCCTTCCTCTACTTGTGCCCCACACATGCATATCCACATCCACATCAACAACAGAAACACAGAAACATAGAAGCTGACAGCAGATAAGGACCACAAGGCCCATCCAGTCTACCCATTTCTTTTTCTACCTTATAAATGTGCCATCAGCCTTTGTTCTGTCAATGGCCTATCAATTCATACTCATCTGTATTGCTCCCTTATGCCTATCCCATGCCTGTTTGAAGCCCAGCACTGTATTCATATCCACCACTTCCTGAGGTAGGCCGTTCCATGCATCCACCACCCTTTCTGTGAAAAAGAACTCCCTCACATTACCCCTTAATCAGCCTTCCTCTAATCTCATGCTGTGTCCTCTTGTCCTGCTATTTTTCTTATATTGAAACATGTTAGACTCTTACACCTTGTTAAGGTGTTTGAATGTTTCAATCATATCACCTCTCTCCCTCCTTTGCTCTAGGGTATACATATTGAGCTCCGTTAATCTGTGCTCATATGTTTTCTGATGCAGTCCCTGCACCATTTTGGTTGCCCTTCTCTGGACTGCCTCAATTTGGTTGATGTCCTTGTAAAAGTGTGGCCTCCAGTACTGCATGCAGTACTCCAGATGGGGCCTAACCAGTGTCTTTTTAAAAAGGGAACATTACCTCCCTCTTTCAACTTGTGATACCCCTACTAATACACCCTAACATCCCTCTAGCCTTACCTACTGCTTTAGTGGTCTGCTTGGATGATTTCAGGTCATCGGTGATGATGATGATGCCCAAGTCTCTTTCTTCCCTTGTGACTGCCAGCAACTTCCTCCCAGCCTATGGGTGGCTTCAGAGTTTCCCTTCCCTATGTGCATGATCTTGCACTTCTTTGCATTAAACTCCAGTTGCCACTCTTCTCACCATTTTGTTAGTTTATCCAGATCTCTTCTCATTCTGCACACCCCATCTGGATCATCTACTCTGTTGCAGATCTTGGTGTCATCTGCAAACAGACAAACCTCACCCTCCAGTCCATCTGCAATGTCACTGATGAAGATATTGAAGAGGAATGGCCCCAGGACTGATCTCTGAAGTATCCCACTTGTGACTTGCATCTCTTCTGACTGTATACCATTTACCACCACTCTCTGTTTTCTGCCTATCAACCAGTTTGACACCCAGTTGACCAACTTCTGACCCACCCTGACCCTACCCAGCTTATTAATCAATCTTCTATGTGGAACAGTATCGAAAGCTTTGCTGAAGTCAAAGTAGGCAACATCAACTGTTCCCCCTTGGTCCACCACCCTGGTTACACAGTCAAAGAATTCTATTAGATTAGTTTGATAGGACTTTCCTTTTGTAAACTCATTCTGTCTTGGATTTTGTGCTCCTATGGATTCCAGGTGTTGCACTATCCTTTCCTTAAGGAGTGTCTCCATAATCTTGCCCACTACTGAGGTAAGACTGTCTGGTCAGTAGTTCCCTGCCTCCTCTCAGCTACCACTCTTGTGGAGCGGGATCACATGAGCCCTTCTCCAGTCTTCTGGGTCCTCTCCTGTGCTCCAAGACTCACTAAACAGTTCTGATAATGGCTCTGCTAGTTCCACCCTTAGCTCCTTTAGTACCCTGGGATGTATGCCATCAGGTCCCATTGCCTTGTCCACCCTGAGCTTATCGAGCTCTTGTAGGACCCTTTCTTTTGTGAAGGGACTAGTGCTCACCTTCCTGCCCCGTGTCCATAGTGCTGAGCTGTGGGCCCTGCCCTACCTTCTCTTCAGTAAATACTGAGCAGAAGTATCTATTTAAGATAGATGCTTTTACTTGGTCCTCCTCCTCACATGCCCCCTTATCTCCCTTGATATTAGCAATACCCCCTCTGGACTTTCTCCTTTCACTAATGTATCTATATAAAGTCTTGTCACCTTATTTTATTGTTTGTGCTAGTGTTTCCTCGGTGTGGGCCTTTGCCTGCCTTACTGCCTTCCATGCTTCCCTTAGGGAAGTTTGGTATGCCTCCCTATCTTCATCCCACTGTGTTCCCTTATATTTCCTGATGGCCAGCCTTTTGGCTCTGACCTTTTCTGCTACTGTTTTTGAGAACCAAAGTGGTTCCCTTCTTCTTTTGCATTTCCTTTTCTCTCTAACATAATGGGACGTTGCTTCAAGTATTGCATCCTTAATGCTTGCCCACTTTGCCTGTACCCTCTCATCTGTATTTTTTTTTTTTTTGCCAGGGCTAGCTTAACTCTGTTGGCCATCTTATTAAAGTCAGCTCCTCTGAAGTCCCATATTTTTACCTCGGAATAGGATGATTTAGTTGTAGTGGCCAAACTTAACCATACAAATTGATGGTCACTGGCCCCAAGGTGACCTTCTACCTGGATATCTGTGATCATTTCCCTGTTAGTCAGTACTAGATCTAGGATGGCCCTGTGTCTTGTGGGTTTTTATTTATTTTATTTATTTAGTTTTTGTTGACTGGGTAAGTGTACTAGACAAATCCTGTCTATTTTCAGGCACGACCCGGGGTAAGGGGATACAGATGAATGCCACCTGACCTTGAACCAGATTAAGCTGTTTTACCAGTTGTTTAAGGCCCTCCCCCTACAGGGAATCCACCATGTGTCTAGTTCTGGCACATGTTGCTGGTATTGACCAATATGTATCTGGTATGTTGAAGTCTCCCATTATCAGAACCTCCCCTTTAACTGTCATGTTTTGTATAACTTCTAACAGTAATGTGTCTATGTCCTCCCCCTGGTATGGGGGCCTGTAGACAACCCCAGTTCTTATGGCTGTCCCATTTCCTGTTTTCAGGGTGACCTACAGTTCTTCTGGCTCCTTATGTGTATTCTGATTTTCTGTAGCTTTGATATTTTCATTGACATACAGGGCCACTTCACCCCAATGCCTCTTACACCTATTCCTTCGTAGCTCTTTCTTTGGTATGGCTCTTTTAACTACCTATTTCCTTTAGCCTCAGGAAACTATTCATGTCATCTCTACTGAGGTTAGAAATGCAGAGGAAAGAGTCAAGCCCCCCCCCCCAAAAAAAACACCACATAGAGTAAGCATTATTGCACAAAGTGCCTTCATTGCTGGAAGCTAGCCATTAAATTGACTCTATGGTATGTTTACTGACCTCAGAAATTCTCAACAGACACAACCTTCACCATCATCAATTACTTCTGATCAGGCTAATCAAGGGAGAGCCCATATCCAGGGGAGGCTTTGTGCATTCATCTTGTGCTTGAAATCTGTGAAAGACTGAGTATTCTAGTGTCAGTCCTGGTTCTGTGGAATGTCATACCCACTGACATCCATCTTATGTCCTCCTTGTCTGTTTTCAAGGGAAAACGTTATTGTTTACTTTTCCACCATGCCTACCACTGCCCTTGTATAGTTACATTGATTTGTTAATCATTTATTTAAATGTTTTTATTAGGAAAAACATACTAAACTAATTACAGGTCATTATCAGAGGGACTTTTCCAATGGAAATGAATATGCCTGATCATAATTTGTTTGGGTGCTAAATTGGCAATACATTTATTGTATACATCCATCTTGTCAAACTTTGTACATCCTTAACAAAGCAAGTCAATACTCATATACATGTATATACAATTATTTACAACAATTCAAGTCCACTTCTTTCTTGACCTTTCCTCCTTTTTACGTCATTTTTCTTGGGGTCCAGATGCTTGACCTGACACCCACTTCCAGTTCTCTTTTTACTTCCTCTTGCTTCCTGAGCTCAGATGTCAATAACATGACCCCCAACTTACCTTCTGATCAGCCCTTCCCCCATGTTGTAGCCACTGCCAGATTCCAATGCCCCCATCCTGTGCCTGATTACATCCCCACCTCCCCCTCCCACTGGTGCTCTTCCTACCTCTTCCTACCTCCCCCCTTGCGCCCCCCCTCCAAACCCCCCATTTCCACCACTTCCCTCCCATAGTTGTACAATGTTCAGTCCTCCAGGAACCACATTCCATAAACCATTGTTGCCCTCTTCCCGGCAACCCATACCAAGATTTGCTAGGTCAAGATTTGCTAGTACCCTTTTCACTATTATGTACCATCCCTTGATGCCCTCATTTCTATCATCTGTTGCACTCTTTAGGCAGCCCTTCTTTCACCTCTCCCCTTAAAATCCTGTCACTGAATGGTAGAAGTTTAAGTATTACAAAAAATTGGTATTAGAACTGTTACTAAACAATGAAAACATTGACATCTGCACAATTGTAGAAACATGGTAGGACCCTCACATTGAGTGGAACAAAAATATAGATGGTTATACAGCTCCTGGAGAAGGTACAGAGGAAGGCAACTAAGATGATACCAGGACTAGGGGATTTGATGTATGAGGACAGACTTGAGGAGCTCTGCCTGTTTTCATTGGAGGAGAGGAGAGACAGGGAGGACATGATTGAGGTCTTCAAGTACCTCAAGGGAATAAATAGGCTAAACACAGAGGGGCTTTTTAGACTAAAGCAGGGAGGTATCACCAGAGGGCATGATTTGAAGTTGGAAGGTGGAAGGGTGAGGGGGGAAAGAGGAGGAGTTTTTTCACTGAGAGGGTGGTGGATCCTTGGAACATGCTGCCTGGTGAGATAGTTCAGAGATCCACAGTGGAGGGCTTCAATAGAGGGTGGGACAGACACAGAAAGCAGATATATCAGATGATGGCCTAGCCCAGGGGGGTGGGGATGGATGATAAGGGTTTCTGGAACACAAGGGGGGGTAGGGCCTCGGTACCCAACTAGGGATCTGAGGTTCAAGCAGACTCGATAGACTGTAAGGCCTAATCTGATGGCAATTAGTATGTTAGTATGTTATACACTGTATAACAAAGACAGAGATGAAAGAAAAGGAGGAGGTGTAGCAGTGTATGCAAACAACATTTTGTACAACTGACTGCAACAATCAGAGCTACCTGCATAATTCACCTGTTTCCTGCAGTTAAGTATTGTAATGTACTGCTATCTCTACACTGTGTTTCTCAGAACTGTACTCTGCCCTCATTGCAATGTTTATGTAAACTAGTATTTGTTATTGTGCTTGTGTAATGCTATATTTTCAGAACTGTAATCTGTCCTGGTGGAAATGTCTTGTAAACTATTTGTTATTTGTACTTCTAAAATATAATCTCCCAGGTTGTACCTGAAAACAGGCACACTGCTGTCTAGCTTACTTACCCGGTTACCAAAAATCAAATAAAATAAATAAATATTACTTCCCTTTGAACACAACAAAATGAAGTACTTAACCGTGAAACACTGTGGGTAATCACTGAAACTAATAGCAATAAGAAAATCCTTGTAGTGAATGTTTTTAAGCCACCAGGCACATCAGAAACAAATGATTATAATATAAACCAAGAAACTGAAGGTATGGCTCAGAAAGGGGATGTAGTTTTTGTTGACGACTTTAACTACCCCAGTATTGACAAGTCTACTATGGCAGATAGATCATCCAGAGAAAAACTGTTTATGGACACCATGATATCTAGTGGGCTATAGCAACTTGTATTGGGACCAACAAGAGGAAACAACACTTTAGATTTAATTCTGAAAGATATTCCCAATCAAGTACCTGATGTTGCTATTAGAGAAACTCTAGGAAATTCTGACCATGGCATGATAGAATTCAGTATTTCCTTGAATATAAAAGAAGACCAGGTAAAACTATCGTAAAAATTATGCTGAAGCAAATTTCACAAAAATTAGCAACAAACTAAAAAAAGTGGAATTGGAAACAGGCATTTTGCAATAAGGATGCATAGGGAATGTGGGAATTATTAAAGGAAAAAATTAAGAAATTAGAGGATGATTTTTGTCCCCAAGAAACATCTGTAAAATAAAAAGGGTAAAATGCCCATTTGGTACAGTATTAAACAAAGTAGTAAGAAGAAAAGGGCATATAATAAGATGAAAAAGAACATAATCACACAATAACTGTATACATGGAGAAATTAAAAAATAACAATTAAAAAAACTAATAAAAAGTGAAAAGAAGAGGTTAGAATTTAGACTCATACATAGTAAGGATAATGGCAAAATATTTTATTCATACATAAACAATCATAAAGTTAAAAATTCTAATGTTGGTCCAATAAACATAGAAGTGGAACAAGTATATGAATCCACCATTCTAGCAGAAGAGTTTAATGAATTTTTGGTTCTGTTTTTTCTAAAGATATACCACTAAAGAAATCATTTTATAAAAATCATGTAACACTTGCTGGCGCTTTATGTTATCCTATGGAAGTACTGGACCTCTTATCTAAACTCAAGGAAAAAAAGGCTCCGGGTTCTGACAACTTGTACACACATTTTTAATGCATCATTTAACGCAGGAATTATATCAATAGATTAAACAAAAACTGAGGCTATTCCTTTATTTAAAAAGGGTGACAAATCTAAAATTAAGCAACTATTCCCTATCAGTTTGACTAGTATACTGTGTAATGTAGCAGAATGTCCAGTTAAAAATAAACTAGAGGAAGAGTTTAATAGAGTTAGATATCAGGACAAGAAGCAGCACGGGTTTAAAAGAAACAGAGCTTGCATAACCAACCAATTATTATGTTTCTTTGAAGAGGTAAACAAAAATGTTAACAAAGTATTATCATATGATATATTTCTAGACTTCCAAAAAGCCTTTGACAAGGTGTCACATACAGTACTGATCAGAAAGATTAGTACACTACAGGTAGATACAAGAATTACCACATGGACACAGAATTGGCTCTGTGATAGGGAAAACTAGGTACACATTAGGGATTTCAAATCAGGTGCATTGAGAGTTACTAGTGGGGTACCACAGGACTCTGTGTTGGGCCCAGTACTGTTTTCCCTATTTATTGGAGACTTACAAAATAACATCAGTAGTCACATTATGAAGTTTGCTGATGATGGCAAACTGGGTGGTCAGGAGGGAAAAGAGTCAGATAGGATAACTCTAAAAAAAGACCTGGAAAATACATATAGTTGGGCACGCAACAATGAAATTCTGTTTAATGTGGAAAAATGTTCCATTCTACATTTGGGAAAAAGTAATACAAGGCGTGACTACTACTTAGCTAATCAAATATTTAAAAAGTAACAGCTGAGAAAGATTTAGGGGTACGAATTGATCAAGAACAAAACTTCAGTTCTCACATAAGTGAATCCATAAAAAATACAAATTATGTAATAAATGGGGTCAAAAGAACTTTTCTAAGAAGGGACACAAATTGTCCACTGTACTACCTCTCTACAATCAATACTGTATGTCCTACAAAAAGCCTCATACTCATTTTAAAATTAAATCTGATAATTTTGTGTATGAGTGAACATGATTTTGTCCATCAGTGACTGGTTCCCCTCTGCCCCTGTCTACTGTACCTTTCAACCCTTAATCCGGGATCTCACACAGGATGGTCCCATTGTAAAACCAGAGGTCTCAAACCATTCTTGACCACAGCCCACTCCTGGTAGGATGCCCCTGTGGTTAATCTACTACCATACTGCTCATGCAAGCTGTGGATCACAGACCTTGCAAAAACCACTGCAAAGTTTCCTCCTGTGAAGGGAAGCCCAGATCAAATGCGTAAACCTGGTGCAGCAACATCCAAACTGCATTGCATCATCCTTGAGCAAAACCAACCAAATTCGACATGTTCAGCCTGGATCCCTGGGCTGACCATCTGACCAACTCTGGCTCCTTCCTCCCTCCGAGCCCCGTTTTCCTTGGTGTACCCACTCCCTCTATGGTCTCTTTGACTTAAAACCTTAAAAAAAAAGAAACATTTTTTTCTGTTACCATCTGTATTTACCTTGCCAAACTAAAATGGGCCTGCCACCCATCACCCCACACATCGCTAACTGCTCATTCGAAATTCCTTGGACCGTGCTGCTCCTCATGGCCACCTCATGGCCCCAGTCTATCCAAACCAGGCTCCCAGTGCAATTGAATAAACTTTGACCACTAAATCAATGCATTGTTGCTCAGCAGACAAAAATGCACCTCCCAAAGCAAGCAAATCAGCCCGGATATCCTTCTCTTTTCTCCTGTTTTACTTTATTTTTTTTTAAACCAGCCAACATAGCTGAGCTTCTTCAGTCAATTTCCCGATATCATTATCACTAGTACAAAATACTTGTAGATTCCTAATTCCTGCTCATGCCTTGCATATTGCAAACACCAACCTTTATTTCCTCAATAACTGGAAGGCACGCCATCCCATTTCACTGTCTTATTCTACACTATACCTCTAGCCTTAACTTGTCTTGCTTCCAAACTCTGCCAACAGTGTTGCCAATTGATGTGCTAAGATCTACTAAATTCAGTCTCAGCGAAAGAAGGGAGCGCTTCCTTCTTGCAGCTCCTTTTATATGTATTTATTTAAAGGAGATTTATTATGAAAGATATACTGAACTGTGAAGCTTGTTTACAGATGCATCCTGGGGGAGTGGGGTAAGTGATGAATACAAACATGTAGAAGTGCAGTAATACAAAATACACCAAGGGCCAGATATTCAGAGCAGTTGTGCATGGCGCAACCGAATTGCGCCAGTGCAACTACAGACTTTAGCTGCAGAGTGATATTCAACCACTGTGGCTGTATGGCACAAGTCTCATTGTGTCATGGCACAAATGTATTGTATGCAGTGCAAGTGCAAGGGTGCATTCCCATGAATATGATGCGCAATGGCATTTTCAACACGAATACATGGCGCAAGTCAGATACAAACTACAGGATGCACCAGTCGGACTTGAGCCTATAAAAACAGGCTCAAATACAGACACAGCAAATACGCAACCCTGAGCATCAGGCACATTAGCATGGATGCAGCACCTTTGTAATGGAGCAGGTAAAGAGGGGTATGAGGAGTAGGGAAGAACAGCAAGGTGGCTGACGAAGGGCCTGTCAGTGGTATGTCCAACACAGATGGTACCATGCCCACCTCACTTTCAAGGACTACAGCGATATGGAGACTGTGGGCAGGTACCACCTGAGCAGGGCAATTCTGAGGCAGCTCTGTGAGCTGTGCAGTGATGAGCTGCAGGCTACCATCAGACGGAGTCATGCCATGTCAGTGGAGACCAGGGTGATAGCAGTGATGTGCTTGATCACCATGGGCACCTTCCAGAGACCAACGGGTGCCACCACTGGGATCACCCAGTTAGCCACATCCCACCTCTTCACACAGTTCCTCAAAGCTCTGCTGCCACATGCTTCAGAGCACATATGATTCCCAAGCACACAGGCAGAGTGTACAGCAAACATGCAGGACTTCCACAGGGTGACACACATGCCAGGCATGATAGGGGCCATAGACTGCACCCATGTGGCCATACGCACACCACTTGGCCCTGAGGTGGTGGCATGCATCAATCACAAGGCATACCCATTCATCATTGGCCAGGTGAGGGTGCATCATCAATGTCTGCACCACACACCCCAGGAGTGCACACAATGCCTACATCTTTCACAGTTCCATACTGTGCCAGAGATTCAAGCATGGGGATATCCCCAAGGGGCACCTGTTAGGTGAGCAAGGTACAAGGATGGAGGCGGGTGCAGCAATGCTGAGGGAGGAAGAAGGAGAGGACATGGGGTGGGGTGCAGGGGACAGTAGGCAGCAGGTGCCAAGGGGTGGCACAAGCACAGCACAGAGATAACTATGCCCTCTCCACACACAGGTGACAGTGTGTAACCACTCAGACCATGGCTGCTCAACCCCTACCAGCTACTGTCCTCCCCACGGAGGAGAGATACAGTGAGACACACACTGCAATGTGCAATGTCATCAAGTGTGTATTTGGCATGCTGAAGAAGCAGTTCCATTACCTAGACAGGTTATCTGGTGCCTTACAATGCAGCCAATCGAAAACCTGTGACCTATTCCTGGCCTGCTGCATGCTGCACAACATGGCCATTGACCATGGTATAGCTGTCCAGGTGGATGAGGGTGACAGCAGTGTGCAGGATGGTGAAGATGGGCTGGAGGGGGGCATGCAGCCAACCATGTGGAGGAGGGATCCCTGGCTGGCAGTGGGGACCAGGAGGCACAAGGCCACCATCACACAAGAGCATTATGGAGAATGAAGGTAAGTGTAATGACACGCATGCAGGGGCTGCATGGACCACCACCCCACCCACAGGGCTGGACGGGCAGAGAGGGATGCATGCATGGACACAGGCACACATAGCATGCATGGTGGATGCAGTGCCACACAGACACACGCAGCACACAGCACAGGCAGTGGCACACACACATGGGCTGCAGGATATGGCATGGATCAGACACACGACACTGGTGCACAGGAACAGCTGGTGGGGAGCTGCCCTCATCACACCCATGTCACAAGGCCCAGCAGCCCAGCCAGCACACACAGGGTGCATGCACCACACCACACATGCACACTACCACATGCATGGGGCACCAGCAGCAGACAGCAGGGTAGGGCTGCACACACATCAGGGCAACCGTGCTACAATGGTACCAGTCATGAAGTACAGAGATGCAGTTATGGTCTCCCACAGCTGGCGGAGCTCATCTATTAGCTGCACATGTCCTCTGTCCTGACGTTTGACCAGCTGACACACCTCAGCCAGGAGTGTACAGAACTCCATGGCAAGCAACACCTGGTTGTCTACAGATGCCCGCAGCAACCGGGTGTGCTCTGCCAGCCAGTCAGCATCCTGCACATCCTGGCCCTGACACCGGCTTGCTGTTGGTGATGTGGCACACTGTTCAATGCCTCGCTCAGGTGGACACTGCACAGGGGACCACACAGAGGGTATTGTTGAAATGGGCACACCAACGGTGGCCCCTGTGGCACACTGCCCAGTGGTGAACGCATTCTGCCCAACCATCTGCTGGTCTTTTCCCAGCATGGCTGCACCTGCAACAACACCCCCCTCACCAGACACAGCAGTGGCACCACACAACACTGTGCCAGTGTGGACAGGGGGTGGCTGCACAGCCACAGGCACAGCACTGGACCCCAACGGTGCCAGCATCTGTCCCTGGACTGTGGTCAGCACCACATGCCCTGTGCTTTCCAGGATCAGCTTGATGTCATCATTGGAGCTGGATGTGCCTCCTAGGTGGGTCCCTATGCAAAGCCCAGGCAGGATCTCACCCAGCAGGAGCGCCAACAGCGCATCATCCAACTCCAGCCCCAGGATGTCCAACAGCCCCACAGTGTTGTGGCATGGATGGTCCCTGCCACGGATGCCCATGGATATCAATGGCACCACCTCCTCCAGGCCCATGTCAGCATCCTCCTCTTCCCGGACCACTCCACGGAGATGTGATGGTGCTGGAAAGAAGGAATACAGAATCAGAAGTGCTGTAGCACCCATGCAGGTGATATGCACACCCAGGGGTGCATGCTGCTGTGGTTTCCATCCACTGGTGCACCATGCACAGCTACAGGCAATGCACACACAGTCCATGCAGCATGGCAGCAGTACCACCTGCGTGGTACAGCCCATACCTGCCACCCAAGCATGTTGTGTGTTGACTCACCATGCTGTGAGGGGCTGCAGCCTGTCTGAAATCCACCACCAGGAATATCCTCTATGGCAGCATGGCTGATGGTGGCCACCACCATCTCCTCCATTGCCATAAGCACTGGTGCAGTGGATGGTCCTCTGCCAGTCCTGCTGCATGATGCCCTGATGGCCAACACCTTCTCCTTGATGCAGCACTTGTCTGTCCCCACCTTTTTGCAGCACTCCTGGGTGCTGCTCTGGTGTCTGCCATGGGCATTCACATAGGTGGCCACTGCATCCAACCTGGCTGACCGCTCCTGTGATGAACCCGTGGCACCACTCTGCAGGTCTTCCTTGTCGAGGTAGGCCTCAAACAGGGCCTGCTGCTCTTCTTTAGTGAAATTGGGCCTGTGCTTGTAGGCAGGCCCATGATCCTCCCCTCATTCTGCCTCGGACATTCTGCTACCTGTGGACAGCACAGGACATCAGTGGCAGCATGGCACAGTACAGTGCTCTATTGCAGTGTTGTTATGGGCCTCTCAATCCCAGCGTTAGCATCCCCTTACCAAACAGGCTGCAATACCAGTCCATGACCTGTGCTGTATCATGGTGCTTATAAGGTGTAATGCATGCAAATGAGCCTGGGCACAATGGTAATATGCTAATGCACTCTTTTGCACCATGCATAGGCTCATGATGTAATTTGCATATGGCAACTGAATATCACATTCTTGCACCATGCTCAATCATGCTGCACTGGGGTAATCATGTGGCGCATGTTCCGTGCATGCATGGTTAGTGGGCTTGCAGTGTGCATGTGTGCACATTGGTGCAACAGCCTATCGTGCGACCATCTGCATTGTGCAATGTGCTTCCAGTGTGCATGTGGTGCTGGTCACCTATCTCGCATTCCCGCACATCATGGTGCACTGGCCCATGGTGCAGGTGCCTGTGATGCACTATGCTGCATACCGAGCAGGCCGGGACCACGCGCGTTGCTGCACCAGGTCACTCCCTATTCTGTCGGGCTCATGGACATGACCCCAGGCTCCCATCAGGCCATGATGTAGTGCACATGCATGGTGCTGCACAATACACCTCCACAGTGCATTCCAATCGCGCATCCACATACTGTGCGGTCATGTACAATGGTACGCTATTGCGCAACATCCACATGCTGCAACACATGCTAGTTGTGTAGGCCATAATGTCTCCAAAAGTCACATAGTAGAGGAGCCATGCCACACACTGCTGCCTCCCATAGAGCGATTAACCGCTCAGAGGTTGAAATGTGCAAATGCACCTCAGCTGTTTGGACAGGTCCCTCTGCAGCAGGCATGTAATGAGGTGTGGTACCGTGTGGCCACAGCCCTGGAGCAATTTTCAGGGGTTAGGCACAATGCAGACACCAGTACAGAGACCTGTGCTGCAGGGACCCAGAGAGGCTATGATGGCTGTAGGCATGCATGCAGCGTGGGGTAGTGCCACAGCCAGGTTAGTATGTGCATGTGTCATACATGCACAGGGCATAACTGTAGTGGGTGTACAGATGCACAGCAGATGCTGTGAGAGGGATGACATGGTCCTGGCAGTCGCTGCATGTCCTGCATAGGTGGCATGCACAATGCTGCTGTGCATGTTGCAGTCATGCAGGCACCAGGGCCACAGGGCGGGTAATGTCCCACCCCATGCCATGCAGGCTGTGTGATGGTGGGGCTATCTGTGCGTGCCTGTTCACTCATGTCCACCTCTCTTGTTTCCTTCCACAGTACCAAAGGACCACAGTAGGGCCAGGGAGGCCACTGCCATGGCACACAGGTGAGATTGTGGGTCTGCAGCTGGGCCAGCAGGATGGCAGCATCCAGGTAGGAATGTTCACAATATTTTACTGTGTATCTATGGGTCTCTGTTGGTCACAGGTTCTGGACAAGGTGGCCACAGCCATGTGTGGACACTACCATAATGGACGTGATGTCCAGTGGGCATGCTGGTATTGCACTGCATGTGCTTGCACTGTGTCAATATCCACTGTGCCTCCCAGGGGGGTGGTGAATGCGTGTGTGGCCATGGGTGCCTGTGGTCCGCACAATGTTCCTTGCCTGTGTACCGATGTACCCACTGCATGGCCCTGTGTGCCTGTCTGCACCAATGTGGTGTGCTGTGTGGATGGCTAGTGTGGCCCTCTGTGCACGGAATCTTGGTAGTTCGTCCACTGGTGTGTGCCTCTGCTGTCCAGTTCACACTGTGGGTGGGCTCAGGATAATTTGGGCATGTCACTTATTGCCTGTTCTGTCACTTCTCCTAGGTGTTCCCAGGATACAGCCGTAGAGGAGGATGGGCAGAGTGGTGTGGGCCTTGGGAAGCTTGCTGGGGCAGCAGAGGAGGATGGTGAATCTCTTGGTGAGGCTGATTCATGAAGCGGTGGTGTTACAGAGGGAGATGCACCAGCTGATGGTGGCAGGCTGTGTCCGACCTTTGCCCCATTTCATTCTAGCATAGCCTCTGTTTGCCCTGACCTTATCCTGTTGCTCTGCCCATCCCCACATCCCATTGTATAGCCCCTGGACCCTATCCCTCACCTCCCATTACCCTCCACAATCCCTTATATTCACCGTATATAGTTGAACTGTTAGCCCACATGTGTTTCTTTACATCAATATTAAAGTCTTTTCATTGCTACATCACTGTGTCTGTGTTTCCTTTGCAGATTGTGTGTGGAGCCATGCTGCAGGTGTTTGGTGTGCTGTGCTTGGCCATGTCCCTGGTGTGCCACTGCTGTCCCCTTGGGCCACTGCACATGTGTACACCAAGCATGTGCCCCATGTCCCTAACCTGTGCATAGCCCTGTTTTGTGTGTCTTGTAGTGGCCTGTGACTTCCCCTGCACCTTGTGCCCTTGTCTGCCTTCCCTTCTGTTCACCTGTAGTGCTACCAATCTCTGGTGTGGCCCGCAGTGCTGTGCCCTTCCCCACTCTGGGTGGTAGACTATGTGCCCCTGGGTGGCCTGTGCCTCCCTTGCCCCTGGACGGTGGACCTCTGTGTTTGTGTTTTCTCTGGGCACCATGGCCATGGCACCCTGTGGGTATGGCCTGGTGAGTATCTCTTGTGTGGCTCTGCCATTGGCTTGCCAGTGGTGCCAGTGTGTTGGCCTGGTGCTTGTGCCATGGTTGGTGGGCTTGAGTTCTGTGTGCACCATCCCCTGGTGCCATGTGTTGCCTCCGGGACGGTGTGCCACTGTACTCAGTCATGCCTTGCTGATGGGGTAATGTGCCCCTATGCCCCATGCTTCCTTGCCTGTGTGTCCCTGTAGCCTTTTGCCCTTGCTCAGCCCACTGGGTTGTGTGTGTGTTCTGACCTGGTCCCTCACATTCCTGTTTGCACTGGTGCATCTGTCATTTCACTACAGCACATCCTTGCTATATTCAGTCTGGTTGCACTGGTGCATTTTGGTGGAGCATCTTCTAAATATAGCGTACTTTCCCACATGGCACATCTGCATTACACTGCACCATCATTGCGCAATCCTTGGGCACAAGTCTGAATATCTGGTCCTATATGTACAATAATATAAACCAAAAAGGAGCTCACACTAGGACGGGGTGCCATGGAAAACTTTAGAATGAAAAACACAAATCCAGGCACTCACCACCCCAAAAACTGGTCCAAGAGAGAGAAACATTTTTAAAAGCTTATTCAATCACCTAAAGTGTTTCTGGTCCTACTGGACCCTTTATCAAAGGCTAAATGAAGCAAAAAAGCACATACATTTATATAACCATACAATGAAACATGTGACAAATTACATCAATTAAAAAAGTACCAATAGAATTTATGAGCGATGAGCTTGCTTGGTTCTTCATAAATAAAGTGTCCAACATTAGGGCTGAGTTGTTGCCATTACACTCTATGGAGGTTGCCATGAACCAGGGTGAGATCATGGTGCCTCGGCTTTCCTGGAGTTCTTCAGTCAGCTGGAGTTCATTGATGTCATGAGGATCATCCAGCATATGCACCCTACATACTGTAGTTTGGACCCTGGACCAATTTCCCTAATCTTGGGTTATATTGACATCATTGGTCCAGTCCTTTTTCAGATAGTCAGGTGCTCCCTGGAATCAGGTGAGTTTCCTAGCTCCCTGAAAGAGGCAGTGGTGACACCCCTCTTGAAGAAAGCTACCATGGACCCTGACTGTCTGGAAAACTACAGACCTATCTCTAACCTTCCCTTTATTGGGAAGGTGATTGAGAAAGTAGTGGCTGCACAACTGGAAGACCATTTGACCATCCATGACGTCTATGAACCCCTCCAGTCTGGTTTTCGTAAAAGACATAGTACAGAGACAGCTCTGGATCGGGTGCTCAATTATCTCTTGATGGCTAGAGATCAGAAAAGTCATTCCATTTTAGTTCTCCTCAGCCTTTCTTCAGCCTTTGACACTGTAGATCACATGGTGTTGATAGAGCACCTGAGGCTATTCTGTGGAATATCTGGAACCGTCTTAAGATGGTTCTCATCATTCCTCAATGGAAGATCACAAAGAGTTGTGTCCGGGGTTTTTTCCTCTGATTTAACTGCTTTGTCTTGTGGGGTGCCCCAGGGTTCAGTATTGTCAGCTATGTTATTTGTGGTGTATATGCTACCCATCAGAGACATTGTAAGGAAGTATGGGCTGAGGTTTCACTGTTATGCAGATGATACCCAGCTCTATCTTTCTTTTGCCCCAACCAGATTGGAGCTCTCTCGGTCTTTAATAGCTGTCTAACCGAAATCCAGGAGTGGATGAATTCTAGCTGGCTGAGGTTGAATTCTGATAAGACTGAGGTACTGGTTGTGGACCCAGGTCGTCGGACAGGGGGATCGGGTGTTGATGCGCCTTCTGGAATTTTTCTTGGAGGCGTTTCTTTCCCAACCTCTGAACAGGTGCAGAACCTGGGGGTGGTTCTTGATGATGGGCTGGCACTGTACTCACAGGTGTCGGCAGTCATTAAGACTTCCATTTACCATCTTAGAAACATTGCCAGGATCTGGCATCTTGTTCTGTCTGCTGACCTACCAATGTTAGTTCATGCCTTCATGTTCTGGCGCTTGGATTATTGCAACTCCTTTTACCTAGGGCTTTCTGGGGTCAAAATCCATTGCCTGCAGCTAATGCAGAATGCTGCAGCCTGGTTTTTGATGGGTTCTAGCAGATCCTGTCACATTACTCCGGTGCTGCGCGAACTGTACTGGCTGCCAATTCGGTGGCGGATCACCTTTAAAGTCAGCTTGCTGACTTTCAAAGCTCTACATGATGTTGGCCCTGGCTATCTGAAAGAACTTCTGGTTCCTTATCACCCAAATTGGTCACTCCACTCATCTGACAAGGGGTTGCTAGAGGTTCCAATGGTAAATTTGAAATCTTCAGGTGCTTGGGCATTTGCGTATGTAGCCCCCACCCTTTGGAACTCTCTACCCCGTCGGTTACGGGAGTGCACTTCTGTGGAGGGCTTCATTAGAGGTCTGAAGACTTTTTTATGGGAAACTGCATTTTTAGAACACTGACTGTTATGATTGTTTTGCTTTAATTGTATGTTTTAATGATTTTTTCTTTTACTGTTCTGATTTGTTATTTATGTACAGCGCCTTGGTAATCGAAAGGTGCCTTATAAATAAAATTATTATTATTATTATTATTATCTAACAATGAGGCAATACTAAATTTCTGCATGAGGTTTAATTTATCTAACAGGCAAAATCTATCAATTTAAAAAACACTTAAAACAATTAAATAAAGAACAGCAGCTGTGATAAATAACAATCATTCAACAATGAAAGATAGTATTAAATCAAATGCATCTAATAGATATACCACATTTATAATAGAAATCCAAAAGATAAGAAATGGGGGGGGGGAGAATTGATTCATATTTCTTCTAGAAAAGGTTTTAAATCAAAATTACCATTTAACCCAGGATTAATAGTTGCTTTCAGCTGCAAAATCCAAAAAGCTTCTCTCTTAAGAATAAGATTTCTATAGTTACCCCCCCCAGGTTTTCAAAACACTTTGTCAATGGCCATATACTTAAAAGAATGTATACAATTATCATTTTTACATGCTGAAATATGTGCTGCTGTAGCATATAATGGATCTTCCCTTCCTATAGCTCATTGATGTTTACCAACTCTAACCTTAAAGTTTCTCTCGGTCTTTCCTACATGAAAAGCATTACACAAACAGATTGCCAAATAAATCACACCACTTGTATTACATGATGCGAATTGTCTAATGGTGAATTCCCATGTACTATTTATAGTTGAAAAGGTTTTACCATTAATGACAACATCACAATAAATGCAGTTGTTACATTTCAAACAACCCAAAGGTTGCAATAACCAAGTGTTTATTTTTTTGTCTACAAAATGACTGTGTACAAGACTGTCTTTAAGACTAGCAGCTTTTCTAAAAGTTATTCTTGGTAACTGTTCGGCTATATTTTCCAAATTTTTTTCAGCCGACAAAACCCCTCAATGTTTATTTATAACATCGGAAAAAAGCTTAGCATGTGTTGAGAAAGTTGTAACCACGTTTAAACATGTGTCATGTCTATTGTTTATATTTGATGGCCATAATAAAGTACTTCTGTCAGTATTTCTCTCTTGGACCAGTTTTTTTGTGGTGGTGAGTGCCTGGATTTGTGTTTTTCATGTACAGTAATATACATTCACAAGTAGCTAGTAATAATAATGCAGAATTAAGCAATCAGGAGTGTAAGGTACAGGCACTCACAAGACAGTAATGACCAGGTAGGAGGGTGAACAAGAGAAAAGAGAGGGAGAGAAAGAGTGGGAGGGCAAAGGGCAAAGTAGGGATGGAAAAGTGGAGAGAAAAAGGGAGACAAAATAGGCTTACAAAGTAGGGGGGAGCAGTGGAGGGAATAGAGTGATGAGGATAGGAAAAGAGGAGTGAATGGGGTAGAAGGGGTATTGAGGGAGGTGGGAGTGAGTATGAAGAAGGGATGGAGTGAGAGCTGAGGAAGTGGAGAAGGGGAAAGGATGAGAGGAAGCGGGGTTGATGTGGGTGGTGAAAAGTGCAGAAGTTAGGGACGATGGGGAGTAGCAGAAGGGTATATGGCTATGGGCATTTACAAAAGGGAGCAGTGTGGCCTTGGAGTAGAGAGAAGATAGGGCATTTGGAGGGGGAAGAACAAATTGTTAGAAGAAGGGAGTTCCAGAAATTAGGAAGGAGGAAGGAGAAACCAGACTGGCCAGCCAGAGTTTTATGAGAAGGGGGCGAAAGGGAATGATAACCTGAGTTGCAGAGGGAGAATGTGGAGGGGAATGTAGTGGAGAGAAGAGAGCTGAAGGAAGTATGGAGCGAAGCCAACCAGAATTTAGAAATAAAGGAGGCACAGTGGGTGAGACAGCTGTCATTTGAGGAAAGGAGGGAGAGATCAGTGTGAGCGCTGGGGGATGGGGGGTTCAGGACAAGGCAAAACATCAAAAGGCGTGGAAGAGAGGATCCAGTCTGGCCAGGGTGGATTTTGGTGCAGCACCATAGACTGTGTCACCATAATCAAATGTGGATAGTATCATCTTAGTGATTATGTCTCAGCAGGCAGATATAGGGATACAGCTTTTGTTCCTGTAAAGAGCATAGAGATTAGGGTGGAGTTTTTTTGTACATGGCATCTATGTGCTGAGTGAAATCAAGGTGGCCATCAAGCCAGGCACTGAGGTACTTATCTGATGGGACATCATTTATTATTCTCCCATTTAGGGTGAGGAAGAAGGGGATTGTAGGGAGTTCAGAAAGCCTCTGCTGTGTGCCGAAACACATGGAGACTATTTTCTTTGCATTAAGGGACAATTGATTGTCCCCGAACCATTTCTGGACAGCGTCAAAATTAAATTGAAGTCTGGACATTTACTCTGATGGAGAGGAGCCAGAGGAGAACAGGACCGTGTCACCTGCCTACATGTTGATGGATGCAGTGGAGCAGACTGGGGGATCCCTTTGGACCCCTTATTTGCTGCACGCCCTGGCCAATCACTATGTCTCCCACCGCATCATACAACTTACCATCTGACATCATCTGGCTCCTCCCCCTCCTCCTTTTTGTCTATCACCAGCCCTACTCCTACCTCTGCTCTCTAGCCAGCACCCTTGCCATTTCCCTTAGAAAAAAAAACTCTGACAATTCAGGTTGCTTGTAAAGGGCTACCCCATTTTTCAGATGCTTCTAGGGGGAATGGGAAGGAGAAGTTGAGCAAAGTAAAGAAATATACTGGAAAAACACAGCAAGAACAGGTATAGATATATAAATGACAGAGGTGTTAAAATGCAATAATCAAGTACATGGTTGTACAAATACAATAAAAAATAATATTGCAAGATGACAGCAGGGTGGGTAGGGAGGAGGAGGGGAGGTTTGACCAATTTGGGAAAACCTGAAAGTGAAATAATCTTGACCAGCAATATTTTTCACTCAGAGAAGAGAGTGAGAAAGCATTTTTCATTGGATTGATTTGATGCAGTATTTTTATTTATAATGATATTTGCAGTATACGGTTTGATTACTTAATATTTGTGTTTATAGTGTGATATGTAGTTAGTGTGCATGTTTCTCTTTGTTGTTATGTTGATATTTGCTGCACTATACAGATCTAAGTAGTCTAGAAGACCACATCATATCAAATAAACTTATTTTATGCTCTCTGCACCCAATGGTTACTATAATAAAATGAGAGAAAAAGTACCGATTATAATAAATCAATACAAGAAAGTCAGTTGTTTATACAGTAGGTAAATATAAGTAAAATTAACAGTTGTAGCTGCTGGCTGTATTTTTTCAGTGATAATGAAATCCAAAACCGATGAAAAAGTTAGATAAAATGTGACTTTTATTGTGGTGGAGTCTTGCCAGCTTCTTTCTTCCACAAAAATACACCCATTGGTATGCGCTGGGTTTGAGGCTTTACAGTATATCTGTGTGGTACAGAGAGATATAGTACATAGAATCCAAATGTTAAATCTAAGATCAGTAGTTGTAAGAGAAGGGAGATCCACGTGCAGTCAGCAGGGTGAATAGTCATGCAGCACTGGGGAGATAATGATAGCTGGAGGATGGCAGTTCCCACTGTAGACACTGGGGGACCTGTATAGTTCAGCAGGCAAGAGAGACCGTAAGGCATTTATCTGCCAGCATGTTCATATGTTTGTATGTCCCATGCAGCAGAAGCAAGCTGCCTGGCCCAGCTTCTGGGGCTGCTGTGGTGATAAAGCTCACCATTGACCCATCCCAGCTAAGGCTCACTGCCACACAGCAGATTGCCCAGCTTAGCCTGCCCCCCAATAGAGTGACTTAAGTTCACTTCTGAAACTAGGTTGCTTGCACTGCGGTGCAAGTCACTACCACTGGGCCATTGGGGTGGGCCCTGCTATGTTTTTTTTTTTAATACTGATTTATACATTTTCATTTACCTTTCTATTTAACTTATGTACATAAAATTCAGTGAGTATGCCTTATTTGATTCAAAGATATATTGTGATAATGTAAAACAGTTTACTACTTCAGCATACAGGCAGCTTTTTTTTATGTATCATATCCTCTCTATGTTTGGATTGATAACAACAATTTGGCAAAAGTTGCAGTGCAATTACATTAATTGTGGTGTGCTAGAGGTAAGGGGAAATGTACTGCAGATGTAAGCAAAGAAGATTTGTATGTTTTATTTGATTTATAGATATAATTAGTGAAGGCCAGAGTTTGGACTTTATTTAGATATATTATATATCCCCACTACCAGTCCATGGTGAGATCTGTAAGGGGAATAAACAGTGGCCCCATCTAGCCAACCTAATTGGTGGAAGTAGAAGTGGCAGTCAGGTTCACAGGGCCAGCGGTGCATCAGCATCATGCTAGGTGCTACTGGGGTTCCACCTTTATTTTTCCTTCCGGGATGCTGGCATGAAGGACATTATGGAGAACATGCATGCTTAGTGTGCATGCACACCGGCACAGTTGATATCCTTCCTCCTGCCATCCACTCCCACTGTGCCATCAAGTGTAGTCACCCCAGTGGTGGAGTTCCAGCAGAGCCTGTAATCTACCCATCCCAGGGATGGAGAGCATTCTGTGGGACACCCAATCATCCTCAATGACCCCTCTCAGTTCCCCCCTCTCCCCCAGCAACTGTCACCTCCATTATCTTCCAGCCTCTCAATAAGCTGTCCACTGTTTTCAGGGAAACCACATCCTATGGCAACTTGTTCCACTTGGCCACCATTCTCTCAGTGAAAATGCACCTCCTCAACTCCTTCTTTAATCTTTCCCCTACCAGCTCTAGGGTATGCCCCCTAGCAGACATGTTCCTACTAAGACAGATGAGGCCCTCTGTATTTAGCCTATTAATACCTTTAAGGTATTTGAAGGTCTCAATCATACCCCCCCCCTTCTGACCTCAACAGAGTGAAAATTGAGCCCCTTGAGCCTTTCCTTGTAAGTGTTGCCCTACTGACCCTGGATCATCTTGGTCACCCTTCTCTGAACTCTATCCAGAAGCTGACATAATTCTTAAGATAAGGGCACCAGTAATTCACACACTGTACTTTAACTGCAGTCTTACCAATGATCTGTTCAGCAGTAGTATGACCATCACTATTCTGTTGGTAATGCCCCTGACTGTGCAGTCCAGCATCCAATTTGCTTTTCCTGTTGCACTCCTTCATTGTGACATGTTGCATGCATGTAAGGCCACCAGAAAGTCTGCACTCTTGCCAAGGTAAGTGGTTGGGACCTGTAAGAGACAAAAATCCAAGTCCATCCATATGACGGTCTGAGCTTCTAAAACCCTCTGGTTCTCCCAGTGCTTGCCGGCACTGGTTTCTCATCCACACTGTGGATTCTCCCTCCAGAGCCACAGGTACAGAAAGAAAGTCATATGGTACCCAGTGGGTTACTGGGGACAGCAGGGTTAAAGGATGTAGGCCTAAACAGGGTATATTCCTGGGATCAGGGTTTCTCCCAGAATAAAGAATGTGGCTGGGGAGAAAAGCCTCCATGGAAAGTAAATGTAACAGAAAGCATAGGCCATTTTCCTGCTATTCACGACACATGCAAAAGTTTTCAGGATGGAGAAGGGTGATGAGTGGTGTCCCTCAGTGAGAGGTAATAGGTCATCTTATGCAATATTTTCACGAATAACTTAGAACAGGGAACCATCTGCTGATGACACATGATAACTGGAAAAATAAACAAAGTAGAGGAAGATATATGGCCATAAATAGATATGGATAAAGCTTGAAAAACAAGTGACTAATGCACTTCAGTTTGGAGAAAAGGAAGCTAATGCAGAAAGAATTGTTGAGTACCTAGAGGCCAGTGGGGCACAGGACCCAAGGCAGCATGGTTTCACAGCAGGAAGGTCATGTCAGATGAACCTAATAGATTTGTTTGACTGGGTAACCAAAGTAGTAGACCAGTAAGGGACTTTGGATATGACCTACCTAGATTTTAGCAAGGCATTCAACACAGTCTCACACAAAAGATTAATATACAAGTTAGCCAGCCTTGGAGTAGGTCCCAAGGTGGTAGCCTGGATAAAAAACTGGCTGGACAACAGGACACAAAAGGTAATAGTAAACGGAGTCCACAGTGAAGAAAAGAGGGTAACTACCGGGGTACCACAGGGTTCGGTACTGGGACCGGTCCTCTTTAATATCTTTATAAGTGACATTGGAGAGCACCTGGAAGGAAAGTTATGCCTCTTTGCAGATGACACAAAGATCTGTAACAGGGTTGATACACAAGGTAGGGTGGAAAGAATGAAAAGGGACTTGGCAAGGTTGGAGGAATGGTCAAATACGTGGCAACTCAGATTCAATGCAAAGAAGTGCAAGGTAATGCATCTGGGAAACAAAAACCCAGGGGAAGAGTACACAATGTGGGGTGAGTTAACAACAATAACAAAAATTGAAAGAGACCTAGAAGTAATTATATCAGATGACCTAAAGGTGGGCGAGCAATGAGAGAAGGCAGTAAGGAGGACTGGGGGGATACTGGGATGCATAGGGAGTGGCATTAACAGTAGAAAACAGGAAGTTGTTAACCCTCTCTACAGACAGTTAGTGAGACCCCATCTGGAGTACTGCGTGAAATTCTGGAGACCCCATCTCCGCAAAGACATAGACAGAGTGGAGGCTGTTCAGAGGAGGGCATCCAAAATGGTGCAAGGTCTGCACCAGAAGACATAGGAGGAGAGAATAAAGCAGCTTAATATGTATACCCTTGAGGAAAGGAGGGGGGGGGACATGATAGAAACTTTCAAGTATCTCACGGGAATTAACAAGGTAGAAGAGGGTAGTATCTTTCAGAAGAAGAAATGTGCAAGAACAAGGGGGCACAATTTGAAGATAGAGGGGGGACGGCTCAGAGGTAATGTTAGAAAGTATTTTTTCACAGAGAGAGTTGTGGATTCATGGAACAGCCTTCCTGAAGAGGTTGTGGAATCAGAAACAGTGGGAGAATTCAAGAATGCATGGGACAGGCATAAGGTAATTCTAGTGGAGGGCAGGAGGAAGTAAGCTGTTGATTAACTAGAATCTGTAGCTTATCCATCGGGTAGGGAAATGGGCAGACTGGGTGGGCCAAGCGGTCCTTATCTGCCATCAAATTCTATGTTTCTATGTTTCTATAAGAGCTAGAAATAATATTAGCAAATGCTGTGCACACTGATTTGAAGAGAAAGGTATGCCAAGGATTAGACAAAAAACATTTTTATAAGCAATTCCATTTAGGAATTTTTCCCCTAATTTTGATGCATGGTATACAGCTTTAATGTATGCTTTCCAAAAGAAATAAGTGGTCTACCTGCTCCTCTAAAGGTTGTTAGGGCCACTTTAAAAGATAGCAGTGATTCCATGGAATGTTTTCCCTTAATCTCCATCTGTTAAGTACAGAATGTCAAAAGGCTGTCTTTGTGAATACAAATGTCATGCACATGGCATACATAAACATAATGCAGACAGATGGAGTCAATTCTCCATTCATGCCAGTAATAAAAGTGCAGAAAGAATTGAGCACATTCCACTGAATTGTACAAATAAAGAGAATCATGTAAAAATGGAGAAGGGAGAAAAGAAAATTGCAAACAAAAGCTGTGAGTAGGCTGGCCACTGTAGTAGTATAGCATGTACAGTATAGCTATCTATGTCTATATCTGTATCTCTATATCTATATGTATATAGATATATATGTATATGTATCTGTATATCTATTGAATATTGAATAAAGTGCAGGGGGTGACATCTTTCAGTACAAGATCTGTATAAAGAAGAGGGGTCAAGATATGAGATTGGAGTGGGGCAGGATAAGGGGAAATGTGAGAACATTTTTCTTCACAGAGAGGGTGGTGGTTGCTTGGAATAGCCTATCCCAGGAGGTGGTGCATGCTAACACAGTGGGGGTATTCAAACATGCATGGGATAGACATAAGGGAACCCTAGATGTGGGGAAGAGAGGCAAAAGCCAATGATCATGTAGGGTCAGCTGCTACTAATGTAGGGTGGTGATGTGGGCAGACTAGGTGGGCCTAGCGGTCCTTATCTGCTGTCATCTACCTTGTTACTATATATCTATATCTATATCTATATCTATATCTATATCTATATCTATATCTATATTGATCTACAGTATCTGTCTGTCTGACTGTCTATCTATCTAGCTAGCTATCTGTCTCTATCTATATTGGATATGGTATGTGGACCTGTGTGATGGATCATTTATCTGCCCAAACCCATTTTGACCTTGGGTAACCTCACGAGTGGCATAAGCTATAAGTGATGTGACTTCAGTCAAACTGCCTGAGTATAGATAAATGATGTACTGATCACACAAGATTCCACCATGTCAGGGCACCAGCAGTAGTGTGCCCAGTCATTACAGCATCAAGCTGCAATGCCACCAACCTCTCTTTTTATGGGAGGCTGTGCCCCCAACCCCTCATCCCCCTTACTATGCATTCTAACTCTGGGATGAGGGGTGGACCTCAGGGAAGGGGCAGTGAATCCCAAAATCAGCGCCATAATGACTGGGTGCACTACCGCTGACACCCTAATGTTGTGCAAAGATCACACAAGATTCCATTGCATATTTTGTTTATGCAATAATTCAGGGCCGTGTGTGTATGTTTATCTTTAGGATGGCTTGTTTTAAAATAAAAATATTTACAGTATTCAAGTGTGTGGGCGTTTTTTCTGTTTGGGTGCCTGTGTGCTGCTGTATGATTTCTTTGCCACACTGGTTTTATGGACACAATGTCAGGACACTGCATCTATATGTAGACATCCCTGTTGTTTGGTGGAGTGAGTGGCCTTCTCAAAATTAAAGAAGAAAATGTTGGTGGTTCTTTGCAAGTGTATTGGAAGTCAGGAAAATTGAAGCACTCATATTTTTGGTATGGCTGCATTACAGAAGGAAATGTTGGTCAGTTTTGTTGCAGTGGAAACAGTGGTTTTAGTATACCGGTGACTTGCTGTCATGGACTGTTTAAATTTGCTGCCAGGTGTGTGTGGGTGTAGGAAAGTTGGTGGTGGTTAGGTGGCTGCAAGGAAGCAGAGATCAGAGAAGTCATGTCATAAAAAAGATAAACTGTTAAAAATGGTGTTTTTTGTGCAAAATCACAGGATGTGTGAGTGCTTTCAAGTGACTGCTTGGCAGCAAGGTGGGAGCTTGTGTGCTCTGTAGTAGGGTTGAGGGAATTGAAATGTAAATGTAGGACAAGAAAAAAGTAAGGACAGTGGGTGGGGGAAGCTCGAAGTGCAACAATTACTGAGATAAACACGACTGTTCAGATAAATGCATGTATACCATGAGAGTACAAATACTATACATTTGGAAGATAAAAGATGTTATTTTCACTGGAGAAATAGCTACTGTGCAAATAGCATTTTATTTGCACAGTAACTATGTTATTTGCATAGTAGCCACAACCCATGTTTTTCACAAGAGCAACACATCAAACAGTGGTGCTGTCACTGTAACTTTAACAATAAAAGTAAATGACTCAGCTTGTCATCATTAATAAAGTGGAAAAGAAAGAAAACCTGTAAACAGATAATCTATTTACATAATACATCATATTTTTACCTGCAAGAGACACACGCAAGAAAGTAGGAACTCCCATGGTATGCAGTACATTGATAGAGAGATAGACAGATAGATAGATAGATAGATAGATAGATAGATAGATAGATAGATAGATAGATAATTTTATTTATAAAGCACCCAGTTCCTGGGACTGTGAGTGCTGTACAAAACAATAATTCAAATGCCAGCAATAAAACCATACAAATAAACATATATTCATACAATAGTCATAATATAAAATCATATCAATTATCCTCCATCTTTGTCTAAGGCCCTGGAGCGCATTGCCTCAGACCAACTAGTCAAGTACCTGGAAACATACGACATTCAGTGTCCTGAGCAACATGGTTTCCGAAAAGAGCACAGTACCACCACTGCACTATTAGAATTCACAGGCTTCATCCATACCACGCTCAATCAAGGAAACTGTGTAAGGGCAGTATTCATCGACCTTACGAAAGCCTTTGATACTGTGAACCACCCACTCCTACTCAAGCAATTATCAAACATTGGGCTCTCCAATGAGGCGCTGCTCTGGTTTTCAAGCTACCTTGGGGATAGGGTCCAGCGGGTTAGGATTGCCGGCATCACCTCGTAAGAAAAGCCAGTCCTTTCATGGGTCCCACAGGGGTCCATCCTGGGGCCACTACTCTTCAGCCTCTTCCTCAACAACCTTCCCAGTGTCTGCCACTAGAAATTACTGCTTTACACCGATGACGCAGTCATGTTCACCAACCACGAAAAAGCAGAGCTCCTTGAGAAACAATTACAGCTTGAATTCATGCGCATCGAAGAATGGTTCAAGTCACACAAACTGGTCATGAACTACAGCAAAACAAAGGTTATGACTTTCTACAATGCCAGGAGCAAGTACAAATCCCGTGACCTCACCATCCTAAACCAAACAGGGACCTTACTTGAACACGTTCCTGATTTTAAATACCTAGGTGTCACATTGGACAGCTCACTCTCCTACCATCGGCACATAGAGTCTGTCGCCAAAGCCACCAACATCCGTATAGGCCTACTCTACAGGCACAAACACTGCATGACTCCTGACACTCTCCGATTGGCTATCAACAGCTCTGTCACCTCCATCATTGATTACGGGCTAGCAATTTATGGCTCTGCCTCCGCCTCTGCCCTCCGCAGAATTACAGTTGCACTCAACAAAGCATGCAGGCTGCTAACTGGGGCTGACCGACTTACACACACTTGTGACCTGTACACTCGGGCAGAATGGCTTCCTCTCATCAGCTGGATACAGTATCAAACCTGCCTCTTAGCCAAAAAAGTCCTCCTCGGGGTCATGCCCCAGGGCATTGAAAAGCTCCTCATTGACCACTATGGCACCCAGTGAACTAGAAGTTCACAACAACTAACCTTCCTTGTCCCCAGATGCCGGACTACCATGGGCCAGAGGGCCTTTGCCCACAGAGCACCACAGTGGTACAATACTTTCAACAAAGAAACTCTTACTGCTACTGCTCTTGGCCCTTTTAAGAGACAACTCCAACTTCATCTAATTTCAACTAGTCGTTGTGACTGCCTCGCCTAATCAGGGGCCCACTGCTCACTGCCCTCCACTTCAGTCTTGACAGCTACCTCTCCCTACCTTGCCCCCTCCTACCGGCCTACCCCCTTGCCCCCTCTCTCTTTCCTTCCCCCAGGCATTTCCTGACTTTTATCCCTCCCCTCCCTCCCTTAAGAGCTCTTACCTCACCATCTACCCTCCGAAAATGGCCTTCCTGCCTGCATACCCCTTCCTCTCACCTGCAGTGCTTATTTCTAAGATTGCCCTTGGCTGGTATGTCATGCTACCTAACATTTGGCACATTTTGAAATAATGGAATTTCCTAAACCTCATTCTCTTACTTCTTTTTATTGTGTAAGTATGTATTATTATGTTGACCTTTGTATGTATGTATACCCCCATTCCTTTGACGTGGAACCTTTGTAAACGAGCAGTTCCTGCTCAAAGGTATTTGTAATCCTAGATTTCAATAAAATAAAAAAAATAAAAATAATCAAAAATCTGAGAAAGCCTGTTTGAACAGACGCCTTTTAAGCCCTTTTTAAAAGGCTTCTACTGAGGGGGTCCTCCTTAAATACTCTGGTAAGAAGTTCCACAGGGTACATGCAGCAACCACAAATGCACTGTCTCCAGAATACTGCAGCCTTACCCTGGGAACCCTAAGGAGGCCTCCCTTGGCAGAACGGAGTGCCTGAGATAGATGGTAAGGAACCAGGAGATCTTGCAGGTATACAGGACCCCTTCCATGTAGGGTCTTATAGGTAAGGAGCCCTATTTTGAAGGCAGTCCTCCACCTGCCCAGCAGCCAGTGCAGCCCGCAGAGGACCAGGGTAATAATTTCACACCTTCTTACCCCAGTCAGAAGTCTTGCCGCCATGTTCTGCACTAGCTGTAGCCTGTGGAGGTTATCTCCAGATAACCCAAGGTACAGGGCATTACAGTAGCCCAGCATAGAAGTGATGAATGCATGCACCAGTGTGGTCAGGTCCTCTGGAAGGATCAGGGCACTGACTCAGGCAATGTTCCTAAGATGGTAAAATCCATTCTTGACCATAGCCGACACCTGAGTCTCAAGCATCAGGCCATCATCTAGGATCATGCCCAAATCTTTCACCTGTCTAGAAGGGACATGGGGAACACCCCCCCAATACTAGATTGGGGTGCACCACCCATGATGACCCGGATCCACTACCAGTAGCTTAGTCTTGTCTGGACTGAGTTTAAGCCAGTTTTGAGTCATCCATTACTGGATTTCCTCAAAGCAGTTGTTAAAAACAGAGTCTGACACCTGAGCATTGGTTGCATAGGACAGGTACAGCTGTGTAGCATCTGCATAACAGTGAAACCCCAGCCCGTACCACCTGATAAAGTCTCCTAATGGTAGCATATACACCGTGAACAACAAGGGTGACAAGACTGAACCTTGCAGAACTCCATAGTTCAGAGGCTTCTGGCTAGATGAGAAGATTCCCATTTTCACCCTTTGCACTCTGCCTGTCAGGTATGACCTAAACCAGCTGATTACAATACCAGATATACCACACCAAAACTGCAGGCTGTCAAGTAGCACCTTGTGGTCCACAGTGTCAAACGCCGCAGAGAGGTCTAGGAGAACCAAAATGGTATGGGCTCTCCTATTCCTCACCATCAGGAGATCATTCAGCACCATTATTAGGGCCATCTCCATGCTATGCCTCACCCGGAATCCAGACTGGAAAGGCTTATAGGTAGAGGAAGACGTGAGATGTCTCCCAAGCTGCAGGACCATCACCTTTTCTATAACCTTTCCTAAAAATGGAAGGTTTGAGACCAGTCTGTATTTGCTGAGGCCATTCAGGTCCAAAGAGGGCTTCTTCAGAAGGGGTCTAACCACAGGCCTTCTCAAGGACAATGGAAAGACCCCACTCCTCAAGGAACTCCAGACAATCTCAGCAACCACAGGTCCAATTAGGTCCACACATCCAACCAGAAGGTGATTTGGACCTGAGTGCAGATCACGCTGTGTAGGTCATAGCTTTGAGATAATCCCCACCACCTCCTCCACCCCAACCAGCTCAAACTCTTCCCAGACAGAAGTGTTTTGGCACAATTCAGGCTGAACACTGCATCCCTTTCGAGAGATACTCAAGGAGACCTCAGTCCTGATGGTCGACACCTTGTCGGTAAAGAACAGAGCCAGCTCCTCACACCTAGTGCTTGAACCCATTCCCCCAACATGGAGACAGGTCAGATGTAAAAGCCTGCCTACCATGTGGAAGAGTAGGGCTCATTTTCTCCTCACCACAGCAATCTCCCTAGACAGAAATTCCACCTTTTTCCTGGAGATTGCCACCTGATAGTCAGCATAATGTGACTTCAGGACCAATTTGTCCACCACTGAGTCAGATCTCCACCAGCATCTCTCTAACCTCCGACCCTTAAACTTTAAGCTCTGGAGATCCTCATCAAAGCAAGGAGGTCTCTGGAGAGTAGATAAGAGCTGACACAAATGGGCATGATTGAGTCGAAGGCCATAGTAACAGCCTCATTATAGGCCACCACTGCTTCCTCGGGCCAAGTCGCACAAGCTGCCACAACACTCGATAGGTCCAATACCAAAGACAGTCCCTACTAGGTAACTCCTTTTAATGAGCAATACCAGACCATATCCAAAGGGGCACAACCAGTTGGGGGGGCCCTAAACTTGAACCCCATGGTGTTATGATCTGATAAAACCACCAGATCAATACGGAGGTCAAATATATCACAACCTGCAGAAAAATACATGTCTAGTGTGTGGCCACCTGTGTGAGTTGCTGATGACACATTCTGTATTAGGCCCAGATCCTCCATACTCCTAAGGAAATCATTCCCAAATTTCGAGAGACCATCATCAACTCAAACATTGAAATCCCCCAGAATCAACCATCTGCAGGATTCCAACATTAGGCCAGTGACAAGCTCTTCAAGTTCTCTCAAGAAGTCCTCACCCATCCCCAGGGGATGATAGAGTAGGAGGATTCTGAAGCCCACCCCATGCCACCTCAGGTAGCCACACACTCAAAGGACCGTGTTTAACCTACAAATAACACCATGAGGTTCAGGTTAGATCTAAACAAATGGACACCCCCACCCCTGTTATCCTCCCTCAGGGTGTGTATCACAGAGTATCTGGATGGCACTGCCACCTCCAGAATAGGGGCAGCATTCTGGTCCAAGCAGGTCTCTGTGATGCAAGTGAGGTCGACTGAGGAACTCAAGTCTGCTATTATAGCAGGCTTGTTCCTCATCAACCTGGCATTGCATAACACAACCCGAGTAAGATGAAGTGTGGCAGCCGACCCAGTCACCTGCCCATTCCATAAGGTGGAGTCCTTGGGTATGGGAATTAAGCATGGCTACCCCCTCTCAAATTCCCATTTCACCCCTGCATCTCCTTGGTTCCACCACCTGAATCTGAGATAACCTGGCAGCCACTCTGGTATGACTCCTACTGGGACACTTCCCCTGAGCTATCCCCAAGGCCCTACACCTCCTGTAGATCTCTGCTGGAAGTACTAGAAGCTCAAAGGGACATAGGTCCTGGAGAAATTCACCTGAATATCTACGCCTTGAAGATTTCTGTCCCAAACACATTTCCTAAAAACTCACTATGGTAACCAAGACCACACCACCCACTTTCCCCAACCAACCCCAAAATAAACCCTCAACAAAAACACAACCCTCCCAAATTCCACCCTCCATCACCCTTCACAACAAAACTCACAACATACACCAATCACACTACATTCACCCCCCGTTGCTCCCCCAATCACTCATCAAGCAAACTTTTTAATTAGTTACTAAATATGCAACTAGCAACAGTTAAGATTCTCTCTTTCCCTCTTAATAATTCTATTATAGTAGTTCCAGAGTTCCAAATGCAATCAGTCTTCAGAAGCACTAACTCCACCATGAAATTTGAAAATGCTGGAGGGTAAGCTCTCACCATTACCCTCACAGATTGTCCATCTTTTGTAGCACTCTCACTGCCACTATATTGTCATTTAAATGCAAATTCAAATGTCAGTGGTGGCAGTCCCTCTGTGCAGTCCCACCTGCCACCCTCGTAACATAGTCCTGCTGTAATTTGAACAAAATCCCTCCCACTCCCTCCTTCCCTCTGTGCAGTCCCACATGCCACCCTAGTACCCCAGCCCCCTTTGTGAGGAAACATAAATCTCTCCCACTCACTCCCTCTGTGCAGTCCCACCCACCACCCTCACAACAAAGTCCCACTATCATTTGAACAAAATCCCTCCCACTCCCTCCCTTTGTGCAGTCCCACCAACCACCCTCATACCCTGGTCCTGCTGTCAGGAAGTCAGCACTGTGGGACAGAAATCCCTGTAAATAAGAAGAACATCCCATTGCATTTTCTTTTTAACCTGTAAATAAGAAAACAGTCCATCTTCATCTCCCCGTCCCCCTCCCCCATCCCCAGCCTCCCTCTATGCACCCACCTCCCGGCACCCCCCACCCATACTTACCCTCAGGAGGTCGGGAGCCACACTCTTCTCTCCACCAGGAGACATCTGTACTGTCGGGTAAGCACTTTATGATGGGACTGAATACGAGTTAGGAGGAAGGACACCAAGGGATATATCAAATAACTGTTTTATTTATAATGTTTGCAGAGATTGGTGTTGTTGTGCTGATACACGTATTAACCATACCACTGAATTTCCAGCCTTTTAAAGATGTAATAAAAACCCTAACTGGTTTTGTAAAACAGAGTTTTTTGCACTGAATATATTATAGTGGCGTGGTTGTGCCACTATAGTTAGGGTTCAGTGGTCACTTACATACTAAAGTCAAATGTTTGCATGTTAATAACTTTGGACTCATTTAACATATTTGCCTGAAATGTGAAATGATTAGCCAAATTTCATTTCAGTCGGACTTGTAGTCTTTGTGTACGAAAACTCTGACAAATGCAAAATTATCCGTTTTTGGAGGCAGCTCTTGGGATTTTGGACGTGGCCCTGCATGGCTGGCATGTGGTGTGCCACTCTGCAAGATAGCTCATTTGAAAGAGAGTTGGTGGCTGAACGTGCTTCTTTTTGTTTGGTGAAAAACTATTAAGGCATTCAAAAGTTATGCCACTTTACGTTCCCATTATAACTCAAAAGGAAAATGTATATGTATGTTTTGCGAACAAAGAATGGGGTTCTGGCCTTCTCAACCCACCTGGGGATCAAAGAATTTGTAGCCTCGCAGTTCAAGAATCTTTGTCCCCGATAATTTTCAAACGTCTTTGATCATGAGGTCCACCATCTTGTTTTTTAATTTCCAATCAGAAAAACACAAATATCTCAGCTCAGGGGTCACTTCTGAAGTAAAACTTGGATGGGTTTTACTCAGGGGCTCTGATCTATCTAGCTATGCCTTTGGTTCCATCCAAATCAGTCAAAAAGTAGAGTTATAAGCTTCTAAAATCTTAATTGGTGGCTCGCTAACAATCTTTGTTTGTGAGCCTGTAAATTCTTTGATCGTGAGATTTTTTGATCGCGATCTTGCATCGTGACCTAAAGACACTAATATCTCTGCTCAGGAGTGGGTTAGGGACAGAAATGAGGGTCAGTTTTGCTCAAGAGACTCCGTTCTATCGAGGCATGCCATTGGTTCGGTTCAAAGCAGTGAAAAATTCGCATTTCACCATTGTTCGCGAGCCTGCAAATTCTTTGATGGTGAGATTCTTTGATTGCAATCGTGCATCGTGAGGGAGGGACAAGATAGCCCAATGTAAAAATCTATTTTCTCAGCCAAGGGGTGTTCTAGAAAGTCAAATGAGGGTGGATTTTACTCAGGCGGCTTCATTCTTTATGACCATGGTGGTGGTTTACTGCAGTTCCTTCAATTTTTTGATTTATAACATTTTTAATTCTTTGTTCGTGAGCCTGCAAATTCTTTGATTGTGAGCCTGCAAATTCTTTGATCGTGAGATTCTTTGATAGCCACTTTTGATCGCGAGGGAAGGACAAGATGGCCAGATTTTTTATAATGGAATAGATAGGGAAATTTTACTAATCTTTAACATTGAATATTTCGGAAATGGTTTGGTCTTTTTACTTGAAATCTGGAGGGTGTTTACGGCATGTCTTGTAGATGTGAATTATAGTGTTTACGTGTTGGAGAAAAATATTTTTGCAGAGATATTGCGTGATGCACTTTACGTGTTGCGGACAGTGTTTTGCTTGTGGTGGTGGCTTGAAATTGATAGAATACCTAGCATTAGTGTCATGGACGTAGTTTTCAGTCATTGTGTGTGTTAAATGTCAACAGGTGCGGAACTGTGCCAGTCTGATGTATGAACATTTCATATGTTAAAATGTTATATCTCGGACACGGTTTGGTCTTTTCACTTGAAATTTGGAGGGTGTTGACATCATGTCCTGTGGATGTAAATTATAGTGTTTCCATGTCAGAAAATATTTTTTTAGTGGAGATATAGCATGGCATAGTTTCCCAGGTGCATTACCTTGCACTTCTTTGAATTGAATCTGAGCTGCCATACATCTGACCATTCCTCCAACCTTGCCAAGTCCCTTCTCATCCTTTCCACTCCATGTTGTGTATCAACCCTGTTGCAGATCTTTGTGTCATCTGCAAAGAGGCATACTTTTCCTTCCAGTTCCTCTGCAATGTCACTTATAAAGACATTAAAAAGGACCGGTCGTAGTACTGAACTCTGCAGTACCCCACTAGTAACCCTCCTTTCTTCACTGTGGACTCCATTTACTACTACCCATTGTGTCCTGTTGTCTAGCCAATTTTTTTATCCAGGATACCACCTTGGGACCCATTCCAAGGCTGGATAACTTGTGTATTAATCTTTTGTGTATGACTGAATCAAATGCCTTGCTAAAATCTAGGTAGGCCATGTCCACAGCCCATCCCTGGTCTACTACTTTGGTCACCCAGTCAAAGAAATCTATTAGATTCATCTGATATGACCTTCCCATTGTGAATCCATGATGCCTTGGGTCCTGTGCCCCTCTGGCCTCTAGGTACTCGACAATTCTTTCCTTCAGAAGTGATTCCATCATTTTCCCTATCACTGAGGTTAAACTAACAGGTCTGTAGTTTCCTGCTTCTGCCCTGCTCCCACTTTTGTGAAGGGGAATCACATCTGCCCTCCTCCAGTCCTCAGGTACCACCCCATCCTCGTATGATTTTGTAAAGAGAGTAGTCAGCGGTGTCACTAGTTCTACCCTTAGTTCCTTTAGAATTCTTGGGTAAATCCCATCAGGCACCATTGCTTTGTCCACCTTCAATTTTATTAGTTCTTTCAGAACCCTTTCTTCTGTAAATGGACTGATATAGACCCCCATCTTCAGAGTGTTTCTCTTGTTTGGTTTAGGTACCTCCCCCTCCTCTTCCTTTGTGAATACTGAGCAGAAATTTTCATTCAGTATCCCTGCTTTTTCACTGTCACCCGTTACACACATTCCTTCCCGTTTATTAAGCCTCAGTATCCCTCCTTTGGTCTTTCTTCACTCCCTAATGTACCTATAAAAGGTCTTAGCCCCTTCTTAACAGAGTTGGCTATCCTTTCCTCAGTTCGGGCCTTTGCTATTCTGACTGCCTTCCCAGTCTCTTTCTGCTTTAACTGATAAAGTTCCCTGTCCTTGCTTCTTCTGTGTTTCCTTATATTTCCTGAATGCTATCCTTTTCTCCTTAACCTTCTCTGCCACCTCATTTGAGAACCATAACATTTTTTTCCTTAATTTTGTTTTGTTGATTTGCTTTACACAAAGGCTTGTTGCCTCTGTGATGGCTGTTTTGATTACTCCTCATTGTTCCTCCACCCCTCTTTCTTGCCTGTTTGCTAGTGCTTTTCTGAGGCACTCTCTCCTTTTCCCAAAGTCAGCCCTCCTAAAGTCCAATACTCTTGCTTTTGTATGGCTTGATTGTATGTCTGTGTTTATTGTGAACCACACTGTTTGGTGGAAGCTTGTTCCCAGATGGCTACCCACTTCTAAATCTGAGATTCTTTCTCCATCCCCATTTGAGAGTACCAGGTCTAAGACTGCTCCCTCCCAAGTGGGTTCCAATACTAGCTGTCTGAGGCATGCCCCCCGTAGGGCATCAAGAACGACCATGCTCTTTGATGTGCCAGCAGCAAAGGTGCTCCAGTTAACATCTGGCATATTCAGGTCCCCCATCAACAATAGCTCCCCTTTTTCTGCCATTCTAAGAAAGCTTTCTATCATTTCCTTGTCCATTCCCTTCCCCTGAGATGGGAGTCTGTATGCAACCCCCATGCGGACTGTGATGCCATTTCCTGTCTCCAGGGTGACCCAGAGTGCCTCATCTGCTCCCTGTTTACTCTTTAGTTCTGTTGCTTTGATCTCTTCTTTTATATAGAGAGCTACTCCTCCTCCTCCTCCGCTTTTACCCTCCCTGTCCTTCCTGTAGATTGTGTATCCTGGTATGTTGACATCCCAGTCATGGTTCTCTGTGTACCATGTTTCTGTGACTGCCACAATATCCAGGCAACCCTCTTCCATTAAGGCCACTAGTTCAGGGAGCTTGTTACACAGACTATGGGCATTGGTACTCATCACCTCCACTTTTTGATGGCCTTACCCCTTTTAGCCCCATTCCTGTCCTTACTGGCTTTGCCTTTTTTTACATTTACCTCTGTCCTTCTTCCTAATGACTTCTCTACCTTAGTGTTTACTTCACTAATTACCATGTTTTGTGGGGGGAGGCTGGGATTTCCCTGCTCCTTTTCACTACCTTCCCCCTTGGCTAGTTTAAATGCTTGCCAATGAAGCATTTAAACCGCTCACCTAGGATCCTGGTTCTGCCATGGACAGATACAGACCATTGCAGCAGTATAGGTCTGCATCCCTCCAGGTGGCTCCCCAGTCCCCAGTGAAGCAAACAACCTTAGCTCCACACCAGTTTTTCAACCATTTATTGAATTCCTTGCTGAGGAATACCCTAGCATCACCCTTAATAGACAGGCAGCACCTCCGAGAAGGTTACTGTATGCACTACTTGTCTAAGGCCCCTCCCCAACTCTACAAACTTCTTTTGCACTGCTCTGATCCCATTCCCAGCCAGGTCATTTGTCCCTAGGTGGACAATGACATCCAGCTCCCTCCCTCATGCAGCTGCTCCCATGACCCTGAGGATTCGCTTCCTGTCCCTCCAAGCAGTGGCGCCAGGCAGGCACCTTACCTCCCTCTCCCCTCTCCCCTTACTTCCCCATGTCTACCCCCCTAATGATTGAGTCCCCCACCAGGAGTTGTTTCCTTCCCCTGTGTTGTCCCATGCCACCCTCCTGTGGGTCTCCTTTGTGAAGGTTCCCAGCATCCTCCTTGGTCTCCACTGCAGGTGCCTCCATAGAGGAACCACTATCCACCAGAAGAGTGAATGAATTGTGGAGAGATACAGCTGGAGGGATGCAACTCTGCTCCACCACCATCTCCTTCTCTGAACCCACCCTGGTCCAACCTCTCCTTTTTCTTGGCAACCTCTGAGGTAGTGGCATTGGCCCTGGTGGTCCCTGGGTGGGGGAGAAGGTTTCACGAATCCTAGCCAGGTCAGCCTAGAGACGGGCAACTTCCTCCCTTAGACCAGAAAGGTGCCTGAAAATAAGGCAGTATCACAGTCTCAAGAATGTCGCCTGGAACACTACTGCCCCACAGCCATTGCACTGCACCACTCCTATCATGTCTTATTTTGTGTCCTCTCTCCTGTTTCTCTGTATGCTTATTCTCTCCTCTCCTTACAACTCTCACCCTTCCTGTTCTCGGTCAGCAACTTCCTATATTCTTCAGTAGCCTCCTTCTTCTTTGCTCAGTGTCAGACCACCACCAGCTGTGGGGAGAGTGAGCTACTTTTTTCCTTTAGGGTTGACAAAACCAATATTTCTCTATGATACTTCCCTTCCTACTGCGAAACAGGAAGTTCCTGTTGACAGTCAAATCCAGTGGTTATAAAAGTAGAACTGGCTTAGGTGGGTGGGTGGGTGGAGGGTGGGATGGAGGGCAATTAGTAAGAAAAAGGCTAGCAACAGGAAGTTGTAATTTGAGTCACCTGCTTTTATAGTGTCTAAGTCACACCCCCAATTAAGCTCTCTCTCCTCCTACTGGTTTAGCAAAGTAAGTTGATACAGTACCCTTCACAGCACTGAACACACACTGACTTTCTTTCTTTTCTTTCTTTTTTTAACCCTAAATAAGACCCCTTCTACTTCTAATAAAGTATCTGTCTTGCTTAATCTCAACAGACATTGACTCCTGCTGAGATATAAGTGTTAAATTAATAAGAAAATGTAGCTTCTTTTAGTTAGCTGCTTTCTGCTCTACAAGCAAGGCTATCAACAGTCCCTCTGCAATGTCATCTATAAAGACAATAAAGAGGACTGGTCCCAGTACTGAACCCTTTGGTACCCCACTAGTAACCCCCTTTCTGCAGAGTGGACTCCATTTACCAAAACCCTCTGTGTCCTGTTGTTCAGCCAACTTTTTACCCAGACTACAACCCTGGGACCCACTCTCAGGCTGGCTAACTTGTTTGTTAATCTTTTGTTTGGGACTGTGTCAAATGCCTTGTTAAAGTCTAGGTAGGCCATGTACAGAGCTCCTCCCTGGTCTACAACTTTGATCACCCAGTCAAATAAATTGATTATATTTATCTGATATGACCTTCCCACTGTGAATCCATGCTGCCTTGGGTCCTGTGCCCCACTGGCATCTAGGTACTCAACAGTTCTTTCCTTCAGAAGTGATTCCATCATTTTCCCTACCTCTGAGGTCAAACTAACAGATCTGTAGTTTCCTGCCTTTGTCTAGCTCCCACTTTTGTGAAGGGGAATCACATCCACCCTCCTCCAGTCCTCAGGTACCAAACACCATCCTCCCATGATTTGTTAAAAAGATTACTCAATTGTGTCACTAGTTCTTCCCTTAGTTCTTTCAGAATTCTGAGGTGAATCCCATCAGGTCACATTGCTTTGTCCACCATCAGTTTAAGGAGTTCTTTAAGGACCCTTTCTTCTGTAAATGGAGTGGTATCAACCCCACTATCCAGTGTGCTTCTATTGTTTGGTTTAGGTACCTCCCCCCTCCTCTTCTTTTGTGAATACTGAGCAGAAGTATTTGTTTTGTACCCCTGCTGTTTCACTGTCATCCGAAGCCCACCCACTCTTCCCTTTATTAAGCATCACTATCCTGTCATTGGGCTTTGTTCACTCCCTAGTGTACCTATAAAAGGTTTTATCCTCCATCTTAACTGATTTGGCCATCATTTCCTCAGTTTGGGACTTTGCTATTCTGACTGCCTTCCCTGCTTCCTTCTGCTTTAACTGGTACAGTTCTCTGTCCTAATCCTCCTGTGCTTTCTTATACTTCCTGCATGCTTCCTTTTTCTCCCTAACCTTCCCTGCCACCTCTTATAAGAACCATAGTGTTTTTTTTCCTTCATTTTGTTTTGTTGATTTGCTTCACACAAAAGTTTGCTACCTCTGTGATGGCTGTTTTGATTTTCCCCCATTATTCCTCCACTTCTCTTTCTTGCACATTTGCTAGTGCTTTTCTGAGGTACTCTCACATTTTCCCAAAGTCAGCCCTCCTAAAGTCTAATACCCCTGCTTTTGTATGATTGGACTCTATGGCTGTATTTATCATGAATCACACTGTTTGGTGGTCACTTGTTCCCAGATGGCTACCCACTTCTAAATTTGAGATCCTCTCTCTATCCCCATTTGAAAGAACCAGGTCTAACATTGCTCCCTCCCATGTAGGTTCCAACATTAGCTGTCTGAGGCATGCCCCTGTAGGGCATTGAGAATGACCCTGCTCTTGGATGTGGCTGCAGCAAATGAGCTCCATTTAACATCTGGCATATTCAGGACCCCCATTAACAATATCTCCCATTTTTCTGCCATTCTAAGGATGCCTTCTATCATTTCCTTGTCCATTGCTTCCTCCTGAGATGTGGATCTGTATACATCCCACAGTGCATCCCTTTCTCCCTGTTTACCCTTTAGTTCTGCTGCTTTAATCTCTTCCTTTAAGTAGAAAGTTACTCCTCCTCCTCCTCTTTTAACCTCCCTTTCCCCTTCTGTAGATTGTGTACCCTGGTATGTTGACATCCCAGTCATGGTTCTCTGTGTACCATGTTTCTGAGACTGCCACGAAATCCATGCAACCCTCTTCCATCAAGGTCACTGGTTAAGGGAGCTTGTTACCCAGACTATGGGCATTGGTACTTATCGCCCTCCATTTTTAATGGCCTTACCTCTTTTTGCCCCATCCCTGTCTTTACTGCCTTTGCCTTTTTCTCCATTTGTCCCTGTCCTGCTCCCTATTTATCTCTCTACCATGGTGTTTACCTCACTAACTATGCTGTTTTGTGGGGGGAGGCTTGGATTTCCCTGCTTCTTTTCAGTGTCTCCCCCTTGCTTAGTTTAAATGCTTGCCAATGAAGCATTTAAACCTATCACCTAGGATCCTGGTTCCCCTCCTGGACAGATGCAGACCATCATGCTAGTGTAGGTCTGTATCCCTCCAGGTGGACTCCCAGTCCTCAATGAAGCCAAAACCCTGAGCTCCACACCAGTTTTTCAACTGATGATTGAATCCCATGGTGTGGAGTACCCTAGCCTCACCCTTACCATAGACAGGCAGACCTCCAAAAGGGTTAATGTACTCCTCATAAAAAATCAGTGACAGACCCAACTCTGGATTTTAAATTTGCATTTGATGAAACAGTGCAAGATGCTTTTGAGTGAGGAATCATAACCAAGAACATTAGAGAGTTTCTGATTGTTAAGCATCCAGTAAAAGCTACTTTTTACACAATTCCCAAAATACATAAAAATGTGGAAACACGACCTGGCCACCCTACAGTTAGCAGCATTGGTTCAATAACAGAACATTTATCAAAGTTTGTGGACAGATACCTTAAACCTTGTGTGGAGAAGTTACCATCTTTTATATAGGACACTAAGCATCTTTTAAATATTTGTGAAACCATCAAAATGGAGAATGACATTTTATTTGTGACATTGGACACAGACTCATTATACACCAATGTCCCCCATGAGGTATCACTGGGTGCAGTTGCCACCTTTCTGAATTCTGAGGACACCCCTAAAGACATTCCAGTGGTGTTGATTTTAAAACTGTTGGAATTTGTGCTTAAAAATAATTATTTTGTATTTAATAAAGACATTTTTTACAGATAATGGGGACAGCTATGGAGGCCACATATTCCCCCTTGGTTGCATATCATTTTATAGGAATGTGGGAAAAGAACATCATATATCACCATAACAACCCCTTTAGAAACAAAATATTCTGTTGTGGTTGTTATATAGATGATATATTACTGTTATGGAGAGGTAACAAAGAATAACTAGGAGGTTTTATTGATTATTTACACAGTAATAATGAATACTTAAGGTTTAGCTATACCAGCAGTGAGTTAGAAGTGAATTATTTGGATGTCACATTAAGGAAAAATCATGATGGAGGGATTGACACAAGGCTGTATAGGAAGCCAGTGGATGGCAATGCTTTGTTGATTTCTTCAAGTTGCCATCCATCTTATGTCTGGTGTAACATCCCTAAAGGTCAGTTCCTCAGGACCCACCATAACTGTAACACAGAGGAGGTGTTTCAGCAGGAAGTGCAGTCCTGGAGGAATGGCTAAGTGAAAGAGGCTATAGCATGAGTAACACTGAGGCAGCATGAGCTGTAGCAGAAAAGAGCAATAGAGAGAGTTTGCTGTTACCCAAGACAAATGATATAGATATAAGTAAGAATATAAGGTTTAACAATGTCACTAAATAGTACAAAATATAATTGATAAGCACTGGCATGTTTTGGGGAGTGAACCAGCTTTTAAAGACATAGTGAAAGTGGCTCCAAGAATGTCTTTTAGAAAAGCTCCTACTTTGAAGGATAGATTGGTAAACAGTCATTTTTATTGAGAAATACATGTGGACTTGGTTAGATGACAAGAAAGGGTGTTTTAGATGCAAAAAATGTCTTTACTGTGAAAAAGTAAGAAGCTGTAGCATTTTTTCAAGCAAAAATGTAAAAAAAGAGTTTGAGATTAGGCAATTTGCAACATGCAATGCAAGTGGGGTTGTGCATTTGACACTGTGTTCCTGTAATGTATTTTACATTGGAAAAACAAAACACCCCTTTAAACAAAGGTTGGGTGAGCATATGCTGACAGTAGAAAGAAATGAACCACTATATGCAGCAGCAGTGCATCTAAATTCAGTGACAGTAAGGGACAACCAAAATATGATGTTTGCCATACTCAACAAAATTAGTAGAAACCCAAGGGGAAGGAACTTTGAGAATTTGTTATTAAAAAGAGACAGTTACTGGATTATAAAATTGAAGGCTACTAAAGGTTTGGGTTTAAATGCAGGATTGAATTTGAGACCATGTTTAGAACAAAGATAATATTTGCACTTATATTTGATGGTATGCTGATTTGTATAATTCCTCCAATGATGTAATTGACATGTTTTGAATTTTATATGTATCTAAGATCTGACCTCCCCCCCCCCCGTCCTTTGTTTGCCTTCCAATTTTGTAGCTTAATTGCTGTTTTAATATTGGTGATGGTGTTGTTGAGAGCATGTTTTTAGTGCCACATAATTAAGTAATTGATGGTTAAAGGCTTTTAACATGTGATGATTTTGCACCAATGAAATGGTGTAATTTATTTGTGATGGTAGTGTTCATTAAGTATTTAACTGTGGTTTGTTAGTATGGCACATTAGCTTTTGAGTAAGGAACCAGTAGGTTCAGAAATGCATCAAGCATCTGCCAATATGGTTATTTTATTCTCTCAATAAAGAACTAGAAACTTTACCTGGTGGCGTCAAATATATATGTTGGTGTTGTGCCCGAATTGTTGACATGTATTTTTATTCTACATTTGAGCATATTATAATAAAACATTTAATTATGATTGCACTTGATAGTCACTATAATCCATGAATAAACATTAAAATCTAAAGTTTCTTTCCTTTAGCAGATGATGAACCTGTAAAATAGTGGGAAAAAATCTTACAGCATAAACCATTCTTCCTAACTGCTCTTTCTTTGTTTGTTTTTTCACTTTTCTCCATATAATGTTCATCAACATGAAAAAAAGACATTGATTCTAACTCCGCATTTTTCACTCAGTGAACATAAATTGTCTGTTAAAATATCCTAAACTATTTTTTTAAAACTTCTCAATTGCAGACACTCCAAATGACCCTTTTCTGTCTCCACATAACACCACTTGGAATCTAAACAGGCAAGAAAAGAAACAACCTTGACATGGTACCATCAATGAAATTACCTTGTTAAAATATATGTGCTGCAAGTAGATCCTCCTCCGTCATGGCCTTTTTGTACTTTGACATGAAAGTACACCACAACCACAAATCATTCCCATCATCCAATCAAAAAGGACCCGTTATGCACACAACCAATCACAAGCAACTTCTTCTATTCACACACACTCACTAAATGGTGGAAAAATGAAACTGAACTGCAAATGGTCCCATGAACTTACACTTTTTGAAAAAGTAACAATTTTTTAAACCTTTGTCCCTATTGCATAAATTGAATATGGGGGGTGAAGAAGCCTGTGACTTTAGCGATTAAGATTGGGTGCCTACCAAAATAGCAACTCAATCACAGCACCTTAGACCACAGTAATGAGGGAAGGAGGGTGACCAGATTGGGGAGTGCACGAATATGGTGACATCCTGTTGCTACATATATACACATGTGAGGGGGAGTGAGAACGTTGCATGGGGGGATGGGAGGGAAGGATTGTGAGGGGTGGCACCGAAGTGAGCTGCTGAGCCACTCCCATGATGTGGTGGGTGGATTCACGGCTGGGGCATGAATGGTGCTGGGTTTAGGTCCAGGCATGCGTGCCTTTTGTTGTGCCTGGCCTGAAAATGTTTTTGGGAGGTTTTGCACCCTGCCAACATGCACTCCCTCGGAGTTGAAACTCCATAAGTAGGGGGGTGTGGGAGGCAGTGTGCTGGGGACTGCATCACCAAAATATTTTTTCATCGATGTTGTCATCTCCCTAATGGTGATTGGACATCTGTGATCACCATTATCACATAAACCCACAGGGAGGGAACTTTTGTGAAAAATTATTTATGTGAATTTATTTCCATTGACCACTGTAGCCATCACTCTTCCACTCTTGAGGTTACTAAGGTCAATGGCAACTCATCCACATAAACCATTTATCACACAGTTGCTTCTGCATACGCCTTATTTATCTCACAGCTCATAATTTGGCAGTGAGTTAAATGATTTATCTGCACTCATTAGTGTCCACACTTATTTTATATATATACAGTATATGTTTGTGTGTGTGTATATGTATATACTAACATACTAAGATGCCAGCAGGGTAGGTCTGAAAGTTCTATCTAGTCTGCTCGAAAATCAGCACCTGGTGGATGCATCATTTACTGCCCCCCACCTCATCCCCTATCTGGGGTGCATCTCTAGGTCTGGCATTACTCCATTTAATCTTCCCCCTATACCAGTCTCAGCCCCTTTTGAAGCCCTCCACAGCATTCAGTTTCACCAGTTCCATAGGCAGTGCATTCCATGGCCTCACCACCCTCTCTGTAAATTACTGTATCCTAGTCTCCACCCTAAGCCTCCCACCTCCCAGCCACAAGTGATGCCCCCTGGTGACCCCTGCCTCCCTCAGCTTGAAAATCATATATGTGTATATATATATATATATATATATATATATATATATATATGCATATTTATGCAATGGGGTGGACATATATTCAGTGTGAGAAATGCATTTATCTGAGTCACTGTATGTATAAATAGGGGATATGACATGGTCTGACTGAAGATATCATATTTATCTTCACGAGAGGCCAATGATATCATGATATCTCATGAGTGGCGAAGCCACGAGTGAGATATCTTGATGTCATTGGCCTCGAGTGAAGATAAATATGATATCTTCAGTCAGGCCATGTCACGTTCTGTTTATACAACTTACGTGCTGGGTCCCCATCACGACTTCCACATATGTTTTGCCCTGCGTCCCCATGACAACTCACCACATACAGTATTTAAAACAATATTCCACAGAAGTTATCAGGCAGGACCAGCAGCTTTAACTCCCATCCTCCTCTCCACTCCACTGTGGCCTGCTATAATTAGTAAAAACATAGTTATTAAAGTTATTTGGTTGATATTGCCTTTTGCCCCCCTGGGCTCACTGAGGAGTATAAGTTTTAATGGTATAAATTTGTAGCATGAGTGAGGGTTTTCACTGGGGACCAGGGAGACATTTAAAAGATGGGACACTTGTACATTGAGAAAAATCTCTGCGGGTTTTACAAATTTATGAAGTTATTAAAGCAACTTATCTGGTGGTTGTTCCTGTGATTTCTTCCTCATCTCACCATTATTTCTGACTTGCTAGATTTGAAGCGTGATGATCGGTTTCAATAGATTACATTGAGTAGGTCAGAAACCTTTAAAATAAGACAGTGTCAGTGCAAACATGTGAATCCACTGCATTTTTAGTAATGCTGTTGGTGTGTTACGAAGAAGCTGGTGACAGTAGAAAGAGAGACCAAGTCGGCAAGTCAGCAGCTTCAGAGAAGTGAATGTGACCACGAGCGAGTGTTGCTATGGTAACACTCGCTTGCGCTCACTTTCACTTGTCTGAAACTGTCGACATGCTGAGTCGTTCTCTCTCTTACCTTTGTACTTGGCAGATTGTTTTTTTTTTACAAAGCTCATGAAAATTAATAAAAACAGAGTGGATTTTTTAAATTTTGAACTGACAGTGCACTATTGTAAATGTTTCTGAGCTACTCACTGTAATGTATTGAAAGTGCTCGGTGACAGTACAAATCTGGGATAGAAGGAATGAAATTCTTTCAGCAAGAGGAGGGAAAAATGGCAGGATAATTTAATGACAATTTTAAATTGATGTCAGGTTCAGGTAATTAAAAGGCAGAGCTTTAGAACAGCTGAGTTTCCTGTGGGGACCAATAGGATTTCTTAGAGATTACGTAGAGGAGTTTAAAAGATAACAGGATGACGTATAGGAGTGTTAAGATATCATGATGACGTATAGGAACATGAAAATATCAGTGTTATCTTCACTGGCTTCTACAGATATTACTTTTTACACTGGCATTTATCCCCACACATAAGTTGTATAAATAAATTTATACATACAGTGACCATTTATACACACAGTTACTATGACACAAATCTCTTTAGAATTCATTTAGAATGTTCAGCCTCAGAAGCAGTACTAACCATATTCAAATGGAAATAACTTTAAAACGAAAAAAGATAGCATGGTACTGTGAGCACAAAAATTGTTCAGCACAAAATTCTCTACAAAATGAGTGGTGTTTCATGTATAGATACCTTATAGATTTTTTTACAATTAGCAAAAAATCAAAGAAAATGTAATTTTTTGTTCACTTTTTTGACAAACAAATGTGAATAACTTTAAAACAAAAAAATGATACCATGGTACTGTGAGCATGAAAAATGTTCAGCACAAAAGTATCTACAAAATGAGTGATGTTTCATTTATAGATACCTTTTTGTTTTTTTATAATTAGCAAAAAAAAGCATAAAATTCAATTTTCTTTTCCCTTTTTTGACAAACAAATGTAAATAACTTTAAAATGAAAAAGGTAGCATAGTACTGTGAGCATGACATTTGTTCAGCAAGAAGTATCCTACAAAATGAGTGGTGTTTCATTTAATAGCAACCACTATGCTAGGCAGACATACTCTAGGAAAGTTAACCAAAACTCCCAGAAATTGTCATTTAAAATAAAGATAAACAGTCAAAACCAAATGTTCCTGCACTGCTAGAAAGCATCCCTATTGCATAAATAAATCTACAATGGTGAGCTGTCAGATAATGATTTATCTACACAGCTGAACAAACGATAGGACACCTCACTCGGTGGCTTAGCCACTCGTGAGGTTCCCCAAGGTCAAACAGCACCTTGTGTAGATAAATCATTTATCTGACAGCTCACCTTTGTATATCCTATACATATGTATATATATATATATATATATATATATATATATATATATATATATATATATTCATTGCAAAACAATCCATTAATGCATCAGTTAGGTTTCCTATTACAGTAGCAAAAGTATGGAAATTGAGTGTTAGGTTCCACGCCTACCACCCCACCCTCCACACACACCAACAGGTGTCGGTGTGTGCCTTGGGGTCATCGGACCTAACTCTCACCCCATTCCATGTGTAAGGAAGCTGAGATGGTACAGTATAGGAGAATGGGGTGAGAGTTAGGCCCAATGACCCCATGGCACACCCCAATGCCTGTTGGTGTGTGGAGGGTGAAGGGGTGTAATGGGGTGATAGGATTGAGAACCCTAACACTGAATTTCCATACTTTTGCTGCTGTAATAGGAACCCTAACTGATGCATTAATGGAGTTTTTTGCAATGAATTTCTTTACATTTTGAAATAATATAATAGTGTCCTTATTTTACTGTGAGAGTGCAGGGTCCTATGGACCCTGTGTTCCCATCCTTCCATAGATGCACATATGTATGTAGGTGTGGAAGCACAGGACCCTCTGGGCCCTGCTCTTCCATATGTTGAAAACAGTGATCAGATTGTCAGCATAGCCATCTTATTACCCCACCTCATGTATCCCAGTACAGAGAAATTGTAAAAAGCAAGGCAAAACATAATCTTGCACAACTGCAATGCCATTCTGTGCCAAAGATGTGAAAACACATTTTGGGCAGAATGTGAAAAATGACAGCTGTATTGTTCATGAGGCATTGTGAAAAAGTGAGTATGTTGAAAATTTGGCATCAAAATATTGAAAAGTACCAAAGTTATATGTGTGTATTGAATAAATTCAATGGACACACACAACTGGGGCATTTTTAAGAATTATTTCATCAAATTTTCAGCATGGTCTTTTGGTGACACCACCTCATGAACACTGGGACTGTCATTTCGTTAATCTGTCATGAAAGATGATTTCCCATGGCATATGTGCCATTCTGCACCACAGGAGCAAAAACACATTTTGGGCAGGGTGTGAAAAATGAGAGCTGTACTGTTCATGAGGTCATGTGAAAAAATGGCAATTAGAGATGGGCAAAGTGGTCTCAATTCACTCCATGAAGTGGAACGCAGAGTGAAAGCGAATTTGCGGAGTGCTCCACAACATGAAATGGAGTACTTCACGTTATAATGGGTAATGCAAAGTCCATTGAAAACAATGACTTTGTGTTACTCCGCCTTCCCAAACCACTACTTCACCAATTCTTAAGGTGAAGTACATTGAAAACAATGTACTTCACCTCACTTTGCCTTGATTTTAAGCTCCAAAGGCTAATTTTGCAGTGTTTCATGGGATTTCAGGTCACATGGGCTCTAGATTGTTCTGCACAGCCTCAGTTTGGGGTAGTGTGTGTATGAAGCTGTAGGATACAACCTGCTCTGAGAGCTCTCTGCAATTTAAACCTTCTAAAAACTGTTAAAATAGCCTTTTTGAGTAATTTTATTTGCTGAAACTTTAGTTAATTGATTATAGGAAACCCTCCTATGTTCATATCATCGAGCATTTATTGTTTGTGTGTGGATTTTGAATGGTAATGTACAACATTCAGTATGTGTACTGAGAGATAGTGGAAGTGTGCTTTGGGGGAGGGGTGAATCTGTGGTGTAGGTAGATTAACTTGGCGAAAAAGACAGTGCTTTCTGTTTTGGTGATATTTTTCTTATATAACTGTGTTAATGTACACATAGTAATATTTTCAATAATTCTTGACATTTCTTTGCTGATTGTTGTGGTGCAGCAGTGCATAATTTTAGTTTGTTTAAAATATGTCTTTATATTACTGAAGTTTTCAATTTGCTACACATTACTTAGTGTGTGTGAGAGTATGTGTGTGACGCGTGTCATCAAATCAGACACCTTTTATTGTGCCACATAATTTCAGCAACGTGAACCTGCTACCACTGCAGCTGTGAAATGTTTGTACTTCTTTGTGGTATCTTTGTTGGTACTAGTACTAGTGACTTTTACTGCAGCAGTGCAGTACACTGCCCCCAACCGTGGCCAGCCCCAACAGGCAAAGGTATTCTTTTACAGATTTGAATTTCTGATGGTGAGCACTGGGTAGGTGTTGTGCCTTTGCATCTGCATCTCTTTAGTGTGCAGCGCAATCTTACTGTGCATTTGCATCTCTTTAGGGCCCAATCTCCATCTCTAACTTAAGTCACAGTTTTTTCTTTGGCTTCCCTTCAGAGTACTGGACAGGTGTGGTGCATAATTCCGCATGAACATTGTACTCATTAATATGCGTTCTTAAGTCAGAACCATCATCATGTGTCACTCATGATACAAATCACGTTCTTCATCATCACGGTCACAAATGCAGTGACAAATCATGATTTGCAATCACATCATGAATCACAACATTAATTTTTTTACTAGTTACTTGGATGTATTGTAAGCCTGTTTTGTAGTATCTCTCCATGCTTCACCACCCCACCATTGTACTCATTAATGAGTGTTTTTAAGTCAGGGAATTGTGTGCCACACCTCATCGGGGCCTGGGGAAGTACAGCCATAGGCATTCGCATTTCTTCATCATCATGGTCACAAATGCAGTCACAAATCATGATTTACGATCACGTCACGAATCACAACTTTAATTTTTTTTTAGTTACTTGGATGTATTGTAAGTCTGTTTTGTAGTATCGCTCCATGCTTCACCGGCCCACCATTGTACTCATTAATGAATGTTTTTAAGTTGGGGAGTTTTGTGCCACACCTCATCAGGACTCGGGGAAGTACAGCCATAGGCATTTGCATTTTTTCATCTTCACGGTCACAAATGCAGTCACAAATCATGATTTACAATTATGTCAAGAATCACAACATAAATATTTTTACTAGTTACTTAGATGTATTGTAAGCCTATTTTGCAGTATCTCTCCAGGCTTCACCATCCCACCATTGTCCCTATTAATAAGTGTTTTTAAGTCAGAGAGTTGGACAGTGTCTGCAGAACATACACAGACTGGAAAGAAGACTTCACCAATGCAGTTTAGCACAGTATACTTGCACTGCTCAGAATACATACAGAAGACAACAAAAAAAGGGCATTATTACAAGCAAGGGTTGGGGATGGTGGGGGAATACATTTTATAACACAGCAAGGAAGGTGTGGGGGGGCACATGGTGTGAGAAGAAAAAAAATAATATGGGATCCCATGGTGATCCAGCAGCAGTTCCAGCATGGACATAACTTGCAACTGATGTCCCTCTATGTGATCCAGCCACTGCTCCACAGCACTCACCCTCCCATTGTTCTCCTCAACAACACTCCAGAGAACTGCCAAGTCAGCCTGTATTACATGCAGTTCTCTGGGGTCTACACATTCTACAGGCTGATTTGCTGGTGGTGGTGGTAGGGGTGCTGGTGGAGCAGCAGGTGCTGCTGTAGCCCTACTCTTCTTAGGGATGCCACCATGCACAGATGCACCCTCTGCCACAGAACAGCCAGCAGGTGCAGGCACAGTCCGTTCTGTGGCAGCCTGCCACTCCACCTGGTGGTGATTGAGCATATGGGTGTGCTGGCCCCCAGTCCCCAGGTGAGTTCCCTGGACACCTCCACCTCATATAGGTGGCACTTGACCACACTGCTGTCCCCCCAACACAGTCAAAAAACTACCAGACAATGGAGGTGCGGGGAGGACCAGGCACAGGCAGGGGAGGGCCAGATGAACTGGCAACTGGCTGGTCATGGTGCTGAACATGGATGGGATCCACACCTGGGCCCTGGGAAACAGGCACATCCTGCTACAGAGGACCTGGTGCTGGACTTCATGGTGGTGGTGGTTCAACTGCCTCAGAGCCAGGACAGGAGGTGGTGCTGGTCCTGCTTCTGAGGGGGGAGACACTCACAAGTTTTGAAAGGTCCAACAGGAATGGGTGCCCATGCCCCACACGCATGTGCACAGTATGATGCTTACCACTACCACACTATACCAGAGCAGTCCCCGCCCTAGACATTCCCTCATCCAAGTCCATTTCTCCTACTGAGCTCCGTCAATCCAAGCAATCACTACTGACACTGTCACACAGCACACACACAGTCAAACAGACAAACAACTAACTATTTATAAAGGTAAGAAAAATAAAATTAACAAAAAGAAAAAATTAAGTAAAAAAGAGTACAGACGGAAAAGACAAAAAAAAATGTAGCTTTTGAAAAAGCAGTTGGGTCTAAATTAAAGCTTAAATCTCCTTCTCACTCTGATCTCAAAGACTCAGCAGTCACAAAACACACTCCTCTCTCTCCATCTGCACAGGAGAAAGTAAAAGTGTCTGCTTGTATGACTCACTTCCTTCCTGCCTAGCTAAAGAGCATGTGACTTACAGTACTGTAAGCCACGTGATGTGTGGGGGAGCTGCCAAATCTGAAACAACAAGTGGATCATTTAGAATCATAATGAGGAATGTGAAGTCCATTAAAAACACTATCTTTGCCTTACTTCGCATTGCCATTCCACCATAAAGCGAAGTGGTAATGACAAGGCAGAGTGAGCACTTTGCATTGCCACGGAGTGGCAATGCGAAGTGCCCACTTCGCATTCACTTTGCTGGTGGAATTTAAATTCACTGCATCTCTAATGGCAATGTTGAAACTTTAGAGTGGAAATATTAAAAATTGCTAAAGTTATGTGCATGCATAGAAAAATTTCAACAACCGCATGTAACTTGGGCATTTTTTGGTATTTTTAACATGGGATTTTTGGGACCCCATCTAATGAACACTGGCACTGTCATTTTGTTACTCAGTCCCAAAAGGTGATTTCACACAGTGACCACAAAATCACTGTACAGGTCTGATTAATGAAAAGACAGTGACAGCGTTCATGAGGTGGAGTCCCAAGAATCCCAAGTTGAATATTTGGTGAAAAAATAATGAAAATTGGCTGAGATATCAAAATAAGTACAATATGCTATTGACAGCCATTGTATGGCACTTATCTTGATTCTTCAGTTTGCAGTTCTGCTTTGAAGACTGCAGACATGTGCCGCTCCACAGAAGATGACAGAAGAGGATCTCTGGTGGTAAGTATAGGGCAAAGGGGATGTGGGGTAGTGGGTGGTGGGTTGCTGAGTGAGAGGGTTGGGATGGGTGAGGAGGGATGGGGAAATGATGATGGGCCATTTTCTTTTTTATAATATGGAAAAAAAAGATGTCGGGGACAGTTTTCATTTTTTGTTTACAAGGGGAAAATCTTTATTTTGGGACACTGGAGGTGGTTTCCCCAGTGTCCAAATCTACTGGAAGGGGAGTAAATGCCAACACGGGGATTAGGCACCCCAATGTCAGCAAACATAAAGCTGAATATGGACTTGGGAGGCATCCAAAACCTGGGGTGGGCATCCTGGATGATACAAATGCAGTAGCACTAATGTGCTGCTTTCATGAATTTCTATCTGTGGCATGCACACCACAAGAAATACACATGCACTAGTCTTTGCAGGTTAAAATCCATGATACTCAAATCACAACATTGCTTTTGTGTGCAGATGCACAGGCCCCTGCAGCCTCAGATATAAATCCATAATACCCAAATTGCTGGGATGTATAGGCAGGGGCATCACCAGCAGGAAAAGGGAGGTCATAATTCCGCTATACAAGACACTAGTGAGGCCCCACCTGGAGTACAGTGTACAGTTCTGGAGACCATACCTACGTAAGGACATAGACAGGGTAGAGAAGGTTCAGAGGAGGGCAACAAAGATGGTGCATGGATTGCATCACAAGTCCTATGAAGACAGGTTGAAGGAACTGAACATGTACTCCTGGAGGAGAGGAGGGAGAGAGGGATATGATAGAGACATACAAGTATCTTACAGGGAGGAACAGGGTGCAGGAAAACACTATTTTAAGTGAAAAGATGTTCCAGGACTAGAGGGCATGGGATGAAGTTGGAGGGAGGATGATTCAGAGGAAACATGAGAAAGAATTTCTTCACAGAACGGTGGTGGACAAGTGGAACACCCTGCCAGAGGAAGTGGTGGGGGCTGAAACAATCACGGGATTTAAGAATGCATGGGATAGACATAAAGGAATTCTGGAGGTCAGGTGTAAGGGGCAACAGACTTCTAGGAAAACAAACTGAACTTACAAGCTCAAATGGGCAGACTGGGTGGGCCATAAGCCCTTATCTGCTGACACCGTCTATGTATCTATGTAAATTACAAGAGATAGATGCTGTAGACAGATAGATAGATATATAGATAGATAGATAGATAGATAGATAGATAGATAGATAGATAGTTGGATAGATAGACAAACAGGTAGACAGGTAGACAGATAGATAGGTAGGTAGATAGATAGATAGATAGATAGATAGATAGATAGATAGATAGATAGATAGATAGATAGATAGATAGATAGATAGATAGATAGATAGATAGATGGATGGATGTCCATAGGACAGACCCCTGGCCCACCAGACCACTGGCTCAGTGCTCACACTCAAGCCAGCAGCAGGTCTCCTGCTGCAGCTGCACAAATCAAGAAAGTTTCCTTATTCTCACATAAGAACACTGGTGAACAGTTCCTCTCACTAAGCTGGGCAGCCAGGGGAGAATCTGCCTGTGGCAAGGTAGTGTCTTTTGAAGGTTTTGGGAAAACATTTTAATCTGTTTTACAGTTATAAGGAGTGATTTTTTTTCTGATCATGTTCAGTAGGATTTTAGGATAAACCTCTGATACAAAACTAAAATTTACCTTTTACAGGCATTTGCCTTTTGCAAAACTAATGATTTATTTTTTTGTGAGAAAAAAATACAAGTCTTGATTTCTGCCATCTTTTTTTTTAAACTAGAAAAATAGAAAACACATAAAAAATGTGTATTTAAAAATACAAACACATGAACTTAGCTAAAAGGGACCCATTTAAACCAATTCTGGTGGGTTTATTTTTCAATATGGCCAGAAATACCTTTCATGGACACCCCAAACTCCTGGGTGCCCAGCTTAGTGAGAGGAGTCATTCATCAAGTGCTGATGTGCATGCCCAGTGTCTTGGCTGATCACCACTCCCTCCATCTCTCCTGACCCACATTGCCTTGAATCAGAACCAGACAGCAGGTGCCCAGTCCCACAGCCATTTTTTATGTAGCTTTTTTTTTAGTTTCTGACAACATGGTGCCCAAATCAAAGTGTTGACTAACAGCCCCATCCCTGGACTGGGGTAGTGATGCTGGCGTTCTGGGTGCCCACCCCTAGTACAACTGTTCCGAGTATGGGAGCCATGAGTTCTCCCCAATACTTCCCAACCCCAGTGTCACAAAGTGTCCTCTGACACTAGGACACCCAATCCCAGTGTTGGAACCCTGAACTAAAAATACCTGTCCCATGCAGATCTTTTTTTTCTTTCTTTGCTGAAAATAAGAAAACATTTCCTCACCACTTAGAGCCCTATACCCCCAACCACCCCACACCAACCACCCAACCAGCACCCCCACCCCACACCACTCAATACACCCTTACTCACATTTATGTAGTCCCATGATGCAGATCTGCTCTCTGTTGTCAACGACATCTTCCTGCTGGAACTAAAGGCTGCAATGTGAGAAAAAAAGATAAGTAAGGTATGTTAATGTGTTTCAGAACTCTGTAATTTTTAAATATTTCCCCTCCAAATTTCAACATGGTGTTTTGGGATTTCTCATCATGAACAAGGTAGATGAAAAGATTCAAATCCATCTGGAAAGGTTATTTTGCTGTCACTCCCTAAAATCACCTTTTGGGCAGGATTAGAAAAATGTCACCTACAGGGTTCATGAGGTGGGTTCTTAAGTGGACTATGTTGAAAATGTGATGGAAAATAGTGTAAAAAGACTAAGTTATGAGTGAACATTGACATACAGTATTTCAGAGTTCACTAGTAATTTCACTAATTTTCAATATTTTTCTACCAAATGTTTAACATGGCCATTTTGGGACCGCACCTCATAAAAAAAAGATGGGCTACATTTTTCATATCGGAGTCAAAAGGTGATTTTACAATCACTCTATGAAATTATTTTTGGATGGGATTTGAAAGTTTTCACCTACTACCAGCTTCATAATATGAAGTTATAAAGACTATTCAGAAAATGTGGTATAAAAATATAATACAATTACAAAATCACTAGTAAACATTGAAATCTTTCAATGTTTTCTCACAATTTCACTAATTTTCTATATTTTGATTCCAAACTTTCAACGTAGTCATTTTTTCACACCACTTCATAAACTTGACAGGTGTCATTTTTCAAATCCAAGGCAAGATGTATTTTCACACTTGTGGTTTATAATGATGTTTCAACCAATATTTTATAAATGCCAGATTTCATGTTTAAAAGGGAAACCATAAAACTACTATCTTAAAAAAATCATGGTCAACATAAAAAAAATAAGAAGAAACATTGTGTGGTTCCAGCCTTTATCCCAGCATGTAGTGATTTGTGAATCCTTGCCAGTGAGCTGAGTTTGGGGGCAAACTCAGTGAGCCAGCTGGATGGGTTGAGGCTGAGGGATGGTGTTATTACATGGCAAGGCAAGGTACAGGGTTGCCTACACAAGCCCAAGTAACACATAATGAAGAGACATTTTCTCTTGACACATGGCCCTGGGTTCCAGTTGACAGATGTATTCGTTCCCGGTAGGTCTGTATCTGAAGCCACATGGAAGTGCAGACCCCAGAAGGCCCTATGCCTCTGCAGCCTGCCAGAGAGCACAACAAAATCTTGACATTCATTGGCACCCAAAAGTGCAGGGTTCTTTGGGCCCTGCACTTCTGCTGGCAGATGGTCTCTTAGTTTGGGACAGTGCCCTAAGGGACCGGCGTACATGATATCATGATTACACTATCTCCAAAAGATAGGAAATTATTTTGCAAAAAAATTGTTTTAATGCAACAAACAGTGTTGAACTTAACACTACAAAAGTAGGAAATGTAGTGTTAGGGTTTCCAACTCTGTACTTCTGTACATAGGAAATTAAACTGTCAATTTACATTTGTAATGCAATGTCATTTTTGTATTTATTTATGGAATGTTTATGCTCCCCAAGTCTCCCTGAAAAAGGGACAGCTCTGTTTCAGTGGGCATACCCAGTCATAAAAATTCAAATAAATAAATAAACTCTAACTCCCACCTGAAGCAGCAATACTTTGGTTAATACTCCGGTATCTGAGGCAGGATAAGACAGTTTGACAATGCTTGCCTGCACCACAATTAATGTAAATATTACATGTTTGGTATTCATCAATTTATCAAGATTTTTCTTAGAAGTTTCAACAGTATTACAATTGATTTTTCAGAAAGTAACATATTCTATAAACTTACCACCCTTTGTGAATAGAATAATTTCCCATTATTCAATTTGAAGTGCAAGTTTTCTATTTGCTTGTTGTGCCTTCGTAACATGTACTGATTCAACCCTGTCTCAAATTTAAACCATTAAACAGATCCTTATCCTGGAGCATATTAAATAAAATAAGTAAATCACCCAAATTAATCTTTGTTTTAGACTGTGTACACCTAACTGTTTCAGTCTATTTTCACAAGATAAATCCTTTATACCTCTAACCATCTTAGTGGCTCTGTGTTGTATTTTTTAATTTTAATAGTATCACCTATTCCTACACAGTATTCTTCCACCAAGCTTGGCTCTACAGTTTGCACTCCAAGACAGTAAAATGTTGTTGTTCAAAAGTTAAAGTTTATTTACAAAATATTAAAAACAGCAGCAAGATATAGAATTATAGAATCCTGCCTGCAGAAAAGGACCATTCGGCCCATCCAGTCTGCCCAAAAGAGATAGCCCACCACCTCCTACCCTTGTATCCCTTTTTGTCTATATTTTATATAGGACACACCCACCCTAGCACACAAACATTTTCACCCTCTTCTAGGGCTTTGTCAAGGTTGACGAGGTATCAGGTGTGGAATATTTAAAAAGCATACGCTTAAAGAAACATCACATTATTTCGTAAAATACTATTACATGTAATACTTATACCCACCCATAATGGTAATCATCACCCAGGTAGTGCAACCTACCTGGATGGTGATTACCATTATGGTAAGATGGTTTCACATGCAGGGCAGTGAACCAGGGCAGGGTCTTTACAGGCCAGCTGGCCATGGCAACAAAGGGGGTGAGGCCTCTCCATCATTCAGTGCATATATCAAAGGGGGTGAGACAGAACCTGGAAGTGTGAAAGCAGTTCTTGCAGCAGTATAATGGGGTGACTTTTTGGCATGACGATTGGGTATTTAATATAGACCTTGAACTCTGCACTGATGTAGCAGGGGCATTCAGGATGAGGGTGTACTTTGGGGGAAATAGGGTATCAGAAAGATGGAATAAGGAATGGACAGAGAAGGGATTGATGTGTGACATTACACTCCTGGAGATCTTGACGATATGGGTAGCAGTGATAATCTGGGGAGGATGACTCTGGAATCACATGGTAGTATTTTGGTGTGATAACAAGGCTGTGGTGGAAGTACTGAACAGACAGACAGCCACAACAGAGATGGTAATGAGGGTACTGAGGCAACTAGTGTTAAAAGGGTAGAGGTTGAAACTGTCATTAAGGGTGAGACACATTGAAGGGGTGAAGAACATAATAGCTGACAGACTTTCCTATCTTCAGTTGGACAGGTTTGGGTGCCTTACTCCGGGGTGCAGCATACAGGAGAACAGCGGTCCTGTCCCACTTGTGGGAGATTGGCTGGAAAGAGCCCAGCTGCTGCTCAGGAGCTCCTGGTCTGCAGGTACATTCAAGGTGTAAGAGGGTCTTGGAAAGTATTCAAAGAGTTCCAAGAACAGGCCTGAATGAAGGTAAGTAGGCTAGGGTATAAGGTTAAAAGGGTAACTGAGATTGAGCAACACGGATTTGAGTGACTCAATCTCAGTGCCAGTAAGGTGAGTGATCCTGAAAGGGTAGCATCTGGGAAGTGCAGGGCGAACGGAAGAGCAACAGGATACTGGAAAGTATCTGGAAGGTATGTGAGGGGGTGGTGAGGGAGGAAGCTGCTGAGCTGGCTTAGTGGTGCAGTGGATAGGGAGGCTGGCTCTGGTGGGGAGGGTGCACAATATTTTGTGCTTTTCTCTGCTGGTGTGTTTTTTTTCTTCCTAGTTCTCTCCCTTCTCCAACATGCACCCCCCGGAGTTTGTTATTTTAGTAAGGGGGGGTGCAGTGTGTGAAGGCCCCAATGAGGGGGTTGTGGGGGGGGAAGCCCCCTGCTTAAACAGCTAAGTGCAGTTTCCTCACTATGAATGTACATTTCCACTGTTATTTTTGGCAATGTACATTCACCATAATGGCAATCGCCCTTTGGCGATCACCGTTATTACATACAACCATGGGCCAGAGACAGAGAGGCATGTAATGAGGTTTATTGTCCAGAAGTGGGAGGAAAGGATGGCGCACTCTACCATGGCAATCCATTTGGCAGGTTTAGGTTTGGTATGCAATTTAAAGGGTCTGGGTGGAGCCTTGCAGTGCCCTGTTAGTTGGAAGAATGATGCGGGGTGCCAGAAGCTGAAAGGTAGAAGCCCAGACATGAGACAGCCCATATCAGGGAGTTTGTTGGTCAGGTTAGTTGGGGCACTGAATATCATTTGCCACTTTTATTATGAGGTGCGCTTGTTTGCAGCAATCTTTATAGTAAAGTTTCAGGGCATGTTCCAAGCGAGTGAAGTGGCAGCGCAGAGCAAGAGGTGTAGGGGTGAGGGGGCTATGTTGGGAAGAGGTACAGTAGCTTGATGGTAAGATAGAGCTTTGGTTGAACAACTCCAAGACAGATCAGATGGGCCAAGGAACGAGGGCTGTGATAGAGAAGAAAGATAGGGAAAATCTGCGCAATGGGAGCTATGGAGGAATACAGGGCAGTTAGGCCAACAGTGGGGCAAAGTTTGTTTTTACACAGCAACAGGGACCTGGTTTTAGGCCCCTTCATTCAGGATAGTGGCAGCCTCAGAGGAATCTGTAAAAGGGGGATCAGACTTAGAAATAAAAAGGTGGGCAGGTGGAAGTTGAATTGTTATAAAACATGCGTTAGGGAATGGGGAAAGTTATGGATTTTGCTGTCTTCCCAGATTTGAACCAAAGGAGGAATGTATGGATTGCTGGCCACTATTTTGTTTATTGGATGGGAAGAAGAGCAGTTGTGAGGCCCAGGGGAGACAACTGATAATGGATGTAGAAAATGGAAAGGGATTCAGGGCATGCAATGCGCTCAGCTGTTGCCACTGTTTGAAAAGCTAAACTTGAAGCTGCCCAAGCCAGATTTGTTCGTGTCATGCTTGGGGGGCAATGATATGGGGGAGAAACCATGGGTGGACGTTACGCTGGAAATAAAAGGGGACTTAGAAATCATTATGACATGGTTGTTGGAGGTAGTCATTGCATGGTCGGAGATGATCCTGAGATGGATAAGGTGGCAGACAAGGGATATCAAAGCAGTTGCAAGGGCTAGTAAGAGACTGAATAAGAAAGTAGAAGCAATGGTAGCTGATCTAGGTGGGATATATATCACACATAAGGATATTTTGTATGAGTGTGTGAGGCTGTACAGACAGGATGGGGTGCACCTGACAGAGGTGGGGCTAGACATTTTTAATCTACAATTGGAAGGGGCCTTGGGAGAGTGGGATAGGAGAGGATGGATGGGCTATTGGAAGGAAGAAGAAATGGGGGGGAGGTGGGAGTAAGAAGCACAGGTAAAGGATATAGGGGCTCATGGGATACTGGGCAGTAAACTATGACATGGGCTGTGTTTGCACCCAGCTGTGTAGGTACCTTATAGGATTTACATCCCAGAGGGCCAAATGTTGGCATTGGGTATGCATCTTAGTCCAGAATGGTGTTAGTTGATTGGATGTGGTCATGCAAATAATCACATAATGAAATGAATGTATAAGTATTAAAGTATTGAAGGTGTAAATTAAAGTTTTGTTATTGAATTGTGTAAGTAAGTATGCCAACTGAGCAGCTAACAAGGTTTGTGTGTGGTGTATTATTTTAGGAAGGGGATCCCATCACAAGGTGGGTTACCAGTTAAACAGGCGCCCCTGTTGTCTGAGATTTCCTGACCAAAATGGAAGGGAGGGTGCCAGGTGGAGACAGTAAAGATAGGAAGGGGGGAAGATGGAGGGAAGGGGGAAGGGAAGGAAGAGAATTAGGAATCAGGGTAGGAAGGGTAAGAGGAGAAAGTTGGATCCTGGGAAGAAGGGTGGTACAAAGGGGAAGGGAACAGACAGGCTAAGACAGGGATTGGTGGAGGGGAGTTGTGGAAAAGCTCACTAAAAGGGGATATATAAGGGGAAGGAAGAGTAGGATCACCCTTCAATAAAGGTTTTACAGCATGGTCAGCTGCTGAAGGTGGATATCATTTGGGGACCAGGAGAAGGCTGGAAATTTGGGGCCACAGGAGGCTGCTGAATGTGGACCTCAGTGGGTTGCCATGTGTTATGAATGCTTTCAAAGAAGGGTACGGACATGTGAATGGTTGCCAAAGGAGGGCAGCATGACTGTTTTTGTATGGTAAGGTCAAGGAGTATGGCAGGAAGAGGAAAAGGGGGTTGGGGAGGGAGAATAAGAGGCACTATAAAGGGCCCAGGGGGTACTGGATTAGTAAACCAGGATGATATTTATACTTCTCCTTGAGTTTGTTATGTTGGACCTGTATTTTCCCCCTTTGTTTTGTAAGGTAAGTAGTTTAGACTCATTGTGCTCCGGGAGAGGTTTTTCCTGTGGAAGGGAGTGGATTGGAGGGACAGCATGTTTAAAAACTTTACTGGTACTGTATACTCTGGTTGGGGGTCAATATGATAAAATCAGTTACTGAAGATTTTGCTTTATGTGTATGGATGGGGAATTTTTTGGAGGTTGATTTCTTTCTTTCCTGTGTTGCTTTGGTTTGTTAACAGGAAAGTTCAATAAAGTTCATTAAATAAAAAAATAAAGTAAACCAGGACACAGGCTGGGTGGGCACCCAGCTGTGTAGGAATCTTGTGGGGGTTGCATCCCAGAGGGCCGAATGTGGGTGTCAGGTATGCATTTGAGTCCAGAATGGTGTTAATTGATTGGAAGAGGTCATACGAATAATCATATGATGACATGGATGTATATGTATTAAAGTACTGGTGCTGTAAATAAAAGCTTGTTTTAGAAATGTGAAAATAAAATATGCCAACTGAGCACCCAAAAAGGTTTGTGTGTGGTGTATTATTTTGGGAAGGGAATCCCAGTACTAGAAAATCTGGAGAACTTATCACTGTGAGTGATTTCTTCCACATGATTTCTTTCTGTAGTGGTCACTGAATATGTAATGAATGTGTGAGGTGAGGATTAGTGAATTATACTGTGGAAAGAAATTCCAACCCTTGCCTGCCAGGTTTGCATAACAGCTGCTTTCTGTGGTTCTGATCCATACTTTCTGGTTCACATAACTGCTGCTACTTGCATCTCTGATCCTTCACTCTTACGTTTCTCGTAACTGCTGCTTCTTGTTGCTCTGATCCCCATAACCCCTCCTGCCCTGTTCACATAGGTACTGTTTCCTGCAGCTCTGATCACTAACATTCACTTGATTCACATAACAGCCACTTTCTGGGGCTCCACTCTCTCTGATCTCACCAGCCTGGTTCACATAATTGCTGAGTCCTACTGCTTCGATCGCTCTACAAATGATGCATCCCCAGCACCCCCCACAAGTGACAGGATTCCTGATTGGATTCACTGATTTGGTTTTTACTGCAAGGTGGCAGATTTGCCTCTGTTAATCATTTTGAGTTGTTGTGGACAGTGATGCCTGTGTCCACCCATATCCCTTATCTCCATATACCCAAGCAGCCTTTGCCTGCCTAATACCAGCTCATATTCCCTTACTCCTGAGTCAATAGTGCAGGATGTGTAGGTGAATAAAGTTTAGTCCTCATATAGTCCGGAATGGTGTATGTGGTTGTGTGCCAGTAAGCCTCTGTGCAGGGAGCCTGAAGAGGCCAGCAGGGGATTCTTGACAGTACATCAGTGGCATCATAAAACTGCCAATTTCGAGTACTGAGGACTTTGTCTGCTGTTTAAGTGCTCAATACAAGCATGAGCACCAGATCACATAAACTACAAATGTCAGCACAGATGAGAAATTCACAAACTTAAATAGTAGTGCCCTCGTTGCTGAAACTTTTGTCTTGCCATACAAATTTGCACCTGGGGCAAGTGCCAGATTTAAAAAAAAAAACAAAAAAAAGAATTCTTTTTTTGGAGGGAGAGCCAGTTTAACTATGGTCTTTCTGTTAGTATAGGGCTAAAATGGCTAGCATTTAACAGGTCTTTCAGGTCACAAGCGCTGTTAAACAAGACTCTAGGTTTTGAATGAACTTCATAACTTCGGATCCATTTTTAGGACAGGCCATTCTACAGAACTGATCACTATACTGCAGAATAATTTTATGTATTGCAGATTAATATATTAAAGGGACACTGTCAACCATTTTTACATCATATTATTTCTAGTTAAAACCCACATTTTATGTGTGCTTACCTTCTCTAACATTTATTGAAGTTGATGGTTGTTTTATCTGCCAATTTACTAAGTAGAACTGAAATACATGCTAATGTATAGCTATACCCATTCTTGTTTTGGTTTGAATCCTTAATCTACTCTTATTGCATACTTTCTGAATATTAGAAACACCCCCAAACAGTTCAGCCACTCATGATATGAAAGTCTCCTCTTACTCGCACTGCATTATTAGTGGCTGAACTGTTTTTGGGATGTGTCTATGTCCAGGAAAGATCCAGTGGGAGTTGATCAAGGAATGTCAACACACATTTTTTTGTGTGTTAACACCAGCATGGTGGGAAGTCTGTTTTTTCTCTCTTTAAAAGAAAAAAAAGGGTCCAGATTAAACTACAAGCTACATCAGCAGTCTCTACAGAATGTGAACAATCATGATGTGTTTTTTTAGGGAGCAGTGGCCATAGCCCTGCAGTCCTTTTGCTTTCAGAAAATGGTCTCTGCAATCTTTGCATTCTTTCTGACAGAACAACCTGTTAGACATGCACCACAGTCACCTCCGTGACTGTGGAGCAGTCCACCAGCACTGTTTACTACAGCACTGTTTACTACTTTAGCCCTAAAAAGTCCCGATCATGACACTTGGGGGGTTGGGCACACCCAGTGTAACTGTTATGTTTTTGGAGGGAAGGGGGTGCTGGGAGGTAGGTTCAGGTGGGGGGGTATCTGTAATTTAAAAAGAAGAAACAAACAGTGATCATGGCAGAACATGGCACCCTCCACTGTGTCCAAGATGGCCATCACAATGTACTATGCATGTATGACATGTAACACATGTGCAATAGAATGCAGTGGTCATCTTGGACACAGCAGAGTATGTCATATTCTACTGCAACCACTGTTTGTTTCTCCTTTTTAAATTACAGATATCCTACCAGCAAAACCTCCCTCTCAGTGCTCACCCCTCAGAAACATAAGAGTGACACTGGTGGTGCCCAACTCCCAAATTTTGTGATCCAACCCCACACTCACCAAGGAACATAATAGTGACTCTGGGGGTGCCCAGTCTCCCAGTGTCATGATTCTACCCCAAAAAAAACATTATAGTGACACTGGGGATGCCCCATTTCCCAGTGTCATGATCTGGAATCCTGTGTCCTCTTTTTTTGCACAACACCTCTAAAAAGAAAACCATACATCGCTGTCTTGTGCCCCTTTTTTTTCCTGCAAAAAGAAAACCATCTGTCAATGTCTTTTGCACCATTATTGTGAACCCCCCACCTGCCCAAACCCTTACTTGCCCACAGGGAGATCCAGCACCATCATCTTCTTGGGACTGCAGACACATCTTTACTTTTCAAAGCTGGACCATGAACTGAGGAAACAGGTATGAGGTTCAATGTATGTCAATGGGATTTTGATCTTAATTGCATAACATGGCCATTTCTGCATATTTTTGCTCCAAATTTTCAACTTGCCTTCCTTGGGACACCACCTTATGAACAATTGCTCTGTCAGTAGGCAGAGCTGTCCTGAAAGGTGATTTTGTGGTTCCTGTGCAAAGTCACCTTTCAGGCAGGAGCTGAAAATTTTCTCTGCCCTCGTTCAGGACGTTGCGTCATAAGAAGGCAATGTTGAAAATTTGGTGTAAAAATATTAAAAAAACAACAAAGTTATGAGCCTTTGTACAATTTTGTGAATGCAGGCTTGTAACTTTGGTAATTTCCCATAATTTTACCCCAGATTCACAGCATAACCATATCATTACAGCACCTCATGAATGTGACAGCTGTTGTTTTTCAAATCCTGGCCAACAAGTTTTCTTTATATCCCGAAAAGGTGATTTTGTGGTCCTTACATGAAATCACCTTTTTGAGCAGGAGTTGAAATTTTCTCTGCTCTTGTTCATGAAGTGGGGTCATAAGAAATCAATGTTAAAAATTTGGTGTACAAATATTCAAAACCAACAACGTTATGTGCCTGCATACTATTTTGTAAATGCAACTTTGTAATTTTGAAAAGTTTCCATATTTTTACCCCAAATTCACAGCATAGCCATATCTTTATAGCACCTAATGAGTGTGACAGCTGTTATTTTACATATCCTGCCCAAAATGTGGTTTTGCATCACCTTTTGGCTAAGAGTCGAACATTTTCTTTGTTCATGAGGCAGTGTCATAACAAGTATATGTTGAACATTTGGTGAAAAAAATAATACAACACAGCACATGTATGAGCCTATGTTACATTTTGTGAATGCAGGCTCCTAACTTTAATAAATTCCAAAAATGTTACGCTGAATTCTTCATCTGCAGCCCTATCGGCTCTGGCCAGAATTTGTTAAACTAGGGACATTTTGAGGCCTAAAGAGGGTTGACAGTATCCCTTTAAACTGCAGAATGAAATTCCAGAGAACTGTCATTCCACAGTTCATGTGTATTATTCCACAATTCAGACAAAAAGTTCATGTAACAGAGCAAAAATTCGACAAACACATACGGAAGCTTCCAATTCTGGAAAAGTCAGAATTTCAGAAAATGCTGTGAAATTTGTGATTTCATGAAATTTCCATGCATTTGGAATTTGCGATTCCACATAGCTCTACTAGTTTCATATATTTACAATGTTATGGGCTGTCAGTGACTAAAGGTACTTACATAATTTATCAAATGTACATATATTTAAACAAAAATACATAATTATGGACTAAGAATATAAAAGAAAGTGATACAAATATTCAAAACCAGCAAAGTTATGTGCCTACATACTATTTTTCAAATGCAACTTTGTAACTTTGAAAAGTTTCCATATTTTCAACCCAAATTCACAGCATAGCCATATCTTTATAGCACCTAATGAGTGTGACAGCTGTTATTTTACATATCCTGCCCAAAATGTGATTTTGCATCTCAAAAGGACAAAGAACCTCTGTGTGCAAACACTGAGGCAAGGGTTACCCCCAAAGGGCATTTGGCTGGGAAGCCAAGTTTCAAGAAAATACAAAATCACACATGCCCACACAATGCAAAGCATCATGGACTGCATATGCAAATCACCACAGAATATTATGCTAGTCCAACTTTAAGCAGAATTGCATGGTGCCAAAAGGCCTCTCACACAGTTTGCAAAGGGTACTAACAGAAGACATAGACACGTGTTTCGTCCTACCAGGACTCATCAGTATGCCTCGTCTGTTTAACACCCCAGTGGAATGGACCAGCTACCCTAAGAAGCAGAGGTTCTTTGTCTTTTAAATGGTTTTTTATTTTAATGGGTTCACCACAACATATCCAAGGCACACTGTCTTAGGGTAGCTGGTCCATTCCACTGGGGTGTCAAACAGACAAGGCATACTGATGAGTCCTGGTAGGACGTAAACACGGTTCATGTCTCTGTTAGCACCTTTGCAAACTGTGTAGAGAGGCCTTTTGCACCATGCAATTCTGCTTAAAGTTGGACTAGCATATTCTGTGGTGATTTGCATATGCAATCCATGATGCTTTGCATTGTGTGGGCATGTGATTTTGTATTTTCTTGAAACTTGGCTTCCCAGCCAAATGCCCTTTGGGGTAACCCTTGCCTCAATGTTTGCACACAGAGGTTCTTTGTCTTTTAAATGTTTTTTTATTTTAATGGGTTCACCACAACATATCCAAGGCACACTGTCTTAGGGTAGCTGGTCCATTCCACTGGGGTGTCAAACAGACGAGGCATATTGATGAGTCCTGGTAGGACGAAACATGTGTCTATGTCTTCTGTTAGTACCCTTTACAAACTGTGTGAGAGGCCTTTTGGCACCATGCAATTCTGCTTAAAGTTGGACTAACATAATATTCTGTAGTTATTTTCATATGCAGTCCATGATGCTTTGCATTGTGTGGGCATGTGTGATTTTGTATTTTCTTGAAACTTTGCTTCCCAGCCAAATGCCCTTTGGGGTAACCCTTGCCTCAGTGTTTTCACACAGAGGTTCTTTGTCTTTTAAATGTTTTTTTATTTTAATGGGTTCACCACAACATATCCAAGGCACACTGTCTTAGGGTAGCTGGTCCATTCCACTGGGGTGTCAAACAGACGAGGCATACTGATGAGTCCTGGTAGGACGAAACACGTGTCTATGTCTTCTGTTAGTACCCTTTGCAAACTGTGTGAGAAGCCTTTTGGCACCATGCAATTCTGCTTAAAGTTGGACTAGCATAATATTCTGTGGTGATTTGCATATGCAGTCCATGATGCTTTGCATTGTGTGGACATGTGTGATTTTGTATTTTTTTGCATCTCAAAGGTTGCTTTCACAGTCCCTGCATGAAATCGCCTTTTGGCTTGGAGCCGAACATTTTCTTAGTTCATGAGGCAGTGTCATGACAAGTATATGTTGAACATTTGATGAACAAATAAATAATGCAAGGCAGCACATGTATGAGCCTATGTTACATTTTGTAAATGCAAGCTCCTAACTTTAATAAATTACAGTAATTTTACCCTGAATTTTTCATCTGCAGCCCTATCGACTCTGGCCAGAATTTGTTAAACTAGGGACATTTTGAGGCCTAAAGGAGGTTGACAGTGCCCCTTTAAAATGTAGAATGAAATTCCAGAGAACTGTCATTCCACAGTTCATGTGTATTATTCCACAATTTGGACAAAAAGTTCATGTAACAGGTCAAAAATTCGTCAAACACATACGGAAGATTCCAATTTTGCAGGTCAGAATTTTAGAAAATTCTGTGAAATTTGTGATTTCATGAAATTTCCATGCATTTGCAATTTGCTATTCCACATGGCTCTAATTGTTTCATATATTTACAATGTTATGGGCTGTCAGTGACTAAAGGTTTTTAGATAATTTATCAAATGTACATATATTTAAACAAAAAGACATAATTATGGACTAAGAATATAAAAGAAAGTGATGAAATAGGATGGAGAATGAGAATTAATGGGCAATATGTGGAAATAATTCACCATTAAAAGGGTGGGAAACAATTGGAAACAATGTATCAGCAAAAGTACTAGAAAGCAAAACATCAGAAGCCTTCATATATGCTCATGAAAACATGAGAACAAGAGCCAATCAACTCCTTCTCAGTGCAGTCTAAAGAGGATATTGAAAGGCAAATTTTTATATCATGAATTACAATGAGAAAGGGAAAATGTGAACCACTGGGAATTGAACCTAGGAACCTAGCATTCTGTTCTAGTACTCTAACCACTGAGCGATGGTTCATATAGCTGCATCAACTGCCCCAGATCTTCCTTCAAAGTTACATGCTCTTCCTCTGGTGTTGTGTAACTTTGCAACCTCAGAAGTACATTGTAAAGGGCCAGCCCAGTGGCGCTGAGGGTTGAGGTGCTGGATGCCACACCTCACTCCACGCCAGTGATCTGGGTTCAAGAATGAGCCCAGGCCACAGGGGGTCAGCAGGGGAGAGGGAGGATTGTGCATCTGTAGGACTGCTCTCCTCTCTCAGTGGGGATCCAGTGTTAAGCCCAGCATTGCAGCAGCCCCCAGTGTCAACCGGAGGCAATGCAATGCTTAAGGCTCAATAGTGGGTTGCAGAGCTGCGACGGACATTCTTGGCATCATTGCAAGCTCAGGCTCTGCTGGAGGAGAGGGGGAAAAGGGTGTAAAACCACAAGAAAAACCCCTCTTGCCATTGGTAGGTGATGGTGGGGCCAGGGTTTGGGACCCCACGTCACCGACGGGCATCCAACATCCAGAACTGGTGCCTTGCAAAAGGGTTGCAGCCCACAACACTGTAGATACAGTGCCTGAGCAGTAAGATGGTCCCTCCCTTGGGAACACAGAGCCGAGGGTGTGGGCTAACAACCTGAGGAGAGGGTCCTTTGCATCAGAAAACATATGAGAACAGATTAACTGAGCTCAATATGTATACCCTAGAGCAAAGGAGGGAGAGAGGTGATATGATTGAATCATTCAAACACCTTAAGGGCATTAAGAAGGTGAATGAGTCTAACATGTTTTAATATAAGAAAAATAGCAGAAGAAGAGGGCACAGCATGAGATTAGAGGGAGGGCGATTAAGGGGTAATGTGAGGAAGTTCTTTTTCACAGAAAGGGTGGTAGATGCATGGAACGGCCTACCTCAGGAAGTGGTGGATTTGAATACAGTGCAGGGCTTTAAACAGGCATGGGATAGGCATAAGGGCGCAATACAGATAAGCATGAATAGGTAGGCCATTGACAGTGTAAAGGCCAATGGCACATTCATAAGGTAGAAAAAGAAATGGGCAGACTGGATAGGCCTGTGGTCCTTATCTGCCGTCAACTTCTATGTTTCTATGTTTCTAAATCATGTATGAAAATTCCTTAAGTAAAAGAAATCGTAAAGCAATAAACAAAACAAAAATCATGTGTACTATCATTCATTTCTAAATCTTTACTTCACCTACCAGCAAAGAAGTGAGACCAGCTAGCCAAAACCACAGACCAAGAACATATCCCCAAATGTAAGTAATAACTGTTCAGCATATAACAACAAAGAAACCAATGTCCTGCAGTAGATTATTTAACTTATAAAATGGGAAACTTTGTTTCTTTAATGGAATATGTTTTCTTTTCCTTTAGTTACAGTGTTGCTTTGCAGAATAACCAGAGCTATGCTCATTTGAATGAAACTAATATTTAATTAAACAAACAAACAAAAAAAGCTATGTTATATGATTATTTTGAAGAAACCTATGGTATGTTGTGTGTAAAATATAAACAGATGTTGTAGTAAAAGAAGGTTTTTCTTTTCATTTAGTTTACTTGTTGCTAGGTAGATTAGTGCAGCTTAGTAACAAACACTGCAGTTTCCTGTGAAATAATTAGCAATCTCATGCCGTTTGAAGGGCTGTAGTGGGTGGAGTCCTGCAAAACTCTTGCTATGAGAAAAGGATTCCTGCATTTCTTGCAAATGAACAACATGTTGGAGTGACAATACAGTCGATTCTGCATCTATGATGAAGCACTTTGTACACTATTTTATTTTTATTTTTCCATGATGGCTGAAATACCTAACCACCCACCTGGCCCTCCCTCTAAGCACACACCTCCCCACACATCCCCAGAAACAAAACAGTGACACTGGGGGTGCCCAATCTCCCAGTGTCCCAATCAGCAATCCTCTGTTTTTTTAAACCCTCACCACTACCATGCATGTGCGGTTACTTGGTGTGTGTGTTTGTGTGTGTGTTCCTGTTTTTATATATATATATATATATATATATATATATATATATATATATTCTATAAAAAAATTAATTAATGAATCAGTTAGGTTTCTTCTACAGTGAAAAAGTGAAGAATTCAATTTTAGGGTTCCCAACCCTTGCACCCTACCCCATCCCGGCCCCACCAACAGGCATTGGGGTGTGCGTTGGGGTCATTTGCCCTAACTCTCACCCCTTTCTCCTACACTGCACTACCTCAGCTTGTTTACACATGGGGTGGGGTGAGAGTTAGCCCCAAGGACCCAAATGCACACCCAGATGCCTGTTGGTGGGTACGTGCTGGGGTGGGGTACAAGGGGTGGGAACCCTAAAATCGAATTTCCTCACTTTTTTCGCTGTTGAAGAACCCTAACTGATGCATTAATGATGTTTTTGTATAGAATATATATATATATATATATATATATATATATATATGTATATGTCTAGCTTGATAGATATACAGGACACATGACGGGCAGGAGTGTGATATGGCAAATATCTTTACTCCTGCAGAGTAAGTGTATCCAGAGCTCACAATGCAGGAGTGAAGATATTTGCCATATCACACTCCTGCCCATCATGTGTTCAATTTAGACAATAGGGCAGGAGTGTGCATTTTTTGGATATTTGTTGTATCGTATATGTTACTGCTTGTTTATGTCCTAGTGTTATTTTAATTTCTGGTGTTGCTGCGCCATTTATTTCTGATATTTTCATGGTGATTAGTTCATTCATGAATGTTTTGTAAGTTGTAGAATTTCATTGGTTGATATTTTCTGTTTTTTGTTAATAGGTTAAGGTTTGTGGTTTGCTGCTGGTGTATTCACTGTGTGTGTTTTGCAGCGTGTGTGTTCTAATAGGGTGTTTGGATTTTGTGGGTGTGGTTTCATGTGAAAGACCAATGGCAATTTGAAATGGATGTTTGTGATTTTGTATCATTTATTTGGGTGAGAGAAATAATGTTTTATTTTGTCATTGTGTTCACGTGTTTTATTTCTTTCTGTTTTGTGGATTTTCTAGTATAATTTAGTTATCTTCACTGGAGGAGTCAGTATACTTTCAGGTCAGTTACCCTCACCGGAGCCTGTTAGTTTTATGTGTTTTTGTATTTAGTACGGATTTGTTTGGGTGTTTGTACATTTATTTCTTCAAGTTTATTCATTGTTGGTAATTACTTTGTGTGTCATGGGGAGAGAGTTGTATTTTTATTTTTCAGTTTGTGTTACTGTCACTGTCAGGGGTTCTTGCTTGAGTTCTCTTTCATTTGGGAGAGTTGTATTTTCCACCTGTTGGAACAGAAAGAGTGGTTAGTATTGATGCAAATTTGATAGTGAAGTATATTTCATTTATAATATTTGTTATGCATACCTTGGATAATGTTGAAGGTTATATTCTTAACTAATATTACTGGGTTACTAAAACAAGCAGACATTGGGCCAGTTATTCAAAGTTTAGCACGGGGAGCAAATCCATTGTGTTGGACTAGTGTCGAATTTGCACCCAACTGCTATATTGAAAAGGACATTTAGTGCCAGCTCTAAATAATAATGTATGCAATGGAGGGACTGAGGGGAGGGGCCCTGAATGCCAGTGCACCAGCATGTTCAAAAGTATAGTGCTGTGCTAGAGTTATTAGCCAACCTGTAGTGTGGCATGGAATACCACTCAGAAAAGGCCAATGGTAATGTGCCGGTGGTAATGTGGCGGCGGTGCACCTCTCCCAAAGCATGATTCCTGATCCATGGTATCACCCATTCGTCATTTCCTGGTAAGTCTAGTGGTCTCCCCACCCCCCCAGCACGTATCCGACCCCATTTTAAATAAAAATTAAGACATTTCCCTGGTAGTCTAGTGGTCACCCCAACCCCCTGCATGTATCCCGACCCCTGATTAGAATCAAAAGAAATAATTTCCTTGGTAGTCTAGTGGCCTTCCCACCTGGCGTGACACCCCATCCATCCAAATAACATCCCAGAACACAGCTGGTGACCGGCTCAGCCCTCCTCTCACCACCACAGCCTGTTGCCAACTGAGGTAGGAAGGAGCTGTACCACTTCTTCCCACCTCAGTTGATGGCTGCCATGGTGCTGAAAGCAGGGCTGAGCCAGTCGCCAGCTCTGTTCTGGGATGCTATTTGGATGGGCGGGGTGTCACTGCCAGGTGGGGGGCCACTAGATTACCAGGGAATGGGACGTGATTTACATGTACCGGGAGACAGGATTCATGCTGGAGGGGGAAGGGACCACTAGACTACCAGGGATAAAAAGGTGTTGTACATGTACCGGGGGTTGGGATTCATGCTGGAGGGGAGTGGGGGGACCACTGGACTACCAGGGAGTTGAACTGACACATGTGGGAACAGGGACCATGATGGCTGAGAAGGGCTGTCTGGCCCTGCCTGTCTGCCCAGGTCCCTATATATTAGATGGCTGTGCTGCACAGCCCAGTGACCCTACAGCTGACATCCCCCTGCCCTCAGCAGGTTTGCCTTATGCCTGTCCCATGCATACTTGTGTTCCACCCTCACCTGCTGTGGGCTGCCTCAGTTGGTGTGGGGAAGGGGCATCATCCATGGCACATGTGGCCACTGGTAGTGTGTGTGTGTGTATGTGTGTGTATATAGCTATTAATATATATATATATATATATATATATATTTACACACACACATATATATATATAATTATGGTAGCATGGTAGTGCTACCATAGTTAGGGTTGAGGAGCCATTTACATGTTAAACCCAAAATTTTGCACCTTAATAACTTTGCAACCGTTTGATGGATTTGCCTGAAATTTGGAATACATGATCAATACCCATACACCTTAGGATCTAGCAAGTTTCGTACTGGTCAGATGTACAGCTTCAGAGTTATTAAGCATGAGCTGTGCATGCGTTTACGCTTTTTCTGAATTCTATGGTCATGCCTACAGGTGGCACGGTTTGCGTGACCGGTCTGAAATCTTCAGGGACCATGCATCCCAGATGTGCCTTTTGAAGATTTCATGAAAAAATATTAAACAGTTCAAAAGTTATTCAAAAAACAAGTTCCCATTATAAGTCAATGGGAAAAGTTAACAAAAAGTTCGACAGTGTCGCAAATGCAGTTTTTACTTTCACAAATGGGCCTTTTACTGTCGCAAATCCGCCATTTTGTTTTCAGTTGGTGATCAGAAAAATGCTTGGCATTTAAATTTGGGACCCTCTAGCATCCTAATTATTTTTGTGTTCACCTAGAGAGACCCTGAGGATGCTAGCCATGTCTTTATTTTGGGGTAAAACAGTCCAGAAAAATGTTTTTCACATTTTTGGAAACAGTACTTTCGCACTTGTGACACTGTCGAGTGAATTTGCGAAAGCCTTCGCAAATTGCTACAGTACTTTTCTAGGCTGTGGGAGAATGACAGCAATTCTTTGGCACCACGCTGCAAAAGAATGGTTTGGTGTTTTGGGCTGAAATTTGGAGGGAACGCAGACAACATCACCCAGATGTGCCTTTCAGTGTTTTGTTGAAAAAATATTACATGGCGGAAAAGTTACAGCATCCCAAATTTGACACTTTTTCCTTTAGGATAACATTATGGCGTCCGATGTATTGCAGCAATCCTTTGGTGCCATGCTGCAAAATAACGGTTCGGCCTTTTGGGCTGAAATTTGGAGACAAGACAGCCAACATCCCACAGATGTGCCTTTCAGTTGCTTGGTGAAAAAATATTACAGGGAGGCAAAGTTATGGCACTCCGAACTTCTCTTTTTTTCCCATAGGATAACATTACGGGGTTCACCACGTCTTTCAGGGCCCGTATCTTGGAAACGGTGCTAGATACGTACTTTTCATTGGAAAGATTCTAGGCCCCCTACAAGGGGCCAAGTGCAAAACTAGCCAGGAAAGTGATAATTCATATGACTTTTTAATTTTTTTTCTAAGTTGTACGGTTTCTGAGATATAAACAATTTACTATTCCAAGTCCTCATTTTCTGTTACGAGACTCATTATTTTGCATACATTCTTTGTACTCACTGTCTTTCTATATGCACTTTTTTGGAAAACTATTGTGTGCATTTCCATAACTCTTACCTTTAATGCTTCTGATTCTGGTTCTGTACCTGTTTCACTTACTTTTCCTGTCTATGCCACCTTCTTCTTTACCCTTTGCATTTTCATTTGTGCTTCTGTTTCTATCATTTTAACCATTTGTCTACAGTACTGTTTATCTTTGTGTTTCGCTTTGTCGCACTACGCGCATTACCATTTCTGTTTGTGGGCACTGTGTTACTATGTGACAAGAACACAATATGCAGCGGTAGCGCGGGGCTGGGTCCTGTCGCTGTATTACATTCACTATTTCTCAGTACTGTTTATCTTTCTGGTTCGCTTTGTGTTACCATTGATATTACCATTTACATTTGTGGGCACTGTGTTACTATGTGTGAAGACATCACGTGGTGGGTATCATTCTCAAAAAGAAGAGAAATTAGAGGCAAAAAACTCCATTTAATGCATCAGTTAGGGTTGTTCCACAGTGACAAAAGTGAGGAAATTCAGTGTTAGGGTTGAAAAATCACCTTGGAAGCACCAGCCCACCCCCTAAACCGTCATTGGTGTGCGCCTTGGGATCTTTGGTCCTAACTCTCACCCCATTCTCCTATACCTCTGCTTTTTTACACATGTGATGGGGTGAGAGTTAGGGCCAACAACCCCAGTGCACACCCCAATGCTGGTTGGGGGGTGGGCTTGGGGGTCCAAGGTGGTTTTTCAACCCTAACACCGAATTTCCTCATTTTTGCCACTGTGGAACAACCCTAACTGACGCATTAAATGGAGTTTTTTGGCTCTAATATATATATATATACATATATATATATATATATATATATATATATATATATATGCATGTGTTTCTGTATCTATCTATAGTTATAGATCTCTACAGATCTACACACACACACACACACACACATATATATATGTATATATATATATATATATATATATATATCATTATGTACTGCTTGCAGTGCTGCATAGGTATGTTGTATGCACTGCTTGTACCTGCCAGCACACAGTTCCTGCTGCTTCCAGCCTGTGCTTCTATTCTGACCAACAGGGAATGCTGTGGGCATGCCTTGGCCTGCAGCATCCAGCCTGTACTTCCATTCCCACCAAAAGGAGGAGCTTTGTGCTCCATGCAGTAGCACTGGGCAAACTGCATGGTAATGTATGCTAAGCAACACTGAATGAGATGCAAATGTACCTGTTTGCCCGTGGATTACCTAAGTAGGCTCATTTTCATGGGAGCTTTGAATATCGCTCCTGTTTGCCCCGGGTTAATGTGTTAGCACTGTGCAATCAGGTTAGCCCCAGGCAAACCTCACTTCAGCATAGCACAGTTCTGCAGTGTGTGGCTTACATTGTTGTTTGCAGTAGATGTCAGACTTCTCTGTGCAATCTCACACAATGTTCTCCACCTGCAACACCGGCTTGCTCCAGAGTCTAATGAGCTGCAGGTGCAGTGTGCACTTCCCTGTTGCTATATTCAGTGCTGTCTTATTCCTGGGCAATTTTTGCGCTGAACTCCTGGCCCTGTTTGCCCATCTTCCTTTGCTTGCTATTTTCAGATGGTTTTGCACCGGGCTATTTCCTTTTGAGTATAGCTTGCTTTGTGCTCTGGGCTTAAGTTTGCCCACTGGGCAGTGCTAATTTAGCGCCGGGTCAAAGTTTTGAATATCTGGCCCATTGTGCCTTGCCATTTAAATGTAGACAGTTCTTCTGGTGCACATTTATATGCATTTTTTGAGGTTGATGGCGCAGACATGTAAATATCAACTGAAGTTGAAGGTGCAGGGTGGTTTAAGATGTAGAAGTTGTAGGTGTAGTATTGTCTGTGTCAGTAGAAGTTGATGGTTGGGGTTCCGTGTAGGTGCTCATGATGTTTGAAATATTCTTCTGCTTTAGTTTGCTGATTCTTGCATAGTCATTTAGGGACTGTAGTTTTTTGTGTCCTGAGATTTGGATAACTTCTGTGGGGGTATGTTGCTGTCCACCAGCTTCTGTACCGGGTGTTTTTGCACAGAGTGATTTGTAAATTTTTTATCTGTTTCTATTCCAGCAGCAGTGATCATGTGTTTTTACTATTTTTCCTATACTGTTTATTCCCATTGCTTGGTTTTTATACCAGCTGATTGGGTAGGAACCTTTAGGATTGTAATGTACTGCTAGGAAAACTGGAGCATTGTCTGTATTGCATTTTTGTGGTCTTTTTTTATATAGTAGGTAGTTAGCTATGGGACAGCTTTTTTTGTTAGCTATTTCATAGGCTCTTGGTTTTAATATATGGACATCTTTAGGAAATGATCCTGTTCTTGTTTTTGTTTGACATTCTTTTTTATACTTACTATATTGTATACCTTTATCATCAGATCCAAGTTTGACATCTCCCCATAGTAGCTTCTGTGGAGCCTCAACAAAGTATTATGTAACATTTACCAATATAGTATTAAATACCGATAATGGGTTGTCTGGTCCCAGTATGTCTTTTTCATATAGTTAATTTATTAATGAGTCAGTCAATTCATCTGCTGCATAGGGCTTGTTTCCCTTTCCTTTTTCCTTCAGTTTTTTCTGTTTTGATTGTATCACCTGTCGTGTTTTGAGGAATTTTGTTGACAGAGAAATATATTCAGGGTATCCTTGTTGTTTTAAGAATCATTCAAAACTTTGTAGTTTAGCTGTGAGGCTCAATGGTTCATATTGTGAACCATCTTTGTGGTGGCAAGTGATGAAATATTGGCATAGTATTTGGCTGAGTTGTTGTGGAGGTAATTAATGAATTTGTTTTTGTAGTTGTAATTGTTCTTTCACAAATTGGTATAGGTTAGCCACATCCGCCTTTGTTTTCCCTTTTGTGTTGGTATTTTTCATGAAGTTTATGAAGTTGTCTATGTTGTCAGGGTTCATTTGTAGGTTTTTGGCAGTTGTAAGCAATATTTTGTTTGGGTCGGTGTTGGTAGTCTTTGTTGGGTCTAATAGTGGTTCCTGATGTGTTTTGAACTGAGAACAGCTTAGACAAACTTCTTCATTTATGTTTATTGGTATTTTTGGTTTATTTATATTAAAGTTTTTTTTTTTGTTTTGTGGTTTGTTTTATTGCTGTGTTTGTTAGTATATGCAAAGCTTCCTTTTTAATTTTACTTTTTCTTTTTCTAGGTCACGATTTCAGATGCTGCTGTTTTTTTTGTTTTAGCAGTTCTGTTTCAGCACGGGACAACGTGATTTTGTTTGATGCAGGTGTTGTGTGTTTCAGATGAGTGTAATTATGTGGAGGGTCGAAGCTAGTACTAGCTCAGTTAGATGTTTGAGAGACAGAGAGATGTCGTGACATATAAGCTGGTGATAAATTAAGCTGTGATGTATGCACAGTATAGATAAATGTACGAGGACATGTGTATGTATATATTACTTTTGCTTTATTCAACCATGTTGCTGATACATGTTTTTGTGTGATAGATTTATCTTTAACCCCTATTGTATAATAATATTTATACCACGGGGGTGAGAGCTTTCTCAGTAGGATAACCTGTGCTGTTTCCACTGCAGTGAAGATAAATCCTGATGACATCAGCAGAGTGAGGATATCGACATTTATCCATACTCTGCTGATGTCACCGGAGTGAGGATAAACGCACTGCAGCTTGCATTCTAAAGGAAACTGCTTCAGAAAAAGTTTCTCTTTCTCACTGAAGCTGCAACTTACTCAATTAGCTTTGCAAAAGACTCTCACCTATGTCCCATTGTGTTTCTAAGATTGCTAGTCCATTGCTGTGCTGATCTCAGCTTCAAAACAACCTGAATTCTAAATGAAAGTCTTTTACAAAGCAGGTTCTGTTTCTCAGTGCTACCTGCAGCAGTTTGTCTTTCTCACTGAGCCTTTGACTCACTCAATTAGCTTTGCAAAACACACTCACCTGTGTTTATGACTCCCAGTCCATTCAGAACACACACACACACACACACACACACACTGACAGCACACACAGAATGGGCAGGAAACACATAGACTCAGAAAAAATGTTCCTGCAGCTCTCACCCCTGTGGTATAAATTGTACACATCATGGGAAGATCATGGCATATGGAAAATATTCTCACTCCTGCCTCGTGAGCTGTGTATTTTCACTCATGCCTTCGCACTCATGAGAATACACAGCTCACTCTGCAGGAGTGAGAATATTTTCCATATTCTACTCCTGCCCATCATGTATCCCCTATTTATACCATGGGGGTGAGAACTTTTTCAGTAGGATAACCTGTGTTATTTCCACTGCAGTGAGGATAAATTCTGATGACATCAGCAGAGTAAGGATAGCAACATTTATCCATACTCTGCTGATGTCACCAGAGTGAGGATAAATGCACTGCAGCTTGCATTCTAAAGGAAACTGCTTCATAAAAAGTTTCTCTTTCTCACTGAAGCTGTAACTTACTCAATTCCATTCCCACCAAAAGGGGGAGCTTTGTGCTCCATGCTTTAGCACTGGGCAAACTGCATGGTAATGTATGCTAAGCAACACTGAATGAGATGCAAAAGACTCTCACCTATGTCCCATTGTGTTTCTAACATTGCTAGCCCATTACTGTGCTGATCTCAGCATCAAAACAACCTAAATTCTAAATGAAAGTCTTTTACAAAGCAGATTCTGTTTCTCAGTGCTACCTGCAGCAGTTTGTCTTTCTCACTGAGCCTCTGACTCACTCAATTAGCTTTGAAAAATACAGTCACATGTGTTTCTGACTCCCAGTCCATTCAGAACACATGCACACACACACAGACACATACACACACACACACTGACAGCGCACACAGAATGAGCAGGAAACACACAGACTCAGAAAACTTTTTCCTGCAGCTCTCACCCCTCTGGTATAAATTACACACATCATGGGCAGATCATGGCATATGGAAAATATTCTCACTCCTGCCTCATGAAATGTGTATTTTCACTTGTGCCTTCGGCACTCGTGAGAATACACAGTTCACTCTGCAGGAGTGAGAATATTGTATCATATATATATATTTATAATATGCAAATAACTTCATTAATTCATCAGTTAGGGTGCTTCTACAGTGAAAAAGTAGGAAATTTGATTTTAGGGTTCCCACCCCTTTCACCCCACCCCAGCACACCCACCAACAAGCATTGGGGTGTGCATTGGGTTCATCAGTTCTAACTCTCACCCCATTCTCCCACACTGCACCACCTCAGCTTGTTTACACGTGGGATGGGGTGAGAGTTAGGGCCGATGACCCTAAAGCACACCCAGATGCCTGTTGGTGGGGGAAGGCTGGGGGTGGTGTGGAAGGGGTGGGAACCCTAAAATCTAATTTTCTCACTTTTTTCTTTGTAGAAGAACCCTAACTGATGCATTAACTAAGTTTTTTGCATATAATACAATATATATACACACACACACACACACACACACACGCACATACGTATCTACAAATATATATTTATACAATAGGGGTGGGTGATAAACATGGCAAATAAACACATGTATTTGCACTCCAGTGAGATAAATGCCTGCTGATATAGACACTGTGGAGATATTTAGATTTACACACACAGTGTCTACATCAGCAGGTGATATTCTCACTACTATGACATCTCATCAAAGTCCTCCCTGCCCAATCTAGTTCTGTAGAAAAATAACCTCTCCCAAAACAGAACCCCTCAAATGCATCTTCAGGTTGCTAAAGCAAACCATAAATTAAAAGAAAAACTATACACTCATTAGTTACAGTGTGCAAAGTAACATTTAGCAGCTTCACAAACCGCAGTGTGGCTCTAATAAACACCGGCAATACTATTCCACAAAGAAAAGCCTTCACAAGTGTAATCAAGATTGCAGTCACATTCTTACCTGAACATCACTTTCATAAAGACAACAGACTTCAAAATACACAGAAAGAAAATGACCTTGCAATAATCTGAAAGACATGTTCTACAGTGTTCTAAATGAACAATTCACTGTGAAGAAATGCATCACTGCACCTGGACCGTCTAAAAAAACATCAGATATGGACGATGCAAAAAACACAGCTGAACAGCATATACAGAACCAAAAACTCCAAATGTGCACACAATAAAACTATAAAAAAACAACAAACATACCTCACAGATCCAAAATAAGACATTATAACTCTCACTTCCCAGTTAGTAACAAAAATCCCGCCCACAAACAGAACTCCACTGATTACAAAGCATGCAACTTGAACAACAAAGTGCACCAACCAATCAAAAAACACACATTCATAAAACCAATCAATCAAACACCATAACCTCCTCAGTCACAACCTAATCACTCACACTTCATTCACACAACCTTGCTACTACTGAGCAACCTGTGGATGTATACCAGAAATAAAAATAGCACATAAAACCCACCATATAAAACAACCAAAGCATTACATAAAGAAAACAAATAAATTATGTCCTATTGGATAAATCACATACATGATGTGCAGCCCATGGGATATGAAAAATATTTTCACTCCAGCATCATGAGGCATGGATATCTCTTTTCCATGTCCCACTCCTGCCCATCATGTATCATATATATATATATATATATATATATATATAGTGGCGTGGTTGCACCACTATAGTTAGGGTTAAGAAGGCATTTCTGTGTTAAAGTCAAACATTTGCACATTAATAACTTTGGATCTGTTCAATGGATTAGCCTGAAATTTGGTATGTGTGGTGGGGCATGGTAGATCTCTTGATTTGCCAAATTTCATTTTGGTGGACTTACAGTCTTTGTGCATGAAACCATTGAATAATGCAAAATCATCCAGTTTTGGAGGCAGTTTTTGGGATATTGTCCACGGCCCTGTGTGGCCATTGTGTGGTGTGCCACTCTGTGAGATGTCTCATCTGAAAGAGCATGGCGGGCTGAATATGCCGCTTTTCATTTGTTGAAAAAATATTAAGGCATTCAAAAGTTATGCCACTTTTAGGTTCCCATTATAAGTCAAAGGGAAAATGTATATGGTTGTTTTGTAAAAAAAGAATGGGGTTCTCATCATCTGGTCCCACCTGGTGATTAAAAATGTGCAGCCTTGGATGGCCTGGTGGCACTGAGGACTGAGGCCCTGGACTCCACACCTTACACTAAGCCAGCAACCCAGGTTTGGGAATGGACTCAGGGTTGTCAGGGACTAGCAGGGGGGAGGATTGAGCATCCCAACTGATGCTCTCCTCCACCAGGGATAGGTTACTGATGGGTGTTCTGTGCACCCAATGTTCCTGGGGACAGGTGGAAGCACCGGCTCATTGGGGCAATGGCAGCTCTCCATTAGTCGGGGGGAAGGAGGAGGCTGTGGGTGCTTGACAACAGCATGTATCATCACGTCATCTGCCTGTACTTCTGTCTTCATGCCATGTCCTCAGTGGATCAAGGGTATCAGGAGAAAAATAAAAAAGGCAAAAAATCTCCCTGTCCTGAGCAGAATGACGCCGGGTCCATGCTACGGTAAGTGGCTTGGCCGAAAAGACCAGTGGATATGAAATCCACTGGGCAGAGACCTGGAGAAAGCAGAAAAAAAATTAAAGAATTTGCAGCCTTGTGGTCAAAGAATCTTTGTCCCCGAGAATTCTTTGATTGCGAGGTCCATCATTTTGTTTTTAAAATTCCATCAGAAAAAATTAAATATCTTGGCTCAGAGGTCACTCCTGAAGTAAAACCTGCATGGGTTTTACTCAGGGGGCTTTGATCTATCAACCCATGCCTTTGGTTTCTTGTGAAATGGTCAAGAAATTTAGAGTTACAAAATGTTTTAATATTTGATCGCTGCTCACTAACGATCTTTAATAATAATAATAATAATAAATGTTATTTCTAAAGCGCCTTTCAAGTTACAAGGTGCTGTACAAATGTTATAAAACACAAATAAAACACAGATAAAAACTTCAATCTCAGAATGATACATCACAATCGATGATCTAAAAAGGCAGACTGATTCAAGTAAGTTTTTAAATCCCTCTTAAACTCCTACATGGAGGTGCACAACCACAACCAGACAGGGCAGAGAATTCCAAAGAGTGGGAGCAGCATAAGAGAAAGCTCTACAACCAGATGAATTTAGGCTCACTCTTGGAATCTCTAGCAACCCCCCATCGGCCGAGCGGAGTACTTGACCCGGGCAGTAAGAAACCAGAAGATCTTTCAGATTAGCTGGACCCTGATCATGTAGGGCTTTAAAAGTCAATAAACAGACTTTGAAGGTGATCCGCCACCTAACAGGAAGCCAGTGCAGATCGCACAGCACTGGGGAGATGTGGCAGAACCTGCTTGTCCCAGTCAACACCCATGCTGCTGCATTCTGCACTAGCTGGAGGCGGTGGATTTCAACCCCAGAAAGCCCAAAATACAGAGCGTTGCAGTAGTCCAAGTGTGAGGACACAAAGGTGTGGACCAACATTGGTAACGAGTTAGACGGAACAAGGTGTTTCACTCTAGCGATATTCCTAAGGTGGTAAAAGAAAGTCTTGATGACCGCTGACACTTGTGACTGTAGTGTCAGCCTGTCATCTAAGATAACCCCTAGGTTATGCACCCATTCAGAGGTTGGGATTGATACACTCCCAAGAAAAATTCCTGAGGGTGCACCAACAGGTGACCTCTCTGTCCTACAACCCGGATCCACAACCAAAACCTCAGTCTTTTCTGAGTTCAACTTCAGCCAACTAGAATCCATCCAATCCTGGATTTCTTTCAGGCAGTTGTTAAACACCGAGAGAGCTCCATCCTGGTCAGGGGCAAAAGACAGGTATAGCTGGGTATCATCAGCATAGCAATGAAACCTCAGCTTATACCATCTTATAATGTCTCCAAGGGGCAGCATATACACCGCAAATAACATGGGAGATAGCACAGAACCCTGAGGCACCCCACACAACAAAGGAAGTGAGCTGGAGGAAAAAATTCCCGACACAACTCTTTGTGATCTCCCAGTGGGGAATGAGGTGAACCATCCAAGGTCAGTTCCCGATATTCCACAGATCTGCCTCAGGCGTGCTATCAACACCACGTGATCCATAGTGTCAAAAGCAGAAGAGAGATCAAGAAGAACTAGAATAGAACATCTCTTCTGGTCTCTCACCCTCAAGAGATCATTAAGCACCCGAACCAGCGCAGTCTGGGTGCTGTCTTTTATGAAAACTGGATTGGAAGGGTTCGTATATGTCATGAATGGTTAAATGGTTCTACAATTGGACCGCCACTACTTTCTCAATCACCTTCCCAATGAAGGGTAGGTTAGAGATGGGTCTGTAGTTTGCAAAACAATCTGGGTCCAAGGTAGCTTTCTTCAAGAGCGGTGTCACCACCACTTCTTTCAGGGAGCTAGAAAACTCACCCGAGTCCAGGGAGCACCAGACTATTTGCACAAGGATTGGACCGATGATGTCACAACAACCCAATATTAGGGAAGTCGGTCCAGGGTCCAAACTACAGCTCGTAGGGCGCATACCATGGATAATCCTCATGACATCCATGAAATCAGGTCTGCTGAAGGAACACCACAAAAACTGAGTCACTGTGAACTCACGCTGTTCAACTGCATCCCCCTTAGAAGCCACAGGATGCAGATTCGCCCTGATATCGGCCACCTTATTAGTGAAGAAGTGAGTGAGCTCCTCGCACTCTAATTGCGAAAATGCTCTCTGAACTTGTAGACAAGCTGGGTTGCACAGCCTGTCCACAGTTAAAAACAGCTGAGCCAGTCGGTTCCTAGCAGCAGCAATCTCCCTGGACAGGAATTCTTCCTTCTTATGGAAGATTGCAGATTGATAGACAGAGTAGTGGTCCATCAATTTAAGGCGGTTGGTATCACTGGCGGATCTGCGTCAACAGCGTTCTAATCTTCACACCTGTCTCTGCATCTCCCTCAACGTCCCATCGAACCAGGGCACCTTGGGACAAAGGGAGAGGGGGTGTACATGAACAGGAGCAATAGTATCCAGAGCCGAAGTAACCACCCTATTATAGGCTGTCACCAAGGTCTCTGGACTACTGCTCACCAACGTGGGTGACGAGAGGTCAAGAACCACCGCAAAACCTTGGGGAGAAATATCCCATAAAGGGCAATATCTCGCCATCTCCACAAGAGTAGGCCTTCTCGGGGGGTAATAAAATTGAACCCCATGGTGCAGTGGTCTGACCATATGACTGGTTCCACCCCCAAATCAGTAATATCAATCCCTAGGAGAAAGACTAAGTCCAGATTTATGGGTAGCAGTGGAAACCACCTGTGTAAAGCCCAAAGAAATCATTAACTGGAGGAAGTGATTACCAAATTGTGAGAGTTCATCATCGACCCAGGTGTTAAAGTCACCCAGAACCATCAATCTGGGCGACTCCAACGACATGTCAATGATGAAGTCTGCCACTTCCTGTAAGAACCATTTCCCATCACCTGGTGGATGGTAGATGAGTACGATTCGAACACCAGCACCTGCTACCACTGTACACTCAAAGGACTCAGTCTCCCCCACAGCTACACTCGTGAGATCCAATTCTGTCTTAAAACAGACTGCAACCCCCCCACCTCAGTCCAATCTCGGGCAGTGTATCACCGAGGACCCGGCTGGAGTCATGGCTTCCAACATGGGGCCTGGGTTTTCATCCAGCCAGGTCTTGGTGATGCAAGCCAAGTCCACTGAACTGGCAAGATCAGCAATAATGCCGGTCTTTTTCTGATGGACCTAGCATTGCATAACACCACCTGGGTTGAACGAACCTCAGAGGCTGTCAAGCCCATCTGCCTACCAAATTCTGTAGTGCCCTTGGGTATGGACACCAGACAGGGCAAACCATGGTCTGGATTCCATTTCACCCCAGAGCGCCTTCTAGATCTCACTACTCCCTGGTTCACAACCCCCCACCCTCCCCCCTCTCCTTCAAGCAATTCACAATGCTCTACAATGCTGGTATGTATCAAAATGGAGAGGGGGAGGATAAAAAGGGCGGAGGACGTGAAGCAAGGAGGATGAATAGCTCACCACCATAGGGATTGTGGGCCGACACATGCCACAATAATACAACTAAACCAAAACAATAATATAAAATGAAAACTTAAGCTAAATAAACCCCAAAATAAATCTAATTAAACATAAATCCTAAACACAAACCAAAATGTTAAAAGCAACTCAAATAATTCAAACATGAAAATACAAAACTCATCCCCCCCCCCAGTTCTCTCACAACCAGGGATAGAGGTAAACAATAAAATAAACTAATAAGAGGTTCACACTTAGCCAATAAAAATCACACAGTATCTAATCTGCACAGTCTCTTAAAAAGGCAGAAGAAAGCTCACGGCTAGGTGGAAAGGATAATAGTCAGGTATTTAAGTTATTCCCAGAAACAGTACAACAAAATATCCCCTGCACAACCTCTCACGAAGACAGGTTTAAACTAAAATAGTAAAAAGCAGATTAACCAGGCACTCTCACTACCCAGAAAATTTGAAGTTGAAGGCTCGAATCAAACTACCTCTCACATAGAAGATAGAGCCCTAAGTAGTATTAACGAAATAAAATACATTTTCACTGTTTCTAAAATAAATCACAGTCTGACCGTAACCAAAATCCAAAACTTTATCTGGGCGAATCTTCTTATGGGTCTTCAAGAGACTCTCAAATATGCAGAGACCAGGTTCGTCAATCACCAAGAACGCTAGCAGGGGTCCAAAAGATCTGACCCAGGAGAACCACCGACAGGAATACTCTCCCACTGTAGCTTTGGTCCTCAATAAGAAACAGCCCGCCGGCCAATTCCTCGAAGACCTCAAAGCCCCAGGCTAAGCCAAACAGCTCCCCACCGGCAGAACCCCGACTCCTGCCCAATGAGAGAGCCGGCTGTGGACCAATCCAGAACAGAACAGATCATCTGCTTCCACGCCAACAAACAATCAGCAGTTAACTCCAGAAGCACAGGATAGATCCAACATCACAGTCTCCACAGCCCCAGGATGATCAAAAGGGCCTCCAGCTCCTTGCCAACCAGATAACGAACCAATAGCAGCAAGAAGTAAGAGCAATTCCCAATAGCCAAAAGATAACAGACGGCTTCTTCAGAGTAATTCCTCTGCGAAGATCACCAACAACCCCGGACTTCATCTGAAAGAAAAAGCTCCTCTTCTGGCGTCCGTCCCAGACAAAGTCCAAAAAGTTAAACAGACAGGAGACAATCCCAGTACCTTCCCATAAAAGGAACTCCGTTCAAAACCATAGAGGTTATAGAACGGCACTTGGACCGTGGACTCAGCATTAACAGCGTCCTGCAAAGTGTTCCAACTGTCCAGAATTCAGTGTTAGACTAAAAAGAGGATAGTAAGCTAAGAATAGAATAAAATATATAAAAACCAAAAACGCTCGTGATGCACACATTCTGAGAAGGAACTCAACAGCAGACGGCAACGGCAGATGGCAACCACACGTACATGCACTCACACTTGCGCAATCAGCTTGCCCAGCATAGCGGCCTCTCTGGTCCAATGAATGAAGTGTGCAGTGTGATACAGTGCTATCATGATTGCAAGTCTGCAAATTCTTTGACTGCTAGATTCTTCGATCATGATCTTTGATAGTGAGGACATGAGATGGCCCATTGAAAAATTCAAATTACTCAGGCCAGGGCCCTGTGCTCCCACCAACTTGCGTGGCTTTCTACTTTTCTATTTTTTCTTGGGTCTTCAGCTATGCAATGCCTCTTCTGATCCCTCCCCACCGAAGAGATAGTGGATACTGACTGCTGAGCTACAGCCAACTAAGGTCATTAACATGAATAGTATACCTCTGTGATAACAACTGTTAAGTCGATAGTACACTCATGAGTTGCATGGAGTGAACCAGATAATGTCCCCCATCCCCTTCTCTCACATCAGGAATTGGATGCTGAGTGGAGACCCACAGGCCAAATAAAGACATGGTAATAAATGGTATACCTGCCTCATACCAGCTGCACACAACTTAGAACTCTGAGGAGTTGCATGGACTCAGCCAGATAATTCCGCACCCCCCTCCCCACCCAAGAGGCACCACATGCTGATTAGAGAGCTACAACCCAAGTAAGGGCATTAACAGCAATGGTATTCTTCTGTGATAGTAAGTGCATACTCATCACTACATTAAACATTAAACAGTTGTATAGCATCAGACAGGGAATGCCATGAACCTGTCAGACCAGGAACTGGATGCTGAGTACAGAGTTACAGCACAAATTAAAACATTGACATTAATGGTATACCTTCTTCATATCAGCTGCACACAGGTTAGAACAGTGAGGATTTGCACGGCTTCAGCCATGGAATCCGTCCAGCCACACCCACCAATAGAGGTACTGGATGCTGAATGCAGAGCTACAACTCAAATAAGGTCATTAACATGAACGGTATACCTCTGTGATACTAGCTGTATTCTAGTTATGATATTTATGAGTTGTATGGTCTCACACAAGGAATGCCTCCAACGCACCAGACCAGGATTGTGATGCTGAGTAGAGAGTATCATCACAAATAAAAACATTGACATTAATGGTATACCTTCTTCATATCAGCTGCACACAAGTTAGAACAGTGAGGATTTGCATGGCTTTAGCCACAGACTCCCCCCTGAACCCACCACTCCCCCCAAAAGAGGTACTGGATGCTGAATGCAGAGCTACAACTCAAATATGGTCATTAACATGAATAGTATACCTCTGTGATACTAGCTGTATTCTAGTTATGATATTTATAAGTTGTACAGTCTCACACAGGGAATGCCTCCACCTCACCAGAGCAGGAATTGGATGATGAGTGGAGACCACAGCCAAAATAAAACCATGGATATAAATGGTATACTTGCATTTTATGAACTGCACACAAATTAGAATAGTGCTGCTCTGAATAGACTCAGCCAGGCACTGCCCTTCTACCTTCTGCACTGAAGAGGTGCCTGATGCTGAGTGCGGAGCTACAGCTCAACTAAGTCTATGAAGATCAGCTGTATAGTTGTGCAATGTTATCTGCACAGTAGTTACTACACTCATGACTTGCATGGCCTCAGCCAGGCAATACTCATAACCTACCTAGAGCAGGAATTGGACAGTTAGTGCCAAGTCACAGGCCAAGTAAACACATAGACATCAGTGTTATACCTCCATAATGCCAGATGCACAGAAGGTAGGACACTGAGGAGTTGCATGGCTTCAGATAGGCAATGCTTCCACTCACTCCCACCCCAGACCAGGAAATGGATGCTGAGTGCAGACCCACAAGCCAAATAAAGACATGGAAATAAATGGTATACCTCCCTCATACCAGCTGCACACAACTTAGAACACTGAGGAGTTGTATGGGCTGAGCCACACAATACCCCCCACAGAAGAGGCACTGGATGGTGAGTACACAGCTACAGCCCAAGTAAGGTCATTAACATTGATGGTATATCTATGTGATAGCAAGTGCATACTCATTACTACTTTCATGAGTTGCATAGCCTCAGCCAGGGAATGCCTGCTACCTGTCAGGCCAGGAACTAGATGCTGAGTATAGAGTCACAGCTCAAACAAACATGTTGACGTGAATGGTATACCTTCTTTGTTCCAGCTGCACAATAGTTAGAACAGTGAGGGGTTGCACAGCTTCAGGCACAGAATGCATGCACCTGCCTTGCCCTGAAGAAGTACTAGATGCTAAGTGGTAAGGTACAGCTAAAGTAAGGTCATCAACATGAATGGTATACCTTTGTAATATTGAGTGCATTCTAGTAACCATAGTCATGAGTTGCACTGCATCAGCTAGTCAATGCCCCACAGCTCTAGACAAGGAATTGGATGCTGAGTGCAAAGGCACAGCTCAAATAATGCCATATAGATAATAAATAGTATAGCTGTATACAACTTAGAACAGTGAAGAGTTGCACGGGATGAGTCAGGCAATAGCCCCCTGTGCTGTCTCCACTGCTGGAAAGAGGTACTGGATGCTGAGTGTAGAGTCCCAGCCCAAGTCAGTCTATGAACATCAATGGTATGTCTATGTGATGCTATGTGCATGGTATTTATTAGAACCATCAGTTGCATGGAGTGAGACAAGCAATGCCTGCACTGTATCTCCCACCCACAGAGCACAAATTGCATGCTGAGTGCAGATCCACTGCCCGATTAAAGCGATGGACATGAATGGTATACCTGCCTCATACCAGGTGTAGAGAAGTTAGAACAGTGAGCAGCTGCACAACCTCATCCAGCCAGTGTCCAAACCCTCGCAGACCAAGAATTGGATTTTGAGTACAAATGCACAGCCCAGCTAAAGGCATGGGCATGAATGCTAATCCTACTTCATGTCAGTGCACACAAGTTAGAACTCTGTGGATTTCCACAGCCTCAGCCTAGCAACCCTCCCACCCCCAGCACAGTCTATCCCACCCTCCCCAGACCAGGCAGTGGATGCTGAGTGCAGAGCTACAGCTGAAGTGACAGCATGATCTTCAATGGTATACATGTATATACCAAATACAGAGTAGTTATTAAAGTGAAGGGTTGCACAGGCTGAGGCAGGTGATGCCTGTGGCACCACCTCGAGCAGTTAGTGGGTTCTTAATCCACAGTCATAGCCCAATAAAAGACATGGAGTTCAATACTATACCTCTGTCACACCAATTCTATTTAAATAATACTCAATACACATAACATAAGGTTTTACATTAGTTTTATTATTTAAATATGTTTAGGCCAAGTTGTTTGGTTGCTCCTGGGATGGACAAAAAAACAGTTCTTCGTATATATTCTTCACCATTTTTGTGTGTTTTGTGATTTTTGGTATTTCAGAAAGTAAATCTACACTGTTACATTTTGCTACATATTATGTATTCAGTTTAGGTTTTATATAGAATGTATAAGTGATAACATATGCATGTTTATGTAACAGAAGATGTAGTAAACAACTTCTAATTTTGCTTACATCTATTGCTAAGTAGTATTGATAATGTGTCCACTGACACTATTGCATTAATGAAATAGACTACACTGTTCCATGTTTAGATAATCAATACTAACAATAAATTATTGCACATGTGGGTGTCACCATTTGACACTTATGTAAGACAAGTCATTAGAACAAAATTAGAATTTTTAAAAATGTACAATTTTATTACAATTAGTTAATCACTGTATACACACATGAGACAGTAAGAAACATTTAGTGGTTCTCATGAGCACATAAATATATTGTTTTATAGAAAAGTCACATGTGTAGATTATGTCAACAGTGTTAAAGTAAGTAGCAATATTGTACATATGATTAGACAGTTTTACTTACATGCCAATAGAGACATTATGAAGTTTTGTCATTATGTATTTATTATATATTAGTAATCTAGAAACATTTTTTCCATATTTTATTTTAACATCTTTGTACTTTTTAAGTCATCTGTTGATATCTTGAAAGTCTGTTTTTAGTTTGTTAGTGGTTATTTATTTGTAAGTGGACCAACCAATATAAACAAGTGAAAAACAGAAAAATGAAGAGAGGTAAGTAGCACAGTATGTCTGTGTCAGAAAGATTGCATAGTACACACCAATGTGTTCTTCTGGTTTTGAAATGGAAAGAGACACTAATAATATTAGCAGTATCTATAAAGAGAAATGTTATGTTATACTGTATCATACAATGGCGGGAACATATATAGCCATTGGTTGTAGTGTTACTAGATTAGTAAGCTAGTAAATAATGTGAGAAATTATTGCCAATATCATGCTGTGGTGAAGATAGCACATATCACAGCCATTTTCTCACTCATGCTGAAAAGGTTGGTTCATCACCAAATCAATGCATTTTTTGAACTCTGTATCATTTGTGGAACTGGGAAAAATTCCTTATCCGACCTCCAAAATATGGATGATCCTATAAAAGCAGGAGCATACCAATAGTTTGCATTGTGGAGCAGAGGTGCACAATCATTTTTGACATTATCTGCTGAATTATCAGTTGCACACACATCTGCACAGATATATAGAAATGCATACATACACTGGAAATAGGCCAGATAAGCACATGTATACATCTGTACGTTCAGCTATGAACAATACCAACAGTTACACTCAATGCAATGCAATGACATTAAATGCATGGATACAACAGTTTTGAGACAGTTAATGAATGAATGCATGCAGTTTGTTTTTCTTGTTTTTGTTTTTTGTCAACAAACAAAAATAGCTGAGAATCTATGTAAGAAACATAGGTTGAATCTGCAGTTCAGCACTATACACATATGTACAAATCTGAGTCACATTGTGTTGGTAGATTTTGTCAAATCCAGTGTTGGCAATATACTCCAAGAACAGTGATAGATAATCTTGTCAGATACTGTTCAACAAATGCAGTTCAATGCTAACAGATGACATTATCATGTAGAAAGTCATGTTGTCAACGTGAGTCAAATAACTACATCTGTTAAGACATAACTCACTAACTGACATGTGTGTAATATCCAGTGCCCTCGAGCCTGTTTGGATTTGGCGGAAGTCAGTTCACTAAATATCATAGTCAAGGTCAAAAATGTAGACAACAACAGGAAAAGGAGTCAGAACTTAACCTGATGTGTATTGTTCAAACAAGTATAGTTCTTCACACAATATGTGGAGAACAGTGGTTGCAACTCTGATAAGCATGTTATTATATTACTGAATTTGTCATCACCATGTAAAATGGCACTGTGAAACAAATGAACACCATGACATGTGCAAAAACATACAAGATTAACTGAGGCACCTGCAAAAAGATATGACTCACTGACTGTCTAATGATTACAGCTCAATATCCTCAAGTCTACTTGAGCAGTAACATGGCAGTCATTGTAGTGAGTACATCAAAGTTGCAAATGCTCAATATTACAATACAAATGTTTCTAGAAATTGTATTGCAATAAATGATGAAAACAATATTGTTTTGCATCCAACGTATCAGAATAACAGTGAGATAAACAACTTGTTGCCTACTAGTCTGTTACATTGGTGTACTGTTGTGGTTGTCTTCTGCAATGGCAGGGAAATCAGAGTAATTCAGATGGACTGTACCCATAGTGTACAAGAAGTAAAACACATAGATCACCATGAGTGGTTTTACACAGCAGTAGTTTTAGATGAAAGGTGTTACTTCTTCTATGAAATGAAAATAAATATGTAAACTGGTGGGAAGAAAATGTCATCTAGATGGAATATACACGCGGAATGTTATTGTTGCAAAGATGCTGGTTATGTAAGCTGCTGTGATCAGATAGCATCACTCCTCCACATATTGTGTAACACTGGTGCAACAGAGAATGATGACATATGCATCTTTCAGATTCCTTGGTAATCTTTCTTTCATAGTACATACTGTATCATTGCAGTCCACCCATCCCTTTCTGAACCTTCGCCAAGTGACATAGTGGTCAGAGTGAATGGATATGCCCTGATGGAAGATAATTGCATGAGTGTCAAATTGACTTCCTGAGAACATAGTTCTTCGAGCAATGAAGTGAGAAATTGGTGTTGTGATTTTCATGCCTTGAGAGTTAAAACATTGCAATACAATCATTATGTAGGAACTGGAATATGTAACTCTCAGAGAGCAAACACAAGAATGACCACATCTTCAGCACAGCCAACCAGTTTCTGCATTTGCAAACAACTTATGAAACTTCACGGATCTCTGTTCAGCGACATAGACAGACAACCACAGCATGTCCTGAGCTGCTTGTGATTCTTTGTGGGCACATGACAAACATGTGTATTTGCACACATAGTCAACTTTAAAGTGTTGATGCAGATCAATACCATCATCTGCTAAACTATTTATCATTCCCATCATGATCTCTGTGGCATCTTGTTGTGTATTGTCAGAAAACATTGATTGTTCTGCATATTTTGCAAGAGTTAGTCATGGAGAAGTCAAACTTTGTAAACTGGGCAACTGCTCTTGACTACCTCTAATGACTCTCTTTAATACTTCAGAGAGAGATGTCAACTGACTTGAGTTCAAGACATCAGCAAACTCAGGGATCTGGAGAAGTGCCTGCATTATAGCATTAGCATAGCAGTTTACTCCTGTGCTGTTGTCAAATATCAGCAGTGTGTGAACCCTGATGCATTTCTTCACAGGTGGAGATGCGGGTTGTTGATGGAGAGACTGTTTTTTAATAGAATGGTGAGGTGATGACTGTGGAGTCTTAGTGTGCTTTCTCTTTAACTTGTGCCATTCATCCATTGCGACATCTGTTCCTGACGCATATCTGGGAACTGGTAACAAAGTAGCATCGGTTGGTACAATATACATAATCCATTGTACTCAACAATGCATTTTGTATCAGTACGTATCTTACTTTCTGCAAGATTCATTATGTGTAGTCCAGACAATCGCCTCACATGAAACAAAGCAACATAAGACATCCCATCCTTGAATATACCAAAGCCTATATCTACAATGGCACTATCAAGGATCAGCCCTCGTGACTTGTGTATAGACACTGCATAAGCAGCACACAATGAAAATTGTTTCCTTGTCACATATATATCTTGACAAGCTCAAACCTGACTGTTACTTTGTCTGTTGGTTGAAGAGTTTCACAGTTGTCAAACTTAACAACCACAAACTCCACAGTTGTCTTCTGTACATTATATTGGAACTCATGTATGTACCCCCATGGCTCCATTCACAAGACCTCGGTCAACGTCAATGTTTCTGTGAAGCATGATGTGTGCATTCCTACACAGTGGTAGCACAACTTCCAAGCCTGCAGTATGTGACACATCACTTGTGAGCTCTCTAAGATGCTCAATAATTTTGATACCATTGTTCGTGATAGACTTACACCATCTATGGTATCTATGCATGTGAGCGTCACAATAGGTTCCTGTGCTCTCTGCATCATGATCTCATTGAACTTTGCACACTGCTTAAGTCTTGGGAATAGGCATACAACATGTACCCCAGATTTCTGTACATGTGCAAAGATATCACAAGCATCCTGAATAGGAGCATTATTTCTAGCGATTATGCACTGTCTTAGTATTTCAACATGAATGTCTGACAATGCACCAATGCAAGCTTCATCAGGCAATGCTGTGTATGACATGTCACCTTGCTGCCTCATATTTTGTAGCAGTTCAACATATGAAAAGAATCCCCACAGATTGACACCACCTATGCATCCAATGATTTTCTTTGCCCTTCAATAAAAAGAGTATAGAAAACATGCTTGCCATTTACAGGAGCCAGCTGCAGAAAATCCCCAAGAACAAGAATATTCTTGCTACCAAATGGTATGTCATCATCGGTACCAAGTACAATATCTCCTGTAGACATAGGTGGACATATGTAAGGAGAACATTGAAACCATGCTGATCTCATCTATTATCAGCAAATGCATCTTGTCAAACATTGACCTCAGTTCAGAGGCAACATCAAATGACAATTTTTTGTAATCACCACTCTTGCCATGCTCAACTGACAACATGAACAACCTATGAAGTGTGACACCACCTATGTAATAAGCTGTTAAACCTGAAGGAGCAGCAACAATAACTGAAGCTGCAGAGTTAGTAAGGTCACTCACACCTCAGCTTATAGCCTCAATTAAGAAACTTTTTCCAGTTCCAGCAGCACCACTAACACACATCCTCACTGGTGTGTGCTCCTCACAAACACAGTGTCTGGTACTGTGCTGAATAGCATGTTGCACACCATTTATCACAGAGTGATACACAACTTTTTGATGCGAGTTCAAGTTCTCAACAATGTTTGTAGCTGACTCTGATAACTGTATATTTTGTTGCATTGTACCCTCTACCTCTGACATCAGCACAGCTGGGTCATTAGGAGGAAGAGTGGCACCAAGAGTCCCTTCTCCCTCAACATCAACCATATCATGTGATGTTACTGTGGTATCATCATCCAGAATTTGCTTAGCTTTCTCCTGCTGATTTTTTTCCATTTCAAGTCTCTCAATGTAAGTGTCACAGACACGACTCTTAAAGGTATCATAACTTACCATGAACTCTTGTTCATTTGTGTCAGATAATCCTTTCAATTCAGACTCTGATCTCCAAGGCTTGAACAGAAATAATAGAACAAAATAGTAATGCACTTTGCTTTCTGTTGTATTCAAGTTGAGTTTGCAGTGGTCAATTAGCCATGGTTTTTGATTTTTCACAAGTGAGCCATCAAATCCAGTGACTTTATATGTGCTCTTCTCTGGGTCAGAAGAAACACCCCACTTATAATCATACCACTCAGCAACTTCAAAGAGACACAGATCGCCCATAGCACTATGGCACTGTATATAGCAGTTGTCAATTAAGTTGCTCTTCAGAATATTTGTGGATGTTGGTCTTGTAGCAGCCAGATCCTCAATCTCTTCATGGTTTTTAAGGATGCGACCGCTGTTCTGCTTGTAGTTCGCATTCAAAAAATGAATGGTGTCTGACTTCCCATAGAGACATACACCTGTAAGGCTGTCACTTGTTTCATAGGCACCACACTCACAGTGTGACAGAGTCCTACGTTCCAGTGACCATGGTCTAGAAGACATTGACCTATCACAGTTAGACAACTTTTCCCACATTTCTTGCAGGTTTGTCTGCTCATGCTTAGCACTGTATGATATGACATACCTCACCAAAGCCATTGAATTATCAGCAACAAACTGAACATCAATGTTTGCCTGCCACATCAACAGAAGAGAAGGGCTATAGTCATTGATATAGAATTCTGATTCCCTGCAAGGTAGTTCATACACTCGCTTTGTTGGTTTTGCCTTCAAGTGGTGTCACATGGCAGAAAGGACATCACTCAAACAAGCAACCAGGCAAGCTCATCTTGGGAAACCAAAACAGCACTCAGTGTACCACTGTTCCTTGTTCTTCACTTTCCTATGACAGTACTTGCTGCACAGGTGTCGTTGGAATTTCTGAACCAACTCCCAAAGTGTTGCACTGTCATATTTGTCTGGAATCTGACATGTGACATACTTCAATATGAAGCTTAGGATTTCAGTTGTTTCACTGTCACCAATACGTAGGGCATCTTTTATCCGCAGCAACATGTGTATGTGTGGAGTTCACCCTCCAGAAGTAGTGTTTGATAATGCCAAGAGGAGGACTTGTCTTAGACAGTATGAACTTCAAAAGAGCCTGGAACCAGTGGTGGAAGTAACGTGAAACAGTTACTGGATTAAGTGAGCATAGTTCACTGCAAGTCATACTTTGTATGTTTTCAACATCAGAGTTTGCCCATCTGAGAAGATCAATCAGATCATTACAATAGTAGTCAGCACAACTCAGTGTCAGAAACCAAGTTGCTGGTCCAAACTCTCTCAGCATACACATCACCTCAGAGTGTTGTCTGTACCAATATTCTTTAGTACCATGCATGCTGGACAAAATGGAAGAAAGACTGACTTATAGTATTTCATCTTTGTTCTGCAACTTATTTAATAACTGTTCAGCTGTCATATTAGTGAACTCTGTACTAAGTCTCAATGTATGAGCAATACTATCAGATAGGACACTAAGTTTACTTTCCCAAAGAAGGTAGAACAGGTACACAATGTTTCTATGAAACTTGTCATCCTTATGTACAACTCTTGAAGTCCTATAGTCAGCTCCTGGGACATGAACTTCTCCCTCATCTAATCGACCACCTGAGCCAAGTGGAAACAGATCAGGAAAACAATGAGCCTCTAGAGTAGCCTCCCATATACTTAGGGGATTGCCCTCCACTTGCTTTATTTTATGCAATTCAATGTTATCCATCACTGGATCCTTCCCATGCAATGGGTGTATAGTGAAGTGCTCATAGACATTCTGTACAGATGTGATGTCAACCTTTCTCCAATATTGCTTTGTCAGAGTTTTTCACAGCATTTCCTGTAGATAGACCAGCAAATGTGTCAATGTCAATGCCAGCATAAAAAAACATTATGCTCCCTTAGGTATCACAAAGCATGCTTCACCTTTTCAACACTGACTATGTCCTGCCAGATTGTTTTTGCCAATGTTGGGACACCATTCACCAACATGACTACACTATTATCACGAAATAGTGTTAAGATTTTCGCTTGCAGAGAACAAGGCAAATATAATACAGCCTTTCAGAGACTATCGGAGGTTCTTTGTTTGGAGGTTCTTACATCCTTGTATTAGCCTGATAATTGTTTGAAATGGCTTCATGGTCTGAATTAGAATCCGTTCAAACAAGTTCAAGACTGCTATCTCAGTAGGAGTTACTTCAACTTCCATTTTATTAAGTACAGAGTGAGGAGGTAAAGTGACACTCTTAATCTTGTTACAACAGTAAGTACACAGTGACACAGTTCCAACTTCGGCAAAGTCTGTCTTTAACACAACATATGCATGAAGATGCCCCCACATAACATGCCAGTGTGAAATGTTCTGCAGGTCTATCTTGACACATTGCTCTTTATTGAGCAGGCAATCACATGATACACAAATCACATCAAATGTTTGTGCCTTGCTAATTTCAAATTTAGCAAACTCACAACCAAAATTCCTCAGAAGCTGAGCTTCTTGCACTACTGATGTGTGCATCATATTTGCATGTTCATCAACAGCAGCATTAGACCTCAATATATGTGTTGTTTGCAACTGTTTGATAAACTCCAAGTCCTTCTACATCTCCATCATCGAGCAATGCTTGAAAGTGCATATAGTCTCAGACAACAGATCTCACTCAACATAATCTTTGTACAAATTTGTGTATGCCAGAGTGATGCACTGTTACCATGCGAAAGTGATGGAACACACTGTCACAATTGGTGCTCTCTAAGCATGCAAGAGAATGTCCCATTAGACCTGTGTGAGGCTGAATCTCACACGTGTCAATGGTGTGAATCAGTCTATGTCATACAGACCTCTTTGTGCTAGCAAATGATGACAGGAAAGTTTTGATTGACATGATTGATTCTTCCATGACATTGCATGTAGTGTCACTTGGCCACTTCTTAGCTGATGACTTTGGGTTGCTTGCAACCTGTTCAACTGTGGTCTCATCGTGAAAGTCAAGGCTTTCATGTGAGACAACTAAACCATTCTGAACTTTATCATGTTCATCAATTGTTAGACTGACATGTCTATTGTGTACATGGTATGTCTTTTCCCAGAAGAATGCTTCTGAATATTCTGAGTGAAACCAGACTCCTTGAAACACCACAGAGATATTTTCTCTGTTTGTGTTCTAAAGACAATAGTTTTTTTCTCATCGCCTCGATCTTTAAACTTGATTTATCAATAGCTGACATCATTTCAGCCCATAACTGGGAATGAATTGCAAGAGCCACATTAACAAATCATCTTCTTCTCAATCGCAACTTCATTATGCAACCTTACTATGTAGTTTGTTCCCTTTGCGTCTCACTATACTACAGATCACACAATCAATTCTATCTCAATGGACAAGTTTTCTGAAAAAAATTGTCTTGCTGTGCTGTGCAGTAGCAGAAGTCACATGTACAGCATTTTTTTGTGTGTCTCACAGATGAATGCCTTGCTGATGACAGTGCTGGACATTGTGTCTGCACAGTACCTTTAGAAAGTCTACTGATTTTTTACATTACTAGGGGAGGTGTTGTCTTTGTTCACATGTGCATGTCTTGTGATATGTCTACAAGTTACAAAAGAAATTGTCTTTTTCTTCTGCTGACATCTTACACCTTTACTGTTTACATGGCATAACAGCGAACCAGCAGTACACCTAGCACTTTTAATATGTCCTTTGACTTTATGGGAAATGGTCATGATGGCAGATCTCAATTACATGTTCAATTTGTTGCCTGTTGCAGTCTCCTAAGAAAGAGAAAAGAAAACAGCAAGTATTAGTACTACAGACCCAGAAGTCATGTATAAAAGTTATGTGCTATAGGTTCATAAGATGTACATACTACATAAGTCATTAACAGCATGCAATACAACACAAAGTTGTATTTTGTTAAATGCAATAATGTGAATCACTGTTTAAGCAGTTTCAATAATTCTGTGTACTACAGTGTTATCTGAACATTGGGTCAAATTCTAGAAGAGCAACAGTTGTCATAACTACACTTGTGTCAAGTAGAGTGCCGCTAGTAGCTGCTTACAACACAGTTGCAAGTAGTGGAATTGTACAATGTGATCTTCAACATGTTGCAGGCCACTTGTGTCATTAAACCTGCTGCTACATGGTGTTATGGGTTTTACAGCAGGAGTTGTGGCCTATTCCACTAGGACATCAACAAAGTGGACAATGTCAAGATTGTGGATTAACCTACGGAGGAGAAACAGCAATGTAAGCAACACCAGTACTTAAGTGGTGTAAGTCTACACATTTCCTCTAGGGGGATCAGGTGACCTGATGTTCATACTTCAGCATTCTCTCCCCATGCCCATAACAGTGTTGTCAGTGCTACACAGGGCAGCCCAGAAGCACCACACCACACACGATCCACCATGGCAGATGTGTTCAGCTCAGCATCTTGCTTCCCCAGCTCCCAGAATCCCCAAAACCTCAATGCAGTTGAGGGCAGCCCACAGACATCATGCTCTGACCCCACAATGCTAGTACCATGCAGTGCAGCTGGACCCCCCCACACTAGTACTATAACAAACTATCTGCTGCAAATGGTGCATAACACATTACTCTGTGATACTTGGTAGTCTAATTCCAGTACCTCTCCCCACATAGCAGTCGTGGTCTACCCACATGTCCCTGCCACCCTGATTGCTAGCCAGTGAGTGGCACATTCCACCTCTTTCCTGGATGGTCAGCTGCCGAGTGAGCACCACATGAGTCCTTGCTATATAGATGTGATCTGAAATGAATGACTGGGCAAGTGCTACTAAAGTGCCAGGCATCTTGGGGTTATTGAATAATTAGTCATTTTCAGCATTTACTTTGAGTGAGGGACTGGCTGGCAGGGTGGGGATACTGCTGCCTTGCAGAGTTTTGAGGGGTGACTTATACTTGTTGTGGGGGCTGGAACTTGTGACATGCCTCTCAGGTATGGTCATTGGTTGGTGTGCCTTTATGCACATCACAAGTTGCAGGAGTTAGCTGCGAAGACCCTACCCCTTCCAGAATAAGCTGTAGGATGTATGTCACAATGACGTTTGGCTCCAGTTGTCTTTACCAGCAACTTGCAAAATGTTCTAGAATTGGAGCCATGGTATACAATTTGCAAGCTAACTCTTTAGAAAAAATAAGATAGCTAAGGAAGTAATTATAGCATGCTAGTGTGGGTACGATTGACCAATAAACATAATGCACAGGGGTTTAATTATGCACGATGGTGCAGCTGGAGTTCCTTATAGCATCAGGAATGCATATATTACCTATGTTGACCAATGTAAGTACGTAATACCATAAAGGAGATGTTGAACCAGGAAGAAACTCAAGTTTGACAAAGCTACATAAGTTTTACATGCCAAATTTCACTTTTTTTTTTGCTGGCTCATAAACGATCCTCACGATCAAAGTGGGTCGCGATCAAATAATTTGCGCACTTGCGATCAAAGATTATGAAATACAATAAAATGGTAGCTAACGTTTGCTAATTATAGTAACTGTGGTAGACAGTTCTTCTAAGCAATAAAAATACATATGGCTATATGGTGTGTTTAAAATTTATGAAAAAAAGGATTTTTTTAAAGTGCTTATCTTCAGCAGTTCAAATCACTCATTATTCTCGCAATCAAAGAATTTTCAAGCTCGCGAATGATCCTTGCAATCAATCTGAGTCACGATCAAAGATTTTGCTTGCTCGGGATCAAAGAATTAAAACTACTATTACGTTTTAAAAAAGGCTGACAAATAATTACTTCTGTCACAGCCACATGTTCTAAGTAATAAACACACATATGGGTACATGTTGCATTAAAAACTAGTTAAAAATATGTTTGTTTTAAACTACTCATCTTCCACAATTCAAATCTCACGTTATTCTCTCAATCAAAGAATTTGCAGGGTCACAAACAATCCTTGCAGTCAAACCGAGCCGTGATCAAAGAATTTGCTCACTCGCGATCAAAGACTGCTACAATATTGAAAAACATTTTAGAACTTTTGAAAAGGGTTTTTATTGTCATATTGATGTCCGATAAGTAATAGAGACAGTCATGACTGCTCACTCTGTTAAAAACTATTAGAATAATACCAGTTTTTAAACTGCACAGGGTCCAGTAAGGAAATCTCGCAGTATTCTCACGATCAAAGATTTTGTACGCTCATGGTCGATCCTCCGAGAACAATGCAAAGTCGCGATCAAAGATTTTGCAGTCTCGCTGAACAAGAAATAGCTAACTTCACCATGTGACTTCTCTCAACCAGTACAATCAAAGAATAACAGTTCAGCAGCCATTTTGAGACTGTGAGACAAGTAGCAGCAGCTCCATAGGTAGAATTGTAAGTAGTGATCAATCTCTAATTTTAAAACATGCCAATTTACCAATAAGCTACATGGAAACAATCTATGAGGGGTTTTAATAGCAATGCAAGAACTTTGCCATGATTCATACTGATTTTACCAATGTTTAGCTATCTATTGCTAGAAGAAGTTATATTTAAAGGTTTTATTGTTATTCTGTTTGACTGTTTCTGCTACTTATATAAAGAGTGTCCCAGAGCAAATAATCATGTCACCATGGTCATACTACACCAAATTAACCATTGCTTGTAACAGTTTACCATTAAAATAAGACATTTGCCAACATGTAAGCCTTCTTGCAGAAAGAGCAAATCTAGTGGATTTTGTTTCTACTACACTTTGTTCCAGTAGGTGAATGGTTCTGTGAGACCAGCACAACAAATTGTTTTAAGAAGTACTTATTTTACTCTATGTACAATGCTAACTGGGAGTAACATTGTCTGCTTGCTATGCTAAGATGGTATTAACTGTGTAACTGTCATCAGAGACAGTTTTAAACTTAGTAGTAGGTCAAATAGATAATATCACTAATTCTCAGAAACCACGTACTAACCACTGAATAATTACAGCTGTAATAATAGTACAGTAACAGAATGAAAATAAATAGTTAATTTTTAAACTGTTGAAAACTGTGTCTGTGAGGTACATAGCTATGCTTCCACTCACCACTCAAGCTGCTAGCTGAGAAAGAGGGGCAGTTGAGCTTCACTGACCAAAATGACTACTAACTTCATCCAATGGAAATGGCTATTGTTGGCAAGTGATTAAATGTGGCCAATGACCAGGCAGTATTCTCCCACCAAAACAAAAAGAATGTTTAATAAACAAAATACCAATAGAAACAGCATTTACAGACATAACTAAATCTTTTTGCCTGTATTAGCCAATCTGGGATCAGAATATTAGTTGTGATTGTTTTTCACTGCATTTATCTTCGGGATATAATTCAGCACTACTCATTCTGCTGATTAGGCTTGGTGGTGCTTGGTAGTCAGACAGACACATTTCTGATATTTCTTCATCTGAGTTTTTACAGCTTTCTTACTCAACATGGCAGAAAAATCAAGTGAGTATATGGATTATGGGATCAAGTCTGGTGAGAAGGGCATCAGTTTTTAGTAGAGGAAGTTATTTTGGCAATGACTTGCATCTGCCTGACTGCTCAGTGACTTGGTTTGGGAAGGGTGGCATGAAATGGGAGCAGCTCTTGCCAACCATGTACCACTGCTGGAAACACCTACACCAGTCATAATCCTATCAAACTCAGAGTAACGATTTGGGAAACAAATTGATTTAATAGAAGCTGCACAGTCTGACTCAGCATCTTGTCTATATACCAGGTTGTAAAATTCTGTATCAGACAGTACAGTGAATGATCTGGAAAGTGAGGATTACTGTCACTGCACTTGAAAGATCATGGAAAAACAAACATACCAATATCTGGATTTCTTCATGCTATGGGAATGCACACTATTTGTCACCCCCAAATTACATATGACAAACATTGGCTGTATCTAAAAGATGGTGTGCATCTCTTAAGCACAGGTAACTAGATTGTTGTTGGGGACCTTCTAAATGGCATCATTGCACTTCTGTGATTGTGTTCCTGCACTACAATATCTGTCAAACACATACCATAGGCAGTGACAAAAATGGCTCTTTTAAGAGCCAATTTAACTGGTAAAAAAGTAGAACAACTTACAATACATACATTGTCTAGCTTAGAGTCTGAGTGTTCAGTGAATATCCAGTACCTGCTATAGCTATCAGAGATATAACATTGATGTTTATGTGTTGGCTGGGATGTTGGTCTACACTCAGGATGTTATACCTGTTCAGGGTGGTGGGGAGGAATGATTCGCTGTGGCTATGCAACTGCTCGATTTTGTTACATGTGTTCACCTGGTTTAAGACATGTGTACTGTTACAACTCACAACTTTTGTTGGCTCATGAGTCTCTACTGAGATGCAGTATGGGTTGATTCTGGGGAATGGGTGACATTTTGAGCAAGGACATGCAATTCCTCAGTGTTCTAACTCCTGTGGAGTTGCTATGATGCAGTTACGCTGGTCTAGTGGCACTGAGGGTTGACTTGGTGGGTGCCACAGCTTGATACACACTGGCAACCTCGGTTTGGGAATGAGCCCATACCATTTGGGGATGGTAGGGGAGGACTGGGATTGACCAGATGACTGCTGTACCACTACTGGGGGAAAGGGTGGGATACAGACCTTGGTTTGGCAGTCTCTGGGGATGCTTGGTGGTACTGTGGATGTGCGAGTGTCTGGAAGTGGGGGGAGCACTGTGGACATCCGCATGTTCATGCATGGATGCCATTGCAGATTCATGCTGCTATTGGGGAGAAAATGAAAAAAGGCTGGGCAGAACCGAGCAGGTTTATAGCCGTGCTCTGTCATGCAGGGAGGACTGCTGTTGAATTGTGGTGGAGGGGGGTCAACATCGGTCCAGCTGTTAGGGACAGGGGAGCCATTCAACATATTGGTTATGGCTGTGGCAGACACCCCCAACCCCTATCATGTGAGTGAGCCTGTGTTTCTGCCTTTGTGCAGGGCAGGTGGGTGGATGCCCACATTGGTAAAGCACTGCAGTAGTGGACAAATAGAACTGCGATAAAAAAAGTGATGCAGTTATACTATTTATGTCAATGGGTTCAGTTAGCTTGCTGTCTGTAGTCAGGATCTAGTACATATTGGGGGCATTGCCTGGATGATACTGTGCAAGTACTAACCGCTCAGTATTCTACCTTTTGGTAGCTGGTATGAAGGAGTCATTATGTTAATGTCTAGCTTTAGTTGTACTCTGGTCTGCACTCAGGATTATAGAATGTTTGGCCCCCAGGTGATGGGGTGGGGTATTACAGTCAATAATGGTGTGTAACTACTAAGGGTTATGGTATGCGATGCTGCAGATGCCTTGTGCAAGGTATACCATTCATGTACAAGCTTTGATTGTGGTGTGGGTCTATACTGAGGATACAATGGCTAGTCTGGGGGGTGGTGGTCAGCTGCTGTCTACTTGAAGCTGTGCAACTGCTCACTGTTCTAAATTTCATGCAACAGGAATGAGGTAACTGTTCTATACTTCTACATTATTGTTGTTCACGTGTGGTTCTGCATTTGGCATATATTACCTGTTCTGGGGAGGGAGCTATAGTGTGATTAATGCTCTGAGGGTACTAAGTGTTCCAAGATGTGTACAGTTGCCATCATGGAGGTATACTGCTGATATGCAAGACTCTACTCAGGCTCTGGGTTTCAATTCACAGTCCAATAACTGTTACATTTGGGGAGGAATTTCCTGGCTGTCACTGTACATCTCATGAGTGTCCTGACATATATGGAGTTTATATCACTGAGATATGCCACAGATATTGATGGCTTTCTTTTGCTATTAACAGTTTTCTAATAGTTTATGTCTATTTGGTTCAACAGATTGCAAATGATTATAAAGAGATTCTCTTTTTTGTGTTCTAACAACTCAGAAGAAAGTAATCATATTTTTAGTGTTGTTTACATAATCAACAACTCAGTACACAATGATGCTACATTGAATGATGATTTAAGTACTATAACAATTGTATAATTGTCAGTCTGTTTTTTTACAGGTAGTGCTGTCTCAGCTAGAGACAACAGTGTGAGGTGGTGGGTGATGCAATTCTATTAAAACACTAATGTTTAAAATATTTTAGCAGTTGTGGGCACAACAGGAACATTGACCACTACTATTACAACATAGGTTTATTCAATTGTGTCTTGTGGTCAAGCCAGTTATGAAGAAAGCAAAATCAAGTAATCACATGGTGCCACAGTGAGTGGCAGCCACTATAGTACTGTTGGTTATATGGTGTAAGTTCATAGAGTTGAAGAGAATGGATGCTGTCATCTTGGTATGCATACTGGGGTTACATGTTTGTGGACAGGAGATAGATAACTCTGGATACACTGTGGTTATATTTTGAAGCACATATTCACTACATTGGTGATAGAACACTTGCTCTTCTAATCGACACTACCGGTATCAATACAACATCCTCTTCACTACCACTATACATGAATCAGGCAGCAGTTGTGCCATGACTGGTATCTTTATGAGGAAGAAACCATGCCCTGATAAGATGACAGTTGGTTGTATACATTCGATTGAGATGGTTGCCACTACAAAACAATCATTGTCAGTCAGGCAACTCACAGAATAGTAGCCATTGATTTCATACTGTGTCACAAACGGATACAGCATTAACATATATATATATATATGATAAAACATTATCTTACAAGTTGCTATTTGTGTGTGTCACTAGGGGGTGGATGGTACATTGCATTGCTTGAATAATACAGAGGTTTTCAATTTGTCAATTCAATGGTTGGCATATACATTAGTGTTAACATCTTTGTACTTTTTAAGTCATCTGTTGATATCTTGAAAGTCTGTTTTAGTTTGTTAGTGGTTATTTATTTGAAAGGACCAACCAATAACAAACAAGAAAAACAGAAAATGAAGAGAGAAAGTAGCAGTATGTCTGTGTCAGAAAGACATAGTACACACCAATGTGTTCTTCTGGTTTTGAAATGGAAAGACTAATAATATTAGCAGTATCTATAAAGAAATGTTATGTTATACTGTATCACAATGAAGGAACATATATAGCCATTGGTTGTAGTATTACTAGATTAGTAAGCTAGTAACAATGTGAAATTAGAGACAATATCATGCTGTGTGAAGATAGCACATATCACAGCCATTTTCTCACTCATGCTGAAAAGGTTGGTTCATCACAAATAATACATTTTTGAATCTGTATCATTGTGGTGGAAAAATTCCTTATCAAACCTCCAAAATATGGATGATCCTATAAGCAGGAACATACCAATATTTGCATTATGAGACAGTGCACAATCATTTTGACATTATCTGCTGAATTATCAGTTGCACACTGCACAGACATAGAGAAATGCACATATACACTGAAATAGCCAGATAAGCACATGTACATCTAGCTGTTCAGCTATGAACAATACCAACAGTTACACTCAATGCAATGCAATGACATTAAAATGCATGGATACAACGTTTTGAGACAGTTAATGAATGAATGCATCAGGTTGTTTTCTTGTTTTTGTTTTGTCAACAAACAAAATAGCTGAGAATCTATGTAAAAAACATAGGTTGAATCTGCAGTTCAACACTATACACATATGTACAAATGGAGTCAAATTGTGGTAGATTTTGTCAACCAGTGTTACAATATACTCCAAGAACAGTGATAATCTTGTCAGATACTGTTCATAAAATCAATGCTAACAAACATTATCATGTGAAAGTCATTGTCAACGTAGTCAAACTACATCTGTTAAGACATAACTCACTAACTGACATGTGTACATCCAATGCTCGAGCCCGTTGGTTGAAAGTCAGTTCACTAAATATAGTCAGGTCAAAAGTAGACAACAACAGGAAAAGAGTCGAACTTAACCTGATGTATTGTTCAACAAGTATAGTTCTCCACAATATGTGGAGAACAGTGGTTACAACCTGATAAGCATTGTTATATTACTGAATTTGTCATCACCATGTAAATGGCACTGTGAAACAAACACCATGACATGTAAAACCACGGGTGTAGGCACCTGCAAAAGATATGACTCACTGACTGTTAACGATTACAGCTCAATATCCTCAAGTCTACTTGAGCAGCAACATGGCAGTGTGATAATCAAAATTACAATCTCACATTACAATACAAATGTTTTAGAAATTGTATTGCAAAAATGATAAAAACATTGTTTTGCATCAACGATCAGAATAACAGTGAGATAAACACATTTATACCTAGTCTGTTACATTGGTGTTTTCTGTTGTGGTTGTCTTCTGCAATGGCAGGGGAAATCAGGAAGTAATTCAGATGGACTGTGCCATAGTGTACAAGTAAACATAGATCACTAGTGGTTTAACCAGCAGTTTTAGATGAAAGATGTTACTTCCTATGAAATGAAAATAAATATGTAAACTGGTGGGAGAAAAATGTCGTAGATGGAATATATCGAATATTATTACAAAGATATTATGCTGCAGTCAGATAACATCACTCCTCCATATTGTGTAACACTGGTAAATGAGAATATGACATATGCATCTTCAGATTCCAGTAATCTTTCTTTCATAGTACCTGTATCATTGCAGTCCCATCCCTTTCTGAACCTTCGCAATGACATAGTCCAGAGTGAATGGATATGCCTGATGGAAGTAATGGCATGAGTACAAATTGACCTGAGAACATGTCGAGCAATGAAGTGAAATTATGTTGTGATTTTCACACAGCAGAGTTAAAATTGCAATACAATCATTATGTAAGACTGGAATATGTAACCTCAGAGAGCAAACACAAAATGACCAAATCTTCAGCACAACAACCAGTTTCTGCATTTGCAAACAACTTATGAAACTTCACGGATCTCTGTTCAGGACAGAACAAACAACCACACTGACGTCCTGAGCTGCTGGCGATTCTTTGGGCACACAACAACATGTGTATTGCACACATAGTCAATTTAAGCGTTGATGCAGATCAATACCATCATCTGCTAAACAGCTATCATCCCATCATGATCTCTGTAGCATCTTGTTGTATTGTCGAAAACATGATTGTTCTGTATTTTACAGAGTTAGTCATGGAGAAGTCAACTTTGTAAACTGGGCAACTGCTCTTGACTACTAATGACTCTCTTTAATACTTCAGAGAGATGTCAACTGACTGAGTTCGCATCAACAAACCAGGGATCGGAAGTGCCTGCATTATAGCATTAGCATAGCAGCCAGCCTGTACTGTTGTCAACAACAGTGTGAACCCTGATGCATTTCTTCACAGGGAGATGCCATGTTGATGAGAGACTGTTTTAACAGAATGGTGAGGTGATGACTGTGAGTCTTAGTGTGCTTTCTTTAACTTGTGCTATTCATCCATTATGACATCTGTTCCTGCGACATCTAGAACTGATAAAAGTAGCATCAGTTGGTACAATATACATAATCCATTGTACCAACAATGCATTTGTACAAGCACACTTTTTCTGCAAGATTCATTATGTAGTCCAGACAATCGCCTCACATGAAACAAACAACATAAGACATCCATCATGAATATACCAGCCTATATCTACAATGGCACTATCAAAAGGATCAGCCCTGCGTGACTTGTGTGCAGACACTGTAAACCTTTTAATAAGTGTTTCCTTGTCCATATATATATTGACAAGCCAAACCTGACTGTTACTTTGTTGTTGGTTGAAGAGTTTCACGTTGTCAAACTTAACAACCACAAACCCACAGTTGTCTTCTGCACATTATATTGGAACTCATGTATAAACCCACGGCCCATTCACAAGACCCGCGGTCAACGCCAATGTTTCTGTGAAGCATGATGTGTGCATTCCACACAGTACAACTTCCAAGCCTGCAGTATGTAACATCACTTGTGAGCTCTCTAAGATGCTCAACAATTTGATACCATTGTTCGTGATAGACTTACCACCTAGGGTATCTATGCATGTATGAGCTAATAGGTTCCTGTGCTCTGCATCATGATCTCATTAAACTTTACATCACAAGTCTTGGGAATAGCATACAACAACCCCAGATTTCTGTACATGCAAAAGATATCTAAACATCTGAATAGGAGCATTGTTTCTAGCGATTATACACTGTCTTGAAGTATTTCCAACATGGATAATGACAATGCAACTTCATCAGGCAATGCTGCGTAAGACAGCTCACCTTGCCTCATATTTTGTAGCAGTTCACATGAAAAGTCCCAGATTGACACACCACCATGCATCCAATGATTTTCTTTGCCTTCAATAAAAGAGTATAGAAAACATGCTTGCCATTTCAGAAGCCAGCAGAAAAACCCCAGAACAAGAATATTCTTGCTACCAAATTATGTCATCATCGGTGCAAATAATATCTCATAAGACATAAGGCACATATGTAAGGAGAAAATTGAACCATGATCTATCTATATCAGAAACGCATCTATCAAACATTGACCCCAGTTCAGAGCAACATCAAATGACAATTTTTGTATACCCTCTTGCCATGCTCAACTGACAACATGAACAACCTAAGAAGTGTGACAACCTATGGAATACTGTTAAACCTGAAGAACAGCACAATAACTGAAGCTACAGGTTAGTAAGGTCACTCACACCTCAACATAGCCCAATTAAACTTTTCCAGTTCAACAGCACCACTAACACATCCTCACCGGTGTGTGCTCCTCCCAAACACAGTATCTGGTACTGTGCTGAATAGCATAAGTACACCATTTATCACAGAGTGATACAACTTTGTGAGAAGAGTTCAAGTTCTCAACAATGTTTGTAGCTGACTCCATAACTGTATATTTGTTGCATTGTACCTCTACTTGACATCAACACAGCTGGGTCATTAGGAGGAAAGGGCAACAGAGTCCTTTCCTCAACATCAACCATATCATGATGTTACTGTGGTATCATCATCAGAATTTGTACTTTCTCCTGATTTTTTCCATTTCAATCTTCAATGAGAATAAGACCGCGACTCTTAAGTATCATAACTTACGAACTCTTGTTTCATTTGTGTCCATCAATCCTAATTCAGACTCTGATCTCCCAAAGGCCTGGAAAGAAAGAACAAAATAGTACACACTTGCTTTCTGTTGTATTCGTTGAGTTTGCAGTGGTCAATTACCATGGTTTTGATTTTCACAAGTGAGCCTCAAATCCAGCAGTGACTTTATATGCCTTTCTCCAGAAGAAAAAACACACATATATCTCCCTCAACAACTAAAGACACAGATCGCCCATAGCACTATGGCACTTATATAGCAGTTATCAATTGTTGTTTCTGCAGAATATTTGTGGATGTTGGTCTTGCAGCAGCCAGATCATAATCTCTTCATGTTTTAAGGATACCGTGACTGCTTATAGTCAGCATTCAAAAAATAGTGTCTGACTTCCCAGAGACACACACCCAAAAGCTGTCACTTGTTTCATAGGCAACACTCACAGTGTGAAGAGTCCCACGTTCAGTGACCATGGTCAGAAGACAGTGACCTATCACAGTTAGACAACTTTTCCCAAATTTCTTGGTTTGTTGCTCATGTTGCACTGTATGAGGCTTCTCACAAAGCCATTGATATAAGCAACAAACTGAACATCAATGTTTGCCACCACATCAACAGAAAGGGCCAAGTCATTGATATAAATTTGATTCCCTGCAAGGTAGCTCATACACTCGCTTTGTTAGTTTGCCTTCAAGTGGTGTCACATACGAAAGGACATCACCAAACAAGCAACCAGGCAGCTCATCTTGAACAAAACGCACTATGTACCACTGTTCCTTGTTCTTCACTTTCCTAAGCAGCACTTGCTGCACAGGTGTCGATAACTTCTGAATAACTCCCAAAGTGTTGCACTGCTATCGTCTGAATCGACATGACATACTTCAATATGAGCTTAGGATTTCAGTTGTTCACTCACCAACGTAGGGCATCTTTTATCCGCAGCAACACATGTATGTGGGTTACTAGAAGTAGTGTTTGATAATGCCAAGAGGAGACTTGTCTTAGACAGGATGAACTAGAGCCTGAACCGCAGAAGTAACGTGAAACAGTTACTGGATTATGAGCATATTCACTGCAGTCATACTTGTATGTTTCAACATCAGAGTTTGCCCTGAGAAGATCAATCAGATCACAACAATAATCAGCAAAACTCAGTGTCAGAAACAGCCGCTGGTCCAAACTCTCTCACGCATACATCACCAGAGGTTATCAGTAATATTCTTAGTACCATGCATGCTGGACAAAATGGAAGAAAAGACGACACATAGTATTTCATCTTTGTTCTGCAACCTATTTATAACTGTTCAGCTTCACATTAGTGAACCTGTACTAAGTCTCAATGTATGAGCAATACTATAGAGGACACAGTTTACTTTCCCAAAGAAAGTAGAACAGGTACACAACGTTTTAAGAAACTTGTCATACATATTACAACTCTGAGTCCATAGTCAGCCCACGGGACATGAACTTCTCCTCATCTAATCCACCAACGGCAAGTGGAAACAGATCAGAAAACAATGAGCCTCTAAGTAGCTCCCTATACTGACGGATGCCTCACTTTATTTTATGCAATTCAATGTTATCCATCACGAACCTCCCATGCAATGGGTGTATAGTGAATTGCCCATATAGACATTCTGTACAGATGTGATGTCCTTCTCCAATATTGCTTTGTCAGAGTTTCACAGCATTTCTGTAGATAGACCAGCAAATGTGTCAATGTCAATGCCAGCATAACATTATGCCCCTTAGGTATCAAAAGCATGCTACCCTTTCAACACTGACTATGTCTACGATGTTTTACCAATTTGGGACACCATTCATAACATGACTACACTATATCCACGAAATAGTGTTAAGATTTTGCAGAGGCAAGGCAATATGCAATACAGCCTTTCAGAGACTGTAGAGTTCTTTTTTCAGGTCTTATCCTTGTATTAGACAGTAATTGTTTGAAATACCATGGTCTGATTAGAACCGTTCAAACAAGTTCAAGACTACTATCTCAGTAGGAGTTATCACTTCCATTTTATTAGTACAGAGTGAGGGTAAAGTGACACCTTAATCTTGTTACAACAGTGTAAACAGTGACACATTCAACCGGCAAAGTCTGTCTTTAACACAACATATCATGAAGTGCCCCACATAACATGCCAGTGTGAAATGTCTGCAGGTCTAACTTGACACATTGCCTTTATTGAGCAGGCAATCATGATACACAACCACATCAAATGTTTGTGCCTTGCTAATTTCAAATTTAGCAAACTCACAACAAAATTCCTCAAAAGCTTGCACTACTGATGTGTGCATCATATTTGCATATTCATAACAGCAGCATTAGACCTCAATATATGTGTTGTTTGCAACTGTTTGATAACCCAAGTCCTACTACAGCACCATCATCGACAATACTTGAAAGTACATATAGTCTCAGACAAAGATCTCACCAACATAATCTTTGTACAAATTTGTGTATGCAAGGTGTGCCTGTTACCATGCAGTGATGGAACACACTAATGTCCTGGTGGTGCTCTCTGGGCAAGAGGCCATTAGACCAAAGAGGCTGAATCTCACGGTCAATGGTGTGAATCAGTTCTGTCATACAGACCTCTTTGTGCTAGCAAATGATGACGGAAAGTTTTGATTGACAGTTGATTCTTCCACAGTACATGTAGTGTCATAGCCACTACCCAGCTGATGACTTGAGTTGCTTGCAACTCATCAACTATGTCCCATCGTGAAAGTCAAGGCTTATGTGAACAACTAAACCATTCTGAATCTATCATGTTCATCAATGTTATTGAATGTTATTGTGCACATGGTATGTCTTTCCCAGAAGAATCTTCTGAATATTCCAAGGAAACCAGACTCTTGAAACAACACAGAGATATTTTCTCTGTTTGTTTAAGACAACAGTTTTTTTCTCACTGTCTTTAAACGGTTTATCAATAGCTGACATTTCAGCCCATAACTGGGAATGATGCAAGAGCCACATTAACAAATCATCTCTTCTCAATCGCATTCATTATACAACCTACTATGTAGTTTGTTCCCTAGTCTCACCATACTACAGATCACACAATCAATTCTATCTCAATGGACAAGTTGAAAAAAAATTGTCTTGTTGTGCAGAAGTCACATGTAGCATTTTTTGTGTGTCTCACAGATGAATGCCTTAGTGACAGTATGGACATTGTCTCACCAGTACCTTTAGAAAGTCTACTGATTTTACATTACTAGAGTGTTGTCTTTGATACATGTGCATGTCTTCTGATATGTCTACAAGTTAAGAACTATTTTTCTTCTGCTGACATCTACACCTTTACTGTTTACATGGCATAACAACGAACCAGCAGTACACCTAACACTTAATATGTCCTTTGACTTTATGGGAAATGTCATGATGGCAGACCCAATTACATATTCAATTTGTTGCCTGTTGCAGTCTCCAAGAAGAGAAAAAAAGCAAGTATTAGTACTACAACCCAGAAGTCATGTATAAAAGTTATGTGCTAGGTTCATAGATGTACATACTATAAGTCATTAACAGCATGCAATACAACACAAGTTGTATTTTAGTAAAATGCAATAATGAGATATATTTGAACAGTTTCAATAATTCTATGTACTATGTTATCTGAACATTAACAAATTCTAGAAACAACAGTTGTATAACTACACTTGTGTCAAGTAGAGTGGCATTAGCAGCTGCTTACAACACAGTTACAAGTAGTGGTGTACAATGATCTTCAACATGTTGCAGGCCACTTGTGTTAAACCTGCTGCTACAGGGTGTTATGGGTTTACAGCAGGTTGTGGCCATTCACTAGACATCAACAAAGTGACAATGTCAAGATTGTGGATTAACCGCTGAGGAAACAGTACGTAAGCAACAATTAGTACTTAAGTGGTGTAAGGTTCATTTCCCTAGGGGATCAGGTGACCTGATGTTCAATGCCAGCACTCTCCCCACACCCATAACAGTGCTGTCAGTACACACAGGCAGCCCAGAAGCACCACACCACACCATCACCATGGCAGATGTGTTCAGCTCAGCACCTGCTTCCAGCTCCAGAATCCCCAAACCAATGCAGGTGAGGCCCCGAACATCTGACCCCAATGCTAGTACCATGCAGTGCAGCTGACCCCCACACCAGTACTATAAAAACCATCTGCTGCAAATGGTGCATAACATTACCTATGATACTTGGTAGTCTAATTCGTACCTCCCCCACACACAGCAGTAGGTCTACCACATGTCCCTGCCAACCACATTGCTAGCCAGTGGTGGCACATTCCACCTCTTTCCTGGATGGTCAGTCGTGAGCACCACGAGTACTGCTATAGATGGATCTGAAATGAATGACTGGGCAAGTGCTAAAAGTGCCAGGCATCTTGGGGTTATTAACAATTAGTCATTTTCAGCATTTACTTTGGAGAGGGACTGGCTGGCAGGGTGGGGATACTGCTGCCTTACAGAGTTTGAGGTGACTTATACTTGATGGGGCTGGAACCTGTGACATGCCTCTCAGGTATGGTCATTGGTTATGTGCCTTCAACACATCACAAGTGCAGGGTTATTTCATTGAACCTACCCCTTCAGAATAAGCACCGTAGGATGACTGTCACAATGATTTGGCCCAGTTACTTTACCAGCAACTTGCAAAATGTTCTAGAATTGAGCTATGGTATACAATTTGCAAGCTAACTTCTTTAAAAAAAAGATACGAGGAAGCAATTATAGCATGCTAGTGTAGGTCGATTACCAATAAACATAATGCACAGGGTTTAATTATGCACATGGTGCAGCTGAGTTCATATAGCATCAGGAATGCATATATTACCTATGTTGACCAATGGAGAACGTAATACCATAAAAGGAGATGTTAAACAGGAAGAAACTCGTTTGACAAAGCACAAGTTTACATGCCAACTCCTTTTTTTCGCTGGCTCACAACCATCCTCACGATCAAAGTGGGTCGCGATCAAATAATTCAGCACTGACAACAAAGTGAAACACAATAAATGGTAGCTAACGCTTGCTAATTATAGTAACTGTGGTAACAGTTCTTCAAGCACAAAAAGACATATAGTATATGGTGTGTTTAAAATTTATGAAAAAAGGATTTTTTAGTGCCCATCTTCAACAGTTCAAATCACTCATTATTCGCAATAAAGAATTTAAGCTCGCGATGATCTTGCAATCAATCTGAGTCACGATCAAGATTTTGCTTTCCGGGACCAAAAATAAAACCTATGCGTTTTAAAAGGCTGACAACAATTACTTCTGTCACAGCCACATGTTCTAAGTAATACACACATATGGGCATGTTGCATAAAAACTAGTTAAAATATGTTTGTTTCTACTCATCTTCACAATTCAAATCTCACGTTATTCTCTCAATCTGCAAAGGAAGCAGGGTCACAAACAATCCTTGCAGTCAAACCAAGCCATGATCAAAGAATTTGCCTCGCAGATCAAGACTACAATATTGAAAACATTTAAACTTTGAAGGGTTTTTGTCTATTGATGTCCGAGAAGTAATAGAGACAGTCGACTGCTCACCTGTTAAAAACTATTAGAATACTGCTTAAACTGCACAGGTCCAGTAAGGAAATCCGTGATTATTCTCACGATCAAAGATCGAAATACCATGGTCTCCATCTCACGAACAATGCAATCGCGATCAAAGATTTTGGCAGTCTCATGAACAAAGAAATGACGAACTTCACCATGCCACTTCTCAACCAGTACAATCAAAAACACAGTTCAGCAGCCATTTTGAGACTGTGAGACAAAGTAACAACTCCAAGGGTGTAAGCAGTGATCAATCTCTAATTTTAAAACACACCAATTTACAATAAACTACATGAAACAATCTATGAGGGTTTAATAGCAATGCAAGAACTTGCCAAGATTCATACTGATTTTCAATGTTTAACCATTATTGCTAGAAGAAGTTATATTTAGTTACTTTATTCTGTTTGACTGTTTCTGCTACTTATATAAAGAGTGTCCAAACCATCATGTCATGGTCATACTACACCAAATTAACCATTGCTAACAGTTTACCATTAAATAGAGTTGCCAACATGTAAACCTTCTTCAGAAACCAAATCTAGTGGATTTTGTTCCTACACTGTTCAGTAGGTGAATGGTTCTGAGACCAGAACAACAAACTGTTTAAGAAGTACTTATTTTACTCTATGTACAATACTAACTGGAAGTACTGTCTGCTTGCTATGCTAAGATGTATTAATCAAAACCGCTATCAGAGACAGTTTTAAACTTAGTAGTAGGTCAAATAGATAGCATCACTAATTTTCAGAAACTAATGACTAACCACTGAATAATTAAGCTGTAATAATAGTACAGTAACAGAATGAAAAACAGTTAATTTTAAACTGTTGAAAACTGTGTTCAGAGGTACATAGCTATGCTTCACTCACCATCAGCTGCTAGCTGAAAAGAGGCAGTTATCATGACCAAAATGACTATAACCCATCAATGGAAATGCTATGTTGGCAAGTGATTAAATGTGACCACGACCAGGCAGTATTCTCACCAAAACAAAAGAATGTTTAAAAACAAAATACCAATAGAAACAGCATTTACAGACATAACTAAATTTTTGCCTGTATTAGCCAATCTGGGATCAGAATATTAGTTGTGATTGTTTTCACCATTTATCTTCAGTATAATTCCACTACTCATACTGATTAGGCCAGGGTACAGTCAGAAGACAATTTCTGATATTTCTTCATCTGAGTTTACAGCTTTCACTCAACATGGCAGAAAATCAGTAGTATATGGACATGGACAAGCTGGTGAGAAGGGCATCAGTTTTAGTAGAGGTAGTCAGTGGCAATGACTTGCATCTGCCTGACTGCTCAGTGACTTGTTTGAAGGGCATGAATGAGCAGCTCTTGCCAACCATGTACCACTAACAGGCAACCACAACAGTCATAATCCTTATCAAACCAGAGGTAATGATTTAGAACAAATGATTTAATAGAAGCTGCAGTCGACTTGCAGCATCTTGTCTATATGTTACCAGGTTGTAAAATTCTGTATTCAGACATTACAGTGAATGATCTGGAAAGGTGAGGATTACTGTCCTGCACTGAAAGATCATGAGAAAGTAAACATACAATATCTGGATTTCTTCATGCTATGGGAATGCACTATTTTCATTACATATGACAAACATTGGCTCCATCTAAAAGATGGTGTGCATTCTTAACACAGTAACTAGATTGTTGTTGGGACCTTCTAAATGGCATCTTTGCACTTGTGATTGTGTTCCTGCACTACAATATCTGGTCAAAACACATAATTATAGGTGATAAAATGGCTCTTTAAGAGCCAATTTAACTGGTCAAAAGTAGAGAATAATCACAATACACATATGCATTGTCTATAACAGAGTCTGAGTGTTCAGTGAATATAGTACCAATAGCTATCGGGAAATATAACATTGATGTTTATGTGTTGCTTGGAGATTTGGTTACACTCAGATATTATACCTGTTCAGGGTGGTGGGGAGGAAGTTCGCTGTGGCTATGCAACTGCTCGATTTTTGACACATGTGTTCACCTGGTTTAAGACATGTGCTGTTACAACTCACAACTTTTGTTGGCTCATGGTCTCTACTGAGATGGTATGGGTTGATTCTGGGGAATGGTGACATTTTGGAGCTAAGGACATGCAATTCTCGTGTTCTAACCCTGTGGAGTTGCTATGATGCAATTACGCTGGTCTAGTGGCAATGAGGGTTGACTTGGTGGGTGCCAAACCTGATACACTGGCAACCTCGGTTTGGGAATGAGCCCATACCATTTGGGGACAGGAGGATGGGATTACCAGATGCTGTACACCACTACTGGGGAAAAGGTGGATACAGACCTTGCCTACACTCTCAGGATGCTTGCAGTACTATGGACGTAGGTGTCTGGAAGTGGGAGACTAGACATCCGCATGTTCATGCATGGATGCCATTGCAGATTCATGCTGCTATTGGGGAGAAAATGAAAAAAGGCTGGGCAGAACCGAGCAGGTTTATAGCTGTGCTCTGTCATGCAGGGAGGACTGCTGTTGAATTGTGGTGGAGGGGGGTCAACATCGGTCCAGCTAAAGGGACAGGGCCATTCAACATATTGGTTGCTGGGCGACACCCCAACTATCATGTGGTGAGCCTGTGTTTCGCCTTGTGCAGGGCAGGTGGGTGGATGCCCATTGGTAAAGCACTGCAGTAGGGACAAATAGAACTGCGATAAAAAAGGATGAAGATACTTATTGACAATGGTTCAGTTAACACTGTCTAGTCAGGATCTAGTACATATTGGGGCATTGCCTGGATGATACTGTGCAGTATAACGCTCAGTATTCTACCTTTGTAGCTGGTATGAAAGAGTCATTATGTTAATGTTATAGCTGGTTGTCTCTCTGCACCAGGATGTAGAACGTTTATTTGGGTGATGGGGTGTATTCATCAATAATGGTGTGTAACTACTAAGGGTTGTGGTATGCACAGATGTCGCAAGGTATACCATTCATGTGTACAGCTTTGATTGTGGTGTGGGATCATACTGAGATACAATGGCTAGTCTGGGGGTAGGCTGTCTGCTTGAAGCATGCAACTGCTCGTTCTAAATTTCATGCAACAGGAATGAGGTACTGTTCTATACTTCTACATTATTGTTCACGTGGTTTCTGCATTTACATATTACCTGTCTGGGGAGGGGAGCTATAGTGTGATTAATGCTCATGGTACTAAGTGTTCCAAGATGTACAGTTGCCATCTGGAGTATACTGCTGATATGCAAACTCACCAGGCTCTGGGTTTCCACAGTCCAATAACTGTACATTTGGGAGGAAATTCCAGCTGTCACTGTACATCTCATGAGTGTCCTGACATATGGGTTTATATCACGAGATATACCGAATGATGGCTTTCTTTTACATAACAGTTTTCAATAGTTTATGTCTATTTGGTTCAACAGTTGCAAATGATTATAAGAGATTCTCTTTTGTATGTCTAACAACTCAGAAGAAAGTAATCATATTTTAGTGTTGTTTACATAATCAACAACTGTACACAATGATTACATTGAATGATGATTTAGTAATAACAATTGTATAATTGTCAGTCTGTTTTACAGGTAGTGTGTCTCAACTAGAACAACAGAGGTGGTGGTGATGCACCTATTAAAAACACTAATGTTTAAAATATTTTAGCAGTTATGGGCACAACAGAACATTGACCACTACTATTACAACATAGGTTTATCAATTGTGTCTTGTGGTCAGCCAGTTATGAAGAAGCAATCATAATCACATGGTGCCACAGTGGTGGCAGCCATATAATACTATTGGTTATATGGTGTAAGTTCATAGAGTTGAAAGAATGGATGCTGTCTTGGTATGCACATCAGTTACATGTTTGTGGCACAGGAGATAGATAACCTGACACACTGTATATTTGAAGCAATATTCACTCATACTAAGGGTGCCTTTACTTCGCTTTAAACGACACGCAGGTATCAATACAACATCCCTTCCTACCACTATACATGAATCAGGCAGCAGTTGTGCCATGACTGGTACTTTATGAGGAGAGAAAATTCTGTGCCCTGATAAGACGACAGTTGGTTGTATACATTGATTTAGAGATGCTGCCACTACCAAAAACAATCCTTGTCAGTCAGGGCAACTGCAAATAGTTAACATTGATTTCACACTGTGTCACAAACATGGATACAACATTAACATATATATATATATATGTATAAACATTGTGTCTTACAAGTTGCTATTTTGTGTGTGTCACTAGGAGGGGATGGCACAATGCTTGAATAACACAAGAGTTTCAATTTGTCAATCAATGGTTACAACACATACTGCATTGCAGTGTTAAGAGAGACAAACGATGTCAGATATTCTAATCACAATATATCTTATTTAAAGGGCCGAATAGTCAAAACTTAGCATGGGCTAACCGTTTTGTGCAGGATGAGCAGGAGATAACGTGATAAATACAATAGCACCGGGCAAAAATAATTATGCAAGGCAAAGTGGAGGGTCAGGAACCCATATGGGCGAATGAGATGAGACATACACCAGTAACGCACCATTGCGCAGCACCAGCACAGCCATACTTACACCGCCTATAAGGGAGACCCAATCCCAGGCCAATCCACAGAGGAGGTGGCCAGACCAGGAGGTTTAACACAATGGCTTTTAGCAATGCTGCAGTGCTGAAACGGATGGAGCAGGCTGGAGGAGGACAAAAAAGCAGGCCAACAGGCCCATTACCCAGACAAAGAAGGAGATGATGCATACAGATGGTACAGACCAGAGCCTCCCGTGAGACCCTGCCTGATGACCACATCATGGCGGACAGTTGACAGAGAATGTTGATGCAGTTATGGACCCTGCATGAGGAGCTGCAGCCAAACACCAGGTGCAGCCATCACCATGTCAGTCAAGGAAAAGGCACATGGCAGTGATGTGCATCCCAGCCACTGACATTCAGTGCCCAAGAGACACCATTGGGATATGATCCACCACAGCGCCTCTGACCCAGTTCATAGTGCTCTCCTGCCACATGCTGGTGAGTTTATAGTATTCCAGTACAGCAACAGACACACAGCAACCATACAGCAATTCCATCGGTTGAGCACTTACCTGTACTTGGTGCCATGACTGACCTGTCCCCAGCCATGCACCACCCAGGATGCCAGTGACCTGTAAGGAACAGGAAGGGCTCACCAACACTGCCAGTGGTGTGTGATGCAACTGGGCATTAGCAACGTCTTTACCAGTACTTACAGTGCCACAATGCCTTCATCTGGCACCAGTCCCATCTGTGGGCATTTTGAGGAGGCAGGATTTCCAGAGGGTATCTGGTCATGAGTATGGGCAGTCACAACAGGGTGACAGCATGGGGGAGGGATAGACAAGGGTAGCCGTGGGAGGGGCAGGGAGCAATGGTACAGAGCAGCAGTGGACACTGTGCAGGACAGCAACACTAACACCTGATTTATCTCCACAGGGGACAGTGCCTGTGCCCTATGACCATGGCTGCTGACACCAGTGCCTCAGCCAGCAACAGTGGCTGAGGAACAGTACAATGAGGCACATACTGCTAAAGGGAACATCATAGAGAGGGTCTTTGGGATACTCAAGATGCGGTACCATTGCATAGACCAGTCAGGTGCTGCCTTACAGTATAGCCTTCAGAAGGTATGCCATATCATCCTGGCCTGTTGTATGCTACACAACATGGCACTGAACCATGGGATACATGCACCTGAACCTGAGGTACATTCTAACAGTGATCAAGAGCCAGGGGTAAGGGGGATAGTAGAGCAGTTCAAGCGGCGGGATCTGCACATGGCCCACTTGGCCATAGAGCACAGGAGCAGCATCATCAAAACACTGAACCAGGGTGGATGGTGAGTACAGATAACACAGACAAATAATATAGTGTCAACAGTACATTTAATGTCAGTGCATATACAGTACAGTGGAATCAGTGTAATATATAGGTGCTGTACAAGTTGCCAGTGTGGTGATGTGATGTAGTGCGGTACATGTGATGTGTGTGATACGTGTGATGTGTGTGGGCCACCACCATACCCCTCAACTGTAATACAGTATGAGGAACAGTGCTACAGTTATGTCACTGCAGCTCTCAATTCCAGAGCATGAGGACCTGTCCCACACTCAGTGGTAACACTATAAAGAAAATCCCTATTGTAGACAATGCCTACAGAACAGGCAATTAAAAAAAGACGGCCTGAGCAGATATGCAATGATTGTAACAGTCCAGTTAGCTGCTGAGGTAATGCATTGAGAAAGGGTTCCACATTCTGCTCAGTAGTATCACATCCTGAAAGGCACTGTTGTATGGTCAGGGGACAAAAGGTTGAGAGGTATGGCCACCAGCCAGGTGTGCACAAGAAACAGCAATGTAGATATGTGATGGCAGGGGGTGTGGCATGGGAGTGAACAAGGTCCATGGAGGACTGTGTGTGTGCAGGGGACATGGGATGTGACTGTGTGCATTGGCATGCAGGTGAAGGAGACAGGGCCTCAGCACACATGTGGTGGAGCACATCAGCTGTGCCTGTCTCCACGCACGTCACACAACCTGTGTTGGGGCAAACTGCTGGGCATGCTACATGCTGAGGATATAGTTGGGGTGGATTGAGGTGAGGCGGGGAGGACAGGCTGTCTGCGGCCACACCTTGAGGCCTGCACAGGAGTGGAGGAAGGGAGGCCATGAAGCCGTGTATGTCCTGTGGACGAACAGGAGGTAGGGGTTGAGAAGGTTGCACCCATCCTGCACGCACCTCTGCCATGCTGCTGCCCATGTGAGGCATGGCTGCGCTGGCGTCTGGGTGCACCCTGCAGTGCTGTGGTAATAGTGTCCTGCAGCACCACAGCATGGGCCTGCACAGCAGTAGAAGGCCACCAAATCCACGCTCAATGGTGGTGAGAACACGGGTCATCCTCTTCTATGACCACTGCTCAGCACGGGCAAGACCAATTCTCACTGTCTCCCGCAGCTGTGACAGCTCATGCCGCAGCTCCCTACAGAGATCATGCGGGTACTGGGCTGCATGCTGTGAGCTAAGGCCTCCTGGAGCATGGGCCATGCACCCTGGCCATCCTGTGAAGGTACAGCATCAGCATCCTGCACCTGTGGCAGGGGTTGTGGCTGGAGCTGGGCAATGTGTTGTGGATGTTTCAGGACCTGGGAGGGGGTGCTGGTGGTGCATTGGAAACTGCATCCATGGCCTCACAGGTGAATAAGCATGCTGCTGGACTGGGCCTTCAGTCAGTGCCCTGTGGGACATGTCCAGTGGGCAAGACTGTTAGGGCAGGGGACTAGCAGCTGTGGGCAGAAAGGTGTCATGTGCCTGAGTACCCCTTGTCCCCAATTCAGGGATGGTGCCCTCCCCTACTGTACCAAAACCCCTGGTGTCACTAGCTGCACCCAGAACTGGCATGTTGGATTCCTCCCCTGCAACCTCTGATCCGTGGTCACTTGTGACAGTCAGGATCACCACCTGCTCTCCACTCAGCTCCTCCACCTGGGCATACTCAAGTGGATTCAGGGACTCCAGGCTGTATCCTCCTCTTCTGAGGTTCCTGCATATGCCATTGCCTCATAATGTCTGTGAGCGGACATTGTGCTGACCATCATGGCCACTGCCGGTATACCTGTGGCTGCCATGCCTGATGTAGAAGGACGCACCTCTGCTGTGTTTGAATCCTCCACTGCCTGTACTACTGTGCCTGGCCCCACCTTGGACATAGCCTACTGGGCATGTAATGCTGTAATGGAAGAGACAGATGTCAGTCACTGCTACAGTGACCAGACCACCCACCCCCACCCCACTCCCAACAATGCCACATGCCCCAGCAATGTGTGCCCCCAGTATGCCCATGCAGACCCCAGTGTGCATCCCATGCAATTGCAGCCTGTGCCCTAATAGCCTCTGCACCGTGGCACACTTGCACTCATGACATGTGCCTGCCAGCAGATGTCCACCACATAAGTGAAGGAATCAAAGCAACAGAACAAAAGGGTAAACAGGGAGGAGAAGAAGCACTGTGGGTCAATTTGGAGACAGGCAATGGCACCACAATCCTCACAGGGGTTGTATACAGACCCCCCTCTCAGGGGGAGGAAATGGACAAGGAAATGATAGAAAGTATACTTAGAATGGCAAAAAAAGGGAAGATATTGCTGATGGGAGATCTGAATATGCCAGATGTTAACTGGAGTGCAGTTGCAGCAGCCACAGAAGTGGGGTTATTCTAGATGCCCTACAGGGGGCATGCCTTAGACAACTAGTATTGGAACCCACTCGAGAGGGAGCAATCTTAGACCTGGTTCTCTCAAATGGAGATGGAGAGAGGATCACAGATGTAGAAGTGGGTAGCCATCTGGGAACTAGCAACCATCAAACAATATGGTTCACAATAAACACAGCAACAGAGTCAAGCCATACAAAGGCAAAAGTACTGGACTTTAGGAGAGCTGACTTTGCCAAAATGGGTGAGTGCCTAAGGAATGCACTAGCAAATGGGCAGGAAGGAGGGGTGGAAGAACAATGGGGAATAATAAAAAACTGCCATTACAGAGGTAAAAAGCCTTTGTGTGAAGCAAATAAACAAAACAAAACAATGTAAGATACCACTATGGTTCTCAAAGGAGGTGGCAGTGAAGGTTCAAGAGAAAAAGAAAGCATTCAGAAAGTACAAGAAATCACAGAAGAAGCAGGACAGAGAATTGTATCAGGTAAAGCCAAAGGAAGCTGGGAAGGCAGTCAGAACAGCAAAGGCCCGAACCGAGGAAAAGATAGCCAACTCAGTTAAGAAGCGGGATAAAACCTTTTTTAGGTACGTCAGGGAGCGAATGAAGACCAAGGGAGGGATAGTGAGGCTTAATAAAGTGGAGGGGGGTGGGCAGAGGGTAACAGTGAAAAGGAAGAGATACTAAACAAATATTTTTGCTCAGTATTTACAAATGAAGAGGGGGAGGTACCTAAAACAAACAATAGAAACACTCTGGATACAGAAGTTGACACCTGCCCATTTACAGAAGAAAGGGTTCTGAAAGAACTCTTAAAACTGAAGGTGGACAAAGCAATGGGGCCTGATGGGATTCATCCCGGAATTCTAAAAGAATTAAGGGTAGAACTAGGGACACCACTGACTACCCTCTTTAACAAATCATGGGAGGATGGGGTGGTACCTGAGGATTGGAGAAGGGCAGATGTGATTCCCCTTCACAAAAGTGGGAGCTGGGCAGAAACAGGAAACTACAGACCTGTTAGTTTAACCTCAGTGATAGGGAAAATGATGGAATCACTTCTGAAGGAAAGAATTGTCGAGTACCTAGAGGCCAGAGGGGCACAGGACCCAAGGCAGCATGGATTCACAGCGGAAAGGTCATGCCAGACAAATCTAATAGATTTATTTGACTGGGTGACCAAAGTAGTAGATCAGGGAGGGGCTGTGGACATGGCCTACCTAGACTTTAGCAAGGCATTTGAAGCAGTCCCACACAAAAGATTAATATACAAGTTAGCCAACCTCAGAGTGGGTCCCAAGATGATAGCCTGGGTAAAGAATTGGCTGGAGAATAAGACACAGAGAGTAATAGTAAATGGAGTCCACTCTGAAGAAAGGGGGGTTATTAGTTGGGTACCGCAAGGTTCAGTATTAGGACCGGTCCTTTCAATATCTTTTATAACAACATTGCAGAGGGACTGGAAGGAAAAGTATGTCTCTGCAGATGACACAAGATCTGCAACAGAGTTGATGCACAGGTGGGGTGGAAAGGATGAGAGGGACTTGGCAGGTTGAAGGAATGGTCAACTGTATGGCAATTCAGTGGTAAGTGCAAGGTAATGCACCTGGGAAACAAAAACCCAGGGAAGAGTACACAGTGGGGGTGAGATACTAACAACAACAGAAATGGAAAGCGACCTGGGGGTAGTCATATTAGATGACTTAAAGGTGGGCCAGCAATGCGAGAGGGCAGTAAGGAGGGCTGGGGGGATACTGGGATGCATAGGGAGAGGCATCACCAGTAGAAAACGGGAAGTTGTTATCCCTCTGTACAGACAGTTGGTGAGACCCCATCTGGAGTACTGCTTGCTGTACTGGAGACCCAATCTTCGCAAGGACATAGACAGGATGGAAGCTGTCCAAAAGAGGACAACTAAAATGGTGCAGCGTCTGCACCAGAAGACATATGAAAAGAGACTAAAGAAGCTTAATATGTATAGCCTCAAGGAAAGGAGGGAGAGGGGGGACATGATAGAAACTTTCAAGTACCTCAAGGGAATCAACAAAGTCCAACAGGGTAGCATCTTTCAAAAAAAGAGGTGTGCAAGAACAAGGGAGCACAATTTGAAGATGGGGGGGTGGCTCAGAGGTAATGTAAGGAAGTATTTTTTCACAGAGAGGGTTGCGGATGCATGGAACAGCCTTCCAGAGGAGGTTGTGGAGTCAAAAACAGTGGTTGAATTCAAGCATGCATGGGACAGTCATAAGGCAATCCTAGGGGGTGAGTGTAGAAAGAAGTAGGCTGCTGGTTAACTAGGATCTGCAGCTTATCCATTAGGTAGGGAAATAGGCATACTGGGTGGGCCAAGTGGTCCTTATCTGCTGTCAAATTATATGTTTTTATGTGCAGCCCCAACACCACCCTTTCAATGGAACATACCCATGTGGGCCCTATGCATGCACCATGACAGTAGTGATGTGTGCCTCTGTCCCCATTGTTTCGCTGTCCACTGAGTGGTGGATACATGCCACAAACTTACCTGCTCTTGGTGGTGTGAGTGGTGTCTCACACCCACTGCCTTCAACCCCACTGACTGTCACTGGCTGCATGGTAGAGGCTATTATGGCCATTAATGGGTCTCAGTCCCACTGCTCCAGTGGTTGTGGTCCCCCACCAGTCCGCAGCCTGTCCCGGGTCCGCTGTGACTCCTCCTCCTCCTTTGCCCTGTGCAGCAGGTCATTCCACCACTTCCAGATGGCATTGGTGCTATGGCCATGACCACCTATGGCGTTTACTGCTGTGGCAATCTCCTCCCACATCAGCTGAACAGTGGCATCTGCCGACTTGTTACGGTGTAGGACCACCTCCCACTCCTTCACCGCAGGTATCAGGGCACGCAGCTCATCTTCTGAAAATTTGTGGGCCCTGAGCTGCTCCTGTCTTGCAGCCTCATCTGTGTGGGACAGAAGGCAGGGAAAGGGTTATACAGAGTTGTGAACAAACATCGCACAGCTGTAACAGTATCATATGGCCATGATGCAACACGCAGCTGCTATACATGCCCCCACCCCCTGAGTAATGCCAACAGGACATGCACAATGCACCTCAGTGTTGTAGAGTGCTGCAGGCCAGCACAAGTGGAAGCCAGCTGTGTGTGTGCTGCAAACAGTTGTGCTGCCCATGCTGCTGCCTGTGGCATGTGAGAGGTGGCCTGGCTGCACATGTTGGCATGGACATTGGTGCACTGCAAGGCAATCACAAGGCCTACAGCCACAAAAGGTGTCTAATGTGCACATGACTGTAAATGCCTGACCCACGGTGCCCTCACAGCACATCCAGTGCCATGCTGGGCCTGTGCACACCCAGCACCAATGAACACATGCTGTGGAAGCATGGATTGACTCCCAACGACAGGGTAGATGGCTGACCAGGACACACGTTCCGCTAGGGGTGCGGCCTAGGCAGCATTGCATGTGCCAGAGCATGTATCACTGCAGCCACACTGCACACACATACAGGCATAGTATGTGTATAGATGATCCTGGCACAGTTGTGCACAATGCCTGTGTGTGATCCACCATGTGTCACAGTAGTGTGTACTGTAAAACAATATGACACTGGGGTACTGCACCACCAGCAAGTGTATCAACACATGTCACACAATGGCCTGGATGTGCACACTGTAGATGGACTGGCCTGTCATGGGGTAGACATCCTGGACCACAAAAACCTTGGTTCTGCCCCTGCTTCTGGCTGCACAGTGTTGTGCACAGACAGACAGCTGCCGGGACCGCAGTGTACCAACTCTATTAACTGCATGAGTACTGTTTGCTGTGACCTACGTGCACACATCACACAACATAATACAGGGGTGGTGGGTGGGATGTCTGTAATGCAGATGTCAGTCGGTGACATGGGTGACAGCATGGATACCTGTGGCAGTCGTCACACTGGAGTACATGTACCCTACAGTCACAATGGACTACTGACACACTCCAGAGTGCAGCCTCCACACTGCTGATCACATCCCACTGCCATCTGCAGCACCACAGCATGCAGTCAGTCAAGCATGGCCTGTGCAATGGGCATTGGATAGTGCATAATGCTGGTTGGGACCACTACCCACAAAGGGGCAGCCAAGAGGATGAATGGGCCACCCAGCCCCACCCCAGCACCACCATGTACCTGCCCAGCCACACTGCATCAGTTAGGCATGAGCTGCAGTCCCAAGGCCATTACCAGTACTCCACTGTTGGATGGTTCACAGATACCATAGCCTGCCACATACAGGCAATACAGGAGCAACCTGTGCATGGCAAGGACGTTACAGTCACACATGTGGTACTGCTACACCTGGAATCTGGTCCTGTCCTGTCAGACAGGCAGGCAGCTGGCATTGTCTGGGTCAGCCTATCGTCCATGCAGAACAGTACTATAAAGAATGGATAGCCCTGATTACCCACTGACATCCAGCAGATTACAACCCTGACATCCCAGTGGTGTGGTGTGATGTCAGGACCATTCCCAAGGATGAACCGGGAAACTACAGACCAGTGAGCCTCACATCCATCGTGGGTAAGCTAATGGAGACTATCCTGAAGGAGAGGCTGGTGGCCCTCCTAGAGGCCAAAGGACTACAGGACAGCAGACAGCATGGCTTCATGCATGGCAGATCCTGCCAAACTAACCTGGTTGAGTTCTGACTGGGTAACTAGGCAACTGGACAGGGGCCATGCAGTGGATGTCTTGTATATGGACTTCAGTAAGGCATTCGACTCAGTGCCACATGGAAGGCTGGGAAGGAAGTTAGTAGGCACTGGGGCGGGTGCAAAGCTGGTGAGCTGGGTAGGGAACTGGCTTCAGGGAAGGCAACAGAGGGTGGTGGTGGGTGGGGAGCTCTCACACCCAAGGGCAGTGATGAGCAGTGTTCCACAGGGCTTGGTGTTGGGACCAGTGTTGTTTGGGATATTCATTGCAGACATATCATGGGACATCAAGAGCAAGATCAGTCTGTTTGCTGATGATACCAAGGTAGGCGTGGTGGTGGATGACCTAGGGGGATGGCAGGGGTTGCAGGATGATCTGGCAAAGCTTGAAACCTGGTCAGACACCTTTCAACTGGGGTTTAATGCCAAAAAGTGCAAGGTGCTGCATTTTGGGATGAAGAACCCAAGGAGGAGTTACCAGCTGGGGGGAGTGCAGCTAGCCCAGACAGAGGAGGAGAAGGATCTGGGTGTGCTCATCACAGGGTCAATGAACAACTCAGCACAATGTAGGAAGGTAGCTGCAAAGGCCAACAAAATGCTGGGTTGTATTGCAAGGGGTATATCCTCGAGGAGGGAGGAGGTGATTCTGCCACTGTATAGGTCATTAGTTAGACCACACCTGGAGTACTGCATGCAGTACTGGCGCCCGTATCTGAAGAGGGACATTAAGTTACTGGAGGGTACAGCGCAGAGGCGACAAAGATGATCAAGGGGCTGGGGACTTATCATGCAGAGGAGGTTGAAGGAGTTGAACATGTACTCACTGAAGGAGAGGAGGGACAGTGGTGACATGATTGGAAACCTTTAAATACATGAAAGGAATAAACAAGACAGGTACAGAGGCTGTTCAAACTACAGGAGGGAGGGCCACCAGGGGCCATGACATGAGACTGGAGGGAGGAAGGTTCAGGAGGGAGATGAGGAGACACTTTTTTACAGAGAGGGTGGTGGCTGGGTGGACTGCGTTACCTGCAGAAGTGGTATGCAGTAGAACAGTGGACTGCTTCAAAAGGGGATGGGACAGGACAAGGGGGAGGGTTAATGAAGGGGAAAGGTGGAAGGGAGGGGCAGCTGCAGAATAAGGGGTGCTAGCTGCACATTCGAGCAGACTTGATAGACCTCTAGGCCTTTATCTGCTGGCAAATTTCGTATGTTCATATGTTCGCATATGAACTCATCTCAGCTATGTCTTAGCAGTGGGTTAGCAAAACAGAATGTCACTATTAGTCAGTATTCTACACACCTGGAATGTGCTTGAAAGCCTCAGTACAGTAGTCCTATAACAGTCCAGTTGTTACAGTGTACTGTCACTAAGTCTAGCAATCTCCATGTCTGATAGGGGTTAACACTGGTACTCAGCTGGCCCACAGTCATTTGGTCCATGTATCCCAATACTGTGTGTACAGTACCTACACATACATGTGGCTGTACTGCAGATTCAATACTAGGGTAAGGCTCACTTACATGTGTTGGGAGGGAAATTCCCATGATGAGTCCCATCCACTATACCTGACAATGCCTGATGTACAGGTGATAACCATGGTGTAATCATCTCTCGTGGTTGCTAGGGCAATTGTAAACCTCTCAAGCTGCACTCTAGGTTTACTGATGTCCTAGCAACCACTTGAGGTGATTACACCATGGTTATCACCTGTACAGCAGGCATTATCCACTATAACATCACACAGTACTATATACTAGTAATATCAGGCTCAGCAGGTAGCACAGATGCCTCTGAGGCTGGGAGATCAGAAGGCTCTGGGTTCTAGCCCCACACAAGGCACTTAGGTTAATATCCTAAAACTGACACTGCAGAGGAGGATGCGGGGGTTGCTGCACTCCTGAGGTGCTGTCTGTCAGTTGAGATGTTAGACTGAGGTCCCATCTGCCTGTTCTGGTGGTAGGCCAGGTGGATGTAACAGATCCCATGGCACTTCTCGAAATGTGTAGGGGAATATCCACCATGCCGTAGCCAAGTTCCCCTCACAAGAAACATAGAAACATAGAAACATAGACTTTGATGGCAGATAACGACCGCTAGGCCCATCTAGTCTGCCCATTTCCCTAACTACAGGATAGGCCGCGGATCCTAGTTAACCAACAGCCTATATCTTCCTGTCCCCCACAAGAATTGCCTTATGTCTGTCCCATGCATTCTTGAATTCCCCCACAGTTTTAGACCCCACAACTTCCTCAGGAAGGCTGTTCCATGCATCCACTACCCTCTCTGTGAAATAATACTTCCTCACATTGTCCCTGAACCGCCTCCTTCTATCTTTAAATTGTGTCCCCTTGTTCTTGCAAGTCTCTTTTCTGAAAGATTCTACCCTCTTGGACTTTGTTGATTCCCTTGAGGTACTTGAAAGTTTCTATCATGTCCCCCTCTCCCTTCTTTCCTCAAGCGTATACATATTAAGCTCCTTTAGTCTCTCCTCATACGGCTTCTCTTGCAGACCCTGCACCATTTTAGTTGCCCTCCTCTGGACTGCCTCTATCCTGTCTATGTCCTTGCGGAGATGGGGTCTCCAGAACTGAACACAGTATTCCAGATGGGGTCTCACCAACTGTCTGTACAGAGGGATAACAACTTCCTGTTTTCTGCTGCTGATGCCTCTCCTATACATCCCAGTATACCCCGCCCTCCCTACTGCCTTCTCACATTGCTTGCTAACCTTAAGGTCATCTGATATGATTACCCCAGGTCCCTTTCCTGTTTTGTTGTTGTTACTACCTCCCACCCATTGTGTATTCTTCCCTGGGTTCTTGTTTCCCAGGTGCATTATTTTGCACTTTTGCATTGAATCCTAGCTGCCATCGTCTGACCATTCCTCCAACCTTGCCAAGTCCTTTTCATCCTTTCCACACCTCCTTGTGTATCAACCCTGTTGCAGATCTTTGTGTCCTCTGCAAAAGGCATACTTTTCCTTCAGTCCCTCTGCAATGTCACTGATGAAGACATTAAAAGGACTGGACCCAATACTGAACCCTGCGGTGCCCCACTAGTAACCGCCCTTTCTTCAGAGTGGACTCCATTTACAATTACCTTCTGTGTCCTGTTGTCCAGCCAATGTTTTACCAGGCTACCACCCTTGGACCCACTCCCAGGCTGGTTAATTTGACTAATAATCTTTGTGTGGGACTGTGTCAAATGCCTTGCTAAAGTCTAGGTAGGCCATGTCCACAGCCCCTCCCTGGTCTACTACTTTGGTCACCCAGTCAAAGAAATCTATTAGATTCGTCTGACATGACCTTCCCGCTGTGAACCCATGCTGCCTTGGATCCTGGCCTCCACTGACCTCTAGATACTCAACTATTCTTTCCTTCAGAAGTGACTCCGTCATTTTCCCTACCACAGAGGTCAGACTGACAGGTCTGTAGTTTCCTGCCTCTGTCTTGGTCCCACTTTTGTGAAGGGGAATCACATCTGCCTTCCTCCAGTCCTTGGGTACCACACCATCCTTCCATGATTTATTAAAAAGAGTAGCCAGTGGTTTCACTAGTTCCTTCCTTAATTCTTTTAGAATTCTGGGGTGAATTCCATCAGGACCCTTTGCTTTGTCCACCTTCAGTTTTAGGAGTTCTTGCAGAACCCTTTCTTCTGTGAAAGGACTGGGATCGACCCCCCTATCAAGAGTGCTTCTGTTAATTGGATTAGGCACTTCCCCCTCCTCTTTTGTGAATACTGAGCAGAAATATTCGTTCAGTATTCCTGCTTTTTCACTGTCCCCCTCTGCCCACCCACCGTTCATTCTATTCAGCCTCACTATCCCTCCCTTTGTCTTTCTACGCTCGCTGATGTACCTATAAAAGGTTTTATCCCCCTTCTTAACTGAGTTGGCTATCTTTTCCTCAGTTTGGGTCTTTGCTATTCTGACTTCCCTCCCTGCTTCTTTCTGCCTTAACTGGTACAGCTCTCTGTCAGGCTCCTTCTGTGTTTTCTTATACTTCCGGAATGCTATCTTTTTCTTCCTGACTTTCACAGCCACCTCTCTTGAGAACCATAGTGGCTTTTTCTTTCATTTTGATTTGTTTATTTGCTTCACACAAAGGTTTGTTGCCTCTGTGATGGCAGTTTTGATAATTCCCCATTGTTGCTCCACACCTCCTTCTAGCCTGTTTGCTAGTGCTTTTCTGAGGCACTCTGCCATCTTGCCAAAGTCAGCCCTCCTAAAGTCCAGTACCCTCACTTTTGTATGGTTTGAATCTGTAGCTGAGTTTAACGTGAACCACACTGTTTGATGGTCACTTGTCCCCAGATGACAACCCACTTCTAGATCTGAGATCCTCTCACTGCCCCCATTTGAGAGCACAAGGTCTAAGACTGCTCCCTCACGAGTGGGTTCCGAAACTAGCTGTCTAATGCCTGCCACCTGTAGGGCATCAAGAATGGCCCTGCTCTTGGATGTGGCTGCAGCAAATGTCCAGTTAACATCTGGCATATTCAGGTCTCCCATCAACAGTATCTCCCTTTCTCTGCCATTCTAAGAATGCCTTCCATCATATCCTTGTCCATTCCTTCCCCTGACATGGGGGTCTGTACACAACCCCTGTGCGGATTGTGGTGCCTTTCCAGTCTCCAAGATGACCCACAGTGCCTCCTCTCCTCCCTGTTTACTCTTTTGTTCAGTTGCTTTTATCCCTTCCTTTACATAGAATAGCTTCTCCTCCCCTCTTCTCCCCTGCCTGTCTCTCCTGTGAGGTTATGTACTCTGGTATGTTAACATCCCAGTCATGGTTTTCTGTGTACCACGTTTCTGTGACTGCTACGATATCCAGGCATCCCTCTTCCATTAAGGCCACCAGCTCAGGGAGCTTGTTGCCCAGACTACGGGCATTGGTACTCATTACCCTCCCTTTCCTGATGGCCTTACCACCTTTTGCCCCATCCCTGACCTTCTTGCCTTTGTCACTTTTTCCATTTACCCCAGCCCTTCTCCCTATTGACACCTCCATGTTGGTGTTTGCCACACTTACTACCGTGATTGTTTGGGGGGGCTAGGATTTTCCTGCTCCTTTCCAGTGCCTCCCCCCTTGGCTAGTTTAAGCTTGCCAATGAAGCATTTAAACCTATCACCTAGGATCCTGGTTCCCCTCCCGGACAGATGCAGCCCATCATGCCAGTATAGGCTTGTATCACTCCAGGTGGACCCCAGTCCCCAATGAAGCCAAATCCCTGAGCTCCACACCAGTTTTTCAACCACTGATTGAATCCCATAGTACGTAACACCTAACCTCTCCTATGCCATAGATGGGTAGCACCTCGAGAAGGTTACCATGCGTGCTACTTGACTAAGGCCCTCCCCAATTCCACAAACTCTTCCTGCACTTCTCTAATCCCTTTCTTAGCCAGGTCATTTGTCCCTAGGTGGACAATGACATCCAGCTCCTCCCTGTGCAGCTGCTCCGCAATCCTGAGGATTCGCCCCTGTCCCTCCAAGCCATGGCACCAGGCAGACACCCACCTCCCTCTCCCTTCCTTGCCCAGTTCTACCTTACTAACAATGGAGTCCCCCACCAGGAGTTGTTTCCTCCCTGCAGGGTCCCCTGCCACCCTCCTGTGGGTCTCCTTTGTGGAGGTTCCCAGCATCCTCCTTGGTCTCCACTGTGGTGCCTCCACAGAGGAACCACACTTTGCCAGAATGGCAAGGAATGTGGAGAGGTACAACTGGAGGATGCACCTGTTCCACCACCCTCACCTCCCTGAGCCCACTGTGGTCCAACCGCCTCTTTCTTGGCAACCTCTGAGGCAATGGCAGTGGCACTGGTGGTCCCTGGATGGAAGAGGAGGTCCCACAAATCCTGGCCAACTCAGCCTGGAGATGAGCAGCCTCCTCCCTCAGCCCAGAGAGGTGCCTGCAGATGGGACAACACCGCATCCTCCAGAACATCTCCCGGAAGACTGCTGCTCCACAGCCACTGCACTGCACCACTCCAATCATGTCTTATTTCTGGCCCCTTAACTCTTTCCAATCCTTACTCTTTCCTCTTAGGATGGTGGGTCCTTGGTGGTTCTGTGATCACTCACTTCCTGCCCCTAACAGGAAGTTCCTGTTGTCAGGCAAATCCTGTGCCTACAAAAATAGAACTAGCTTTGGGTGGGAAGGAGGGCAATATAGTCCCAGCAGAGAAGTTCAGTCACACAGCAGTCCTTCTCCTGGTGTCTTCTGCCAAGCTATTACAAGAAACGTAATCAGGTTCAAAGTCAGTTGACATTCATCTGTATCCCCTTCCTCCCGGGTTGTGGCTGACACAGGCTGGATTTGTCTACAGCACATAACCGGTCAGCAAACACTATAATAATCAATATATGTGACAAGCAGAGCAGCGCTATGCACAAGTGTGCCCTGCCAGGTCGGGGTTCCAATTCCCATGGACCTCTCGAGCTGTGCTCTCGTGGTCATAGGGCCTCAGAATCCTTCTGTGGCAGAACACACTGGTGCTGCAGAGTTGCCCATCCAGTATCCACTAAGGGCTGCTGCAGTAGTGCTGTCATTATGATGTTCTGCTGCAGTACTGGCATGGCTTGCTGGCAGAGCGTTACCATCCTCACAGTACCTCAGTGGTGTCAGTAGTCTCAAAACACTTGAGACATCACATGTCGGTGTCAGTATGGAACAGAGTACAGAGTAACAAACTGCTCACATGTGACATACTACATCTAACAGTATATCACATACATGATGCCACTGTTATACACAGCCTGTGTTCTGTTACCTTGAGCATCTGTGCTCTCGAGGTTACAGGGACTGAGAACTCCTCTGTGGCAGTACATCAGGATTGTGCAGACCGGACCATCCAACAGGCAGAGTAGACATGTGTTATAGCCCTAACCTGGATGTCTGCCATCATCCAGTGCTATCAAGCCATTCACACATGACGTGGGAATGCCCAACTGTTGTCAGCTTGGTAAATACACTGAGCATTCATGAACGGCAGCCTCGTCCAAGGCACGGTCAGTCAGCAGTCATCTGTATCCCCCTTCCCCTGGTCCATACCGCTCAACTGTACCACAATATGAGGAACGTTCCTCATTTTACGTCACAACAGCTCACTGTTCAACATTTTGAGGAGTTGTCCCACATTCAGTAGTAACATTGTAAGGCACTATTCCATAGTAAATGATGCAAAACACATATAGATCAATTACTAACCGACTTCCTCAACATAAATGCAAACAGTTTAACAGTGTTCTGAGCTTCTTAGGTGAACTTTGATTAAGTGTTCCACATTCTGCTCATGTGTTCTACATATTGAGAGGCAATGTTCCACATTTGGGGGCCAAAAGGTTGCGAGGTATGCCCAGGTCATGCCTGGCACTATGTACTCCCCAGTCAACATAAACCACATCACAAACATACTGATATGTCCTTGGAAATGTACCTCTGTGTCTGCCCACATGCAGTACATACCTGGCTGTCTCTGTGATTGTTCCAGTGACATCCTGTGCTGCAGCAGTAATCCCACATCAACATGTAGTACCGATAAGCAACACAGGTGGGACACTGTTAGCCCTTATATAGCACAGCCAGTCAAGCAAGCCTGTTAAGCATGCTAATGGGCCATTAATGATATGCTAATCTCCTTGTTAGCACCATGCATACACAATGACCATCATTTGCATATGCCATTTGAATATTGCAGATGATAGTGCTAGGCAAAGAGTTTAGCGCCGGGCAAACCATATAGCACTGGGCAAACCATATAGCACCTGGCTATCTCAGCTTTGCTTATCGCAGCACTGTTGCTATAGTGCTGCACTAGGACTGATTAGTGCAGGTACAGTGCATGCGCGGATCGGGGCAGTCTGCACTAGACTGGCCATGCTATTGTGCCTTTGCACTATGCTAACCATGTTAGAGTGCTGGTGCTGCACATGCCTGGTATGTCTGCACCGGGGTCTTGGCAGGGTCGCGCATGCGCACTGCGCACACTTCCGGGTAGTGCGGTGCTATTGCATAGTTCTGCACGGTGCTAGGCTGAACTGTTTGGGAGTTTCAGGGTGTGTGGGCCATCTGTTGCCAGTACAGCATTACCTTTTCCTCCTTTTATGTCAGCCATGTCTAGGAGACATAGGCAAAGTGCAGTGGTGTGCTGTAACAGGTGCTGGGATGTAGTTGAGAAGGCCAACCTGGTGCAGCTCACACAACAGCACCACAGGTGCCTTTTCAGAGAGGTCCAGGAGGGTGACCACCCCGTAGCCAGGTCTGGGCTTCCTTTTCTCCACTCCTCACAGCACTCATGGGAATACCACGTGATGGGGAGAAGTGCCGCCACCGATATGTGGACCGCAGGCGCAGGTAGCGCCCACTGCTGGAACTATGCAAGGCGATGATTTGGGAGGGGACTGTGTCTGTGCCAGGTATGTGATGCCTCTCACCACAGTGATTGTCATGGGGAGTGGGGATGCATGTTGGGTAGTGTTCTTGTGTTTGTGTGAAGGTGTGTGACATGGCCCATTCACATACCATCCGTGGGGGCTGTGTTGCTGTGCTGGTGGGGTTCGGCACATATCTACCATGCTATTAATGTTGTGCAACTTGTGTAATGACATGTGACACAGTTCCATCTTGGACATGGGTTGTAGTCCCAATGAAGAATTTCCATTTGCTACCTGTACAAAAGTAAACATTTACTACTACTACTACTATATGTTGGTCTTCTACCATGTGGTCCTCCATGCAGGAGTGTGTGGACTGTGTGGGCCAGGGGGACATAGCATCTTGGAAGTATTGTCTGCATTGTCCTGCACTGTGGTGGCGCACTGCCCCATGCCACCTGCATTGGTGGCATGGATCCATGACACCTGGCCCCCTGCCACATCCACTGTGTTCTGCCATGCTGCCAGGGGGCTGTGTGCAGCTGTGCCTACTTTGTGCAATGCAGTGTGTGGCTGAGTGTGTTGCCTGGGCTAACCTCCTAACCATTTCTCACCCAAATGTGGTACATTGCCTCTTACAATGTGGCATACATGAGCCAACTGTGGAACACTTACACATCACTTCACCTACGCTGCTCACAACACTGTCACAATGTTTGCATTTATGTTCAGGAGGTCTGTTAGTCATTGTATAGTATATGGTTCACATCATTTACTATGGCTCTGTGCTTTCGTATGTGACCACTGCATGAGGCTTGAGTCCTCACACTGTGGTACAGGGAGTTTCTGTGGTGTACACTGAGCACCCTTCCTCAGAATGTGGTACTGTTGAGAGGTATGTGTCTGGGTGTGGTGCACTCCACCACCTCTGCTGTGTCTGTGCCATGACATTGACCAGTGGCTTGTGCGATGGATCCATGGCATTGGTGCTGTGCTGTGCTGTACACTGTCATGGGTAAGGGCAGCATATGCACTGTACTCGGTTGTGTACGGTCATGCTGTGTGCATGTCACATCCCGTATGCCTTTCTGTCATCAATGTCATTCTATCTGTGGCCTTTGGGTTGTTGTATGCCACTGGGTCATGTTTGTGTTTCCATATCTGTTGTTCAGGAGTTAGATACTTGTGTTCCCTCATTACAGGTTAGAGGACTCCTCTACTTAGATTCTGCCTTGTTTGTTAGGGGGTACCATTCAGAGGGGCTGTGTACATATGATGGAGGGAGTCTGTGTACATATGATGGAGGGGGGCTGTTGCAGCTTGTGTGTACAGGATGGCAATGTCAGGCTCCACCCCTGCGCACATTGGTCATGCACTGTCTGGTCTGCAGTGACCAGTGTCATGCTTGGCATGGCTTGGGTGGTGCACTGTGCCTGGGTGCCAGTTATGCATGTGTTGTGCCATGCCACTAGGGTCATGGGCGGTCTACAGCGTACTGTGGTGGCTGACATTGTAGTAATGCTGCTGTACCATCTTCCCACTGCAGAGTGCAGAGACTGGAGTGGAGAGCAGCAGGCCAACCAGAGGCCCACCATGGACAGGCAGAGGGTGCCATCAGTGCCGCAGCATGCAGAGGAGAGCAGTGACGGGGATGGGAGTGTGTTGCATGAGTACTGTGTGCCATTGTGCAATTCTACTATGTGTCTGTGTTGCCACTGCAGGTATTGGAGTGCTGTGTCTAGTGTCATGGCAAAGTCACCTATTTATTTAGCTTTTTGTTGACCGGGTAAGTGCACTAGACAAAGCCTGCCTATTTTCAGGCACGACCCGGGGAAGGGGGGATACAGATGAATTCCAACTGACCTTGAACCAGATTAAGCTGTTGGTGGTATTTTTAGTGAATGAGGGAAATTTGGCCAGGACACTGGGGAAAATTCCCCTACTCTTTTCAATAAGTGCCATGGGATCTTTAACATCCACCTGAACTACCACCAGTCCAGGCAGATGGGACCTCGGTTTAACATCTCATCCGAAAGACGGCACCTCAAAAATGCAGCAACTCTCTCATGCTGCATTACAGTGTCAGTACTAGGATATTAACCCAAGTGCCAGATGTGGGAACTGAACCCACATCCCTCTGATCTCCCGGCCTCAGAGGCAAGTGTGCTACCTACTGAATACCTATGTCATCCAGGCCTGCTGTGATTTAACTGTGTTGCATTTGAATTCCAGGGTGCTCACTTAGAGGGACCCCTTAGCCATTATGGCTATGATATGTACAGCCACATGGGGCTAGAGGGTTCACACCTGACTATGTGCTGGATGGGGAGGCACCGGATGCTTGACACCAGTGGCATCATTCAGCACACCCATGACTGTTACATCAGTGGGGCCTGATATGCTGGCTGCGTGCACTTGTGTTGTCTTCCATGCCTCCAGTGCTTTGCCTTCTGCTGCACTGCCTGCATCATGGCTGGCTCTCTGTATGGTCTACTGTTGCCATTACTGCCATGTGCACTGCTATCTGCCTTGTACTGTCATGTGCAACATGTTGCTGTTATGTCCACCATTGTGGCAGGATACAACAGGTCTGTGCATAGCCGTCAGCCATTCACTATGCCTGGAGCTGGGGGATTACTGGGGTCAGCCTGCTGTGCTGTGCTGGCTGTTTCTGCTGCTGCTGTTGTCCTGTCTGCCATGGCATCACTGTTCTGCACTTCTCATGGCATGTCTTACTCACAGTACCATGTATAGTGTGTCGGTGTCTATGCAGGACATGTTGTTGATGCTGACCAGGGCTATTCATGCTATGACAAACAGGGGGCCACAGTGTCATGTGGTGCCTGTATCTCCCTGTCAGTGTGTTGCCATTGTAGTGTGGACACTGGTATGTTATTGTGTGCCCTTGACTGACCTCCGTGGTGTACATGCACAGGGGCTGTTGGGAGGGAGCCTGTAGGCTTATGGTGCCACATGGGCCTGTGTGGCTGTGCATGTCATATGTGCCTGTTATGGCACGGGAGTAGGCAGGCATACTCCAAGCACTCCATGGTGTGCTTTTTTATTTCTGGGGGGTTAGAAAATAGGCTCTGAACTGCTTCGTTTTTCCATGATGCCTAACAAAGACAATGAGGTACCTTTCTGTGATTTCATTCATAGCAGTCTACACTGGAAGGACTGGTCACTAAGAATGTCTTTGTATCCCATGGATAATACAAGTTTACAGGCTGTGGGCTGGTATGTGGGTGTCTTAGGGGGCAATGCATGGCATTTGTATTTACCCATGCATGGCAACACCCATTGTCATGAGATACATGAGTTGTATTTATTATGCCAAAGGTGGCAACAAACACAGTCCTGGTGTATGTCTGTGTATTGTCTGGCTACACCCCGGGGTGGGGTAGCACACCCTAATAATGGGGAGAGGGGTAGCGGTGAGTCCACTTGGTGTGCAGATGTCAACTCCCTAGATACACCCCTGCCTGTTGGCTCCAGCTGTGTTGTGGGGGCCATTTTCTCCTACCGGATGCTGTCCCTCAGTCCCTGCAGTGCATGGTGTTTGTGCATGGGGTATGCAGGTGTGTTGCAGGGGTTGTTCAGTGGTAGCATGGTGTGCTGGGTTTCAGACCCTGTGGCAGGTGCTGCTGCCACAATTGGGGGTCTATGCTTCACCATGCCTTGGCCACCAGGGTGGCACTGTCCTGTGCATGTCATTGGCCCACTGCTGCCCTGCCACTGGTGGACCATGGCCTGTGTCCCTGTTTCACATGTATGTGTCTTCTTGTATGTGCACCTTCAAGGTGCTGCCACTTTGGGTGGTGGCACAGCCCCATGCCATACTGTTCACCAATGTGGGCTCCTCATCCTTCTGTCATGGCAATGGGTGTGGGTAGGCATTGGCACATTCCCTGGTTGTGTACTGCTTGAGTACCTGTCCCACAGTCCCTACTGTTCTGTTGCCAGTGTCATTGTCCTCTGTGGTCATTGGGTCTCTGTGGTCCATGTCTAGTATCTATCTGTGTCACTTGCTACTGTTCCACACTTATGTCAGTCACCCACCTGTTCAGAGCTTCCTGACATCATTTTTACAGCTGCTACAGTATGGCATTGTGGGTAGCAGTTTTGCAGAGTGTACAGTTCTTGTGGGGGGCAGCAGTGAGGGTGGGCCACTGTTGGGGGGGTGTATGGGACAGGCATGTCTGGTTACACACCTGGTTGTGGCTGTGGCACCTTCTCCAGTGGGTGTCATCTGTGTTGTGTATCATAGCTATGTGACTGTGGGCAGCATGTCTCAACATGTGTCATCCCATGAGCATGTCATTCAGTGTTCACTTGTCATTCGCATCTCAGGGGGTGGCTGTCTGTTTGCACTGTTATGGTTTGCATGCCACTGTGCTGTTTGGATTCCACTTTGTTAGGTTTCTCAGCATACATCTATGCATGTCCATGTAAGTTGGGGTGGTGCATGCTGCCTGTTACATACTGCCTTGTCCTGCAGGCACATGTCAGTGTGCATTGTGGTTTGTTCTGTACTGGCACATGGGCATGGTTGTTGGGGCATGCTGTCCGCCATGTGGTGGTACATGGTGCCTTTGTCTCATTGTCATGTCCTGATATGGTATAGTAAAAATATCATATTAGCCCATTATTGAACAAAAGTTTTGTGTACAGAAATATCTTGTCTTACTCCAAAATTGTTGATTATAACATTAGCAACTGTAATATACGAGGCAGTAATACATTAGTTATCCAGAATTAAGCAGAGCCTTATTCATATACAAAAGTTGTAAATCTGGGTCTAGAGTAGTGTTATTATAAGGATGTACTCGCGAGAGGTGAGAGTCAAGTTTTCATTACATAGTAAAGCCCGGAGTTAAGAAATCTCGAGAGAAGAAAGGATAGCTCACGTGGATTGCGGGAATATCAACCTGCTGAATAATATGGTCTAGGAGGGAGCTGAATAATCTCGGGATAGGCGAGATCAGCAAGAAGTCATCATGTTTGTACCTGTGAAAAAATACCCGTTTAAGTAGAAGGACAAAGAACCGAGTGTCCACAGTGTTTTATAAAGCGTTTAGATGCCATAATAAAATTACAGTATTGGTATTCTGAATGAGAACAGAGTGATTAGATAGAATACATTCGCGAATCCGAAACTGGGAGTTTGGATAATCTCGCGATAGGCGAGATCAGTAAGACGTCATCACGTTTGCATTCGCGGGAAAACACACCCGTTTAAGAAGAAGGGCAAGGAACTCAGTGTTTTATAGCATTTTCAAGGCGTATAGACGCCATAGTAAGTAAGTGGTACTGGCGTTTCGAAGGGATACAGAGTGTTCTGACAAGAGAGTTTTACGAATTGGCAGGACATATTATAAAACAGTTTAAGAGAGTAAGTGAACCAGGCACTATGAATGAATAAATTTTATAAATAAATACACGGGGTCAGCTTCAAAAACAGGTTTTAAAATGGGATCTTTGATTTGATTTGCAGCAACAAAATAAAAACAAAATAAAAACATTATTGAAAATGAGATGAATTCATAGACCACAGAAGGTATGTTTATTTGGTTTTTCAAAAAATTTTTTACATTTAAATGGATTATATAGGGACTCTGCTTGATTTGGAAGCATTTATAAGAATATTTAAATATATATTTTGACAAAGATTTTTGTGTTGATTAGGAAAAGAATGGATATAAAAATCGTTAATGTGAATGCTTGATTAGAGATCCAGAATTGATTGTTTGCAGTTAGAAAAGAATATAAATTTATATATACATTGTTGTTTATATGAAACAGTATTTTGAAAAAACACTATAAGATTGTGAATTTATATTTATTTAGATATAAAGAGGCCCCATGATCAAGCTGGAGAGAGCTAAACGTAGCGGCATTGATTGCAAATAAAAGAAGTTCATTGGTGAAGCAGACTCCGAATTATCATTCTTTGCTGGAAGTTTACCACACACCAACGGAGTTTTACAAAGAATTTACAAGAAGAATTATTTATTATATTATTTTTTCATTTCCCAGATTGTCATATTAATATGTCCTGATATGGTCCCCCTTTCTCCTGTAGGTCCACATCAGGTGTCACTGTGGGCCACCCATCAAGAGGAGGCTGAAGGCAGGGATGAGCTGTTGAGGGTGGTGCAGCAACAGTGCACACTAATAGAACAGCAGGCTGTCCTGATTGCTGAAACAAGAAGGGTTGCAGCCATCCTGGAGGAATGTCTGCCAGCACCTGCCCGCACCTAAATCCTACCTCCCATTCTTTTATCCTGCTTCCTGGCCCTGGCCCACTGTCCCTAGCCCTATTTCTGCCATCCTGTTTCCCTCTATTGCTTCCTCTGTCCACGTCCTTCTCCCTTCTAGATTCTTTCCCCATTCCACTGTAAATATTGTACATAATTACCTTTTTGCACTATTACTGTTGTTTTCCCCATTGTTTTCAGTCCCTTTTCTCTTTCATTATGTTTGTGTTGTACCCCATTTTTGTATATTGTGTTCTGCTGTGTTTTGCTTTATTTTTTCTGTACATTTGCTCCTGTTGCCTTTGTGACATACATGTTCCCTTTTTGAATTATACTTTGTTATGCTTGACATTCATGTGTCCTGTGTCTTTTTGGGGGGGAATCGGGATTTGACGGTGTTCTGTGGTATGCTGGTATCACTTGTAGGTCCAGGTTATTCCATGCCATTTACTAGTATTGCAGTTGTGTCTGGCAGGGCTATTTTGCTTATGCAGGTTAGCCGTGCCTTGGGGAGAGAGAACATCACACGATCGCCAGATGAATGCTGGAGGAAGTGGAAGATCAGCCGCCAGACATTTTTTAAATCTAAGGCTGTGGTGGGTGATATGCACAGAAGTGTCCAGGAGTGGTATGACATAGTTTATGCTATGTGGGAGGAGGCAGGGAAGCCAGAGTTTGGCAATCGTCATCATGCTTGTAAGTATATTTTATTAATGGTGCTAAACGAAACGTAGACCCTCATATCTTCTAAATGATATTTGTTGGCATGTCAGTAAACATCTCTTAAAATTTATCTGTTAATGATGTATACAAATGTTTTAGTCTCATTTTCCAGTTCATCGTAGCCTCTGTGATTGTCATGGGAGCTCTGATATGGTGATCTAGCTCTCAGTGACAATGCAATTTCAACTGCCATCAAATGGAGACTGGCAGTGCAGTGACAGGGACTATTTTGAACTGACAGAAAGACTTAAACATTTGATTACATCCTTAAAAGCTACATTATCATAGCCGCTGCTGACGGTGCTCGCAACCTGGGGCCCACATTGAATAATACTTTGGTCCTGCCTTTTCCTTACCACTTTCTGGGACATGGTAATCAAAGACATCTCACAAGTTGTAAATACCCAGATTACCCTGAATGCCTCTACTGTATTATTGGACGATATCTTCACCCCCTCTATGGGGATCCCCCAAGCCAGGTCAGTATTGGGCTCTCTCGGTTATCTTGGAAGCTAAGTGCCTCCTACTTATGCATTGGCGCCAACCTTCAATACCTAGCAGAACAATGTGGCATGCAGTGGTGGCTCAACTATCGTTTTTTGAGAAAAACTTCCTCTTGCAATCTGGCAACAGACAGGCTTTTCAAGCAAAGTGATGACCGTATCTGAGGTCTGAATTTTTGAAAATACCAAGTTTACCTTAGAATACAGGACAGATGAGCTTAATCCCCGTCCCCCTCCCCCTTTTTCCTTTTTCCTAGCCTCCCAATGTGCCATCTCCCCCTCTTTACCTTTTTTCAGGTTTCTACTGAGATACCTTCTTTTAACTAGCTTTTTCTGGGTGGGCATAGAAATCAGGCAGCAGATGAGAACATTGAGCCCCATGGACATGGTTATGTTGAAGGCAGTGATATAAAAGAGTATAATATGCTGGGATCATATTTGTAATTGACCAAGAGTACATACTTGATGTATGGTATTGTACAGACTCTGTGTGTTAAGAAGATTTGCATGTATGAGCATAATGTCTGCACTATGTGTCTATGTAATCTTAAAAGTTATAATCAATAAAACATTATACAATAAAAAAAGCTACATTATAAGATTTGTGTACTCCTATGGAAACAGATAACATTTAGAAGACATGACATTGTTAGGTTAAAATGTTTTCAATATTATATGTACAAAACATATGAACATATACAATTTGACAGCAGATAAGGCATTAGAGGTCTATCAAGCCTGGTTGAATGTACAGTTAGCAGTCATTATTTTGCAGCCACTAATCTGTCCCACACTTCCCCTCTGGGTCTTCCTGCAGGTTCTGGTTGCCTCTCCTATGTACAGCTTTATGAACTTTCACCTCTGGTTAGTGTACATACTGGGTTGCATTTTGGTCATATACCCTTTCACCAATTCCTCTATGTTTGCAAAGTTGTGCTTCCTGAAGAGGAGCACCCTTCTGTCACAGTCCACCTCTTCCGTCCCCATAAGCAATATGAGCCATACTGAGTGGTAGTCACTCCCTAACAGTGGCTCTTACATGGTAAGTTGTGTCTCAAATGACTCTTTTCACAGCAGAAGGTCTAGGGTATTCTCTAACCTAGTTGGTTCACTGACCATTTGCATCAAGAAGCTGTCCGACAAGGCATCCAGGAGGACGTGCTCACTACTATTGCTGGTTGTTGGGGTACTCCAGTCTACTCCTGGCATATTGAAGTCCCCCAGAATAACTACACTACCCATTGTGCAGACCATTGTACAAGTAATCTGGTACAACAGTTCAATATATCAAGTAAAAATCTCACTATGTTGAAAAATGATTGTAAATATAATATTAGGTTATATGATATTTCACACACTGAAAGATTAGTATGCTGCAATTATTTAAGCAATAGGGCACAACAGGGTGTGAGTTATTGGTCATTCACCCACGCCTTGTGTGGTGTGTCATGAGGCACAGCTGAGTGACTTAATCATACAAGAAGTGGGTAAACCCCGAATAACACACACCCTGGAGTGTCTTATTGTGATTATACAATTGACCCATCTGTTCAATGTGTTAAATTATGTTGTTTCATAAATGCATTTCCTCAGCCGTGGGTAATGCAGAATTTACCCACAGTTTTGTAACATGTTTTTACCAATGATGTTTTTGAATTTTCGCACACTATTGTATAATATGCAACTCAGCATCCCATTAGCAGAGAGAACAGACATTGTTCTGTGACACAGTAATGATGTTATGAGATTTAAACATAATAGGACTATTATTAAGTATATATTTATTTATTTAAACTTTGGTAACCAGGTAGGCCCACTGGAACCTTGTGGTCCCTTTTTCAGGGGTGACCCAGGTTTAGTTACATGTACCTAGAGGGAGGGAAAAACTGGTACAAACGGAAATAAGTACAATACAACAAGGCTTTACAAAGGGAGCGTGAACAAACATTGCGGTACAGAAACTGATATGACCAGTACTCCAGACTTTTGTTAGTTACATACAATTGACAGTTGAAAAGTCTATATAAGTGCAAGGGACAGTTCTACCTCCAGACTGAGTGGACCCATCTGTCTGTGTCCTACTGCTCTTTAGCAGGGGAAACACCCTGTGTTTGGTCCCCTGGCAGCATTCTAAGTGAGGCAGTAGCACTGAGGCCCCTTTCCTAGGTGTGCTTTTAGCCCTTTCTTAAAACCCTCGGTGGTGGGGCTGTCTTGTATCTCTCTCGGGAGCTCATTCCAGAGTTTGGGGAGGGCAACACTAAGTGACTGTTGACCCAGGGATGATCTCACCCTGGGGATTTCTAATAGTGTCTGATTGGTGGATCTGATCTCACATCTAGTAGTCTTAGGGATGAGCAGGTCTCACAGCCCGAGAGGGCCCGGGTTGCTGCAGCTTATAGGCCATGCATAGGGAGGGATAAGCTAGTCTTGCCTCCAGAGATGGCCATTCCAGGGCCTGGAGCACTTTGCAGTGGTGTTCCATTCTGTCTGCCCTGGCGGTGAAATGGCCAACCCTGTGGTAGAGCGAGCCTAGTTGCTGTCTTTCCATAGCTGTCAGCGACTGAAGCAGGGTTGCTCCAAAAAAAGGGTTGGGAGAATAGTCCCATTCCCTATCACCTTCCTGGTTTCCTTGGTCAGAAGGGGGTTTAGTCTGTAGAGGAAGCCCAGTTTTTGGTTTACCAGCTTTGTGAGGTGGTTGATGTGCCCCCTGAATGAGACCTCCTGGTCAATGTACATTCCCAGGTATAGCATGCTGTCCACAACTTCTATTTCTACTCCTTCCCTGGTGGAGAGTGATAGGTGATTGGATCTCTTTTGGCCCAGTCTTTTTGGACCAAAGAGCATGACTTTCATCGTTTTGCTATTCAGGACCATTCTGTTAATCCAACACCAGGATTCAAAAGCTGCAAGGTCCTGACTCAGCTCCCGATTTAAGGACCCCGTGTCCTCTCCTGTCCTATACAGCACTGCATCATCAGCATAGAGTATGATTGTTGCCCCTCCGCAGTGCTGGGGAAGGTTGTTGGTGAACAGGGAGAATAGCAGGGGGCCCAAGATTGACCCCTGTGGACATCTGTGGGTACTGGGTGCTCATCTGATGTGACGCCTTTCCACTGGATCATTTGTGTCCTGCCGCTGAGGTAGTCTGTGAACCATTGCAGGGCTGTTGTGTCCAGACCCAGCCCCCTAAGCCATTCTAGGAGTAACTGGTGGTCAACCAAGTCAAAAACCTTGGTGAGGTCAATGAAGACTGCGCCAAGCATTTTGGTCTGGTCCAAGGCTTCATACACATCAGTGGTAAAGCTTATCAGGGCTGTATCGGTCCCATATTTTTTTCTAAACCTGTGTTGCTGGTGGCCTGCAGGTTGTGCAGTTCCAGATAATGGCCTACCTGTTGGTAGACCACCTTCTCCAGCAGCTTGCTTAGGGTACTTTGGGTAAGTATAGCAATATCTAAATAATGTATATTAAGCCAGTTAGTACTTACAGATTTTGAGATTTTGCCACATGATTTGTTAATGGTTATTGTTTTAGTCTGTTGAATTGATTGTCGACACATAGGAACAGGTAGTCTGCATTAAGAAAGGGTCTGTCTGATGTCAAGATTTAGCCATCCCTGATGTGTTCTTTGGCACCAGCATACGCCCGAGGTTCTATGAACACAGGAAGTATGGCTATATCCTGGTGTCATCCACACCATCAAGTGTCTTGTTACGTGTTGTATTCATTGCTAGCAGACAGTGGTTGATGTACTTATTTATTTTTGTTAGAAAAACACACGAAATAGTACACAATTGAGTGGCATAACTGCAGCTGATCTGTTTTTTACACATTTAGCAGTTTAGCCTCGTAGTCGCTAGTGCTACTGAGCTGAATAGGTCATGCAGGTGGATGAACTATTGTATTCGAAAACTGATATTGAGGGAAATTATCCTTCACTATTTTTAATTTTATTTACTTTTTTCTTTGTCACACTGCTGATTCAGTACCTGGAAATTGTACTGTGGAGAGTGGGTAGTATTGGGTATGCCATTCATTACAGTGTCTACGAGGTCTTACATCTTTATTGTTATGGCTCATTTTGAGTCTGGGCTGTGCAGTATAACCAAATGCTGTCTATCGTAACAGGCATTATTTGTCACATATGAAGACCAGTGTCTTTGTGAGGCAAGTCAGACATTGACATTTTACAGACGGCAATATAGTCCATCACAGCATCAAGAAGTATTAAGATGATACTGAGTACAATGAAATTACTGTTTCTTTTTTCCTCACTCAGTCACTACACCAAGTGCCCCTGCTTCCTCCCAATGTGTGCAGCTCATGCCACTCCCAGAAGGTGCGGTACGAGGGGCTCCAGTCGAGCAGCTCCTGGTGCTCGAATCTGCTGGAGAGTTACAATGATGTACTGACAACTGTCTTTGAAGTAAATGTTCAGTATGTAGTGTTATGTGCTGTAATCTTACTGTGTGGCACAGACTGTACAGGTAATTTATTTTGTGACTTGTGGTGCCTCATGTTGTTCAAAATATTATCTTAATGTTATCAGTTTAATTTTTGATATTGGTCTGCACTCTACATGTTATGTCAGTCTTCATGATCTAGCAGGCACTGTCCACTGAACTCATCCATAGTTTAATGAGAGCTGTATAAATAAAGTAATGGTATAGTACATTTTGCATGGAAGTGGGGTATATTGCCTGGGTCACACTATGAAACTCTTCAGCATATTGAACACTGATGAACTACTCTGGGGTTGGGGCACATTGTCTCACTGAGACAGGACCATTTTTTACTTTCCTGATATGTGTACAGCTGATCTGAAAGAGGTATGTATTCAATACGTACAGTTTTAGTTAGTCTGTGGCTGTGCATTTAGGATCTAGTAGCTGTTCTAGGGATGTGACACCATTGAAGGGTGACAGCATACAAGTTGTCAGTGTTAGTTGTGTGGACTTGCTATAACAGAGCTGCTGTATTCATTGTCACAGTTTTCATTGGCCTGAGTGGGGGGTTGGGGGCATTGTCTCAGCGAGTCATTTACATTACTTACCCCTGTACATTGTATGCAGGCCTATCATGGGTGTATTCCATTGATGTACAGATCTTTAGCTAGCCTGTGGCTGTGTACTCAGTATGTTGTACGTGTTCTAGAGAGAGTAGATAATAGGTTATGGGCATTGCTAGTATGATGCAGTTTCACTTCACACAGTCCGAGAACATGTGCAACTGATATAACAGAATTGTACTGGCAATATTCACACCTTTACTTGCTGTCTGACTGCAATCAGAATTCAGTGTGTATTGTCAGAAGATTGGACAACTGACAGGTTAATCTTTACTATCATGACTTACTTGTAACTGGTATCAGTAAACTTCTCTGTGTGTGGAGGGGGGTGAAAGCATTCCCTGTGTGAACCACTTCAAGTAACATAGAAACATAGACTTTGACAGCAGATAAGGACCACTTGGCCCACCTAGTCTGCCCATTTCCCTACCTACAGGATAAGCCTCAGATCCTAGTTAACCAACATCATATTTCTTCCTACCCCCCCAAGAATTGCCTTATGTCTGTCCCATGTATTCTTGAAATCTCCCACAGTTTTAGACCCCACAACCTCCTCAGTAAGGCTGTTTCATGCATCCACTACCCTCTCTGTGAAAAAATACTTCCTCACATTGCCCCTGAACCCCCCCATCTTTAAATTGTGTCCCCTTGTTCTTGCATGTCTCTTTTTCTGAAAGATGCTACCCTCTTGGACTTTGTTGATTCCACTGAGGTACTTAAACATTTCTATCATGTCCCCACTCTCCCTCCTTTCCGTAAGGGTATATATATTAAACTCTTTTAGTCTGTCCTCTTATGGCTTCTCTTGCAGACTCTGCACCATTCTAGTTGCCCTCCTCTGGACTGCTTCTATCCTGTCTATGTCCTTGCTGAGATGGGGTCTCCAGAACTGGATGCAGTACTCCAGATGGGGTCTCACCAACTGTCTGTACAGAGGGATAACAACTTCCTGTATTCTGCTGGTGATGCCTCTCCCTAGGCATCCCAGTATACCCCCAGCTCTACCTACTGCCTTCTCACATTGCTTGCTAACCTTAAGGTCATCTGATATGATTACCCCCAGGTCCCTTTCCTTTTTTGTTTTTGTTACTACTTCCCCCCATTGTGTAATCTTCCCCTGGATTTTTGTTTCCCAGGTGCATTATTTTGCACTTCTTTGAGACCAAAGGTAGTCGAGAATGTTAGCCACAGAACAGGATAAGGGGTCCAGACCTTTACCCTGACACCAAATAGAAAACCTTTTCTATTTGAAGGCATAACATTTCCTGGTCGATTCCTTTCTAGATGCCTCCACCATGGTGTAGACATCTTCAGAAAGACCCAAAGCCTGGAACTCTAGCTGCTCAGGTACCAGGCTGTGAGGTGCAGGGATTGAAGGTCCAGATGAAAGACCTTCCCCTGGTTCAGAGATATCAGGTCCGAGCGTATACAAAGCCACTCTGGAGCCCTGCAGCTGAGGAGATCTGGATACCACAACTGGCACGGCCAGTCTGGGGTTACCAGAATCACCTTCACCTTGTCCCTCCTCACCTTGAGTAACACCTTGTGGATCAAGGGAAATGGAGGAGAAGGAGTAGAGGAGGCCTGGGGTTCATGGCCTTGAGAAGGCATTGCCCTGCAGCGAGCCCTGCTGAGGGGGATGGGCATGAAACAGCCTCAGCTTGGTGTTTTCCCTGGAGGCAAACAGGTCCACCATCAGCTTGCCCCAACAGGAGAACAGACTGTAAGATACCTCTGGATGGAGAGACCACTCGTGGGATGTCTGGCCTATGTGGCTGAGAGCATCTGCCAGCTGGTTCATGAATCCTGCCACATGGATGGCTAGGAGGTTCACCTCCAACCAGCTCACGAGGGTCCAGATGTGAAGCACCTCCTTGCACAGCACATGGGAGTGTGTGCCACCCTGTTTATTGAGGTAGTACATGGTCGTGGTATTGTCCATCTGGACTTGAACCACTTGACCCCGGAGCTGAGGGGTGAAAGCTGACAGTGCCAGTCTGACTGCTCTGAGCTCCAACAGGTTGATATGGCATCGGGACTCCTCAGGGGTCCAGAACCCATGGGCCCTGTTGTCCCCCATGTGGGCTCCCCAGCCCATGAGAGAGGAATCAGTGGTAAGAACTACCGTCGGCTCAAGGCAGACAAACGGAATCCCTTCCTGCAACTGTTCTGGGGCAGTCCACCATTGGAGAGCATCCCACATTTTCTGGGTTACAGTGATCAGCTGGTCAAACTGACTGTATTGCTGAGTCCACTGTGTGACCAGCTCCCATTGGAGGGGGCGCATGTGCAACTGGGCCCAATGGACCACCGAGGTGCATGCTGCCATGTAACCCAGAAGGCACAGAAAGTCCTGGGCAGGGCGCAATTGCCCAACCAGAAATGATTGGGAAAAGGAGAAGAGAACCTCCACCCTGTCTGCTGGGAGCCAAGCTCTGGCTTGACAAGAGTCGAGCTCTGCCCCAACAAAGCCCATAACCTGAGAAGGCACAAGTCCCGACTTGGCCTCGTTGATAAGAAGACTGAGCTGGGAGCTGGTCTGGAGGGTCAGATCCCTGGACCTCTCCACCTCCCATTGAGTGGAACCTGCCAGGAGTCAATCATCGAGGTGGGGTAAATTCTGACCCAGACGCCAGAGATGGGCCACCACCACTGCAGTGCATTTGGTGAAAACCTGTGGGGCCGATGACAGGCCGAACGGCATGGCTCTGAACTTGTACAGGGTCCCTTTGACCCTGAAGAGGAGGAACCGCTGATGGGACAGACACATTGGGATGTGAAAGAATGCATCCTGCAGATCCAGTGAACAGAACTACATGTTTCACTCCTAGGATGGTATGATCTGGTTCAGACTGACCATCTGAAAGGTGCGTGACCTGAGATACTGATTCAGGTCGTGAAGATCTAGAATGGGGCGCCAGCCCCCATCCACTTGGGCACCAGGAAGTACCTGGAGATGAAGCCTGGGTCTGCACATGGATCTGCCAAGAGAGCTACTGCCTCCTTCAGGAGGAGCTGAACAATATCATCTCAAAGAGCTGACTGGGTGCATGCAGAAATCCATTCTTCCCGAGGGGCATGGGCTCGGCTGGGAGGGTACTGCTCAAATTCTAGAGGCAGTCCCTGACCGACCACTTCAAGAAGCCACTTGTCCATAGTGATAGTGGACCAGGTGGAAAGGAAGTGGCAGAGCTGGCCCACCATGGGAAGACCCAGAGCTGGTGTGATGGGAACAGGGGTGGCCACCCCAATTCATCACTGAGCAGGCTTGGAGGAGGAGGAGGAGGAGGCTCCAGGACCTGAGCCTTGGCCTCCTTTGCAGGCCTGTCAGGGTCCAGGCTTGGGCCAAGGGTGCCAAGGTTGAGCCTGCTGCTGTTGATGCTGCTGTCCTCCTTGGTAGGAGAGCTGCTGAATTGCAGGGGAAGAGTGCCAAAAAGGCTTCTTCTTTTTCCTCTGTTGGTTCTTGTCCGAAGAACCCTAAGCAGAAGTGGCATCCAGGGTGGCACAGGACTGCTCTATGCACTGTAGGTGACCAGCCACTCCTGGGCTGAACAGGTCGGTCCCAAGGAAAGGCACATCAGCTAACTTGTGCTGAGTATCCACCAGGAAGGAGGAAAGCCTCAGCCAAATCCTGCAGTGAGAGGCAACTGCGGCGGCCATCATGCGGGCACAAGAATCCCCAATGTCCATGCCCATCTGGAGCTGCTGTTTGGCAACAGCACGGCCCTGGTCCCATACCTGCTTGACCATAGTCTACATGTCCATGGGGAGATGTGGGAGGACCTCATATAATGACCCCAAAAGGGCATCAGAGAAGTGTGCCCTGATGACGGCTGAACTTGCCTGACAAAGGCCCAGGGAAGAGGCCACATAGACCTTTCTCGCCGAATGGTCCAGGTTCTTGGACTCTTTATCGGGAGGTCAATCTGTATTGGTGGAACTGCCCGTATGCCTGAACACAGAGGCGGTCACCAGGCTCTCAGCCAAAGGGTGCTCTGTGAACCCTGCAAGGGACCCCATGGGTGCTGCGTGCTTGTGGGCCATGAGGGCAGTCAGTGCTGGGCATGAGGCAGGACACTGCCAGAGTTCAAGTGCTGGGCCAACAATGGCCTCAGCCACAGAAAAGGCCTCCGTTGGGGTATCCCCTCTCTTAAGAATGTCAGTGAGACGGTAAGGCGCTTTTTCCTGGATGGGTTCCAGGGGCATCCCCGTAGAATCAGAGATGAGGTGAAGAATCCCTTGGAAGGAGAAAGGGCCTTCCTCCCTCCCCACACCTAGGGATGACTCATCGCCTGGATGAGAGTGGAGCCCGGTGATGCCAGAGTCCGAAGAGTCAGGGTACAGCAGTCTGCCGTCCAGATCACCCTCGACCCGACGAGGGTGGTCCGGGGTGACCATAACCGATAGACGTTTGGGAAGCTCAGTGTCTGATTGGTCCTCGTTAGAGGGAGCACCTCCCACAGGCTGCTTGGGCAGTGGTTCCACCACAATGCACAGAGAGACCGGTAAAGGCTGAGCCGGATGACGGGCAGGGGAACCGAGGGTGTCAAGTTCCAAGGAGGTCGGCTTCGGCCTAGGAGATGAGAGCCAAGTAATGGCCAGGGTAGGTGGCACAGCCGGCTTCTGCCCGGTCAAAATCAGCTGCTGCCACATAAGGTCCTCATAATGCAGACGAAGTTTCCACCGGAGCCTCTCCTCTTCCGAGGAGGAAGATGATGACCTATGGTGACGTATCTTTTTGAGCACTTATGGCTCTTCCTCGGCCATTCGGTCGAGGGAGTTCTGGACCGCAATTGAGCTCGAGTGGGTTGACTTGGTCACTCGCGAGACACCGGTTGGATCAGTGAAACCTGAGGGTCCTTAACTGGATTCCCAATAGGGACACCTGCAGGCTGGGTCTCTTCAACAGGAAAGACAAGGACTGGAGTCCTTTCCAAGGAGTCGTCTGCCACAGCTGGTGACAAAGGGTCGATTGGGTCAAGAATAATCTCGACCTCATCGACCACTTCCTTGATCATTTGGCCAGATGGAAGGTCCATGAAGCCAGCAGCCAAGGAAGCAATCTCGACTGAGGTCAAGACCACATGCTCCTGGGACTGAGACCTCTCTCGGTCCCAAGAGCGCTTTCGCCTAGACGAAGACAAACCGGGTTCTTTATCCCTCTTTCAAGAGTGGGAGGAGTGCAAGCCCACAGGCGCCTCACCCCGGGTGGGGAGAGACTGGCACAACTCCTTGAAAGAACCCGTGAAGGTGGAGCCTAGGTTGAGCGGAACAAAAAAGCTTTGATTCGCAGAAGTGCGGACGGCTTCTTCTTCAAATGCCTTCATTTGTTCCAGCTGCTCAGCGGAGCCAGCAGCCATGGAAACTGCCCATCTAGCCTCCTTAGACTTCACGGTAGAATTCCTTTCCTCCAGTCTCCCCAACTTCAGTCGTGCCATGCGGTTATCCAGAACATTGGAATGGAAGGCCAAGCAAAAACTGCAGGATGAGGTGTCATGGCCAACACCCAGGCAGTAGACGCACATGAGGTGGGGATCGGTGTGCTACATCTTCTGGCCGCAAGGAAACCATCGAAATCTGGGAGAAGATTTTTCATCCATGGTCAAATATGCAAAAGCGCGATCGCTAACTAGGACGAGTTTCAATTTCAGTAAAATCAAAATTTTTGAAGTCAAGGCCTACGAAATACGAGAGCATGAGGGAGGCAACCTGTATCATCCAGCGGAAAGGAAGACCTGGCGTCATGGGGCAGAGCCAAGGAACACACCACCCGTGTGGGTAGGAGGAGCCAGCCCGAAGACCTCCGGCAAGACCCAAAGGGGAAAGGGACATGCAACAAGTGTGGATGAACAACATATCCACGATCCTAGAAACTGCATTTCTGTGTGACCTGTGGAATACCATTCTTACCAGATTCAATGCAACCAGCAAATCTTTGCAGAATACCAAAACTGATTTGAAATTTAGCAGTTGAAATACTGACCTCTCTAGGAATCTTTGTCAACGCCCAGTTTGTCAAGTCCAGTGGACTACAGGACCCAAGGCAGCATGGTTTCACCAGGGGGAGGTCATGTCAGACCAACCTCGTTGAATTTTTTGACTGGGTGACTAGGGAGGTGGATCAGGGGAGGGCAGTGGACATGGCCTATCTGGACTTCAGCAAGGCCTCTGACACTGTGCCACATAGAAGACTATTACACAAACTGGGGAATATGGGTGTGGGCAGGACAGTAGTGTGGTGGGTAGGTAACTGGCTGGGTGGCAGGACACAGAGGGTGGTGGTAAATGGCTGTCACTCCACAGAGGGAAGAGTGACCAGTGGGGTACCACAGGGATCAGTGCTGGGACCGGTCCTATTCAACATCTTCATCAGTGACAATGCACAGGACCTAGAAGGCAGAATTTCACTGTTCGCTGATGACACAAAGCTCTGTAACAGAGTAGACACACCAGATGGTGCAGACAGAATGAGAAGGGACCTGCAGAAACTTGAAGAATGGTCTGGCAGTTGAAATTCAATGCAAAGAAGTGCAAGATAATGCATATGGGGCACAAAAACCGTGGCACAATATATCAGTTGGGGGGTGAGGATATAGCATGCACCAAGCAGGAAAGGGATCTTGGGGTTATCATCTCTGATGACCTCAAGGTAGAGGAAACAGTGTGACAAGGCAGCAGGTAAAGCAAATAGGATGCTGGGATGTATGGGCAGGGCATCACCAGCAGGAAAAGGAGGTCATAATTCCGCTATACAAGACACTAGTGAGGCCCCACCTGGAGTACAGTGTACAGTTCTGAGACCATACCTACATAAGGACATAGACAGGGTAGCGAAGGTTCAGAGGAGGGCAACAAAGATGGTGCATGGATTGCATCACAAGTCCTATGAAGACAGGTTGAAGGAACTGAACATGTACTCCCTGGAGGAGAGGAGGGAGAGAGGGGATATGATAGAGACATACAAGTATCTTACAGGCAGGAACAGGGTGCAGGAATACACTATTTTTAAGCGAAAAAGATGTTCCAGGACTAGAGGGCATGGGATGAAGTTGGAAGGAGGACGATTCAGAGGAAACATGAGGAAGAATTTCTTCACAGAACGGGTGGTGGACAAGTGGAACACCCTGCCAGAGGAAGTGGTGGGGGCTGAAACAATCACGGGATTTAAGAATGCATGGGATAGACATAAAGGAATTCTGGAGGTCAGGGGTAAGGGGCAACAGACTTCTAGGAAAACATAAACTGAACTTACAAGCTCAAATGGGCAGACTGGGTGGGCCATAGGCCCTTATCTGCCGACACTGTCTATGTATCTATGTAACGCATTACGTGATTGTTTCGATACATTTGAAACACGAGTGCAAGAGTTATCAGGCACATTGCATTACAGAAGTGATCACTCAAGGAAGAGAAAGAGAAACAGAAACACTTGGTATAATGACTTGCAGTCTGAGGGAGTTGTTTTCACTGGCAGAGAGAAATTCAGGACTGAGACTTATTTGGTTATAATTGATCGCCTCATCATGACCTTAAACAAAAGAAGTTCGCCTACCAAACTGTCTATGACCACTTTAAAGTCATAGTGGACTTCAGCAAGTTAACAGATGAAGGAATGAATCCTGCAGCTCAGAAACCAGCTCAAGAATGCCTATCAGACTTGTCTGGGGGGGTCTTCCCTGGTGAAATGGCACAATTCATCAGCTCTGCAAAATCAAGAGGTTGTGATCTGCCATTCTCTCAGGCAGCACTACTGCATAATGAAGAACTTCAGGAGACCTTTCCAAATGTGTCTGTAGCTCTTCACATCTACCTGTCACTGATGGTGACAAACTGTTCAGGTTAACGCTCCTTCAGCAAGATGGCCCTCATCAAAAACAAACTTCGATCTATGATGCGAGATGATCGTTTTAGTGCACTCACACTCTTAAGTATTGAAAGTGATCTACTCTGACAAATTGTCTTTAACGAGCTAATTGATAAGTTTGCCACTGCTAAGTCACGAAGATGTCAAGTAAACCCTGCATAAATTGTGATGTTCCTTTTTCTTTGCTGGGCTGTAGTTCTCTATAGAAAGGAGTAATGTACACCTGGGGAAAGGCCAAGGGTTCAGTAAGCATCCTGGGGATTGTGGCCTCTGGAAAGTAATGTCCTGTATCTGGGATCAGCCAGTGTATGTGGTGCATTTGTTTTTTTTTATCTGTCTGTGAGACCTCCTGCTTCATGTCCCTTGGATGCACACCCCACCTTTGACATGGATGGTGCAGTGCACCTAACTCTTCTCCAGGAGCCCCAGAACTTGCCACAGAACTTCTAAACCCCAGAGCTTTGCAGTACAGTGATGCTCATGTGGTGACTAGTGGTATTGTTCACACCAGCTGCAGGTGCAAACATAAGGCCAGCCAGTTTCCCACACCCTGACTCCAGGGGGAAACAGTTTTCTGCTAGAAGTGGTCCAGTGTACAGGCTTTAGTGAGGTTTTTTTTTTAAAGACCCTCAACTGGTTCAGAACTGGAGAGAGAATCCCATAGATCAGGATATCTCTTGCTAATTATTATGGACATTCATAGACACTCTAGAGCATCCTAGCTGTGTGTCCCCAATCTTTATCCATGATAACTCCATCTGCAGTGTGTCCATGATCATGGTTGGAAGTATCCATTGTAGATGAAAAATGCACAAATTCCTGGTAAAAACACAGTCAAGAGACTGAACAGGATAACAAAATCCATTTTTCAGTTTTGTAAATGAGAGATTCTCTAACTAAATGAAATGTTAAGTATTATTTATGTCAGTTAGATTAACATGTTGATAATGGTTTTCACTGTTTGCATACACCACATATCACATTGTGTTGTGTTTAATAAACAATATTTTAATCCCATTAGTATTTCCATCATTTAAATTGCCTATGGTATATATTACATCATATTTCTGGTTGTTGTTTTGCCTAATTTTTGCAAAAGGTCTGTTTAGGTAATTTTTCTCAGCTAAGATAACTGTAGTCTGCCTAATCAGTAGAGGAGATACCAACACAAGTGAGGTTATCAGATTGAAAGACACAGCTGTCTTTATTTTCAGTTTGTCTTTTATTTTAGGTTATAAGGCATGGTGAGCTGGTCAGGAAATGAAAACAAACACATTTTGCTGTTGTAACATCAGTATGGTGGCCAGTCAATTTCTCACCCTTTAAAACAAAAAAGGGATGTGAATAAAAAACAAAACCAAAAAAGGGATGTGAATAAAAAAACCAAAAAGGGATGCAAATAAACTACCAGCTGCATCAACAGTCCCTATAGAATGTGAGCAATCAAAATTATTATTTTTTTTTTTTACACATTGAGGCGTAAGGGGTTTCAGTGTCCTTTTATGTAGCTGGTGAGGCAATCGTTTGGAAGACCTAACAAGTGTTTTATCTTCAATAAAAGCCCCAAAACTCACCACAGAGCATCTAGATCCACAAAGCTTCTGGGGCCAGGTGACCACCAGACCACGGCCTTCATATGTCACATGACAGGGCGAGTGCAACAGAGTGTTGTACCTGTGAATAATGGGGGTTGTCTCCCCATATGGTGGTTGTTAAGGTTAGTAAACAAATTATAATAAAAAATATGCCGGAAAATGTTGCACAAAATAAAAAATTGTTGTATGAAAAGTTGGGCATTTTACATGCCCACCCAAGATGTGAGTGTCCCAGGCCCCCCAAGGCTTGATCTGGCCCTGCTCATAATACTTATGTATAAGCCATATGTCACCGGGTGCATAGCATATCTACAGTACCTATACCGCTAGACTATACCAGGCAAAGGAAAAAAAACTAATGCATGATGTATAGCTCCTTCGTCTATCACAACATCAGTTTACAGTGGTGTTAAGTAGAACAGTACAAAATTACAATGTAAGGAGATTGACTACCTGGAAACCTCTGCTAGTGGTTCCAGGAGTTTACAATGCTGTTAACTAGAACAGTGCAAGATTACAATGTAAGGAGCTTGACTACATGGAAACCCCTGCTAGTGGTCACAGGAGCAAACATTCATATAATATCCACTGGCCTTATGTGACTGAAGTTCCCTACTAGCGAGCTCAGCACAAAACAAAAATGCTAATTTAATCCAAGCTTACATGGAGAGCAAGGTAAATCACAACCTGACACCCCTTTCAGCAGTGTCTGAGTACAGTACAGTGATCCTGCCTCCACTCTGGGTCTCCAATTCTCTGTGACATGGTTCTGACCAAATTACCTCCAGCACCATCAAACTGGGTGCTCTCAAGGTGAAATCCATCCAAATTGAGGCAGTTTTCCAGCCCCCACACTACTTCTGCACCTCATGGCAAGTACTTACTTCTACGAACCAACATGGAGCCTTCCAAAATGTTTTTTTATAGTCCCCATGTCCGTAGAAGCAACCAAACAACTCACTCTTCCCCTCCTCATCTCTTCCGGGCTGAAATCTCACTCAGCAAGGTAGCAGCTCTCTGATTGGCTCCCAATGCTTGTGAGACTCTTGGCGGCATCTTTCTGAGGGGCAAAATAGTGAGATCTTGCCATCGAAGAGATCTCATGACAAATAACGCCATGCCACCCTCAACACAGCTCATAAACGCTACCACAAGATAAAATATTAAAAGACTGCAGGCTCTGCTAAGCACAAGCACCCTCTCCTCTAACCAATCACTATTACTAGTCCCCCACATACTGCAGATTAAACTGGTCTATTCCCATATTTCTACAAGCATAGCCACAGTTCATTAAAGAGACAGCACTACATATTTACTAATAGCAATATAAATACATATAGCTCACTGTATAAAAAATATATAGCTGATGATAAGTCCACACATCTGATCTGTACCACATTCTCCACAGATCAATATGGCAAAGAATAAAGCCTGCAGACACTGCAATGTACCCCTACCTCCACAACAACTGGGGCATCTCTGCACTACATGTGAGTAGGAAAACCCTTCCACTATCAACACTGAGGATCCTGGGGAAGAATCCAGTGGACTACAAAATAACACCAATAAAGGGAAACATAACAAAGACCAAACTCCTGATAACAATTCTGTAATGCTGCAGTACAACCAGCTGATGCTGGCAAAGCAGGAAGTCTTAGCTGCCATGCTAACCAAACTCAATTAACTGTCAGTGCTCCAATCGCCCAGTCCCCCACCCACAAAAAAGAGGGCCATTGGAGGTCACAATAGACCCACCGGCGCCCCACCTAATGAGGTACAAACTGACTTAAACGAGACGGAACAGGTGTCTGAAGGAGAGGGCGAACTGGACTCAGAACCCCAAACCTTCACTGCAAAATGGTGCTTCCCTGACCAAATACCAGCACTAGTCAGAAATACCATGACTACAGTGGGATTCGAGACACCAACACCAGCACTCACATCAAAACCGATTCCCTCCCTACAACCGCAGTCAAAGCAAGCGGATGTCTTCCCAGTATGCAGAGCCATAGAGGAGGTGGTACGAAAGGAATGGGGCTCCACAGAACCAGCCCGCATACCAGAGCACAGGTCTTGGGACAGAATGTAATAATAATAATAATACTTTATTTGTTGTGCGCCTTTCAGACATCAAGGCACAGTACAATAAGACATTAAAATACAACAGAATCAACATCATAAAAACAGTACAGATCAGCAATCAATACAGCCATAAGCTTTTACCCAAAGAAAAGATTTGAGGGTCTGTTTGAAACTCCCCACAGTCGTGCACTCCCTAATCCGATGGGGTAGAGAGTTCCAAAGGGAATGGGCCGCAAACATAAAAGCGCGGGCCCCAGCAGATTTTAAAGTCACCCTTGGAATCTCTAGCAACCCCTCATCAGCTGAACGGAGTGGTCTTATAGGGTGGTAAGGGATCAGGAGCTCTTTCAGGTAATCAGGGTCCACTTCGTGCAGGGCTTTATAAATCAGTAGTCCGACTTTGAAGGTGATCCGCCACTGGACTGGTAGCCAGTGCAGTTCCCGCAGCACTGGTGTAATATGTGAAGATCTAGAAGTTCCCGCCAACAACTGGGCTGCGGAATTCTGCACCAGCTGCAAGCAGCGGATGTCAACTCCCGGAAGCCTAAAGTAGAGCGAGTTGCAGTAATCTAGGCGCGAGGTCACAAAGGTATGGATTAAAGTTGGCAGATCACCAGACGGAACAAGGTGCTTGATCCTAGTGATGTTTCTTAGATGGTAGAAAGATGACTTAACCACAGCTGACACCTGAGTCTGGAGTGTCAGCCCTGCATCCAGTATCACCCCTAGGTCTCGCACCTGTTCAGAGACCTGCAGCTCGGCATCCCAAGAAACAATCCAGATGGGGAGCCAGCTCCAGGTCCTCCTATCCAGAGATCCAAATCCAAAACCAACACCTCCGTCTTCCCAGAGTTCAACTTCAGCCAACTGGACCTCATCCAATCTTGGATTTCATTGAGGCAGCTATTAAATACCAAGACTGCTCCTTCCTGGTTGGGGGCCAAAGACAGGTATAGCTGGGTATCATCGGCATAACAATGAAACCTCAGCCCATACAGTCTCACAATGTCTCCGAGAGGAAGCATATACACCACAAATAACATTGGGGACAATACAGAGCCCTGAGGAACCCCACAAAACAGAGAGATGGGATCAGAGGGAAAAAAACCTGAAACCACCCTCTGAGTTCTTCCGGTGAGGTATGAAGTGAACCATCTGAGGACCACCCCAGAAAGCCCACAAATACATCTCAGGCGCTCAAATAGAAACCCATGGTCAATGGTGTCAAATGCTGATGACAGATCTAATAGTACCAAAATGGACCATCTTCTCTGGTCTCTTGCCATCAAGAGATCATTGAGCACCCGAACCAGCGCAGTCCCAGTACTATGCCTCTTTCGAAAACCTGACTGGAGAGGTCCATAGATGCTATGGATGGTCAGGTGGTTCTCCAATTGGGCTGCTACTACTTTCTTGATCATCTTCCCCACAAAGGGGAGATTTGAGGTAGGCCTGTAGTTAGCAAGAGAGTCTGAGTCCAAAGAAGCTTTTTTCAACAAGGGTGTCACCACCGCCTCTTTCAAAGAGCAGGGATATTCACCCGAATCAAGGAGCACCAGACTATCTGTGCTAGAACCGAGAGAATAGAATCCCCACACCCCATAATCAGGGATGTAGGACCATGTAGAGCCTGTGGAGATGGTCCAGTACCGCCCCCCACTGAACATCACCTCCGATGGCCCTGCTGCTATCCCCGAGCCATCACAATCCCCTGTGCACTGCAATGATCCAGAGGCATTGGTTTTGGATAAGATGATCGGCATCCAAGCCAAATTTATGCCAACAACATTCTAACCTGCATCCTAGTCATCGCAACTCCCTCAAGACTTCATGTACAGCATGTAGGGTGCATCCCTTGGACAATCCACATAACATCCACGATTTCTGGGCGGTCGAAGGTACTCCAGTAAAATGGAGAGGTGGTGACCAAGCCCTGATCACTAGCAACCCACATAGAATGTGTCAAGTGGATTTCTGACCTAATGTCCACTACCTTATCAGCATAGCTAGGGGCACTAGTAAGCTATTAATCCTCTTTACCGCTCTGTGAACTGCCCCGCCAAACCCCCCCCACCCACTTTCTCAACCTTAGTCTATCAATGGATTTTGGTGGTCTCCAGGGCTGAGCTACCCAGAGTATCATCCTAGACATAGCCTGAATCCTCTTACAATCGCTTTGTTTTCCACTGATTGTCTATAATTCTCATGTACTGCTCTTTAATTGCTTATGTGCTGAACCCTGAAACTACTGTATATGTGCTGAACCCTGTAACTACCGTATTTGTGTCTTGTATTATTTGTCCACCCTGACATGGAACCTTTGTAAAAGAGCTCATGCTCAAAGGTTTTCCGATATTACAAATAAATAAAAAAATAAAATATAAAAAAATAAAATAAAGAACCAAGCAAGCTCATCACACTGTAATTGTGAGAATGCTCTTCAGAGCTGTAGACAGGTTGGGTTGCACAATCTGTCCACAGTTCGGAAAAACTGAGCTGGTCAGTTCTGAGCAGAAGAAATTTCCCCAGACAGGAACTCTGCCTTCTTACGAGAAATTTCTGACTGATAGAATCGGTAATGTTCTAACAGTCTAAGATGGTCGGCATACATGCCAGATTTCCACCAACAACGTGACTTATGTGTAACTGGTATCAGTAAACTTCTCTGTGTGTGGAGGGGGGGTGAAAGCATTCCCTGTGTGAACCACTTCAAGTAGTCACAATATTACATATCTGTTAATTTTGTCACACTGGCATACTGTTTTTTTTTTTGTTTTTTTTTTTACTTTGGAGCAATTACTTGCTCCATGTATACCCCTCCTGTATGGCCTCAGTATTCCACTTGTTCATGTATTGGTCAAGCCCTCCCCCCTCGAGTCCACTTGCATGGTGTCTGTCCCCTCGAGTACCCAGGTTACTCCTTACCTCTCACTGATGCCTCCGTGGAGCACCTAGCACAGCGGGGATGTGCCTGTAGGTCCTGTACTCTGGATGGCTTTCGTGCACCCATCATCTAGGCTCACTGAGGGATTTTTCCAGTTTTTCTGTGGTTCCCTGTTCTGACCCCCTGCGACACTGGCACAAGGATGTACATCCAGAGAGGTGACATACTGATGGACACCTCATCTGAAGTGACTGACAGTGTCCCCCCTTCCCAACTCTAGTGAATGGAGCTGCCAAAATTCTGGAGAGTTTGTGCTTCCACCAGCTCTCTCGGGATGTCGGCTGCACTAGGCACCCCCTGGTAACCCTCCCCAGGGGAGGACAGCATCCGTTCGTATGCTCAATCCTCCCTTTCCCCGATGGCCCCCGCCGACCCGAGTCCATACCCGAACCCGGATCACCAGTGAAGCCTGAGGTGTGGCATCCAGTGCCTCAACCTTCAGTGCCACTGGGCTGGCCCAGGCATACTGTTTTTGATCAACATATTTACTTACTGAGTGACTCACAAGTCAGTATAGAGTTTGCATGTGGGATGATTGCCTTATTAAGTGTGTCAAACTGTTCACTGTCTAAACCTGTTTGTGCCTGGTATCAGTAACCTTAGAGGCTGATATATGCTGGTTTACTTCACCTGTTACTCTGCAATAATGATCTGTCCCCCCCACCCTCTGATGTGGGGCGGGGGTATTATCTGTTAGAGTCCATAAAACCACTGAGTGTCACAGCTTGTCTGCGTGAGGTATGATATTCTTATACTATCGATGTCCTAATTTTTACATAGCCTGTGCCTGTACGGTCAAGATACAGTACTTGTTGCACTGGAGGAGGCCATATTGCCTCCCTGACACAGTGCAAGTTGTCACTGTAATAGTATATGTGCAACCTGCATGAACAAGCTATTACATCTCTATCCACACACTTAGTTCTGGTGTCTTTCTGTACTTAGCATGCAGCCCCTAACTGTCATGCTTACTGTATAGTTGCAATCAGGAAATGATGCTGCTGATGTCCACTGCCTTAGTTTCCATGTAGCTCTCTAGTGACGATACAATATTTAATCCAAGGAGGTTGTGGGCGGGAGTTTACAGGGAGTATTCTGTGGTTGATCCTTTATAACTAGTTGGTCCAATGGTGACAATGGGTGAGACATTGTCTTGGTGAAGCCTTCAAATTACTCATCATCTAACCTTGTGTGTAGCTACTAGCAGGGCAGGAATACCATTGATGTACACATCTTTATTTAAGCTCTGCCTGTCAACTTAGGATCCAGCAACTGTTCTGTTTCATGCAGAGGGGTACAGTGAATTGAGAATTCCCTTGTAGATGCTATTGGACTCCTCAGAATTAACAATTAAGTACAACTGGTAGTACAGAGGTATATATACTAATAGTAACATTCACAGACAAGTAATGTTTTGTCTTTTACTATGTTTTTTATACAGGATGAACCATCTATGGAGGGTGCTGCTGGAGGAGCAGAACCCACAGAGGGGATCGATATTGTTGAAACTGACCCCTCTGTGGAGGAGACAACACACTCTCTAGTGGCGGGTCATCCACCGGGTGCTGCAGGTCCAGCTGGGCATCCAGCTGAGGAACGTAAGTAGCTTCTATGATGTTTTTTTTCCTTTCTTGTTATCCCTCATTACTGCTCACTCAGTCAGCTTCTTCAGAACAACCAATCCTGTAATGGCTGCCACAGTGTATACCCCTATACTGCTAGGCTTGCTCTGTTGTCTCCCTACCTTGCTCCTCTTTCTGCAGAGAGCTTGCACAGTGGTGTCTGCTCATGGGTTGGTGATTAGGGCTGGACTCCGTCATCATCCTGGCACAAGAGGGGTATTTTCTGGTTTTTCTTCTCCTTGGTCTCTCCTCCCCCAAGGGTGTCAGCACAGAGGACTGATGTCCACACACAGCCGCAGCCCAAATAAAGGCATGTACATTATTAGTATACCTGACTGATACCAGCTGGACACAAGTTAGGGCACAGTGCAGTTGCACGGCCTCAGCCACTCAATCCCCGCCCCACAGACTAGGAACTGCATCCTGAGTGCACAACTAGAGCCCAACTAAAGGAATGTACATCATCAATATACCTGACTGATGCTACATGTACACAAGTTAGGGCACTGAGCAGTTGCACTGCCTCAGCCAGGCAATGCCACCCTCAGGCCAGGTGCTACATCTTGAGTGCAGAGCCACAGGCCAACTAAAGCCATGGACATCATTGGTATACCTCAGTGATAACACCTGCTCAGAAGTTAGGCCACTGACCAGTAGCATGGCCTTAGCCATGCAATGCCCTCCCCCCTCTTGTAGATCAGGTACTGGATATTGATTGCAGAGCTACAGCCCAACTTAAGATATGGAGATCATCGATATACATCACTGATACCACTTTCACACAAGTTAGGACACTGAGGAGTTGCATGGCCTCAGCCATGCAATGTCTCTCCCACCACACCAGGTACTGCATCTTGAGTGCACAGCCAGAGCCGAACTACAGCCATGGACATCATTGGCATAGCTCACTGATATGTGCTGCACAAAAGTTAGGACACTGAGCAGTTGCAAGGCCTCAGCCAGGTAATGCACCCCCTCTCCCCTGCAGACTATATACTGGATCCTGAGTGCGGAGCTGCAGCCCAACTAAAGACATGGACATCATCAGTATGCCACACTAGTACCAGCTGGACACAAGTTACGACACTGAGCAGTTGCACGGCCTTAGCCAGGCAATGCCCATCACCACTCTCCACATCAGGTACTGCATTGTGAGTGCAAAGGCACAGTCCAAGTAAACCCATGAACATCAGGGTATACCTTACTGATACCACCTGCACACAATTTACGACACTAAGGAGTTGGACAGCCTCAGCCAGGCAATGTGCCCTCCCACAGCAGATACTGCATCCTGAGTGTAGACCACAGCCCAGCTAAACCTATGGACATCATCAGTATACTTCACTGATATCAGCTGCACAGAAGATGGGACACTGAGCAGTTGCACAGCATCATGGAGGTAATCCCCCCAAGACCAGGTACTGTATCATGAGTGGAGAGCCACAGCCCAACTACAGACATGGACATCAACAGTATACTTCACTGATACCAGCTGCACACAAGGTAGGCCCCAACCGTTTCAGATGAGGAATTAGATTTTCAATACAAATGCATAGTCGTTGAATGGGTCCAAAGTTATTAATGTGGAAAATTTTGAGTTTAACATAGAAGTGGCTTCATAACCCTAAAGCTACATTATAACATTATAAGAGGACTGACATCTGAACAGGCAGCGTTCTGATGCACGCCGTTGTCAAATGCCCATGACGTCCTACCCATCTCGACTCTGGAGAGCCACCTAGTGCCCTGATGGTCATGCTTCCACTGGCACTGGCACAAGAGGTACTCAAAGCACCTCAGCAACTCATGCTAGGAGGAGGAGAGCATCTGTTGGGACACTAAATCATCCTCCTACCCTATGACCTGGCATCCCATGTAGGTTCTATACATTTTTAATGTTTTGTGCATATCTCTGTGAAAAAAGTGAAAGTAAAATGTTATTTCTGCTACTTTTTGACACTTGCAACAACATATGGTGCATATTCTTGCGTATGGGTGGGTGGAGATCAAGGTTCAATGTCTGCTTATGAATGATGTTCTTGATGGGCAGGTGCCAACTCACAGCTGGATTGTTGCATTACATACCGTAATACTGCAGCCAACCTTTTGGTGGTCAGATGTTAATGATATTCTGCAAGACCTGATATTTGAGGCCTCCAATTCAGAGACATAAACAGTTGCAACACCGTATTCAAGAGACATCCTGTTCTGAACATGAGTTTTATGGAAAATTACTATGGCTGAGAAAGATTTGACCCCTGAGGTGCACTGTGTATAAAAATCTAGTTTCACTCACAGTATCTTGGTATGTGGCTGAAAGGGGAGTGTACGAGCATTTTGCTGTTGTTCACTTTCAAATCTTTTCTTAACTTATATAATTATTTTCACCTTTGACTGTGGATATACTGCAGGATTAATGAAACTCTTGTTGTTTGGTCTGACCAATGAATCTACAATATTTTGATGTATTGTATGAAAGCAAATCTAACAACAGCTACTTTATTTATTTTGCAGTACTTTTGTTAACAGGTATCCCAGATAGTAGTTCTGCAGATAACAGCAATCTGTAATACAAGTGTTCATGTTGCTTGATGTCATAGAAACATAGAAACATAGACTTTGACGGCAGATAAGGACCACTTGGCCCACCCAGTCTGCCCATTTCCCTACCTACTGGATAAGCTGCAGATTCTAGTTAACCAACAGCCTACTTCCTGCCAACCTCCACTACAATTGCTTTGTGTCTGTCCCATGCATGTTTAAATTCCCCCACTGTCTTAGCCCCGACAACCTCCCCAGGAAGGCAGTTCCACGCAGCCACCACTCTCTCCATGAAAAAAGATTTCCTCACATTACCCCTGAGCTGTCCCCTCTCTATCTTTAAATTGTGTCCCCTAGTTCTTACACATCTCTTTTTCTGAAAGATGCTACCCTCCTGGACTTTGTTGATTCCCTTGAGGTACTTAAACATTTCTATCATGTCCCCCCGTCCCTCTTTTCATCAAGGGTATACATATTAAGCTCTCTCAGTCTCTCTTCATATGATTTCTGATGCAGACCCTGCACCATTTTAGTTGCCTCCTCTGGACTGCTTCCATCCTGTTTATGTCCTTGTGTAGATGAAGTCTCCAAAACTGCACACAGTACTCCAGATGGGGTCTCACCAACTGCCTGTACAGAGGGCTAACCACTTCCCTTTTTCTACTTGTGATGCCCCTTCCTATGCATCCCAGTATCCCCCTGGCTCTCCTCACTGACTTCTCACACTGCTTACCCACCTTTAGATCATCCGATATGACTACCCCCAAGTTCCATTCCATTTTTTTGTTGTTAGTGCCTCCCCTGCTATTCTGTACTCTTCTAGGTTTTTATTTCTCAGGTGCATTACTTTGCACTTCTTTGCATTGAATCTAAGTTGCCATATGTCTGACCATTCCTCCAACCTTGCCAAGTCCCTTTTCATCCTTTCTACCCCCCTTGTGTATCATCTCTGTTACAGATCTTTGTATCATCTGCAGAGAGGCATAACTTTCCCTCCAGACCCTCTGCAATATCACTTATAAAGATGTTAAAGAGGACTGGACCCAGTACTGAGCCCTGAGGTACTCCACTAGTGACCCCCCCCCCCTTTCTTCAGAATGTCTGCCACTCACTATTACCTTCTGTGTCCTGTTGTGCAGCCAGTTTGCAACCCAGGCTACCACCCTGGGGCCCACTCCCAAGCTGGCTATCTTGATTATTAATCTTTTGTGCGGGACTGTACCAAATGCCTTGATAAAGTCTAGGTAGGCCATATCCACAACCCCTCCCTGGTCTATTACTTTGGTCACCCAGTCAAAGAAATCTATTAGATTCATCTGACATGACCTTCCTGCTGTAAATCCATGCTGCTTTGGGTCCTGTGCCCCGTTGGCCTCTAGGTACTCAAACAATTCTTTCTTTCAGAAGTGATTCCATCATTTTCCCTACCACTGAGGTCAAACTTACAGGTCTGTAGTTTCCTGATTCTGCCTTGCTCCCACTTTTGTGAAGGGGAATCACATCTGCCCTCCTCCAGTCCTCAGGTACCACCCCATCCTCCCATGATTTGTTAAAAAGTGTGGTCAGTGGTGTCACTAAGTCCTCCCTTAGTTCTTTTAGGATTCTGGGGTGAATCCCATCAGGCCCCATTGCTTTGTCCACCTTGAGTTTTAGGAGTTGGGCAGACTGGATGGGCCTTGCAGTCCTTATCTGCCGTCAACTTCTATGTTACATCAACTTCTATGAGTTCTTTCAGGACTCTTTCTTCTGTAAATGGACTGGTGTCAACCCCCCTACCCAGAGTGCTTCTATTGTCTGGTTTAGGTAACTCCTCCTCATCTTCTTTTGTGAATACTGAGCAAAAGTATTCATTCAGTATCTCTGCCTTTTCACTGTCTCCCTCTGCCCACCTCCCCTCTCCCTTATTAATCTTCACTATTCCTTCCTTAACCTTTCTATGCTCCCTAATGTACCTATAAAAGGTTTTATCCCCCTTCTTAACTGGCTTGGCTATTTTTTCCTCAGTTTGGGCTTTTACTATTCTGACTGCCTTCCCCACTTCTTTCTGCTTTAATTGATACAGTTCCCTGTCGTGCTCCTTCTGTGATGCCTTATACTTTTTGAATGCAGCCTTTTTCTCCTTAACCTTCCCTGCCACCTCTTTTGAGAACCATAGTGGTTTTTTACTCTGCTTTGTTTTCTTTATCTGTTTCACACAAAGGCTTGTTGCCTCTATGATGGCAGTTTTGATTTTTCTCCATTGTTCTTCCACCCCTCCTTTTTGCCCATTTGCCAGTGTATTCCTCAGGTATTCACCCATTTTGCCAACTTCTAAAGTCCAGTATGCTTGTTTTTGTATGGCTTGTCTCCATGGTTGTGCTTATTGTGAAGCACACTGTGCAGTGGTCGCTTGTTTCCAGATGTCTACTGACTTCTAAATTTGTGATCCTCTCTCCATTTGAGAGTACCAGGTCTAGTATTGCTTCCTCCCGAGTGGGTTCCAACACTAGCTGTCTAAGGCCTGCCCCCTGCAGGGCATCGATAATGACCCTGCTCTTGGATGTGGCTGCAGTACATGTCATCCAGTTAACATCTGGCATATTCAGGTCCCCCATTAACAGTATCTCCCCTTTTTCAGCCATTTTGAGAATGTCCTCTATCATTTTCTTGTCCATTTCCTCCCCTTGAGATGGGGGTCTCTATACAACCCCTGTGCAGATTATGATGCCATTCCCTGTCTCCAAGGTGACCCAGAGTGCCTTTTGTCCTCCCCCTTTACTTTTTAGTTCTGTAGCTTTGATCTCGTCCCTTATGTATAGAGCTACTCCACCTCCTCTTTTCCCCTCCCTGTCCCTTCTGTAGACTGTGTACCCCAGTATGTTGACATCCCAGTTATGGTTCCCCATGTACCATGTTTCTGTGACTGTCACAATATCCAAGTGTTCATCTTCCATCAAGGCTACTAACTCAGGAAGCTTGTTTCCCAGACTATGGGCATTGGTACTCATTGCCCTCCATTTAATGTTGGCTTTATCCTTTTTCCCCCATGCCTGCTCTTTTTGCCCTTGTCTATTTTTCCATTTACCCCTGTCCTGCCCTCTGTTGAGCACTGTACCGCAGTGTTTACTACCTGTCATGTTTTGTGGGGGGAGGCTTGAAATTTTCTGCCTCTTATTAGCACCTCCCCCATGGCTAGTTTAAAAAGCTTGCCAAGAAAGCATTTAAACCTGTCACTTAGGATCTTGGTTCCCTTCATGGACAGATGCAGACCATCATGCCAGTATAAACCTTCATCTCTCCAGATGTACCCCCAGTCCCCAGTGAAGCCAAAGCCCTGTGCTCTGCACCAGTTTTGCAACCATTCATTAAACTGCATGGTGTGTAGTACCCTATCCTCACCCCTGCCATGGACTTGCAGCACCTCTGAGAAGGTAACTGTGCTTGCTACCTCTCTGAGGCCCCTCCCCAACTCCACAATTTCATCCTGCACTGCACTGATCCCATACCTAGCTAGGTCATTTGTCCCAAGGTGGACAATGATATCTAGTTCCCTCTCCTGTGATGCTGTTTCTGCAATCCTGAGGATTCGCTTCTTGTCCCTCCAAGCCATGGCACCAGGCAGGCACCTTACTTCCCTCTCCTCTCCCTTCCCCAGGTCTAACCCTCTAACAATTGAGTCCCCTATCAGAAGCTGTTTCCTTCCCCTGTGGTGCCCCTTGCCACCCTTCTGTGGGTCTCCCTTGTGGGTATCCTCAGCATTCTTCTTGGTCTCCACTGAGGGTGCCATCATAGAGTAACCTTGCTCTGCCAGACTGGCCTATGGTTTGTGTAGAGGTACAACTAGGGGGCTTCACCTCTGTTCCACCACCTGCACCCTCCCAGAACTCACTGTCATCCACCTGCTCTTCATACTTGGCAGCTTCTGTGGCAGTGGTGCTCTTTGGGTGGGGGAGGCCTCCTTAGCCCTTGCCAATTCAGCCTGGAGGTGGGCTACCTCCTCCCTCAGAGCTGACAGTTGCCTGCAAATAGGACAGCAACACAGTTTCCAGAATGTCTCCCAGAAAACTGCTGCCCCACAGCCAGTGCATTGCACCACTCCCCACATGTTCCTCTCCCTTATAATATACAATATGTAATTTATATATATATATTTTTTCTTCCTTTGTGTGGTGTGTTCTTACCCTTTATGCACTGTGCTGGATTATTAAGAATATGACAGTTCTGCCCCGAGACCTGTTGAGGAAGTGATGTCAGAACCTTGGCTGTAAAGGAAACGTCACGCCTGTGGGGGGTAGGGTGCAGGGAAGGGTGTGTGGGTAGTCCACAACCACTGGTGACTGTTAGAAACAATCAAATACACCACTGCTCCACCACCCTGGTGAGTACTGCCCTTTATAGTAATTCAGCTAATCTCCAGTAACTGATTCGTCAACTATTTAAAAGTAATTTGATGCAAACTGTTACAGAATACTAGTAGACAGTCCAGTTAGCCACAAAGAAAAATCAAATATGCAGTTATTTCAACCCTTCTGAAGTTGTTCACAAGATAAGTACTTTTGAAAACCCCCTTCCTGGTTTGAAAATGAAATTAAACACAAAGCAATACCAATGTAAGACTAAAGTAAGAAAAACTTCCCTCAGATGTAGGTAAGAGAGATCAGTTGCAGATTTCTAGTCCAATATAATATATTCCATGCAGCTTCTCAGTTGTTTCAAAGCACAGCCTGTTACACCACTTGAAGAGGTGGGCTTCTGTCTGATTCACTGTTGAAGCAGAGTTAGTGTATGAAGATCAGGGATATCTGTGGTACACTTCTGCTGCAATCAATTTATTTGAACTGTGCTCTGTGAGTGTGAAAAACCTAATGAGTTGGAAATAAATCACACAGTACTGCAAAAATAACTTTATTATAATAGTACTCTAACATGCATATGTAGTTTCTGTGAGTGTAGTTTTACACTTGAGTTCTGCTATATATTAATGATCTCTTCAGCTTGTTAGAACATGCTGAGGTGCAGGGAGATTATGGGATACCAAGGTACTTGGCTGGGAGGTGTAGTTGTCTTTCATCATTGTCCCAGATTCCCCTCTTTTCCCTCACAAAGCAACAGAGACTATTGTTTGTTGTTGTGCTCAGACTGGCAATTAATTTATTTATATATCATAATTCCATGTTCCATTTCATCATCTTTCATTATTATGTCTCTCACAATTTCATTTATTTTCATCCATATATCAATCTCTGATCATCCCTCTTTCTTCCTCTTTTTCTCTCCCCAGGTGAAAACCTGGGTGCCTTCTTCTTCTCCTTTTCTGTTAGGTAACAGTGAAAACCGAGACTGCTTTCTCCATCATCTTCTTCCTCTTTGGTGTTATTCCTTTGCTTTCCCCTCCCCCTTTTCCCTTTTGTCCTGCCATCCACCTTTGGCAGCCCATAACCATATTATTATCTGCCATCCACCTTTGGCAGTCCAAACTGTCTAACCGGACGCGTCTGTCATCCACCTTTGACAGACTCACCATACAGTCTCTTCTTGACTGTCTTCCCCTCTTGCTCTGCCTTGTAGGGTGGGAAGGATCAAACTCCAGCAAAAAGTGGCTAAAACCTCTCTGTGCTGTCCATTATGTACCTCCACTTGCCCCTCCCCTTCCTGTTACCTGGCCATTGTTCTATCCCTTGTCGCCTCCCCTTCCTCCCCCCTTCCCTTCTGAGCACAACCACCCTAATAAAATGGAAGGGGTGCACCAGGACAAACTGGTCTGCCCCTTAAAGGGCAAACTCCATTGTCCCGGATTCCCCCCTTTTCCCTCACAAAGAGACAGAGACCATTGTTTGTTGTGCTCAGATTGGCAATTCATTTATTTATATATCATAATTCCATGTTCCATTTCATCATCTTTCATTATTACATCTCTCACAATTTCATTTATTTTCGTCCATATATCAATCTCTGATCATCCATCTTTCTTCCTCTTTTTCTCCCCCCAGGTGAAAACCTGGGTGCCTTCTTCTTCTCCTTTTCTGTTAGGTAACGGTGAAAACCGAGATCGCTTTCTCCTTCATCTTCTTCCTCTTTTGGTGTTATTCCTTTTCCTTTTCTCCCCTCCCCCCCTTATCCCCACTAGCCAGTCTCCAGCTTGCGTTGGATGGCTGGCTTTCCCCACACTTAGACTATTATTCTCCCTTACCTCAGGGAAGATCCTTCTTAATCCTTCTTTTTTCCTCCTTTTCTATTTTTTTTATTTTTTTATATTCCGTTTTTTGCATGTCTCCTCCATGCTTCTATAAAGCCCATCGTTTCTGTGTTAAACATGTCTATGGTTAGATCCGACAGGTGCACCACATCTGGTCTGTAGAAATCTTCTACCCATTCTTCCACACCCTGCAGTATTACCTGTCCTCCCATACTCCTTACCCATGTCCTTACCCTTCTGTTCATCTTTCTCCTGGTCCTATCCACAGCTCTATGGCTGTGCACCTGCCTCCAAACCCTCCTTGGTATCATATCCGACCAGGCAAGGCTTACCCGAGGCCACCACTGCTGTATTGTTCCTAGGTCCCTTTTTAACTGCAAGTATGTGTCCATCCACGGCTTGCACGCAAGGTTGTTGCCTCACAAATGTATAATAAAGTCTGGACTGGGTCACTGTTCCTTAAGTTCCTTCAAGGTGGGAAGCAGTTGTGCCCATCTCATCCCTAGGATGCCACTCCAAACCAACCTACACTGTTTCACATCTTGGTACAGCTGCTTTCCCCCAGCCTTTTTCTCTGCTCTCCTTTCTGCCCAAAAAATGTAGGAGTGGCTGCAGATCCAAACTTCCGTGATCCTCCCTTTTCCTATGGGGTTTAAGCAAAAATAATTATCTTATATATGCTGTTAGTTTCCTCACCTTAGTATCCCCCTTCCTGTCCGCCCCCTACATCCCCATTTGTCTCCACATCTGTAATGAAAAAAACAAAGGTAATACGTTAATTTTCTTACTTCAGTGCTCGAATGTATCTCTTATAACTGGCAGATCGCCAGCATCCTTTTTCCAAAATATTATTCACAGTTTCGCCTGCTGCTGCCCACTGTGAGGCAGCCCCAATCTGCAAGGAGTGGGACGAGTAATTAGCCAGGTCCTTCCACAGGAATTGCATGCCTTTTTGAGTAATGCTGTGACTTGATAACCAGTGACCCTTCTCCCATCACCATGCACAAATAATCTCCCTGTTCTGGTCCCATGCTCTGTGACGAAAGCCCACAAAGCCTGCACTGGGCATACTGCACCCTCTACCTGTCTCTTTAGTGTCACTATGCAGCCCTGACCCCTTTGTTCCATTTTTGACCTCTTAATCTTGATCTGTATCTCTTTCATCCCCCAACTTATGTCTTCCCATTCTAATCCCCCTTCCTTGTCTTTTTTTCCATGGCCTACCACCTCACTCACTCTCATGGCTCCTGCAAACATTGCAACATAAATTGTGTGAAATAGCTGGGCCTCGGTCTTTGATCTGCATATTGCCGGAAGCACATCCTTTAGTTTTGCTAGCCACTGCTCCCCTATTGGTCTTCTATTGTCTACTGGCCCTTGTTTCAATCTACCTCATCCCTGCATCATTCTTCTAACGAACAATGATTTTGTCGGGTCCTTCCATCCCTTTAGACTGCAGATAACACTAATCCCTGCCAAGTAGACCCCCATTGTGGTGTGGGCTGTTCCATTTTGCCACTGCTCCACGGTGAACTTTCCTAACTGCTCCTCTGTGAGTTGCCTACCTACCTCCATCTGGTGTGTTGCCCTGAATTTTTGAAACACTCACCAGGCCCCATCATAGGCCCTCAGAGTCCTAGGCACCCATGAGCTGCGAAACATTTCTGCTCCTTCTTGCCAAAGTCCCAGATGTTCATTGGTATGGGCGTTTTTTGCCCCTTTGCTGTTGGCGCCAGCCTCTGAAAATGGTCCAGCTGCAGATGGGAAAGGCTGTCAGCCAGGGTATTGTGCACCCTTCTATGTGTTTTGCTCTGAATGACATGTTCATCTGCAAGGCCCTTAACACTAAATGTCGTAATACTTGCATGACTGTTTCTGACCTGGCTCCCCTGTTGTTTAGGACCTTCACCACTGCTGTCACACCAGAATGTCACTCTCTGATCCCGTAATTCTTCCCCCCAAACCAGGGTACATGCCCAGATGGGCATGATCTCTAGCAATGTTATATCCCTTACCTTTCCGTCCCTTACCCAATTAGCAGGCCATGGTTCTGCAAACCACCTGCGCTTTCAGGTAGCCTCATGCCTAGCTCCTCCGGGCAGTGTTCAAAGATCGAGGTCTGCGTTATACACCCACTCCTCTTTCCAGAAAGAGCAGCCATTATACTCCCTGAGGAATTCCTCCCATACTTTAAAATCATCCCTGACACCTGTCAGATCTACCCAATGGTGTGGTCTGGTGACCCCAGCTGTAGCCCTTGCTAACCTCTGTGTGAATGCCCTCCCTGGTCCAATAGCCCTGCAGGCGAAGTTCAGGTGCCCCAGTACCTGCTGTACTTGTTTTAATTGTACCCTTCTCCTGCTGGTATGTACCTGGATCAGTTCTTTCAGTTTTTCCACTTTTTTGTCCAGCAGCCTGAATATTTCCTTCAGGGCATATATCTCAATACCCAGGAATTCAAGCAGTCTGCTGGGACCTTCTGTTTTCTCCGGTGCCAGCAGAACCCCTAATTCTTTGCACAGTTCTTGAAACTTGACCAGCATATGTTGTGTCTCCCTTTCCCACTTACTAATGAAAAGAAAATCATCCAAATAGTGGATGACCATTCTATAACCAGTTTTCTCTTGAAATATCCACTGCAAACAGGTGCTGAATGCTTCAAATGTTGCACATGCTATAGAATATCCAATAGGCATGGCTTTATCAAAATAGTACTGACCCCCAATTTTAAAACCCAATAGGTCCCAGCCTTCTCTGCTAACTGACAGAAGTCTGAACACGGATTCAATGTTCGTTTTTGTAATCCATGCATCCTTAGTAGCCCAGATTATCCAGACTGCATCCTCTAGTGTCGCATATGACACCTTGCTATACTCCTCCCCAATAAAATCATTCACTGAATCCCCCTCTGGATAGGATAGGTGGTGAATCACCCTGTATTCCCCTTCTTGTTTCTTGGGTACCAAGCCCAATGGTGAAATCTGCATGTTCCGCAATGTGGGAGGTATCAAATGGGCCTTCTACTCTCCCTGCTTCCTTTTCCTTCTCTATCTTCTGTCTTAACATCTCTTCCCTCCCTTTGACCGACCCCAGGTTGCTCGCCTCTCTCACTTGTCTGGGACCCTCACACTGTAGTGAAAAACCTGTGCAAAAACCTTCTGTGTTCATATCCACCACTCTTTTGTTCAGATATCTGTCCAACCAAACTGTCCATGCCTCTAACCTGATGGGGGTTCTGGCCACCCCAAACTGCTCTCTGCCTTTCCTCCCCTTTACACTCCCCAGTCCCTTCCTCTCGCTCAGTGTTTGGTTTTCCCGGTCAGTGATTCTGACCTCCTCTACTCATGTTCCCCTACCCCTTCCTCCCCTGTTACATGCCTTCCCTTTAAACTCTATCCCTCTTGAAAAAACTATTGACCTGAACTCTGACCACCTTGTTCCTGTGCCCCATGGGCCCATGTCATTCTGCATCTGCTTGCTGGGTGCGTCCCCCTGCATTTTGAACATGTGTGCCAAAAACGACATTGAGGCCATGAACAAAAGGCCCTGTTGTAAGCCCAGCAGCACCTCTGGGGCATAACTCCTTTCCTCCCCCACTCCCCCTTGGGTGTGGACTGATCCGTTACATAATCTGTCCATAAGTCTAGCTGCTTCGTATCCCATCTTACATCCCTGTATGTTGTCATTCTCTGCCGAAAAAATTTGTTATAGTATATCCACCCCATCCCCCCCTTTTGCTTTTGCCCACCTTATTATTAGGGAATATGTGATGAGCGGGATGTCCAACTCCGGCTTCTTCTCTAGGACAATGGCTGAGAAGGTGGCAAAACCTATGAACCACTCATCCTACGATTTCCCTTTTGTGAATTTGTCCCCCTTCCTCTTCCCTAACAACTCTACCGCTGCTGCCATTTCACTCTTTTCTATGTTCTCTGCTTCCTCGTACTTTGCTGCCACTTCCTGGATCACCAAAGCAAATATATCCACATACTCTCCTTTCCATATTTTTTCCTTTGTGGCCAGTGGAACATGCTCACCTACCCTCATCCCGGGGGTACCTATCTCCCTTGTACCTTTTCCTTCTTTCTCCATACCCCCTTCATTTCTTTCTGGCACCTCTTTCTCCATCCTAATCTCTGCCAGAGCTGATTCCATCTGCCCTATACCTCCTGTTCTCAGTGCCGACACAATTTGACCTATATATTGTTTTATACTGTCAACCACTGCGCTGGGTGTGTTACATGTCCTTGTCCAAGCCTTGCTGCCTGGTGTCTTCCTGGTGCCCCCTTATGGCACCCTGTGGTTAAGGGGGTGGGTGAACCACTAGGGGTTGTGGGGGAAACACTATGTTCTGGGGATCTGGTTTGGGTTCCCCAGGGGGGGATCCTGACATGATCTTGGGGAGGTACTGGTGGTACCGGGACTGTAGGCTGCAGAGGTACTGGATCAGCCACCTTGGTTGGTCCCACTGCCAGTGGCTATACCCTAGTGGGACTGCTTGGCCCTTCAGCTGGTCATTTCCCTCTGCCCCCTTTTCCCGGTCCTGCTTTCCTTTTCTCCCCTGGTTCTCCCTGGTTCCTCCCCTTCCACCAGTTCCCACATTCTGTTGGCTTTTTCCGCCAGCTCGATTATAGCCCTGTAAACGTCATCCTTTAACAGCCTACTCTTCTTTGGTGCCATGTCCTTTGATCCTTTTAACTGTGAAGACAACTGCCAGGAAGAAAACAAGATTCTGATGTTAATTCATGCTTACCGCATGCCTTCATGTGGAAGGGGCCCTCCCCGTAGTCAAAAATGACATTTCCGTTAAGCAACTTAGCCCGTGTTACTTCCCTATGACCCGGCCCTGTTTCCAGATAAACAGTCAATCAATGTTGCCTTGGGTGTTTTTTTGTTTTTTTTTTGCCGCCCCCACACTAGGCCTTGAAATGCTTCAAACGTTGCCTCCTGTGACTGTCCAGGCCTAAATCTGATCCCCTTGCATGCCCCACCATGGTATGGCTGCTAAGCCTTCCCAGGCCTCTCCATTCCCCTGCTCTGCTCCCATCCCTCCTGTTGGGTGTTGGTTGTCCCCAAATTGTTACCCCCCCCTAGGCCATGGTCCCCTTCCATGGCTGATCTAGTCCTCCCATTCTTGAAACCTGTTCCCCAATAAAAAATCCTTTTCTTGGGCCTCCTTCTGTTGTTTTTTGCCCTTCTGGCATGTGACATCATGCCACATGGCCAGGCCCCTCAGTACCAGGCCTCTGTCCCACTCCTTTGCCTCATGGCACCCATGTACCCAATATCCTGACCAAACCACCCTTATCCCAACCAGAGAACTTCCCCTGCTTCAGAAAATGGCCTAGCTGGTCACTTTGGCCTATTCCTTTTGTGTGTGACATCACACCACGTGGTCGCCCATTGCCCCCCCGCTGGGCCTTGTCGCCGGCACACCTTGTCATCCTGGTTCCTCCGAGCCTTCACTTGTCCCTTGCTGCCCTGGTCTAGATACATAGATACATAGACAGTGTCGGCGAGATGGGGGCCTATAAGCTGCAGATGCCCATTTGAGCTTGTAAGTTCAGTTTATGTTTTCCCTAGAAGTCTGTTGCCCTTACCCTGACCTCCACACTTTTATGTCTGTCCTATGCATTCTTAAATCCCGTGATTGTTTCAGCCCCCACCACTTCCTCTGGCAGGGTGTTCCACTTGTCCACCACCCGTTCTGTGAAAAAATTCTTTCTCACGTTTCCTCTGAATCGTCCTCCCTCCAACTTCATCCCATGCCCTCTAGTCCTGGAACATCGTTTTCGCTTAAAAATAGTGTATTCCTGCACCCTGTTCCTCCCTGTAAGATACTTGTATGTCTCTATCATATCCCCTCTCTCCCTCCTCTCCTCCAGGGAGTACATGTTCAGTTCCTTCAACCTGTCCTCATAGGACTTGTGATGCAATTCATGCACCATCTTTGTTGCCCTCCTCTGAACCTTCTCTACCCTGTCTATGTCCTTATGTAGGTAGGTCTCCAGAACTGTACACTGTACTCCAGGTGGGGCCTCACTAGTGTCTTGTATAGTGGAATTATAACCTCCCTTTCCTGCTGGTGATTCCCCTGCCTATGCATCCCAGCATCCTATTTGCTTTACCTGCTGCCTTTTCACACTGTTTCCCTACCTTGAGGTCATCAGAGATGATAACCCCAAGATCCCTTTCCTGCTTGGTGCATGCTATATCCTCACCCCCCAACTGATATATTGTGCCAGGGTTTTGTGCCCCATATGAATTATCTTGCACTTCTTTGCAATGAATTTCAACTGCCAAATCCCTGACCATTCTTCAAGCTTCTGCAGGTCCCATCTCATTCTGTATACACCCTCTGGTGTGTCTACTCTGTTACAGAGCTTTGTGTCATCAGCGAACAGTAAAGTTCTACCTTCTAGGTCCTACGCCATGTCACTGATGAAGATGTTGAATAGGACCAGTCCCAGCACTGATCCCTGTGGTACCCCACTAGTCAATCTTCCCTCTGTGGAGTGATAGCCATGTACCACCACCCTCTGTGTCCTGCTGCCCAGCCAGTTAACTACCCACCACACTACTGTCCTGCCCACACCCATATTCCCCAGTTTGTGTAATAGTCTTCTATGCGGCACAGTGTCAAAGGCCTTGCTGAAGTACAAATAGGCCATGTCCACTGCCCTTCCTGATCCACTTCCCTAGTCACCCAGTCAAAAAATTCAATGCACTGCGTCCGCAGCATTTTATTGCCCTTTTTTACCACTATGCACAGCAGCATTCGTCTATCCCTATGTGTAGGCCCTGTTTCATTCCCTGGCTCTCCCCACACCGTCCTGATGGGGCAGTGAGACACCCTTTTCCTTCCCCCACACATTGCTGCTGGCCCCTCAAGTAGCTTCCTCAATGGGGGAAACCATGGATCCCTTAGAGGAAACGGGGAGGTGTCAGCTCCTTCTGAGGACCCGAGGAGTCCATTTTTCATCCAGGCAGTCCTGCTGGCATGTGTGAGGCTCCATGCTCTGCACTCCCCCCCCTTCTGCCAAGCACAAAGATGTGAGCCCCCAGAACCCAGGTCTCTAGCTTTGAAGCTCAGAGTCTTACTCCACAGCACCATACTGCCCTAATCGGATTTCTGAGGCCTCCCCCACTTCCAAACCTGCTTCTTCCCTTTGTATTCATGCCTTCCTCCTCTCCTGCATTCCCACAGGGCTCACCCCATCGCCCTTTTTCTGTCCTCCCATAGTCTTTTCCAGGCTCCGCTCACCTCACGGCTGCTGCGCGGCGTGTGACGTCATGCCACGTGGCCGCCAGTGTTGGGCTCATGCTCGCTCTCATTTCGGGCCTCCTCTACACAAACTCCCTTCCTCTGAGACAATAAAACTGCCCATGGTCACCAGGCTTACCAGTCCAGCCTCAGTGCTGCAGCTTTTGTTGCCCACTACTCAGAATTCTTGATCTACCAACTGTCCCAATGCCTCTCTCTTGCTAGGCCCCCCACTGGGTAAAACTGCTGCATTCTGCACAAACTTTTACAGGCCCTGTGCAACTGCACTTTTCAACCAAATTCTTTTGTCTGTGCCTAATCACCTCATGATTTAAAAACAATTATAACCTCAATGCAGCTGCAAAATTCCTACCACTGCTAAAACGCATGTCCTTGTATCAGCAATACTATAATTCTTTCTCAAGCCGAAACCTAATGAAACAGTCACCTACTAAACAAGGCACATCACCTCAGTATTCCCTAAACCACTAGCAACACCTTCATCCAGGCCAGCAATGCTAAAAAACTTCCTCCAAACAAAAGATTATTGTAAAACAATGTATCTTAAAGATTAACTTCATTCATGTAACTTTATCCACTGGAAGCTATCTTACCTGCTGTACCTGGTGCACAAACCTTTGAACAAAACCGCCAATCTGATGTGCTGCAGTTCTTATGATCAAAACTCCAGCAAAAAGTGGCTGAAACCCCTCTGTGCTGTCCATTATGTACCTCCACTTCCTGTTACCTGGCCATTGTTCTATCTCTTGTCCCCTCCACTTCCTTCCCCCCCTCCTCTCCCCTTCTGAGCACAACCATCCTAATAAAAGGGAAGAGGTGTACCGGGACAACCTGGTCTGCCCCTTAAAGGGCAAATTCCATTATCCAACTGTTGCACATGCTGACATGCACAGAGATTTGAGGTCTTTCAAGAAACAGCATTTATTTACAGCTACTGTGGGGTTTAGACTAACACATTCTGCTGCAAGGAGTGGCAGATTACAGTACCTGAAAGGGGGGGGCAAATGTGTCAGCAGCAGACTTAAATGACAGTATAATAAAATAAACAGAGGTATAGTGATGTACCATATATGTTAATGCATCTCCTCTATTATTAATAAAGAAAAAACTTCAGTACAGTATATTACCAGAAAACTGGAGAACATCTTACTTTACTGACATGTCTCTTCTTGTCATTTTTGTGTCTACAGGACAGATTGCCTTTCTAAACAAGATCAGCAATACTCTCAGCCAGCTGCTCAAGGCTGTGCAGGGTGGCAACAGGTCTGCAGCCCAATATGCCCATGACACTGCAGCAAAACTAAATTATATCATAGGCCAAGGGCGGGTGATAATTGCTTAAGGGGCGGAGATCATTGATTTGCTGCAGCATCATGGGCGTGTAGGGCATGTGGCCTTAATAGCCACCCATGGTCTCAAGCAGAGTAACAGGGGCCTCACCGGAGCAATCCATTCACTGTGGGAGCTGGAGGAGGCCTCTGTTGCTATACTCGAGACCAAGCATGATCTCATGGTGCAGCTGACAGAGAACCAGCTGGAGGCCATGGAACGTATCCAACATCTGCTTCATCAGGACCTGCAGCATCTACAAGATGACCAGCCCTCCAGAGCTCCTCAGCAAGAGCCTCTCAAAGGTGTCCCTCCCACAACACCACCACCACCAGCTGTAGATGAGGGGCTCCAAACTGCACCCACTACTACACAGTTTTCCACTTCCTCCTCCTCATCCTATCCCCAAGACACAACAGTCTGAATGGCCAGCACCTCCCTTTCACTCCTGGCCATTGTTTGTAGTAATTTAGTACTTAATTGTTTTTTTTTTTCACTTACATGTCCCCCTGCACTAGAAGTGTGAAGTAACACTTTTTTTTAATTTAACTACTTTTATTGTATTTATGTTTTATTTATTATTCCTTCCCCTTATCCTGTGTGAAGAAACATATTTATTTATTTTTATATTTTTATTATTTAAAAAGTACATATAAGTTTTCTATTTTTATACAATAATTATTCTATTAAATATTATTCTTTTACAATGATGTGTTTGATTCCTTGTTAAAAATATATGTGTGCTAGTGCTATAAAAAAGTGCATTTTAGTGCCATCTCTCTCTCTCTCTCTCTCTCTCTCTCTCTCTCTCTCTCCAGCTATGACCTTGTTACTGATTTATGGTTATTGGGGGTATTGCTTGGGTCATTGTATGCAACTTGCTACTGTCCTAATGAGTGCAACTGGTATCAGTAATGTATCTTGTATATATCAAAATGTTTTCATTTACTTAAGCTGTGTACTCAAGATACACTAAGTTATCTGCACATGTATGTGGGCATTCACTGATTGGCACCATACAACTACTGAGTGTCATACCATGTGTGCAGCTGATACTGATAATATATACAATTGATGTTCACAGCCTCAGTTTACTTGTGGCTCTGTAGTGAACATGAAGTACCTAGGTTTGGGAGGAGTGGGATATTGTGTGGGTGAGACCATCTAAGTACTCTGTGTTTTAACAGGTGTACAGGTGCAGTCACACTGCTATACCATTGATGTTCATGGGTATACTTGGTCTGTGGCTCTGCACTTATCATTCAGTACATTTTCTTGCGGGGGTATTGCCTGACTAACGCAGTTTACCTCATGAGTGTTGCAACTAGTCTGCAGTTTGCATCTAGGGGGTATAGTGTATGTATAATGGGCTTACTTGGGCTATGTCTGTGGACTCAATATCCAGTACATGATCTGGGGGGGTGGGGACATTGCTTGGGTCAGCCTGTGCACCTGATGGCTGTTGTTACTATTCTACAGTTGGTATCAGGCAGGTATGCCATCCATGTCCATGGGTTTAGTTAGCGGTCACTCTCCACTCACGATGCAGTACCTGTTTGTTGGGGGGGATTGCCTGGCTTAGTCCATGCAAGTCATGAATGTCATAAATAGTCTGCAGCTGATATCACAGAGGTATTCTGTTGATGTTCATGGCCTTAGTTAGGCTGTGGCTCTGGATTCAGGATCCAGAACATGTTTGGGTGGTGGTGGGGGTATTGTGTGCCTGACGCTATGCAACTCATGAGTGTCATTACTAGTGTGCAGTTGGTATCACAGAGGTATACTATTGAGGTTCATTTTGCTAGTTGCCCTGTGGCTATGCACTCGGGATACAGTACCTATTTTTTTGGGAGGGGGGTATTTCCTGGCTGAGGTCATGCAACCAATGAGTGTCATGACTACTATACAATTGATATCACAGAGGTCAACATTGATATTCATGTCCTTAGTTGAGCTATTGCTCTGCACTGAGTATATAATACCTCTTTGGGGGGGCATTGTCTGGCTGAGACCACGCAACTCGTTAGTGTTCTAACTTTCCAACAGATGGTATGAGGGATGCATACCATTGATGTACATGGCTTCAGTTGTCTTGTAGGGCTCTACTCATTATGCAATTATTGGTCTGTCGGATTTGTTGGCATTGCCTGCCTGAGCCTATGTAACTCATGAGAGGCAGGACTACTTCACAGTTGGTATCACAGGTATATAATGTTGATGTGCATGACTTTAGTTCAGCTGCAGCTTTGTACTGACCATGTACTACATGTTTTTTTTTTGGGGGGGGGGATTGCTTGGCTCCAGTCATGCAAGTACTCACTGTTCTGAGTTGTATGCAGGTCCCATGACGAAGGCATACCGTTGATGTGTATGCCCTTAGTTTGTCTCTTAGTGTGCACTCAACATGCCATTACTGGTTTGAAGGAGTGAGGGCAGTAGCTGTTATCCAGGGGTGGGGTGATAACTTCAGTAAGGCATTGTTCTTAATGTCTCTTATATAAAGCTTTGATACACTTGTTTAGATGTAGCGTGGTAAGAGAACCTCGCATTTTTATTTCTTTCTCAAAAAGTCAGGAAATTCTTTGCAAAAAACTGTGTTAATGCAACAGTTGAGGTTTTTTACAGTGACAAAAGTGAGGAAATTCGACGTTAGGATTTTCAACCCTAACTCAGACTCCCCCCCCCCACTGTCACACATACACACACACGCACACATGGAACACGTAACTATGGGGGACAGTACAAGGCAAGACAACCAATCACAGACAGACACCATAATGCAACAGAAATAACATACAACTTCTTAAACATACCAGAACAGGAATCCATCATCATGTTTCACCAACTGTATCACTTCACTTGAATTATGGTGCTTAGGTGTCAGAAAATACATTCTTTGCGGAGATATGGCGTGGCACAGTTTACGTTTTGTGGACAGAGTTTTGCATTGTGGTAGTGGCTTTAAATTTATAGGGTAGCTAGCCTTACTGCCATGCATGTACTTTTCAGTCTTTAGGTGTGTAAAATGTAAACAGGTGCTGAATTCTGCCACTCTGACCAATGAAAATCTCAAATTTTAAAATGTTATATCTCAGACATGGTTTGGACTTTTAAATTGAAATTTTCAGGGTGTTGAGGGGATGTCATAGAGATGTGAACTATGCTATTTAGGTGTTGGGGAAGTAATTTGTTGCAGAGATATTCAATGACGTAATTGACATTTTTCCTTAGGATTACATTGCAGTGTATCATGACTTTTGGCGGCGTTATCTCGGAAACAAAGTGAGATACAGACTTTTCACTACAAGTGGCTTAGATTACTTTCAAGTGGTCTAGCCACTGGAAAAAGATTTTAAATTGTAGCATAAGCCTGCAGTGGAATTTTGTTCATACGTTTCACGGTTCATGAGATATAGTGAAATTACTGTCACAAGGGTTGAAAGATTGCCTGTCCAGTGCTTTTCAGTGCCCATATCTCAGAAATGATGTCACATATGGGTTCAGTCTGCGATTATGGTATGAACAACTTACTGTCATGGTTACAATGACACTTGAATTGTTTTTCTAGCTGTTGCGGTTCCCAAGAGATGGACAAATTACTGTTACAAGCATTCATACGAACATACCAAATTTGCCAGCAGATAAAGGCATAGAGGTCTATCAAGTCTGCTCGAATGTGCAGCTAGCACCCCTTATTCTGCAGCTGCCTCTCCCTTCCACCCTTCCCCTTCACTGACCCTCCCCCTTGTCCTGTCCCATCCCCTTTTGAAGTAGTCCACTGTTCTACTGGATACCACTTATGCAGGTAACGCATTCCACCCAGCCACCACCCTCTCTGTAAAAAAGTGTCTCCTCATCTCCCTCCTGAACCGTCCTCCCTCCAGTCTCATGTCATGGCCCCTGGTGTCCCTCCTCTACCTTACTTTGAACAGCCCTTCTGTACCTGTCTTGTTTATTCCTTTCATGCACTTAAAGGTTTCAATCATGTCCCCTCTGTCCCTGCTCTCCTCCAGTGAGTACATGTTCAACTCCCTCAGCCTCCTCTCATATGATAAGTCCCCCAGCCCCTTGATCATCTTTGTCACCCTGCACTGCACCCCCTCCAGTAACTTAATGTCCCTCTTCAGATACGGGCACCAGTACTGCACACAGTACTCCAAGTGCTGTCTAACTAATGACCTATACAGGGGCAGAATCACCTCTTCCCTCCTTCAGGATATAACCCTTGCAATACAAGCTAGCATTTTGTTGGCCTTTGCAGCTGCCTTCCTACATTGTGCTGAATTGTTCATTGACCCTGTAATGAGCACCCCCAGATCCTTCTCCTCCTTTGTCTGGGCTAGCTGCACTCCCCCCCAGCTGGTAACTCCTCCTTGGGTTCTTCATCCCAAAATGCAGCACCTTGCACTTTTTGGCATTAAATCCCAGTTGCCAGGTGTCTGACCAGGTTCCAAGCTTTGCCAGATCATTCTGCAACCCCTGCCATCCCCCTAGGTCATCCACCACTGCTCATACCTTGGTATCATCAGCAAACAGACTGATCTTGCTCTTGATGTCCAATGATATGTCTGCAATGAATATCCCAAACATTGCTGGTCCCAACACCGAGCCCTGTGGAACACCGCTCATCACTACCCTTGGGTGTGAGAGCTCCCTACCCACCACCACCCTCTGTTGCCTTCCCTGAAGCCAGTTCCCTACCCATCTCACCAGCTTTGCACCTGCCCCTGTGCCTACTAACTTACTTCCCAGCCTTCTATGCAGCATTGAATCGAATGCCTTACTGAAGTCCAGATACTGGACATCCACTGCATGGACCCTGTCCAGTTGCCTAGTTACCCAGTCATAGAACTCCACCAGGTTGGTTTGGCAGGATCTGCCCCATATGAAGCCATACTGTCTGCTGTCCTGTAGTCCTTTGGCCTCTAGGAGGGCCACCAGCCTCTCTTTCAGGATAGTATACATTAGCTTACCCACAATGGATGTGAGGCTCACTGGTCTATAGTTTCCCAGTTCATCCTTGGGGCCACTCTTGTGGAGGGGCACCACGTGAGCCATCCTCCAGTCCTGATGTATACACCCCGAATGTAGTGAGGCATTAAATAGGTCTGCCATAGGTCCTGCAAGGACCTCTGCCAGCTCCTTCAGTACCCTGGGGTGGATGCCATCTGGGCCTGGTGCCTTATCCACCCTCAGTGCCTTCAAACCCTCCTGAAAGCTGCCCTCCATGATTTCCCCATCTGTCACCCCTCCCCCCCATTTCTGTCATTTCTGCTCCCTTGGATGCCACCCCCTCTTCTCTTTAGTAAATACTGAGCAGAAGTACACATTTAGTTCTTCTGCCTTATCACCACTTCCACCCAACCCCCTCCTCCTAATCCTTACTATTGGTCCTTACAGCTCCTTTTCTCCCTGATGTACCTAAGAAGTCCTTCTCCCCCTTCTTAATGCCTTGTACCAGTCTGAGTTCCATAGATGCCTTGGCTCCCCTTACTGCCCTTGTCACCTCCTTCGATTCCATTAAGTACTCCTCCCTGTTCTCCCCTCTCCCTGTTTTCTTGTACTTCCTAAAGGCAGCTCTCTTCCTCCTTACCTTTTCCATGACCTCCTTGCTCAAACAACTCAGTTTCTTAGCCCTAGCCTTCTTGCTGTGGGCCTTGCAGAAGGTTTTGGTTGCCTCCACTATCCCCAGCTTTATGAGCTCCCACCTTTGATTAGTGTCCATATTAGATTGAATTCTGGCCAGGTACCATTTTACCACTTCCCCCATCCTCCCAAAGTTGGCCATCCTGAAGTCCAGCACTCTTGTGCCAGATTCCACTCCTTCCTTGCCCATATCCAATGTGAGCCATACTGAGTGGTGGTCACTCCCTGACAGCGATTCCTCCACTGTAAGTTCTCTCACAAAGTCCCCATTTACCAGCACAAGGTCAAGGGTATTCCCTAACCTGGTTGGTTCACTGACCATTTGCAGCAGAAAGCTGTCCTGGAAGGCATCCAGCAGTACCTGCTCCCTTCTGCTCCTGGTTGTTGGGGTACTCCAGTCCACTTCTGGCATGTTGAAGTCCCCCACAATCACCACACTACCCTTCTCACAGGTCCTCCTGATCTGTCCTGCTAGTTCCCTGTCTAACTCCTCCATCTGAGATGGTGGCCTGTACAACACTCCAATTCTAAGAATCTTATTCTTGGAATCCTGGATTTGCATCCAAAGTGACTCTGTACTACCCTCCTCCCATTCCTCCCTTACACACTTTAGTCCTTCCTTCCCATATAGTGCCACACCCCTCCTTTCCTAATCACCCTTTCCTTATGAAATAACCTGTACCCTGGTACAGACAGGTCCCAGTCATTGTATTGGGTGGCCCATGTTTCTGTGATGGCTGCAATGTCCACCTCTCCCTCTGCCATAAGCATCTGTAACTCTGCAGTTTTCCTCCCAAGGCTCCTAGCATTAAGGGTAACCACCTTCCACCCTTCCCCCCCTCCCATCCTGCCCTCCTTTACTAGCATCACCAATAGTACTTGCCATTTGTTCTTTGTCACTGTTATGGGGGGCAAGCTCATATGGTTTCCCAACCTGTGGTCTCTGCATGTCTCTTGTCCAATTGCCACCCCCCGCTCAGGTTTAAATTCCCTACTTCCTCTATGTGCTGGTCAACAGCAATGCTGCAAGGCTCTGTAGCTATGCATAAGTGGCAGTGTAGGCCAGAGGGCCTATGCTCCCTCAGATGCATATTGTTATGTAGAAATGGGCAATATATTGGGAGCACAGGGCCCTCTCACACCTGAGTGGCTGTTATTATGGGGGTGCAGTCACACCCATATATTTAGCGTAATGAAGCCACTTCTATGTTAATCTCAAAATTTTGTACTTTAATAACTTTGGACCTGTTCAATGGGTTTGCATGAAAACGCAAATGGTAATGCATACGGTGATGCAAAATGAAACACAAACAAAACCAAATTAATGGAAATGCAAATGTTAACAGTAACACAAATAAAAATGCAAAGGGTAATGCACACTGTGGCATAGTTGAGAACGGTAATGCAAACAGAAAGAGAAATGCAAGTGTGTATGGAAACGCAGCTGGTAACATGCAAGATCATGGTATCGCAATAGGAAATGCAAATGCTAATGGTAACAGCAATGATGACGCCAAAGGAAACACAAACAGAAGCACATACATAAACGCAAATGGTAATGCACACTGTGATGCAAAATGAAACGCAAACAAAAATAGTAATGAGAATGCAAATGTTAACAGTAACACAAATGCAAGAGTAAACAAAAACGCAAAGGGTAATGCACACGGTGGAGTACACGGGAACGGTAATGCAAACGGAAACACAAATGCAAGCCTGCATGGAAATGCAAATGATAACATGCACGGTCAAGGTACCGCAATAGGAAATGCAAATGCTAACAGTAACAGCAATGATGACACCAAAGGAAACCCAAATGGAAGCACATACACAAACGCAAATGGTAATGCACATGATGATGAAAACAAAACACAAACAGTAACAGCATTGGAAATGCAAATGGTAATAGTAATGCAAATGCAAATGCAAATAAAAACATAAAGGGTAAGGCTCACAGTGGTGTATATGGGAAGGCTAACGCCATTGGTTACAGAAACACAAGTGGGAACACTAACTGTGACAGTAACGAAAGTGCACACCCTTTTTTTCACCAACATCTGCATAGAGAAACACTGTGAATACAAAGAATATATGTATGATAATGGGCCTCTGAGCAGAAAATGAGCACTTGGAATACTAAATTGCTTATATCTCAGGAACCGTACGACGTAAAAAAAAATTTAAATTTCATATAATTTATTGCTTTCCTGGCTAGTTTTGTACTCAGCCACTTAGTGGAGAGCTAAGCATTTTTCTGATGAAAAGTCAGTATCTTGAAGCATTTACAAGACACAGGCCCCGAAAGGCACGACTGACGCTGTAATGTTAGTCTGTGGGAAAAGCATCAACTTCGGAGTACCGTAACTTTGCATCACTGTAATATTTTGTCACCAAACCACCAAAAGGCACATCTGTGGCATGTTGGCTTTCTTCCCTTCAAATGTCAGCCCAAAAGCCCAAACTGTTCTTTTGCAGCAGGGTGGCAAACAATTCCTGTTATTTTGGACATAGTGTTGCAAAGTAGTGTCGCAAATCACAACACTTTTGCAAAAAAAAAAAGTCATGAAAATGTCACAAGTAGGACACTACTTTGCAACACTACAGTTTACAAAAATTTCAAAACATATTTCTGGAGTGTTTAACCCCCCCCCCAAAAAAAAAAGATATGGCTAGCATCCTCAGAGTCCGACTAGGTGAACACAGAAAGAATTGTGCCCCTAGAGGGTCCCAAATTTAAATGCTAAGCATTTCTGTGAGCACTAACTGAAAAAACAAAGGCTGACTCACGGCACTACAGGGGTCATTTGCCACACTAAAAACTGCATTTGTGACACTGTTGAACTTTTTGTTAACTTTTCCCATTGACTATAATGGGAAACTTGTTTTTTGAATAGCATTTGAACCATTTAATATTTTTTCACAAAATCTTCTAAAGGCACATCGGAGTCCCCGGCCACATGTTCTCTGAAGTTTTTGGACCTGTCACATAAACTGTGCCACCTGTAAGTGCAAGCAAAGATTGCACAAAAAGCTTAAATGTGCTACGAAATGTTGCTTTATAACTCTGCAACTGTATATCAAACTGTTACAAAACTTTGGCAGATCGTGAGATCTATTGCACCACTCTGCATCTGCCAAATTTCAGGCAAATCCATCATATGGTGGCAAAGTTATTAAGCTGCACAATTTCACACTTTAACCTTAAATGGGGTACTCAACCCTAACAGTAGTGGCACTACTGTGCCACTATATATATATATATATATATATATTAGAGCAAAAAACTCTGTTTAATGCATTAGTTAGGGTTGTTCCACAGTGACAAAAGTGTTGAAATTCAGTGTTAGGGTTGAAAGCCCCCCTTGGACCCCGACCACACCCAACCAGCATCGGGGTGCATGTTGGGGTTGCGGTCTAACTCTTACCCATCAGATGTGTGAAGAAGCAGAGGTATAGGAGAATGGGGTGAGAGTTAGGACCGACAACCCCAACGTGCACCCTAATGCCGGTTGGGGGTGTGGGTGGGGAGGTCCAAGGGGGGCTCTGAACCATAACACCTAATTTCCTTGCTTTTGTCACTGTGGAACAACCCTAACTAATGCATTAAACATTGTTTTTTTCCTCTAATGTACCTTCTTTTTGAGAATGATAATGTGAAATACTGAATGTAATGTGGCGGCAGAGGGCCCCGTGCTCCTGCCATGTGATGTCTTGTCACATAGTAACATGGTGCCCACAAATAGTAAAGAGCATGGTGATGCAAAGTGAAACAGAAAGATAAACAGTACTGTAGACACAAATGGTTAACATAACGCAAACGCAAGTGCAAATGAAAGCGCAAAGGGAACAGTAAGTGAAACAGGTAAGGAACCACAAGCAGAAGCGGTAAGGGTAAAAGTAATGTAAGTGCACAGGCTGGTTTTCCCCAAAAGCTGCACAGAGAAAGACAGTGAGTACAAAGAATGTATGCATAATAGTGAATCTCAGAGCAGAAAATGTGGAGTTGGAATACTAAATTGCTTATATCTCAGGAACTGTACGAAGTAGAAACAAAATTAAAAGTCATATGATTTATGACTTTCCTGGCCAGTTTTGTACCAGCCCTGATTGGGGCTAAGCATTTTTCTGATGAAAGTCCATTATCTGCACCGTTTCCGAGATCCGGGCCTGAGTCGACAAATGCGTAATGTTATCCTAAGGGGAAAAAAAGAGAAGTTCAGAGTGACATAACTTTGGCTCCCTGTGATATTTTTTCACCAAGCCACTGAAAGGCACATCTGTGGGATGTTGGCTTTCTTCCCTCCAAATTTCAGCCCAAAAGACCAAACCGTTATTTTGCATCAGGGCGGCAAAGGATTCCTGTAATGCGGCAGATGCCGTAATGTTATCCTATGGGAAAAGACATCAACTTTGGAGTGCCGTATCTTTTCTGCCCTGTAATATTTTTTCACCAAAATACTGAAAAGCAAATCTCTGTGATGTTGGCTGTGTCACATCCAAATTTTAGCGCAAAAGACCAAACCGTTCATTTGCAGCAGGGTGGCAAAGAATTGCTGTCATTTTCCCACAGCCTGGAAAAGTACTGTCGAACTTTGCGAAAGCTTTTGGAAATGTGAAAGTACTTTGCAAAAGTACTTTTTCCAGAAATTTGAAAAACATATTTCTGGGGTATTTTACCCCAAAATAAAGACATGCCTAGCATCCTCAGGGTCCAACTAGGTGAATAGAAAAATAATTAAGTCGCTAGAGGGTTCCAAATTTAAATGCCAAGCATTTTTCTGATGACCAATTGAAAACAAAATGGCGGATTTGCGACAGTAAAAGGGCCATTTGCGAAAGGTAAAACTGCATTTGCGACACTGTCAAACATTTTGTCAGCTTTTCCCATTAATGTATAATGGGAAATTATTTTTTGAATACCTTTTGAACTGTTTAATATTTTTTCATGAAATCTTCAAAAGGCACATCGGGGACCCTGACCACACGTTCCCTGAAGATTTCGGACCGGTCGCGCAAACCGTTCAACCTGTAGGGACGAGCAAAGAATTCTAAAAAAGAGTAAATGTGCATGCAGATCACGCTTAATAACTCCACAGCTGTATATCTGAACAGTACAAAAGTTGGCAGATACCAAGATGTATGGTTCTTGATCGTGTATTCCAAATTTCAGGTAAATGCATTGAGCAGTTTGCAAAGTTATTAAGGTGCAAAATTTTAGGTTTAACACGTAAATGACTCCTCAATCCTAACTATGGTAGCAGTACTGTGCTACCAATATATATATATATATATATATATATATATATACACACCCTGTATTTAGGGTTGAGTAGGCACTTTAATGTTAAACCTCAAATTTTGCGCTTTAATAACTTTACACCTGTTCTACAGATTTGCATGACATTTGGAATGCATGGTCTGGTATGGTATATCTCTTTATTTACCAAGTTACATTTCAGTCAGAAATACAATGTTTGCCCAGCAAAGTGCCAAAAATTGCACTTCTCACCACTTTTGCACAATTTTTTGCCAGTGGCGTTGTGTGGACACCTTGTGATCTATTGGTCCTAATCTTGGGTCATAGAAATAGCTTCATCCAAGGAAAATACCTGCATTGGTTTGGTGAAAAAATATTAATCCTTTCAAAAGTTATTAAACTTTTAATTTCCCATCATATCCTATGGGAAAATGTATATGTATATTTGACAAAAGAAGAATGGCAATCTGGCTATGTGGTTTTCCCTCACAGCTGAAGATTTTGCATGCTCACGGCAGATTTTCTCACAGCTGAAAATTTTGCTATCTCATGGCTGAAAAATTTTTATAGGTGTAAAAACTTTAGAATTTCATATCTCATTAACGGTTTTGTCTTTTTACTTGAAATTTATAGGGTGTTGAGAGGATTACATAGAAATGTGAATTATGCTAGTTACGTGTTGGGGAATTATTATACGGGTGCGGTCATGCCCCTGTATTTAGGGTTGAGTAGGCACTTTAATGTTAAACCTCAAATTTTGCACATTAATAACTTTGTAAATGTTCAACGTATTTGCACAAAATTTGGAATGCATGGTCTGGTGTGGTAGACTTCTTAATTGACCAAGTCACATTTAGTCAGGCAAGCAGTGTTTGCACAGCAAAGCACCAAAAAAATGCACTTTTAGGCACTTTAATGTTTAACCTCAAATTTTGTGCCTTAATAACTTTGCCACTATTTAACGGATGTGCAAGAAATTTGGAATACATGGTCTGGTGTGGTTGGTCTCTTGATTTACCAAGTTGCATTTCAGTTGGATATACAGTGTTTGTACAGTGAAGTGCCAACAAATGCACTTTTAGGTACTTTAATGTTAAACCTCAAATTTTGCATTAATAACTTTGCAACTGTTTTACAGATTTGGACAAAATTTGGAATACATCATTGGGCATCATAGATCTCTTGATTTACCAAGTTGCATTTCAGTTGGATATATGGTGTTTGCACAGCGAAGCACAAAAAAATAAATTTTTAGGCACTTTAATGTGAAACCTCAAATTTTGTGCATTAATAACTTTGCAACTGTTTAACGGATTTTCACAACATTTGGAGTGCACAGTCTGGTACGGTAGATCTCTTTATTTGCCAACTTGCATTTTGGTTGGACATACTTTTTTGTGCAGCGAAGCACCCAAAAAATTCACTTTTCACCACTTTTGCATGTTTTTTTTTCTCTGTGGCACTGCACGGACAAAGTGTGGTCTAATGGTCCATAACTTGGAACATGGAAAGAGCTTGGGTCAGGGAACATTCCAACATTTTTTTGGTGAAAAAATATAAATCCCTGTAAAAGTTATTATATTCTGAAGTTCACATGATATCTTAAGGGGAAAAGTTATATGTATATTTTGCAATGTCCATGGGGAAGACCAGATATCCCTATGGAAGACCAGATGATAATAAAATTAATAATAATAATAAAACTTATTTATAGGGTACCTTATCTATAACCAAGGAGTCTTACAATTCAAAACAGCAAGAAAAATTTAAAACAGAACAAGCATCAATAAAATTAGCTTTAAAGTAACAGTGCACTAAAAGAAAAAAGAAAAACTAAATCGCTGAATGCCTGGTACAACAAATATGTTTTTAAAGATTGTTTAAATCCCTCCACAATTGTACTCCCATAGCTGATGGGGTAGAGAATTCCAAATGGTGGGGGCTTCATCATAAAAGCTTATGCCCCAGATGATTTTAAACATACCCTTGGAATCTCTAACAACCCCTCATCAGCCGAGCAGAGTGATCATCCAGGGAAATAAGGAACCAGGAGCTCTTTCAGGTAATCTGGTCCCAGTCCATGTAGGGCCATAAAAGTCAGCAAGCTGACTTTAAAGGTGATCCACCATTGTACTGACAGCCAGTACAGTTCGCGCAGTACCGGCAAAATATGACAGGATCGAGCAGAGCCCATCAAAAGCCAGGCCACTGCATTCTGCACTAGATGCAGGTGACAGATTTCTACCCCAGGAAGCCCTAGGTAAAGGGAGTTGCAGTAATAAAAGCATGAGGACAAAAAGCATGGACCAATGTAGGAAGGTCATCAGATGGAACCAGATGCCTAACCCTGTCGATATTTCTAAGATGATAAAAGGAAGATTTGATGACAGCCGACACCTGCGAATGCAGGGTCAGCCTCTAGTCAAAAATTACCCCCAGGTTACACACCCATTCAGAGGTCAGGAGTGAAATGCCACTGAGAACAATTCCAGAGAACAAACCAACCCCCAGCCCCCCCATCTGGCCACCCTGGTCCACAACCAGCACCTCAGTTTTTTCTGAGTTTAACTTCAGCCAGCTGGCATCCATCCACTACTGGATTTCTTTCAGACAGTTATTAAAGATTGAGACAGCTCTAACCGGGTCGGTGTGAAAGAAAGGTAGAGCTGGGTATCATCAGCATAGCAGTGAAACCTCAGCCCATACCTTCTTACAATGTCTCCGAGGGGTAGCATGTACACTGCAAACAACATGGGTGAAAGCACAGAACCCTGAGGTACCCTACACGACAGAGAAGAAGGGCCTGAAGAAAAAAAAAAACAGAGACCACTCTCTGTGTTCTGCCTGTGAGGAATGATGTAAACCACCTGAGGACAGTTCCTGACAGTCCACAGATGTACCTCAGATGACCCAGCAATACCCCATGGTCCACGGTGTCAAATGCTGATGAGAGATCCTCTGGCTTCAGTTGGATACTAGAAAAAGTGCTGGGGCAGACACCCTTGATTCTTACCTCCTAAAAATTGCCTACCACGTACTAGCAATACCCGTCACCCACCTTTTTAACTTATCCCTCTCTCAGGGCACCTTACCACCTATATGGAAGACAGCACATGTCATACCACCGTTCAAATCAGGTGATCCTGGTGATCTCAATAACTACAGGCCAATTTCTCTCCTTCCGGTCCTGTCCAAGATCCTAGAGAAAATTTTAAATGCACAGCTGAGGACTCATCTTGAGTCTAGGGAACTGCTAAACCCTATGCAGTCCTGATTCAGAGCTAAACATAGCACTATCTCAGCCCTTGCCAAAGTTACTAATGACTGGTAGCGTAATCTTGAGAGCAAAAACTTTTTTTGTGCTGTTTTCCTTGCTCTAAGCAAGGCTTTCGACACTGTCGACCATAGTCTGCTCCTCTCCTCCCTTCAAACCATAGATGTGGACCCCTCCTCTCTGCGCTGGTTTACTGACTTTCCTACAGGGTGCCTTCAACAAGTTAAAGCTGAAGGAGGCCTATCCCCCTTTAAAACTCTGCAAAGAGGGGTACTGCAAGGTTCTGTATTAGGGCCATTACTTTTTGCAATCTACATTAATAACATCGACTACTGTATAAAAGAAGCCAACATCCATCTGTTTGCAGATGATACAGTTTTCTGTGTGAGTCACCCAATACCTGAAGCTGCCTGCAATGACCTACAGTCAGAATTCGACCTTTTGCAAGTCAACTCCTCCAAAAAAAGATACTCCTTAATGCCAAAAAAACTAAAGCGAGGGTCCTCTCCCCTTTCATCCATACAGCTAACCCTGTGTCCAGTGGGACAGTTCCCCAAATTACCACAGTTCTAGGTGAAAAACTAGAATTTGTTACAAAATTCAAGTATCTGGGAGTTGGGATAGACCAAAGACTCTCCTTCATTGAACTTGCTAAAATGACTTCGGCCAAGGCTTGGCCTGTGTTTTAGAATCAACCAATTTCTCACCAGAGATGCCAAGAAACAACTGGTCCAATCCATTTTCCTATCATTGGTTGATTACGCTGATTTCCTCTACAGCCAATGCCCCAACTCTTACATGGCTAAACTGGATACACTCTACCATTGAGCAGTGAGGTTTATAAAGGGACTTCCCTTCGACACACATCACTGCACCCTATATGCGGCAGTGGGGTGAACATCACTAAAGTTCAGGCGCCACAGAAACGCTGCTCTCTGGACTTATATAGCTATCTCTACTAAGCTGTCTTACTATATCACCTGCTGTCTTCCCCTGAGTATAATTGGGAAATACGCGTTAAGAAGTTACTTAACTATTACACTTAAAGTACCCAAAGCAAAATCCCACTTCGTCAGGGCAGTCATAAGCTTTGTGCTACCTACCTTATGGAACGATCTACAAAAAAAACTCAAATTAAGCACTCTAATCGGTATATATGCCTTCAAGATGCATTATTTCTGTACAATCAGAGAAGTATGTAACTGCTTCACCCACTCAGACCCAGTAGCGGTGTCAGCACTGGTATATAGCCACGCCTAGACCCAATTTTAAGTACTGACCCTCCAGCTTGCTCCTCACAAGCCTAATTGTTCTCTCTCTTATCCCCCTGTCCTATCAACACTAGGCCCATCCATCCCCTTATCCTTCCTTTCCCAACCTTGGATAGGAGCTCACTACCCCTGGGTTGTGACATCCTACCATGCCCCGTTCTTTATAGCATTCAAACCCGGGGCTCACACATACTCCTTTTCTCCATACACCTTCTATACATCCTGTTTTACCAACTCCTCTCTGTGCACTGTGCCTTCCTAGCCTTTCTTCCCCTACCTCCCTCCCTCCCTTCCCCCCTACCTTCGCCTCTACCTGGTGTATATTTTTATTTTATTTTTTTTCTTCCATTACTTCCTCCAGCAACCTTAGATAACTTGCTTTATCTTCCTATAGACACTTCTATGTATGTAAATACCCTGTAATCTGTACAATATCTGTATAATTATATGTACATATGAACTTATTTTTCTTCCTCTGTGTAAACAGTATTATCTGTATTGCCTTGTAAATACCTGTGTTACCTGTATATACAATTGTTCATGCTCCACCCAGGTCCATCTTGCAAATGAGCTTCTGCTCAACGATGAACACCTGGTTAAATAAAGACTTGATTGATTAATTTTGCACCCATTCAGAGGTCAGTAACTGGGTCCCTCCGAGCCAGAGTCCAGAGGGACACCCCATCCCTGACCCCTCTATTCGGCGACCAGAATCCACTACCAACACCTCAGTCGTGTCTGAATTAAGTTTTAACCAGCTAGAGTTCATCCAGTCCTGGATTTCTGCCAGGCAGTTATTAAAGACTGAGAGTGCACTATCCTGGTTGGGTGAAAAAGACAGGTAGAGCTGTGTACCATCTGCATAACAGTGAAACCTCAGCCCATACCATCTCACAATGTCCCCTAATGACAGCATATACACCGTGAACAACTTAAGAGATAGCACAGAGCCTTGCGGTATCCCACATGACAGAGGGAATGCCTCAGAGGAAAAAATTCCCAAGACTACCCTCTGAGATCTACCAGTGAGGAACAAACCAAACCACCTGAGGACCGTACCAGACAGACAGCAGATGGCCTGGAGGTGGTCCAGAGAAAACCCATGGTCCACGGTGTCAAAAACTGAAGAGAGATCAAGAAATACCAAGATGGTGTGGGATTTCTGGTCTCTCGCGATCAGGAGATCATTGAGCACCCAAACCAGAACAGTCTCGGTACTATGCCTTTTACGAAATCTGGACTGAAGAGGGTCATAGATGTCATGGATGGTAAAATGGTCCTCTAACTGTAGCGCCACAATCTTCTCAATAATCTTCCCTGCAAAGGGAAGATTAGAGACTGGACAGTAGTTAGCAGGGCAGTCTGGGTCAAGCGATAATTTCTTGATGAGTCACCACTGCTTCCTTAAAGGAGCAAGGAAACTCACCCATCTCCAGTGAACACCAAAATATCTCCACAAGGACCGGGCTGATGACATCAATGCAGCCTAATAAAAGGCAAGTGGTGCCCAGGTCCAAACTACAGCTGGTCAGGCACATATCCCTGAGGATCCTCATGACATCATCGAGCCCTAGCCAATCGAACTCCATCCAGAAAAACTGAGGTGAAGCAACATTCAGCCAACCAGCTTCCCTCCCCAAAAAAATGAGCTAAATGGATCTCTGATCTGATGCCGGCAACCTTATCAGCAAAGAACTGAGAAAACTCCTCACACTTTTCATGAGAAAAGGCTCTCCAAATTTGCAGGCAGGCTGGATTGCACAGTCTGTCCACAGTCCAGAAGAGCTGAGCTGATCGATTCTGAGCTGCAGCAATCTCCCCAGACAGGAATTCTGCCTTCTTATGGGTTACTGCCAACTGATAGTCTCGAAAATGTGCCATCAGTCTAAGTCTGTCAGCATCCAGACTGGTTCTCCACAAGATACGTTCTAGTCTTCACCCTGTTTGCCTCAACTCCCTCAAAGTCCCATCATACCAAGGGGACCGAGAGTGGAGGGCGAGAAGGTGAATACAGACAGGAGCTAAGGCATCCACAGCCCCCACCATGGCCTGGTTATAGGGGAGTAAAAGGTTCTCAGGACCCTCACTTGTACCCAGTAATCCCGATAGTCCAATTCCACCAAAAGACTATTGGGGTCACACCTCGCAAAGGGCAGTATTGTATCATCTCCACAGGGACAGGTCTATAAGGGGGAGCAAAGAAATTGAACCCTATGGAGTGATGGTCAGACCAACCAACTGGTTTCACCACTGAGTCGGCAGTCTCCAACCCCTGGAGGAAAATCAGATCCAAGGAGTGGCCTTTAATGTGAGTCACAGAGGTAACTACCTGTGTGAGGCCCAATGATGATATAAACTGGAGGACGTCTGCTGGGATTGTCTATAGTTAGATGTTTCTGTGTCACTGGGGAACTGTTCAAAACCAACCAAAGAAGACACTGCTTCATGTGGAGAGTTGTTTCTGCATGGAACAGATTTCAGCTGTAGTGCTAGATAGCAAAAATCTGGTCTCCTTTAAATACAATTTAGACACATATATGGTTAGGAAAGGTCTATGTGGTCATACTGGTGTGTACCATCAGACAATCTAGATAGACCTTCACCCTCCTTTTGATTATACATTTCCTATGTTCACATTTCCACTATTATCATTCTCTTTTGCTGAGGAAACTTTTAGATCATGCTTTCAAAGTGCTTAAGGGGTTTCACAGTAAATTTGTCTCCCATTTCATTTGTTTAAAATGCAGATTTCTTTAGCGGTCATTATTTAAACTGCCTGCAGAACTGGGAATGTTGTAGCTGTACTCATGGCACCTCTGTTAGCATGTCTTAATAAGCAAACAAATGTACCCTCATAGTCAGTGTTAGGCACCAGAAAACCTTGAGGTTACTGGAGGGCCACCTGCTCATGGGGGAACCCAAGTCAGAGCTAGTGTACATTATTAGTTTAATTTTTGTTTAATAAAATTATTGTCTTGTTAAATCTGCAGTAAAGGGTATCACTGGGCTAGGAAGAGCTTTGGTTCTATGTGATAAGGGTAAATACATATCGGTGAAACACAAAACAGTGACTCAATAACACTGCGCACAAAAATGTCAACTCCAAATAATAACAACAAAAAAAGGCAAACCCAATACATAAGTAGACCCATCTACATCCCGCTCCAGTTTCCACAAACATCCAGGACTTGCACAGGAGCCTGCTTTTCTACAGCAGATATACAGCCTTTTCAGTCTCTAGCACCATTTGACAGACACAGCCAGGCTGCTATATGCACATCTAATTAACAACACCTGCTGACTGGAACACTGGAATGTACTTGTGTAGCAACCTAACCCCCCCATTTCTATATATCCAACTCCGAGTCGCACCTTGACTTACATGATCACTGCATACATGGGGTTGCCAGTGTTGTACATTTGGTGTTGTTGTGATATCGCCCTTATTGTATAGTCACCATTTGTGTAATCACCCTAATTGATTCAGTGTTATTGATTTGCTGTTATTGATTCACCATTATTAAGTGATACCAAGAGGGTTCTGATGGACATCTTAATGTCATCTTTTTTATTTAGTATGCTTTTTGGGTCACAGTCCTCAGAGAGCTCAGCCCCTGACTCTTCCAGCCTCTGCCCACCCCTGGACTTACTCAGAGCAGCCATCCACCTAGGCTTGCCCCCTCTGGGTAGGGCCATCAGGCAGGCACAGCCCCCATGGAACCCTGTACAAGGTTCTCAGTGGGAGAACCACTGGGAGGCCTCCCTGGCTTACCCCTCAAGGTGGAACCATGGGGCCAGGCTGCATTGATGGAGGCTCTTGCTTAGTTGCCTGCCAAGCATCATGGAAGGTAGCATGAGGGCCAGAGAGACTGGCATCATGAATGGAGCTGGCAGCAGATTTGTCCAATAATGGGCTCCCTGGGAGGTGTGGCATGGAATGACATAGTATGCAATGCACGAATGGCTGGCAAGCCTCCCTGACAGCTTGGCTCCGGCAGCTGCATTCCCCCAGCCAGTGCCAGGGGTCAGTCACATGTCAGTCACTCCCCCCCAGAGGAGGAAAGCCATCCCAAAGATACTCAATTCTCTCCCCCCTGGCCTGCCCGCTGGCAACCCAAGTCTGGCCTTGAACCCAGGTTGCTGGTGTCTCAGATGGAAATCCAACCTCTACACCAGCATGCCGGCCACATCTTAATGTCATGAAATTATTCCCTGAGGTATGGCCCAGCCAGTCTGAGGCAAATGAACAAAATATGGATTGCATGTGTACAGGGGCCCCAAGAACTAATATTGTTACCTTCCTCTAAAAAAAACTAAAGATCTGGTTGGGAGGGGGCAGATCCAGCATCCCAGAGGAGTCTCTTCCTCTCCTCCTCCTCCTCCTCCTGCTCCAGGAAGAGAGGGTTGCAGCCTCCATTTCAGTGCTGCCCCCTAGGGGACCATGGCTGGCAGCACAGTGACAGGTAGGTAGGGAAGGGAGGTCATTGTCTGGGTGTGCATATGATGCACCTGTGTGCTTATCCCTATTTGCACCCCTGGCATGCTGATGACCTATGGGAGAAAACAAAAAGCAGGACCCAGTACCGGAAGGGTAAGGACCCTGGTACATCTGTGCCCTGTGTTTCCATCATACGGTCTATCAATTAATCAATCAATCTTTGTTTTACCAGGTGAAACACCTGGTAAACCTGGTCACATATGGAGATCTAGGAATTTGGGAGTACATACCATGCTTGTCCCGGCCCCTCCAAGGGGAGCGAGCAGCAGCTCTATGGAGGAAGAGGAGGGCATCGCAGACAAGGGTGAGCAAGCCTGTACCTTGGGATCCCAGAGAGAACTGGAGCTGGAGAATGAAGAGGGCATAGAAGCTGTAAGTAAGAAAAAAACCCTATGGTGTCACAGGTTGTACTGAAAATAAAATGTGCATATGGGACAGAGTGAAAGATGTCACATGACAGAAGTGAGCTGGGTTGGGGGGCCCATGATTTACTCTTTCTTGCTGGGGCCCCCCAAAACCCTTAAAACATCCCTGACCAACACCGCCCCAGGAGCCGAGGATGGGTAGTGGCACGCAAAATAAGCACATTGGAAATATTTTGTTTAATCCAAGATAATATACTGAGAGGCAGAATCTTTTATTTTCAAAGAGTTCTTTATCTACTAAAATCTTATTTTTTCATGGTTGAAACAAAGAGAGGGCAAGTAACTTGCTTAAGATCGCACAATGAGTCGAAGACTGATGTGAGAGTCAGACCTATAGTTTTCTGTTTCACAGTTCCTTGTTTACTTGCCCACAGTGCCTTCCCATTGAGCCCTGGGCTCTCAGCTGGCACTGAGAGGCTGAGTTTCATATTAGAGTAGGAATGGAAAAGAGGAAAAAAACACTGCTTTAAACTAAAACTTTAAACTAAATAATACTTAAAACCATTCTATATATCTTTAAGGCTGGAGTTTCAGACAACTGTAGTACATTTTTGACCCAGGTGTGCTACTTGCAACATGAAAAAGTGGTCTAACTTTAAGCTACATGTTGCACAACAAAATTGACGATGCTTCAGTTTTCTGCCATAAAGTGCAGAATTTTGCAGATGTGTCAAAATGTTTGACAATAGCCCGGAAACATTTTCGTGCATTTGCCATAACACAGATTGCATCCAAAATTGGGAATTGTGGTTGTGTCGTGAGCTTTGAAAGAGCCGTACCTTTATTATTTTTCCTTTTCTACTATCGCTAATTATTAATAATATAGGGCAGGGCTTTCAGAATGACCTGTTGAGGAGCAGCCTGCTGTAGTTTTCAGTAGTAGTGGTAGTCTTTATTTAAATCTGGTGCCCTTCTCTGGGTGGCCCAAGGCGCCATTACAATAAAATAGAATGAACACAGTCCAAGTAACCATGCCAATATCAAATAAATAACAAGGATGACTACCTTACCCACAAAAACAGCATAAAACACAATGAGATACAATAAAACTTATAATGTGCTGTAAAATGCATTACAAAAACCTCTCCAAACAGTTGTTGAGATAAATGTCTTTATGCCCCTTTCAAAAGCATCATCTGAGGGGCCTTCCTCAAGGTCCTGGGCAAAGAATTCCATAGGGATGGACCTGCTACTTTGAAGGCCCAATCACCGGAGTTCTTCAGCTTGGCCCTAGGAACCACCAGGAGACCCTCACCAGCTGATCAGAGTTGGTGAACTGGGGTGTGCGGTTGCAGGAGCTTTGCCAGGTAGTCTGGGCCCAGTACATGTAGGACTTTATAGGTTAATAAACCTATGTTAAAAGAGATACGTCACTTCACCGGTAGCCAGTGCAAATCATGCAGCAACGGAAAAATGTGGCATGATCTAGGGAGGTCTGTAAGTAACTGAACAGCCGCGTTCTACAACAGCTGCAGGTGTCATAGTGTATCCCCACTAACCCCAAGGTACAGAGCATTACAATAGTCTAACCTAGAGGTCACCAATGCATGGATCAGGGTGGCCAGGTCCTGGGGAAGGATGAGGGATCTGATCTGGCGGATATTCTGAATATGAGGAAAGCCATTCCAGATTATATCAGACACCTGGACCTCCATTGTCAAACTCTCATCCTGTATGACTCCCAGATTCTTCTCCCTAGGGGCAGCTAACAGTCCAGAGTCACCAAGCCAAAGCCTTGTCCCTCCTGTGCCAGCCACCAATCACCCCCTTCAGCCGAGCTCAACCACCAAAACCTCAGTTTTCTCGGGGTTGAGTCTCAGCCAGCTTGAAGCCATCCAGTTCTAAATCTTGGCCAGGTACTTATTAAACATGTCAACTGCACTCTGAGTCCCAGAAGCAAAAGACAGAGCTGGGTGTCATCCGCATAGCAGTCAAACCCCAGTCCAAAACATCTGATGACCTTACCCAGGGTAAGCAGGTAGACTGCAAACAACATTGGCGACAGGACCAAACCCTGGGGTATGCCACAGGACAGAACCATCAGGTGCGAGGAACATTTTCTTAAAACTACCCTCTGGGTTCTATACCGCAGATACGACTCAAACCAATGGATAACAGTGCCAGTGGGTCCAGAAAGTACACCATGGTCCATGGTATCAAATGCAGAAGAGAGATCAAGGAGAATGAGAATCGATCATTCTCCTCTATCCCTTGCCCCAAGCAGATCCTTAAGCAACCTGACTAGTGCCGTCTCCGTACTGTGCCTGGCATTAAAACCAGACTGAAGGGTGGTGTGAGGGCCAGCTATTATTGTTAGTATAGTTGCTCATAAAAATCTGGCAGTTAAATAGAAGGTACCAGGGAGAGTGGTTTGAAAACTAAGTTCGAGGATATTGAAAATTCCACTATTAGCATATAGGCTTTTAACTCTCTTATCTCCAGGGCAGTTCAACGTTTGTATGATGCAAAGCTTTGAATATCTGACAAAATGTTCTATGTTTCTGTAAGGTTGAAGATTTGATCCAAGGTTTAGCAGGTGAAATTCAATGCCAAGAAGTATAAGGTGATGCACACAGGGAACACAAACCCCAGGATGGAATATTAGATGGGAGAGGTTAAGTGTGACACTATACCTGACCACCTTGGGCCTGTTTTCAAAGTTGTCCTGTGCGAAGGGGCATCATAATCCAGATGTCCTGAGAGGCATCATAAGTGACTCCCTAAAAAATCTAACCAATGTAACAAGGCCTACAGCAAGGCAACCGGAATGCTGGAGTGTATTGGAATGTGGTTCGACAGCAGGAGGAAAGTGCTAATATTACCTCTGTGCAAATTGCAAATGAGGCCACATCTGAAATACTGTGCCAGTTCTGGGACCCCAACCTAAGGAAAGACAAAGACAGCCTGAAGATAGTGCTGTGCAGAGCAATCAAAATTATTTAGGGCAAACCAGACAGATCCTGTGAGGATCGACTTGAGGCCCTGACCATGTACTCACTAGAGTTTGGAAGAGAGAGGGATGGCATGATACAGACTTACAAGTTCCTGAAAGCAATGAACAAGGCAGATTGCTAGGAAATATTCAGGAGGAATGGCGAAATAAAAATATGGGGACATGAGTGAAAGCGGGTGGGGAGGAGGGCAATTCCGAAAGGATATGAGAACTTTTTTTTTTTTTACAGTGAGAGTGGTTGAGCTGTGGAACAGCCTACCAGCATAGCTGGTGGGCTGAAGAACCATGAATGGTTTAAAAATTTTCTGGTACTGAGTAAAAGGCATTATAGTGCATGTTTAGGGCTTATTGTGCAGGGAATTCAAGCAGCTCACAAACCTTGTTGTGCACATTATAAAGTTGTTGTGCACATTCTAAAGTTGTGCATGTTGTAAAAACTTTATTGTGCACATTCTATCATTAACTGAAGCTGTGATTCTCTCACGCTGACTCCCACCACCTGGTTTCACTTCTCTGCTAACTGTACCTCAACATTATAGTAACTGTGGTTAAAAATCAAACAAAAAAATAAGACATGTCAGATGTGTTTTTTTTAACCATACACTGTAATAAATAAAATATGGGTACCCATACAAAACTTGCCATGTTTCAATCTCGGGGTTGAGATACCAGCATGGACCTGTCAAACTTCGCTCTTGAGGTCCATATGCTGGTATCTCAATCCCTCGATGTAAAGTAAGTAAGTTTATTTATTCAGTGCCCAATCCCAGATGCTCGGGATTCCTTACAATAAAAATTTGACAGGGTGATACAAAATATTCATAACTATATAAACAATAAATAAACAAATTTAAAATAAATACAACCTTTTGTACCAATCCATATCCAGCATAATAAGGCCGCGTTGGTTCAATCAGTCTAGCAGTCTGGGAACCCCTAGTACAGCAGAGTGCTGAAATGTGCAAATCAGAAACCTAGAGGAGGCCCCCTCCAAGTGTAGCAGCTCATAGACCCTGGCATCCAGCCTCCAGCCTCCAGCCTCCAGTGACCCACAGCTACAACCCCCCAGAAGGCAGGCTTCAAAGCATGACCCACAGGAGGCCTAGGAGAAGCCAACCAACTCTCAGGCTCCCCAGAGAATCATCGGGCAACTCCCGCTTGGTCGCGGAAAACACACTAGCCACATAGCCCCAAACACAATAGAGGAGCCCCCCCCCATCTGACACAATTCCCAAACCACCACTGTTTTGGTAACAAACCCAGTGAAGTATCCACTGAATGTGCTCTCACCACAACCAGTAACCTCTACGAGCAGCAGACTTCAACTTAGTCAAAAATTTCCTCACTCGTTCAATGTGCACTCTCACTGCAGAATTTTCACAGTAGGCGGTAAGGAAATCAAGAGTCTGGAGTAATTCAGCCCAAATCTTCACAGCTCAATCCCACAAAGCCACACAGCAGACTCCAGGCCATTCCTCTCAGAAAAATCATCCAAATCTGCCTTGAAGTTGGGACTAAAACCATGGCTCACTTATAGCGAAAAAAGTCGCTAAACACCAGGTTAAACAGCTAGTGCTCCCAAATAACAAGGGAGCGCAGCTACCACAAAATGGCCAAACAGAAAGAATGGCCATTCTAAAAACTAAACGGTAGATTCCACAAAAATGACATGGACCACCAAACAACTAATTTATAAAAATCCTGACTATAGGCCAGCAAAAAGCTTACAAATACTATATAACTCACTCAGTGACCCTTTCTATCTAAAAACAAACTAAAATAAATTAAATAAAACACATTAACAAAGTCCAAGTTCAGAGCTCAAGCAGCTCAGTCCTCAGACAGCTCACACATCGCTGCCATCTTGGATCCAAGGGAAGACCAGATGGCCCAAATTGGGACAACCATATCTCCATAATGGTTTGGTCTTTTTACTTGACTTTTGCAGGGTGTTGAGGGGATGTCCTAGAGATGTGAATTATGCTGTTTAGGTTTTGGGGAATTAATTGGTTGCATAGATATTCAATGATGAAGATGCCTTTTTTCCCATAGGATTACACTGCGGTCTGTGTCATGACTTTCGGTGCCGTTATCCCGGAAACAAAGCAAGGTACAGCCTTTTTGTTACTAGTGGCTTGGCTTCAGGTGATCTATGCCACTGGAAAATAATTTAAATTATACAGTAAGCCTGCTGTGTAATTTTTTTTGTACGTTGCACTGTTCAAGATATATTGTGAAATTACTGTCGTAAGGGTTCAAAGAGTGCCTGTCCAGTGCTTTTCAGTGCCCATATCTTGAAAACGATGTGAGATATGGGTTCAGTCATTTGGTGTCTTGTGAAGTACTCGCTGCCATGATTACAATGATGCTTTAATGTTTTTGTAGCTGTGATGGTTTACAAGATATGTGCAAATTACTGTTACAAGGGTTTGGTGTCCTATAGGGCTGCTCTATGCCTCTGTAGCTTTGAGTAAGTGGGAGTGTGGGCCCCCGCAGATGCATATTGTTATGTAAAAATTGACAACTTGGAGACCCCGTGATCCCACCAATACATATTTGTTACTAGTTATATTACACTTTTTCCAAAAGTAAGGACATTCTATACTGAAAACTGCTTTTAATGAATCATTTAGGGTCAAAGCAGAAAAAGTTAGGAAATTAAACATTAGGGTTGAGCCCCTAACCCCCCACACACTGAGTGCCACCATCTTCCATAGACTGACAGATGGTGGGGTGTGCCATTGGGGTCGTGAGGCCTAAATCTCACCCTATTCCATGTGAAAGCAGGATGACATGCTACAGTAAAGGAGAATGGGGTGAGATTTAGGCCTCATGACCCCAATGGCACACCTTGCTATCTGTCAGTCTGTGGAGGATGGGGGCGTGGAGTTTGTGGGGAGCTTAGGGGCTCAACCCTAATATTTCATGTCCACCACATTCCATTCACTACTTCTACTGCACATTCTCAAAAAGAAGGGAAATTAGAGGCCAAAAAATCCATTTAATGCATCAGTTAGGGTTGTTCCACAGCAAAAAAAGTGAGGAAATTTGATGTTAGGGTTGAATCCCCCCTTGCACCCACCCCCACCCTGCCCCACAGCAGACATCAGGGTGTGTGTTGGGGTTGTCAGCCCTAACTCTCACCCCATCACATGTGTAAAGAAGCTGAGGTGGAGAACTATAGGAGAATGGGGTGAGAGGACTGATGACTCAACGCACACCCCAATGTTGGCTGGGGGGCAGGGTGGGGTGGATGCAAGGGGGTTTCAACCCTAACATCGAATTTCCTCACTTTTGTCACTGTGGAACAACCCTAACTTGATGCATTAAATGGATTTTTTTGCCTCTAATTTCCCTTCTTTTTGAGAATGTGCAGTAGAAGTAGTGAATGGAATGTGATGTTTTCTGACATAGCAATGGTAAGTTCAAGGGAAACACAAGCACTAATGGTTGTGCACATGGTGACAGAGAATAAATGGTAAAGCAAACATTAATAGAAATGCAAGCACAAAGTGACGCCAAACCGAACAGTGATGCAAAAGGGAGATGCAACCGCATAAGGAAATGCAAATCGTGACATGCATGGCCTCGGTACGGCAATTAGAAATGCAAATGGTAATGTTAACAACATAAATAACACCAAAGAGAACCAAAACAGAAATGCAAATGCAAGCGCACATGGAAACGCAAACTGTAATGTGCACGGTCATGGTACTGTAATTGTAAACGCAAATGGTAAAGTTAACATGAACAATAATGCCAAAGGAAACAGAAATGGGAATGGAAGCATGTACCGAAACGCAAACCGTAATGCGCACAGTCACGTTACTGCAGGTGTAAAAGCAAATGGTAATGGTAACAGTAACGATAACGCCAAAGGAAACAGAAATACAAAAGCAAATGGAAGTGCATACAGAAATGCAAACCGTAATGCCCATGGGCACAGTAAAGCAACTGGAAATGCAAATGGTAACAGTAACAGCAACAAAGACGCAAACCAAAAAAAAGAGAAACGCAAACGTAAATGAAAGGGGTGTAGGAAACACAAACCGAAATGCAAACAGAAACAGTAGTGGAAACGTAAATGGTAACAGTAATGCAACCGCAAGCGCAAATGAGAATGCAAAGGGTAACGCACACGAAGGCATACATGGGAACAGTAACACAAACGGGTACGGAAATGCAAGCAGAAATGCTAACTGTTACAGTAACGGAAGCACACACCCTGTTTTTGCCCAACAGCTGCATAGAGAAACACAGTGTGTACAAGGAATGTATGCATAATGATGGGCCTCGGAGCAGAAAATTAGCTGTTGGAATACTAAATTGCTTATATCTCAGGAACCATGCGATGTAGAAAAAAAAATTAAATTTCACAAGATGCATGAGTTTCCTGGCTAGGTTTTCACTGAGGGCTACACATTGTTGTAATGAAAATTCCATATCTCGCACTGTTTCTGAGATACGAGCCCCAAAATTCGCGGCAAACACCACCATGTTAGTCTATGGGGAAAAACGTCAATTTAGGAGTACCGTAACATGGCATCCATGTAATATTTTGTCACCAAACAACAAAAAGGCACATCTGAGAGATGTTGGCTGCCTTTCCTCCATATTTCAGCTCAAATGGCTAAACCGTTCTTTTGCAGCAGGGTGGCAAAGAACTCCTGTCATTTTGGCCATAGTCTGGAAAAGTAGTGTCGCAATTTGCAAAAGCTTTCACAAAATTTTGTGAAAGTGTCACAGGTGTGACAATACTTAGCAACACTACTTTTTCCAGAAGTTTTAAAAACATATTTCTGGGGTGTTCAACCACAAAATAAAGACATGGCTAGCATCCTGAGGGTCCAACTAGGTGAACACAAAAAGAATTGTGTTCCTAGAGGGTCCTAATTTTAAATGCCAAGCATTTTTCTGACCAGTAACTTAAAAACAAAATGGCAGATTTGCAACACTACTAGGGCCATTTGCGACACTAAAAAGTGCATTTGCGAAAGTGTTGAACTTTTGGTTAACTTTTCCCATTGACTTATAATGGGAACTTGTTTTTTGAATACTTTTTGAACCATTAGATATTTTTTTCATGAAATCTTCAAAAGGCACATTGGGGACCCCAGCTGCATGTTCCCTGAAATTTTCAGACCAGTCGTGCAAACCATGCGACCTGTAGGTGTGAGCAAAGAATGCGCAAAAAAGCATAATTGTGCATTCAGATGTCACTTAATAACTCCACAGCCGTATATCCAACAAGTACAAAAGTTGGCAGATTTCAAGGAGTACAATGCACAACTGAGCATACCAAATTTCAGGCAAATCCATTTAATGGTGGCAAAGTTATTAAGGTGCAAAATTTCACCCTTTAACCTTAAAAGTGCTTCTCAACCCCAACTATGTTAGCACTACCGTGCTACCATGATACATATATATATATATATATATATATATATATATATATATATATACATATTTTCCCTCCCTCTCAGCATCCAACACCCACCCCAGAAACATAACAGTGACACTGTGGGTGCCTAATCTCCCAGTGTCATGCTGGTGATTTCTCTCTTCCTTTTTTGTTGTTGTCCCCCTTCCACTACTGTGCATGCATGATTACTTTTTTTATATACATATATTTTCATCCTCCCACCCAACTCTCCCTCTTGGCACCCCCTCCCAGAAACATAACATTTTTGAATTTAGAAGATTTTAGAAGGGGTGTTAAAGGATAGAATATATGAATATTTAGAAACAAATCATCTTATAGATGAATTTCAGCATGGCTTTGTAAAGGGTAGGTCGTGTCAGATGAATATGTTGGCCTTCTATAACCTCATTATAGATAGACTGGATGGGGTATCCCTGTCGATGTGCTGTTTCTTGACTTTTCAAAGGTGTTTGACAGGCTCCCTCTCTATGAATTAATACAACAAATGAGAAATCTGAGTATAAACCCTTATATAATAAATTGGGTTCAAAATTGGTTACATGATCGAAATCAGTGTGTGAGTATTAGAGGGGAACAGTCCGACAGCTTGGGTGTGACTAGTGGGGTGCCTCAGGGATCAGTGTTGGGCCCTTGTCTCTTCAATCTTTATGTATCATCACTTCAAATAAAACAAAAATCTGTTTGGATACAAAAGTTTGCTGATGATTGTAGGATTGGAGCAGAAGTGAATATTAGACTAAACACTTCAAATCTACAAGATACAATAGAAAATATCGACACATGGTCAAATAAATTCAAACTGACATTAAATCTAGATAAATGTTTCATTATGCATTTGGGCAATAGAAATCCTAAATTACCCTATAAATTAGGAAATATACCACTAAAAATAACAGATGAGGAAAGAGATTTGGGCATAACAGTATCTAGTAATATGACCTTCTCATCACACTGTCAGAATATAGCCCAAAAAGGAGGAGGAAATAGAATCTTAAATTGCATACTGAGGCACATATCATCCAGAAGTAGGATGGTTGTTGTGCCTCTGTATATATCCCTGGTGAGGCCCATTATGGAGTATGGAGCACAGGTGTAGTCACCCTTTAAAAAACAGGACTCAATCCTGTTGGAGCGGGTTCAGAAAAGAGCAACAAGAGCTATCTGCAACATGGCAGGAAAAAATTATGTAACTAGATTGACGGAGTTGAACATGTATTCCTTGGAGGAGCATAGAAAGCGAGGTGATATGTGCTTGGTTTACAAGGCTTGGCAAAATGATGATCTTTGGGACATCACTGGGTTAAAATTAAATAGTAGTATGTACAATACTAGGTCCCACCCCAATGCAGTTAACAGCGTCTATAAGTAAGAAAGTACAAAGTACATGGTCGTTTAATCAAAGGGTGGTGCATGATTGGACTACATTGCCGTTGGAGGTTGTGGCTAGTCAGTCTATTACTGAGTTTAAATCTAAATGGGACAGGTATATGAACCAGATTAGAAATTAGAAGAAAGTGGTGAGCATATAGGACGTAAATCCATCTAGCTTAGTATCATTCCTATGATTCCCATGATAACAGTGACACAGGGGGTGCCCAATCCCCCAGTGTCACGATGGTGATTCCTCTATCCTTTTTTTTTTTGCCCTGTAAAAAAAAGTCCATCAGTGTCTTTTGTGGCTGTAACTGCCCCCCACCCAACCCTTCCACTCAGCACCCACCACCCTACACCCCCTCCAAACCCTCACTTACCCATTGGGGTTCGATGCTGTGACCCTCTCTGGACCGCAGACACGTCTTCACTCTTCAAAGTCGGACAGTGACCTGAAGAAACAGGTATGGGGTTTAATGTATTTCAATGGGGTTTTGAACTTACTGACATAACTTGTTTCTTCTAGGTACCTATCATTATTGAATTTGAAGATAGAAACAGCATAGACTGATATACCTGCTCTGGAACCTTATTGCAAGTACACATTCTGTGAATTAATACTAAATACAAGGATTGCACAAAATAATAAACTCTGACAGTGGAATTTCCCCAGATCTACCATTTTGTTCCCACAATTCTACCATCAGCACCCACTACCCACCATCACACACACCCCAAGCCCTTAATTACCCATCATGGGTCCAACGCTGTAATCCTCTCTAGACCAAAGACATGTCTTCAGTCTTCAAGGCCATACCACAAACTGAAGAGACAGGTATGTGGTTCAATGTATTTCAAAGAGGGTTTTGAACTTAGTGGCAAAACTTTGGCATTTTTCATATTTTTGGCCCACATTTTCAACATTGCTTTCTTGGTGCCCCTCTTCCTCAGCAATTGCATTGATATTAGGCAAATCTGTCCCAAAAAGTGATTTTGTGGTCCCTGTGCAAAATCACGTTTCTAGCAGGAGTTGAACATTTTCTCTGTCCTTGTTCATGAGGTGGGGTCATAAGAAGGCTATGTTGAAAATGTGGTGTAAAAATATTAAAAAACAAAACAAAATTATGAGCCTACATTGAATTCTACAAATGCAGGCTCATAACTTTGGTATTTTTTTGAACATTTAGCCCAAACTTTAAACATAACCATTTCTCCACAGCATCTAATGAATGTGACATCTGCCATTTTTCAACTCCTCCCCAAAATGTGTTTTTGCATCCTGAAAGTTGATTTCACAGTCCCTACGTAAAATCACCTTTATGCCAAGAGTTGAACATTTTCTTTGCCCATCTTCATGAGGCAGGATCATAAAAAGGTTATGTTGAAAATTTGGTATAAAAATATTAAAAAACAAATATTCAAAATTGTTACCCTAAATTCCTTGACTGCAGCTCTATCAGCTCTGGCCAGAGTTTGTTTAACCATTGATGTTGCTCAGTCTTATCACTTTCTTCTATGCCAATTGATAACCAGAAATGGTGTTAAGTAAGCAATAAGACACAACAGGGTGTGCATTAGAAAGTTCTAAAACATGGCTAGAGGGTGTAGTGAGGCATAAGGCCACAGGTTGAGTGCATCCAACCCCTTAGCCATGCGTTAAAACTGTCTAATGCACACCCCGGAGTGGCTTATTGTGTTTATAAAATGGGGCTGTGTCTTTTACATGGATTTAAAAATGTTAATTTACATGTTTTAGTATTAAAAAACAAAATCATTGATGAGTTTTATGTAAAATAGTTCCTCCGCCATGATATCATTTGATTTTGCTCTTAAGTGTTTTCATCTAAACTGGCCACCATAGCAGATAAATTTATTCTGTTTAGTTTAAAACATCAATAACAGTTAATGAGAGGTCTGGCCAAGGAAAATAAATGTGCCAGCAAGTGGCTCAATGGACAAGTGACAAGAAGAAAACCGCAGAGCAGGTATGTGCTGTGGATGCTAGCTGTAAGTATGCTGGTAAGACACTGTTATGTAGATCATTTAGTGACATAAATGTTTGTGTTTTTTTCCTGCATTTAAACCAGACAATCCACATTGTAGTTTGAGTTTGTTCATTTGAGTTTTCGTGAGTGCGAATGAGACTGTCTTGAGGGTGGGAGACTATAAGTACAGCAGGTGAGCTGGCAGACAGGTCGAGGAATTTTGCATCGAAAGAATTGAAGGAATGGTCCTTCAGAATTTTGCAATGGCAAAGAGTAGGAGTGTTGCCTTCTTTTTGTGTTGCTTTCATTCACTTTGGAGTAGCAATCAAGTGATGGGTGGGTGGACGGGGTACCGTATTGACCAGTCCAGGAGCAGGTCAGGATTATAGTAATCACAATTTTTGTGCTGTAATACAGAACAGCAGTTTGTCAGTTAAATGGAGATCAGTTTAACTTAAAAGAAGAGCTGAACTTCAGCTTTAACATTGTGTGAGCTGCAAAGTAAATGGTACATGTGTACCTACAGACTGTTTATGTACTGGGGGAGGGGAATGGTGGCTGTTCAGATTTTAAAGTTCTCCTGGCACAAGGATTTCAAACCTGTAATGTGTCCTATTTGGCAGAACTAGTTTTAGCCATGCATTAGATCGTTCTAATGCATGGCTAACAGCCAATCAAACTGCTCAAAATCCTCAGCCCATTTTATAATAGACAGACAGACAGACAGACAGATAGATAGATAGATAGATAGATAGATAGATAGATACCTTATTTCTATAGTTCCCCTTTCCTGGGACTCAGGACATTTCACGTTTATAAGAATATACAACAATTTTAATATACAACAATTTTAATAATACATATTAATTAGTTTGTTTTCTAATCAAAGTATAACAAAGTAGTGCATACCATATTAAGCAACCAGAAAATGAGAAACCACTATAAAAACAATCTTATAAAACAACCTACATCATTATATTACTGTCAAACCACAGAGGCAGCAAGATGTTCTTCCTCCTGCCATGTCAAATTCAGTAGAAGACCCTCAATATCTTGGATCTCACAGCAAATGTCTGAATAGCACAGAAATTTAGAAAAATTGCTTTTTTTTTGCAGAAAAAGACCTTTATACCCATCAAGCCTGCCCCTGCCTTTCCATCACCACTTTACTACTGACCCTATTTGGACATAGATGTCCTTCCTCCCTCCTCTGTTCCTCTTCTTAATATGCCTTTGTGCCTACCCCACACATACTTGAGGCTCCCCACAGTCTTTTCCCCCACTACCTCCTCTGATAGGCTGTTTCACTCTCTCATAACCCTTTCTGTGAAGAAATAATTCTGCACATCTTTTCTAGACTTCCCCTTTTAACTCCATTGCATGCCCCCTTGTTCTCATGCCTTCCTTTCTTTGAAATATATCCTCCACTGGCAGCATTCTCACTCCTGTGAGGTACTTGTAGGTTTCAGTCATGACCCTTCTCATACTCTTCTCCTTCTCCAGGAAGTATATATTGAGTTCCTGAAGCCATTCCTTGCATGACTTCCTGTGCAACCACCTCTCCAGTTTTGTTGCATTCCTTTATACTGCTTTCTCTGTTTCAGTGCCCTTGCAGAGGTATGACCTCCAGAATTGGACACAGGAATCCAGGTGGAGCCTCACCCATGAGTGATAACAACGGCAGCATTACCTCCCTCCTCCTTCTAGAAATCCCTCTCCTAATGCACTCCAGCATCCTGTTCGCCTTTCCCACTTTTGCAACACTGCCTAGCTAACTTGAGGTCATCAGATAGGGTGACCCCCTAGGTCTCTTTCTTAATTGATGTCAGTAAGCTCCACTCCCTCCATCTTATACATAGCCCCTGGGTTTTGCAGCCATAAGTGCATGACCTTGGACACGTTTGCATTGAAACCTAGTTGCCACTCCCTAGATCTTTCCTCTAGTTTCCTCAGATCCCTTTGCATTCCCTCCACCCCTTCCTGAATGCCAACCCTGATGCAGATTTTTATATCATCTGCAAAGAGATGTGGCACTCCATTAGTCACTCTCCTATCACCTGAGTGGCTACCGCTTATCATCACCCTTTGCCTTCTATCCTTTAACCAGTCTGATATGCAACATGTCCCTCTCTCCCTCACCCTCAGGCTGCTTAATTTCTTTACTAGCTTTTTGTGTGGCACATTGTCAAAATCTTTTACAGAGGTTCAAATAGGCCATGTCCACTGCTGTCACTTGATTCATCTACCTGGTAACCCACTCAAAGAAATCTAAGAGATTCATTTGTCATGACCTCTCCCTGTGAAACCAGGATGTGATGCCAGTAGTCTTGCATCCTCCAGGTGCTCCACATGCCTCTCCTTCAGTAGTGTCACCATTAACTTCCCCAACACTGATGTGAGATTGAATGGCCTGTAGTTACTGTTATCCTCCCTACTGCTGCTTTTGTGCAGAGGGATCCCATCTGCCCTCTTCCTGTGCACTGGAACTTCCCCCATCTCCACTGAGGTTCTTGAAAACATTGCTAGATGGGCAGTAAACCCCATACTCAGTTTATTTAGGACCTTTGGATGAATCACATCTAGGAGTCATACTAGGAAATATAGATGTACAGAATGCCAAAGCCCATGAATATACATCTCCTGCTGTAGCAGGCATTAATCCCCATTTCCAGCATTTAACAAAAACCTATCAAGCTTAAGTTTAAATACATTGTAAGAGTCAACTTCAACAATGTCTTTGGGTAAAGAATTCCAAGACAAAATAATTTGTTGAGTAAAGAAGTTCCCTCTTAACTGGGTTTTAGGATATGTAAGTCCTAATTGGTAACTATGACTTCTTTAAAGGAAAAGGCCTTTGATATTGAATAAAGCCTAAATCTGCAAACAATATTGGGTCCCTTATAATTTTAAACATTAGTAAGAGATCTCCTCTTTTCCTCCTAAGCTCCAAAGAATAAAGATTTAATGAATGCAATCTACCATCATAATCTACCCTATGAAGGCCCTGAACCAACTTAGTAACCCTCTTCTGGACCCCCTCCACTCTCCTAACATCACCACATAAAAAAGGGCTCCACAAAGGAGAGCAGTAATCCCAAATAGGTCTTACATGGGCCCTATATAAGGGAATTATACAGTTCCTATCTCTGGAGGTAATTGAATGTCTAATACAGCCAATGAGTTTATTAGACTTTTTAACTAATTCAGTGCAATGATTGCTAAATTTTAGATCCTTTGATATCAAAGCCATTTTCATGTTCCACAGACTGTAATTGATGATTATTTAAACAATATTTGAAACATTGATTATTGTTATCCAAGTGCACGACCACACTCTTTTCCAGATTAAAGCACATGCCGTTTGTGACTGCCCATGATTTCATTATTAAGAGATCTCTACAAAGATCAGAGTGTCCATCCATTGTACTGATGTCTAATGCAATTTTAGTGTCATCGGCAAACTTAACTGAGAATCCCTTAATATCCTTATTTAAATCAGATACAAAAACTGAAAATAATAATGGGCCCAAGACTGAGCCCTGCGGGACCCCACTATTAACCCTACCTTTGCCAGAGATATATCCTCTAATCCTTACAGATTGTTCTCTATTCATCAGCCATTCCCGAACCCAATTTATTATAAATCCATTTATCTTATGGTTACTCATTTTTTTAATGAGAGTTACATGCGGAACCTTGTCAAAGGCTTTAGAAAGATCCAAAAAAATAATATCTACTGCTTTTTTATCCTCTAAAAGTTTACTAATTTTCTCATAGAAACAAAGATTGGCCATGAGGCATGATCTTTGCGGCCTAAAAGCCCGTGTTGTGTACTATCAACAGAACCTTTAGTTTTAGATCAGATCTAAGTATATCCCTTTACAATGGATTCCATAATTTTACCCAGGATGCAGGTCAAACTGATTGGTCGATAGTTTGTCATGCTACCACGATCTCCCTTTTTAAAAATAGGAACAACTATAGCTTGCTTCCAGTCAGCTGGAACCTCCCCTGTAAGTAAGGATCTATTGTAAAGGACAAATAGTGGTTCAACCAACCACCATCCTATCGTCTTTAGCACCCACGGGTGCAATAAATCTGGTCCAGGTGAAGTATTTATTTTAATCTGATTTAGTTTGCAACGTATTTGATCCCTTGTTATTTTAATTTCATCAGTAGGATTTAAACCAATATCCTGTAAAGGATTTATATCTTTATCAGAAAACACTGAGCAAAAGAAAGTATTAAACTCATTAACCATATCAATAGGATTACTCAAGATGTTATTTGGGGTTTTAATTGGACCAATTACTCTAGAGTCCTTCTTTTTATTATTTATGTAAGAAAAAAAAGATTTCCCTCCGTCCTTAATATGTGCTAATCTGAATTCAATATTCCTTTTCTCTTTATTTATGGTAAGTTTACATAATTTTAGTGCCTCCTTATATTTAACTTTATTATAGTTAGTAGATTCTCTTTTCATGATTCTATATGCTCTCTTTTTTTGCTGATATTAATTTGCATACCTTATAAGTATACCACATAGGCAACTTCCCTTTGTTATTATATAAGGTACGTTTAGGAATATGTTTATCAGCCAATTCAAGGATTTTTGATTTTAAGTTATTCCATAGATCGTTTACAGGAATGGTATAATCTAATTGGGAAGTATTTTGTAAATCTTCATTGATAGCTGAAAAATTAGCTTTACCAAAATCCAAGACTTTTGTAGCCCCAGTTTGCTTAAATTGTTCATATATAGTATTACAAATAATAATATTATGATCACTGTTAAACAGTGGATCCCTAACCTCTAAATCAGTGATGTTTTCAGGAATGTTTGTAAGTACAAGATCTAATATGTTTTTACCCCGTGTAGGTTTATCCACTACTTGTTGTAAACCATTTTCAATATAAAATTCCAACAATTCGTGTTCCTGAAGGGATATTGCTGTGTATTCATTCCAGTCAATTCCTGGGACATTAAAGTCACCAAGTAACAGGACATCCTTATGATTTAAATTATTTGCAAAGTCTTTTAATAGGGATGAATGATCACACTGGGTAATATTAGGGGCCTATAACACATCAACAAAAGATTTTTATTAGAAGTGGTCTGGATTTCAACCCAAAGTATTTCATTTTAACCATTGAGTGTTGGAGTAAGTTCTCTAAATGTTATTGTCTTATTTAAATAAATTGCCACCCCACCCCCTCATCTATGGTTTCTATCCTTATGAATTAGATTATAACCAGGGATAGAATAATTCCATGTTGAGGTATCATCCCACCGTGTTTCAGAGATTCCAGCAATATCAACTTTATTGTTAATTAATAGTAACTCAAGTTCTTCTTTTTTTTTATATAATGGAGAATTCTGGCATTAGTCAACAAGACCTTTAAGGTCTGATTTTTATTACTAATACTATTCTGCCCTAATTTGGTAGATGGAATTGAACTGGTTGACGATGAATTAGCTGATTCCATTCACCCCTCAGCTACCCGTTTTTTTAAATTTCATTTGTACCATTAATTATCTGGTAAAAATATTCCCCAATAATTTTGGAGCCTGATTTGCTCAGGTGTAAACCATCTGAGCAAAACAAATGGTCATTTGCAGAAAACATTTCCCATGTCTGTAAACAACTAATGTTGTTTTCCAAGCACCACCTACGAAGCCAATTATTGAAAGATTTTATATTTTTTAATCTTGCAGTAGATGCTCGTGGTACTGGTAGAATCTCTGAAATAATAATTTCAGCTTTTAGGCTCTTCATTATAGACACTGCATCAATTAACTCATTTATCATATCCTGTATTTCAGATTTATTTATGTTATTCATACCAGCATTATAAAATAACAGTGTTTTGATCATCAGTTTTTTTAAGAATACCAGGCAACATTTCCGCTGTATCCTTTATTAAAGCACCACTGTAACTACAGCTGGTGACTTTGGATTTATTGCCTCTAGTAGAGTAACGATCTGTATATCATGTAATTGAGTCCCCCAAAATATAAAACAGTTTGTTATCCTCAGTTTCAGAACACTTTAGACCCTTTAAGTGGGAGATTACCTTAGAATTTTGAGAAGAGATAACATTAGTGGGGTTTTGCAACCCCTCATCTATCCTAACAACTTCTACCAATTGATCATTAACTAAACTATTACTACCAAAAGTGCCATGGGGCTTATTAATTGTTTGATTTATTTCAATGTGGTTTTCCTTCTGAACAACTATTGGAGTCGCTGATAGACATTAATCACATCAGTCCTATTAAAGTCACCATTATTTGTTTCCACATCCTGATCACATAGGCTAAGAGGATCAAAACTATTTAAGAGAGGTAGTGAAAAAACTTCAGCTTTTCTTCCTTTCTTAGCAGCTCTCTTGGTCTGAACCTCATACCAACCCTCATCATTTACAAGGCCAGTATCTTCTTCAGAATCTCGCTTTCTCTTACTACCCTCACCCAATAAGGTTGAGGATTTACCACATTGGATAGTTTCTTTAATAATAAAATTGTTTTCCCCTAAATACAACCTCTTTATTTTGAGTTGTTATCAAAGCAGAAGGGCTGTCAGTGTGTTCAGAGGTAGACAGCTCCACGTGAGAAGCTTTATTTGAGAATTGTTCAGATGCAATTAAACAATTTTCCACACCATTTGGGACAGGGATGTGTTGTATAAATTCAAGACTCCTAGCTCTATTGTAAAAACCTGCCAATTCCTTAAGCAGAGTCTCATATTCGATACATTTAGTACATTTGTACAATATCTGTGGTACGGGAACTAACATTAAGCTATACATCAGGCAACAGGAGCATTTGACACCAATATCCCCCCTCCAAAGTTTTGATAATACTTAACATTTCTATGTGCCAAGTGAACAAGTATATAAGGAACCGATGTCAAAGATAAATACTCTAAGCTACAGCTGCAGTGTAACCGTGTGATAGTTTCCAATGCTTACCCTTTACTACCCCTGCTTCCCACTGCTTAACACACGTGAAGACGCGCGTGTCTTAGTGTGCATCTTAGCGCCTTAGACACTGCGCTCGCCTCCTCCACAAGGAGCAACTTATAACCCAGACAACCCAGAAGTATGAATGAGGTGACCTGACCCTTTAGCGATTGTAAGAATTCCCCCAGCTACACAATTATAATTTAGCTGATTTAAATGCCCCCAATATTATATGCTGTTCCAAACAGCTGATTTGGCTGAGATTTAAAGGCAATAGTACAGCGTAGTACACAAGCACACCCCACGGTTTACACTGAAATTAAAAGCTGCAAGCAGTTAAGTAAGAAGAACTTTTTTATGCAGATACGAATGTCGGTTAGTCTCTGCCAGATCTGTCTCACACCATTAAGGTGTCCCACAGCATATGGTCAGAGATTTGTGAAACTGACAAAACGTTTCAACGCCTTATATCCCAGACAGTCCGGAAGTATGAATGAGGTGACCTGACCCCTTTAGCGATCGTAAGAACTCCCCCAGCTACACAATTATAATTTAGCTGATTTAAATGCCCCCAATATTATGTGCTGTTCCAAACAGCTGGTTTGGCTGAGATTTAAAGGCAATAGTACAGCGTAGTACACAAGCACACCCCACGGTTTACACTGAAATTAAAATCTGCAAGCAGTTAAGTAAGAAGAACTTTTTTATGCAGATACAAATGTTGGTTAGTCTCTGCCAAATCTGTCTCACACCATTAAGGTGTCCCACAGCATATGGTCAGAGATTTGTGAAACCGACAAAACGTTTCAAAGCCTTATATCCCAGACAGCCCGGAAGTATGAATGAGGTGACCTGACCCCTTTAGCTATTGTAAGAACTCCCCCAGCTACACAATTATAATTTAGCTGATTTAAATGCCCCCAATATTATGTGCTGTTCCAAACAGCTGATTTGGCTGAGATTTAAAGGCAATAGTACAGCGTAGCACACAAGCACACCCCACGGTTTACACTGAAATTAAAAGCTGCAAGCAGTTAAGTAAGAAGAACTTTTTTATGCAGATACGAATGTCAGTTAGTCTCTACCAAATCTGTCTCACAACACTAAGGTGTCCCACAGCATATGGTCAGAGATGGCCCCATATCCTCATTCTCCTTTAAGGCATCAAATCCATTCAGACCCTCTCTACTGAGAATGGACTTGTGTCCATTTCCCCTTCCCCCAGATGCTTACTGCAGCATGCTGGTCCATCCCCCACCCTCCTCTGTGAAGGCCAAATGGAAGTAATCATCTAGAATTTCTGCTTTTCTTGATTTTTCTCTGCATAGTCCCCCCACCATCCTCAGTATCACTATCTGTCCCCTTGTCATCCTCTTTCCCCAAACATACCTGAAGAAGGCCTTGTCCCCTTTTTAGCCTTCTTATCTGTTCTCTTCTCTGTTAGTGCTTTAGCTGCCATCACCCTCCTTTCTGTCTCTTTTTGTTTTGCCAGATAGATAGCCCTGTCTTCATCCTTCTGGGTCTCCTTGTACTTTCTATATGATGTTTTCTTCCCCTGCACTGTCTCTGCCACCTCCTTAGGGAATCCTAGTGGCCTTGTCCACCACTTTCTCTTGCTCACTTCCTTTAAATATCATGCCATTGACTGGGCCAGGCCCTACTTAATTTTTCTTCATTGAGCCTCCACTTCCCATCTGCCCCCCGTTGAGGAATTCTCTGAGGCAGTTTACCATTTCTTTAAAATCTGCCCTCCAGAGCTCCAGAACCCTCATTTAGTGTGTCTGTTTTCCTGTCTGATCCAGATGCCAAACCACACAGTGCGGTGATCACTTGTACCCAGGGGATTACCAACGGTGACATCAGCAGTGTTCTCTTTGTTTGGAAGTGCCAGGTTCAGCACTGACCTATCCCTAGAGGGTTTAAAAAACAGCCACCTGAGAAATGCCCCTTGTATGGAGTTGAGGATGGCCTTGCCTCTTAATATAGCTGTGGTGAGAATGCCCCAATCTGCATCTGGCAGAATAAAGTCCACCACAATCAAAACTTCCTACTTGCTGACCATTTTGCTAATGGCTTCCCCAGGGCTCTGTCTAAATTCTCCCCTTGTGCATAAGGCCTGTACACCACCTGTGTGTGAACAACAGACTCCAACCCCATCTCTTGGTTGATCCATAACACCCCCAGCCCTTCATTGTGCCCCTGTTGCCCCTGTTTCTCTGTGTCCCTTATAACCTCCTTCACACATAAAACAACCCTTCCATCTTTCCTCCCTGACCTGTCCTTCTGGAACATGGTGTAGCCTGAGATGGCAACTTCCCAGCTGTGATTATCCATGCATCATGAGTCTGTTTTGGCCACGAGATCCAGATCTGTCTCTATAATGATTGTTTTGTGGTCAGGAATTTTGTTTCCCAGACTCCTTGCAGTGGCACACATGGCTCTTCATTATCTTCATCCTTCTATCCCTCTCACCTGCCTTCCCTTCCTGCTTCCCCCATTGATCCTTCTGTTAACCCAGTCCTACTATCCCTGATACGTTGTCTTCCTGCCTTCCCTTATTCCTCTCTCTTTCAACTGAATTTCCTCCTTCAAACTTGTCTGCCTGCCCTTCATTCATCTTTAATCAACCTCTGATGAATTTCTCCTCCCTGTGTGAACCTTCACTGTTGTAATAGTCTCTAGGGAGTGCAGTCTCTGTCTTCCTCGGTCTTTCTACCTCCCCCATGGCTAGGTTTAAATGCTCATCAAAGTGGCATTTAAACATTCAACCCATGACTGCCATTCTCCTCCTGGATTGATAGAGGTCATCTCCCTTGTCCAGGCCTCCATCCTCCCAGTTGTGACCTCATTCCCCGATGTAGCCAAAGCCCTCCCCCATGTACCATGTCTTCAACCACTCATTGAAGGATCTGGTGTAAAATTTTCTAGTCTTCCCCAAAATGAGAAAGTAGTTATAATGTGTATAAATCTTAACCTATAACTTCTATCAAGGTGTCAGTCCATGATCCAAATAGGATTTATTATTAGTTTCTTTTATTTATTTATTTTTTTAATTTTATCTTTTTCTATGGCTGCTGAGGTCCCCCAGTCACCCCCAGCTTACCCGCCAGAGGGCGGGGCTGCGGCCACCTTCTTCAGTGACCACGGAACCAATATCTAGTCAGGGGACCTGCAGCGATGGTGGTGAATCAAGGTCTTCCGTGAGGGCTTCATGTAGACGGTGGTCCTTGCCCACCTCTATTTTCTGCCATTTTCCTTACAGAGGCGGGGACGTGCAATGATGCCAGCGTCTGCCCTGCCTCCCAGAGCTGTGAGCGTCAGTCGCCTGAGATCCCCCGGCTTCCGCCAGGAGTCCTCAGTGAGCTGATTGCTTCCCCTACCCTCCCCCCAAAGAAGGAGAGCAGTCCTTGGGTGCTCCATCCTTCTTCCCCCGGCTGGCCCTCTGACAATCTGGGTCTGTTCCCGAACCCGGGTCACTGGTGTTGCAAGTGGAAATCCCACCACTGCGCCAATGGGCCAGCATTAGTTTCTTTTATTTATCAGATATACACCATTTAAAAAACAGTTAAAAATGTTCTGTAGCAATTATATCATCATCAAAGCTTTATTAGATCAGCGTAAGCCAGTACCATTTAAAGAGCACTTTTCCCAGTCCTTTTGACTTTCTTGCATAGATTATCCCTTCTTGCATCGATTCTGGAATTGTATTTCATTACTGTCTTCTGCAGTTAGTTTTGCATTCTGAGATGCTAAAAACTGCAGGGTGTGCCTGAGCTTCTATAGCAAGCCTGCTGTTGCTGTGGACCCAGAGCTGTGCTGCTGACATCACTATAGGGCAGAGGAATGACTCACACAGTGCAGTGCAGTCATAGCAGTTTTGTAATGAAAACTACCAGTACTCAATGTACATACTGAGTTTCCCTCCTTTTCCAAGACACCCTGTTAGTAATGCATTATGCCAAAATCTGAATACCTTGTCAGTATGTTTTTGTAAAATGTACTTGTCTGTGAGTCACTCCTCTGCCATATAGTAATGTGAACAGTACAGCCCTGGGTCCACAAAAACACCAGGCTTGCTACCAAAGCTCTGGTACACCCTGCAGTTTTTAGCAGCACAGAATGCATAAACTAACTGCAGGGAACAGTAATGAAATGCAATTCCAGAATCAGTGCAAGAAGGGGTATTTATGTATGAAAGTCAAAAGGACTGGGAAAGGTGCTCTTTAAATTTCAATCTCTATCTCACAATAAAATATTGTCCTCTTTTATAAGATGTATTTTCCCAGCAGTTAAAACTCAGCTTCCTATTCTTGTAAGTTTCATGTCCTGTCTTTTACAAAATGGGTAATTTCTTCATGAAATTCAAAAGAACTGGGAAAGGTGCTGACAGAAACTATCTTCTCTCAGTCCCCCTGCTTTGTTAAAGAGGCAGAAGTCAATTTTACCAAAAAAAAAACATACTGACAAGCCATTTGGATTTTGGCATAATACATTGCTAACAGGGTGTCTTGAGGAAGGGGGAACACAGAATGTACATTGAGCACTGGTAGTGTTTTCTCTTGCAGAATTGCTGTGACTGCACTGTACGCACAGTGTGATTCACTCCTCTGCCCTATAGTGATGTCATCAGAAGCCAGCAGCCCAGCAGCTGAACAACAAATAAAAGTGGTTCAGGACTCAAAAACAAATCCAAAATATGGAAGGTAGAGTAAACCTTGGCCAAAAATAAGAAATGAACACACCCTTTCAGGTCTAGTACTGCATATAATAACTACAAGATGTAACTTTTTGGACCATCATGAAAGGTGCTCTTTAATAACCATCAAATACATACATAAAAATATATAACTTTCACATAAAATGTATGTAAAAATAATTAAATCCTGTAGGATATTTAAAACATCTTAGTATCTAAAAGGTTTATTTTCCTTATTCATTCAATAATGTAAAACATATTCTGCTAGGTTATTAACAAGCTTGTTGTCTTGTACTTTGAGTAAAAAGTTCAAAGGATCCTCTGCAATATAAGTTAGTTCTTTCCATATACTATGTATGTGCAATAATTACAATAGATGACAATCATACAAACAATCATCCAATTTCATTAAATATAGGAGATTATACAAGTTCTCCTTAAATTAGTTATGTCATTAAACTGTTCTGAACACATTTCATTGCTAACAAGGGTCAGCCCCAGCAATAAAAGGTTTAGCTGATTAAATAGCGGATACAAAGTGTGACACTTGGCCAGCTGGTTATTATTGTTGCATGATATTTGTAATATAAAAACATAGTATGTGAGCCTGTGCTTCCATGGGTCCCCCCCCCCAGGTTTCACTGAAGCTACAGGATATGTAAACTGACCAGGAACCAGTTAATTAATTACCTTCCTTCCAGAGGGCATTTTATTATCTTTTATGGCCTGTTGCTGCTTTGCAGTTGAAAAACAAATGTAACTTTATGTGTCTGCCAGAGGATGATCCTAATAAACATTTATGATGTTTTAGGAGGAACAGGACATTGATACCAGCATGTGTTAAAGTGTCATAAAAACCCTTTGATTTCCTTTGGAATACAGGAATCAGCCACCAGTTCAAAGGAAAGGATTAATCAAAGATTCATAATTTGGAGGGGGGGTTAGGGAGTGGGGTCCGGGGGAGGGGGATACTTAATGTTATGTTTTATTATGTCTTTTATGTATAATTTTTACACTTTTATATGGCATGCCAGTTTATTTTATTTTATTTATACTTATATGTATTTATGGACTCCAATCATTCCAAGTTTGTGTACCCTAGTGTACCACACATGATACTGTAAGATGATTTATTTTAATATGTATTGTGTGTATTGTTATCTTTGTCCTATGTGAGAATATACCAATAAAGTAAAGTACATTTAAAAAGAAGACTCATAATTTGGGAAATGAGTTTTTGCTGATGTCACCTTATTTAATATACCTCCTGATAGGACATCATGTTTGTATTTTTTTGATTTTAAAAGGAGGAACTAGATGACTCACAGAAGGGGTGTGGAGAAACAGTTTAAACTGATACTTGTGTCTGAGATGAAGTCCATATCATTTCTGGGACTCTAGAGAGATATAGTTCTCTAATTTTACTGCACTTACAGAGATACTACATTAGATATAAAAGATCTAAATGTATTTTGGTAGGAGTTTGTTCTGTAGTTTTCCTTGTTTTTCTTTTATGTGATTGTGATGCTTTTTGATATTTGTTCTGTATTTTATCTTACTGTTTTGAGACTAGAGGTGATTCGGACCCAAAAGCAGAGCATTGTGGGTGTGACCTGATGAGTGCATTTGTGACACTAAAACCAGTAAAATAAGATTCTAGTTTTTTTTATTTTCCAAGAAGCATCTTGGCTGCCCTCTCTGTGGTGCTGGGTGATAGGCATTTACCTGGAATGCTGGCAACCTGGGTTCATACCCAGTCTTGGGTAAACAAGACCAGAGGCCAGCACGGAGGGTACAGAGCATCTCTGAGATGCTCTTCTCCATGAGGGGGTGGGTTTGAAACTGCACCGCTCTTGGGGTGGCTCCTGGTAGCTCTCAGTGACAATGCACATTTGCTGTGTGGGTAACCATGCACCACAGCGTTGTTTGTTAAGATGCCACGATTGTGTAGCTGTACTAGGGAGGGGAATTCCTAATAGAAAATATGTCTGTCTGGCTAAACAGATGATGGAGGCCACCCCCTCATCCACCATGAAGCCCAGAGGTGTCCGAGCTGTGCCCCTGGCTTGCCTGGTGAGGAATGAGATACCCTTGGGCAAGTCTCCTCTCCCAGGTGTGACCACTGAGTAGGGGGGCCTGATGAAGGGATACTTTGGGTTGACATGGCCACAGCAAGTTGGTGGCAGCAGAAGGCAATGGGGGAGCTCGGTAGCAGAAGTGGCTTGGCTGCATGAAGGAGTAGCAGGCCAGAAGGGCCACTGGATTAAACAGATAAGCAAAAAAAAGCATCTTGTTGAACTGCACATTTGAATTTAGTAACCAAAGTTATAATGAAAGGCACAGTTGAATACCGAAAACACAGTTTGAATTATTTCCCTTTCATGCACTGTTAATCTGCTAATTGTAAATTAAAACTGTAGTGCAAGTTAATAGCACAATATAATGCATATTGTGGCTTACTTAATAGCATAACAAAGAAGGGGTGGGAATAAGAATGATATAATACCTAGTAGCCTTGAAACCTATTAACTGAAAAAAAAACTGTTATATGAAGAGAAATCACATTATTGCTGCTATTTGTTTATATGCCTGTTAAATATTTGTAGAATGCCATCTAAGGTAATACTAGCACATACATTAATATAAATCAGACAATAGGTATAGAAATAATGAAATTCATTTTCTGTTTGTTCTCCTTTTAGTCCTGCTCAGATTCAAAAACAAACACTGTACCACCAAAGAGAATAGACTAGGACACTGACGAGTATATGTTCAGAAGTGGGAATAATGACAGGTGCCATAGGCTCAATATCTACTGTATGGCCATGGAGACAATAGCAGCTTCCTTTACAACCTTGGCAGCAGAAATAGGGGGTATATTTAATACCTTGGAGGAGTACTAATAGCACATATTTAGTGATGTCCTTCTCTTCCAATGTACTAAAACAACACCTATTTCTGCTACCACAGGAACAGAAACATCTTCTACCTCTGGCCCTTCTTTTCCTTTGAAGCCCCTCCCTATCCTTTGCCAACCTATTTTATCTCCTGCAACATTCCATAGCTTCCACAGACAGTGGAGGGATTTGTCGTTGTCCATTAATATATTTAAAAAATGTGTTAAACTAAAACTGCATGTTTGCTGCCACTATTATGGGACAGAGATTGCAATAATGTATATAATTTGTACCATGTTGACTGTCATGTTATTGGAAGTTATAAATATGTAAATAACTGTGTATTTTAGTCATTTTCATGTGCTGAAACCTATTTATGTAATCTATAGGATTGCCACGAAAACAGGGCATTTTAGGCCCCTTGGTATTTAATTGCCTGTATATATAAAGTTGCTTTACTACTACTACAGTACAAGTCACATTAAACTGTCTCATGAATGAGTTGGTGTATTATTATTTTTTACAGTTGGCAATGAACTGGCAACTCATATTGCATTGTTTTTTTTTTTAATTTCACCAGCTCAAGAGAAATGCTTATAAAATGTTTTTGCTACTGAAATGGAATGTAGCTTAAGCCCAATCACCATGCAATGCAAAACTGAGATGTAACTCTTAATAAACAGTTTGTGCAAGGCTTTGTACTGAATTCAACATTTATGCAACTCAATCAGAAATGCTAAAGCAACTTATTGGAGGGACAGTTTAACGTGAATTGTACTGTACATATTACATTCCCTTAACCTATCAAACCTCATTTTACTTATCTTGTACCTACTCCCCCTACAAAAACACATTGCACCTCTTTTCACTAAACCAGCTACTCAATCTGCACCTGTCCCTCCAATCTATTCTTCTTCTACACTTACTGCACCTCCCCCACTATACCCACCAGACTTCCCAATCCCTTCACCCTAGTATAGAGCTGCTGAACATCTCCCTGCTCCTTCTCCTACTCTACCTCACCCTTCCACATGTCCTCTTTTGTACTACCTCCCCACCCACTAACTAAGTCTATTCTTCTTTCTGCTACACCCACATGAACCCTACACTTATAATTCCTTCTATGTTTTCAACATTCCTGTTGTTATTTCACCTGTTCCTACATCTTTTCCTCCACAAACACAAGAAGCAAAACTTTCATTTTTATTTAAATATAACTAGTAATGTAATTAAAAAAATATTACTAATCATACTAATCCTGTCTCACATATATGTAACTATGACCTCTAACTTTAATCAGTCTTAAAATTTATGGGGCTGGATTTTCAAAGGCCAGAGAATGACCCTGGGTGCTTGTGTCAAAATCAACTGATGAAAGAAGTAGGATGTGCCAAACCTTGCACCAGTTCTGATTTTCAAATGGTGCTTGCATCAAAAACAGGCCTGCATGCACCAGAGTGGCTTGCCCCATGCTTGCACCAAAACAAATGCCTACACCATGTTGGAAGGGATGTCTGCATCACAGAAATGAAGCACTATCCCCTTATTTGGGATTCTCAAAGAAAACAAGTCCTGACCTTGTGCCTAAAATGAAAAACACTGTTAGACCGGCCATAACTAGTCTAAAGAACACTGCAGCATATAATGAGGCTTGCAGTAGGTGGTCAGACCTGATTATGCTACTATTAAGGGTCAGTATTCTCCTGCAGGACTAGTTTAGAACATTTTGGAGGCTTAGTCTTGACCATTTCATCTGCTGTATTTTTTGACTTAGCTTACATCATTCTTGTTGTTTGCATCATTTTTTAGTCAACTTGCTCCATTTTTTGACTCAGCTTGCTCCATTTTTATGACTTATCTTGCACCATTTCCTTACTCAATTCAATTTCTGTTTATTGTTCAGTCATAGACCTTTACAAAATTTATAAAAACATCAAAAATCATACATTTTACATAATAAAACTTAAAAAAATTGCACTCACATTATTCACATTTACTTATACATACACTAATTAGACACTTATTAACAAATACATTATAATATAAGACTCCAATCTATCATTTGGTCTTTTCTAATAGTTATCATTCACTTATATTTTATGTTTGAACCTAATTTTCTGAATGGCAATCAAATATGCAGCTACATTCTTAATAATAAATTCATCCTCTGAAGTAAATAGGATAGTCAGCAGTACCTCGTAATTTGTAGAGTGAAGTAATCTTATTATGGAATTAACCATTTTTTCCTTGGGGATTTATGCCATTTACAGAAAAAGTTACGTGAAATAAATTTTCCAATTGCAATTTATCACAGTTACAACAGCTGGCTTTTGGATCCTTATCCCTATTATATCTCACCAATAGGACATTGCTATTAAATACTTCCATCATATATTTAGTATATAATATTATTTTCTTATTATCTGTTAAAACATCTAGGTAATATTTGTAATAATGAAATACATCATTATGTACTAACCAGTTCGCAATATTCAGATTCTTTATATAGCATAGATCTTTTTCCTTTTGATATTCCAAGATCTTTTAAGTAACATATTTTTAATACTTAGGACTAATAGCTTTTCCTTGCTCATTCAGTTTTTACAGATAACCCAGTACATTTTCTTTAAAAAATATGATATACTTTACACAACCAGCCAGACAGATTTAGTCCTTCAGATAGCCACCTTTGTTTCTCTAATAAACATAAATAAGGCAAACGTTGTTTTTCCATTTATAAGACATTAATCCAGTAATTAATTCTCCTTGACAGGACTAAAGCTGCTGTACTCATAAGACCAAGTTCAGCTCTAATCAATTGAGCAGGTACCGAGTGACCCAGACCTAAGCTGGATCTGAGTAGCTTAATTAAAGGAATTTCCAGAGTTTCTATTGTCTTAGATTCACATATCTCAGACCCATATAAAACTTGTGCATCATATTTTGCTTTGATGGCCAAAATAAGAGGTTTTAATGAACATCCCCCATATTTTTTATTAAAAAGATTTAGAGAATTGGTGGTCTGCTTTAATTTTATTTTTAAAGTATCTAAATATTTAGACCAACTTCTGGACTGAGAGAAAGTGAGACCTAAATAATTGTAAGAGTGAACAGTTTTTATTCTTAAAGACCCTAAGGACCATCACTTTTTTAGTTGTTTATGGAAACCCATAACCATTATCTGGCTTTTATTTTCATTAATTTTTAAGTTAAACTCATTATCATAGTTCAACAGAATATCCAGTTTATTTTGAAGCCCAGACTGAGTCAGGGGAATTAGAACTAGATCGTCAGCATATGACAGGACTGGACATTACTCCTTTGCTATTTTAGGGGAGTCTGTATAAGAATCCTTAAGACAGATTAATAAACTATTGATATATATACAAAATAACATTGGAGCCAATAATCATTCTTGTCTCACTCCACAATTAGTAGAACATTTCTTAGACGGTTCAGAGGCAGCAGATATTCTTAATTGTGCCCAAGTATTGGTATCTGATTATCTAATAATACCTATTAGGTATGGGGAAAAACACCAATCCCTCATGGTTTCCCATAATTTCTGTCTTGAAATCCTATCAAAGGCAGCACTAAAGTCAATAAAGGCTAAACAGAGCTTTTGCTTTCTAAGTTTAACGTATTTCTCAAACAGATGATCAAGAATATAGCAGTTGTTGATAGTGCCATATCCTCTCCTAAATCTCACTTGAAACTCAGGTAATCTGCCTAAAGCTTGTAATTTATCTCTTAACCTTACAAGAATGATTTTAGCAAAAATTTTGCCTGTAGTATCCAGTAGGGATATAGGTCTATACATAATTGGATTTTCTCTGTCTCCCTTTTTAAAAACAGACATGATCGTAACCCCTTTCCAAGAATCCAGAAATTTCAGGTATTTACAGCAGGCCTTAAAAACTTAGTCAATATACCTATATACCAGACTGAGGGAGCAGCCAGATATACTTCCGCAAGGATAGAATCCAGCCCTGGTGCTTTTTTTGGTTTCAAAGATACTAGAGCACAATAAGTTTCATGATGCTTAATTATATTAAAACATGACACATTCATATGTTCTGTATGAGAAATTTCTTTTACATTGGACCCATTGAAAATATCAGAGTAGTAATTAATCCTAACATCAATTGGGATAAATGAATCTATTTCATATTTATAGTTTTCAGTACCTTTAGCTGCTAGTCTCCAATAAGCCTGAGAATCATTTGATTATATTACTAGTAACATTTTTTTTCCATTGTTTGGAGTACTAGTCCCTTTGTTTCACTTGTAATAAAATCTTATATTTTTCTCTTTCCATATTCAAATATTTGTTGTTTGTTTTCAACTCCTAATTTTTCATTCCCTTACTCAGTTTGCATCATTTTAATTCCTTGAGTCTTTTTTTCACTAAACTTGCACCATTTTTGACTCAACATACAGTATAATATTTATTTTGCTGTAGCTTTGTCATTCTCATCCCTTACATCATTTTGTTGATGCCATGGACCTGTTGCATCAGTTTGGAGGACTTTGTCACAGAGAATGCATTTCTAGAAAAAATATGGTGCACAGTATTTGGTGCACTTAGACCTGACACAAGCTAGTTGTTTGACGCAGCTTGCAGAGATATAAGGGTCCTTTGAAAATCCAGCCCCTATTGTCTTAAAATGTATGTTCATGACCAATTAATTGTAGTTATTTCAAACATTAATTAGCACATTTTAATAAACTCCCCCAAAGGATGTACATTCAACTGATACCTACAATACCAAGACATTCACAGTATAAATGTTTTATAGTTTTTGCGCAAATTGAGTGCAAAAATTTATAGGGCAAATCAGGCAAAAATATGTCATTTCTGCCCTTTACTTTTTCCAAAAGAATAAACCCATTTCTCATAATGTGTGCCAGATTAAGAGACCCTAAGACTGAGAAGCTCCACTCCAAATTTTGCATTCCTATGATCTAATCCAGATTTTACAGACTTAGGTTTAAGACAACTAAGTTATATGGCTCTAAAAATGGCCTTTTTAATTAAACCCCCAGGCAACCCTAATACATTGTACTGGCACTGGTACTATGTATGTTATTATAACTGTGATGATGTACTCTGGAGAAATCTAATATTGATCTATAGGATATATAAATTTAATTTCATTTAATTACTTCATTTTACCAGGAAAGTGGACTGGATCAAAAAGATCCATTTTGAACTGCTGTTTAGGAGAAGGGGTGCAACAAAAGGGAGACAGAACACTTACAAACAAAACACATCATATACTTTTACAACAAGTGTTTGCTATACAAATTATAGAGAATACATTTCCCTAATAAATACTAATTCTTGTCAATGTTTACAATTCTCATAAAAAAATCTTCTAATTATGATAACGCATTGTTTAACAAAATAACTGCTGAAATTGAAAACCTCCAAGCAGAAAACAATAATACTAAAATTTACATCACAGGTGATTTCAATATAAAATATGGGCTATCATCTGCTCAAATAAATAGTGACCTTCTAAATAAAGAAAAACAACTTGGTATTTAAGAAGGGGTCACACTGGACAAAAGAATTACTGACAGTGATCACAAATTAGAAAAACTGCAGGCTGATTTAGACCTTATAATATTTAATGGGAGATCTACTTCATATTCTGAAGGGATGTATACTTACAGAGGCACTTCATTGATTGACTATGTAATTATTTCACCTTGTGATTTTTAGAATAATCACGACTTAAAAATAATAATAATAAGATCAGACAGTGATCATCTTCCAATCATTACAGTAAGAAAACAGGATATACAACTACACATTACTTACTAACCAAATATAGAAATAATAAATAATAAAAAATTAAATGGAACATGTTCAGTCTGGAAGTTAAAAGAAACTTTGTGTCACGTTTTCAAGAATTTTTTTGCCAATAATAGAGGTAGAACTGGATCCAGCAAAGATTTACTCAGCTATCTTAAATACTTATAATGTGATTACTGTTAACAATAAAGAAACAAAAACACAAACTACATTAAAATATGAAAACTGGTTTTACAAGACTTGCTTGTAGAAAAATAAGGCTTTTTACCATGAAGGTTAAGCAATTCCCATACAAATCCAATCTTACTAAGTTAAATAACTATAGCTGGGACTCTAGAGAACATGTGAAATTACAAAGATCCAGAAATCAGAAAGAACAATGAGGTAGAATGTTTATTGCTATTCATGAAAAGAATGACCATTCCTTTTGAAGATTGGTATCTCAAGGTACAAATCAATTTAAAACTTGAACTGACTCCCATGTTCTCGGGACCTATGGATTGAGTATGATTACAATATTTTCAATAAAAAAGGCTTCTAATAATGTGATTGTAAATAATTGCTGCTGCACAAATTTAATTCCAATGGAAATATATCAAAGGTTCCAAGGGATTACATCACAGGAGGTTGCTCCTGCTCTTAATAGCTTTAAGAGAACAAAGCTCCAGGTCCTGATAAGATAGCATTGGATTTTTATTTAGCTGATATAGAATGGTGGTTGTATATATTGACTGACTTTTTCAACAAATCTGTAATGCATACATACATACAGTATACACCACTATCTTGGATAGGAAGTTCATTTTGCCAATTTTCAAAAAAGGTGACAGAGCGCTTCCAGAAAATTATTGCCCAATTAGTTTAATTGATACATTAGATAAAATATATGTGAAAATATTACTTTACAGGTTATTGGAATATATCATGAAACAAGCAAGTTTATCTATTCTGCAGGCTGATTTTACAAAAGAATGTGATACTACGACTCAGATATTTCCCCTAAGTCATTTACTGGAAAAATATTGCGTAATCAAGAAACAAAAACATTTTGTGGCATTTGTCGATTTTAAGTCTGCCTTGGACTCTATAGACAGGGAACATTTATGGTTGCAAATGCTCAGTCTGGGTATTGATCTGAATCTGACTGCTCTAATCAAATGCCTTTATATTAATACAGTACAAGGACTAGGATCCAATACTCAGATACTGGTGTTCTAATAAATGAAATTCCAATGTTGGTGTTCATCAGGGCTGTGTACTAATGCCTACTTATATATATATATATATATATATATATATATATATATATATATGTCTGTGTACAGTACTGGAGAGACTTGCTTCACCTCTATAATAATGGTCTGTAACTTCTTAAATAACTAATAAAATGTTTCAATTCCAATACTCCCTAGTATTGTACTCAATAAGGAAATACTGTAAATAACATCAGCCTCTGTTGTGTTGCTGATTTGCTGTGGACCCATCTGGAGTGCAACATTTCGCATCTGGAGTGCAACAATTTGCAGTGTCAGTGGCTCAGTAGGTAGCACACTCACCTCTGAGGCCGGGAGATCAGAGGGCTGTGGGTTCAGTTCCCACATCTGGCACTTGGGTTAATATCCCAGTACTGACACTGTAGTGCAGCATGAGAGGGGTGCTGCACTTCTGAGGTGCTGTCTTTCAGATGAGATGTTAAACCGAGGTCCCATCTGCCTGGATCGGTGGTAGTTCAGGTGGATGTTAAAGATCCCATGGCTCTTATCGAAAAGAGTAGGGGAATTTCCCCGATGTCCTGGCCAAATTTCCCTCATTCACTCAAAATACCACCAACAGCTTAATCTGGTTCAAGGTCAATTGCCATTCATCTGTACCCCCCTTCCCTGGGTCATGTCTGAAAATAGGCAGGATTTGTCTAGTGCACTTACCTGGTCAACAAAAAGCTAAATAAATAAAAAAAAAATTTCCCCTTTAAGAAAGATGCCATTTTGTGACATTGTTCCATGTCACTCATACAGTGCCTCATTTCAGTCTCAACATTTACATTTTAAAGGAAAAAGAGATTTATGCTAGTATCTCATAGTTAGAGCTTGTGCTTCTTAAAATTTTCTGATTTCTAAATTTATAATGTATGTAGTATTATATGCCTTTATTCCCTGTTAATGTACAAACCAGCGGTGTCCCCCTACCCCTACAGTACTTTCAGGACTTGTACAGCCCTGGCTTTCAAATAGCTTTTTTCTAATAAAACCCCCCAATTGCAGTGCCTCTGTCTGTCCTTAACATGATTTCTATTTTTTTTCTTTACTTTGCGGTACTCATGATGTTTTAATTAAATATTTGGACCCCCTCCCTTGATGTCCCCCTGTTATGTACAAGACTATGGGTCCAAAAATTCTCCACAACACCAGTAGTCCATTTGCAAAACTAAAAGCACTTGTCTGTATAGTTGCTGAACCTTTGAAGGTCTTAAAAGCCCCACACCTGCCCAAGAAACTTCCTTTCTACTTCTCGTCCTGGTGAGTGTTCTTCTTGGTGTCTCCATTCTTCTCACTGTTACATACATGACTTGTTGTGGTGTCACTGTTACGTACATGAAATTTTATGAAAAAAAAATCTTTTAAATAAATTACGCCAAATAATTAGGACAAAAGTGGTGTCTAACTTTTCAGCCAAGGTTTAAATTGCTGAGTAAGAAAAAAAGAGCTGTGAAACAAATAGATATGGTCAGACGGTAAACCTTAATACCTCTGAAGAAAAAATATTTAAAAGTAAATGTTTAAACATAACTACGGTTGCATTATGTACATTGACACAAGAGTTTCTTGTTGCAGGACTATATCAGATAGTTACAGTTATATTGTTGCTTTTGTTGGGCCCCTGTTAACCACATGACTTGATGTGGTGTCACTGTTACATACATGACTTTTGGTGTCACTGTTACGTACATGACTTCTTATGAAAAAACCTTTTGAATAAATTGCACTGAATAATTAGGAAACTCAGCGGTGTCTAACTTATACATAAAGGTTCATATAGCTGATTAAGAAGAAAAGAACTGTAAAAACAAACAGATGCAGTCAGCAGGTAAACTTTGACACGCCCAGTGAAAATATATTCAAAAGTAAATGTTTAAAGATGACTATGGTTGCTTTATGTAAGTTAACATAAGTATTTCTTACAGTAGGACTTTGTTGGATAGTTACACTTACATTGTTGCTGTTGTTGGGACCCAGTTAACCACATGACTTTATGTGGTGTCACTGTTATGTACATGACTTCGTATGAAAAAAATATTTTTGCATAAATTGCACTGAATAATTAGGAAACTCAGTGGTGTCTAACTTATCCACCAAGGTTCACACAGCAGATTAAAAAAAGGGGAAGGTAAAAACAAATGGATACAATCAGCAGCAAAACTTTGGCATGTCCTGTTTTCACAGCAGTAGTGCCCAAAGATAAGTTGTGGTGTAATTATAATCAGGTAATGCTTAGAATAAAATATTAAAATGTTGCATACTATGGTACCTAAATAGCTTCAATAACCATACTAATTTGGTAAAAAACTAAAAGAAATTTAAACTGAAAATTCAACAGAAGGGACACCTTGTTAAGTACATTACCTGATCCATGTGCTAACTTAAAGACTCATTTTCTTATACTTCCAGATGATGAACTACCTTTATATTTGGTATTACATTATCTCCATATGCACCCAATGTAACAATGATATAGTTATGGGATTAAATAAAAAAAAAAAATTGGGACATGAATGTCACACTTTGTCTCTCCAGTATCAGATATACACTCATATATATATATATAGATATATATATATATCTATATATATATATATATTTATATTATGGTAGCACGGTAGTTCTACCTTAGTTAAGGTTGAGAAGCACTTTCAAGGTTATAGGGTCAAAATCTGCACCTTAATAACTTTGCCACCGTTCAACGGATGTGCATGAAATGTGGTACGCCCAATTGGACATGGTAGATCTTGGGATCTGCGAAGTTTCGTACTGGTCAGATATGCAGCTGCAGAGTTATTAAGCACAACCAATTGCACAATTACGCTTTTTTGTGATTTCTTTGCTGTTGCTACAGGTCACACGGTTTGTGCGACCGGTCTGAAATCTTCAGGGAACATGCAGCCAGGGTCCTCAATGTGCCTTTTGAAGATTTTGTGAAAAAATGTTGAACAGTTCAAAAGTTATTCAAAAAACAAGTTCCCATTATAAGTCAATGGGAAAAGTTAACAAAAAGTTCAACACTTTCACAAATGCAGTATTTACTTTCGCAAATGGCCCTTTTACTTTCACAAATCCACCATTTTGTTTTCAGTTGGTGATCATAAAAATGATTGCCATTTAAATTTGGGACCTTCTAGCAACACAATTCTTTTTGTGTTTACCTAGTCGGACCTTGATGATGCTAGGCATGTCTTTATTTTGAGGTTAAACACCCTAGAAATATGTTTTTCAAGTTTCTGGAAAAAGTACTTTCGAAAAGTACTGTTGCACTCACGAAAGTGTAGCAAATTTTTGCAAAAGCTTTCACAAATTGCGACACTACTTTTCCAGGCTATGGCAAAATGACAAAAAGTCTTTGCCGCCCTGCTGCAAAAGAACAGTTTTGGTCTTTTGGGCTGAAATTTGGAAGGAATGCAGCCAACAGCTCACAAATATGCCTTTCAGTATTTTGGTGAAAAAATATCACAGGGAGGCAAAGTTACGGTACTCCAAAGTTGACACTTTTTCCCATTGGATAACATTACGGCATCCACCGTATTACAGGAATCCTTTATTGCCCTGTTGCAAAATAACGGTTTGGTCTTTTGGGCTGAAATTTGGAAGGAAGAAAGCCAACATCTCACTGATGTGCCTTTTGGTGGTTTGGTGAAGAAATATTACAGGGTGGCACAGTGACGGCACTCCGAAGTTAATGCTTTTTCCCATCGGATAACATTCACGGCGCCCGTCGGCGCCTTCGGGCCCATATCTCGGAAGCGGTGCGAGATATGTACTTTTTGTCAAAAAATATTTAGCCCCCTAACAGGGGCTAAGTACAAAACTAGCCAGGAAAGTCATAATTGATATGAAATTTACATTTTTGTCCTACATCATTCAGTTCCTGACATATAAGCAATTTAATCTTCCAAGTCCTCATTTTCTGCTCCAATGCCCATTGTTATGTATACATTCTTTGTTTTCACTGTGTTTTCAAATGCATTTTTTTGGGAAAAGAAGGGTATGCCTTTTCGTTACTGTGCCAGTTAGCGTTTCCAGTTGTGTTTCCGTTACTGTTTGTGGCACCATTACCGTCTATGCCACGGTGTGCATTACGGTTTGTGTTTTCACTTGCGTTAGTGTTTGTGTCGTTTGGCATTATTGTTGCTGTTACCATTACCAGTTTCATTTGCAATTGCGGTACCATCCATATGCGTTATGGTTTGCATTTTCACTTGCGTTTGCATTTGTGTAGTTTGGCGTTATTGTTGCTGTTACCATTACCAGTTTCATTTACAATTGTGGTACCATCCACGCCCGTTATGGTTTGCGTTTTCATACGTGCTTGCATTTCTGTTTTGTTTCTCTTTCCTTTGGTGTTATTTTTGCTGTTACTGTTATCATTTGTGTTTACAATTGTGGTACCAAGACCGTGTGTGTAACGGTTTGCGTTTCTGTACTCACTTGCATTTGCATTTCTCTTTCCTTTGGCGTTATTGTTTTTGTTACCATTACCATTTGCTTAAACAATTGTGAGTCCATGACCATGCACGTTACAGTTTGCGTTTCCATACGTGCATCCATTCCTGTTTCCATTTCTGTTTCCTTTGGCATTATTCTTCATGTTAACTTTACCATTTGCATTTACTATTGTGGTACCATGGCTGTGTGCATTAAGGTTTGCATTTACATGTGCGCTCGTGTTCACGTTTCCGGTTCTGTTCTCTTTCACTTTCTTTTCGCTGTGACACTTAACATTTCCATTTAAAATACTGCTGCCATCACTGTTCACTTTACCAGCTGTGTTTTTGTATGCACTTCAATGTCCGTTTGCATCACTGTTTGCTTTGGCATCACTTTGCTCTTGCATTTCTTTTAACTTTTCCTTTACCATTTACATTTTCGTCACCATGTGCACCACTGTTGGCACTTCTGTTTGTGTTGCTGTTACTGTTACTCTCTGCTTCTTTACATATGTGATGGGGTGAGTGTTAGGGCCGATGACCCAATTGCGTACCGATGATGTCGGTTGGGGGTGGGCTGGGGGATCAAGAGGATTTTCAACCTAACACTGAATTTCCTCACTTTTGTCACTGTGAAATAACCTAACAGATGCAGTAAATGGAGTTTTTTGCCTCTATATATATATATCATGATATATATATATATATACTATGTATATATGTATATATATATATAAATGTATGATAGTCTACCATAGTTAGGGTTGAGTAGCACTTTTAAGGTTAAAGGGTCAAATTTTCACCTTAATAACTTTGCCACCCTTCAACAGATTTGCCTAAAAGTTGGTATGCACAATTGGGCATAGTAGATCTTGGGATCTACCAAATTTTGTATCAGTCAGATATACGGCTGCAGAGTCATTAAGCAACAACCAATTGTGCAATTATGCTTTTCTGTGATTTATTTGCTTTCGCCTACAGGTCGCAAGGTTTGCCCGATAGGTCCAAAAACTTCAGGGAACGTCCGGTGGGCATACCTGATGTGCCTTTTGAATATTTCATGAAAAAATGTTAATTGTTCAAAAGTTATTCAAAAAACAATTTCCCATTATAAGTCAATGGGAAAAGTTAACAAAATATTCATCACTTTTGCAAATGCACTTTTTAGTGTCACAAATGGCCCTAGTAGTGTCGCAAATCCACCATTTTTTTCAGTTGGTGATCAGAAAAATGCTTGGCAATTAAATTTGGGATCCTCTAGGGACACAATTATTTTTGTGTTCACCTAGTTGGACCCCAAGGATGCTAGCCATGTCTTTATTTTGGGGTAAAACACCCCAGAAATATGTTTTTTTCAAATTTCTGAAACAAGCAGTGTCACAAAGTAGTGTTACAGGCATGACACTTTTGCAAAATGTTGCAAAAATTGCTGCAAATTGTGACACTACTTTTTCAGACTTGGCCAAAATGACAGGAATTCTTTGCCACCCTGCTGTGAAAGAACTATTTGGTCTTTTGAGCTGAAATTTGGAGGGAAGGCGGCCAACATCTCACAGATGTGCAGTTTGGTGATGCGGTGAAAAAATATTGCACGGCTGCCAAGTTACAGTACTCTGAAGTTGACGTTTTTTCCCATATACTAACATGGTGGCGACCGCTGCACCTTTTGGGGCTATGTAACAACAAAAACCTAGCCAGGAAAGTCAAGATTTTTGTGAAATTTAAATTTTTTTTCTACGTTGTGTGGTTGCTGAGATATTAACAATTAAGTACTTCCAATGCTGGTTTTAATCTTCGATCCCCATTACAATGCATACATTCTTTATACACACTGTGTTTCTGTATGCAGCTGTTTAGCAAAAACAGGTGATGCGCTTCTGTTCTGTTACAGTTACTGTTTCCACTTTCATTTATGTCCCTGTTTGCGTTACCGTTCTCGTGTATGCCACCGTGTGCATTACCCTTTGCGTTGTCATTCACACTTGCATTTTCGTTACTGTTACCATTTGCATTTCCACTACTGTTTCTGTTTGCATTTTTGTTTGCATCACCACGCGCATTGCCATTTGCATTCACAGCAGCACTTTCATTTGCATTTCCATTTCTCTTTTATAATGCATCTTCCTTGCTGTTACTGTTACCATTTGCAATTGCAATTGCATTACTGTGCCCATGCGCATTATGGTTTGCGTTTCCATATGCACTTGCATTTCCTTTTGTGCTTCTGTTTCCTTTGCTGTTATTGTTGCTGTTACTGTTACCATTTGCGTTAACAATTGCGGTTCCTTGACTATGCAAATTATGGTTTGCATTTCCATACGCACCTCCTTTCCCATTTCCATTTCTGTTTTCTTTGGCATTATTCTTCATGTTAACTTTACCATTTGCATTTACTATTGTGGTACCGTGGCTGTGCGCATTACGGTTTGCATTTACATGTGCGCTTGCGTTCGCGTTTCAGTTTTTGTTCCCTTTCATTTTCTTTTTGCTGTGACACTTAACATTTCCATTTAAAATACTGCTGCTATCACTGTTCCTGTTACCAGTTGTGTTTTCTTATGAGCGTCAATGTCCATTTGCATCACTGTTTGCTTTGGCATTACTTTGCACTTGCATTTCTATTAACGTTTCCTTTACCATTTACGTTTCTGTTACCATGTGCACCACTGTCGGCACTTCTGTTTGTGTTGCTGTTTCTGTTACTATGTCACAACACATCATGTGGCTGGAGCGTGTGGCCCAAAGGGCCCCTTGCTCCCACCACTGAATTACTTTCACTATTTGTCATCAGCATTCTCAAAAAGAAGGGAAATTAGAGACAAAAAACTCCATTTAATGCATCAATTAGGGATGTTCCACAGTGACAAAAGTGAGGAAATTTGGTGTTAGGGTTGAAAACCCCCTTGGACCCCCCAGCCCACCCTCCCAACAGGCATTGGGGTGCACATTGGGGTCATCGGTCCTAACTCTCACCCCATTCTCCTATACCTCTGCTTCTTTCCACATGTGATAGGGTGAGAGTTAGGGCTGATGACCCCAATGCGCACCCTGATGCTGGTTGGGGTGGCTAGTGGGGGTCCAAGGGTTTTTCAACCCTAACACTGAATTTCCTCACTTTTGCCGTGGAACAACCCTAACTGATGCATTAAATGGATTTTTTTGCCTGTAAATATATATATATATATATATATATATATATATATATATATATATATATATGTATTATGGTATACGGTAGTGTTATCATAGTCAGGGTTGAGTAGCACTTTTAAGGTTAAATGGTCAGTTTGCACCTTAATAACTTTGTCACCCTTCAACAGATTTACCTGAAAGTTGGTATGGACAATTGGGTATAGTGGATCTTGGAATCTTCCAAGTTTTGTACCAGTTGGATGTACGGCTGTGGAGTTATTAAATGACAACCAATTGCACAATTACACTTTTTTGCGATTTCTTAGCTCTCACCTAGAGGTCACAGGGTTTGTGCGACCAGACTGAAAACTTCAAGGAACTTGCGGTCATGGTCCCTGATATGCTTTTTGAAGATTCATGAAAAAATATTGAACGGTTCAAAAGTTATTCAAAAAACAATTTCAAATTTTAAGTCAATGGGAAAAGTTAACAAAATATTCAACACTTTCGCAAATGCACTTTTTACTGTCGCAAATGGCCCTAGTAGTGTCACAAATCTGCCATTTTTTTCAGTTGGTGATCAGAAAAATTCTTGGCATTTAAATTTGGGACCCTCTAGGGACACAATTATTTGTGTGTTCATCTAGTCGGACCCTGAGGATGCTATCCATGTCTTTATTTTGGGGTAAAACACCCCAGATATATGTTTTTAAAATTTCTGGAACCAGTAGTGTCACAAAGTAGTGTCACAGGCATAACACTTTTGCAAAATGATGTGACAATTGCCTCAAATTGTGACACTACTTTTTCAGACTTGGCCAAAATGACAGGAATTCTTTGCCACCCTGCTGTGAAAGAACAGGTTGGTCTTTTGAGCTGAAATTTGGAGGGAAGGCAGACAACATCTCACAGATGTGCATTTTGGTGATTTTGGTATAAAAATATTGCACGGCTGCCAAGATACAGTACTCCAAAGTTGACGTTTTTCCCCATAAACTAACATGGTGGCATTCGCCATGTCTTTTGGGGCTCGTATCTCGAAAATGGTGCGAGATATGGAATTTTTATTGCATCTTGCATAGCCCTATGGGCTATGTACTAGTAAAAACCTAGCCAGAAAAATCAAGATTTTTGTGAAATTTAAATTTTTTATCTACGTCTTGCGGTTGCTGAGCTATTAGCAGTTAAGTATTTCCAATGCTCGTTTTAAGCTTCAATCCCCATTACAATGCATACATTCTTTCTACACACTGTTTCTGTATGCACCTGTTTGGCAAAAACAGGTGATGCGCTTCTGTTACTGTTACAGTTACTGTTTCCACTTGCGTTTATGTCCCTGTTTGCGTTACCGTTCCGTGTACGCCACCATGTGCGATTCCCTTTGTGTTGTCATTCACGCTTGCATTTTCGTTATTGTTACCATTTGTGTTTCCACTACCATTTCTGTTTGCATTTTTGTTTTCATCATCATGCACATTGCCATTTGTGTTTACGGCAGCACTTTCGATTGCGTTTCTGTTTCTCTTTTGTTTTGTGTGTTCTTGCTGTTACTGTTACCATTTGCATTTGCAATGGCATTACTGTGCCCGTGCACATTATGGTTTGTATTTCCATATGTACTTGAGTTTCTTTTTGTGCTTCTGTTTCCTTTGCTGTTATTGTTGCTGTTACCATTACCATTTGCTTTTACAATTGCTGTACTGTGCCCGTGCACATTTCGGTCTGCATTTTCGTATGCACTTCTGCTCCCGTTTCTGTTTCTCTTTCCTTTGGTGTTATTCTTCATGTTAACTTTGCCATTTTGATTTACAATTGCGGTACCGTGCCTGTGCACGTTACGGTTTTACATTTACGTGTGCACTTGCATTTGCGTTTCCGTTTCTCTTCCCTTTCGCATTCCTTCTGCTATGACACTTAACATTTCCATTTAAAATACCACTGCCATCACTGTTCGTGTTACCAATTGCATTTTCGTATGTACTTCAATGTTCGTTTGCATCACTGTTCGCTTCAGCGTCACTTTGTGCTTGCATTTCTTTTAATGTTTCCTTTACCATTTACATTTTCCTTACCATGTGCACCACTGTTCGTGATTCTGTTTGAATTGCTGTTCCTGTTCCTATGTCATAAGACATCATGTGATGGGATTGTGGGCCCAAAGGGCCCCGCGCTCCTGCTGCCGCATTACATTCACTATTTTTCTTCATCATTCTCAAAAAGAAGGGAAATTAGAGCCAGAAAAGTCTGTTTAATGCATTAATTAGGATTGTTTTACAGCAACAAAAGTGAGAAAATTCAGTGTTAGGGTTGAAAGCCCCCCTTGGACCCCCCAGCCCACCCTGAACTGGCATCAGGGTGCAAATTGAGTCATTGTTCCTAACTCTCACCCCATTCTCCTATACCTCTGCTTATTCACACATGTGATGGGGTGAGATTTGGGCCGATGACCAATGTACACCCAATGCCAGTTGAAATGAGCTGAGAATCAGAAACTTTCAACTTCTGTACTTTTCTTGCTGTCGAACAACCTAACTGATGCATTAAACAAGTTTTGCCTTTAATATATATATATATATATATATGGAAAAATCTCCATTTAATGCATCAGTTAGGGTTGTTCAACAGTGACAAAAGTGAGGAAATTTGATGCTATGGTAGAAATCCCCCTTACACCTCTCCAGCCCACCCCCCAACTGGCATCTGGGTGCACATTGGGGTCTTCGGACCTAACTTTCACCCCATCACATGTGGAAAGAAGCTGAGGAATAGGAGAATGGAGTGAGGATTAGGACCAATGATCCCAAAGCGCACCCAGATGCTGGTTGGGGTGGGCTGGTGGGGTGCTGGGTGGTTTACCTAACATCCAAATTTCCTCACTTTGTACTATGAACTAACCTAACTGATGCGATAAATGGAGTTTTTTGACTCTAATTTTCCTTCTTTTTGAGCATGATAACGAGAGATAGTGAACGTAATGCAGTGGAGAGCCACGTAATGTCTTGTCATATAGTGACACGGTGCCCGCAAACGCAAATGGTAATGCGCATGGTGATGCAAAGTGAAACAGAAAGAGAAAGAGTACTGTAGACACAAATGGTAAAAATAACACATTTGCAAGCACAAATGAAAATGCAAAGGGTAGCACACATGGTGGCATAGACGGGAACGGTAGGTGAAAAGGGTACAGAACCACAAGTGGAAGCTGTAAGGGTAACAGTAATGTAAGTGCACAGGCTGGTTTTCCCCAAAAGTTGCATAGAGAAAGACAGTGAGTACAAAGAATGTATGCATAATAATGGGTCTCGGAGCAGAAAATGAGGAGTTGGAATACTAAATTGCTTATATCTCAGGAACTGTATGACATAGAAAAAAATTTAAAAGTCGTATGATTTATGACTTTCCTGGCTAGTTTTGTACTTAGGGGGCTAAGCATTTTTCTGACAAAAAGTCTGTATCTTGCACCATTTCCGAGATACGGGCCATGAAAGGTGCGGAGAAAGCATCAACTTCAGAGTACCGTAACTTTGCATCCATGCAATATTTTGTCACCAAACCACTAAAATGCACATCTGTGAGATGTTTGTCGCTTTCCCTCTAAATTTCAGCCCAAAAGACCAAACCGTTCATTTGCAGCAGGGTGGCAAAGAATTCCTGTTATTTTGGGCATAGTGTCGCAAAGTAGTGTCGTGATTTGTGAAAGCTTTTGCATAAATTTGCAACACTTTCATGAGTGCGACACTACTTTGCGACACTACTTTTTCCAGAAATTGGAAAAACATATTTCTATGGTGTTTAACCTCAAAATAAAGACATGCCTAGCATCCTCAGGGTCCTACTAGGTAAACACAAAAATAATTGTGTTGCTAGAGGGTCCCAAATTTAAATGCCAAGCATTTTTCTGATGACGAACTGAAAACAAAATTGCAGATTGCGACACTACTAGGGCCATTTGCCACACTAAAAAGTGCATTTGCGACACTGTTGAACTTTTTGTTAACTTTTCCCTTTGACTTATAATGGGAAATTGTTTTTTGAATAACTTTTGAACCATTTAATATTTTTTCATGAAATCTTCAAAAGGCACATTGGGGACCCTGGCCGCATGTTTTCTGAAGTTTTTGGACCAGTCGTCCAAACTGTGCGACCTGCAGGGATGAGCAAAGAATTCAAAAAAGCATAAATGCACACTCAGATCATGCTTAATAACTCTGCAGCCATATATCCAAACAGTATAAAAGTTGGCAGATCCCAAGATGTATGGCTCTTGATTGTGTATTCCAAATTTCAGGCAAATCTGTTGAACAGTTGCAAAGTTATTAAGGTGCAAATTTGGTTTAACATAAAATGGCTCCTCAATACCTTAATCTAGCACTACTCTATAATATAATATATATATATATATATGTATATATATATATATATATATATATATATATAAATATATATATATATATATATATATATATATATATATATATATATATATATATGTCTGTGTGTTGTTAATATATAGAGACACAGAAGTGCCACTATAGTTAGGGCTGAGGGCTATTTACATGTTAAACTCTAAATTTTGCACCTTAATAACTTTACAACTGTTTGACGGATTTGCCTGAAATTTGGCATACTCAATCAAGATCTATATGCCTTAGGATCTGCCAAGTGTCATACTGGTCGCATATATGGCTACGGAGTTATTAAGCGTGATCTGATTGCACGTTTACGCTTTTCTGGAATTTTACGGTCAGGCGTACAGATTGCACAGTTTGCGCGACCGGTCCGAAATTTTCAGGGAATGTGCAGCTGGGGTCCCCAATGTGCCTTTTGAAGATTTCGTGAAAAAAATATTAAAAGGTTCAAAAGTTATTCAAAAAACAAGTTCCCATTATAAGTCAATGGGAAAAGTTAACAAAAAGTTCGACAGTGTCATAATGCAGTTTTTACTTTCACAAATGGCCCTTTTACTTGTCACAAATCTGCCATTTTGTTTTCAGTTGGTGATCAGAAAAATGCTTGGCATTTAAATTTATTTTTGCATTCACCTAGTTGGACCCTGAGGACGCTAGCCATGTCTTTATTTTGGGGTAAAACACCCCAGAAATATGTTTTCAAAATTTCTGGAAAAGTACTTTCACAAAGTACTGTTGCACTTGCGACACTGTTGAATGAATTTCCGAAAGCTTTCACAAACTTCGACAGTACTTTTCTAGGCTGTGGGAAAATGACAGCAATTCTTTGGCACCCTGCTGCAAAAGAACGGTTTGGTATTTTGGCCTGAAATTTGGAGGGGAACACTGCCGACATCTCACAGATGTGCCTTTCAGTGTTTCTTTAAAAAATTTTACATGGCTGCAAAGTTACAGCACTCCAAAGTTGACACTTTTTCCCATAGGATAACATTACGGCATCCGACGCATTACAGAAATCCTTTGGCGTCCTGCTGCAAAATAACGGTTTGGTCTTTTGGGCTGAAATTTGGAAGGAACACAGCCAACATCACACAGATGTGCATTTGTGTGGCTTGGTGAAAAAATATTACAGGGAGCCAAAGTTCTGGCACTCCGAACTTCTCTTTTTTTCCCATAGGATAACATTACGGCATTCACCGCACTTTTCAGGGCCCGTATCTCAGAAACGGTATGAGATACAGACTTTTTGTCAGAAAAATGCTTAGCCTCCTATTGTGGGCTAAGTATAAAACTAGCCAGGAAAGTCATAGATCATATGACTTTTAAATTTTTTTTCTACGCCGTGTACGGTTCCTGAGATATAAGCAATTTAGTATACCAACTCCTCATTTTCTGCTCCGAGAACCATTATTATGCATACATTCTTTGTACTCACTGTCTTTCTTTATGCAGCTTTTGGGGAAAAACAGCCTGTGCACTTACATTACTATTACTGTTACCATTTTTGCTTGCGGTTCCGTTCACGTTTCACTTACCATTCACATCCATGCCACCATGTGCGTTACCCTTTGCATTTTCATTTGTGCTTGCTTTTGCATTGTTTTTAACATTTCTGTCTACACTACTGTTTCTCTTTCTGTTTCGCTTTGCATCACCATGCGCATTACTAGTTCCATTTGCGGGCACATTTTTACTATGTGACAAGACATCATGTGGTGGATTACATTCACTATTTCTCATTATCATTCTCAAAAAGAAGGGAAATTATAGGTAAAAAAACTCTGTTTAATGCATTAGTTATGATGGTTCCACACCACAAAAAGCGATGACATTCGGTGTTAGGGTTGAAAGCCCCCCTTGGCCCCCCTGCCCACACCCCCAACCGGCATCAGGGTGCACATTACGGTTGTCGGTCCTAACTCTGACCCCATTCTCCTACATCTCTGCTTCTTTACACATGTGATCAGGTGAGAGTTGTGGCCGACAGCCATGCTGCTGGTTGGGGGTAAGGCTGAGAGGGCTTTCAACCTAACACCAATTTGCTCACTTTTGTTGGTGTGGAACAACTAATAATGCATTAAATGGAGTTTATTTTACCTCTAATATATATATATATATATATATATATATAATCACACATGCCCCCACAATGCAAAGCATCATGGGCTGCATATGCAAATCACCACCGAATGTTATGCTGGTCCAACTTTAAGCAGAATTGCATGGTGCCGAAAGGCCTCTCACACAGTTTGCAAAGGGTGCTAACAGAAGACATAGACACGTGTTAGGGGTAGCTTAGGGGTAGCTGGTCCATTTCACTGGGGTGTCAAACAGACGAGGCATACTGATGAGTCCTGGTAGGACGAAACACGTGTCTATGTCTTCTGTTAGCACCCTTTGCAAACTGTGTGAGAGGCCTTTCGGCACCATGCAACTCTGCTTAAAGTTGGACCAGCATAACATTCGGTGGTGATTTGCATATGCAGCCCATGATGCTTTGCATTGTGGGGGCATGTGTGATTTTGTATTTTCTTGAAACTTGGCTTCCCAGCCAAATGCCCTTTGGGGTAACCCTTGCCTCAGTGTTTACGCACAGAGGTTCTTTGTCTATATATATATATATATATATATATATATATATATATATTATTATGCCATACCTGTGAGGATAAAAAGAGGCACATATTTTTAATTTTCTCAGGGTGGTCAGACCTACAGTGAGGATATCACATTTATTCTCAATGTAGGTACATTTATTCACACAGTAGGTAGAGAGTGGCTCATTCTGAACTCATTTGCATATTTAGCTGCAGTAGCAGTAGTAACTGTGTTCAAATGTGAATAACTTTAAAACAGAAAATGATACCATGGTACTGTGAGCACGAAAGTTGTTCAGCACAAAAATATCTACAAAATGTGTGGTGTTTCATTTATGGGTAACTTATTTTTTCATATAATTAGCTGAATAACAAAAAGAACAAATTTTTTTCACTTTTTCTGACAAACAAATGTGAACAACTTTAAATGAGAATAGCATGGTACTGTGAGCATGAAATGTGTTCAGCACAAAAATATCTACAAAATGAGTGGTGTTTTATTATGCCTAACTTTTATTTTTTTATATAATAAACAAAAAAACAGCAGAAAATGCTATTTTGATTTACTTTTTCGACAAACAAATCCGAATAACTTTAAAATGAAAAATGATAGCATGATACTACAAGCATTTTTTATAATTAGCAAAGAAACTGCAGAAAATTAAATTTTTTTCACTTTTTGCAACAAACAAATGCATATAACTTTAAAATAAAAAATAGTAGCATGGTACTTTGTGAAAAAAATTGATCAGGACAAAAATACCTACAAAATGAGTGGTGTTTCATTTATAGATTTCTTTTAGATTTTTTATAATGGGCAAAAAATGGCAAGCATTTACTTTTTTTTTCACTTTTTTGGAGGTATGGCATAAATGGAATACGCAACCCCCCTACTGGAAATATTGTCGATATCTTTTATTCTTGTGCCAGTTGACCCGATAACAGCACTCGTGGCTTCACCACGAATTATGTTATCTGGTCAATTGGCATTCGAACAAAAAATATTGACAATATTTCCAAGGGTTGTGAATCCTATATATATATATATATACACACACACACACACACACACACACACAAATTAATTAATTAATTAATTAATTGTCACTCCAGCTAGCACAGATTTTCATTCACATAAACTAGGTCAGCAAATAATACAATTACTAGTCTTTGCTGATGATTTAGTTATTAACTTGCTATCAAGATTAGGCCTCCAGAGAAGCCTGACTAAACTAAATACTATATATAATCAACTAACTCTGACTCCTAATCCACAGAAAACTAAGGTAATGATATTTGGATCACAGAAAAACTATAAAAGGCTGTTTCTTGCTGCATCCTCTCTTGATTTCATTAAAGACTTTATATTTCTCGGTGTAACATGCTCCTTAAATTTGCTCTGGAATAAACACACTTAATTGATTGCTGAAAACATGAATAAAATTGTGTTGGGTGTGAAATGATTTACTGCTAGAGTTGGTGGTTATACTATTGCCCCAATGATTAAATCCATAAATACTAACATTATCCCTCAAGGACTCTATGTTGCTGAAACATGGCGGACTGCTGATATAAAAATACTAGACACTGTTGTCAATAAAACATATAAACAGGCAATGGAACCCCTGTTAGATACCCTGAATGCCTTAGTTGGATCACAGGAGGGTCAAGTCCCACTAAAAGAATAGATTCATATCCGTATGATAATATTCTGGTAAAAATTCCATTGGTCCTCTGGACATCAACTTTTAGCTATTGCATTAAAAGAAAAAAAAACTTTGGACAAAAAAGAAAATATTTAATTGGCGTACCTGAATAGAAGATCTGTTGGAATATTATAATTTAACCTATTTAGATGAATAGCTGAAAATTGGCATCAGTATCATCCCAGCTTATCTTAAAGTTATATAGTATACAGTTATTAAGAGAACTAAGGAGACTGATTTACAATTAGCCAGGAACTTAAAGATTTCTACCTAGCTTTTCAGTAATACTTAGGAACATAGTTTAAAGTTTTATTTAACTCACCTTCAGTATCCCAAACATGGAAAGATTATTACACAATTTAGATTTGAATCTTTCCCAAGCAATATTTTGACAGCAAGATTTTCTGGCAATCCCTCAATTATGGACAACTGTCAGTGCAATGTAAAGGAACTGGAAAATCTATGTCACGTAATCTTCAAATGTTCATGGTATACAGATATCAGAGCAAGATTTCTTGGAGAAATCATTGGTTCTTTAGAAATGCCCACTCAATATATCTTGGTCTTACTATTCAACTCAGAAGATGTGCATATTTTAGAGAAATTATCCACATACTTATTAAAAGTGATACAGGGTAGGACGAAAATGTTTGCTTCTTGGTCTTTGAATGAGAATTAACTCAATAAGTTGATTTACTTGTGACTATCTTATATTGACCCAATTAAGAAATGTGTAGTGGGTCACATTTTTAATGTTTTATAATCACTGTATTATTGTGGAACTTTGTATGTAATATCTGTTGTTTTGTTTATATTGTAATGGCATTTCTGCTAACAATACACTTATTTATCTAACCATCTATTAAATACAGTCTATGTCTACAAAGTCAACTGGAGATGTCATGCTTAAGAACAGTTACAAGTAAAGTTACAGTACAACATACAGTAGTTAATCACTAACCTTCCAATAAAAGGCAGTACATTTTTAGTGGATTCAAAACTAATTCAAAAGATATATTTAACAACCTGTGTCCATAGTAGGAAACAGAGCATTCAGAAGTCTTAATCTGTCTCATATTTTCTTGACACTGCCTAAATGAAGTCATACACAGGGATTCCTGGTGGCCTGAAAGTTTCAACTTGCTAATCAAATCTTTCAGAATACCAGTGATTAACATTTTTTGTGTAAAATCTTTAACATTTACATAAATCCTTTGCAAGGATGATAAGACACCCATGCTTATATATAAATCACAATGATGAGTATAGTTGGGCATCCTAGTAGCAAATCAACAAATGTTGTTAAAGATAACTACATTTATTTTTTATCTAGCTTTTGTTAACTGGGTAAGTGCACTAGCCATAAAATGACTATTTTCAGGCATGACCCGAGAGAGTAAAGACATGCAGAAACTTAACAGGATAACAAATTATAAGTGTGTTACATACAATGAGTTAAAGAGGATACAGTATATCAGAACATACAAAATAAAGCACTGTTAAAGTGGATACAATATATCAGAGACATACAGAGTAGACCATTCATAAGTTCATAGGTTCCTACCTATGCAATGAATAGAGAGGACCTTGGACAATAAATTATCAGGTGACATATCATATGAACAGAACAAGGTACATAAAAACAAAAACAGGTAATACAAAAGGAAGAAATAACCATTGAGAGCAGGGGGTGTCATTAAGGAAAAGGATGGTAAGTGAGGAAAAGTGGAGCAAGCCATGAAATTAGACTATATGAGTGTATGTATGTGTAAGGGAGATGCCTGCAGTGCAAGATTGTATATGGGCAGGGAAAGGGAGCCGGGACAGGCTGAGGTAATAAGAGGGTTATATAGAGGTGAGGAAATATTATTGTATGGCCAGAGACATCAGTCCTTAGGTAAGGTGAAAGCAGGAACAGGTATCAGCAATCAGCAGATTTGAGTGCAGTTTTCTCTTAAAGCATGTGTGGGAGCTAGAAAGTCTAATTACATACTCATCACACTGTCAGGTTTAAATTATATAACACATTTATTTTTAATTACTTGTTTTTGATACCAGGTAAGATACATTAGGAATACATATACTTATCTTCAAGCATGATTGGGGAGTGATTAACATGGCTTTGTTGGGACGTGGGTCTCCATTCTCTCTCTCAAATCAATGAGCCACAATCTCTCAGGCAAAAATAACAGAAATATGTGAAGCTGCTCTGAAGGGAAAAACATGTCATTACTTGAAAGTAATGTTACTGGACCAGGATTTTCAGTAGAGATGTTGTGAACTAAAACTTCACTGGCAAAGATGTGAAAAAGTGTCAGACTTCTCCCTTAACAAAGGATGATCAAATTGCTGGAAACTCACTTAAACTTCATGAAGTGTTTTGAAAAGTCCATCACCAGGGCAGATTTATATTGATTTATACACAGGTCTCATTTCTAACAGAGTAGATCCTGTGGTTACATAGACCTTAAAAACAGTAACAAAAAAAACCCTAAAACAATTACCCTTTTACCCACCATTACACCACTGTATTCTCGCCCTTCTTGCCCCCTTGGCCATGGCAAACAAAATACCTCACCTCCCCTTGACTCACTTAACAACCCAACAAGTACTCTCCTTCCCTATTGTTCAAATAAAGAACAAAAATACCCCCTTCCCTCGACTCACATAGCATCACTGCACCTTCCTCCCTCTAAGGTGTGTCACTGCTGACTTAAAAAAAACTCTGGCCAGAGCCAATAGGACTGCAGTTGAGGAATTTTGGGAAAAATATTGAAAATTACCAAAGTTATGAGGCTGCGTTAGCAAAATGAAATGTAGGCTCATAACGTTGTTGTTTGTTTAATAGTTTTACACCAGATTTTCAACAAAGCCTTCGTATAACTCCAACTCATGAACAAGGCAGAGAAAATGTTCAACTCCTGCCTAAAAGGTGATTTCATGCTTTTCAAATCACCTTTCGGGTTGTATAAAAAAAAAGTTGGCCAGGATTTGAAAAATGACAGCTGTCACATTCATGAGGTGCTGTAAAGCTATGGCTATATTTTAAATATAGGGTAAAGATATTGAAAATTACCAAAGGTACGAGCATGCGCTTGCAAAATTCAATATAGGCTCACAACTTTGTTGTTTTTTTAACATTTTTACACCACATTTTCAACAAAAGCCTTCTTATGAGCCCCCTCCTCATAAAAAAGGGCAGAGAAAATGTTCAGCTCCTGACAGAAAGGTGATTTCACGCAAAGACCACAAAATCACCTTTCCGGACAGATTTGCCTAAAATTATTTATTTATTTATTTTTTTTATTGAACCAGGAGAGACACACTAAGCTGAAAGCTTGTTTACAGGTGTGACCTGGGAGCACGAGGAAGTTAACTGACTTGCTCAGGGTCATGCAGTATGCAAGTGGGGCTGTGGGATTCAAACCCAGGTCTCCAGGTTTGAACTCAGAGCCTTAAACCACTGCGCTATATTGCCTGCTATATGAGTGAAACTGTTCATGAGGTGGGATCCCAAAAAAGGCATGTTGAAAATTTGCATCAAAAACATGCAAAAATACCCAAGTTATGCCACTAAGTTCAAAACACTATTGAAATACATTGAACTACATACCTGTGTCTTCAGTTTACAGTCTGGCTTTGAAGAGGGAAGATATGTCTGCAGTCTAGAAAGGATTATGATGTTGCACCCCAATGGGTAAGTAAGGGCTTTGGGGGGTGTGGGGTGGTGGGTGCTGAGTTGGAAGGTTGGGTGGGAGGGCAGTTACAGCAGCAAAAAAACACTGATGGATGTTTTTCTTTTTAACAGGGTTAAAAAAAAGAAAAAGAAATGAGGGGTCCCAATTATGATAATGGAGGATAATAAGGGATTGGGCAAACCCAGTGTCACTGTTATGTTTGGGGGGGTGGGTGTTGAGAGGAGGTTTTGGTGGGTGGGAAAAAGGAGATATATTTCCCCAAAAAGAAAGAAAAATTGCGCATGCATGGTAGTGTGGGGCACTGAAAACCATTGAGGATTACTCATCGTGACACTGTGGGATTGGGCAGCCCCTGTGTTACTGTTAAGCTTTGGGGGGGTGGGGGTGCTGAGAAGGAGAATTGAGTGGGGGGTATGTATATTTTTTTAAAAAACAAAATTGGTGGTCATGGCTCAACACAGCACAGTCTGCCATGACCCAGATGGCCCCCGCTTTGCACTGTGGATGTGCTTGTAGTCACGCATACGCAGAGCAGTTTGGTGGCCATCTTGGACATGGTGGAGTGTGCTTTGTTCTGCCATGAGTGACAGCACACAACAAGTTGGGCAGTGCTACTTCCAAAAGAGACAACAAGAAGAGTGCTCCACAGATGCTGAGGCAACTGTGGTTCAACTCCAACATGTTGTTCGGTCAGAAGGAATGCACTAAGTCCTTTTCCCATTGCAGGAGGTTTGCAGAGCTACATACAGCAGCCCTAAAAATGAGTTTAGAGAACAGACAATGACTGGTGCTGCACTCCCATCACCACAGCCAGCTGACATCTAAGTAATGTAACTAGATAAATTGCTATAACCATATACAAGATCTGAAACTGTATCTGTAAAGAAATTGCATGATTTCTCACTGAGCTAAAAGAAAATGCAATATATTAAAACGTTTTAGTATATCAATATTGCACATTGCGTAATTTCAGTGAGATGTCACAAATTAGCATTTAATTATGTATTAGTTAATTATTTAATTAATATATTTATTTAAAAGTTTAACCAGGAAGGCATACTGAGCAGAGCTGGTTGTTTCCAAATGAGTCCTGGTGGGAGAATGGAAGGGGATAAACAGCACAAAACAATAACAGTTTGCAACAATAATATAGAATAGCTAAAGCTCTACACAGAAACATAGAAACAAAGACATTGATGGCAGATAAGGACCACTTGGCCCACCCAGTTTTCCCAATTCCCTAAATTTTGGATAAGCTGCAGATCATAGCTAATCAATAGCCTACTTCCTCCTACCCCCAGTAGAATTGCCTTATGTATGTCCCATGCATTCTTGAATTCCCCCACTGTTTTTGATCCCACTACCTCTTCTGAAAGGCCATTACATGCATCCACCACCCTCTCTGTGAAAAAAATACTTCCTTAGGTTGCCCCTTAGCTGTCCCCCTCTATCTTCAGGTTGTGCCCCCTTGTTCTTCTACATCTCTTTTTCTGAAAGTTGCTACCCTCTTGGACTTTGTTGATTCCTTTGAGGTACTTGAATGTTTCTCTCATGTCTCTCCTTTCTCTCCTTTCCTCAAGGGTATACATATTAAGCTTCTTTAGTCTCTCTTCATATGGCTTCTGGTGTAAACCCTGCATCATTTTAGTTGCCCTCCTCTGAACTGCCTCCATCCTGTCTATATCCTTGCAGAGATGGGGTCTCCAGAACTGCATGCAATACTCCAGATAAGGTCTCACCAACTGTCTCTACAGAAGGATAACAACTTCCTGTTTTTTACTGGTGATGCCTCTCTTTATGCATCCCTGTATTCCGACAACCCTCCTTAATGCCTTCTCACATTGCTTGCTTACCTTTAGGTCATGTGATACGACTACTCCCAGGTCCCGTTCCATTTTTGTTGTTGTTAGTACCCCCCCATTGTGTACTCTTCCCTGGGTTTTTTTTGTTCATAGGTGCATTACTTTGCACTTCTTTTCATTGTATCTAAGCCACCATACTTTTGACCCATTTCTTCAACCTTCCCAAATCCCTTCTCATCCTTTTCACCACCTCTTGTGTATCAACCCTGTTGCAGATCTTTGTGTCATCTGCAACAAGGCATACTTTTCCTTCCAGCCCCTCCACAATGTCACCTATAAAGACATTAAAGAGGACCAGTCCCAATACTGAACCCTGAGGTACCCCACTAGTAACCCCCTTTTCCTCAGAGTGAACTCTGTTTACTATTACCTTCTGAGTCCTGTTTTCCAGACAATGTTTTACCCAGGTTACCACCCTGGGACTCACTCCCAGGCCGGTTAACTTGTTTAATTATCTTTTGTGTGGGACTGTGTCAAATGCCTTGCTAAAGTCTAGGTAGGTCACATCCATAGCCCCTCCCTGGTCTACTACTTTGGTCACCTAGTCAAAAAAATCTATTAGATTCATCTGACATGACCTTCTCACTGTGAATCCATGCTGCCTTGGGCCCTGTGCCTGGCTGAACTCAAGGTACTGAACAATTCTTTCTTTCAGAAGTGATTCCATAATTTTCCCTACCACTGAGGTCAAACTAACAGGTCTGTAGTTTCCTGCCTCTGCCATGCTCCCACTTTTGAGGAGGGGAATAAGATCTGCCTTCCTCCAGTCCTCTGGTACCACTCTATCCTCCCATTATTTGTTATAAAGGGTAGTCAATGGTGTTACTAGTTCGCTCCTTAGTTCTTTTAGAATTCTGGGATGAATCCCATCAGGCCCCATTGCTTTATCCACCTTCAGTTTTAGGAGTTCTTTCAGGACCTTTTCTTCTGTGAATGGACAGGTATCAACCCCCCTATTCAGAGTGCTTCTATTGTTTGGTTTAGGTACCTCCCCCCCTTCTTTTGTGAATATTGAGCAAAAGTATTCATTCAGGATCTCTGCCTTTTTTTCTGTCACCCTCTGCCCACCTCCATTCCTCTTTATTAAGCCTCATTATCCCTCCTTTGGTCTTTTCTTGCTCCATAATGTACCTATGAAAGGTTTTATCTCTCTTCTTCACCGAGATGGCTATCTTTTCATCTGTTTCGGCCTTTGCTATTCTGACTGCCTTCGCTGTGTCCTTCTACTTTAACTGATACAGTACCCTGTCCTGCTCCCTCTGTAATTCCTTACTCTTCCTGAAAGCTATCTTTTTCTACCCAACCTTCCCCACCACCTCTTTTGAGAACCATAGTGTTTTTTTTCCTTCATTTTGTTTTATTTGTTTAACACAAACTCTTGCTGCCTCTGTTATGGTAGTTTTGATTTTCCACATTGTTCCCACACCACTCTTCCCTGCTCATTTACCAGTGCATTCCTTATGCATGCTTCCATTTTGACAAAGTCAGCCCTCCTAAAGTCCAGTACCCTCACTTTTGTATGGCTTGACTCTACGGTTGTGTTTATCGTTAACCACACTGTTTGGTGGTCGCTTGTTCCCAGATGGCTACCCACTTCTAAATCTGAGATCCTGTAGCACAATGCTGGTGCAGTAGAGCATATTACAGTTGTCGAGTACAGTAAGCATAATGAATAGAATAAAGCATGGTTCTTTGTGTGTAACGAGAATTTACACACACCCGAGGGGTTTGAAGCTACATTAACCCCGAGAGTGAAGCTTGAGGGGTTTATGCATAGCATCAAACCCAGAGGGTGTGTGTAAATTTGAGTTTACATCTGAACCCATATTTTAATTTATATAATTTTGGGGTTTCTCTCTTTTTGCCTCAGCAATTATATAAATTAAAAAAGGCTGCTGTGCCGACGCAGTCTGATTACCTCAGCGCGTGAGGTCAGCTTTCACTTTTATTTCAGTTTTTTTTTCAAATAGTGTCAGGGTGCTTGATCCAGTAGCCATGTGAAACATTTCAGTTAATTTTAAAGTTACTTACTGCCAAGTGTCCGTGGCAGTTTATCTTCATGGTGTTTTTGCAGTAGGGGAAGAGTTTCCTGTTTGGGAAGGAGAGAGTGATCGAGGAGTTCGAGCATGAACAGAGTGGGAAACACTGTGCATGTGTTTGCCATTATAAACGCTCCTTTATAAAGGCAAATTATACCATGGCTTCCCTATGGAAAAAGGGAAGCCTATTAATTATAGTTACAATTACATACAGCAGTAAAGTAGCAATATCCATGGGATAAAAAGGATGCAGTATATGACCTGTAGCGGGTGGCCGCCCAGGTTACAGAAGTCAGCAACTACTGTCAAGCTGGTAGTACTGGATGTAATACTGAGAACTTGCAGTGCAAGATATAGCAGGCTTGGAGTGGAGGGAGTAGACATACTGTATAGTAGGTAGAGCTGAAAGGTATGCAGAGCATTTAAGATATCTAGCTGGAGAGGGAATTACTGTTTGAACTTAGAGGTACTGTAAACTGAGTTAAGGCAAGCAATAGTAGGTAGAATAAGGCAGACCCACCTTAAGGTTTTAGAGAATTAAGAAGGGGAGAAGGACTTCTTTAAGTACATCAGGGAGAAAAGGAGCTATGAAGACCACATAGTAAGGATTAGGAAGGAGGGGAGTTGGGTGGAATCAGGGTACGATAAGGCAGAAGCACTAAATGAGTACTTCTGCTCAGTATTTACTAAAGAGAAGAGGGGGGTGACACCCAAGGTGGGAGAAATGGCAGAAGCAGGGGGGAAGTGGTGACAGATGGGGAAATCATGGAGGGCAGAGTTTGAGAGGGTTTGAAGATACTGAGGGTGGACAAGGCATCAGGCCCAGATGGCATCCACCCCAGGGTACTGAAGGAGCTGGCAGAGGTCCTTGCAGGACCTTTGACAGACCTATTTAATGCCTCATTACATTCTGGGTGTGTACCTCAGGACTGGAGGATGGCTCATGTGGTGCCACTCCACAGAGTGGCCCCAAGGATGAACAGGAAACTCACAGACCAGTGAGCCTCACATCCATTGTGGGTAGCTAATGGAGACTATCCTGAAGGAGAGGCTGGTGGCCCTCCTAGAGGCCAAAGGACTACAGGACAGCAGACAGCATGGCTTCATACATGGCAGATCCTGCCAAACCAACCTGGTCGAGTTCTATGACTGGGTAACTAGGCAACTGGACAGGGGCCATGCAGTGGATGTCTGTATCTGGACTTCAGTAAGGCATTCAACTCGGTTGCCACATGGAAGGCTGGGAAGGAAGTTAGTAGGCACAGGGCGGGTGCAAAGCTGGTGAGATGGGTAGGAAACTGGCTGCAGGGAAGGCAACAAAGGGTGGTGATGGGTGGGGAGCTCTCACACCCAAGGGCAGTGATGAGTGGTGTCCCACAGGGCTCGGTGTTGGGACCAGTGTTGTTTGGGATATTCATTGCAGACATATCATGGGACATCAAGAGCAAGATCAGTCTGTTTGCTGATGATACCAAGGTTAGCACAGTGGTGGATGGCAGGGGTTGCAGGATGATCTGGCAAAGCTTGAAACCTGGTCAGCCACCTGGCAACTGGGCTTTAATGCCAAAAAGTGCAAGGTGCTGCATTTTGGGATGAAGAACCCAAGGAGGAGTTACCAGCTAGGGAGAGTGCAGCTAGCCCAGACAGAGGAGGAGAAAGATCTGGATGTGCTCATTACAGGGTCAATGAACAACTCAGCACAGTGTAGGAAGGCAGCTGCAAAGGCCAACAAAATGCTGGGTTGTATTGCAAGGGGTATATCCTCGAGGAAGGAGGAGGTGATTCTGCCACTGTATAGGTCATTAGTTGACCACACCTGGAGTACTGCGTGCAGTACTGGTGTCCGTATCTGAAGAGGGACATTAAGTTACTGGAGGGGGTGTAGCACAGGGTGACAAGATGATCAAGGGGCTGGGGGACTTATCATGCGAGAGGAGGTTGAAGGAGTTGAACATGTACTCACTGGAGGAGAGGAGAGACAGGGGTGACATGATTGAAACCTTTAAATAGATGAAAGGAATAAACAAGATGGGTACAGAGGGGCTGTTCAAAGTAAGGGAGGGGAGGGACACCAGGGGCCATGATATGAGACTGGAGCGAGGAAGGTTCAAGAGGGAGATGAGGAGACACTTTTTTACAGAGAGGGTGGTGGCTGGGTGGAATGCGTTACCTGCAGAAGTGGTATGCAGTAGAACAGTGGACTGCTTCAAACGAAGATGGGACAGGACAAGGGGTAGGTTAATGAAGGGAGGGGCAGCTGCAGAATAAGGGGTGCTAGCTGCACATTCGAGCAGACTTGATAGACCTCTAGGCCTTTATCTGCTGGCAAATTTCGTATGTTCATAAGGTGGGAATTTGATTTGTCCCAGAGTGTAGCTGAGGTAAGGATGAAGAATTGTAAAACGTATGTATGATGGGTGAAGGTACCTGAGTGAGGTGGGGGACATTATGGGCAGGTACAGACTGGGGAGATGTAAACTTGCAGTTGGGAGGAAAGGGATACAGGTGTGAGAGTGGCTCAGATGGTAGCAGGGAGGGGATTCCACAGTTTAGGGCAGCGGTACAAGAAGGTGGATTGACCAGCTGTGGAGGACCTTTGGGGGAGAGCCAAGGTATTATTTTGGTATACCAAATAGTATATTATCACAGCAAGCTGGTTAGTTGCATTAGATACTATAGATGGCCACCAGCTGTGGGACTGCCCTGATTAGTATCTCTTCTGTAAACTATTTTTTGAGTCACTGGTGGTGTATCCTGGGGGAAGGGGGTTGGTTACTGAGATGATGAGTGAGATGGGGCAGAAGATATTTATGCTGCATTGATACATAGACAATGACAGCAGAAAAAGGCTTTTTGCCTATCCAGTCTGCCCATTCTATCAGTTCTGCCTTGCCCTAGTGGTAATCCATCTCTTCGTTACTGTCTCCCATTTTCTATTTGCACCCACAAGTCTATTCCATCCCAGCTTGAAGATGCTGACACAGGCACAAGGAAACCATAGGGGTAAGGTGAGGGGAAGAGATTGCATCATAGATCAAGTAAGGTCTTCAGAAAAAAAATGAAGTTCATTAAAAATGGGCACACTGGGTGGGCCCAACAACCCGTATCTGCCATCACATTCTATCTTTCTATCTTTCCATGCTAACTGATTTGGCCTGTAGCACTTACTCTGGTAGCTTGTTCCACTTGTCCACCATCCTTTCCATGAGGAAGTTCTTATTAGCCTCCCTTTATAATATCCCCCTGCTAATGAAATTGAATTCCCTCTCATCCTTGTGTTTGAACTCAAGGAGAAGAGTTCCTTGTCTTCCACTCTAATTAGCCCATGCAGGTACTTATGTCTTAGTCATGTCACCCATTTCCCTTCTCCTCTCCAGGGTGTACATGTGTAAGTCCTGCAGCTTTTTCTTCAGTGGGGTGCAGTCAGTCACTGTATGAAATGCACGCGTTGCAAACCCTAGAACATTTATAAAATTACAAATTAGTACAAATTAGTGTTTTGTTCAGTCACATACCATTAAAGGGGGATTGGGAGTGCCCGCAGTGCTCCAGTGTTGACTGTCATGTTAGTTATTAGCTGGCAAAGAAACCTAGCTTATACATAGAAACATAGAATTTTATGGCAGATAAGGACCGCTTGGCCCACCTAGTCTGGCCAATTTCCCTATCTAACAGATAAGCTGCAGATCCTAGTTAACCAATAGCTTACGTCCTCCTACCCCCCACTAGAATTGCCTTATGTATGTCCCAAGCATTATTGAATTTCTCCACTGTTTTTGACTCTACAACCTCCTCAGGAAGGCCATTCCATGCATCTACAACTCTCTATGTGAAAAAATACTTCCTCAAGTTATCTCTAAGCCATCCCCCCCTCCCCATCTTCAAATTGTGCCCTCTTGGTCTTGCACATCTCTTTTTCTGAAAGATGCTACCCTCTTGGACTTTGTTTATTCCATTGAGGTATTTGAAAGTTTCGATCATGTTACCATGCCCCCCCACCCTCCTTTCCTCAAGGATATACATCTTTAGTTCCTTTAGTCTTTCTTCATATGTCTTCTGATGCAGACCCTGCATCATTTTGGTTGCCCTCCTCTGGACAGCCTCTACCCTGTCTATGTCTTTGCAGAGATGGGGTCTCCAGAACTGTATACAGTACTCCAGATGTGGTCTTACCAACTGTCTGTACAGAGGGCCAACAACTTCCTGTTTTCTACTGGTGATGCCTCTCCCTATGCATCCCAGTATCCCCCCAGCCCTCCTTACTGCCTTCTCACATTGCCACCTTTAGGTCATCTGATATGACTACCCCCAGGTCCCTTTCCATTTTTGTTGTTGTCAGTATCTCACCCCCCCATTGTGTACTCTTCTCCTGGGTTTTTGTTTCCCAGGTGCATTACTTTGCACTTTTTTGCATCGAATCTAAGCTGCTATACATTTGACCATTCCTCCAACCTTGCCAAGTCCCTTTTCATCTTTTCCATCCCACCTTGTATATCAACCCTGTTGCAGATCTTTGTGTCATCTGCAAAGAGACATAGTTTCCCTTCCAGTCCCTCTGCAATGTCACTTATAAAGGCATTAAAAAGGATATATCTGTGTATCAGCACTGGAACTCCTTAAATCAAATCAGTCTTTTAGTTCTTCAGATAACTGGTCAGATAACTGTTAGAGCTTAGATACCAGAATCAAGTCACAATATCACAGTATAGAACACACTGAAACTAAAATGAATTAATTTCAAATTAAAATCTTTGCTTCTTTCTTCCTTTTGACTGATGGATAATTCACCACAACTCAATTTCAGGACAGATCAATGACCTCATTGCACAACAGTTGTCACATGACCATATATTAAGTAAGCAATAAGGCATGATGGGGTGTGCATGGAACACATTTTACCACATGACCAAGGGTGTAATAAGGTGCAAGGCTGAAGGCAGAGTGATTTTAGTCATTAGCAGTGTGGCAAAATGTGTTCCACGCACATCCCATAGTGCCTTACTGCACTTATAAAACGGGCTCCTTTTTTTAAAACTTATTACAGTTGGGAAAAGTATGTTTATATGTAGAAACAATAGATTTACTTGTATACATTTATGATAAAATAGTCCTTCCACCCACTACAAATGATGTCATTCATGATGATGTCATTGTATTATTGCCTACTTTCTTCCTCCTGTTTTTTTTCTCACATTCAAGATATGGAATGTTTATCATAGAATGTTTACCATGGAATACATGGATTCAAAATTCTGCTCAGTTCCATTTGCAGAATGGTTCTCTCCTAACACTCTGTACACACAGACAACAAAGGCCTTTGTTACAGCCAGAGACTCAATTATCTCACTGTCAGGGCAAGAAGAAGACAGTTCCCTGACAAGCAGGAGGTAAAGATGGAAGGGGTATTTTTCACTTTCAGCAAAGAAACAGTTGTAGTGAAAACTATAAATATTACTTATTGTTTCTAATGTGTTTATGCACATAAGGAAAGTGTGATAATCAAGGAAACTACAGTTAATTAATTTGTTTAATTTTTTATTTAAGGTAGTTTTATTTTTAGGGCCCAGATGAAGCTTTTTTTACAGTGTAAAGGTAGCAGCCATGTTTGTGGTGGAAGCTCAGTTCTGGCTGAAGGGGGCTAGCTGAAATGCATGTGTTCCAAATGCCCATTGATCTGGTTTCCAGACTCCTCACAGGTCTTTCTTTTAGTCGTGTGTAAACCATATTTTACACATAAATAACAGCCAATCAGATTCCATGATTTTACCCTGCCATTTTATAAAATACTAATGATGCACAGTCAGAAATTGGATTATGAAGGTTAGAAAATCTCATTACCTACAGCAAGCCATTTCATAAGTTGAATAAGCCACTTCTGGGTGTGCATTAAAGGATCAACGGTGCACATCCCCACATGCATAAGGACACTCGGCCTTCATCCTTGTGCCTTTCTACACCCCTGAAGTGTGCATCATTTATCTAATAATACATACCACATCCCTATTTATTGTTTACTTCAGCACTTTGAGCTTCAATTTCCATGCTGTGTGCTCCCATGCAATTGTGTGCGTGTGCACACATTGTACCCTCATTCCAAAATGTTGACAAGCATGGCTGGAACAAGCAAGATGACTCCACCGCCTCTAGGGCTTTGATGAATCTTCTGTTCAGTTTTAGCCCCACACTATCTCCTACCCCAGAAGTAATCCACAGAGTGACAGGAAATGCATGCTGGGGAGCTGTTAGTAATGATGTAAATGCTAGAGACTGTGAAGAAGGGCTGGGAGGTATTGTAGGTAAGTACAATGAGGTAGCACCATACATAGGTGATGAACATTAAAAAGAAAATAAGAAGAATCAATGTAAACTTGAAAAAACAAATCCACGGGTCATGTAGACTGTGGAACACTATTCTCTTATTTATGTAATCTGTGGAAAATGAATCTATGGTTTAAATAAGAAAATGTCAGTCATTTCAGAATGGCAGAATTCTGCTTCTGATGGAATTCTGTGGAATAAACAGAATTTTCAAGATTCTGCAGAATTCCACTGTAAGCAAAATATGACAATTCCACACAGTTCTGCTCTTCTCACTGTGGAGGTGCAGACTGAGTCATTTTGAAAAACTGACTGAAGTAGCAAAGGAGGCAGCAGGAGAGTGGGATTGATTGGGGTGGGCAGTGGGTGAAGGAACAATATCACCTACCCTTGTATGTAGACTGCTTGACTTCAATACCAAGGACTTGCCGTGCCTTCTGCCAACTTTTTGAAGCAAAACTTAATGCAGGAACCTGATTTGAAGCGGAAACAAATTTGCTAATTTCTATCTTTGCTTACCTTTGGCCCTATTATAGAAACCAGACAAGTGAATAGTCCCAATGTAGAGTAAAGAGACCCAACATAGATCATACATGAACTCCTCCCATAGCACTGGACCATCCTAGAAGGCAAATATCTGCCATCCAGTTTCTAACCTTCTAACCCCTCTTGCACAAGTATTATGGTTACCCCCTCAAACACTGGGAGAAAACATACACTCTAGGGTGCACCAGTCTCCTCAAAGCACCATTAAGTGTTGGATGCTGTCCAAAAGGCAACCATTTGATCAGCCTCAAGAGACCAAGCATCCCTTTCCATATCCATATTCAGCTACCAAAAAGATGAAGACAATTTCCAATGACTATGTAAAAAAGAACACAAAAATCATATTTAAATTTTATGTAAACTATAGTTGCAATAATAATTCAAATACTGTATAATTATAACTCTACAAAAATAATCAAATTACAAAGAAAAGGGTAGATGGATCAGAAGAAAAAAATGCTATCATATTTATTTATTTTTATTTAGTTTTTGTTGACCAGGTAGGTGCACTAGACAAATTCTGCCTATTTTCAGGCACGACCCAGGGAAGGGGGATACAGATGAATGTCCACTGACCTTGAACCAGATTAAGCTGTTGGTGGTATTTTTAGTGAATGTTGATTAACAAAAGGGTGGGAAAGGAAAGGGGTTTCAATGATTAACTTACTGAGACTGGGCAAAGGAAAGTTGGGGAACTTCATTTTGTGGGCAGGTTAGGAGGAACTCTGTGGTATGTGAACCATAGAAACATAAAATGTGACAGCAGATATGGACAACCTGGCCCACATAGTCTGTCCACTTTGTTTTCCTTTCCTGCAGCATCATTGCAGACCCTAACTGATCTCCATCTCTTTCCCTTCCCCCATTTCTTTTCCACTAAGATTCCCTATCCCATGCATTTTTGATCCCAACCACCTCCATTGGAAAGCTGTTCCAGGAATTTATCGCTCTGTATGTGAAGAAGAATTTCCTCAGTTCTCTCCTGAATCTACACTTCTCCAGCTTCATCGCATGTCCCCTTGCTCTTAAGCTCCATTTCTTTTGGAAAAATAATTCTGTCCTCTACCTTACTTACACCTGTCAGGCATCTAAAGGTTTTTCTCATACCCCCCCCCCATTCTGGGTTTATACATTAATGTCCTTCAGTCTCTGATCATAGATCTTTTGAAGCAGACCCTATGCTGTGCTAATTCAACATAATTTCACAGGGTACTGAAGGGAATGAAGTTGTGCCCCAGCAAGAGGATGGGAGGGAGATGTGTTTTAAACAATAGATAGTGGGGTTGGAGGGGGTGGGTGTCACTAACCTAGATGGTAAAGGTGTTTTTAAATGGTTTTCATTAAAAAAAGACTGGTGAACTTGGTGTGAGGCCAGGAAACTACAAAACTTTGAAAAGTTCAAAGCACATTTGCTGGAGCTGGAAGGATACTGCTTTCTTCAACTGCGCGCTGTGTGAGAAATTCTATATTGCACTTGATATCTGCAACAAACGTGCACTTTTGCTTAATTCTGTGGGAGGTGAAAATAACTACCCTTGGTAATTGCTTTTTATTCACATATTTATTTAGGGTTTCACCAAGAAGGGGCTTGTAAACTCTGTTTATCTTGTTAGTAACTTCAGAAGGATTTAAATACTGCATTTGGGTAGGTCCTTGAGTAGCTAGATTGTCTACTAGGATTTGCTGACAGTTAAACTATTTTAAATTTCAGGTGGCTGAGCAGTTGAAAAAGAAACTTGCAAACTCTGCTTATCTTGGAAGTAACCTCATAAGTGTTTAAATACTTCATTCTGGTTGTCCCTTGGGGGTAGCTGGATTGACTACTAGGCTTTTGGGACTGAAACTATTTTTAAAGAATTTACTGGTGTGTAGGAGTTTGTGATAGTTAAACTCTTTTTAAACAGAGTTACTGGGGTTAAGGAGTGGTCACAGAAAATCCTGCAGGGTGAACTGAAACACAGACAGCCTTAGGGGGCAGGACATTGTTTTCAGACCAAACAGGTTGTATTGGAACAGGAAGGGCTACATATAACCATTGGCAACAAATTGCCCTGGGTGGAGATATCCAGACTAGATCAGATTACTATAAGTCACTACAGGCTGCAATTTTCAAAGACACAAAGCACATTTGCTGGAGCTGGAAGAATACTGCTTTCTTCAACTGCGAGCTGTGTGAGAAATTCTATATTGCTCTTGATATCTGCAACAAACTCTTTTTAAACAGAGATACTGGGGTTAAGGAGTGGTCACAGAAAAACCTGCAGTGTGAAACAGGAAAAGACGGTCTTTCAAGCAACAGAGGGTGGTGGATTAAGGTTTACGTTTGTTTGTTACAATTCTTAAGATTTTCAGTGCAGGAAGAGTTTAAAGCACAGCTGACTTATTTTGGGGCGGACAGCTCTCAGAGCACAAACCACCAGGCCTGTTTTGGGGCTGGGAAGGTTTACCTGTGTCTGACTTGGATGTGTGGATTTTTCTCTGATTGATTAGCAGGGTATTTCTCTATCAAATTGTTGTGTAGGGCATCTTCCTGACAGGAAGGCACTCATTGCAGCAGTGGGTCAGAGCTTCTAGCTGATTGTTTTGCGAGGGCACAGGGCCTGCCTGGTGCCATGGCTTGGAGAGACAGGAAGCGCATCCTCAGGATCACAACAACAGCTGCAAGGGATTCTGAGCTGGACGTAATTGTCCACCTAGGGACAAATGACTTGGCTCATCATGAGGTTAGAGCAGTGCAGGAGGACATTGCAGAGTTGGGGAGGGGCCTAAGACAAGTAGCAAACACAGTATCCTTCTCAGAGGTGCTGCCTGTCAAAGGCATGGGGGAGGCGAGGGTAATTGGCACCATGCAGTTTAATGAATGGTTGAAAAAATGGTGTGGAGCACAGGGTTTGGCTTCATTGGGGACTGGGGTTCCACCTGGAGGACACCAGCCTATACTGGCAGGATGGTCTGCATCTGTCCAGGAAGGAACAAGTCTTTTGAGCAATCGGTTTAAATGCTTCATTGGCAAGCTTTTAAACTAGTCAATGGGGAGGCACTGACAAGCAGCAGAAAAATCCCAGCCTCTCCTACAAAACAGGGTACTAAATGAGAAAAGACCAAGGTAGAACAGTCAGTGGGGGATGCTGCAACAGAAGGTAAGGCCATCAAAAAATGGAGAGTAATGAGTACCAATGCCCATAGTCTAGGTAACAAGCTTCCTGAATTAGTGGCCTTGATGGAGGAGGAACATCTGGATATCGTGGCAGTCACAGAAACATGGTACACACAAAACCATGACTGGGACGTAAACATACCAGGATAAACTATCTACAGGAGGGACAGGGAGGGTAAAAGAGGGAGGAGTAGTTCTTTACATAGGGAAGGAATAAAAGCAACAGAACAAAAGGGTAAACAGGGAGGAGAAGCACTGTGGGTAAATTTGGAGACTGGCAATGGCACCACAAATACGCACAAGGGTTTGTATACGAACCCCTTCTCGGGGGAATGGACAAGGAAATGATAGAAAGTATACTTAGAATGGCAGAAAAAGGGAGATATTGCTGATGGGTGATCTGAATATGCCAGATGTTAACTGGAGTGCAGTTGCCAGCCACTTCTAAGAGTGGGATTATTCTAGATGCCCTACAGGGGCATGCCTTAGACAACTAGTACTGGAGCCACTCGAGAGGGAGCAATATTAGACTTGATACTCTCAAATGGAGATGGAGAGAGGATCACAGATGTAGAAGTGGGTAGCCATCTGGGAACTAGCGACCATCGAACAGTATGGTTCACAATAAACACAGCAATAGAGTCAAGCCATACAAAGACAAAAGTACTGGACTTTAGGAGGCTGACTTTCCAAAATGGGTGAGTGCCTAAGGAATGCACTAGCAAATGGGTGGGAAGGAGGGTGGAAGAACAATGGGAATAATAAAACTGCCATCACAGAGGTAACGAGCCTTTGTGTTAAGCAAATAAACAAAACAAGACGATGTAAGAAACCACTATGGTTCTCAAAGGAAGTGGCAGTGAAGGTTCAAGAGAAAGAAAGCATTCAGGAAGTACAAGGAATCACAGCAGGAGCAGGACAGAGAACTGTATCAGTTAAAGCAAAGGAGGCTGGGAAGGCAGTCAGAACAGCAAAGGCCCAAACTGAGGAAAAGATAGCCAACTCAGTTAAGAAGGAATAAAACCTTTATAGGTACATCAGGGAGCAAAGGAAGACCAAGGGAGGGATAGTGAGGCTTAATAAAGGAGAGGGAGGGTGGGCAGAGGGAGAATGTGGAAAGGCAGAGATACTAAACAAATATTTTTGCTCAGTATTTACAAAGGAAGAGGGGGAGGTACATAAAACAAACAGTAGTAACACTCTGGATACAGAAGTTGATACCAGCCCATTTACAGAAGAAAGGGTTCTGAAAGAACTCTTAAAACTGAAGGTGGACAAAGCAATGGGGCCTGATGATTCATCCCAGAATTCTAAAAGAACTAAGGGTAGAACTAGTGACACCACTGACTACCCTCTTTAACAAATCATGGGAGGATGGGGTGGTACCCGAGGACTGGAGGAGGGCAGATGTGATTCCCCTTCACAAAAGTGGGAGCAAGGCAGAAGCAGAAACTATAGACCTGTTAGTTTAACCTCAGTGATAGGAAAATGATGGAATCACTTCTAAAGGAAAGAATTGTTGAGTATCTAGAGGCCAGAGGGCACAAGACCCTAGGCAGCATGGATTCACAGTGGGAAGGTCATGCCAGACGAATCTGATAGATTTCTTTGACTGGGTGACCAAAGTAGTAGATCAGGGAGGGCTGTGGACATGGCCTACCTAGACTTTAGCAAGGCATTTGACACAGTCCCACAAAAAGATTAATATATAAGTTAGCCAGCCTGGGAGTGGGTCCCAAGATGACAGCCTGGGTAAGAATTGGCTGGAGAATAGGACACAGAGAGTAATAGTAAATGGAGTCCACTCAGAAGAAAGGAGGGTTACTAGCGGGTGGGCGCAGGGTTCAATAGGACCAGTCCTCTTCAGTGTCTTTATAAGCGACATTGCAGAAGGACTGGAAGGAAAGTATGTCTCTTTGCAGATGACACTAAGATCTGCAACAGAGTTGATGCACAGGTGGGGTGGAAAGGATGAGAAGGGACTTGGCAAGGTTAGAGGAATGGTCAAATGTATGGCAGCTTAGATTCAATGCTAGAAGTGCAAGGTAATGCACCTGGGACAAAAAACCAGGGAAGAGTACACAATGGGGGTGAGATACTAACAACAACAAAATGGAAGGGACCTGGGGTAGTCATATCAGATGACCTAAAGGTGGGCAAGCAATGGAGAAGGCAGCAAGGAGGGCTGGGGGATACTGGGATGCATAGGGAGGCGTCACCAGTAGAAAACAGGAAGTTATTATCCCTCTGTACAGACAGCTGGTGAGACCCCATCTGAGTACTGTGTGCAGTTCTGGAGACCCAATCTCCATAAAGACATAGACAGGATGGAAGCTGTCAGAGAGGCAACTAAAATGGTGCAGGGTCTGCACGGAGGACATATGAAGAGAGACTTAAGGAGCTTAATATGTATAGCCTCGAGGAAAGGAGGAGAGGGGACATGATAGAAACTTTCAAGTACCTCAAGGAATCAACAAAGTCCAAGAGGGTAGCATCTTTCAAAAAGAGGCGTGCAAGAACAAGAGGGCACAATTTGAAGATAGAGGGGCGCTCAGAGGTAATTTAAGGAAGTATTTTTTCACAGAGAGGTTGTGGATGCATGGAATGGCCTTCGGAGGAAGGTTGTGGAGTCAAAATCAGTGGTGGAATTCAAGCATGCATGGGATAGTCATAAGGCAATTCTGGGGGGTTGGGGTAGAAAGAAGTAGGCTGCTGGTTAACTAGGATCTGCAGCTTATCCAGTAGGTAGAGAAATGGGCAGACTGGGTGGGCCAAGCAGTCCTTATCTGCCGTCAAATTCTATGTTTCTATGTTTCTATGTTTCTATGTTTCAAAGTTCCTCACTTTGCAAAAACTTTGTTAACAAATTAAAAATTCACTGCATCCAATTTCCCATCCAGATCCTGCTCTGTTCAGAGTGACTACATGGGTTGGAAGGGTTGCCAGGTGGAGGTCATACCCTCAGCTACATGCCTGAAATAATATATGGCTGATTTCAGGCATGGAACAGGAACATAAGGTACATAACATCAAACCCTGCAATAATCTTTCCATATGCCCCTGCCAGCACCTGCAGTGATATTTGCATCTCTAAAATATAGATTGCCACACACATTTCCTTAGCACTCCTCACAGGCATGGGGGGCTGTGGATAGCAGTCCATTGGGTCATTTAAAATATATTATAGGGGTGTGATAGTGCCCCTATAGTTAGGGTTGAGTCAGGTGCTCAATGTTTAACCCCCAACTTTGCAGTTTAATAACTTTGATGGGGTTTGTCAGAATAGATCACAAATTTGCATTTTCCATTGACATGCCATGTTGTGAAAATGTGGAGACTTTCATGATGGCAACTTGTGTAGTTTCCAAGATATAGATACCACTTATTTTGTAACAGGGTCACATTTTTCCCTACTTTTGCATTTTTTTGCTCTCATGTAAAAGCTACACAGTACTGGACTTCTGCACAAAACTTTCAAGGTTCATGTGGTATGTGCAGAGGTAGTGCCTTCAGAAGGTTTGGTGAAAAAATATAAAATGGTTCCTGAGTCATAAGGATTTAAAAATTGATTTTGAATAGATGCCTCATACGAACCAGAAATTTCTGGTTCTTGAGAATTTTTTTTGGTTCTCAGATTAGATGTCTCACGAACTAAAAATGGGTCTCATGGACCACTTTTTTTTGGATTGTGATAGTTGCATCCTGTTTCTTTATTTCTGTTACTACTGAAGTTTGAAAACACTTGTAAAGAGATAGTTTTAGCAAAACTAAAATATCCCTGATGTACAATGTTTTCCTTAAAAAAGTTTTTATAGTCTATTTATGGGGAAAGCTAAACAAATGTGTATTTCACATATTCACAATCTTTCCTGAGTGATTTCTGGCTTAAACCACTTTTTTTGTGGTTTGAACATTAACATTTTATGGTTCACAAACCAGGAAAAGTGGTTTGAACTACTAATTTTAGTTCCCAAACTAGAGAAAGTGGTTCTAACTTTGTATTGTGGTTTGGAACCCAGAAAATGTGATTCCAACTAGTACCTTCCTCAAATCAGAAAATCTGCTCCAAAGTACTACATTTGGTTCAGGAACCAAAAAATATAGTTCAAACTACTATTTCTGGTTTGTGAAGCATAAACCATGGTTCAAAGTTCAACTTTTAGTTTTGTGAAGTAGAAAATATGAAGAAGCTAAGAAAAGAAGGCAATTTGGTAACTTTAGTTTTCTCCTATTGCAGTATCCAGAAGTTGAAGCACTGGGTCTTCTCAACCTCTTCATGCCTCCCATGCTTCCCATATTTACTACTCATGGAGCATACTTCTCCCTATGGCTATTCTAGCCCTCCTTGAAGTGTAGTGCATTGTAAGTGTTCAGCAGCCTATATGTGAAGAAGTGCACTGTCAGTTTGTTCCTGGACCTCCGTGCCTGCATCTTAACACTGTGGCATCTCATTTTATTGTTGCCACTTAAGTTAAAGAGTTTCTGTATCCATGTTATTTATGTTTCTAGTACTTGAAGGTCTCAATCATGTCCCATCTCTCTGTCCAGTTCTGTACAGAGTAGATGTTCAGTGCCCTAAACCTCTCATAGTATGCATTACTATGGCAATCTGCTATTGTCTATGTAGCCATCCTCTGAAACTCCTTCAGTAGGTTAATATGCTTTTTGAGATGTGGGGACACGTAACAAAGCCCATATTGTAGATGTGGCTTCACCAGAGAGTTATAGAGGAGTAGTATAAGTTAGCCCCTAGTTAAACATGCTATACAAACATACACATACATTCCTGTTTTGACAGAAAAGGAAACGTGCAAGTTCCAGAGAGCCCTCTGCTTCCACACCAACAAGCAAATGAGTATATGATTATATTATCTCAAAAAGTAATGAGAGTCATTGCAAAAAACTTTGTTAATGCACCAGTTAGGGTTAAAGTAAAAAAAAGTAGGGAAATGTGGTGTTAGGATTAGTAACCCTAACACCCCACCCACACCCAGCAGGCAGCAACATGAAAAACCATTATGGTTTCACCTCTCCTGTGTCTTTGTAAATCAGGCATGGGGTGTACATTGGCCCTGTTAACCCTGTGCTCACCCCATTCTCATGTAATCTACACATCTCAGTTTATTTCTGATTGAATGGGGTAAGCTTTAGGGTTTACAACCCCAAGGTACACCCCACGCCTGATTTTCAAAGATGCAGGAGAGGGAAAACCATAATGTTTTCATGTTGCTGCCTAGAGCAGTGGTGTGTGGTGTTAGGTTGGGAACCCTAACACCACATTTCAATACTTTTGTCATTTTAACACTAACTGGTGCATTAACTAACTTTTTGCAATGAATTTAGTAATAGATGTAGATAGACACAGACATAGTCATAGACATAGGCATAGAGATAGACATAGACATAGACATAGATATAGATATAGATATAGATATAGATATAGATATAGATATAGATATAGATATAGACATAGATATAGATATAACTTTGAAATGGAAATGCAGAAATCCTAGCCAGAATGCTATTTCCAATATTGTGGTCACAATGCAGGGTGATTCACTGGAGCACTGATGTGATCTTCCTATGGATGTTGTGTCCAGTAAGGCCTTGCATCTCCAAGCCACCCCCTCCCACTAGCCAGAACTCTGCCCTCACACAATGGTAAGTCTAGATGGTCAAGATAAGTGGTAAGGTAACCTGGTGGCAGTCTAATGCTGGGCCAACATCCCTTCCCTCCCTCAGATGGTAGATCCTCTCGCACCCCAGTCGATCCCCGGTGACCTGAGTCCATTCCTGAACCTGGGTCACTGGTGTGGCAGGAGATAAAGTGTCCATGCCTCAGCCCTCCACACTACAAGGATAGCATAGGCAAAATGCCTCTTAATGCATTCTTAACCATTATTGATGAAAAAATAAAAAATACTTTTGGTCCAAAGTATGAATTTTTGCTATGTATTTATTTACCTGAAGGTACTCACACACGCAAAATACTAATTCCTTTGCATTACACTGTGGTGTATCATTTGTTCTTCAGGACTGCTTTTGATGATGCACTGTACTCCACCAAAATTCTATATGCTGTTTCATGTTATACTTTTGCACAGCAGCTTCACTAGAAAGCCGAGGTCTCTGTTGCTGATGGTACTACAGGATAGCTGAAAAATCTCTAAATCTCCCTCAACTAGCATTACTACAGCAGGGTTAACTCAGTGTACCTCCCCTCTGAATAAGGTCCATCCTTCTTGGTTAAATTGTGCCATAATTGCATCAAAATGGGTCCTGCTCAGATATTGGGGGTCTCCAGACCCCTCCATCCTGATATGAAGAGTGGTTTAATTTTCTGTCCTTGACCTCTTATTATGAACAAACCTCCATTCAGATTGCAGGTAAACTTCTTGTATATGATATGATCTGGTGATTTTTTCTAGCTAAATTCCCTAGGCACAATGTTGCTTTCTGACCCAATGGTAAATAAATATCTTTTTTGCCCTCTTACAGGTCCCGGCACTTTAAAAAAAAAACTTCCTCCCCCACTAAGAGTGAATACTGTCCTTCCCTTCCCCTCCCCCTTTGCCCCTATTTTGTTTTTCCTTTCCCAACTCACCCTCTTTTGGCTAATTACTCTGTTTTTTTACAGTCTCACTTAGTATTTTGGTAATTCACCAGGACTTGCATATAGCTTAATGTTTTCTTTCACAGTGTTTAGTACTGAAGGAATGTTTTACTTATAGCTTATCTTATTGTACTGTGTCTAGTGATACATTTCTCTTTACTTCCTAGTTATATAACTTACACTTATTCAATTTTTCTGATTTTGGAGTGTTATAAATTTACTATGCTTCCACTGTCCTTTATCTCTTTGATATACTTTTTATATGGATAGTTCATTTGTCTTTCTGTAACTATGATGCTTGTTGTGATCATTTTCAAATTCTGTTAATCAAAACCTCAATAAAAATCTTTATGGAAAAAAAAGGAAAATCTCTAAATCCAACAACACCCCTACATTTTAATAATAGTCCTATAAGGTTCCTCTTCTGTAAACCTTTTCGAGTACCATTCCTTTTTTTTTATTATTTATTTAGCAAATTTTATTTGAGTACCATTCATGCTAAACAAAATATGTGAATTATTATTTTGACAGAAAGAAGTGAAATAAACTTTTTTGGAGGTTCTCCCAGGTCACTCTGGCACCTCATCATTTTAAGAAATGCAGTGCCCCCTGCTGCCTGCCTGCCTGACTTATCTCATACTGCATCTACCACAGGCTTCCCAGATGGTTTGCCAACCCTTGTTTTCAAGCTTATCCCTGCTGGACTGTCTCCTTGCTGCCACAAAAGAAGTAGTACCTTGGGATTTAGTTTAGGTTTTAGTTTAGTTTATTATATTCTGAAAACCTTTTGGCAAAAATAGTCCTTTTTCAAATGAGTTCACACCATACAAATGAACAGTACAAAGAATCCAAAACCATACAATAAAACAATTTCATTTACAATTACAGGCAAAATATATTTGAAAAAGTATTCAGTACATTGTCTTCAAAAGCATTAAATGTATCTAAACTACAAATCTCAGATAGAAGCACATTCCAGACTTTTGCTTCTCTAGTAGAGAATTTAGTTTTATTGTAGGGGACTTGAACTCTTTGACATATCATGTTCCTATTAAGGAGCCTATTTGAGACTTGATTAAAGAGTGATTGAACCCCAATTGGGGTATAACCCAGAAGAGATTTTTTACACATAATAATGAGATTGTAATCAATTAAAAAATGAAGTGGTAGCCAATTTTTTTACAGTATATAAGTAACACCTCTGACTATTCCTTTTGTAACTTAAAACACATCTACAGGCATTTTTCACAGCAACATTAATTTTCTCCAAGACAGTATTACAAACTGCTGAATAGACAACTAATCTGTAAACAACAATTAAAAAAAAAATCTAATTATTCACCAGAAGCAAATGATTTGATATCTTTTAATGGACCAACATAGATGTAACAACAAGAACAAAATACTCTAGCTTTCGGACCAACCAGTCCTTCTTCAGAAGCTCATGGCAGTTGTTTAGAAAATACAATACTTATAACAGCTAGATAATGCAGAGAAAAACAGAAAAAAATCCCCACACACATCACACAGTGTGCACTGATGTTTTTAAGACAACTTTACTGGTAAATTCTTGTCTATAATGCAGACATTGAAACTTCATGAGCCCTAGAACAATCTTAGTTTGTCTTTAATCTGGGTTTGGGTTGCCTTTCAGTAATCACATCCTTATACTAACTGTGACACTCATAACTTGATTTAGGAGTTGTCTGCTGCAGCAGTGTTATCTTATGTCAATTAAATTTATATGCAGTAGGATTCTTTGTATGTGTGTTCCACCAAGCAGGTTTGACCCAGGGTTGCTTCTGGCTGAAGGCAGTATGGTACTGTTAAACTTCTCTGACATCATCTTCTGTTTTTTTTTTTTTAAATGAGTATTTTAAACCAATGGGGATTTTTTTCTGTTTTTCTCTGCATTATCTAGCTGTTATAAGTAATGGATTTTCTAAACAACTGCCATGAGCTTCTGAAGAAGGACTGGTTGGTCCGAAAGCTAGAGCACTTTGTTCTTGTCGTTACATCTATGTTGGTCCATTAAAAGGTATCAAATCATTTGCTTCTAGATCTATTCTTGCAAGGACCAATACAGCAACTACTAAATCTAATTATTCACCAGTAATCTTTTAACTTCACCAGTAAAATTATTCTTATTTTGATAAAGGAGAACAATCTGTTTATTAATACTCAACAACATTGTCAATATGGCATGCAAAAAACAACACGTGGTCTATAAAGATCCACACATATTTGAATAATTGAACCTGCTCAATAACCTCACTACTTGGGGTAGTAATAGTAAGAACTGAGCATTTACCAAGACTGTTCCCACATCCAAATAACAGTTTTTTTTCATTTATTCCCAAACCATTTTGTTCAAACCAATCCCAAATTAGCTTAAAAATAGTTTGCAAACACTTTTTCATTTCATAAAAATATTTACCCCAGAAGTAAAAAGAACAGTATCATCAGCATATAAAATTGTCCAAACGCAATTGGCAACATTAGATACCATATTAATAAAAAGACTGAACAACAGGGGTCCAACAACAGACCCCTATGATACCCCTGTTTGCAAAGGCAGTGCAGAAGCAAACAAATTATAATGTTTTACACTTTGGGTTCAATTAGTTAAATAGTTGGAGAACGGTGCCATTGCATCATTCGACAGTCCCATCTCACTGAGTTTTATTACCAATAATTTATGCTCAACAAGATCAAAGGCTTTGAATATTTCCAGGAATACTTCTTCAACATGTTAGCCCCTATCCAAGACTCCATGGAGATCCTCAGTTAACTCAATTAAGGCAGAAACCATATTATGCATCTTCCAAAGGCTATGCTGTTCTTTAGAAAGCAGATCATACTTAAAGATGTATTCCTACAATTGGTGACTGACAATCTTCTCCAGGGTCTTGGATGGGGGGACAAAATGGAGGTGGGCATGTAAGTCAAAACAATAGCATGGTCCCCAGACTTAAAGTCTGATTTAACACTGGCCTGCTTCCAGATACCAGGCAATAGACCAAATTGTAGTGAAAAACTAAACAGTTTATGTATAGGCAATACCAATTCATCAATAGCTAAATAAAAAAAAAATCTTATCTAATTGATCTGGTCCAAGTCTAGTTTTGAAAGGATAACTTTAAGTATTTCTTAAAAACTTGATGTGTCAAAGATTTAAATTATAAATTTGGCCTATCAAGGTAAGGCTCATCGTTGATAATCAAGTCAGGTACGGTCTTTCTCAAAGACAAGTTCTTATCAACATTAACAAAGAAAAATATTAAAGTGGTCAATAATAGCCTCCAAATCCATAATGTTCTGACAATCAATACTCAGAAAGAATAAAGTTATTCTTTTTCCCCAAAATTTTGTTTAAATTGGACCACAATTTCTCTGAATCATTCTGGGTCTCTTTGCTGTGTCTTAAAATAATATTTCTTAGCTTTCTTCTCTAATCTCTTACATTTTTTTCTCAATTCTTAATATTCCTGAAGATGTGATGTCAGTCCATTATTTTTATATCTAGCTCTTGTTATATCTTTTTACGAAAAAAATAAATAATTCTACAGTCAGCCACTTATTATGTTCCCCTGTAACTCTTTTTGTTCTTACAGGTGCAAACAAATCACAAGCTTTCTTGAAATGTACAGCAAAATAATCAAAAAACAAATTTATATCTGGAATACAATCTAAATAATGCCAATAAACCTGTCCTAAATCTTCTTTAAATGCCAGTAATTTAGCTCTAATAAGATTCTGGGTATAAACAAATTTAGGTTGGGGTCTTTTCTTCTTAAAGGGACACTAAACATTGCAGAGGTCACTCGAATTGTGAAATCCCATGAAAACATATTTCATATGAGGTATTGGGTTTACCTGTAGGAGACAGGAGTCTTGAGAGATGAATAGCTAAGTAATGTGTAAATCAATTCATAGCAACAGCCATTTCATGTAGTCTTAAAAACAGGACGTGATGTCACTGAGGGCCAAGCTATGTGTTGTTATTTACAGCTTGCCCCTCAGTGGCATCAATTTCTGTTGTAAGAGTTCATGAAACGGCTGCTGCCTTATTTGAATTTACAGATGATTTAACTATTCATATATCAGGACTTTTGACACCTACAAGGAAGTCAAATACCCCATTCAGAATAACCTTTCATGGGCTTTCACAGTTTGAGCAATCCCCTTAAAGTTTACTGTCCCTTAAAGTGACCAAATACAGTGAACAGGTGAATGGTCACTTATTTAGGGATGACAAATGGAGTTGACACATAAAGGGGCTCTCAATGCAAGAGGAATATGAAGGCTTTTATCTGGAATGCCAGAACAGAATCATTTTCCCAGTCCTCTTTACCTATCTCTCAGCCGTCTCCCTCAATGGGGTGCACACTGCAGCCAACAGGGGAGATATGTGATGACATGTAGTCACACATGCCAATTACTGCACATCCACCAAGCCACCATCAGGAGTTGCTACAGAATAGTGCCACACCATACCTCCTATGCAAGGAGAGTTCCTTGTAGGTGCTCTGTCACACTGCTATGTATAAACAGTACATACAGCACACTACATATGAAAAGCACTGTATAAATGTTGATTCTTCTTCTGATGCTTCATCTCCTTGCTGTCATACACTTACACTGTCCCAGGCTTCAGATGTGAACCTAGGCTACCACCATGCCAAGCAGATTCCCCACTGCTTGGTGTCAGAGAGAAACTTTTTTTTACTTTTTAATTTGGAACAGTAACCAAGTTGCACAACGAGACATTAAATATTGTTTGGGAAACACTGCAGGAAAATACACAAATTTATAATGTGGCACACTAATGACATCCCCTTCCACCCATCAACTGATAGAACATTTTTTACTACAAATGTCAAACAGACAGGACAACTCTTTTATACTTCTTCCTCATTCTGTGTAAAGCAGTGTATTGTACCATTATAAATAAAATGGATTCTGGCAAATTCTGTATCAAGAGAGGTTGGAACCATGTCATATGGGGTAGCATAACATGCTTTATTCCTTGAACTGTGTCAAATGCTGAATTTCACCAGCAGAATACATGCAGGATGGTAATTTCACTTCCAAAATGCTATCTGGAGATTCTATTTTAATTCCATGAAATTTCAAACAGCATTTCTATGTCAACAACGAATAATTTTCAGTGGATTACATAACATGAAGAATAATTATCAATGGATTACATTATGTGAAGAATATCATTCTATGGCTGGCGGAAAATGAATTTAGTTAATGTAAACTGAGGAATACTATTCTGTTTTTTTATTAATCTGCAGTTTAGAAAAATCCACTTTTGGACTTTCAGAATTGCACTTCTGATGGAATTCTGCCAAATTAGTCAGAATTCCCCAAATTCAATGGAATTCTGGCAGAAGCAAAATTTAAAAAAGTTTGTACAGCACTACTTATTCATTCCCTCACAGAAACAGAAAACTATAGTATAATGTCTAATTTATATTCCAAAAAGCTAGAACCATTTTGTAAATTAAGCTGAACAATCTAGAGTTTGTGAATTAAGCTATGGTAAGTACTGGTCAAGTGAATTAATATTTTAATCTAAGAACACTGTGACATACATCTTTGGTATAACAAAGGTTTGTTATCACTGGTATATTATCAGATTTGTGCATTCCACTCATACTCAGCAGTTTTCTACTGTATGTGTCAATAAATCATTCAGTCAATCAATCAGTACTGTTGGCATGCTGTTACATTTCTGGATCACAGCAGCTGTTTTTAGTGGCTGAGTTTTTCCATCTCATTAAAAATGTTAATACACATCAGCTGGCTAATGCAGCAGTAGAGCTACTGCTTCCAATTAGGGGTGTGTGAAAAAAAAATTTCACTGGCGGAATTTTGGCAAGTCAGATTTTCGCTTCTGTGAAAGTTTGGAAATCATTTTGCCAACTTTCATGGAAATTCCACTGAAAACTGTGGAATGAATGTAAGAAATGTGGATTAATGTAATAAACTGTAGGAAAAAAACTCTGCAGAACTGATCCCTGTCAGTGTTCAATTCTGCAGCTTACATACTAAACTACAGGGAAAAAAACGCAGGAAAAATGCAAACTGTGGGTAATTACATGATGTACAGTGAGCTACTAAGCCACTGACTTACTACCAATTTTATGCTTTTAAATATTCATAAAACCAAAGTTATGTCATTTGGAATTTCTGTAAGACTTGGTGAACATCTTTCCCTGACTATACATGACATTCCGGGGAATTAACTTGATCAGGTGTCAGAATTTAGGTATTTGGAAGTTATTTTAGACCCCTTGTTGACTTATCTTCCTCAAGTAAAGTCAGTAAAAAAGAAAATTCACTGTAGGTTGGGCCAATTATATAAATTCAAATCTTATTTATCTTATGATTTTCATTTGAAATTGGCTAATGGAGTCTTAATGCCACATTTTGACTATGTCTCCTCATTGTATGCCAAGTTGGGATCCAATGAAAAGCAAATTCTAAGTGATGTTTATAACAGCATTTGTAGGTATTTTTTATGCTCCTTTTATGACCCACCATTGCATTTTGTATTCTTCACTGACATGGTTGTCGCCCCAGTTTAAATATGAATTTGCTTTAGGAAAATCGGTTCATCAGACCATCTATTCTAATAGTTTATCTCCGTTATCTGATTTGGTTCAGGTTCGTGAAGTTCAGGTAAATCTGAAAACATTTCTGGGGGTAGTGTTGGTAGCACAATGTGCTAAAAATAATTATGGCCTACGAGTATTTGATCAAAAGGCTTCTTCTCTATGGAATAGGTTACCAGTTTCATTAAGGTTAATTAAGTCCCATTCATGTTTTAAAGTCAAGTTTAAACAACATTTGTTAGCACAGTCTGATTGTTCATGTTATTTGTAAATGTTGTAAGTTGTATATATTGTTGTACTGTTTGTTATCTTTTATGTCCGGGTCGGTCCTGAAAAAGGGCTTCAGCCCAGAGTCCTAACCCAGTTAACAAATAAAAATGAAATGAAATAAAAAGAGACTTTATTTCCATATATCATGTACAAAGTCAGCAGTTTGTAATTAAATACCACAGTACTAGGTGGAAATCTGCAGTTATTTGGTTAAAGTTCAGAATTCTGCAACAGGTGAAAGAGCGGAAAATTCTGTAAAATGTTTTAAATTCTGTGGAACTTCCATGATAGCAGAAATCCACACTTTCATCCACCTCTACTTGCCATCACGATGAGCTGGGTTCATGCCCCAAGTCTGGGACATCTGGTGTTGACCGAGGAGGCAGGGCTGAGCATCCTTTGGATGCCTCCTGCCTCAGGGAGGAAAGGCACCTCCTTCTGTTGCATGACCATCCCCTGGTGACTCAGGGGAGGTATGTGCATACAGGAAGGAATAGGTGATCCCTCTGTGATGACCTCATGTTGGCATATACCCACTCACCTGGCAGGTGATATGGAGACATCACCCACCCAGAGTGGGGACTGGCAGAAGAGAACTAAAGGAGGGTTGGGGCTAACCCACCCTTCTGCAGGCCCTTATAGGCTGACTGCTGTATCATCTCTCAGGACCATGCCATGTAGTGGGATTGGGGATGGTCTTGCAGAGGACAACACACCCACAGCAGATGAAGCCACGTTGCTCCCCAAGCCACAGCAAGGTCACTTCAACTCCTAGGAAGTGTGCTGTGGCAGGAAGTCACTAATAAATGAAGAAACATTTTGCTGTGGAGCTGGTTCTGGCAGAACTTGTCTATGGCAACTAAGGGGATGAACTGCTCTGGGCTGAATAATGCCACAGCTAGAGATGTGCCAACATTTTAATTGATTGGAAAAGTTGTCATGATGTGGATGACACTCTCATCCACAGAGTTTCATAAAGTTTTCTCTACCCTCAGCAACTTTGACTTTGCACAAATGTTTTCCATGTGAATGGCAGAATTCCACCCGTAAAGTGTGAAATTTCACCTGCAAATGGTGGAATCTTACCTGCAAATGGCAAAATTTCACTCTTTGTGGATGTAATTCTGCCATTTATGGGTGAAATTCCACACTTCACAGGCAGAATTCCACCATTTGTGGTGAAATTTCACACGTTGTGGGTTGATCCACACTTTTCAAATTGTGCTAATTTCACTAATTAATTCATGGAACAAATTTCACCAGCATCATGCCTATCTAGCCACAACACTATCACTTGTCCTAAAAATATTTATATATGCAATCCCAATGTTTTGTCAAATAAGTAATGGCTTCTACTGGGGGAATTCTGAAATAATAACAACAAAATGTTAATTTTAAATATTTTAAAGCTCAAAATTCAAGTTCATTGTGTGCTTAACATAAAATACAGTTGATCAAACACTTGTATCTTTACTGCCTATTTTTGCTGATTTCATCATGTTTTTTTTTTTTGTTTAAGCTGTAAAACATCTATGAAATAGCTCTAAGTGTTGACTTCTGCAATTTATGGCAATTTTAATTAAAAAAACTATGTGAGCCACTAAAACACTCTGTGCTTCCACTATCCATCTTACTGTATCAGAAAAGTGCTGCTAACTTTAACTTAACAACCTTATCAGCCTGTCAGACAGAATTCGGTTGGATGAAGTTTCCAATAATATTTTATGCTATGCCCCTTCTACTCCTCCCCCACCTCACCGGCTCCTCCTCACAGGTCTGACTATCAAGTGAGGTTACTCTTCCTGGCTTGGGGAACTGTGTTGCCTGCACATGGGGGATAACCATGGATTACAGTCAAGATGTCCAGGGAGGTTGTGGTGCAAAGGCTGATTCTGGGCAGGACCACTGAAGGACTCCTGAGGCAGGCATAAGGGATTGGGTAGGTGGAAGGAGGTCCCTACAGCTGGTGAGGTGAAAACATTTGGAAAACCACAGCTCCACATTGTGCAGTATCTAACTAAAAGCAGCATTTATTTTCTTGTTGCATTTGTTTCAGTAGTCCACTATTTGAAACATAAAGCATCACAATCTCTTGATGTGAAAACTGAAACTACAATCTCAGTGCTTCCTTGTAGCCAATCTGTTGTCACAGACTTAGTGCTACCCCTCACTCATGTTGACAATGACCTGGGTTCAGGAACAGAACTTAGTCTCTGGGGGGAGGAGAATTGAGCATCCCAGGGAATGCTCTCCTCCTTGGAGCAGGGTGGGTTGCAATCCTCACTGCATTACTGATAGCCAGGAGACCACAAGTGGCAGTGCAGTCAAGGGCACCATGGGAGGGATGGATGCAGACTATGGGATCAGCATGGCAGCATGTTCAGCATGCAAACATGCCTAGGACCTCCCTAGCATACCTGCATCAGATAAATAAGAGAAACAACAGAACATGGCCCCTCTGCCTCAAGGATAACAGATACTGGTGTATCATATAGGACTGGTCTTGCACCCCACAGCTTGTCACCTGATAAAGATGATGCGGTTGAAGGGGTACATCCCCTCAATTCTGCCAGGGGGGTAAAGCCTAGGTGGCATGGAGATAAGACAGCAGATTGATGGACAGGGTCACTCAGAGTTAGGAACCTTAGGATTCCAGAGGGAGTCTGTGAAGTGGCATGCAGGGGGTGTAAACACAGAATAAACAAAGTCTAGCCAGAGCTAATATGGCTGCGGTGAGCTTGAAGAAACTCCAAGTACTAACATACTAACATACTATTTGCCAGCAGATTAGGCCTTATGGTCTATCAAGTCTGCTCGAACCTAGTAATGAACGCAATGAGCAGCACTGAATGCCATCATACATACACCATTCAAGGAAACCTTCAACATTAACAAATGTTTTTTTTTTTTATCTTTGCACAGTTTCCAGCAGTCTAACTGAGATGAAGACATTATTTGTGAATGTACACTTCAGTCACTAGACATTTTAGTATAATTCATCGTGCTCCGTGCTGTGTATTAGAATGTAATCTAGTCTATAGTTTTCATTTCTGACATGATCACACTTAGCCCTTGTACAAACCTGTCATAATAGAAAAATAACTTAATCACTGTTTTAACTAATAGCATCTTAATCAATAACAGTAGCAAGTCCAAATCTCAGATCAGAATCTAGTGATATGAACATATGAACATACAAAAATGCCAGCAGATACAGGCCAATTGATCTATCTCATCTGCTCAGTCATGAAGCACACACATTAGACTCCTGCTGCTGCTGCCCCACCTCTTGCTTCCTTCTATTTTCCCCTCAACTTCCCACAACTAGTATCTGTTTTAGGAGATACCACTTCCTCAGGAAGTGTGTTTCACCTTCCTACCTCCCTCTCCATGAAGTAATGTCTCTTCACCTCTCTCCTGAAACTATCCTCCACCAACTTCAGGCTATGCCCCCTAGTAATTCCTTCTCCCTTTAATTAAAACATGCCCGCTTGTACTAACCCAGTTGATGCCCTTTAAGTACTTGAAGATTTTGATCATATCACCCCTCTCTCTTCTCTCCTCCAATGAGTACAGGTTGAGGTCCCTCAACCTATTCTCTTAAGGTAATCTGAAACATGTCATAGAAAACATGATAGTAAAATGTGGTGCATCAGATTTATGTCACAACAGAACACAGTATTATGCAGTCTTATGTTTATAAAGTTGTTACCTGGCTTGAGATAAAGGAATTGCCTGCTTTAAACCCCACCAGAGCCACTTACACGTGATGACCCAGGAGCACTTGTGTTAGATCAGGGCTTCTTTTATCACGTTCATGGCTACTGTTGCAAAATAGAATCTATGTACACATATTTGTTTTTTAAATCTGAGTTGAATACATTTTGCTGTGGAATGTATATCCATTTCCCTGTTGCAGCAATGTTAAACTGGTTCCAAGGAGATACATTATGTAAATTGACAGTAAATGCACGCAGAGGGAATAACAGAACAGAGTTTAAAGGATACTTAAACCCTATTTTTGTGCCTGAAATTCCAGTTAAAATGGATCCCGGAGTGAAGCAGAATAGACAGTATCCAATTATAGAATGTGCCTCCTTAGCATGCAATCAGATTAATCATGCTGTAACAGGCAAATGGACACAAATTGATAACAGTTTTCAGTACTGACACTTGGAGCTGCATGGCATAGCAGAGCATTCATTTATCAAACAGGGCTCATACACTTATAAACAGATACTTATTTTGGACCAGTAATAGAAAACAAACAATAAGAAACAAAACAAAATCCTATTCAAGTCATTATACCCTCTGTATGTCTGGTTTGGTAGTTCTAATTTATTTTTGAACTACATCACTTAGACATGTGGGAGTGCTGACAGCAGCAGACAGCAGAAATTCCTACATGATGACTCCCACCTTCAACGTTGGAATTCTGGGGGGGGTCAGAGTCTACTTCTTACACTTGTTTTTGAATATGATGATGTTTACAGTTGTGGTTTTGATTTGTATGACTGATATTGTAAAGGCGCCCTGAGCTTTGGAAGGGCGCCTTAAAGAAATAAAAATTTACTTACTTACATTGCTCTGTCTTCAACATAACACATGTGTCTAATTAGTCATGTGCTACTGTGTCAGTATTCAATCAAAGCAAGGAGATAAATAGTTAACACGTATACTGCTGAAAAAAACTGGAATAAATCTATTTGATTTGAGCTGGACAGACACTCATTCTGCAGCCCTGCAAGGATTAAATGACAGTAGCTTCAAAGGCATTTTTTTTGGTTTATATCCTGAGAAGTTGGGATACACAGTAGCATCCCCCCTGCTTTAAGGCAGAGCAGCCAATAGCAAAAATCAGAGGGGTGTGCACTATTTTGCAGTTGATGGAAAGATACGCTGAAAACTCCTAAAAGACGTGTTCCATGAAAACACCATTTTTCAAGGGAAAGCAGGATGGCTATAGGCTCCTCCCACAGCCATAAAAAAAGTACTGCTTATATTTTTTTCTCTCAACAGTTACTGTGTTTACATACAGTGTGTGACCTGTAATTATAAAAATAAAACATGGGAAGCACTGAACTACTTCCCACGCATTATTCTACAGTGAGTATACACCCATGGATATTGAAGACCATTGGCTGCTCCTTGTTCCCAGCCCACCAAGGGGCATGTTAACATAGGTTAACCTACACTCTGTCATGTTATTCCATGCCAGTCACAGTTTATAGGATTATATAGGCTCAGTCGGCTTACCTGGTTATCAAAATTAAATAAATAATAAATAAATAATATATATATATCTCTATGGGATATGACACGGCCTGACTGAAGACATCATATTTATCTCCATGAGAGGCCAATGGTATCATGATATCGCACGAGTGGTAAAGCCATGAGTGAGATGTCTTGATGTCACTAGCCTCGAGTGAAGATAAATCTGATATCTTTAGTCAGGCCATGTCATGTTCTGTTTATTCAACATATATTTGTGTAACATATACTGTGGCATACTGTATCATGCAACACATCCCCCCCATAGACAACTCCCCACATGTGCCACCAACATAGCAGATGCCATGTTCTTTCCAAAAAAAAAATATCTGGTTAACCCTGCCACTTTACAGTTATTTAAAGAAAGTTATATGGTTGATCCTGCCATTATTTTTAAATAAATAAATATTTTAAAAAGGTATCTGGTTAATCCTGCCACTCTTACATTGGGTAAATACTACATTAGTTTCAGTTTCTCCTCTGAAAACATAACATGATTGAGCGGTGACCGAGCGGTATTCACTGACACATGCCATCCTGCCAGACCTTTAAAATAAATTAATCTGTGTCAGAAAAGTTTGTAAAGCATGTTTTTTCTCACATTTATTTAAAAGAAGCTGCTGACTCTGCCAAGAGCACAGTGAGTAAGTCGACAGATTCAGAACAGGAGAAGGAAGCATGAGCATCTGTTGTTATAGGAACACACGCTTACATTTCTGTCTTCTGTTCTGAAGCTGCTGACTCTCTCGCTGTGCTCTCGGTAGAGTTGGCAGCTTCTTTTAAATAAACGTGAGAAAAAAGCACACTTAGCACACTCTTCTGGCACATATTAAGTTATTTTAAAGGTTTGGAAGGATGGCATGTCACGCGTTTGTCACCCGCCGACACGCAATGTTTTCGAGGAAACTGAAACTAGTGTTGCTGAAGCAGTGAGCTGCAATCCACCTACCTTTCTTTCTTTCTTTCTTTCTTTCTTTCTTTCTTTCTTTCTTTCTTTCTTTCTTTCTTTCTTTCTTACTGTCTCTCTGTCTATCTGTCTAACTCACTAAGTTAAACTTGTGTTAAGTGCACCTGGGTGCCCAACCCCTGGTACTTCCTCATTCTCCCACCTCCCCTTCATGTCATCCACTTGCCTTTCCCAGTATTTATATATTTTTGCATTTAATATAAATGGACTGGGGTGTCCACCACCAGCACCACTTCTCTTGAGCCCCCTCCCCTCCAGGTCACTCTCTCCCTTTCCGTGAACTATGGCCTGACACTGGGGTTCCCAGTCCCCAGTTTTGGAATGTGAACTGCAGTAAAAAAATTGTTCTTACATTATTTTTTTTTTAAATATGTAAACAGGAAAATGGTCCCTTGCCAATCTGCCTCCCACCCACCCTCCCATTCAGCACTCACCACCCAACACCTCACTCACCCAAACATGTCCCACATCATAGATTCACTCTCTGATCAAAGACACGTCTTGCTGCTGGAAATGTCAACTGTGATAAGAGCAGGTAAGTGCAGTTTAATGTCTTTTAATGGGATTTGAACCTTTATTCATAAATTTGTCATTTCTGAATGTTTTTACAACAAATTTTCAACATAATGCCAACACAATCTGTTGTAGCTTTCTTTTTAGGACTGCACTTTATGATCAATGGTGGTAGAATTATACAAATCTGTTCAAAATGTAGATTTTGCAGTCACTTTGTGAAATCACCTTTGAGGTGGGATTTGAACAATTTCACTACTCTTTTTCATGAGGATGAGTCATACAAAAAAGGAGCTGAAAATTTAGGGTCAAACTACATAACAAGCATTTGTCAATGCTGAAATGTCACCATTGGTATTGGTATTACTGTTGTCACTACCACCACATTGACTCTGTAAACATGGATGCCAGAGGTTGAAACAGAAATTGTCGGCAGATAAGGACCACTAGGCCAATCCAGTCTGACCGTAAACCATGCACTTGACTATGGTGTCTGACTCTCCCTCAGCTGTACCTATTTTTCTCCCATGCCTGTCCCACGCATGTTTAACTTCCACCACAGTACTCACTCTCACCACCTTCTGCAGCAGACTATTCCATGTGTCCACTAGGCCTGACTAGGGTTTTATATAATGGCTTCACTACCTTTCCCCTTTTGCAGGTGACACCCCTGCCTCCCACTGGTCACCCCCCTCCTCTGATTGTACCATATTTACCACCACCCTCTGGCTCCTGTCTGTTAGCCAGTTACTAACCCAGTTCACCAGCTTGTGTCTTATGCCCAGACTACCTGTCTTGTTAATAAGCCTCTTATGTGAGACGGTGTGGAGGTCTTGCTGAAATAGAGGTAGGTGATGTCCAAGCCCCCCCAATTTACTACCTTCATCACTCAGTCTAGGAAATCTATCAAATTCATGTGACATGACCTACCCACTGTGAATCCATGCTACCTAGCTAGAGTCCTGGGCACCGATGGCTTGTAAATGTTCCACTATCCTTTCTTTAAGCAGTGTGTGCATGATCTTCACCACTACTAATGTGAGACTGACTGACCTATAGTTTCCTCTCTCCACCCTACTACCGGATTTGTGTAGAGGGACCATATGTGCCCTCCTCCAATCCTCTGGCACCACTCCTGTGTTGGGTGACTCTGTGAACATGGCTACCAGAGGTTGAAACATAGAAATTGTCGACAGATAGAGACCAGTAGGCCAATCCAGTTGGACCATAAGCCATGTACTTGACTATGGCTTCTGACCCTTCCTCAGCTGTACATCTATGGTTATCCCATGCCTGTCCCATGCATGTTTATCTCCCGCTACAACACTCGCTCCTACCACCTCCTGTGGCCGACCATTCCATGTGTCCACCACCTTCTCTGTGAAGAAAAGCATCCTCATATTCCTTCTTAGCCTGCCACCTTCCAATTCCATGTCCTGCCCCCTCATTCTTGCACTCCTCCTCCTCTATTGGAAGATGTCTTCCCCCTGCATTTTGTTTTTACCTTTGAGGTACTTGAATGTCTCTACCATGACTCCTGTCTACCACTTCTCCTCCAGCAAGTACATATTGCAGTCCCTTAATCTCTGCTCATTTGTTTTGTGGTGCAAGCCCTGTACCATCTTAATCACCTTCCTCTGGACCATCTCCAGCCTGTTTATGCCCTTTTAATGGTGCAGCCTCCAGAACTGCACACAGTACTCAATGTGAGGCCTGACCTGGGTATTATATAACATCATCACTATCTTCCTCCTTTAGCTGGTGATAACCATGCTTATGCACCCCAGCATGCCACTGGCCCACCCTGCTGCCTTTGTAGTCTGCCTTGACATTTTAAAGCATGTGAAATTATAACCCCCAGGTCCCTTTGTTCCTTGGTGACTGTCAGCAACTGCTCACCCCATCCTCTAGCTCGCCCCAGGGTTTTTATGTCCCAGGTGCATAATTTTGCACTTCTTTGATTTAAACCTCAGTTGCCACTCCTCAGACCATTTCTCAAGCCTGCCTAAGTCCCTTCTTATTTTCTCCACCCCTTCTGGAATATCCACCCTGTTGCAAAGTTTGGCATAATCTGCAAACAGGCAGATCTTTCCTTCCCAGCTCTCTGCACTGTCACTAATGACGACATTAAACAGAACTGTCCCAAGGACTGATTCCTTTGGTACCCCTCTGGTCACCCCCTTCCCAGTATGTACCCTATTTACCACCACCCTCTGTCTCCTGTTTGTTAGCCAGTCGCTAACCCAATTCACCATCTTGTCTACCATGTCCAGACTACCAATCTTGTTAAGAAGCCTCTTATGTGAGATGGTGTTGAAGACATTGATGAAATTGAGGTAAGCAATGTCCATGGCACCCCCTGATTAACATCCTTCATTACCAAGTCAAAGAAATCTATCAGATTCATCTAACATGACCTACCCACTGTAAGGCCTGATCATGGTTTTATATAATGGCATCACTACCTCCCTCCTTGTGCTGGTGACACCCCTGCCTATGGACTCCTCCTAATTATTTAACATTTTTGACCTCAAATTTTCAACATAGTCTTCTTATCATCATACCTCATAAACCCCATAAGTGAAAATTTCTTAATCCATGTCAAAATGCCATTCTGCACCACAGATGCAGAAACTCATTTTGGGTAGGATGTGCAAAATGACAACTGCACTATTCATGACGATGTGTAAAGAAATGGCTAGGTTGAAAGTTTGAAGTAAAAATATAAAAAATTAGCAAGGTTACACACATGCATAGGAAAATTTCAATGAGTGCGCATAACTCTGTCTTTTGTTTGGTATTTTAACTCCAGATTTTCAACCTGGGCTTATTGGTATCCTGCCTCATGAACTGTGGTGATATCATTTTGTTACTCAATCCCAAAAGGTGGATTTGGGCAGTGGCTGCATCATTTCATGCCGCAGGTGCAAAACATGTTTTGGGCAGGATGTGAGAAATGACTGCTGTACTGTTCATGAGGCAGTGTAGAAAAATGGATATGTTCAAAATTGGAGTGATAATATTAAAAATGATGCTCGTGTGTAGGAAAAACTAAATGAACACATGTAACTTGGGTGTTTGTGGGTATTTTTGCTCCAAATTTTGAATGTGGGCTTTTTGGGACCCCACATCATGAACATTGGCACTATTATTTCAGTACTCTATCCCAAAAGGTGATTTCATGAAGCAACTGTGCTATTCCGCACCACAGGTGAGAAAATACTTTTCAGGTAGGATGTGAAAAATGACATCTTTACTGTTCATGAGGTGATGTGATACAATGGCTATGTTGAAAATTTGCAATCAAAATATTAAAAATAACCAAAGTTACATGCGTGCATACACTCTTAGAAAGGAAGTGTTAAATTTGACTACAAATTAATTAATTTTTAACACAGCAGTTAGTGCGGTTAGGGAAAACACAGTGGGCCAGATATTCAAAGGTTTGCCCCTGGGCTAAATTTGCACTGCCTGGTGTGCAAACTTAGCCTGGAGCACAAAGCAAGCTATATTCAAACGGAATAGCCCAGGGTAAACAGCTTTTGAATATAGCATGGGAATGAGGCCATGCAAACTGGGCTGGGAGTGTAGGGCAAATGTAGCCTTGGAATATGACAGCACTAAATGCAGTAACCAGGAAGTGCAAACCACAACAACAACACAGTGCACAGCGACGTGAGGGTAGGTAGAGAGGAACTATGTGGCCAATATGTGTTCTGGCAAATGCATGGACCTGGTACAGCTGCAGGCAGCTGCACACATGAAAAAAACAATGATCAAAACTGTATAATATTCCCCGAACCGATAGCGCCGCACTAACACGGTAGTGCGGCTTTAGCGCAGAGCTAAGCAGCTTGCCCGGTGCAAACACGTTAGCCCCACGCTAAACTTTGCCATATTCAAAAGTGACATGTAAATGAGCCTACTTATGTAGTCTCTGGGCAAACAGCCACATTAGCATCTCATCATGCCCTGATTTGCATGTGGTTTGCACAGCGTTACTGCAGGGTCCCACAGCTCCACCTGTAGGTCAGTCTGGAGGTACAGGGGCTGGACAGGTCCAACCGCAGCTCCACCTGTGGTCAGTCAGGCAGTGCATGATGATAGCTGCAGGCTTCATGTAAACAGTGCAGCATAGCATAACATATCGAACCCCAGGGGACAACACAGCATAGGCACAGGTGGTGGTAGTGCTGCATTCAACCTTCACACTGAAGGTCATGCTACAGTGCACAGCAAACACCACAGTAGCAAGACGGCTGGTAGTGTGAGGGACACAACACTGCCAATGGTATGTAGGGCAGTGATGGCCACTGCACTGTACACAGTGACAGGCACAGCATGCTGGTAGTTACTGAAAGTGGACAGTACTTTCAAACTGTTGTGTGGTCCACGGATGCTGCACCTGTGACATGGGATGCACAGTGTCATGTACATGGCAAGCAGTGTGTGCTGTGACTTCTGTACAGTTGGGTGGTAGGTGGTTCGGGGGGCATGTAGGATCCGACAGGCACACAGGTGGTGGTGTACTCCCACTACTGGCCCATGTGCACTGAGCCTTGTGGCCACAAGTGGGCTGTGGTGAGGTCTGGCTACCCCTACACCCTCCCCTCACTGGCCACCATACCCACAGTGCTGCATGTGTGTGCTGGCATCTGTTGCACACCACAGACGTATGGTCTGCAGGTTTGTGCTACATGGCTACGCTACCACACTGTCCCCTGTGGGTCAAATCACCCATCACTGTCTGTGCTTGGCTCCGACAGGTAGCAGCTGATGGCATCATGGTGGTGCCATCAGTGAGCAGCATGTGTCCTCCATGTCTGGCAGTTTCTAAGTGTCATACTCATATGTTAGGGCCACGTAAGCCGCGCTAATGCTGAGATAGCACCGCGCAAAGCACGCAAAGCTGTTTGTCCATGGTTAAGACCAGCTTTTCCTGGGTGGTAATCTGTACCACGCTATGAGTCACGCTAAGTCACGCTAAACAACTTAGCGTGGCGCTAGTCGCTGAATATCACGTTGCATCTGTATTCATGTTCACTTTGCCCCTTGCATATAATTATTGTTTGCCTGGCACTATTGCAGTTTGCCTGCACTATTCAGTCTTTTGAATATAGCAGACCCACGCTAATCCCGCGCTAAACCCACACAAACTTTTTTGCCCAGCGCAAAGCTTTGAATATCTGGCCCAGTGTGTGTTAAATTTAATACATGCAGGGCTAGATATTCAAAACTTTGCCCTGGGGCAAAATTAGCACTGCCCAGCTGGCAAACTTAGCCCGGAACACAGAGCAAGCTATATTCAAAAGGAATAGACCAGGGAAAACAGCTTCCGAATATAGCATGGTAATGAGGCCATGCAAACTGGGCTGGGAGTGCAGGGCAAACATAGCCCTGGAATAAGACAGCACTGGATAAAGCAACCAGGAAGTGCAACCCACAACAACAACACAGTGCAGAGCAACATGAGGGCAGATACAGATGAACTCCGTGGCCAGTGTGTGTGCCAGCAAATGCATGGACTCAGTACAGCTGCAGGAAGCAGCAGAACAGTGATCAAAACTGTATAATATTCCCCGTACCGTTAGCGCTGTGCTAACATATTAGCGCGGTATTAGCGCGGAGCTAAGCAGTTAGCCCAGTGCAGACACGTTTGCCCGGAGCTAAAATGTGCCATATTCAAAAGTGCCATGCAAATGAGCCTACTTAGGTAGTCTCTGGGCAAACAACCGGATTAGTATCTCATTATACCCTGATTTGCATGCAGTTTGCCCAGCGTTACTGCAGGGTCCCACAGAGCCACCTGTAGGTCAGTCTGGAAGTACAGGAGCTGACCAGGTCCAACCGCAGCTCCACCTGTAGGTCAGTCTGGCAGTGCACGATGATAGATGCAGGCTACATGTAATCAGTACACCACAGCATAGCATATTGTACCCCAGGGGACAAGACAGCATAGACACAGGTGGTGGTGGTGCTGCATGCAACTGTCACACTGTAGGGCATGCTACAGTGCACAGCAGACACTACAGTAGCAAGGGGGCCAGTAGTGTGAGAGACACAGCACTGCCTATGATGTGTACGGCAGTGATGCTGACTGCACTGTACACAGTGACAGGCCCAACGTGCAGGTAATTACTGACAGTGGACAGTACCATCACACTGTCCTCTGTGGGTCAGATCACCCCTCACTGTTTGTGCTTGGCTCGGATTGGTGGCAGCTGATGGCATCATTGTGGTGCCATCAATGTGCAGCATGTGTCTTCCATGTCTGGCAGTTTCTAAGTGTCATACTCATATGTTAGGGCCGCGAAAGCTGTGCTAATGCTGAGATAGCACCGTGCAAAGCTGTTTGCCCAGGGTTAAGACCAGCTTTTACTGGGCGGTAAATTGTACCACGCTATGGGTCACGTTATGTCGAGCTAAACACCTTAGCGCAGCGCTAGTCGCTGAATATAGCATTGTGCCTGTATTCATGTCAGTTTTCCCCTTGCATACATTATAATTTTGCCCTGCGCTAATGCAGTTTGCCCGAGCTATTTTGCCTTTTGAATATAGCAGACCCGCACTAATCCCGCGCTAATCCTGCACAAACGGTTTTTGCCCGGCGCAAAGTTTTGAATATCTGGCCCGCAATGTGTTAAATAAATGTAATACAGTGGTGTGTAAATTGTCCAACACACAAATGTGTAGCTTTTACTAATACTGGTGTGCTGACTGTTTAACACATTTATGTGTTACAATGTCCATATTGAATGTGTTATTTCAACACATAAGTGTGTTGAATTTTTAACACATATATGTGTTGTAATGTCCGTATTGATTGTTGTTATTTCAACACATGTGTGTTGAATTCTGAAGTATTTTAATCTTGCATTGAATGGACAATATCATTGCTAATCAAAAAAACTCACAAATCATTGTGAATGAATTTTAACTTGAGTGTTTACAGGCCTCATCATATAACCAACAAAGCCAAATGCACAACAAACCTACACAGGTAACATGCCCTTGTTAGAACTCATCAAAGTGCTGTATTTGCATCAGGACCTAGTGCTTGGTAGCCCCGGGTGTACTATGAGGGTCTTACTTTTTAATGTTATGGGTAGCCCATAGTAGAGAATAAAATAGCTACAAAAGAAAAGAACCCCAGAGCAAATTGTCTGGGACAAAGGTTACCTTGGAAAGGTATTGACCATGCAGCCAAATTTGAAAGAAAAACACAATTGCAAACACCAAATTAAGCAAAGCATCATGGGAAGTGTATGCAAATTGACATGAAGGAACTTACATTGGTTCAACTCTAAAAAAGTATACATTTTAACATGTATAGAAACATTGTTAAAGCTGAACAATAAAATAATCACAATATTCCTTGCAAAAACATTTTAATTCATTACTGTAATACAGCACAATATAATTTCTGGGTGCAGTTGATCAACTAAATTAAGTGTTATTTTGTTAACACATTTATGAGTTAATATTACACACACTGTGTTAAACTGTTATTTACACACTTACAGTGTAAAAAATAACACTTACGAAGTGTCATTTTTTTACACTGTAATTGTGTAAATCACTGTTTTCATAAATACGACACAGCTGTGAGTTAATGTTACACACTCTGTGTTAAACAGTGAATTACACATTCACAGTGTAAAAAAAGTAACACTTCATTTCTTAGAGTGTATATAAATTTTAACATGCGCACATAACTTGGCCATTTTTCAGTATAGTTACACCAAATTTTCAACATGGGCTTTTTGGGATCCCACTTTAAGAACAGTAGCATTGTTGTTTCATTAATCAGTCCCAAAAGGTAATTCCATGCAGCAACTACAAAATCACCTTTTGGGGTGCGGAATCACCTTTTGGGACCAAATAACGAAATGACAGTGATAGTGATCATGAGGTGAAGTTCCAAGAACTCCATGTTGAAAATTTGGTGCAAACATCTCAAAAAATGGCTAGGAAATCAAAATAAGTTGAAACCACCATTGACTACCTTTATACAGCACTTACCTTGATTGTTCAGTTTGCGGTTGGGCTTTGAAGAGTGCAGACGTGTCCCAGTCCAAAGAAGATGGCAGTGCTCAATCTCCAGTGGTAAGTATGGGGTAGGGGGGTGTGTGAGGAGGTTTGTGCACTGATGGAGGGTTGGGATGTGGAGCGGAGATGGAGGAGATGATGAGAGACCATTTTCTTTTTTACAGGGTTAAAAAAATAGTAAAGACATTGGGGGATGGTTCTCTTTTTTTCAGGGACAGGAATGTTTCTGCTTTACTGTTATGCTCTGCCAGACCCCCAATCAAGGCCAACAGATAATGTGGCTGACAGGAGCACTCAGTGGCCACCCTAGTGAGGGTCATGTGGGAGGTAACAGCACAACAGACAATAATGGATGGTTTTCTTACTTTCAGGGAGAGTTTGCTGTGGAGTTGAGGTCACTGGAGGATTGGGCACCCCCAGTGTCAGTATATTATGTTTGTGGGGAGGTGTAGGGTGGTGGGTGCTTAGAGGGAGGGTTGTGTGGAGGGAATAACATAAAAAAAACAAGGGGCAGTTTTCAGCAATGCGAGAGGGAGAGACAGGATGTGAAGAGGTGGCCCCAGCAGCTCACACATTGAGCTGCATAGTGATCGGCAACCCCCACTGCAGCATGAAGCTTTACTGTTATGTTCCACCAGACCCCCAATCTAGGCCAACAGATAATGGGTCTGGCAGGAGCACTCGGTGGCCACCCAAGACTGAGGAGGAAGGTGGCACACAAATTGCTGCATGTATTGGTGCACCAGTGAGGGAAGAGAAAGAAGGGATGGGGGGGAGACATGTCTGCTAGGCTGATCAGGACACATAACTGCTGTTTGCTGGGCTGTGTCCTGCAGATGACAAGAACAAGCCACATTATGATTGGTGTGGCTTGTTCTTTTCAAATGCAGACTGTTTCAGGCAAAATAGTGTCATGATCAGCCTGGCTGATGATTGGCATAGCAATGTCCTGCCCCTTGCAGACCATTCTGCATTGCACAGAGAGTGACATACCTCTCAAAAGTCACTCTACCGCAAGATGTTTGCTTCACGTGCATGCACGGCAAACTTAAAAATGACAAAGTTATGAGTGTATGTTGACATTTTTCTATGCTTAGTCATAACTTTTGCAGTTTTCAACATTTTGACCCCAAATATTCAACATGGTGATTTTTTCACACCGCCTCATGCTCATGACAGCTGTCATTTTTAAAATCCTGACTAATATGTGTTTTTGTACCTGTGGCATGGAATAATATTTCAGCAGGGATTTGAAAATGTTCACATACTGGGTTTATAGGGTGGGCTAATAAGAAGGCTATGCTGATAATTTGGCATACAAATATAGTATAATACCCAGGTTATGAGTGAACATTTCAGTATTTCAGTGTTTACTCATAACTTTGCTAATTTGGTATATTTTAACTCCAAACTTTCAACATAGCAATTTTTTAACTCCACTTCATAAATAGAATAGGTTTCATTTCTTAAATCCTGGATGAGATGTGTTTTCACACTTGTAGTGCAAAATATATATGTTTACATATTATACAGGCACAATAGTGCCAGTATATTAAGGTGGAGTAAGCACTTCTATGTTAAGCTCAGATTTTTGCATCTTAATAACCTTGCCCCCTTTCAAACGACTTACAGTACATGAAATTTGGAAAGCACTGTCTATGTGACAGGAACTCTTGATCCTGTAAATGTCATGTAGATAAGTTCAGGGGAGGCAAAGTTACAGAGGTGTAACAAACCACAAAAGTCTCAATTTCTGAAAATTTGTAAGACTTATTTTGCCACCCGTTAACTTAACAAATAGAAGGCTTTGAAACCTGAAACTTGCAGGTTTGATAGATTTTGATCCAAGGTGTGTGCTTTCATGGCTTTTAAGTCCCATTGTTAAGTAGGTTTTACAATATTTAATAAAAATATTCAGTTTCTGAGCATGTGCAGTTCAAAAATCAATATTCTATTCATAACCTAATTTTTGCTAAAGCAGTCATTTGCAATATACAATGCAGCTATTTTCAATAAATGACAGCTGTGTCATATAGTGCAACCCCTGCTGCTGTCACCACTCATAGATCAGGGATGGGGCTAGTGTGTATTGTAGCCCCACTAGCCTGACTGTGTCTTAATTAAACTGTTATCGTCACACTGGTTGTCCCAGTCCCTGTTGACAGTGTATTTATTTATTTATTTATTTTTATTTATTATTCTTAGCCGACACCAGGATGTCCACATCCTCGGTGTCCGATGCTTCCCCCCATGTGCAGTCCATTGATTAATTAACACTGTTAACATTGGGGGGGCAATTTCGATGTCAGCATTTACACCCCCCTAGTAGTGTGGGACACTGGGGAATCCACCCTTCTGTCCTGAAATGGTATTAAGGTCCCTGAAAAGAAACAGATGTCCCACAACATCTTTTTTTTTGTGTTTTAACTTGAAAAAAAGAAAATGGTCCCTTGTCGTCTGCTACCATCTTCCTACCCCAACCTGATGCTCACACTGAACACCATCTACCCCCCTTACCCTATACTTACCTCTAGAGGTCGAGACACATATGACACAGCTTTCTTTAACAAACAGCTGTGTTGTATAGTTCAAGTACTATATGACACAGCTGTCTTTAATAAATGACAGCTGTGTTGTGTAGTACTTCACTATACAACACTGCTATCATTTATTAAAGACAGCTGTATCATATGATGCAAGTATAGTGAAGATAATCTCTCCCTGTGTCAAAGGAATAACAAGCAGGCAAGGTAGGGGGACAGATTGCATGTTGCAGAGAGCCATGTATGTGGCAGAGGGAGCATTGATCGGAAGAAAATGATCAATGGAACACCCAGTAACCAGACCTGTGTCAATGAGGTGCTGTTTTTCTTACTTAAAAATAAAAATGTACTGTTGTCTGTGGCAAAGGAATAACAAGCAAGCAAGGCGGGGGGACAGACTGCATGTTGCAGAGAGCTGTGTATGGGGCAAAGGGAGCACTGATCAGAAGTACAAGTGGTTCCCACTTGGATAAAGATCAGAAAGATTTAGCCGATGATTTTCTGGAGGTACAGAATTGGTTTAGAGCTCATGGACTGGTTTTAAATGAGAAAAAAACGAAATCTATGTGTTTTGCAAACACTAAAAAGAGATTGAATATGGATCCTTTATTGTCATTATATACTGTCTCTGGCACTGTGATTGAACAAGTTAAACAACTTAAGTATTTGGGTATATTGATTGATGAGGGTCTTTCTTATGAACCTCACATTCTTCATATGGTGAAGGTGACCCACCAGTGGCTTGGGGCCTTATATAGCTTATCTCCTTTACTTAATGGTTCCACACGACTCTTGTTGTCTCAAAGATTTTTACTGCCATTAATTGATTTTGGGGTTTTGTTTTATTATACTTCAAGGGAGGGGCTGTTATCTAAGGTGAAAGTGTTACTTAACTCAGTTGCTAGAGTTGTAGTAAAATCCCCACAAAGGGTCCATCATTGTAATTTTCTACAGCAAGTGGGCTGGCTTCCTCTGGTTGGAAGACATAAACTCCAATTGTGTTTATTGGCAAAAAATGTACTAGTTAACACTGTTGAGTCTCAGACTCCTTTTTTTCAATTTTTAAACAACAGAACTCCAGTGTTAATACAACGTCAACAGATAATTTTTCTCTTTGCATCCCAAGAATGCATACTTTGCTAGGGCAAAAGACAGTATCCTATATGTTACCTACTTTTTTAATAAAACCAGTCTGTTTTTGACTGTTTGAATCTTTCCTTGTGCTCTTTTAGGCATTGGTTGAAAGAGTATCTATTTGCAGAATGCATGTGTAAATGTTTCAAATGATGATGTTGAGACATAGTCATAAGTACTGTTTTTGTGTATATCTCTTTTTTGTTTGTATTTTTTATGATGTATATTTTTTTATTTTGTATTCACTGTTACTTGTACACTGATCGCCCATGAAAATGGGTCATTTTTGGCCCATGGTCCTATCAGTATAAATAAATAAAACAAACAAGTACATGCTCGAAGGAATACCCAGTAACTCAACCTGTGTCAATGAGATGCTGTTTTTCTTACTTAAAAAAAATGTATTGTTGTCTTTGGCAAAGGAATAACAAGTAGGCAAGGCAGGGGGACAGACTGCATGTTGAAGGAGCTGTGTGTGTGTGGGACAGGGGGAGCACTGATCAGAAGTACATGATCGACGGACTACTCTGTAACCTGACCTGTATCAATAAAGTGCATTTTTCTTATAAAAAAAAAGATGTACTCTTGTCTGTAGCAAAGGAATAATGAGTAGGCAAGGCAGAAGGACAGACTGAGTGTTGCAGAGAGTTGTGTTTGGGGAAGGGAGTGCACTGATCAGAAGACAACACTATAGCCATATTTCAGGGTGGCAGTGTATTTTTTAATTTATTTATTTAATATTATTCTTCATTATAATTTATATTCTTATCCAACACCTGGATGCCCAATGCCAGCATTGGATTCTTCCCTCTTTTGCAGCACCTTAATTTGGGAACACTGCTGACAACGGGGGGCACAATCCCTGTGTCAACACTTACACCCCCTGCAGTAGTGTGGGACACTGGGGAGCCCACCCTCATTGTCCCATCGTTGTTTTGTGTTTTTAGTCCATCCTGAAAAGGAAAAAATGTCCTGCAACATCTTTTTTTACCTGAAAAAAAGAAAACGTCCACTCGTTGTCACTGTTTCCAAACTGTCAACCCAACCCTCCCACTGTGCACCCACCAGCCACCCCCCTTACTCTATACTTACCGCTGGAGGTCAGCCAATGCCATATTCTGTGAAGCGGACTTGCCTGCACTTATCAAAGATGAACCACTAACTGAGGAATAAAGGTAAATGCCATATAATGCATTTCTAATTGTATTTTGAACTTGTGTTGATTAGTGGTGGTCGACGTGGCCGAAATTTGCTCTGCGAAGTGATTCGCGGAGTAACTTGAAATCCACAAAGTATTCCACAACGTGAAGAGGAGTACTTTGCATTATAATGGGGAACGCAAAGTTCATTGAGAACAATGACTTTGTGTTATTCCACCTTCCCCAAGCCACTTCTCCACCAATTTTAAGGCAAAGTACATTGAAATTAATGTACTTTGCTTCACTTCACCTTATTTTTGAGCTTCAAAGGTGAATTTAGCAGTGCTTGATGGGATTGCATGTTACATGGGTTCTAGATTTTTCTGCACGACCTCAGTTCTGTGTAGTGTGTGTAGTGGAAGAAGAAGACAGTTTCCTCTCAGAGCTCTGTGATTCAAATCCTGTAAAATCTGTTAAAAAAGTCTCTTTGGGCTATTTATTTTTTGCTCACAGTTTAGTACATCAATTGTAGGAAACCCTCCTGTGCTCATATCAATGAGTGTTTATTGTTTGTGTGTGGATTTTGAATGTTAATGTAGAACAGTCAGTCTGTGTACTGTGAATTGTGCTTTGGGGATGGTGTATCTGTGGTGTAGTAGATTAACTGGGAGAAAAAGGCAGTCTTTCTGTTTTGGTTACATTTTTCCTGCATAACTGTGTTAAAATGTACACACAGTAATATTTTCAGTAATTCTTGACATTTTTTTTGCTGATTGTTGTGGTGCAGCAGTGTATAATTTCAGTTTGTTTAAAACATTTGGTTATATTACTAAAGGTTTTCACTTTGCTATGCATTACTTGTAGTATGTGTGAGTGTGTGTGTGTGATGCATTCCATTAAATCAGACACCTTTTATTGTGCCACAGTGTAACTGCAGCAGTGTGAACCTGCTATTCACTGCACCTGAATGAATTCTTTATACTGCTTTGTGGTATTTTTACTGGTAGTGGACTGTTACTGCAGTGCACTACCCCCCAACTGGCAAAATGTATTCTTTTCCAGATTTGGATGTGTGACTTGTGAGCATTGGTTAGGTGTTGTTGTGCCTTTGCGTCTGCATCTCTTTAGTGCACAGTGTAATCTTAATCTGTCTGTGCATTTGCAGTACACCATTAATTCTGGGAGACTTTGCATTGTTTGTTACCCTCTCATTTCACTTTGTCATCACTGGGGAATTTTCTGGACAAAATACAGTAGCATTTTGGGAATGCACATTAATTCTGGTGACTGTCTGTGACTACTGCACACATGAAGTCTGAGTGCACTATTAATTCTGGGAGACTGCATTTCTTGTTCTCTCATTTCATTTCATCACCGTCAGCACTGGGGAGTTTTCTGGACACAAGACATGAGCATTTTTGGGGATGCACATTAATTCTGGTGACTGTGTGAGAAGGGCTGCCAATATTATTGTCACTTCACCTTACTTCATGTTAAGGCAGAATGACAATGTGAAGTAATAATTACAAGGTGAAGTGAGCCTTTTGCATTGGTGACATTTAAATTCGCTGCACCTCTAATGTTGATATCTTTGTGTCATTTTTTTGAATTTTTTCACCAAATTTTCAACATGGCCTTTTTGGGACCCCACCTCATGAACATTGTCATTATCATTTTGTCAATTGGACCTGGAAGGTGATTTCACATTCACTGCATGGAATCACCTTTTGGAACCAAATACTGAAATAACAGTGCCAGTGCTCATGAGGCGGGGCATCAAAAAGGCCTTTATGAAAAAATTGGTGAAAATATTCCTAAAATGGGTGCATTATGAGCGCGCATTGAACATTTTCTAGGCAGGCGTGTAACTTTTCTAATTTACAGTATTTTGACTTCAGATTTTTAACATATTCATTCGTTACCTCATGAGCATTACAGCTGTCATTTTTCACATCCTGTCCAAAATGTGTTTTTGCACCTGTTTCATGAATGGCATTTCAGCATGGATTTGAAAATTTTCACCCACGGGGTTTATGAGGTGGGGTCATAAGAAGACTACATTGAAAGTTTGGAGTCAAAATATAAAAAAAATAAAGAATAATTTAAGTGACATTGTTTTCTGGGATGTCTGCTGCACCCTGGGAACACGTTGCCTTACTGTGCCAGTGATCTGAATTTGGGTGTCAATTCAGTGGACCAGTTTACTTGGACAATGCTAATGGGGCAGGTGCTACAGCATGCAGCACAAGTCACAGCCTAGGTAGGAACAGAACAGTGTTTTGGTGCAGACGCCACACCCTGTGGTGGGTCAGGGAACCTCACCCATAAGGTTTTGACATGTTTGCCAGTGTCTGCAGAGCCCATACACTGCATCTTGACTGTCTCCAACATTGTATTTAGGTGATTTTGGGCAGGTTCTGAAGGGACCATCGCAAATGAGGATACAATGCCAGGACTGTTTCCAGTATTGAATGTATCAGACCTGCACAAATGAGGATGCAGTTCAACTATCACAAAAAGAAGGGACATTCTTTGCAAAAAAATACATTAATGCAGACATTAGGGTTGTAAAAATGCAATGCATTCAAAGACAGGAAATGAAAAAAATTAGGGATTTGGGTCTCCAGAGTATTGGTGAATCAGTGGTGGGGTCTTACTTGGGGTTGTCAACCCTAATGCTTACCTCTACCCCAGTCAAGTGTGATGTTTTCATGCAGGGCCCATAGCTCTAACAGATTATGTTGGCCATACTACTATCACTATGAGGCATTAGGTTGGAGCTGTATCTTGTGCTTCAGACAGGAGGCTATGGGCTGGGGGTGGGCATTTGGTTTGACAAGCCCAAGCAAGACCCCATCACTGATTCCCCAATACTCCAGAGACTCAAATCCCTAATGTTTTTTCATTTTCTGTCTTTGTACGATTTGCAGTTTTACAACACTAATGTCTGCTTTAACGTAGTTCTTTTTGCAAAGAATATATATATATATATATATATATATATATATATATATATATATATATATATATATATATATACTGGTGAGGTAGTGCCAGTATATTAGGTGAAAGTAACTTCATGTTAAACCCAAGTTTTTGAACCATAATAACTTTGAACTATTTAATGGATTTCCACAAATTTTGTCAAGCATATTCTCTAGGGGTATGTCTCTTGACTTGCCAAATGTCATGTGAATCCAATTTGTGGTTTCAGAGATCAGAGATAGAGCATGATGAATAAACATAAATAGCACCGTTTTATCTATCTATCTATCTATCTATCTATCTATCTATATATGAGGCAAAAAAAATCCATTTAATGTATTAGTTAGGGTTGTTCCACAGTGACAAAAGTGAGGAAATTCAGGGTTAGGGTTGAAAGTCCCCCCTTGGACCCCCCAGCCACCCCCCAACCAGCATTAGGGTGCACGTTGGGGTCATTGGCCCTAACTCTCACCCCATAACATGTGTGAAGAAGCAGAGGTATAGTAGAATGGGTGAAAGTTAGGACCGATGACCCCAACATGCACCACAATGCTGGTTGGGGGTGGGCAGGGGGATCCAAGGGGGGCTTTCATCCCTAACACTAAATTTCCTCACATTTGTCACTGTGGAACAACCCTAACTATTGCATTAAATGGAGCTTTTTGGCTCTAATTTCCATTCTTTTTGAGAATGATGATGAGAAATAGTGAATGTAATGCGGCGGTGGAAAGGGCCCCGTGATCCAGCCACATGATGTCTTGTGACATAGTAACAGGACAGCAATGCAAACAGAAGAGTGAACAATGGTGCACATGGTAACACAAATGTAAATGGTAAAGGAAACGTTAATAGAAACACAAGCGCAAAGTGACGCTAAAGCGAACAGTGATGCAAACTGACATTGAAGCGCATACAAAAATGCAACTGTTAACACAAATAGTGATGGCAGCAGTAGTTTAAACAGAAATGTTAAGTGTCACAGCAAAAAGAATGCAAAAGGGAACAGAAACGGAAACGTAAATGCAAGCGCACACATAAATGCAAACGGTAACGCGCACAGGCACAGTACTGCAATTGTAAATGCAAATGGTAAAGTTAACATGAAGAATAATGCCAAAGGAAAGAGAAACAGAAACGGGAACAGAAGCGCGTATGGAAATGCAAACCGAAATGTGCACGGGTACAGTACTGCAATTGTAAACGCAAATGGTAACGGTAACAGCAACAACAATAGCAAAGTAAACAGAAGCTCAAAAGGAAATGCAAGTGCATATGGAAATGCAAACCATAATGCGCACTGGCACAGTAATGCAACTGCAAATGCAAATGGTAACAGTAATAGCAAGGAAGACACAAAACGAAAGAGAAATGGAAACACAAATGAAAGGGCTGCCATAAACACAAATGGCAATGCACTCGGTGATGCAAACAAAAACACAAACAGAAATAGTAGTAGAAATGCAAATGGTAACAGTAATGAAAATGCAAGTGCGAATGACAACGCAAAGGGTAACGCACACGGTGGCGTACATGGGAACGGTAACGCAAACGGGGTCATAAACGCAAGTGGAAACAGTAACTGTAACAGTAACAGAAGCACATCACCTGTTTGTGCCAAACAGGTGCACACAGAAACACGGTGTGTACAAAGAATGTATGCATTGTAATGGGGATCAAATTTTAAAACGAGCATTGGAAGTACTTAGTAGCTAATATCTCAGCAACCGCACAACATAGAAAAAAAATTTAAATTTCACAAAAATCTTGATTTTCCTGGCTAGGTTTCTGCTGTTACATAACTTGCAACAAAAATTTCGGATCTCACGCCGTTTTCGAGATACGAGCCCCAAAAGGCACGGCGGACGCCACCCTGTTATTCTATGGGGAAAATGTCAACTTCGGAGTACTGTGTCTTGGCAGCCACACAACATTTTTTCACCAAACCATTAAAAGGCACATCTGTGAGATGTTGGCTGCCTTCCCTCCAAATTTCAGCTCAAAAGACCAAACCATTCTTGTGCAGCAGGGTGGCAAAGAATTCCTGTCATTTTGGCCAAGTCTGAAAAAGTAGTGGCACTTTTCACAAAATTTTGAGAAAGTGTCGTGCTTGTGACACTACTTTCTGACACTACTGGTTCAAGAAATTTAAAAAACATATTGCTGGGGTGTTTTACCCCAACATAAAGACATGGCTAGCATCCTCAGGGTCCGACTAGGTGAACATAGAAAGAATTGTGTCACTAGAGGGTCCAAATTTTAAATGGCAAGCATTTTTCTGATCACCAACTGAAAAAAAATGGTGGATTTGCGACACTACTAGGTCAATTTGTGACACTAAAAAGTGCATTTGCGAAAGTGTTGAATATTTTGTTAACTTTTCCCATTGACTTAAATTGGGAACTTGGTTTTTGAATAACTTTTGAACTGTTCAATATTTTTTCACGAAATCTTCAAAAGGCACATTGGGGACCCAGGCTACAAGTTCCCTGATGTTTTTGGATCAGTCGCACAAACCATGCAACCTGTAGGTGAGAGCAAAGAAATTGCAAAAAAGTGTAATTGTGCAATTGGTTGTCGTTTAATAGCTCCACAGCTGTATAGCCAACTGGTACAAAACTTGGCAGTTCCCAAGATCTACCATGCCCAATCATGCATACTAAATTGCAGGCAAATCTGTTGAACAGTGGCAAAGTTATTAAGGTGCAAAATTTGACCCTTTAGCCTTAAAAGTGCTACTCAACCCTAACTATGGTAACACTACCGTGCTACCATAATACATATATATATATATATATATATATATATATATATATACACACATATACATATATACATTTTTATAAATATATAGCCACATTTCTGAACCTTAATAACTTTGGAATTGTTAAATGGATTTGTCAAAATTTGACATGCATAATCTCTAGGGGCAGATCTCTTGATGTGCCAATGTGGGTCTGAATCCATTGTGTGGCTTTTGAGATACAAAGTGTTGAAAAACCAGAAAAATCTGTGTTTTTTTCCAATTCTTTGTCCACTTGGATCTCAGAAGTGGCATTAGGTTGTGATCTGAAAGTTTCAGTGCAGAGAAAGACTTTGCTTTACAAATGTGCCTTTTGATGGTTTGGCGAAAAAAATAATAATCCGTTCAAAAGTTACTAAGCTTTTAAATTTCCCTTTATTTCCTAGGGAAAAATATATATATATATATATGTCTGACACAAAAGTAATTTTGTGTTTGCACAAATGTGTATCTGTGCCAATAGGAAATAGAAGTCTGTATTTGCACAAATAAAGTGCTTTTATGATTGCAGGAGCTGTCAGTTGATTGACAGATTTAATAAATATAGGAAATGCAACCCTAATGTTGTGCTTCTTTTGTGGTGCAGAGGATAAGGCAAAGGGCATGACTGCAGGGATTCTGGGTTTGAATCCAGTCTCTGACCATTTTTTTTCCCACCAAGAATGAAGGTAAAAAATGTAGACAGCCTGGATTTGAACCCCAAGACCACTGCTTGCTCTATTCTTGTGCTTATTCCTCAGGCCCACAGGACAAGCACAACCACATATGTGATTTTTGCATATTTGTCAGTGTTGTCAATTATATGCATGTTTGGTTGCAAGAGGATGCTTGATATTTGAAAATATGGTATGTGCCAAAATAGACTATGCCCATTTTTGCACATACCATCTTTTCAAACATTAAGCATCTACTTGCTGCCAAACATGCATACTAACAGCCACAAGTTTGCATGCCCCCCCTTCACCAGTGGCATGGAACACTGGGAAGCCCATTCTCAGTATCCCAGGACATATATTTTCTCCTCCAAAGAGTGTTGTACACTGGAGAGCCCACTCCCAGTGTCCCAAAATGTGTGTTTTCCTGCTCACCTGTAGGCAAAGAAAATGGTCCCCCAACATCTTTTAAATTTTTTAACCTGGAAAAAAGAAAACAGTCTCTCAATGTCTTCTTGATTGCCCTTTTCCTACCCCGACCCTCCCACACAGGACCCACCACTCCAAGTGCCTCCAGAGGTCTTCTGTTGTCATCTTCTGTGGACTGGGACACGTCTGCACTCTTCAAATCCTAACCACAAACTGGGAAATCTAGGTAAGTGACATACAATGTATTTTAATGGCATTTTGAACTTATGTTCATAACTTTGCTATTTGTTTGGTATTTTTTCACCAAATTTTCAGCGTGGGCTTTTTGGGACCCCACCTTGTGAGCACTGTGTATGTTGCTTTGTTAATTGGGTCCAGAAGGTGATTTTGTGGTTGCTGTGTGAAATCACCTTTCGGGACAGATTAAAGAAATGACAGTGCCAATATTTATGAGGTGGGGTCCCAAAAAGGCCCATACTAAAAATTTGGTGAAAAGATTCCTAAAAAATGGCTAAGTTAAGCATGGTCATTAAAATGTTTCTACACACGTGCGTAAACTTGGTAATTTTTAATATTTTGACTCCAAATTTTCAACGTATCCATTTTTTAGACCACCTGATGAACTGTACATCTATCATTTTTCACATCCTCCCAAAACCATGTGTTTACTCCAGTGGCATTTTGGCATGGATTTAAATGTTTCCCTCATGTGGTTTGTGAGGTAGGGTCATAAGAAGACTAGGTTGAAAGGTTGGGGTGAAAATATAAAAAAGAACCAAAGTTATGAACATTCATTGCTATTTCAGTAAGATTGATTGTAACTTTGGAAATTTTGAATATTTTGACCCCAGATTTTCAACATTGCTTTCTTAGTACCTGATGCCATGTACTGTAGATCAGAGCTGTTGTTTTTTAAACTCTGTCCAAAACGTGTTTTCACACCTATGGTGCAGAATAGCATTGCAGTTTTGCAGAATCATGTTTTGGTGAGGATTTAAAAAATTTCTGTACTGGTTACATGTGCTGGGGTAATCAGATGGCTATGCTGATAATTTGGTTATGCCTCTATAGGGATGGGTACGCAGGGTCCAAAGGATCCTGTGTTCCCACAGTAAAATAAGAAATATCACATAGCATGGGAACACTGCCTGAAGAGTCTTGTGCTTCCACTGTGATATAAGGACTGTTATGGAGGGTGGAAGCACAGGGCCTAAGGGGCCGTGTGCTTCCACAGACAAATAAGGATACAAGTAAACTATCTGAGGAAATTCAATGCAAAAAAACTTTGTTAATGCATCATTAGGGTGAAGCGTCAAAAGTAGGGAAATGTGACCTTAGAGTTCTCAAGCCTAAGAGCCCACCCCCATTCTGCATGCAGGAACAGCATGAGAGGTGTGTTTTGGGGTTGTGAACCCCCAATGCTCACCCCATTCTCCTGTGCTGTACCCATCTTACCTTACTTACTCATGTAATGGGGTGAGCATTAGGGTTCACAACCCCAAAACACACACCTCATGCCTGTTTCTACATACATAGTTGGGGTGGGGTCTTAGGCTTGGGAACCCTAAGGTCACATTTCTCTACTTTTGACACTTCATCCTAATGGTGCATTAACAAACTTTTTTTGCAATATACAGTATATATAAATATATATCTATATATCAATAAACATTGTGTGTAGTGTCAGTCTTCTCTCCCGAGGGTATGCTCTTTGATCCTGTGCCAGTGACCTGAGTTCAGGAGTGAGCCTAATGAGCAAGTATGACAAAAACTGCCTCTTGGAACATCCCAGCTTACAGGGCAGTTTTAGTCTGGGGTCTTCTACTTCTCTGCCACCACCTGATTGTTACCAGGTATCAATAAACTACCTTCTGCCATCTATGCTCAGGATCAGGAAGGTCAACACAATAACTATTGCTAGAGTGCCCATCGGAGACTGATTGCAAGCAGAGTGCAGCAGAAATAATAACATTACCTTTTTAATAAGGAGGCAGTCACTGATTCTATCAAAAAAAGATTCTTTAAAAGAATACTACAGTTATTTACTTACAGGGGATACTTACTGTCAGACAAAAGGTTTACATGTTTACTAATAAATATAAAATAAAATAAGTTGAACAGACAGTTGATGGCTAGATACATCTGAACTTTATTCTTACCTAAAGTCCCTTTACCTGCCTCTAGCTACAGAAGATACTTTCCCTAGCTGTGCTTCCTTAACAGTTAGCTAGTTTTCTTGGCATGGCTCCCCTTTCTTTAGATGTTGAGGGTCCCATAGAGAGAGAGAGAGAGAGAAAGAGCTGATCCCAGCTCTCCATCTTATACCATTCTGGCTGTGGGGAGTGGCCTCACTCTTTGACAGTTCCCCACCCCACATGAGTGAGTGTGTGTGTGTGTGTGTGTGTGTGTGTGTGTGTGTGCGTGCTCGCATGTGTGTAAAATGCCTCATCCTTATCACTTCCTTGTTATCTGTAAAGTTTTATAATATTAGCCTGGGTGCCTTGTCTTGTCTGACATGGGAACATTTCCCAGAAAAGACTCCACACTGGGATTATGGATTTATTGCCTCATCCCTATTCATCCAGTCAGAGGTTCCCACTAGAATGCCAGCACCTCCACAGTGGGTCACCAGATCTCATTAGCTGTTTGTACATGTGATGTGGCAGCCATCTTGTGTGTATCTCAAACTGAACCTGTATAGGATGAATATTTAAAAAGAAAACCTGACTCTGTTGCCATTCCTGTCACATCTTCCCTTCCCAGAAAATGAAGTCATGTCTCTTTTAGGTGATCCCCAGGAGACACTGCCATTCATGTAGGGACTGGAAGTGCTTAAAGGATCATGCCATGCACTTATCCCTGCCTCAACAGTCTATCTGCATTGGCATTCTGTGTGCCACTCCTTTGCTGGATGGTCATGTTTTAAGACTGTAGGCTCAAACTTCAGTGCAATTTTTTTCCCAACCAATCCTATGGAGCCATGTCTGGGGATTACAATCAGTGTCCGCAGTCAACTCGTGTTTGAACAAAAATGACTGCAGCTTCTGAAGGGCCCACATTATTCCCCAGACACTACCTCTCAATTGTGCATATACCTCTTCCCTGTGCAGTAGCTTCCAGCTTAGATACACTATGGGATACTCTTCCTCCTGTGGTATAACCTGGCTCAGGACAGCACCTAGCCCATGGTCCAAGGCATCCACATGCAGTCAGAACCTGAGGTCATAACCGGAACTAGTGAGCATGGGTGACCCACATAATTCCTCCTTCAACTGTCAGAAGGCAGATTTACAATCATCTGTCCAGGACTTTCTCTTGTATTTTCTTTTTAGTCAGGTCTGTCATGGGCTGGGCCACATCACTGTAGTAGTGAGGGCCAAACCTCCTGTAGTACCTAAGCGTCCTCAGAAATGCCCTTACCTGTTTCTTCTTAGCAGGGGTGGGCCAGGCCAGGATGGCATCAACCTTTACAGGCTCTGAATGAATGCATCAATTGCCCACCTGGTGCCAAAGGTAGGACACTTCGACATGCCTACTTGACATGTTTCCACCTTAACTGTCAGCCCTGCAGCCTTCAGTTAGGAGAACAACTCCCTTACATGCCTGGCATGATCCTCTCATGTCTGGCTGTAAGTTTCAATTCATCTATGTATACCAGTGCAGATTCACCTGCCCCAGAGAAAATGTGATCCACAAGCCACTATAAAGTTGTAGGTGTATTCTTAATCCCAAATGGCATTACTCAGAATTCAAATATGCCAAATAGGGTGATGAAAGCAGATCTCTCCCTAGCTTCAGGGGTTAGCGGTACCTGCCAGTAGCCCTTGGTCAGGCCTATTGTGGTCAGATGTAGGCTCCCTCCAGCTGTTCCAATGCCTCATTCATTTTGGGCAGGGAGTAAGCCTCAACTCCATGCAGCTGTTGAGCCTCTGGTAGTTGATACAGAACCATGTGCTAGCATCCTTCTTGGGGATCAGAACCACGGGCAATGCCCAGGGGCTACAGGACTCCTGGATCACTCAAAGGGCCAGCATCTCTCTGAGTTCCACTTGCATGGTCTGATGAACCCCCTCTGATACTCTGCAGGGGGACTGCCTCAGCAGCACTTGGGTCAAAGTGTCCATGTGGTGTTCAGCCATCGTGGTGTACCCTGGTTTCCCCATGAACATATTCCCAAATGCTTACAGCAGCACCATTATCTCCTCTTCCTGAGCCAGTGTCATCTGCCCTGAGATGGTGAGGTTATCCATTTAGGATCCCTCCCATGCCTTCCAATGGTGGTTCACCAGGGTATCTGCCTCATTTTCATCTTTTCGCACACTGCACACATTAAAGACCATTTCCTTCCTATCGTAATAGGGCTTCATCATGTTAACATGATATACCCACTGCCTGCAACTTCCATATACCTCTATAGGATGAATATTTAAAAAGAAAACCTGACTCTGTTCCCATTCCTGTCACATCTTCCCCTCCCAGAAAATGAAGGCATGTCTCTTTTAGGTGATCCCCAAGAGACACTGAGGTTATCCACTGAGGAACCCTCCCATGCCTCCCAACGGTGGTCCACCAGGGGATCTGCCTCATTTTCATTTTTTCACACACTGCACACGTTAAAGACCATTTCCTTCCTATCATAATAGGGATTCATCATGATGTGACAGGAATCAGAACAGAGTCAGGTTTTCTTTTTAAATATTCATCCTATAGAGGTATACGGAAATTGCAGGCAGAGGGTATATCATGTTGGCAGTCCAACTATGTAATTGACCTAACTCACCTTCCTGATTAAGGATAATGGGCTCTCCCATGCTGCCTCCAGTTTATTTTGTCAGATTTGGACAAATACCATAACTCGCTGTCCAACTTCATACTCCTGGGCTCTAGCCCCATGGTCATACCAGGCTTTCTGTAACTGTTGTCATTGGCTAGGTGCTCCTGAGCAAGCTCCATGAGCTCATTAAGCTGGGTCCTGAAATTCAGAATGTACTCCACAACAAATTTCCCTTGGAATGCAAGATCACCTTCCAGTTCATTCTTGACTAAATCTAGGGGCCTTTTCATCCTGTGACCAAACAGGAGCTCGAAGTGTGAGAACCCTGTGGACTCCTGTCAGACTTCCCTATATGCAAATAGGAGGTGGGGCAAATATTTGTCCCACTCCCACTTGTGCTGGTCAGCAAATCTTCTGAGCGTAGTTTCGAGGGTCCCATTGAAGCACTCAGCCAGGCCATTTCTCGTGGGGTGATAGAGTGAGGAATGGAGCTGTTTCACCCCACACTTCCCCCACAGACTAGCCATTAATGATGACATGAAATTTTTCCCCAGGTCTGACAAAATCTCCTGGGGAAATCCCACTTTGCTAAAGATTCTAAGGAGTTCATCAGCCACTTTTCCATCTCAATGGAGGAGATGGCTATTGTCTCGGGGTACCTAGTTGTGAAATCCATGACAACCAGTCTGAATCTTTTGCCCATGTAACTTGGGGTACTCAGGGGCTCCACTATGTCCACGGCTACTCTCTTAAAGGGTTCATCAATAATAGACAGGGGCACCAAAGCTACCTTGGCCTTGTCCCCTACCTTTCCCACCCTCTGGCACTGTGGACAAGTCCAACAGTAATTTGTTACATCTGTGTGCATACTCAGCCAAAAGAAGTTGTTGACAAACTGTCTTTTTGTGTGGTTAGTACCTCGGTGGCCTGAAAATGGGATTCCGTGGGCCATGTCCAAAAGCCACTTGCGGTAGTCACAGGAGACTACCAGCTGTCAATGTACCTCTCACTGTAGCTCCCCCCATGGTGCACAATCCTTTTGCAACAGCCATTCTCCCAGTAAACTGACTTTTTGCTCCCTTGAGAGTCTTCAGCACTATCTGCTATCTCTTTCAGTTTCTGGAAAGTAGGATTAGCCTGCTAAGCTCTGCCCAGCTCCTCCCATCTGACCCTCCACAACTCCCCTATAGAAGGAAATCTGCCACCAGCTGATACTTCCTCTGTTTGCAGATTATGCTCAGGACTGCTTCTTTTAGCTAGCCCCTCCCCACACTAGACACTTCCTCAGCTGCTGAGGGAGGGCTTAGCACATATGTCACTTCCTCCTCACCCTCAGAACCTTGCCCTTTTGCTTACTATGGGTAGTAACACACATTAGGATTTCCCTGTGGTCAAAATGATTTCCCATGATCACAACCACAGGGAGATCAGGTACAACTCTCACCTCCCGTACCCCATGGCCACCTTCCCAGCTCAAGAAGATCCAAGCCATTGGCACTTGGACCACTGGACCCATGACTCCCCAAATCTTGGAAGACAGCACTGGCAGAATCTGTTCCACCTGGATCAGATCCTGCCTTACCATGGAGATGGAGGTGCTAATGTCCCTCATTCCTTGTGTTACTGTCCCATTAACTAGGATAGGGTGCATATGTATGGAGGAGTTTGGTGGCACTACAGTGCAAGCACAGGCTGCTATCTGCCTGGCATTGTCTTGATCACCCTCTCACCAGGCTTTTGCCCTTTGCTCATGTTTTTAGGGCAGTCATAGGACAGATGCCCCACTTTCTGGCAAATTCAGCATTTCATTGCCCCCAGCTCCTTGTTCCCCTTTGTACTGGTGGGTTCTATTTTTGGGTCAGGTGTAGGCTGGTTTACTTCAGGCTACCCTCCATGGGTTCCCTAAAAACCATGTGCTGCCCCACCCCCATTATTCCTGTGCTGCATATGTGGTCTACTGGCTGCATACAAATCAACACTTTCTGCTGCCTCCCTTGTGGAGTTGCATACCCAATCCAGTAGCCATATGTGCAAGTCCTCAGGCACAATTATCAGAAATTGTTCCCTTAGAAACAAGTCTTTCATTTGCTCTGTAGTCCTAGCTTTAGCCCCATCCCCTCAGTGGTCTAGAAAGGCACACATCTGAACATTTTGACAACTTTTTAATGGTACAGAGTCCAGTACAAGCCATGATATATGGACTCCCAAAGGTACAAAAAATCTATGTGACCCCCCCAACAAGACTGACAGTATCATCTATCAGTTTATTAACTGAACCTTTAGACCACTTTGTTGAGGAACAAATAAAAGATCTGGCATTGCATAAAACTCCAACCTGACGTGCTAAATTAGGTCTGTGAAGAGCAGGAATGGTGGCTTGTAACTTTGGACATTAATTCCCTCGATGCCAACATTCTCCACCAAGAGGGTCTCACAGCCATGAGGGAAGTATTAATTAAATATACAAATTACAGCTAGCAGCATATTGAATTTATTTTAATGCTCATAGAATATGTTCTCACCTGTGATACCTTCATGTTTGCATCACAGTACATTTTGCAAAAAAAAAGGGCTGCCACTGGTGCTGTGCCCACATGTGCTAACATATACCTAGCAGATTGGGAGCAAAAATATGTACTAGACCAAGAAATAACATCATTTTATGAATATATAGATTTTTACAGATAGTATATTAATGATTTGCTGGTAGTATGGAAGGGTACAAAAACAGAATTGAACAACTTTAATTACATGGAATCTACAAATAATAATTTACAGTTTTCCATTACAGCACAACACAGAACCATCAGCTTCCTAGATTTACAGATCATGAAAGATGTCACATCGGAAAAAAGCTGTATACACCACTTTATAATGAAAGGAAACTGTTCAAAATTCCATAATGTGAGACACAAACTGCCACCCAAATCATTCTGGCAACAATATTCTGTATTGTTAGTAAATTAGATTAAAATAAAATTGTTCAGAACAAGAAGCATATACTGTACTACAAGTACACAAGAAATAGAACAATGGTTTGAACAGAGAGGTCATAACATACAATGCATCAATAAAGCTGAACAAAGAGTAAAAAGGATCCTGAGAGAAGATTTATTAAAATACAACAGGGATAAAAGGGCAAGAAGTGGACAAGGGAATGTCAGCCAATCCAGCACACAAAATCAGTTGACCTTTGTCACCACTTATACTCTGCAATCTTATAAAATCAGGAACATTGTTCCAAGGAATTGGCATGTTTTACAACTGGAGCCTAGGCTTTTAGAATGTACACAGATAACTCTGTGGCTTACCTACAAATGGGGAAAATGTGGCAGACAAAATAACAAAGAGTGGATATATATCTAACATATCACAGCAGACTTGTCCAATGCCACATAGAAACTTTCAATGTAACAACTGTACATTTTGTAAATACCTCAAAATAGGAAGCACTTTTAAAAATCCTCATAACCAGAGGCTCTATGAAATCAAAACATTTATTGATTGCAACAATGAAAATACAGTGTATAAAGCACCTTGCATTTGTAAATGTTTTTATATAGGAAAAACAACAAGAAAGTTAAACATTAGAATCAGTGAACACCTTAGAGCAGTTGAGAGAGATGATGACAAAAATGCTTTGGCTTTACATATTTTGAAAAAAGATACAAGGCATAAATTATCTTTTCAAGGTATAGAAAAAATTGCCATGCCATCCAGATGAGGCAATATTGATACTATATTGATGCAGCATTAACATTTCTGGCAGTTTATGTTCGGTGCAATACAACAGTGAAATGCCAATGGTTTGAATGACAGATTCCAGTTAAGCCCATTTCTGAAATAACTAACCAGGGGAAAAAAATTATAGGAAAGCTCCTGAATGCTGAATCTTTGGATATATATACTTACTATAAGGATGTTTTTAAGATCTGAGGCAGTGTATATCACTACCTTAATAACTAAATACTTCACTCCCTCAACCCCATTTCCTTTATCCTATTTATTTATGTGTTTTTCTATCTGCTGTGTGTGTAGGATTTGTTTATTTATATTTATAACTACGTATACTATTGTTGGTGATATAAAAAAATGTTTTCAGTATATGCATGTATTTATTTGAGATGCTCATTAGTTGACCTCCCACATGGGAGGTCATATAAAAAAGTGCATGCATTTATTTATCCAGTAAGTTGCAGAAAGGAATCTATTTATCTCTATAAGATGAAGATAGTGGTTGGTATTAACTGTAGATAAATTTATAATGGTGTGTTAATATGTATACAGTAAGATGTGTGATTTTATTTGTATAAATGTGAACGACCCCTTTAAGGGCTGCTTTTTTTAAAACACACCTGGTGATGTAGTGCATTACACCTTAAGAAAGAGCAAAGGTGAGACTTGGAAACATTTGACGTTTTATGGAGTAACAGTTTTAACTAATATAATGGCTTTGAATCAGACACCTAATCATCTTCGGGTCTACATAGTTCCAATTATTCTTAAATTCTGTTTTTTTTAGGTTGGATTGTATAAGTATTTAACTATAGCTCAGCATTTGTTTTTCTACTTTTTTTTCTTAGTCTGAATGCAATTCTACATAGTGTAGCTGTCTCCTGGGCTTTTTCTTAATTCTCTGTATTTTTGCCTATAAGCCTCAGGAGTCAGTTCAAAACATTTCAATATCACCCTTTTAACTTTATCAAAGTCCATACAGTCCTCATCATGCATTCTAGCAAATGCATGCAAAGCACATCCAATAAGCAATGGTGTAAGGTGGCAAGGCAAATTTTATTTTTATGGCACCCAATCTTGAAGGCTCTGGTTGCCTAACAATAAAAACAATACAAATAAAACAGAACAAAGAGCATTAATAAATACAAAATACTAAAATTCAAAATCATGGTCAATCATATGTTATTGATATTTACTCAGTCAGTCAGGCAGAAAAGATTTACTCCACATAGGCCAGGCAGAAGAGGTGGGCTTTTAGCCTATGCTTGAACACCTCAATAAAAGGGGCCTCCCAGACTGCAGGTGGTAACGAGTTCCACAGGGTCTGCCAGTGACACTGAAGGGAAGGTCACCCATAGTCTTGAGCCAAACCCTGGGAACATCCAGGAGGCCCCTAGATGAGGAGTGGACTGAATGGATAGAGGTTGCATGTTTCAGGAGCTCAGTCAGGTAGCCCAGACCCAGTCCATATAGGACTTTAAAGGTGAGCAAGCCCACCTTGAAAAGGACCCTCCATATGATAGGCAGCCAGTGCAGAGCAGGCAGGACCGAGGTCACACGACTGGACCCAGACACGCCCATCAGTAACTGAGTCACTACATTCTGCACCATCTGCAACTTGCAGAGGGTCTCTTATGTGACTCTGAAGTACAGAGAGTTACAGTAGTCAAGCCTAGCGATAACAAAGGTGTGCACTAGTATCAGCAGGTCTTCAGGCAGGATGAGGTGCTTGATCCTGGCAATGTTCCTCTAGTGGTAAAAAACACTTTTGAAAACTGAAGACACCTGATCCTCAAATGACAATTTACTGTCCAGGATCACACCAAGATTGTGCATCCTTGGGGAGGTCACCAATGGAGGAGACTCCAGAAAAAGTCCTGTGTCAGCTCCAGGTGCCTTCCCATCAAGCCCACAACCTGAATCAATCACCAGCACCTCTGTCTTTTCTGGTTCAATTGCAAACAACTGGAGGGCATTCAGTCATTGATTTTTGCCAGACAGGTGTTAAGCATGTCTACAGCATCAGATCATCCAGGGGCAAATTACAAATACAGCTGGGTGTCATTTGCAAAGCAGTGAAACTCCACACTGAATTGCTGAATGATCTCACCCAGGGACAGCATATACACTGTGAATAACTTCAGTGACAAGATCGAGCCCTGGGGTACTCCACATTACGGGAGTATTGGGGAGGATGAGAAATCCACCATCACTACCCGTTGCACCCTGTCAAACAGATAGGACTTAAATCATTTAATGACAACACCGTCAAGTTCACAGTACTCACAGAGCTGATCAAGAAGCACAAAGTGATCCACAGCATCAAAAGCTGATGAGAGATTGAAGAGAACCAGAATTGACTTGTCTCCTCAATCTATAGCTCTGAGCAGATCACTATGCACCCTAACTAATGCTGTTTCAGTGCTAAGTCTGACCCTGAAACCTGACTGGAATGGCGTGTAGATGTCAAAGGACATAAGGTGATCCTCGAGCTGTTGTGCCACCAGTTTCTCAACAACCTTGCTCAAAAATGGCAGGTTGGAGATAGGATGGTCATTCATGAAGACATCCAGGTAGAGAGATTATTTCTTTAGGAGTGGTCTCACAAGGACCTCTTTCAAGACCACTGAGAAGACACCCTCCAACATTGAGCACTGGGCAATCCTGGTGAACACTGGGCCAACAGTCCCAACACATCTTATTAAGAAATGCGTTGGGGTTGAGTCTAACTCACAATATGTGTGCTTCAGCTCTAAGATCACCTCAATGAACTCAGCCGCCTCCACTAATTTAAACTCCTTCCAGATTGATGGAGTGACTCTGTTCCTCCTGGCTGACCACTGCATGGCAACAATTGCCTCACTGTTGGAATTCCAAACTGAATAGCAGACACCCTGTCAGAGAAAAACAGAGTAAACGCTTCACATAAGGTGGTTGGAAAAGTCTTTCTCAGCTGTAGACAGGCTGGATGAAGTAGCTTATCCACAGTCTGGAAAAGCTGAGAAGGTCTGTTTTTCCCTGCAGCAACTTCCCTGGACAGGAATTCTGCCTTCTTATGGGAAATTGCCTCCTGGTATTCACCATATTGAGCATGCAGGGCCAGTTTGTCATCCACTGACCAGGTCTTCCACCAGCAATGCTCAAAGGTCCAAGCCCTGATCTTCATCACCTTGCGATCTTCATCAAACCAGGAGGATGTCAAGTGAGAGGATCTGTGTCATATATATATACTGCAGTAATGACGTCCAGCACTTAGGATACCACCCTATTATAGGTGGCTACCACCTTGCTGGTGCCAATCACACATGCAGCATCCACCCTAGATAATTCAGCTAATGCCAGCAATCTCTGTGGGGGAAAAATCCTTAAAGGGCTGTAGCTGACCATATCAACATGGGAGGGAATTATGGGGGTGGTCCCAAGCGTGAACTTCACAGTGCTGTGATCAGACCAGGTGACCTGATCAATCTTGAGGCTTCCCAACTCACGGCCCAGCTGGAACACCAGGTGGAGCATGTGACCTTGTTGGTGGGTTTCAGAAGTAATTGCTTGTGCTAGGCCCAGTGATGACATCAATTGGAGTAGGTCATAACTGAAATATGAGGATTCTTCATTGACCCAGGCATTGAAGTCCCCCAGGATTAAACACCTGGGGAACTCCAACACCTATTCAACCATGAAGTCCACAACCTCCTTAGGACCCCCATTCACAGCCATACACTCAAAAGAACTGGAAGTTCCAACTGAATGCCCAGTAAAGCTCAGGCTGTATCTGAAAAAGATGGACATTTCCCCACTGCTGCGATCCCTACTTGGACAGTGCACCACGGAATACCCTGAAGGGACAGCCACCTCTAGAACTGGACTGGCATTGTCACCCAAACAAGATGTGGGTCATTCACAAAGCCCTGTCCAATTTAAACTGCACACATACCCTCTCAAATGATTTTATAAACAAATCAAGATCATCCCCCTCCTCTCTGTATTGAGGAAACTTTTTTTAATTAACTGTGGCTTCTTGGGTTGGACCCCTTATGCTGTTACTTATGGTTTTATTTATTTATTTATCAAGTCCAGGATTACAAATACCTTTGAGCCTTGGCTCTTTTACAAAGGTTCCATGTCAGAGAAATACAAATTATGGGGAACATCAAGACAGACATTACGACAATGTGGACATTGCAAACAGAGTACAGATTAATACAATTCAAGGGTAGCATTGTAACAAGGCAGACAGCGGCATTTGTCAGAGAAAATAGACAGCAGATAAGAAGTGCCAGAGTCATAGGGAGAGGGAAGAGGGGAGAGGGGGGAGAAGGAATGTAGGAAGGGTGGGGAGAGGGTGAAAAGTGCAGCATTGGGTATACCAAGATGTGAGGGTAGAATCCAGTGAGGAGGGGAGGGGGAACCACTAGAGTAGGAAGGGAAGTGGAGAAACAAGGTTAAGTTGGGCAGTCACAGGAGCTGTTGATAGTGAGATAGTCCCCGGAGCCTAGTTTTAAACATACCAATTGTTGGGGCAGAGGAGATGGTTGGGCTGAGGCCATTGAACCAGAGTGGCACTCGATAAGCAAAAGAGCGTTGTCCCTGTGAAGTGTGACAGTGGGGACTTTCAGTAGCTGTAGAGTGGATCTCCCAATGCACCATTTGTTAATTCAGTGTTGTAACAGAGCTGAGACCTCAGAAGGTGCAAGGCCAAGGTAGATATTTTTCACCATGGAGCAGGTGAGAAAACTTTATGCAGTTTGATAGTTGGAGCCAGCCGGTCTGAGTGTACAGGTCACAAGTGTGGGTGAGACGGTGAGCACCAGTGATGAGCTGACATGCCTTATGTAAGGCAGTTGAGAGGCGTCTAAGGGTTGTGGTTGTGGCCGAGCGATAAATGATGAAACCATAGTCTATTACAGAGATCACAGAGCTCAGGACTGCAACCTTGAAAGCTTCTGGCATGAGGTGTGGTCTGTGTTTGCAGAGGAGACCAAGCCGTGTATTAGCAGCTCTAGCTACATTATCTACATGAAGTCCATAGGAGAGATTAGGGTCAAGCTGTATCCCCTAAGTATTTGAAGGACCCCACCTGATCTAGAGTGTTCCCCTGGGTGGTGGAGATAGCCAAGTGGTGTAGCTTGCATGGGTTATGAGAGCTGCAGAAGAGCATAGATTTGGTTTTCTTGTCATTGAGGACCAGTTTATGATTAAGAAACCATGTCTCTACAGAACTGAAACCAAGTTGAAGGTTGTGTTGAAGAGTTGCAGGATCTTTGTGAGTGGAGAATACAACAGCATCATCGGCATGTAGTATGATCTGCTCAGAGCAGTGGTAAGGGAGAGAGTTTAAGAAAAGGCTGAAAAGGAGGGGGCCCAGTATCGATCCCTGTGGGACACCCAAGCGAACAGGCAGGGTGTCAGAAAGAGCATCCGCAATTTTTACTCTCTGTGACCGGTTGTCTTAGTAGCTTTTGAATCAGACAGAAGAGTCAGGTGATAGCCCGGCATTCAGTAGCTGGTGTATTAGTAGTCCATGGTGTACTGTATCGAAGGCCTTGGAAAGGTCGATGAAAACGGCACCTGTGAGAAGGCCATTGTTAAGGGATTTGTGCAAAGCTCCAGTGAACTCAAGAAGGGCTGCGGTGGTGCTGTGACCTTTCTGAAAGCCATGTTGTTGTGGACACGGTATATTGTATTTATCCAAGTGGTCGGTAAGTTGATCAGCCACAATGCACTCGAGTGCCTTAGAGAGTGGGGGCAGTATGGAGATAGGGAGATAATTTGAGTGATTCGTCTTATCCCCACTTTTATGGACAGGTGTCACGGTGGCTGTTTTCCATAGGTCCAGGAATTTTCCATAGCTGAGAGAGAGGTTTAGGATTTTTGTTAATGGATGAATTACCTCATTGAGAGTGAGCAACAGAAGCTTAAGGTCCAGGGTGTCGCTGCTAGATCTAGATTTAGAGATAGCTGCAGTAATATAGCAGCAAGCTTCATTCAGACTTACCTCCCTGAAGTAGAAGAGGGGATGGTTAGACTGAGGGGCTGAGGAATTTGGGGAGTAGGCCCTGTTTTCGAAAAAGTCATGGGGTAGAACAGCACTAAGGTCTGAAACAGCCGTGTTAAAGATGTTTGTGATCACCTTGGGGTTGAGGGTTGAGGATCCATCAACCATTAACATGGCCAGAGAGATTTTTGGCTGCTTCCTTGTGACATCCTTGTTATTGTCCCAGAAAGCACGACCATTTCTCCATGTATTGGTGAGAGCGTCTTTGTAATAGGTGGATTTCATTAGGCGTATGGCTTTTGTGCAGGCATTTCATGCTTGTTTGTAATTTTGGATGTCCAGTTGTTTACCAGTGGCCCTGGCAACTGCCCAGAGGTGATCCCTTAGTTTCAGCTGTGAGAGAAGAGCCACGATGACCCATGGGTTAGAGAGAGATTTTGTTTTGCGCCTTTTAGCAGGGGCAAAGAGGTTGCAGGCTTTGTTGAAAATTTAGATGAAGTGATCAAGAGCCAAGTTAACATCTGTTGCTTCATAGATGGGTAGCCAGTCTTGAAGAAGCAGGTGTTGTTTGAGATGTGGAAGTTCTCCACGAGGAAGGACTCTGCTAGCGATAATTTTGGGAGGTGCTTAAAGAATTTGTTAGACCATGCACACATGACTGGGGAGTGGTCACTGAGAGAGTCTGGGAGAATGGTCGTAGGAGAAATCCTTGTGGGGTGAGTGGTGAGGACCCAATCTAAGAGGGTACTGGTGCCAGTCTTGTAGTTAATCCTAGTAGGGGAGTTTACCATTTGCGTGATGTTAGCAGCTGAGATGGAGTCTTTATATGCACTGGCGCTCAATGCTAACCAGTTTATATTGAAATCCCCTAGTAGAATAAGTTCAGCTATGGGAGGATGAGAGTTGATAACATTTTGGACACTGTTGAATCCATGTTTAGGGTCCCTGGGTGGGATGTATATGGAGACAATAGTCAGGGCTTTTTGGTTGGGACCTAGGATGATTTTTATTGGCAGAATCTGGGCCGAGGCAGAAAGTGATGGAGTTACAGGGTGCCAAGACAGGGAGTCTTTGATATAGATTGCGCAACCACCACCTTTTTTGGATATCCGGTCCAGCCTGTGGACATTGTAGCCCTGTATTGTTACTGCTGAGTCAGGAACTTTAGGTGTCAGCCAAGTTTCCACCACTTCAAGGATGTCAGGGTTGTGTTGGCATATGAAGGCTTGGAGTGTATCCAACTTTGGTAGTAGGCTGCAGATATTGATGGTTGCAAGGATAAGAGCACCTGAAGTTTGTGTGTGACCTGAGCTTCTAGGGCCAGAATTGGGATGGATGCTGCCTGAGATAAGAAGGAGGAGGAGTAGGAGTTTTAAGGTGCAGAGTCTCAGCTCTTTAAGAGATAGTTTTGATTGTAGTTTCCGGGAGTAGAGGTTGCAAGGTTCCAGGCAGTATCCCACATGGACTGCAAGGTGGTACAGTGTAGAGAGGTGGCCACACTTATTGAGAGTAGTGGTCGGGTGTGTTTGCTGGTGCAGTTTCACCAATTCTGTCTCATGCCTCTGTCTCTGGATCTTGTGCTGTCATTCTTTTTCTCTTTCCATCTGTTCCTTCTCGCTTTCCATCCATTCCTTCTCTCTTTTCACCTGCATCAGGATTTCATGCTAGTTGGCCTTCTCCTTCCATCCTTGCTCTCTCCCTTTCACCCTCATGCCTTGCCCTCTACAGCTTGTCCTCTTTCAGTGCAAGCTCCATGTTCAGGATCTCAAGCTGATGTTGATCCTCTACTGCATTTCAGCAGCTGCTGCACCAGTTTTTTGCTCAGGTTTGAGCTGTACTGCTCCATCAGCTCATGCCTCGAGGTGCCCCTCTGGCTCCACCACTGTGACTTCAATCTCTCTACCTTGGTCACCGCCTTCAGTGACTGCCTGCTGCACAGGTAGTGGGTCATGCACCTCTAAGACTGTCTGCCCCCTTCGCATTTGGTCCTGCTCTGACAGAGCTTATTTGAGTCCATTCCTTGTTAGGCCTTCATAGACAATCCTCCTGTCTGTGCACAGTTCACTAAGCTGCTGCACATTAAATCTACCATATGCTGGAGAGCTCATCTTTTCTATATATACTTCACTAAGCTGTTTTCCAGAAATAAAAGAAACAGTAGTAAACAATATAACCTTTTGTATATCCTGTTTCATGACTGTTAAGGTATATTTCTACTGGCACTCTGCCACCCCGTCAGCTAGGTAAAGCTTTTAACTCTCTCTCAGAGTTCTTGCCTCTTCAAGAAAGGACACTGTGCACAAATTCTGGCTTTTAAATTTGTGCACTGATCTGCACTGCACTGCCAGAAGTTGTGACAAAAACTGCCACTTGGGCCATCCCTGCTTATAGGGTAGTTTTGGTTGAGGAACTTCTGATTCTCTGCCACCATCTGATTTTTACCAGGAATCAAGAAACTGCCTTTTGCCCTCTGTGTTCAGGTTCAAGAAGGTCAATGCAATGACTATTAGTAACATGTCCTTCGAAGACGGACTACAAACAAAGTGCAGCAGAAATAACAAAATTACCTTTTTAAGGGTTTATGTGATAATGGCAAATGCCTAAAGGCAATTACCGTTATCACTCAGTCAGAGTGCTGAAAACACTTTCGGCACTCTGACAACCCCAGTGCCTCAGGACAATGGTGCCAGGACATTATTTTAATGCTTTCTGGGGGGGCTGCACCCCCACCCCCGCCTCGAGGGGGCTTCACCCCCCGCAACCCCCTACTTAAGGATTCTCAACTCCAGGGGGGTGCTTGATGGGGAGAGAAAGCAGGAAAAAAAAGGCTTGGGCTGGGCACAATAAAATTGCACCAGAGCCCAGACCCAAACCCGGTACCTCTCCCACTGCATCCACTCACCAACCCCTGAAGCCATGACACAGCTCAGCCAGTCACCGCAGAGCCACCCGCTACAGCCTATCCACCCTCTCCCAGCCCATGCTCACCGTGCTCACTCCCACCCATCCACGTGCATATGCAGAGGGACATCCTGTCTCCCAAATCTCCCACAGCCTCATCCGGTCGCCCAACTCTCCCCATTGCCATGAGGGATTGTGCCGGGAAGGAGTCACCATAACGGACGGTGCCCTTCCTCATGCGCCCACCTCACGGGTCACCCTTTTTTTGGCAAATAACTTTATTTTATATCAAACACCAAAACATGAACAAAACAACCCCCATACCCATAAACCCCAATGCAATGTTGGTACAGTAAGATATGATAAAACACAAAAAACGAAACAAACCCACAACCCACCCTACCCCAATTCCAACCACCCCTCCTAACCCCAGCAGCTATTCAAAATAAGAAGAAAGGCAAAAAAAAACAGGTGACTGAGTATCAAAATACTATACTGATAAACTGTATCCTATTCATGAGTGTCCTGTTAAACCCGTTTAGAGCGTGGTTAAGAAAAAAAGGAAATAAGAAATCAAGGGGGGGGATAGAGAGTGTATAGAAGCAACCTGATCTATTCCACAGGGGATGGCATAGGAGAGAGGGTTGGTATGCTAGCCTCTAGGAAAGTAACAGAAACATTGGCTAATCTTGACTGCGCTAGTAGCCAAATTTGTCCTTCAAGCACTGATAAAAATTACCCCATCTACCAAATTTCTCACTAGATTTAAAGACCTTAGCTACGGTCCTCTCCGCATTCAAGGCTTCCAGAAATGTATCTCACCATTCCTTGCAGGAGGGAGTACCATCGCTCCACCAATAACGGAGGAGCAACAGCTTTGTCACTAAAGTAACCAAGGCTACTTGACACTTTTGAACTGCCGAAGGAATATGGGTGAACCTACCAAGAATGCAGGCGTCAACATTAAAATAAGGTGAAATATCACAAAAGGGGCCTATCCATAACCTGACCGAATCCCAAAGCTTAACCACTTTGGGACACTCCCAAAGTTTGTGCAAAATAGTGGCCATAGGGCAGCCACAATCCTTACACTCTGGGAACTAAGTCTATATATGCGAGAAAGTTTGTCGAGAGAGATACAGATTGTGCAAGATGTTAAATTGAAGATCCCTCAATCTATCTTGTTTGACACAAGCATATAAGTCCAACCAAACCTTTGTCCAAATCTCTTCCGACCAATTCAGGATAAATTCACCTCCCAATAATGAGGAACAGGGAGGCATCAAGTCTCTCTTTGCTAAAATAAACTTATAAATTTTCGAGATTGCATTATTAGATAATGCCAAGTCTTTATCTTTCTTATTAACCTTCCAGACTCCCGCTTTTGATCCATCCACCAGGAGGGAGCGAATACACCTTTGAATTTGATACAGCTGCAACCGTTCCTTTGGATCAATCATGAATTTCTCCATCAAAACGGAGGGTGAGGTAGCAGAACCATCTAAGACAGAATCTGCTACCCTAGGTTTGTGGGAGAGGTTGCCTACACACCTTTTTATCGGCTGGTTACCAATCAGAAGGTTAGGGTTCCTAATAAGGGGTTGCATCAGGTCTCTTGTATAGGGGATATTCAAAAATGAATAGAGCTGGTGCAGGGCCCTGACGTCCCAACCCAGCGGGGTATCTTTGACCTTGGGGGGAACTTTAGACCAAGGGGTAAATAGAAAGGACTCCACGTCTAAGTTAACACACTGGGCCATTGAGCGGTCTAACATACCACCTACAGAGGTCGTTGCCGTCTCTGACACCCACAGGGCCGATCTTGCCACATGGCTGGCCAAGTAGTAGATATAAAAATCCGGTAACTGTAAGCCCCCTTCCTTCCTCAGTCGGGTAAGTTTCCCATAAGCCCTACGAGGGGGTTTGCCATTCCATAAAAAGTCCGTACAGTATTTATGACAAAGGTTAAAAAAGGATTTGGGAAGATACACGTTGAGATTGAAGAGAAGGTAAAAGATTCTCGGTAAAATCGTCATTTTAATCGTATTAGATCTCCCCCAAAAGGATAGAGGAAGCTTGGTCCATCTTCCCAAATCCTCTTTGATGGATTTGAGCAAGGGCTTAAAATTTAGATCCGGCAACTCAGCCAAGTCTTTAGAAATCTGGATGCCCAAATAGGGTAAAGATTTTGATTGCCAACGTAGGCCCAAAGATGAACACCAACTCCGTTGCAACTGAGGGATAGTGGGTAAACCATAGTTTTGCTCTGGTTCAACTTATATCCGAAATTCGCTGAAACATGAAATAATTGAAAACAGGTGCGAAGCGAATCTTGACTATGCCAGATATGGATTAACAGGTCATCTGCAAAGGCAGACAATTTAAACTCGGACTCCCCTATACAAACCCCATGAACTTTATTGTCCATCTTAATGGCCCTAATAAGGGGTTCTAAATATAAGTTAAATAGAAACGGGAAAAGAGCATCCTTAAGCGGGTGCCCGCAACAATGAAAAAGGGGCAGAAATCAAATTATTGCAGAGAATTCTCGCTGTGGGACATGTGTAAAGTATTCGAGTATAGTCCAAAAAATTATCCGGGATGCCAAATTTGGACAGTACCTCAAACATAAACTCCCATTCCACCCTATCGAATGCCTTTTCTGCATCTAGTGAGACCAGAGATGCTTCCATGTCTGGGCTCACAGACCCAGAAATTAAATAAAACAACTTTCTAAAGTGGTCCGCAGACGGGTCACCCCTTTTTAATAATGAGGCAGTCACTGAGTCTATCAAAAATAGATTCTGCACTAGAGAATAATACAGTTATTTACAAATATGATATATTTACAGTCAGACAAATGGTTTACACATTTACTAAGAAATATAAAATAAAGTAAGTTAAGCAGTTGATGGTTAGAAAAATCTGAAATTTAGTCTCACCTAAGTCCCTCTACCTGGCTATAACTACAAAAGACACTTCCACTAGCTGTGCTTCATTACCACTCAGCTACCTTCCTTTGCAGGGCATCTCTTTCTTCCAATATTGAGTGTCCCAGAGCGAGAGAGAGGGAGAGAAAGTTGGCCTAGCTCTTTAATTTATACCCTTTTGGCTGTGAGGAGTGACCTCACCCTTTGAGTAACAGTTCCCCACAGTTCCCCACAGTCCCACATGCCACGTGAGTGAGTGTGTGTTTGTGCATGACCTCATTGTTAGTACTTCCTCACTATCTGTATAGTTTTACAACATGCACCTGGGTCCATTGTTTGACATGGGATGGGACACTATACTAGGAAAGACTTCCCACAGGGATTATGGCTTTAGTGCCTCCTCCCCATTCATCCTGTCAGTAGTTCCCATGAGAATGTCAGCACCTAAACAGTGGGCAGCCAGATCTCATAAACTGCTTATACATGTGGCCTAGCAGCCATCTTGTGTGCATCCCAAACAGAACCTGAAACAGGCAAATATTTAGAAAGAATAACTGACACGGGTCCCATTTCATGTCACACCCAACTACATGGTGTGAGGGTGCTGCGTTGGCAGTTATGTGACACCCTCCCACTCCAGCCAGGGAATGAAAGATGCAGGTTGCCCATATGGGCCTGGATACCATATTGTGAAGACAACCCTTGTCTTGGCATAAGGTCCAGCTCTTCTACCACTGTGGGTGGCAGAGGGCCCTTTGCAGTGGCTGACAGATTGACTCTTTGCCCTGTTCATCTGTATCTCTTGCCAAAAGGACATGCAGGAACAAGAGAACTTCCACAGCCCACCAGACAGCCCCATGAATTTTTGACATCCATTGCCACACTTCTGTAGGCAGACAGAGTCTCCTCTTGGCACATGGCCGGGCGTTTCCTGAACTTTTGCAGCTGTTCATGCAGGTCCCGAAGGGACCTGCATAAATGAGGATATGATTCCACAATCTCAAAAAGAAAGGAAAAGTAGGGAAATGTTGTGTTAGGGTTTCGAACCCCAACTCCCCCACCCCCAGCGCCTAAGCATCAAAAGGAAAAAGACTAGGGTTTTGGAGTCTCTGGAGCCTTGCCAAGGCAGTAGTAGGGTGTTCCTTGGAGTTGTCAGTCCTAATGCCAACCCCATTCCCTGAACAAACAATTTCAGATGTGGGTTCTACCTGAAGAAAGCTACAAGATTGTGGTGGCCACATGTGGAAAGACATAATTATCTGCCTTTGAAGAGGGTATCACTATGAGGCACTGGCTTGGAGGTGTAACATCTGCTTCAGATAGGAGGCTATGGGCTGGAGTGAAGGGTGATCCTTTGGGTTGATAACCCATTGGAGGACCCCACCACTGATTCACCAAGACTCCAGAGACCCAAATCCATATGTTTTTCTTTTGCTACTGGGAGTGGGAAGTTAAGGTTGGAAAACCAAACATCACATTTCCCTACCTTTGTGGTGGTGACTTGAACCCTAACTGGTGCATATCTATGCTACTGCTGTATAAATTTGATTTACACACACACACACACACACCTTCCTCTATCTATCTATCTATCTATCTATCTATCTATCTATCTATCTATCTATCTATCTATACAGTACATATATATACTCTATATTGGTGTGTAGGGATATAATTCCATTGAGGGGTTCTAATGAGGTCAATAAGCCACAAGCCCAAAGCACGAGTGACACTATGATCTCATTAGGATCCTGAGATGATGGAATTATATCCTTATGTACCACAATTACTGATTGTTTGTTTTATATAATTTATAAGGATGGCAAATAATGAGTTTAGGGACAGAAATGCTGTGAGTGACATTGGATGTGGTGCTGTCAATGTCAGACATGGTGTGATCACTGGGAGGCACTGGCTTCAGTATTGGCTATTCCAATTAGTGAGGTATACAGGAAAATACATGATAATGGACTCCTGTAGGGAAAGGGTCCCATCCATGTATGATAGATAGATAGATAGATAGATAGATAGATAGATAGATAGATAGATAGATAGATAGATAGTAAAATACATTGTTTGCAATTATGTACATAATAGACATGTCATCCCCCCACCAGCCACCCGCCACCAATACTTACTGTGCAAACTAATTTCGCTTTGTCAAAACCACCAAATCCTTCCCACAGCATCACTGTCACTAGCACATTTGTCCCTTTTATACACTAAACCATCCCATCTGCAGCAATAGATTTTTAACACCTTATGAGAATTAATAGATTTTTTTCTTTAAATTTGCTTTTAAAGCCTCTTACCTTATAAATATGCAACAGCTGAATGGCAAGCTGGTCTCACTGTCACTTACTCACAGAGCTCACACCTCTGTAACCTGTGTTCCACTTAACACACTCTGGAGCCTTACTTTAAGTAAATTAAAACAGTTCCTCATTTAAAAAAAGAATACCAAAGTGATTTAAACTCCAGAAACCCAGACAAGTACTCATTTCCTGGAGGATGTCCTGATCCAACTTGCTCCACCCATATAGTGAGTCCTGCTCCTTAGTTCCCAGTGGATGAATGGATAAATTGAATACATTTTTTAAAGATGAAAAAAATTAACTGTGACAACTGTCTGACACCAACTCACTATTATACTGAGTTGATGTCGACATTCCAATGTTCGCATCCACTTGATTATCCCTGCTACCTTTTTTGCCTTCATTTCTCAGCCTTCTCATTTGCTGCACCAATTAGAATGTGTGTCTAAACATCAGTGTGATATTGTGATGCTGTGTCATTAGTAACAGCCTTAGGAACCAGCAATACTTAAAGTGCAATAGCATCTTACAAAATAAACCCCATAACTTTCATAATTTAAAAAACCCTAATAATGAAATAAAAAAAATAACACGAGGTCCTTGCCTCTTGCATAAATGAAATATGCAGCAGGGTCCTTGTTGAATAAATCATTTATCTTCACTCAAGCAGCTTGACCTTGGTAAGATTATACGTGGCTTATGCCACATGTGAGGTTACTCACAGTCAAACTTCTCTTCTGAAGAAAAATCATTTATACTACAGGTCCCCATCACATATCCTATATATACTGTATATATAATCTATCTGTCTATCTATGTGTCTGTCTATCTATCTATCTACTGTATCTATCTATTGATATTCATTGCAAAAAACTTTGGTAATGCACTAGTTAGTGTTAAAGTGACATACGTAGGCAAATGTAGCCTTAGGGTTTCCAACCCTAACACCCCATACACACCCTGCAAACAGCAACAGGTGTGGTATGTGCCTTGGTGTTGTCAGCCCTAATGCTCACCCCATTCCATGAGTAAATAAGATGAGATGGGTACAGTATATGAGAATGGGGTGAGTGTTAGGGTTCACAAACCCAAGGGACACCCAATGCCTGTTGCTGCCTGCAGTGTTGGGGTGAGGTGCTAGGGTTGGAAACCCCAATGCCACATTTCCCTACTTTTGTCACATTAACCCTAACTAGCACATTAATGATATTTTTTGCAATGGATTCCTTTACTTTTTGAGATAGCATAATCATATCTTCATTTGCTAGTGGGAGCACAGCACATCCATCCATACTTTTTGAAATAGTGTAATTATATTGTTATGTGGCTCTCTGCACTCTCATCCCTCGAGAAATGCGTATATTGTATGTATGTTGCTGTGGAAGTAGTGGGCCGGCCAGGCACTGCCCTTCCAATTTTTTCAAAACCACAACCAAATTGTCACCATAGCCTTCTTATTACCCCATCTCATGAACGCAGTACTGAAAATTTCCAAGTCCCTGCCAAAATGTGATTCCGCAGCACCACAATGTCATTCCAGGCTACTTGTGGGAAAACATGGATTGGCCAGGATTTTAAAACTGACAGCAGTTACATTCAACAGGTGATCTAAAAAAAGGCTGTTGAAAATTTGGGGTGAAAATATTTTAAATTAACAGATTTACGAATGACCATAGCAAAATGTGAACACATGTGCATAACTTTGCCATTTTTGCATATTTTGTCCCCACATTTTCAACACAGCCTTCTTATGACCCCACCTCATGAACAAAGCTGCTGAAAATGATCAAATCCTGCCAGAAAGACGATTTCATAAAGCAACTGCAAAATCATCTTTTGAGTGGGACTTACCTAATTCCGCTGACATTCTTCATGAGGTGTGGTCCCTAAATGGCCAGGTTGAAAATTTGGTTTGAAGATGTGCAAAAATCAATTAATAAATCAATCAATCAATCATCCTTTATTTTTAAAGCATAATTCACTGCATGAACCAAAGTGCCTTACATAAAGTACAAACATATGCATATAATAAAATATAATAATAAAATATTCTAGAACATCATTTCATATTACTTAATCATAACTAACATTAAACTGGTTCAGGAAATGCCAGTCTAAATAAAGAAATTTTTCAGCTCATACTTGAACTGATCTATGGTCTGGCATTCTCTTATCTGTTGAGGTAGAGAGTTCCACAGGGTTGGAGCTGCAAATGCAAATATGTGAATTCCTGATATCTTTAACTGAACCCGGGGAACCTCTAGCAATCCCTCTACAGAGGAGTGAAGTGGGCGGGAAGGGTGGTAGGGTCACAGGAGGTCTTGCAGGTATCCAGGCCCCTGCCATGTAGGGCTTTATAGGGCTTTACTGACCTTGAAGGAGATCCGCCAACTAACAGGCAGCCAGTGCAGCTAGCGGAGCACAGGTGTAATATGGCATGATCTATGTAGGCCAGTCTCCAACCTGGTGGCCAAATTCTGCACAAGCTGCAGCTGGCGAAGATCTACCCTGACAGTCCTAGGTATAGGGCATTGCAATAATTAAGATGAGGGGTCACAAAAGCATGGACCAGTGCTGGCATATCACCAGGGGGAATCAGATGTTTAATCTAAGTGATATTTCTCAGGTGATAAAATGAGGTTTGGACCACGGCTGACACCTGTGCCTTGAATATCAAACTGCAGTACAAAATAAGGCCTAGATTCATTACCCCATCTGAGGTAAGCAGCTGGGAGTCCCCAAGCCATAGCCCATAGACCTGTCCAGCTTGGCCCTTCACTCTCTGGTGACCAGGTTCCAGTACCAGTACTTTAGTCTTCTCTGGATACAACTTCAACCAGTTAGCAATCTTCCAGTCTTGGATCTCAGCTAGGCAGCAGTTAAATATCAAGACTGTTTCCCACTGTTTGGGCACAAAAGACAGGTATAGCTGAGTATCATCTGCATGACAGTGAAAATTCAGTCCATATGTGTTATAATGTCCCCCCAGCCATAGCATGTATGCTGTAAACAACTTGGTGGACAAAACAGAGCCCTGCTGTACTTCTACATGACAGGAGAAGAGATGCAGAGGAAACAATCCTAGACACAAACCTCTGTGACCTGCCAGTGAGGAATGATCTAAACCAGTTGAGGACCATACTAGACAGCTCACAACAAACCCGCAGGTTCTCAATCAGCAAGCACCCCATGGTCCACAGTGTCAAATGCCACTGAGAGATCGAGGAGAATCAAGATGGAACCTCTTCCTTCATCCATCGCCACTAGGAGATCATTTAGCACCCTAATGAGGGCCATCTCAATACTATGCCTTTTCCTGAAACCCGACTGGAGAAGATTGCAGATGCTGTGAGCTGTTAAATGCTTCTCTAGTTTCGTGGCTACCACCTTCTCAATAACCTTACCCACAAAGGGCAGGTTTAAGACAGGTCTGTAGTTTGCCAGGCAGTCGAGATCTAGTGAAGATTTTTTCAGGAGCAACCTTACAACCACCTTCATCAGAAGCTCCAGAAAGACACCTGTCACCAGAAAACATTGGACTATCCTGGCTAGGACAGAACCGATGATATCAACGCATCCCACAAGGAGGCGTGTTGGTAACAGATCCAGACTACAACAGGTTGGATGCAATTCCTGGGCAATCTTCCCAAAATCCACAACAGCTAACTGGTCGAAGTCAGACCAGACAGACTGAATGCCTGCAACCTCAAGCCCATTACTGCAAGGCCCATTTAAGGGAGCTGTCTGGATTTCCAATGTGATGGATGCAATCTTATCAGCAAAGAATAGAGCGAACTCATCACATCTTAATTGTGAAAAGGCTCCCCCGGACTGAAGACAGGTTTGATTGCACAACCTTTCAACTGTGCAGAATAGCTGACCCAGTCTGTTAGTTGCCAAAGCAATCTCCTAGGACAGGAACTCTGCCTTCTTACAGGAGACTGCTGTCAGATAATCTCTATAATGGGACATCAATATAAGCTTGTCCTCCTCCAAACCAGTTTTCCTCCAGCACCTCTCCACCCTTCAACCCCTCATCCTCATCCCTTCAATAGTCCTATCAAACCAAGGGGACTTCTGATGAGAGGTGAGGGGTTGAACACGAACAGGTGCAACAGAGTCGAGCGCTTTGGTAATAATCCTATTATAGGTCAGCACTAACTCCCCCAGCTCCTCGCATGCACTCATAATACCTGATAGGTCCAGTATCTCCATCAGACCTTGTGGGGACAACCCCCTTAAAGGGGGTACTGGACCATCTCTGTAGGGATAGGTCTATTAGGAGGTGCCTCGAACATGAACCTCAAAGTATGGTGATCCAATCAAGCAACTGGCTCCACCATCAGGTCGAAGACCTCCATCCCAAGTAGGAAGATGAGGTCCAGTGAATGGCTGTGAGTGTGGGTTTCAGAGGTGACAACCTTTGTTAGGCCCAATGATTCCATTAGTTGTAGGAAGTCTTGACCAAACTGCAAGAGTTCGTCATTGACCCCGGCATTGCAGTCCCCTAGAATAATCCACCTGGGAGACTCTAACACCAGTTTGCAGAGGAAGTCCCCGACTTCATGCAGGAATTCCTTCCCATCCCCTATTGGTTGGTAGATGAGAAGGATCCTGCAACCTAAACACTCAAACTCTTGAATGGATATACATTCAAAGGATCTCATAATTCCCAGTGGTAGGGCTGCAATGCCCAAGTCTGACTTAAAACCAATGGCTACTCACCCCTCCATAATCTTTTTTCAGGCAGTGTACCACTGAGTACCCAGCCAGAATGGCCAAGTCCAGCACAGGGCTGGCACTTTCGTCCAGCCAGGTCTCAGTAATGCAAGCCAGATCTGATGTTGCAACAAGGTCAGCAATAATTGCCATCTTGTTTCTAATGGATCTGGCATTGCACAAAAGTACCCAAGAAGGATAGGCAGATAAGGCTGGCCCAGCCTCCTACCCATTAATTGTGGAACCCTTGGGTATGGGCATCAGACAGGGTGGACCCCTTTCCAGGACCTGTTTCATCCCAGGGTGCTTCCTTGTCCCCACCACCTCAGTTCACCCACCCCTCCTTCCACAACTAAACTCCCTCCAGACCACACAACTCTCTGGTTCCTCCCCTTCTAGATATCCCCAGTGCTCTACAGTGCCAATATACCTCCACAATTAGTGAGGGGCTTTCAAATGGCCAGAGATCACAGAGCCTGTAAAGGAGTAATGCCTGACCATAGGTGCTGTTAACCAACACATCTCACTAGTAATACACTTCAGTACTACTAATATGATATACAACTATTCCCTATCACTAAATCAATATTAAAACAGTAACTAATATACAGTATATTATTGATATCTCAATCACTTACACATATACCACACACAAACTCACACACCCGTTCACACTCACATTCACCCTCACCCCACAACCCCCCAAATTTCCACCACTCTCGCAACCAAAAATTTATAAAACAGTTTCCTTTTCCAGGGAGTCCATAGTGTGTGGAGCAGTCTATTATGGTAATTCTTTGCCCGGATAGCTTTATTAGTCCAGGAGCAGCTTCCTCTCTCTAAGGCCTGCCCTTGGTTAACCTCTTCTCCCTTAGAGCACACTCCAGAGAAAAGTCCATAGAAAATGAGCTAGAGAATTTCCATAAGTTTTAAGGCCAGTTACCTCGGTCACTCATCCCTAAGAAACTATCCAGATGGTCCAGAGAAACTGGAGACCCTCAAACCCTCTCACTGAATAAGATATCCCTCTAGTTCTGCTTTCAAATAATGATCAGCACTATCCTGAACAAGCAGAGCACAGAATATCAAAGTTAATCACCGGTGGGAGTTCTCTCACCACCCTCCAACCACCAATATCTGCTCACAGTTCACAATATGAGCCAGCAATTTGTCATTTTCCACATCACTCTCATCCAAACAAATAGAATGCCACATTCACACCTGCTCCCCTTACCTCTGAGTTCAGGCAGCAAACAGTTCAACAACATGCCCCGTTTACTTCAATGAGTCAGGGGCAATTTTAGTAATGGAAAATTCAGACCATCTCCAGTCAAGTCCTGAAGAACAATCTTCAGTCTTAGCCTTTCATCTTGCCAAAAATGGCTGCTACACAGCTGCCGGAGAGCAACCCATGGAGGAACGCAGTTCAGGATCTCACTTCCCCACTATTCAGAAGGAATCACACCAGGTGTCAGTTCCTCAAGATTTCCACCCCAACTCAAGCCATCTTCCACCATCCTCTCACAGGATCACCACCCCACAAACTGGCAGGACCTAGACAAAACTCACAGCATGCTCAAATGGATACCACACACTGTCATCCTCCATCTTCCTCCTCAATCCTCCAGGTATGCTACTGCATTTGGACTGCTCCATTCTATGAACCTCACTGAAAACAAAAAAAAACTAACTTCCTAAATGGCCAAATTATGCATCAAAGTTGAAAACCCCATTGAAATACACCGAAGCACATTTACTTTAGTTTCTCATATTGCAGTCAGCATTTCCTGCAGCAAGACCTGTCTTTGACTGGAGAATGGATCTTGATCCTGGGACCTGCTGAGGTGAGTGAGAGTGTGTTGGAGGGGTCTGGGAGTGTGGGTGGTGGATGCTTAGTTGGAGATCAGGGTTGGGGGGAGTGGGTTGGGGGAGTGGAGTCTCATCAGCGATGGACCTTTTTTTAACAGCTGTAAAAAAAGACAGCAAGGGACAGTTTTCTTTATTTCAGAGTTGTACAGTATGTACAAGGAGGGGGTGCCACTAGACACTAGGGATAAATGACAACTTTACGAGATTGGGGATTGGAGGGTGGGAAGTGCCACTAGACACCAGGGATTGCTAAAATCTTTGCAGGGAAGGGTATTGGAGGGTGGAGTGCCACTGGACACCAGAGAATAATAGTTAAAAAAAAGTCACCTTTAAAGAGGCAGCATTTGTACAGCATTATCCAGAAAATAAGTGACATTTTATTTGTAGAGTATTACTGCAGGTTTCATGCACCCGTATAAAAGGAAACTGTTGAAAAACAAATGACTACTATTACTGCAAGTACCTGCAAGTCTCGCTGTCCACCAAAATATCAGTTGTTAACAGGCAAAAAAAAAAAACTCCTTTTTTGTGTCAGTAAATCCTTTCTCCGATGTAACGAAAAAGGATTCCTTGAAATGAACAAGAAATATGGAAAAAGCTTAGTCCGCAATACTTTCCTATGCCAAGAGATCCTTTTTCATTTTGATGAAACTATTAAACAAGAAAGGTGAAACTATTACACAAAAAAGGAACCCTAGGCACAAAAAAGGATTTAAGGGCCTGATTCGCAAAGCATCCAGCTTGCTGGAAGAAGCTTGCACAACAAAGAATGCACAATGTGCCCCTTGCACCAAAAGATGCACTGGGAGTGATTCTCAAAGGCAGCCTACATCGACTGTAGGCTATCTGCCCCAAAAGGTAATTGCACTGCCAGTGCACCACAAAATGAGCTGCAGCATGGCATTAGGGGCTTATGGCAGATGCAGGCTGCCAGCTCCCCTAAATCAGGATTCTCAAAACTCTCCCTGAGGGCATATTTCTAAGTACCCTTAGACCAGACAAAGCTGGTGTAAGGGTTCTTAGAAATATGTTTTCAGGGAGTGTTGGGCAATCTACTGCAATGTGGCATGGTAACCCCTCCCAAGCCCAGATCTCCTGTAATGTAGTAATAAATTATCACTGGTGGTCTTGTGACTCCCCAAGCCCCAATTCCCCATACTATCTTAATAAATTATCCCCAGTGATCTAGTTGTCCCCCAAGACCAGATCACCCATAATGTATTAGTAGTATCCCCAGTGGTCTAGTTGCCCTCTCAAGCCACAATCCCCCATAATGTATTAATAGTATCCCCAGTGGTCTAGTGGTACTCCCAAGCCCCAAGCCCCTGTAAAGTATTAATAGCATTCCTGGTGGTCTAGTTGCCCCCAAGTCCTGATCCCCAGTAATGTAGTAATAAATTATCCCCAGTGATATAGTGGCTCCACAAGCCCCAACTTCCCCCATAATGTATTAATAAATTATCCCCAGTACTCTATTGGCCCCCATGCCCCAATCCCCATAATGTATTAATAGTATTAATAGTATCCTGGTGGTCTCTTGGCCCCCAAGCCCCGATCCCCCATAATGTTGTAATATTACCCCATGGCCTAATGTATTAACAATATCCCTGATGGCCTAGAGGTACCCCCAAGATCTGATCCCCCATAATAGAGTATTTCATTGGTTTTCAAGTGGATCCCCAACCCCCAAATCCCTGCAGACATTGTCCCACCACCCTGCTCCCCCCAGCCCAAACCCTGACTCAGTGAATGGCACAGCCCTTATCAGACCTCCATGGCTGGCCTCTGAGTGAACTGTCACTGAGCCTGTACTGTATAATGTACACACTCACTGATCGAAATCAGTGAGTGCTTACACTATACTGTTTGTGCTCAGTGACAGTTCAGTCAGAAGCCAGCCATGGAGGCAAGAGGAGGGATGTTCCAGTTGCTGGCTCGTAGTTGTTGATTTGGAGGAGCAGGGTGGTGGGACACTGCCTGCAAGTGTGGGGGTTCACTAGACTACCAATGAAATGCTCTATTTACATTATGGGGGATTGGGGCTTGGGGGCTACTAGACCACTAGGGATACTATTAATATATTATGGAGGATCAGGGCTTTGGGGCCTCTAGACCACTGGTGATATTATTAATACCTTATGGGGGATCAGGTCTTGGGGGCCACTAGACCAATGGGGATAATTTATTAATACATTAAAGGGGATTGGAGCTTGGGAGCCACTAGACCACCAGGGATAATATTAATACATTACAGGGCATTTGGACTTAGGGGGCTACCAGATCACCAGGGATACTATTAATACATTATGGGGGATAGGGTCTTGGGGGGCCACTAGACCACCAGTGATACTATTAATACATTATTGGAGATGAGGGCTTGGGTGGACACTAGATCACCAGGGATCTTTGTTAATACTAATGGGAGATAGGGGATTCAGGGGCCGTCCACTAGACCACCAGGGAATGCTTGGGGACATTGCCCCATGGCCGCCCATGGCTTGCAGCAACCTGTCCAGGTGTGTTCTCTGTTTGGTGCAAGCCATGGGACTTTGCATCCAGATGCTACCTGATCATGAATTGGGCACAGGGTCTTTGGCACACAAGCAATCAGCACAAGCTGCCTTTGGAACATCTTGCACCAACTTTGAGAATCAAGCCCTCGGACTCAGTTTTTTTCCAATTATTTTTTAGTGCCAATGGATCCTTTTTCGTGATCCTTTTTCATTCAAACGAAAAAGGATCCCTTGACATGAACAAGGATTTTGGACTTTGTTTTTTCCAAAATCTTTTTTCGTGAGATATGATCCTTTTTCATTTGAATGAAAAAGGACTCACAGAAAAGGATATCAGCAAGTCACAGAAAAGGATTTATAAAAAAAAACATTCCAGGGTCATTTTCCACCAAACCTGTTGAATGCATTTATCAGTGACATCAGCATAGGTATTCAGGGCAACATTGCCCTATTCATGGATGATACCAAACTAGGAGGAAGGGTTGACTGCGAGGTGGCAGTTAGGGACCTTCAAAAAGACCTACAGAAGCTGGAAAGATGGTCTAACATCTGGCAGCTGAAATTAATTGCAAACAAGTACAAGGTGATATGTTTGTGTAAGGGAAACATGAGGACAGAATACTGGCTCAGCGTAATCCAGCTTAGTACAATGCATGAAAAAAGGGACCTAGGTAGAGAACAGACAGAACACCAGGAGGAGAAAAAGAGTTAGTGTGTTTGTCAGAGGTAGCTGAAGTAAATTGTTATATGTTATCTGTGTTATCTGTGTACTTATCTAGGTGCTTGTCACAGGTGTCAGAAGGGAATTGTTATCTGTGAAATTAACTAAGTGTAGAAGGATTTACAAAGTGGGGGAGTGGCTTAGCTAGAAGGAGCCAAGTTAAATCCAGATTTAAATACTGCCCTAGATAGCTTCTGCCAGAGAACAGACAGAACACCAGGAGGAAGGAGCTACTGGTATAACTAAAACTTCTCTACTGGGGCTATATTGCCCTCCTCTCCTCCCCTCCACCCCCTTCCCATGCTAAACCAGTTCTACTTTTATAAGCACCGGATTTAACTGACAACAGGAACTTCCTGTGTGGGAGTAGGAAGTGAATGATCACAGAGCCACCAAAGACTCACCATCCTAGAAGGGCAAAAGTAGCTCTCCACCCCCCCCCAGCTGATGGAGGTCTGACTCTGAACAAGTAAGGAGACTACTGAGAAATATAGGAACTTCTTGTCTCAGAACAAGAAGATCAGGAGCTAAAAGGGCACAGAGGCAGTCAGTAAGTAGGGAGAGAAAAAAAGAAATAAACAGAGAAAAGAGTAAGTATTCCAAACAACAGTTAGGAGGACAGAAAAAAGACATGATGGGAGTGGTGCAGTGCAGTGACTGTGGAGCAGCAGTCTTCTGGGAAACATTCTGGAGGATACAGTGTTGTCTCATCTTCTGGCACCTCTCTGGGCTGAGGGAGGAGGTTGCTCATGTCCAGGCTGAGTTGTCCAGGATTTGTGGGACCTCCTTTCTGACCCAGGGACCACCAGGGTCACTGTCATTGCCTCAGAGGTTGCCACAGGAAAGAGGAGTGGTTGGACCACAGTGGGCTCAGGAAGGATGATGGTGGTGGACTGGAGGTGCATCCCTCCAGTTGTACCTCTCCACAATTTCTATGCTGTTCTGGAAAAATGTAGTTCTTCTATGGAGGCACCCATAGTGGAGACCAAGGAGGATGCTGGGAACCTCCACAAAGGAGACCCACAGGAGGGTGGCATGGGACCCCGCAGGGGAAGGAAACAACTCCTGGTGGGGGACTCCATTGTTAGGAAGGTAGAACTGGGGGAGGACAGGGAGAGGGAGGGAGGTAAGGTGCCTGTCTGGCCCCATGGCTTGGAGGGACAGGAAGCAAATCTTCAGGATCATAGGAGCAGCTGCACAGGGGAGGGAGTTGGATGTCATTGTCCACCTAGAGACAAATGACCTGGCTAAGAAAGGGATCAGAGCAGTGAAAGAAGTGTTTGTGGAGATGGGGAGGGGCCATAGACAAATAGTATACATGGTAACCTTCTCGGAGGTGCTGCCTGACTATGGCACAGGTGAGGCTAGGGTGCTCCACACTATGGGATTCAATCAGTGGTTGAAAAACTGGTGCAGAGTTCAGGGATTTGGCTTCATTGAGGACTGGGGGTCCACCTGGAAGGATGCAGGTCTATACTGGCATGATGATCTGCATCTGTCCAGGAGAGGAACCAGGATCCTAGGTGACAGGTTAAAATACTTCATTGGCAAGCATTTAAACTAGCCAAGGGGGAGGCACTGGAAAGGAGCATGGAAATCCTAGCTCCCCCAAAAAATCAGGGTACTAAGTGAGGTAGACATTAACATAGAGATGTTGATAGGGAGAAGTGCAGGGGTAAATGGAGAAAGTGACAAATGCAATAAGGACAGGGATGGGGCAAAAAGGGGTAAGGCCATCAAAAAATGGAGAGTAATGAGTACCAACACCCGTAGTCTGGGCAACAAGCTCCCTGAAACATAGAAACATAGACTTTGATGGCAGATAAGGACCGCTAGGCCCATCTAGTCTGCCTATTTCCCTACCTACAGGATAGGCCGCAGATCCTAGTTAACCAACAGCCTATGTCTTCCTGCCATCCACAAGAATTGCCTTATGTCTGTCCCATACATTCTTGAATTCTCCCACAGTTTTAGACCCCACAACTTCCTCAGGAAGGCTGTTCCATGCATCCACTACCCTCTCTGTGAAATAATACTTCCTCACATTGCCCCTGAACCGCCCTCCTTCTATCTTTAAATTGTGTCCCTTGTTCTTGCAAGTCTCTTTTCTGAAAGATGCTACCCTCTTGGACTTTGTTGATTCCCTTGAGGTACTTGAAAGTTTCTATCATGTCCCCCTCTCCCTTCTTTCCTCAAGGGTATACATATTAAGCTCCTTTAGTCTCTCCTCATACGGCTTCTCTTGCAGACCCTGCACCATTTTAGGTGCCCTCCTCTGGACTGCCTCTATCCTGTCTATGTCCTTGCGGAGATGGGGTCTCCAGAACTGGACACAGTATTCCAGATGGGGTCTCACCAACTGTCTGTACAGAGGGATAGCAACTTCCTGTTTTCTGCTGCTGATGCCTCTCCCTATACATCCCAGTATACCCCAGCCCTCCCTACTGCCTTCTCCGTTGCTTGCTAACCTTAAGGTCATCTGATATGATTACCCCAGGTCCCTTTCCTGTTTGTTGTTTTACTACCTCCCCACCCATTGTGTATTCTTCCCTGGGTTCTTGTGTCCCAGGTGCATTATTGCACTTTTTGCATTGAATCCTAGCTGCCATACGTCTGATCATTCCTGCAACCTTGCCAAGTCCTTTTCATCCTTTCCACGCCTCCTTGTGTATCAACCCTGTTGCAGATCTTTGTGTCATCTGCAAAGGCATACTTTTCCTTCAAGTCCTCTGCAATGTCACTGATGAAGACATTAAAAGGACTGGACCAATACTGAACCCTGCGGTACCCCACTAGTAACCGCCCTTTCTTGAGTGGACTCCATTTACAATTACCTTCTGTGTCCTGTTGTGCAGCCAATGTTTTACCCAGGCTACCACCCTGGGACCCACTCCCAGGCTGGTTAATTTGACTAATAATCTTTTGTGTGGGACTGTGTCAAATGCCTTCCTAAAGTCTAGGTAGGCCATGTCCACAGCCCTCCCTGGTCTACTACTTTGGTCACCCAGTCAAAGAAATCTATTAGATTTCTGACATGACCTTCCCACTGTGAACACATGCTGCCTTGGATCCTGTGCTCCAGTGACCTCTAGGTACTCAACTATTCTTTCCTTCAGAAGTGACTCCATCTCTTCCCTACCACAGAGGTCAGACTGACAGGTCTGTAGTTTCCTGCCTCTGTCTTGGTCCCACTTTTGTGAAGGGAATCACATCCACCTTCCTCCAGTCCTCGGGTACCACACCATCCTCCCATGATTTATTAAAAGAGTAGCCAGTGGTTTCACTAGTTCCTTCCTTAATTCTTTTAGAATTCTGGGGTGAATTCCATCAGGACAATTGCTTTGTCCACCTTCAGTTTTAGGAGTTCTTGCAGAACCCTTTCTTCTGTGAAAGGACTGGGATCGACCCCTATCAAGAGTACTTCTGTTAATTGGATTAGGCACTTCCCCCTCCTCTTTTGTGAATACTGAGCAGAAATATTCGTTCAGTATTCCTGCTTTTTCACTGTCCCCCTCTACCCACCCACCGTTCATTCTATTCAGCCTCACTATCCCTCCCTTTGTCTTTCTACGCTCGCTGATGTACCTATAAAAGGTTTTATCCCCCTTCTTAACTGAGTTGGCTATCTTTTCCTCAGTTTGGGCCTTTGCTATTCTGACTTCCCTCCCTGCTTCTTTCTGCCTTAACTGGTAAACTGGTACAGTTCTCTGTCCTGCTCCTTCTGTGTTTCCTTATACTTCTGGAATGCTATCTTTTTCTTCCTGACTTTCACAGCCACCTCTCTTGAGAACCATAGTGGCTTTTTCTTTCATTTTGATTTGTTTATTTGCTTCACACAAAGGCTTGTTGCCTCTGTGATGGCAGTTTTGATAATTCCCCATTGTTGCTCCACACCTCCTTCTAGCCTGTTTGCTAGTGCTTTTCTGAGGCACTCTCCCATCTTGCCAAAGTCAGCCCTCCTAAAGTCCAGTACCCTCACTTTTGTATGGCTTGACTCTGTAGCTGAGTTTATCATGAACCACACTGCTTGGTGGTCACTTGTTCCCAAATGGCTACCCACTTCTAGATCTGAGATCCTCTCACTGTCCCCATTTGAGAGTATGAGGTCTAAGATTACTCCCTCATGACTAAGTTCCAAAACTAGCTGTCTGAGGCATGCCACCTGAAGGGCATCAAGAATGGTCCTGCTTTTGGATGTGGCAGCAGCAAATGTGCTTCAATTAACATCTGGCATATTAAGGTCCCCCATCAACAGTATCTCCCCTTTCTCTGCCATCCTAAGTATGCCTTCTATCATATCCTTGTCCATTCCCTCCCCCTGACATGTGAGTCTGTATACAACCCCTGTGCATATTGTGGTGCATTTCCAGTCTCTAAGGTGACCCACGGTGCCTCCTCTCCTCCCTGTTTACTATTTTATTCAGTTGCTTTTATCCCTTCCCTTACATAGAGAGCTACTCCCCCCTTCTGCCCTCCCTGTCTCTCCTGTAGGTTGTGTACCCTGGTATGTTAACATCCCAGTCATGGATCTCTGTGTACCATGTTTCTGTGACTGCTACGATATCCAGTCATCCCTCTTCCATCAAGGCCACCAGATTAGTAGTCAAATTAACAAGCCTGGGAGTGGGTCCCAGGGTGGTAGCCTGGGTAAAACATTGGATGAAGAACAGGACACAGAAAGTAATTGTAAATGGAGCCCACTCTGTAGAAAGAGGGGTTACTAGTGGGGTACCACAGGGTTCAGTACTGGGTCCTTTTTAATGTCTTTATAAGTGACATCACAGAGGGACTGGAAGGAAAAGTATGCCTCTTTGCAGATGACACAAAGATCTGTAACAGGGTTGATACACAAGGAGGCATGGAAAGGATGAGAAGGGACTTGGCAAGGTTGGTGGAATGGTCAGAAGTATGGCAGCTTGGATTCAATGCAAAGAAGTGCAAAGTAATGCACCTGGGAAACAAAAACCCACGGGAAGATTACACAATGGGGGGTAGTAACAACAACAAAAATGGAAAGGGACCTGGGGGTAATCATATCAGATGACCTTAAGGTTGGCAAGCAATGTGAGAAGGTGGCAGGTAGGGCTGGGGGGGTACTGGGATGTATAGGGAGAGGCATCACCAGCAGAAACTAGGAAGTTGTTATCCCCTTGTACATACAGTTGGTGAGACCCCATCTGGAGTACTGCGCCCATTTCTGGAGACCTCATCTCCACAAGGACATAGACAGGATGGATGCAGTTCAGAGGAGTGCAACTAAAATGGTGCAGGGTCTGCAAGAGAAGCCATATGAGGAGAGACAAAAGGAGCTTAATATGTGTACCCTTTAGGAAAGGAGGGAGAGGGGGGACATGATAGAAATGTTTAAGTACCTCAGTAGAATCAACAAAGTCCAAGAGGGTAGCATCTTTCAGAAAAAGAGAAGTGCAGGAACAAGGGGACACAATTTGTAGACAGAGGGGGGACGGCTCAGGGGCAATGTGAGGAAGTATTTTTTCACAGAGAGGGTGGTGAACACATGGAACAGCCTTCCTGAGAAGGTTGTGGGGTCTAAAACTGTGGGAGAATTCAAGAATGCATGGGATAGAGAAAGGCCAATTGTTGTTGGGGGTAGGAAGAAATAGGCTGTTGGTTAAATAGGATCTTCAGCTTATCCTCTAGGTAGGGAAATGGGCAGACTAGGTAGGCCAAGCGGTTCTTATCTGCCATCAAAGTCTACGTTTCTATGTTTCTAGGTGTCATCATAAGGGACATCCTTAAACAGACCAACCAATGCAACATAGCTTACGTAAGGTCAACGGAATGCTAGGGTGCATAGGGAGAGGATTTGACAGCAGGAGAAGAAAGGTAATACTGCAACTCTACAAGTCCCTGGTAAGGCCCCATTTGGAGTATTGTGTCCAGTTTTTGGAGTCCACATCTTAAGAAAACTAAGAACAGGTTGGAAACTGTCCAGAGAAGGGTGATCAAGATGATTCAAGGCCTCCAAGAGTAATTGTATGAGGAACATCTAGAAGCTTTGTGTATGTTCTCACTGGAATCAAGGAGGGAGAGTTCCTGAAAGGAATAAACAAGGTGCACTCCACTGACCTGTTCAACAGTCACCGAATCTAACACTAGAGGGTACCAGTGGAAGTTGAGAGTGGGGGCTTCAAGAGGGAGCTTAGAAAGTACTATTTTCCAGAAAAAATTGAGGAACAATGCAACAGGCTGCCAGCTGAGGTGGTAGAAGCAAACTGTGACATCATTCAGGCTGCAGTGGGATAGGGCTAAAGTTTGATCAAAAGCCCTTCCAGCACTTAGAACACCAACATTCTGGTGCCAGACAAACAGGGTTTCAAATGCAGGATACTCCCCCGCTCCCTGAGGTCCTCCCACTGCCTGAGTTGGATTCTATAAGTAGGGGGGATGGCGGAGTACAGCCCCCTGCAAAAAACATGATCAGTGACATTGCTGATTGGCAACCTAATTGCCCAGCATCAGATCATGGGCATTGTCTGGTGGTGGAATTGATCAAAAGCAATGGAAGCAGCTGAAGGCATAAAGTGGATGGGGAGATTAGGTCCTGGGATCTGAGTAAGTCTCAGGACCTAATGGGCAGACTAGATGGACCCTTGATCTCCTTTTTTCGACACTATTTTTATGTTTCAAACAAGTGCAAAATCCACCTAATGGAGTCACAGTGAGAAACATTCATGTTTTGGTGTGCTTGCAAGACATAATTTCGGGGAGTTTTGACAATTTTTTTTCTAAAGATAACAAGATGGCAGAAAACAGAAACAGATTTTTTTCTTATGAAAAAAAAATTGGTCCCTCAGGAAAAATAATCCTTTTTTGTTTGACAGAATTGTTTTTTCATTCCAGGAAGCTATCCAGGAGAGTGAAATTCCCTTTGAAAATAATGGGAACTTTAAAATGTCATAACTTTGGAATGGATTGATATTTTTTCACCAAACACGTGAAAGGCACTTCATTGATCCAAGTCCTTTCTACACTAATAATATCAGACCAACATTCCAAACCATCTGGGTGCAAGACAATGACAAAAATAACAGAGTAAAATAACAATTTATAAGGTGGATCTAGATTTCGAAACCCTTACATTCAACCACAAGGAAGCTTGACAAATCAGGAGATTTAACCCATGAGACTGCACATGCAAAATTTAAAACAAATCAGTTGAACAGCTGTGAAATTATTAAAGTGCAAAATGTGGGGTTTATCATAGAAAGTCCTGCTTAACCTATACTATAGGGGTGCTAATATGCACCTAAAATATACTATAGAAATATTTGCAGTTTTGCACAAAACTCAATTAATTCAGCAGTTGGAGTTCAGGCTAAAGTTACAAAAGTAGGACAATGCGGCTTTACATTTTCCAACCATAAAGCCCCACCCCCACCCTTAAAACAAATAATGGGTGCAGGCTTCCTTGGCATTGTTAACCCTAAAGCTCACCCCATTCTATACACTCCAAAAACATACAGACCCAATGGAGTGAGCTTTAGGGTTGACAACGCTGAGGAAGACTCACTCAAGATTGATTTTAAGGGTTGGAAGGGGTTTTAGGGTTGTTAACCCTAAAGCCACATTTCCCTACTTTTGTTACAGAGGTAACGAGCCTTTGTGTGAAGCAAATAAACAAAACAAGACGATGTAAGAAACCACTATGGTTCTCAAAGGAAGTGGCAGTGAAGGTTCAAGAGAAAAAGAAAGCATTCAGGAAGTACAAGGAATCGCAGCAGGAGCATGACAGAGAACTGTATCAGTTAAAGCAAAAGGAGGCTGGGAAGGCAGTCAGAACAGCAAAGGCCCAAACTGAGGAAAAGATAGCCAACTCAGTTAAGAAGGGGAATAAAACCTTTTATAGGTACATCAGGGAGCAAAGGAAGACCAAGGGAGGGATAGTGAGGCTTAATAAAGGAGGAGGAGGTGGGCAGAGGAGACTGTGAAAAGCAGAGATACTAAACAAATATTTTTGCTCAGTATTTACAAAAGGAAGAGGAGGTACATAAAACAAACAGTAGTAACACTCTGGATACAGAAGTTGATACCAGCCCATTTACAGAAGAAAGGGTTCTGAAAGAACTCTTAAAACTAAAGGTGGACAAAGCAATGGGGCCTGATGGGATTCATCCCAGAATTCTAAAAGAACTAAGGGTAGAACTAGTGACACCACTGACTACCCTCTTTAACAAATCATGGAGGATGGGTGGTACCCAAGGACTGAGGAGGGCAGATGTGATTCCCCTTCACAAAAGTGGGAGCAAGGCAGAAGCAGGAAACTATAGACCTGTTAGTTTAACCTCAGTGATAGGGAAAATGATGGAATCACTTCTAAGGAAAGAATTGTCGAGTATCTAGAGGCCAGAGGGGCACAAGACCCTAGGCAGCATGGATTCACATGAAGGTCATGCCAGACGAATCTGATAGATTTCTTTGACTGGGTGACCAAAGTAGTAGATCAGGGAGGGGCTGTGGACATGGCCTACCTAGACTTTAGCAAGGCATTTGACACAGTCCCACACAAAAGATTAATATATAAGTTAGCCAGCCTGGGAGTGGGTCCCAAGATGACAGCCTGGGTAAAGAATTGGCTGGAGAATAGGACACAGAGAGTAATAGTAAATGGAGTCGACTCAGAAGAAAGGAGGGTTACTAGCGGGGTACCGCAGGGTTCAGTATTAGGACCAGTCCTCTTCAATGTCTTTATAAGCGACATTGCAGAAGGACTGGAAGGAAAAGTATGTCTCTTTGCAGATGACACTAAGATCTGCAACAGAGTTGATGCACAGGGTGGGGTGGAAAGGATGAGAAGGGACTTGGCAAGGTTAGAGGAATGGTCAAATGTATGGCAGCTTAGATTCAATGCTAAGAAGTGCAAGGTAATGCACCTGGGAAACAAAACCCAGGGAAGAGTACAATGGGGTGAGATACTAACAACAACAAAAATGGAAAGGGACCTGGGGTAGTCATATCAGATGACCTAAAGGTGGGCAAGCAATGTGAGAAGGCAGCAAGGAGGGCTGGGGGATACTGGGATGCATAGGAGAGGCATCACCAGTAGAAAACAGGAAGTTATTATCCCTCTGTACAGACAGCTGGTCAGACCCCATCTGGAGTACTGTGTGCAGTTCTGGAGACCCAATCTCCAGTAAAGACATAGACAGGATGGAAGCTGTCCAGAGGAGGGCAACTAAAATGGTGCAGGGTCTGCACGGAAGACATATGAAGAGAGACTTAAGGAGCTTAATATGTATAGCCTCGAGGAAAGGAGGAGAGGAGGACATGATAGAAACTTTCAAGTACCTCAAGGGAATCAACAAAGTCCAAGAGGGTAGCATCTTTCAAAAAAGAGGTGTGCAAGAACAAGAGGGCACAATTTGAAGATAGAGGGGGCGGCTCAGAGGTAATTTAAAAGTATTTTTTCACAGAGAGGTTATGGATGCATGGAATGGCCTTCCGGAGGAGGTTGTGGAGTCAAAATCAGTGGTGGAATTCAAGCATGCATGGGATAGTCATAAGGCAATTCTGGGGGGTTGGGGTAGAAAGAAGTAGGCTGCTGGTTAACTAGGATCTGCAGCTTATCCAGTAGGTAGGGAAATGGGCAGACTGGGTGGGCCAAGCGGTCCTTATCTGCTGTCAAATTCTATGTTGCTTTAGCCTGAACCCTAAACCCCTGAACCCTCTACCCATAAAACCTCCCTACTAAAATGGGATGTAACTTATAACAATGTATTCCAATTTGCCTGTTTGTTGCCTTGACTCAAACATCACTGCCTTCTTTATAAGGATTGGAATTGGCTCTAGCCCTCTGCCAGTAGACAATACTACCTTGTATCACTAATGGACTTGATTATCTGGGGAAAAAAAAAATCCCAGTTGGCGGCGTTGCTGGTCCCTCAACCATGGCCTGTGATCAGCTGACAAATCCTTGCTCTATGTTCTGAGATGTCAGATGACTAAAGGCACAGGGGCATTCCACTACTCTGTGCCCCGGCTATGGAATGCTCTTCCACTCAACCTCTGGCTGTATCAGTCTCACTTTAGAATTAAAAGTGAATATCGTTGCTATATATTGTTAGCTGATGCTTGTACATGCTTTGACCCAACCTGAAGCTCCTGAGACTTACCAATAATGTCACCTCTGCTCTAATCCAGCTCCAAGACTGGCTCCTCTTCCCCTTCCCATATTTTTCCTTCTCTTTTTAAATAGCTTCTTGACTACTAGCTCTCTTTCTTCTCGAACCTTGTTGCTGACCATCCACTGTTGTTTTGCCAAATACCACCTCTGGCTTTCATTCTGTCAATCTTTCTTGTTATGTTTGTACATTCCTCACTTTTCTCTGTATATAACCTTACTTTCTTATTAACCCTTTCATTCCACTAGGTCAGGGCCATGGTTTCTGCATTTATTATAATCTTACTGCCATTATTTGTATAAGGCTTGCCATTATTATTTGTTGTTTCTATTCATTATATTTTTATACTCATTGCATTTTTTGTAGCACTGCTGTACTGTTCCTCTATTTGTATTACTGTACCCATGTTGCTGTTGTTCCACTGTTCTCTTTCTGTTGTACTCTTCCGGATCATGCCTGAAAATAGTCATTTTATGGCTAGTGCACCTGCCTAGTTAACAAAAACTAAATAAATAAATAAATAAAAATGATTCTTTAATGGAGTTTTTTGCAAATAATTTCCTTATTTTTTGAGATAATATAATCGTATGCTTATTTACTTGTGGGAATCCAGGGCCCTCTTGGCTCTGTGCTGCCATCCATACCTTTTCAGATAGTATAATCGTATCCTTATTTCCTTGTAGGAGCACAGGACCCTCCTCCCATTCCTCCATAGATATGTATATGTATGTTGATATAGGACAACAGCAACTAAATTGTCAGCATAGCCTTCTTATTACCCCACCTCATAAAACAAAGTAATACAAATTGACAAATCCTCACCAAAACATCATTCTGCACTACCACAGCATCATTCCATGCCAAAGGCACAGAAAGACATTTTGTCCAAGATTTGAAAAATGACAGATAACTCATTCATGAGGTGGTGTAGAGAAATGAATACGTTGAAAATCTGGGGTGAAAATATTGAAAATTATAAGTGTTACGCATGAGCATAGCAAATTGTCAATGGATGCGCATAATTCTGCCATTTTTACATATGCTGATGCCAAATTTTCAACATATCCTTCTTATGACCTCATGAACAAGGGTGGTGAAAATTTTCAAATCCCGACTTAAAAGGTGATTTTGCCAACTGACTGCAAAATCACTTTTTGGGATGGATTTCCATAATTCTACTGACATTTTCTATAAAGTAGGGTCTCAAAAAGGCCATATTAAAACATTTTGTGACAAAGTTGTGGACCATAGTTAAAAATCCCATTGAACTATGTTGAACAGCACTTATTTTACTTTCTCATAGAGCAGCTAGAGTGTCCAGCAACAAGATGTAGCTTTCATCAGAGAAAATCTTCACCCTGGGACCTGTTCAGGTGAGTGAGGGTGTGTAGGGGTGCATGGGGATGCAGGGTGGTGGGTGCTGAGTGGGAGGTCTGCATGGCGGGATCAGATCAGTGAGGACTGTTTTTACAGTTTTTTTAAGATGTTGAGGGACCATTTTCCTTTTTCAGAAAGTATGGCAATTGGATGGGGGGCTGCCACTACATAACTGGGAAAAATGCAGCAATGACAGGGACAGCAGTGGATGGTGGAGGGTGCCACTAGACACTAGGGAAATATTTAATATTTATGGGGATGGTGATTAGAGGATGGGGGGGCATCACTAGACATCAAGGACATATAAAATATTAAGGGGGACAACAATCAGAGGGTGGAAGGTGCCACAAGATGCCAGGGAAATATTTAATAGTTATGGGGACAAGGATAGGGTGAATGTCACTAGACATCAGGGACATATAAAATGTATTTTTTTAATTTATTTTTATTTTAAAATGTTTCACCAGGAAAGGCATACTGAGCTATAATAGCTTGTTTCAGGTGCATCCTGTGGGGAGTGGGGGGCAATTTATATACATAATTCAAGATACAAAAATAAAACAAAATAAGATTACATAATATGATACAAATTTGAGACAAATAAATATAGCATAAACCAAGATAAGTAATATGTCATTGTATACAGATCTGAAGCAAGAAAGGCTATGACCAGATTATTATGGGAAAATGCTCTAGCAGTAGAAATAAAATATTGCAGACTCAATGCATGAGGTTTGAGGGTAAACCATTTACAGAGACAGAATAGGTGGGGAAACAAGGAGAACACAGCCAGGCTGACTGAAGAATAGGGCAGAGTGAGGAGGGATAGAGTAAAGGGGCAGACTTTTGACCCACTGGGATATAGACCCCACATGTGTCAGTCTCAGCCTGAAGCAACCTGAAACTGGAGGGTCTGGGTACCCATGTCTGCAAGAAGAGAGATAGTGTCAGATAGAGGAAGCAAAGTCCTTTTTCACCTTCTGGGGTGGAAATTCCACAAGGGTCTGACACTGCCCAATGCTCACACAGTCACTGTTGTGGGGAACTGGCTTCCCCAAGGAAAGGTACACATGGTGATCACCCTTTTACCTTCACAAGAGAGTCTTGACCAGGTTTTAGTTGGATCCGAGGAAGGAGCTGCCGGCTTATGGCCGAGAAGTAGCTCATTCCTGGCAAGTAGCTTTTGTTTGTCCTAAAAAAAAAAAGACAACCACCTGAAGAGGTTATGCCAATTGTAGACCCTAAGGCAAAAATTGGTTCAACTGTAGAAAATGAAAATCCTAAGCCATGCCAAAAGCGAGTTCATCACTCACTTAATTTTGGTACCCAGAGCATAAAATTGATTCATTGGTGGCTACAGGGAGCAGCAACCAGTAGCAAATCAGTGCTCCAAGACTGGGGAGCCAATCCTATTCATGGCATACAAGATAAGGACTCCATACCTTTCCTGGGAAGATGGGTGGGCTGGGAGAGAGGAGAGCTTATGGCTGGCTTCAGTCCAGCTGGAGCTTGGAGCAGCAGGCAACCTATTCAGGGCAGAAACTGAACCTTTCCATGGAGGATGGGTCAGCTGGGAGAGAGAGAAAGAGAGCTTGCTGCCAGCTTCGATCCAGGCCGGGGCTCGGAGGAGCAGGCAGCCCTTTCATGAGTTGGGTCCCCAAAAGGCTATGTTGAAAATGATGGGTCAAAATATCCAAAGATAGCTGAGTTATAAATAAAAGTTGCCCCCCCCCATTGAAATACTTTGAACTGCATTTACTTTAGTTTATCATATTGCAGTCACCATTTCCAGCAGCAAGATATGTCTTCAGTTGGAAAGTGGTTCTTGAAACTGGGACCTGTGCAGGTAAGTAAGGGTCTTTGAGGGTGTGAGGTTGTGGTTAATGAGTCGGAGGTGCGGGTGGGAGGCAGATCGGTGAGGGACCATTTTATTTTTTTTACAGGTTTAAAAAAATAATTGTGGAACTGTTTTCTATTTTTTCAGCTTTTTCTTGCAATGGGAGGGTGGGAGGCATAACTAGGAAAAGGGAGGGGAGGAGAGGAGAAGATAGGAAGAATGTGAAGAACAGAGAACCTAAACATGGCAAGGCAAGGGCAAGGCAAATTTTATTTAAGAAACCGCCCATCCTGGAGGCTCTGGGTGCTGAACATATTAAACTTTCACACGACAAATCATAATAAATACATAAACAACATGCTAATGAACATAAATATACAATATTCCAGCAATTAAAACAAGATTTTATATAAATACTACCATCAACAGCAACAACTAAACTCAAAATAGCCAAAGGCTACCTTAAGCATAAAACTCTGAAAACAGGTAAGGGCTATAAAACACAGTCCAGGAAGGCCTGATTATGCAGGAAGGCCTTGAGGCAGACTTTAAATACCTCCATAGAAAGGGCCTCCCTAACAGCTGAAGAAAGCGAATTCCACAGGATGGGGGCGGTGATACTAAATGCTCTGTCGCCAGCTGTTATTAACCTTGTCCTGGTAATTGAGAGGAGGCCCCTAGAGGAGGAGAAAAGGGAGCAGGCTGAGACAGCAGGTGTAAGAAGGTCCTTCAGGTAACCAGGGCCCAGGCCATGTATGGCCTTAAAGGTGAGCAAACCCACCTTGAAGAGGACTCTCCAACTAACCTGCAGCCAATGCAGTTGATGCAGCACCTGAATGATGTGACAATACTTAGGATGCCCTGTCAGTAGCCTCACTGCCACATTCTGCACCAGCTGCAGTCAGCATAAGGTACCCCCAGAGACCCTGAGATACAGCGCATTACAGTAGTCAAGCCTGGATGTCATGAAGGCATGCACCAAGGTGGGGAGGTCCAGCAGCGAAACTAGGGTCTTTATCCTGGTTATATTCCTCAGATGATAAAAACTGGTAAGGAACAACAGATGCCACCTGAAACTCAAGTGTCAATCCACTGTCAAGAATAATGCCCAGATCAAGCACCCTAGAGGAGGCCTTCAATGGTACAGAGCCAAGAAAAAGCCCTGTCTCTACACCCGAGGCCAATCACACCCTCTGTTCAACTCCACCACCAGTATGTCTCTTATCGGGGTTCATTCGCAACCAGCTGGAGGCCATCCAGTCATTGATCTCAGTGAGACAGCTGTTAAGCACTTCCACTGCACAAAATGTCCCAGGTGCAAAGGAGAAATACAGCTGGGTATCATCAGCACAGCAATGAAAACCCAGACTGCACTTCCTAATGAGCTCTCCCAGGGGAGGCATATACACGGCAAACAACATCAGAGACAAGAAAAAAATCCTGGGGAACTCCACATGACAGGCAGCCGGGGAGGAGGAGAAATTCCCCATCACTACCCTCTGCCTCCTGTTAGATAGAAAAGACTCAAACCAGCAGATGACAGTGCCAGCGAGTCCGCAGAATTCCCTTAGGTGGTCAAGTAACACTCTATGGTCCACCTTGTCAAAAGCTGAAGAGAGATCGAGGAGAACAAGAATTGTCCCTCCTTTTGATCTCTAGCACTAAGGAGGTCATTATGCACCCAAACTAGCACAGTTTCTGTGCTATGCCTCATATAAAACCCAGACTGGAGTGGCTCATAAAGATTGTGGGCCACGAGATGCTCCTCAAGCTGAGGCGCCACCACCTTCTCCACAATCTTACCCAAAAATGGAATACTGGAGATGGGACAGTAATTTGCCTTGACGTCAGGGTCCAACAATGTTTTTTTCAGAAGGGGTCTCACTAATGCCTCCTTCAAGACATTGGGAAAGACCCCCTCTTACAAGAAACACTGGACAATCAAGGCAAACACTGGGCCAACGGAGTCAACACATCTCATTAGGAAATGAGTTGGCACCAGGTCCAGTTCGCAAAATGTGTGCCAAAGCTTGGAAGCAATCTCAGTAACCTCAGCCACCTCCACCAGTCTAAACTCACCCTAACAAGATGGAGTGCTCTCCAGTCACCCAGGGTGACCACTGTCGGCTAAACTCAGGCCCATTTGCGGAACCCCCTGCCTGATGGCAGACACCCTGTCCGAGAAGAACTGAGCAAACTCCTCGCACAATGAGTTCAAAAAGGCTACCTTCAGCTGTAGACAGGAAGGCTGGAGAAACCTGTCCACAGTCTGAAAGAGCACAGTTGGTCAGTTCCTCCCAGCAGCGATCTCCCTTGCAGTAATTCTGCAATTGCCCCCTGGTATGCACCGTAGTGCACACATAGGGCCAGTTCGTCTACCTCCAGGCCAGACTTCCACCAGTAGTGCTCTAATCTCTGACCCAAAGTATTCATCGCCTTTAGAGATGCAGCGAATTCAAATTCCACCAGTGAAATGAACATGAAGTGGGCACTTTGCGTTGCCACTCCGCTATGCATAGTGGGCAATGCAAAGTGCTCTATCCGCCTTGTCATTACCACTTTGCATTAAGGCAGAATGGCAATGCGAAGTAAGGCAAAGTCATTGTTTTTAATGGACTTCACATTCCTCATTATGATTCTAAGTGATCCACTTGGTGTTTCAGATTTGGCAGCCCCCCTCCTCCCACACATCACATGGCTTACAGTGCTGTATGTCACATGCTCTTTAGCTAGGCAGGAAGAAAGTGAATCATACAAGCAGACACTTTTACTTTCTTCTGTGCAGACAGAGAGAGAGAGAGAGAGAGGAGTGTGTTTTGTGGCTGCTTGATACTTTGAGATCAGAACAAGGAGGAGATGTAAACTTTGATTTAGACCCAACAGCTTTTTTAAAAGCTACATTTTTTTGTCTTTTCTGTCTATACTCTTTTTTACTTAATTTGTTCTTTCTGTAAATTTGATTTTTCTTTCACAGAGGGACATCAGTTGCAAATTATGTCCACGCTGGAACTGCTGCTGGATCACCATGGGATCCCACATAATTTTTTTTTTCTCACACCATGTGCCCCCCAACACCTTGCTTGCTGTGTTATAAAATGTATTCCTCCACCATTCCTGCCCCTTGTATGTAATTATACCCTTTTTATGTTGTCTTCCATATGTATTCTGAGCAGTGGAAGTATACTGTGCTAATCTGCATGGGTGCAGTTTTCTTTCCAGTCTGTGTATGTACTGCAGACACTGTCCAACTCCTTGACTTAAAAACACGTATTAATGAGTACAATGGTGGGGTGGTGAAGCATGGAGAGGTACTACAAAACAGGCTTACAATACATCCAAGTAACTAGTAAAAATATTAATGTTGTGATTCGTGATGTAATCGTAAATCGTGATTTGTGACTGCATTTGTGACCGTGATGATAAAGAAATGCAAATGCCTACTGCTGTACTTCCCCGGGCCCTGATGAGGTGTGGCACAAAACTCCCCGACTTAAAAACACTTATTAATGAGTACAATGGTGGGGTGGTGAAGCATGGAGAGATACTACAATACAGGCTTACAATACATCCAAGTAACTAATAAAAAAAACTACTGTTGTGATTCGTGACGTGATCATAAATCGTAATTTGTGACCATGATGATGAAGAACGTGATTTGTATCACGAGTGACTCCTGATGATGGTCCTGACTTAAAAACACATATTAATGAGTACAATGTTCATGCTGAGTTATGCACCACACCTGTCCAGGACTCTGAAGGGAAGCCAAAGAAACAACTGTGACTTAAGTTAGAGATGGAAATTGGGCCCTAAAGAGATGTAAATGTACAGACAGATTAAGATTGTGCTGTGCACTGAAGAGATGCAGATGCAAAGGCATAACACCTAACCAGTGCTCACCATCAGAAATTCAAATCTGGAAAAGAATATCTGCTAGTTGGGGTGGGCTGTGGGGGGCAGTGTACTGCACTGCAGCAGTAGAGTCACTAGTATGAGTACCAGTAAAGATACCACAAAGAAGTACAAAAAATTACACAGCTGCAGTGGATAGCAGGTTCACACTGCTGAAATTATGTGGCACAATGAAAGGTGCCTGATTTGATGGAATGCGTCACACACATACTCACACACACACTAAGTAATGCATAGCAAATTGAAAACTTCAGTAATATAACCACATATTTAGACAAACTAAAATTATGCACTGCTGCACCACAACAATCAGCAAAAAAATGGCAAGAATTACTGAAAATATTACTGTGTGTACATTAACACAGTTATACAAGAAAAATATCACCAAAACAGAAAGCACTGTCTTTTTCTTCAAGTTAATCTACCTACATCACAGATATGCCCCTCCCCAAAGCACACTTCCACTGTGTCTCAGAACACAGACTGAATGTTGTACATTAACATTCAAAATACACACACAAACAATAAACGATCGATGATATGACGTGATAGAAGTGGGTAGCCATCTGGGAACTAGTGACCATCGAACAGTATAGTTCACAATAAACACAGCAATAGAGTCAAGCCATACAAAGGCAAAAGTACTGGACTTTAGGAGGGCTGACTTTGCCAAAATGGGTGAGTGCCTAAGGAATGCACTAGCAAATGGGCAGGAAGGAGGGGTGGAAGAACAATGAGGAATAATAAAAACTGCCATCACAGAGGTAACAAGCCTTTGTGTGAAGCAAATAAACAAAATGAAACGATATAAGAAACCACTATGGTTCTCAAAGGAAGTAGCAGTGATGGTTCAAGAGAAAAAGAAAGCATTCAGGAAGTACAAGGAATCACAGAAGGAGCAGGACAGAGAACTGTATCAGTTAAAGCAAAAGGAAGCTGGGAAGGCAGTCAGAACAGCAAAGGCCCAAACCGAGGAAAAGATAGCCAACTCAGTTAAGAAGGGGGATAAAACCTTTTATAGGTACATCAGGGAGCGAAGGAAGACCAAGGGAGTGTTAGTGAGGCTTAATAAAGAGGATGAAGGGTGGGCAGAGGGTGACTGTAAAAAGGCAGAGATACTAAACAAATATTTTTGCTCAGTATTTACAAAGGAAGTGGGGGAGATACCTAAAACAAATAGTAGAAACACTCTGGATACAGAAGTTGATACCAGCCCATTTACAGAAGAAAGGATTCTGAAAGAACTCTTAAAACTGAAGGTGGACAAAGCAATGGGGCCTGATGAGTTCATCCCAGAATTCTAAAAGAACTAAGGGTAGAACTAGTGACACCACTGACTACCTTCTTTAACAAATCATGGGAGGATGGGGTGGTACCTGAGGACTGGAGAAGGGCAGATGTGATTCCCCTTCACAAAAGTGGGAGCAAGGCAGAAGCAGGAAACTACAGACCTGTTAGTTTAACCTCAGCTGTAGGGAAAATGATGGAATCACTTCTGAAGGAAAGAATTGTTGAGTACCTAGAGGGCAGAGGAGCTCAGGACCCAAGGCAGCATGGATTCGCAGTGGGAAGGTCGTGCCAGACAAATCTGATAGATTTCTTTGACTGGGTGACCAAAGTAGTAGATCAGGGAGGGGCTGTGGACATGGCCTACCTAGACTTTAGCAAGGCATTTGACACAGTACCACACAAAAGATTAATATACAAGTTAGCCAGCCTGGGAGTGGGTCCCAAGATGACAGCCTGGGTAAAGAATTGGCTGGAGAATAGAACACAGAGAGTAACAGTAAATGGAGTCCACTCTGAATAAAGGGGGGTTACTAGTGGGGTACCACAGGGTTCAGTATTAGGACCGGTCCTCTTCAATGTCTTTATAAGCGACATTGCAGAGGGACTGGAAGGAAAAGTATGTATCTTTGCAGATGACACAAAGATCTGCAACAGAGTTGATGCACAAGGTGGGGTGGAAAGGATGAGAAGGGACTTGGCAAGGTTAGAGGAATGGTCAGATGTATGGCAGCTTAGATTCAATGCTAAGAAGTGCAAGGTAATGCACCTGGGTAACAAAAACCCAGGGGAAGAGTACACAATGGGGGGTGAGATACTAACAACAACAAAAATGGACAGGGACCTGGGGTAGTCATATCAGATGACCAAAAGGTGGTCAAGCAATGTGAGAGGGCAGCAAGGAGGGCTGTTGAGATACTGGGATGCATAGGGAGAGGCATCACCAGTAGAAAACAGGAAGTTATTATCCCTCTGTACAGACAGTTGGTGAGACCCCATCTGGAGTACTGCGTGCAATTCTGGAGACCCAATCTCCGCAAAGACATAGACAGGATGGAGGCTGTCCAGAGGAGGGCAACTAAAATGGTGCAGGGTCTGCACCGGAAGACACATGAAGAGAGACTTAAGGAGCTGAATATGTATAGCCTCGAGGAAAGGAGGGAGAGGGGGACATGATAGAAACTTTCAAGTACCTCAAGGGAATCAACAAAGTCCAAGAGGGTAGCATCTTTCAAAAAAAGAGGTGTGCAAGAACAAGGGGGCACAATTTGAAGATAGAAGGGGGTTGGCTCAGAGCTAATTTAAGGAAGTACTTTTTCACAGAGAGGGTTGTGGATGCATGGAATGGCCTTCCGGAGGAGGTTGTGGAGTCAAAAACAGTGGTGGAATTCAAGCATGCATGGGACAGTCATAAGGCAATTCTAGGGGGTTGGGGTAGGAATAAGTAGGCTGCTGGTTAACTAGGACCTGCAGCTTATCCTTTAGGTAGGGAAATGGGCAGACTGGGTGGGCCAAGCGGTCCTTATCTTTCATCAAAATCTATGTTTCTATGAGCACAGGAGGGTTTTCTAAAATCGATGAACTAACGTTTCAGCAAAAAAATGACTCAAAAAGGAATTTTTAACAGCTTTAAGAAGGTTTGAATCACAGAGAGCTCTCAAAGCTGATTGTCTCCTACAGCTTCCTACACACACTACCCCAAACTGAGGCTGTGTAGAACAATCTAGAGCCCATGTGACCTGAAATCCCATGAATCACTGCAAAATTCACCTTTGGAGCTTAGAAACAAGGCGAAGTACATTGTTTTCAATGTCCTTCGCTTTAAGGATTAGTGGAGTAGTGGTTTGGGAAGGTGAAGTAACATGAAGTCATTGTTTTCAATGGACCCAGTATTCACCAACAACTCTTGAATGCCTCAGCACTTGTCGTAGCACTCTCTGGATTCACTTTCACTCTGCATTCCGCTTATGGAGCTTAATTGGGGCCACTTCACCATCTCTAATTGCCTTGAGCTCCTCATCATACCAAGGGGACCTCAAGGGAGAAGACCTGGGTCATACAAGGACTGGTGTGAGGGAGTCGAGTGCACCAGACAGTGCCTTATTTAGCTATCACCAGCTTCTCACACATCCCCAACGAAAGCACTATTCACACTAGATAGGTCAGCCACCACCAAGAAACTTTCTGGGGTCAACCCTATCAAAGGGCAATAGCTGACCATCTCTGCAGGGGGAGGGCTGTCAAGGGGGGCCTTGAACAAGAACTTCACCGTGCAATGATTGGACCAAATGACCCAATCAATCCTGAGACTGTTGATCTCAAGCCCCAGTGAGAACACCAGGTCCAACATGTGGCCACCCTGATGGGTTGCAGAGCAAACTCCTTGCACAAGGCCCAGAGATTACTTCATCTGGAGGAAGTTGTAACCAAGCCGAGAAGGTTCGTCATCAGCCCAAACATTGAAGTCCCCCAGCACTAAACATCTGGAGGCCTCCAATGTTTCCCCAATGACAAAATCAGCCACCTCCTGCAGGAAATCTCCCACCACCCCAGTACGGCAGTAAATCTGGAGAATCAGGCAACCTGTGCCCAGACTCCCACTGATGGCCACACATTCAAATGAATGTGGTGCTCTCACTGCATGCAGGGTGAAGCCTAGCTCAGATCTAAAACAGATGGCTACCCCTCACCCCTGCGTTCTGCTCTGGAGTAGTGCACTACAGTAAACCCAAGCAGGACGGTGGCCTCTAAAAATGGGCATCATCATCACCGAGCCAGATCTTTGTGATGCAAGCCAGATCAGCCAAAGAAACCAAGTCCACTATAATTGCAGTCTTGTTTCTGACCAATCTGGCATTGCAAAGCACCACCCTCAGGGACTGGTGGATAGTGCAGCCCCTCTGGTTACCTGCCCACTCGGTCTGGAGGGAACCCTGGTGATGGGAACTAAACACATCTGTGATCTCTCCCTAGGACCTTTCTAATCCCAGGGCGCCTTCTGCACCCCACCACCTCAATCCTACCACCAGCCGCAGTGCATGGGGCACCCCAACCTGATCGAATCATGCAGTTCCTCCATATTCCAACCTCCATACAGCACCTTGCTGGAGTAACAGACACTGGGAGGCTGAAAAAAGGCCATAGATTGAGCAGCTGGGATGCCCCATACACTATTCTAACCCACCACAGGCCCTCATAGCTTTCCAGACACATCCATCCTGACTACATAATCCCTAACTCAAAATACACAACCCACAAATACACTCTACTAAAAACTCAGTACCACACACTCCACACACACATTGAAAATAACTAAAACCCAAAACTACCCCTTCCCAAAATAACACAACCAAATGCGCTAGATTTTTAAAGTGACAAAGCACACTCCACTCACACCTTAAAATAACTAAAACAAAAAGTAAATAAAAAGGGAGAATCTCAAAAAAGTGCATACATGTGCAAAGTGTATACATAAGTACGGAGCCATACAGCAGCCCCACAGTACTGAAAAGAAATCCTCAAAGCACTTATTTGGCAATATCTCAGTAACTGTAGCAACTATGAAAAAAAATTCAACTGCAGTTATAATCATGACTTCAAAACCTCCACATGCGCTTAAAGGTGAACAAAGCCGCTGGTAGCAAAAAAATTGAGATACAGGCTCTGAAAGGCACTGTGGGCACTGCAATGTTATCCAATGGGAAATTTCTCAACTTCAGAATGCTGTAACTATGGGCCCGTTGAATGTTTTGGGACCAAATCACCAAAAGCACATCTGTGGGATGAGGGGTTGCCACCCTGCAAATTTCAGCCCAAAAGTACAATCCACCTTGGCACAATGAAGTGAAAAAGAAAATAACACATGGGACAATGTTTTCAAGCATTGTTTCCACAACAACTTTAATGTTTCCATGGCACCATTATTCCTTGTCATAAAATCTTTTCATGCACAAAAAATATGTTGTTGAACCACCTTTTATTTTGGGCATGGTCATTATTGTGCACACACAAAAAATGTTTTCCAGAAACAAAATGCCAAAATGGAAAAATTCTGAAAACTTATTTTCAGACTACCTGCACAAAACCTGATGCCAAGGGCAAGTTCCTCAAGGCCTGAATAGATAAACACAAGTGTTGGTATTTAGCAAGAGGCACTGTTTTTTGATTTACAACTTTTTCTGTCTCTCATTAACTGAAAACAAGATGGCGGCAGCACAAAATCCAAAATCAAAACAAAAAAGTTTTCACTAAAGTTTTGTCATCGCCCATATAAATTTTACCATACCCTAAAATGGGACATGAAAATCTTCAAAAACTTTTGAATGAATTCATATTTTTGCACCAAATCTTCAAAAGGCACCACCCTGACCTAGACCACATATACAAATCCACATTTACACACACACGCACACACACACACCATTCACTGTCAGAAGCCTGACAAAGAAGTGCACAAAAGTTGAGCATTTTTCACATTTCTGACACTCCATAGCTCAGCAACCATATATCCAACCAGAACGAAACATTCCAGATCCAGAGATCTATGGTTGGACAGTGCACATGCAACATTTTACGCAAAATGGAAAAATGGTTGTAAAGTTATTAAAGTGCGAACCTTGGGGTTTAACATAGATGTGACTTACCAACCTAACAATACATATATATATATATATATATATATATATATATATATATGTATGTATGCATATACATATATATATATTATGGTAGCACAGTAGTGCTACCAAAGTTAGGGTTGAGGATCCATTTCTATGTTAAACCCCAAAACTTTGCACCTTAATAACTTTGCAACCATATGACAGATTTGGCTGAAATTTGGAATACATGATCAAGAACCATAGGCCTTGGGGTCTGCCAAGTTTCATAGTGGTTAGATATACGGCTGTGGAGTTATTAAGCATGATCTGTGCGCATGTTTATGCTTTTTCTGGAATTCTACGGTCGCGCCTACAGGTCGTACGGTTTGCACGACCGGTCCAAAATCTTCAGAGAACGTGCGGCCAGGGTCCCTGATGTGCCTTTCAAAGATTTCGTCACAAAATATTGAACGGTTCAAAAGTTATTCAAAAAACAGTTTCCCATTATAAGTCAATGGGAAAAGTTAACAAAAAGTTCAACACTTTCGCAAATGCATTTTTACTTTCGCAAATGGGCCTGTTACTTTCGCAAATCGGCCATTTTGTTTTCAGTTGGTGATCAGAGAAATGGTTGGCATTTAAATTTGGGACCCTCTAGCAACCTAATTCTTTTTGTATTCACCTAGTCGGACCCTGGGGATGCTTGCCATGTCTTTATTTTGTGGTAAAACACCCCAGAAATATGTTTTTCAAATTTCTGGAAAAAGTACTTTCATAAATTATTTTACGTGTCTCACGAGCGTCGAACTTATAAGCTTAGAAATGCGACAGTAATTTTCCATCTGTGGACAGTGACAGCGATTTCTTGGCACTGCGCTGCAAAAGAACGGTTGAGAGTTTTGGGCTGAAATTTGGAGGAAACGGAGCTGACATCTCACAGATGTGCCTTTCTGTGTTGTATTGAAAAAATGTTACACGGCGGCAAAGTTACGGCACTCCAAATTTGACAGTTTTTCCCATAGGATAACATTACGGCGCCCGACGCATTACAGAAATCCTTTGGCACCCTGCTGCAAAATAACGGTTTGTTCTTTTTTCCTGAAATTTGGAGGGAAGACAGCCAACAGATGTGCCTTTCAGTGGTTTGGTGAAAAAATATTACAGGGAGGCAAAGTTATGGTGCTCCGAACTTTTCTTTTTTCCCCATAGGATAACATTACGGCGTTCGCTGCACCTTTCAGGGCCCGTATCTCGGAAACGGTGGGAGATACAGACTTTTCGTCAGAAAATTTCTTAGCCCTCTAATGGGGCTAAGATTCAAATTAGCCAGGACAGTTGTAAATAATATGACTTTTAAATTTTTTTTCTACGTCATACGGTTCCTGAGATATAATGTATTTAGTATTCCAAGATCTCATTTTCTGCGCCGATAGTCATTATTATGCATACATTATTTGTACTCACTGTCTTTCTCTACGCAGGTTTTGGGGAAAACCAGCCTGTGCGCTTACATTACTGTTACTGTTGCCTCTTCCGCTTTGCGTCTGCACTGCTTAATTTATCGCTGATCGCTCTGGCGCCACCATGTGCATTATCCTTTGCGTTTTCATTTGCGCTTGTGTTTCTGTTATTCTTTGCCATTTCTGTCTACAGTACTGTTTATCTTTCTGTTTCACTTTATGTCACCATGCCCATTGATATTTCTGTTTGCAGGCACCATGTTACTATGTGACAGCACATCACGTGGCAGACCATTCCCGTCTACGCCACCATGTGCGTTACCCTTTCTGTTCTCATTTGCGCTTGTGTTACCATGTGCGCCACTGTTAGCATTTCTGTTTGCATTGCTGTCCCTGTTAGTATGCCACAAGACATCATGTGGTGGGAGCGTGGGGCCCGCCACCGCATTACATTCACTATTTCTCGTTATCATTCTCAAAAAAAGAAGGGAAATTAGAGGCAAAAATCTCCATTTAATGAATTAGTTAGGGTAGTTCCACAGTGACAAAGTGAAGAAATTCGCTGTTAGGGTTGAAAACCCTTACCCCACCCACACCCCAACCCGGCATTGGGGCATGCATTGGGATCGTGGGTCCTAACTCTCACCCCATTCTCCTATACTTCTGCTGCTTTACACATGTCATGGGGTGAGAGTGGGGCTGATGATCAATGCACCCCCCAATGCCACCACGTGCGTCATCCTTTGCGTTTTCATTTGCGCTTGTGTTTCTGTTACTTTTTTGCCATTTGTGTGTACCGTACTGTTTCTCTTTCTGTTTCACTTTACGTCACCATGCCCATTGACACTTCCATTTACAGGCACCATGTTACTATGTGACAAGACATCACGTGGCACACTGTTCCCATCTATGCCACCGTGTGCGTTACCCTTTCTGTTCTCATTCGTGCTTGTGTTACCATGTGTGCCACTGTTAGCATTTCTGTTTGCGTTGCTGCTCCTGTTACTATGCCACAAGACATCATGTGGCGGGAGCGTGGGGCCCAACATTCACTATTTCTCATTATCATTCTCGAAAAGAAGGGAAATTAAAGGCAAAAAACTCTGTTTAATGCATTAGTTAGGGTTGTTCCACAGCGACAAAAGTGAGGAAATTCGCTGTTAGGGTTGAAAACCCTAACTCCGAATTCACCCCCCCAGCACCACACACACACAGACACACACACACATTCAAGTATGGGGGAGGACCAAGTCATCACAACCAATGACAGACATCCAGCAGCAGGTGACAAAAATAACAAACAATTGTCTAAATATACTACGAGACATCCCCACCCACCTGACCAGGTACTGCATGCTCAGTGGAGATCAACAGCAAAACTGAGGCCATGTACACCAAACGTACACATCTCTGATTGCAGTTGCACACAATGTACCACACTTAGTAGTTGCATGGCCTTACCTACCGATGCCCCACACCAGACCACACCACTTGTGGTGGGCCACCTGAGCAATAGAGTTCAGCAAAACCAAGGAGCTGTACAGGTATAATATCTCTGATTATAACAAGGGTTTGAGAAATGCAGCTTTCTAATTGACTGTAAACATTGTAACAGCCTTATGTTTAGTTTTTATTAACATACATGTAGAGCCTAACCATATGATGAACATGGTTTAATGTTGTTTAAAAAACAGTTTTATTATGATAGCAATAAGCCACTCCCAGGTATTATGTTAATGGTCAGTTTATCACTGTCTAGCAACATGTGGCACTCGGCTATGCCTCATTCAACATTAAACCCCCTACAGGGTGATTAACAGACCATTTAACATAACTGTTGGTCATGCCTTATTGCTTAATTGTCTTTATGAGTAGATACTCTCCCTCTGCTAGGCACTGCAGCAGCTTTGCAACACAGTGTCCCACCCAGTTACACCATACACTGTCTAGTTACTGGAGAATGGCTGTGAATATGAACTCATGAAGATGAACAGTGTAACTTGATCATTACAGTCATCGAAACCCTAGTGTGATTATAACTGACAGAGTCAGTGATAGAGGATAACCCCTGCTGTCCTAGTACACTTACCCCATTGTGAGTTAAATCAATACTAAAAGACATTCTGTTAATATCTACACCATACCTACTTGATTCCTGTTGTACCACAATTAACATAGTTATCACTTTGATAGCATCAGTGACAGAAATGTGGCACTGGCTCAGTAGTGCTATGATATTTAGAAGTTGCTTGGCCTGATCCATGCAATTACAATGTTTCTTACAAAGAATACTTACTGCATCTTTAGTATTGAAACACACTGAAGGTCTATGTATGTACATCAGCAGTACACCTTCATCAGTAAGAATGCATGTGATACTGGCAGTATGAATTTCACAGTGTTGAACAGGCAATGCTTTTCCATACGTTTACATCAGCCTCTCTATGTTGAGTAAACCATTGCAGTAAATGTACTACTATGTAAATCACCTACTAAATGTATCACTACTTTTATCTTGAGCATGCTAGTGTCTTGCAGTTAATTTATGTGCTTCTCTTAATTAATGTATACTCACCAGTGTTAAAACCTTTATACAACTGTCATCATGCACCTTCAGCATTTATATTGAATAACGGCACAGTACCAGTTGTGGTGTGGTGTGGGGCATCGGTAGGTAAGGCCATGCAACTACTAAGTGTGGTACATTGTGTGCAGCTGCAATCAGGGATGTGTACGTTTGGTGTACATGGCCTCAGTTTTGCTGTTGATCTCCACTGAGCATGCAGTACCTGGTCAGGTGGGTGGGGATGTCTCGTAGTACATTTAGACAATTGTTTGTTATTTCTGTCACCTGCTGCTGGATGTCTGTCATTGGTTGTGTTGACTTGGTCCTCCCCATACTTGAATGTGTGTGTGTGTCTGGTGTGTGGTGCTGTGGGTGAATTGGCTAGGGTTTTCAACCCCAACAGCGAATTCCTCACTTTGTGCTGCTGTGGAACAACCCTAACTAATGCATTAAATGGAGTTTTTGCCTCTAATATATATATATATATATATATATATATATATATATATATATATATATATATATATATACATATATATATATATATACACATATCTATATCTACAGTATCTGTCTAAACATTCAAACCCATATAACTCCACACCAAATTAATATTTTTTCACCAAACCGAAACCAGTAAAAGGCAAATTTGTAGGACAAGCTCTTTGTACCATGAAAATTTCAAAGCAAAATTGCAAACCATTTCTTCACAGCAGAGTTACAAATACACAACTTTGTATGCCTCACATTACAATGTTATCCTATGAGAAATGAAGCAAAATTTAAACCTGCAGATCTGCAGAGCAAGGTAATGACTTTTCACCAAACCAGCAAAAGGCACATCTCTGGGGCTCAACCTTTGTACCCTGAAAATGTCAGACCAAAATTCCAAACTATTTCTTCACAATGGAGTGACAAAGAAAAACCTGACTTATATTTTTTTTTTTTATTGCGAAGCAGGATACTTTTTCATGTTTCTTTTTTATACTTTGTGAAAAAGGATTCCATGATCTCCAAAAAATACATTTCCAAGTGATTTAGGAAAAAAAACTAATAGAATCTGATAGAACAGGTCTTGATTACCAGAACACATGTGCTGTTTTCTAGTGAAGCCATAATTTTTTTTAGTTATTTAATTTTGTTTCCCTTGCTAACTGAAAACAAGATGGCGTCATCACAATAAAAGATTTCCCTTTTGTGAAAAGGATGACCAGTTTGCAAAAATGATTACCAATTTGTGACAAAGGATCCTTTTTTGAAGCTGACATCTAACTGAAGAGTAAAATTCCCATTGAAAATAATGGGGAACTTTTAAATCTAACTTTGGATAAATATTGTTTTACTTCAAAAGGCACATCTGTGATCCAAGACCTTACTACTCTAAAAATGTCAGACCGAAATCCCAGGCCTTTTTCATGCTATGGCATGACAAAGAAATTAAAAGGTAATTTTTCCATATTTCACACTCTGTATCTTCATTCCCACTGATCCAATTGGAACAAAACTTGCCTCATCAAAAGATCCTTCGTCTCTGATGGTGCATGCAAAACATAATGGATATCAGTTTAACAGCTGTGAAGTTATTAAAGAGCAAAATTTTGAGTTTCACATAGAAGTAGCCTTCAACCCTAACTATAGGGGAGTGACTCCACCTCTATAATACTATATATATATATATATATATATATATATATATATACACATCTACATCTATATTAGGGGATATTATATGGGTTGACTTAAGATATCACTTTTATCTTTGTCAGTGTCAGTGGCTCAGTAGGTAGGTAGGTAGCACACTCGCCTCTGAGGCCGGGAGATCAAAGGGCTGTGGGTTCAGTTCCCACAACTGGCACTTGGGTTAATATCCCAATACTGACACTGTAGTGCAGCATGAGAGGAGTGCAGCACTTCTGAGGTGCCGTCTTTCGGATGAGATGTTAAACCGAGGCCCCATCTGCCTGGATTGGTGGTAGTTCAGGTGGATGTTAAAGATCCCATGGCACTTATCGAAAAGAGTAGGGGAAGTTTATTAAGCAAAAAACATAACATCACCAGAAAAACAGAAGAATTGTACAATATAAGTACATAGAAACATAGAAGTTGACGGCAGATAAGGACCGCAAGGCCCATCCAGTCTGCCCATTTCTTTTTCTACCTTATAAATATGCCATCGGCCTTTGCTGTTTGCATATCATCCAAACATAAAAGAAAACATGCATAAAGTAAACATTGATTTTGTACAAACATAAACTAATTTACAGAAAAAAATTTTTCCAAAGAAAAGAAAACTTTTCATGTGTAAACCTCTGACTATCTTTGCTTTTAACAGTTAACAGTCCATCTTCTACCTGTAAAAATATAGTAGAATTCAATAAATGTTGTTGAAAAATACATTGACAACGTGCTTGCCATAAATAAAATTAAAGAAGAGTGAAGAACACATTCAAAGTACTGCTATGATAACTACTCCAAACCCCTGCATAATCCCCTAAAATCAATGTATTATATGTAATACATGAAAGAAAAGGCATTTTCAAATGAGTGGCTGCCTCACACAAGAATAGCTTACTAAAACAACAAGTAATAAAAAAATGTACTTTCTTCCACATTAAGGCATGGATTCCTTGGGCAATATCTATCCATTAAAGGTTTATATTTAAGATTTCCTCAAACCCCTAATCTTCCTTGAACTGACATCCATACTATGTCCATATAAAGGCAGGAAGCCTAAAATCAGTTAATTTATGAAGCACCAGAGTCATTTTAGATGGAACACATTCTGGAAAGAGTAAAAAAACTCTGTGTACATCATAAACAATATAGGCATAAAATGATTTTCTATTATGAGACATAAATGTGTGAAACAACAATTTCCACTGCTGACATTTTTTCAAAGCTGAAATCCCATAACCTGGTAAATTATCCTGAAACAATATTCTAGGGGGCAAAAGAGTCCATTTATAAAAATAACCAGCACAAGCGAACTGTGTCCAGACCTGCCATGCTAATGTAACTGTTCCCCATAAATAACTAAAGGAATTAAACAAAAAAATTGAATGATAAACTACAATAGGATTTATCATAGCTAGCCCTCCCTGTTTCACAGGAAAATAAGTAATATCCCTTCTGACTGGATTCAGTCTATTACCCCATAACATTTGAAAAAAACACTATACAACCTAGTTTCTAAATTCACCTAGGGGGGTTAAAGATAACTTAAGTACAAAAAAACAGTAACAGAAACTTCTTAATAATTTGAACACACTTTTTCTTTCCCAATGTCCAGTGTTTCCACATATTAACTTTACCTTCCCCTATTTCCAACTGCTGTTCCAAATTAAAACTAGCTAAATCATCTGGCCCAAACCATATACCAAATATTTTTTTGGAGCTGTAACCAAAGGAATACCCATCACTTCTAAAGCCCCAACCTGTTCTGAAACCAAAGAAAAAATAAAACTCTTATTCATATTGATCTGGGCACCAGAAAAATTAACCCCAAACTTTAAAAATATCAAGGGTGGCTGTAAGTGAAGCCACATCCTTTACTAATAAAGTAACATCATCAGCATATGCTGTGATTTTAACCAGTGGCAATGAAGGATCAGGAGCTATTCCCACAATACGTTGATCCTTATGAATGCATCTAATAACTGGGTGTAAAACAAAAGTATACAATAGGGGACTTAAGGGACATCCCTGCCTAACCAATCTAGCAACTAGAAGCTCAGACCCAAATACTCCATTAACCATGGGAAGCACTTTAGCCTCAGTATATAACATAGCAATCCATTTTACAAAAGGACGAGGAATACCATAATGCAATAATAAATTAAATAGATAACCGTGCTTAACCCGATCAAAGGCTTTAACTTGATCCAAGGCAACTACATAAGCGGAACCATGTCCTGATTTACTACTGTCAAATAATTCACATAAAAGAAAAAGATTATGCTGAATCTTATGATGAGGAAGTACACAGGTCTGTGCTGGGTGGATAAGAATATCCAAAACCTGCAATAATCTGTTAGTTAAAATTTTTGAGAGAATTTTAGAATCACTATTAAGTAAGCTAATAGGCTTCCAATTCATCAATAAAGTCAGATCCCCTTTTTTAGGGTTACATTTAAGCAGTGAAGTGCTAAAGTTAGGAAATATCAAATCCTAATGTAACATGAAATTAAAAACTAATGGCAAAAAATAACTCATATAATGACAACATTTTTTTATAAAATTCATTTGGAATACCATCTAATCCGGGAGCAGTCTTTTCATTTGAAGCATTAATAATTTCTTCTACTTCAAGTGATGAAACAGGCCTCATTAAAATACATTTAAGAGAATTGTCTATTAAAGGGAGTGATTCTGTAAATCTCTCTGGCAAAACCTCAGGAGACCAGATGTCTGCACCAAATAAATCATTGACAAAACTCTGCACAACCGTTAACAACTCCAAATCTGTGGAGACAAGTTTACCCTCCTTAGACATTAAACCAGTCATAAGGGTTTTATCCAATCTCTGCTTACAAGTTCTATATGGGTCAGAAGCAGAATGTGCTTTAAACCCATATCAAAACTCCATATCCAGAGATTTTGCTCTGCTATATTAATAAAGGGACATTTGTTTTTTTAGCTAAGAAATTTGTGCCCGAAATTGTGATTTATCCCGAGGAGGAAAGGACATCAATTTATACAATCGATTCCTTAATTGTAAATAGTTTAAATAATTAGTATTAGCTTTCTTTGTCCCTACCATAAGCAGAAAAGACCGAACCTCATCTTTAGTATCCCACCACCAATCATACATATTATGATAAAGACATATAGTGGAGTTCCTAGCTGCAAATAATACATCCAGACCATGCATACACTCAACAGACTCCAGGAGTGACAAATTTAACCTCCATCTTGGGATAGTGGAAAACACCTTAGGTGGTGCCTCAGCCAGACTAAAACTACATAGTAAAATCTGGTGATCAGAAAATTCAGTTGGCTTAACTATACTCAGATAAGGTTTAACATATTTAGAGACAAAAATCAAATCTATACGTGTGGCATAAATATGTCTATGGTGGTTAGCACCCCCTTTGAACTATGCAGTTTAATGAATGGTTGAAAAAAATGGTGTGGAGCACAGGAGTTCGGCTTCATTGGGGACTGGGGTTCCACCTGGAGGGACACCAGCCTATACTGGCAGGATGGTCTGCATCTGTCCAGGAAGGGAACAAGTCTTTTGGGCAATCAGTTTAAATGCTTCATTGGCAAGCTTTTAAACTAGTCAAGGGGGGAGGCACTGATAAGCAGCAGGAAAATCCCAGCCTCCCCCTACAAAACAGGGTACTAAATGAGAAAAAGACCAAGGTAGAAAGGTCAGTGGGGGATGCTGCTACAGAAGGTAAAGTCATCAAAAAATGGGAAGCAATGAGTACCAATGCCTGTAGTCTGGGTAACAAGCTTCCTGAATTAGTGGCCTTGATGGAGGAGGAACATCTGGATATTGTGGCAGTCACAGAAACATGGTACACACAGAACCATGACTGGGACGTAAACATACCAGGATACACTATCTACAGGAGGGACAGGGAGGGTAAAAGAGGAGGAGGAGTAGCTCTCTACATAAGAGAAGGAATCAAAGCAACAGAACAAAAGGGTAAACAGGGAGGAGAAGAAGCACTGTGGGCCAGTTTGGAGGCAGGCAATGACACCACAATCCACACAGGGGTTGTATACAGACCCCCACCCTCAGGGTGAGGAAATGGACAAGGAAATGATAGAAAGTATACTTAGAATGGCAGATAAAGGGGAGATATTGCTGAAAGGTGATCTGAATATGCCAGATGTTAACTGGAGTGCAGTTGCAGCAGCCACTTCTAAGAGTGGGGTTATTCTAGATGCCCTACAGGGGCATGCCTTAGACAACTAGTATTGGAACCCACTCAAGAGGGAGCAATCTTAGACCAGGTCCTCTCAAATGGAGATGGAGAAAGGATCACAGATATAGAAGTGGGTAGCCATCTGGGAACTAGCGACCATCGAACAGTATGGTTCACAATAAACACAGCAATAGAGTCAAGCCATAAAAAGGCAAAAGTACTGGATTTCAGGTGGGCTGACTTTGCCAACATCTCGACGTGGAACCTTTGTAAATGAGCAGTTCTTGCTCAAAGGTATTTGTAATCCTAGATTTCAATAAAAAAAATGGAATGCACTAGCAAATGGGCAGGAAGGAGGGGTTGGAGAACAATGGGGAATAATAAAAACTGCCATCACAGAGGTAACAAGCCTTTGTGTGAAGCAAATAAATAAAACAAAACAATGTAAGAAACCACTATGGTTCTTAAAGGAAGTGGCAGTGAAGGTTCAAGAGAAAAAGAAAGCATTCAGAAAGTACAAGGAATCACAGAAGGAGCAGGATAGAAATTGTATCAGTTAAAGCAAAGGAAGCTGGGAAGGCAGCCAGAACAGCAAAGGCCTGAACTGAGGAAAAGATAGCCAACTCAGTTAAGAAGGGGGATAAAACCTTTTTTAGGTACACCAGGGAGCGAAGGAAGACTAAGGGAGGGATAGTGAGGCTTAATAAAGGGGACGGGGTGGGCAGAGGGTGACTGTGAAAAGGCAGAGATACTAAACAAATATTTTTGCTCAGTATTTACAAATGAAGTGGGTGAAGTACCTAAAACAAACAATAGAAACACTCTGGATACAGAAGTTGATACCAGCCCATTTACAGAAGAAAGGGTTCTGAAAAAACTCTTAAAACTGAAGGTGGACAAAGCAATGGGGCCTGATGGGATTCATCCCAGAATTCTAAAAGAACTAAGGGTAGAAGTAGTGACACCACTGACTACCCTCTTTAACAAATAATGGGAGGATGGGGTGGCACCTGAGGACTGGAGGAGGGCAGATGTGATTCCCCTTCACAAAAGTGGGAGCAGGGCAGAAGCAGGAAACTACAGACCTGTTAGTTTAACCTCAGTGATAGGGAAAATGATGGAATCACTTCTGAAGGAAAGAATTGTCGAGTACCTAGAGGCCAGAGGGGCACATGACCCAAGTCAGCATGGATTACCAGCAGGAAGGTCATGCCAGATGAATCTTATAGATTTCTTTGACTGGGTGACCAAAGTAGTAGATCAGGGAGGGGCTGTGGACATGGCCTACCTAGACTTTAGCAAGGCATTTGACACAGTCCCACACAAAAGATTAATATACAAGTTAGCCAGCCTGGGAGTGGGTCCCAAGATGATAGCCTGGATAAAGATTGGCTGGAGAATAGGACACAGAGATTAATAGTAAATAGAGTCCACTCTGAAGAAAGAAGGGTTACTAGTGGGGTGCCACAGGGTTCAGTATTAGGACTGGTCCTCTTCAATGTCTTTGTAAGCGACATTGCAAAGGGACTGGAAGGAAAAGCATGTCTCTTTGCAGATGACACAAAGATCTGCAACAGAGTTGATGCACAAGGTGGGGTGGAAAGGATGAGAAGGTGCTTGGCAAGGTTAGAGGAATGGTCAAATGTATGGCAGCTTAGATTTAATGCTCAGAATGCAAGGTAATGCACCTGGGAAACAAAAACCCAGGGGAAGAGTACACAATGGGGGGGTGAGATACTAACAACAACAAAAATGGAAAGATACCTGGGGGTAGTCATATCAGATGACTTAAAGGTGGGCAGGCAATGTAAAAGGGCAGTAAGGAGGGCTGGGAGATACTGGGATGCATAGGGAGAGGCATCACCAGTAGAAAATGGGAAGTTGTTATCCCTCTGTACAGACAGCTGGTGAGACCCCATCTGGATTACTGCGTGCAGTTCTGGAGACCCAATCTCTGCAAGGACATAGACAAGATGGAAGCTGTCCAGAGGAGGGCAACTAAAATGGTGCAGGGTCTGCACCGGAAGACATATGAAGAAAGACTAAAGGAGATTAATATGTATAGCTCGAGGAAAGGAGGGAGAGGGGGGACATGATAGAAACTTTCAAGTACCTCAAGGGAATCAACAAAGTCCAAGAGGGTAGCATCTTTCAAAAACGTGTGCAAGAACAAGGGCACAATTTTAAGATAGGGGGTTGCTCAGAGGTAATGTAAGGAAGTATTTTTCACAGAGAGGGTTGTGGATGCATGGAACTGCCTTCAGAGGAGGTTGTGGAGTCAAAACAGTGGTTGAATTCAGGCATGCATGGGACAGCCATAAGGCAATTCTATGGGGTGGGGGTAGAAAGAAGTAGGCTGCTGGTTAACTAGGATCTGCAGCTTATCCATTAGGTAGGGAAATGGGCAGACTGGGTGGGCCAAGTGGTCCTTATCTGCCATCAAATTCTATGTTTCTATGTTATGTTTCAAAGCACGATAAGCATTTATAAGACCTGCATCTATAACTATCTGCTTCAAAGCATGAGAATCACAGTACATTTATTTCTGCCCTTCTCCTACAAATTTTACATCAAGATCACAATTGAAATCCCCCCCTAAATTATATGCCTCCTAGTATAAAGAAAAGGCTTAATTTCCTCAAATAACTCCATCCTAGCAGTCTTAACTTGTGTGGCATAAACGCTGATAACACAAAAATTAAAATCTCGAAGGGAACAATCAAGCAATAGAGCACACCCAGGAATAATATCGACTAACTTGGTGACTTTAAAGAAAGTAGACTTAAGTAAAATCCCAATCCCATCTGCAGCATCGGGGTCAAATGTCCAAAAAGAAGGACCCCAGACCCATCGTTTCTTTGCTTGGTCTATTTCAGCTAGAGAAGATAATCTAGTTTCCTGAAGGAGAATAATATCTGCCTGAAGAACATATAAAAAAAAAAAAAAAGAGAGAGCCTTTTTTTGAAATTTTTAAGACTACAGACATTATGGGAGACAAAATATAAAGTAGCCATCAAAAGTTAGCGTCAAGGTCCACCTTTTTGACTAAAACTAGTTTTTCTTTTTTTGCCTTTCTTCACTTTTTTTCTTTAGCCAATTCAGTAGTTCTACTTTCCTCACCTTCTGTAACTAAATCAGATTGATGTGAATTGTCAGATTCCAAATCTGAATCTCCACCCTCACCCTGTAAAGGAGTAAAGAAAGTCTACTGAAACAGGGCTGGGCACTGGTAGCTTAAGAGAAGCCCTGGTAAAACATCTGTTTTTAACAATTTCAAAAGGAGGAGGCATAGATGTACTAACAGGCCTTTGTTCTATAGAAGAAAGAGCAGCAGTGGAAGCCTCTGGATTTTGTTGAAAAGAGAGCTTAGGGTTATGTACTGAAGGGTCTACATCTGTTGCAACAGGGTCAACTCCTAAGCCCTCCTCCCAAGGTATCTCCCCCCCCCGGGAGGGTTTGTAGAAGTGGAAGGAGTTGTATCCCTCCTTTTTTCTTGAGCTTTATTCACTAAGTCATCCTGATCCCAGCCCCCCGTCCGATTATGTTTAGCCCAAGGGCATTGATGAAATGCATGCTCTTTCTCATCACAAAGATTGCACTGAAATATATTTTCACAGAGATCCACAGAGTGCTCAAATCCCCCACATAAAGAACACTTTAACAAATCACAGGAACTGCTTATGTGAGTCTTTGCCCCACATTTATAGCAGGCCCTGGGCTGAACCCCATAAAAGTATACCCCTCTGTCTTTTCCCAGGAAAAAACTGTTAGGAAGATGAATGATGTCACTATTTACTTGAAACAATTTAACCTTAAACTTCCAACTTCCCTTCCATATTCCTTCTAAATCTAAAATAGCTTCAGGAGGCCCCAAAATATCACAGCAATTCTGTAACCAATGATAGATGTTACTTACACTAACCCCTTCATTCCTAAACATGATGGTAATGTATCTAATCTGTGGCTTAGTAAGTGGAATTGCATAAAAGGATGTCCAAAGCGGGTTAGATTTTAAAGTAGAATATTTATCCCAGAATTTCTCTAAACAATGCAAGGTCTTAAAACTGATGTCAAAAGAATCCTCCCCTGAAATGTGCATTAAAGCAAAAATATCTGCAGGAAGAAAATGCATTGATCCTTTCAATAATAGATTAGCAATGTAATATCTATCTGGATGGTCCAATAACCCCCCTCTATAACGCAGCCGAACTGCATTTCGTCTTGGAGCCTGTTCTAACTTGTTTTTAAATAATTCGTACATGGGTTCCTGAGTTCTAGATTGATTAACACCATTAGCAGAGTTATCTTTCCCCATCCCTTCCTGCTGAGAAGAGAAAGGCACACCCCCTATCGAGGACGTACTCGGCCCAGGCAAGGCAATGCGCACTCTAAATGCTTTCTTGCTGCTTATTATTAGAACCCGGTGATTGATCAAGTCTGTACCTGAGCTCAGGAGTTTATCCGCATCGGCATGCTTTGAAACAGTCCCGTTCCCTGGAGATGTGCGCTGCCTGTCAGGATCCGGAATCCATTGTCCTGTGGAGGTCTGCAGCCAGCAGGGCATCATCCGCTGACCAGTCTGATGCAAGAAAACCCTCGGGAGCCTTGAATAATCCAAATCACCTCCGTACCACCTGCGAGGTAGTACGGACACCTGAAATGCTTGTAGAAGCTCTATCCTTCTTCCCTTCTTGCTGTAAATCCAGAAGTTCTTTCCGCTCCTCCCCCACAGCATCACCTGACAATGGGACACCCAAATTCAAGAGAAGAGAAACTGGCTGTTGTACAAAAGGTTCCTGAGAACCAACAAACACTGCAACAGGGGAAGCAAAAGCTGCAGTCTCACATACTGGAACCATCCCAGTAATCTCTTGTGCATGCTGACAAACATCCTGAGGCAACTGAATAGTCACCTTTCCTTCCACAGCATTAGGCAAACAAACCTCCAAATCAGCTTCCATCTCCAAATCTTGCTCCTGAGAGCATAACAGTGCATCCTGCTCCATCGCAGGTGAGTAGCAGTCTGACCAAACGTAGACTAACCGCAGCAACTTCCCCTACTGCCAGCAAAGCAGTAGGGGAATTTCCCCAGTGTCCCGGACAAATTTCCCTCATTCACTAAAAATACCACTAACAGCTTAATCTTTTTCAAGGTCAGTTGGCATTCAACTGTATCCTCCTTCTCCGTGTCGTGCCTGAAAATAGGCAGGATTTGTCTAGTGCATTTACCCTGTCAAAAAAAACTAAATAAATAAATAAAAATCTTCAGGAGAGTGGATTGGTCTATTGATATCTCACGAGTGGTGAAGCCACAAGTGAGACAGCAATAAACTAATAGCCTCAAATGAAAGTAAAAATGATATCATAAGTCAGCCTATGTAACATTTGATTTACATAAGGGCCCAGATATTCCAAAGGTTGTGCATGGCGCAACAGTGTTATATCATCGCAACCTAACGCAGCCCGGCGTGATATTCAAAAGGAAAAGTGCGGCACAAATCCTGGTGTGCGGAGGCGCATCAGTAATGTATGCAGGTGCAAGTGGGGGTCGTGCCCATGCATACCCTGCACAGCCTGATATTCAGCCGGGATATGCAGAGCCATGCATGTGCAACCCTACCTGTGCCAGCACAAAGTTGATCCAAAAATAACAGGAACAACGGATGGCCACCCACAGGTGAGCTGCCGCATTGCAGGGCGCAACACGGCAGCTTCCACCTGTAGGTGGCCCCCCGAGCTCCCACTGCACCTGGCGGTGCCCCTCCATGCCCGATCGTGGGCATTTGTTAAAAATAGAACTACGTCCAATATCCCTGGTGGTCCAGTGGACCGCTGCCCGCCCGATTGTGGGAATCTGTATAAATACAGTAATAAATCCAATATCCCTGGTGGTCCAGTGGACCTCTATCTGCCCGATAGCGGGCATCTGTATGACTAACGAAATAAGTCCAATATCCCTGGTGGTCGGGTGGACCGCTATTTGCCCGATCACGGGCATCTGTAAAACTAAGGCAATAAGTCCAATATCCCTGGTGGTCCAATGGACTGCTATCTGCCCGATTGTGGGCATTTGTAATTACAAATGCCGGCGATTAGGCGAATTAGATCACTGGACCACCAGGAATAATATGCTGAATCTCTGAATGCCCGTGATAAAACACACAACAATCCACTGGACCTAAAGAGTAGAACTATTTTATGTATTACTAATGCCCTCGATTGGGCACACAGCGGTCCACTGGACCACCAGGGAGTTTGGGGCTATTTTTATGTATTACTAATGCCCGCGATTGGGCACACAGCAGTCCACTGGACCACCAGGGAGTTTGGGGCTATTTTTATGTATTACTAATGCCCGAGCTCGGGCAGGCAGTGGTCCACTGGACCACCAGGGATATTGGACATAGCTCTATTTTTTATACAAATGCTGGCGATCGGGCTGTGGAGCACATTGCCGGCTGCAGGAGGCATCGGTCCCTGACAGCTGCTGCCTGGCAGGGTGACCGGCGCAATTCGTCAGGGATCGGCACACCTGCATGCAAATGGGGCCATAATGACATGCAAATGACTCCGTAATATTGATGCATCATTATGGCTTCGTTTGCATGTCAAGTTCTGAATATCGCGGTTTGCTGTGCATAGCGCAATGGAAGTTGCGCTAGCCCATCCCCATGCTCCACTCTGGCCACATGCGCTGGCACAGTACCACTGCGCCATGCACACTGCGGGTGGTCAGGGTGCGATAATCAATGCTGCTGAGCCATGGCGCAGCTCCGTTGAATATCGCCCAGTCCACACCACTGCGCAGCCAAGTTGTGCTGCGCCCAAGCTTATGCCACAGCCTGGTGCAGTTTGAATATCTGGGCCATGGTGTTTAGATTGTTTTGTGATAGAACTGGCAAAAAGCTACAAAAGAAAAAAAGAAATGTAAATTACTTAGAATACTGTATATTCAATAAAAAAATAAATGGCATCTCACATTTTACTGTTTTATTTATTTATTTTTTAATTTTGTTGACCGGGTAGGCCCGCTGAGACCAAAGGTTTCTTTTTTAGAGGGGACCAGGGTTTTGTTACAGATAGTAAAGCACAGTTAAAAGAGTTTTACCAGGAAAGGCCTAATGAGCCATACAACTAATTTCCAATGGTGTCCTGAGGGAAAATAAATGAAATTGGTCACTGACCATGCTCAGAAATTTATCTTCACATGTGAAAATACATTTCTGAGTGTGATCAAGTGTCATCTAATGCTGGATGGTTGGCTTGTGATCGAGGACTCACGTGTGTCATCAGGGCCTATGGAATCAATGGAGTAAGTAACTTGGCTGTAGCAGTGTATAATAGAGCTGGAGTTTTGAAGGAAAGGCAGCTGGTAAGTATTGGAAGGGTTCTTAAGTATTCCTCACAGCCATATTCACACTTCTTTTGTTTTATGTGGATAGCCCCAGGTAGGGATATGAGGCAGAGAAACTGTTGCCTATAAATATGACTGTTAGGTTTTGAATGTTTTTTTCCCCCACCGTGGCAATTAGATTTCAAGTGTTGGAGGGGGAATGCTGCTGGACGGGGGAAGAGAGATTTTTCCCCATTGTAGTCAGGTATAGACTTAATTGGGATGTTTACAGCAGGGTAGCTCTAGAGGTATACAGCATTAACTGGGAGTAATATAGAAACATAGAAACATAGATTTTGACGGCAGATAAGGACCGCTTGGCTCACCCAGTCTGCCCATTTCCCTACCTAATGGATAAGCTGCAGATCCTAGTTAACCAGCAGCCTACTTCTTCCTACCCCCAACCCCTAGAATTGCCTTATGACTGTCCCATGCAAGCTTAGATTCCACCACTGTTATTGATTCCACAACCTCCTCGGAAGCCCGTTCCATGCATCAACAACCTCTCTGAAAAATACTTCCTTAAATTACCTCTGAGCCGCCCCCCATCTTCAAATTGTGCCCCTTGTTCTTGCACACCTCTTTTTTGAAAGATGCTACCCTCTTGGACTTCGTTGATTCCTTGAGGTACTTGAAAGTTTCTATCATGTCACCCTCTCCTCCTTTCCTCGAGGCTAACATATTAAGCTCCTTAAGTCTCTCTTCATATGTCTTCCGGTGCAGACCACCATTTTAGTTGCCCTCCTCTGGACAGCTTCCGTCCTGTCTATGTCTTTGCGGATTGGGTCTCCAGAACTGCACGCAGTACTCCAGATGGGGTCTCACCAACTGTCTGTACAGAGGGATAATAACTTCCTGTTTTCTACTGGTGATGCCTCTCCTATGCATTCCAGTATCCCCAGCCCTCCTTGCCCTCTCACATTGCTTGCCCACCTTTAAGTCATCTGATATGACTACCCCAGGTACCTTTCCATTTTGTTGTTGTTAGTATCTCACCCCCATTGTGTACTCTTCCCTGGGTTTTGTTTCCCAGGTGCATTACCTTGCACTTCTTAGCATTGAATATAAGCTGCCATACATTTTGACCATTCCCTCTAACCTTGCAAGTCCCTTCTCATCCTTTCCACCCCACCTTGTGCACAACTCTGTTGCAGATCTTTGTGTCATCTGCAAAGAGACATACTTTCCTTCCAGTCCCTCTGCAATGTCGCTATAAAGACATTGAGAGGACCGGTCTAATACTGGAACCCCACGGTACCCCACTAGTAACCCCTCTTCAGAGTGGACTCCTATTTACTATTACTCTCTGCATCCTATTCTCCAGCCAGTTCTTTACCCAGGCTGTCATCTTGGGACCCACTCCCAGGCTGGCTAACTTGTATATTAATCTTTTGTGTGGGACTGTGTCAAATGCCTTGCTAAAGTCTAGGTAGGCCATGTTCACAGCCCCTCCCTGATCTACTACTTTGGTCACCCAGTCAAAGAAATCTATAAGATTTGTCTGGCATGACCTTCCCACTGAGAATCCATGCTGCCTTGGGTCCTGTGCCCCTCTGGCCTCTAGATACTCAACAATTCTTTCCTTCAAAGTGATTCCATAATTTTCCCTACCACTGAGATTAAACTAACAGGTCTGTAGTTTCCTGCTTTTGCCTTGCTCCCACTTTTGTGAAGAGAATCACATCTGCCCTCCTCCAGTCCTCGGTACCACCCTATCCTCCATGATTTGTTAAGAGGGTAGTCAGTGGTGTCACTAGTTCTACCCTTAGTTCTTTTAAATTCTGGGATAGATCCCATCAGGCCCCATTGCTTTGTCCACCTTCAGTTTAAGAGTTCTTTCAGAACCCTTTCTTCTGTAAATGGGCTGGTATCAACTTCTGTATCCAGAGTGTTTCTACTGTTTGTTTTAGGTACCTCCCCCTCTTCCTTTGTAAATACTGAGCAAAAATATTTATTTAGTATCTCTGCCTTTTCACAGTCACCCTCTGCTCACCCTCCCTCCCCTTTATTAAGCCTCACTAACCCTCCCTTGGTCTTCCTTCGCTCCCTGATGTACCTATAAAAGGTTTTATCCCCCTTCTTAACTGAGTTGGCTATCTTTTCCTCGGTTTGGGCCTTTGCTGTTCTGACTGCCTTCCCAGCTTCCTTTTGCTTTAACTGATACAGTTTTCTGTCCTGCTCCTTCTGTAATTCCTTGTACTTCCTGAATGCTTTCTTTTTCTCTTGAACCTTCACTGCCACTTCCTTTGAGAACCATAGTGGTTTCTTACATTGTTTTGTTTTGTTTATTTGCTTCACACAAAGGCTTGTTACCTCTGTGATGGCAGTATTTATTATTCCCCATTGTTCTTCCACCCCTCCTTCCTGCCCATTTGCTAGTATTCCTTAGGCACTCACCCATTTTGGCAAAGTCAGTCCTCCTAAAGTCCAGTAGTTTTGCCTTTGTATGGCTTGGCTCTATTGCTGTGTTTATTGTGAACCATACTGTTGATGGTAGCTGAGTTCCCAGATGGCTACCCTCTTCTACATCTGTGATCTTCTCTTCATCTCCATTTGAGAGAACCAGGTCTAAGATTGCTCCCTCTCAAGGTGGGCTCAATACTAGTTGTCTAAGGCATGCCCTGTAGAGCATCTAGAATAACCCCACTCTTGAAGTGGCTGCTGCAACTGCACTCAGTTAACATCTGGCATATTCAGTTCACCCATCAGCAATATCTCCCCTTTTTCTGCCATTCTAAGTATTCTTTCTATCATTTCCTTGTCCATTTCCTCCCCCTGAGAAGGAGGTCTGTATACAACCCCTGTGCGGATTGTGGTGCCATTGCCGGTCTCCAAATTTACCCACAGTGCTTCTTCTCCTCCCTGTTTTACCTTTTGTTCTGTTGCTTTGATTCCTTCCCTTATGTAAAGAGCTACTCCTCCTCCTCTTTTACCCTCCCTATTCCTCCTGTAGATAGTGTATCCTGGTATGTTTACGTCCCAGTCATGGTTTTGTGTGTACCATGTCTCTGTGACTGCAGTGATATCCAGATGTTCCTCCTCCATCAAGGCCACTAATTCAGGAAGCTTGTTACTCAGACTATGGGCATTGGTACTCATTGCTCTCCATTTTTTGATGGCTTTACCTTCTTTTGCAGCATCCCCCACTGACCTTTCTACCTCGGTCTTTTTCTCATTTAGTACCCTGTTTTGTAGGGAGACGCTGGGATTTTCCTGCTGCTTATCAGTGCCTCCCCCCTTGACTAGTTTAAAAGCTTGCCAATGAAGCATTTAAACCGATTGCTCAAAAGACTTGTTCCCTTCCTGGACAGATGCAGACCATCCTGCCAGTATAGGTTGGTGTGCCTCCAGGTGGAACCCCAATCCCCAATGAAGCCAAACCCCTGTGCTCCACACCATTTTTTCAACCATTCATTTAACTGCATGGTGCAAAGTACCCTCGCCTCACTCATGCCATTGACAGGCAGCACCTCAGAGAAGGATATTGTGTGTGCTACTTATCTTAGGCCCCTCCCCAATTCTACAAAGTCCTTCTGCACTGCTCTGATCTCATGATGAGCCAAGTCATTTGTCCCTAGGTGGACAATGATGTCCAGCTCAGACTCCCGTGCAGCTGTTCTCGTGATCCTGTGGATCTTTGGCTTCCTGTCTCTCAAGCCATTGGCATCAGGCAGGCACCTTACTTCAGTTTTCCCTGCTCCCCCCAGTTCTATCCCCTTAATAATTGAGTCCCCCACCAGGAGCTGCTTCCTTTCCTTGTGGTGTCTTCTGCCTCCTTCCTGTGGGCCTCTCTTGTGACAGTTGTCCTCAGCCTCCTTAGTCTCCTCTGCGGGTGCATCCATAAGGGAAGCTATGCTCCCCCAGAATGATGTATGGTAATACAGCTGCAATTGGTGTGGAATAGAGGGAAATACATGATAATGGCTCCTATGTGGAAAGAGCCAACTATATGTTATATATATATAATGCAAATATTGACCAGCATCAAGGGCTATAGTACGGAAATATTGACTCCCAGGGATGAACTATTTCCTGACAACTGTTAAATTGCCTGAAGCTGAAGGCTGAGGACAATGTGACATTAAAACTGAATGACAGGCTTCATACCAAGCTGGGTGCACTGCCAGTTGTCTGTTAGCTTCAGCTCCCAATTTTGGCTTTTATTTAGTTATTTTTGTTTATTTAAGTTATCTCCTTATTTAGAGACTGTTCGTTTTGCCTTTTTATTTTCTTTTATTTTGTGTGCCTTATTTTGTTTTTGGTTTTCAGTGACAGTGATTTTGTGCTGTGCTGCACTGTGGGGATGAACCAGTGCTGTGCTGTACTATATTGAAGAGCGAGCTGTGTTGTGGAGTAAGCTGGTGCCTGATTATTTGTTGCACGGCTTACTCCCCGAAGAATGAGGAGACACGAGGAGGACTTTTGGAGTCAGCAGGAAGCAGGATTGATTGCCGTGTGGACCATTTTCCCCCATGCCACTACAGTGTTTGCAAGATTGTTGGGATGCTGTAAATGTGAGACTGAGGATTTTGAGTCCGCAGATCAGTCGGTGTTGTCTGGGGCCGTCTGATGGGGGTAATCCCGAGTATTTGGATGTAAGGATTGCTGCCTCTGGATCTATCCGTCTGAATTGCTGTAATTGGATTATAGAAACATAAAAACATAGAGACATAGAATGTGATGGCAGATAAGGATCACTTGGCCCACCTAGTCTGCCCATTTTCCTACCTAACAGATAAGCTGCTGATCCTAGTTAACCAACAGCTTACTTCCTCCTACCCCTCACTAGGACTGCCTTATGTCTGTCCCATGCATTCTTGAATTCTCCCACTGTTCTTGACTCCACAACCTCCTCAGGGAGGCTGTTCCATGCATCCACAACCCTCTCTGTGAAAAAATACTTCCTCACATTGCCTCTGAGCCATCCCCCCTCTACCTTCAAATTATGCCCCCTTGTTCTTGCACATTTATTTTTCTGAAAGATGCTACCCTCCTGGACTTTGTTGATTCCCTTGAGGTACTTGAAAGTTTCTATCATGTCCCCTCTATCCCTTCTTTCCTCAAGGGTATACATGATAAGCTCCTTTAGTCTTTCTTATATGAAGACCCTGCACCATTTTGGTTGCCCTCCTCTGGATAGCCTCCACTCTGTCTATGTCTTTGCGGAGATGGGATCTCCAGAACTGCACACAGTACTCCAGATGGGGTCTCACCAACTGTCTGTACAGAGGGATAACAACTTTCTGTTTTCTAATATTGATGCCTCTCCCTATGCATCCCAGTATCCCCCCCCAGCCTTCCTTACTGCCTTCTCACATTGCTTGCCCACCTTTAGGTCATCTGATATAATTACCCCCAGGTCCCTTTCCATTTTTACTGTTGTCAGTATCTCACCCCGCATTGTGTACTCTTCCCCTGGGTTTTTGTTTCCCAGGTGCATTACCTTGCACTTCTTTGCATTGAATCTGAGCTGCCATACATCTGAACATTTCTCCAACCTTGCCAAGTTCCTTCTCATCCTTTCCACTCCATCTTGTGTATCAACCCTGTTGCAGATCTTTGTGTCGTCTGCAAAGAGACATACTTTTCTTTCCAGTTCCTCTGCAATGTCACTTATAAAGACATTAAAAAGGACCTGTCCTAGTACTGAACCCTGCGGTACCCCACTAGTAACCCTCCTTTCTTCACTGTGGACTCCATTTACTACTACCCTTTGTGTCCTGTTGGCTAGCCAATTTCTTATCCAGGCTACCACCTTGGGACCCTCTCCAAGGCTGGCAAACTTGTGTATTAATCTTTTGTGTGGGACTGTATCAAATGCCTTGCTGAAATCTAGGTAGACCATGTCCACAGCCCCTCCCTGGTCTACTGCTTTGGTCACCCAGTCAAAGAAATCTATTAGATTTGTCTGACACAACCTTCCCATCATGAATCCATGCTTCTTCTATTATTCTTCTTGCTTCTGCTCCTGAAACACTTGAATTGTTTCTGAAATCTGGGAACTTCTTTGGGCTATCATTGGCCCATCTCTTGTAAATGGATTTAGGGGATTAGCACCTTAATTCACTGTGAGTAATTAGGCCTGAACTGGCTAAGACCTGTGGACTGGTCTGCCGCAGCTCCAGGGCCAGTACCTTTACCAGCCAATTAGCTGGCAGTTTTGGTGCTTTGGCCCTTGTGTCTCTAAGGGGACCGATTAGTTTGGGTTCCATTGGGGGTCCGAGAGTAGTTGGCATTGCCCAGGTGCGGATTTTGTGCCAGATTTTCAGGGCTCTTCCTGCAGTGGTGCTGATCTAACCCTGAAGAGTTGTTCTGGTCCTCCTCCTGCTCTTGCTCCTGTTCCTGTTACTGGTTTGACTTTTAAGTTTCATTTTAAGACATTTATTATTCATTTCTGCAAGCTCAATACTCATTTATTCTTTGGCAGTGAGACTGCCATTATACCCTTGGGCCCTGATAGTTGAAGTATCAGTGGTCTAGAGTTAAACTATGGTATTATTAAAGGATTTTTGCACTTTTACTGTAGGAAAAATTGTCATATGCTGTAGGTCTGGACATAACTACATTATTATTCAGGCCTTCTGTCATTACCGTTGGAAAGACTGTTGCCCAGGGGTTGTCCCTGAGGACTTCTTTAAATATCATGTGTAGTAGTGAGAGGACTACCAGGATTTATACCAGATGGTCTTTTCTTTTCTATTTTTTGATTATATTTTGTTTTCTTTACTTATTGATGTTTGTTAATTTTTTAGTGTTTTCATCCTCTGAGCAGTGAGAGTGTTCTGAGGTGGGGAAGTGCTGCTTTATTTATTTGTGGTTTTTAGAAGTTGGAGGTATACTGCAACTTGTTTTGGGTAATTTTCTGGGATTTTGCTGTCCAATTTGTTTTTTTGAGTGGTGGAATGTGCCTGCCGGCCCCCTTGGCCTTACGCTATTCGGCCTCCTCTCTCCATGCCCTCCGTCTGTTCTACCCTTCTCCTCTGACCTTTGTTATTTATCAAAGCTGTTGGGCAATTGGCATCATTCGTAGGAGAAGGGGGAGTGGACATGGTGGAGGGCATGGACATTAGAGGTTGAAAGAGGGGAGCTCTCGCATAGGGGTGGTTAGGGCCAAAAGACATCCTGGGGTGAAATGGAGCCTGGAACATGGTGACCCATGTCTAGTCCCCATACCCAAGGGCACCATCTTTTTAGATGGACATTTAGTTGGGATGACTCAAGAACGCCGTCCAACTCGGGCAGTGTTATGCAATGCCAGATCTATGAAGAACAAAACTGAAATTATTGCAGATTTTGTTGGAACAGCTGATCTGGCATGCATCACCAAGACCTGGCTGGATGAAAATTTTGGAGGCAGCTATTCCTGCCAGGCACTTGGTGATCCACTGCCTGAGATTAGACCATGCGGAGGGGTTAGCGGTCTGTTTTATGGCCGAATTGGGCCTCACGGATGTTCCAGTTGAGGAGGCTAAATCCTTTGAATGTACTATGGTAGCTGCAGGGGATTGCAGAATAGCTCATGTCTACCGTCCTCCCGGGGATGAGAAGCAATTCCTGCAGGAAGTGGCAGGTTTCGCCACCAACATGGCATTGGAGTTGCCCAGAGTGATGGTTCTGGGCGACTTCAATGCCTGGGTCGATGATGAACTCTTCATTTGGCCAGTACTTCCTCCAGATGATGTTATCACAGGGCTTCACTCAGATTGTTTCCTTAGCTACCCATAATCGCGGTCATTCCCTTGGTTTGGTCTTCTTCCTGGGGATTGAGACATCTGATTTGGGGATGGAACCAGTCAGCTGGTTCGATCACTGCACCGTGAGGTTCAATTTTCATGCCCCCTTTGTAGATCTTCCCCTGTGGAGATGATCAGCTACTGGATGTGTGCCCTGAAGACCTGGCAGTAGTGGTTGACCTCTCAGAGTTCTCTGATGCCAACTCAAGTCCAGAGTTGTTGGTTTGGGCTTATAATAATGCCATTTCCTCAGCCCTGGACTTGCTAGCTTCTGCCCATGTTCATCCCCTCTCAGTCCACCCTCAGGCCCGTTGGTTTGACGGGTTCTTGAGGGAGTTACGATGTGTGGGTCTTAGGTTAGAGCATCGTTGGTGGAAATCTGCCCTGGCGGTCAACAACTTTAGTTTGGAGGAGCATTATCAGCTGTACCAATCAGTGATTTCCCATAAGAAGGCAGAGTTCCTGTCCAGGAAAATCACTGTCGATCATCATCGACCGGCTTAGCTCTTCCGAACTATGGACAGATTGTGCAACCTAGCCTGTCTGCAGTTGCGGCAAGCTTTTTCACAAACTGAGTGTGATGAGCTTGCTCAATTCTTTGCGAATAAGGTAGCCGACATCAAGTTGTAAATCCGTCTGACTCACCCTATGGGTGATGCGGTAGGTCACTGTTTGGTCACTACTCCTTGTACTTCCTGGAGATATTTTGACCTGCCAGATGTCGAAGACATTATGAGGATTGTCCAGGGGATGTGCCCTACATGCTGTAGTTTAGATCCGGGCCTAACTTCCCTGATTTTGGGTTGTTATGAGATCATTGGCCCAGTCTTGTCTCAAATTGTCCTGTGCTCCTTGGAATTGGGTGAGTTTCCAAGCACCCTGAAGGAGGCGGTGGTGACACCTCTCCTGAAGAAAGCTTCATTAGACCCAGACATTTTTGACAACTACAGACCTATCTCAAACCTTCCCTTTTTAGGTACGGTTATCAAGAAAGTAGTTGCAGTCCTGTTAGAGAACCATTTGATCATCCATAATGTATACGAACCTCTCCAGTCGGGTTTTCGTAAAAGGCACAGCACTGAGACTGCTCTGGTTCAGGTGCGCAATGATCTCCTGATGGTGAGAGATCAGAGAAATGACTCCATCTTGGTTCTCCTTGATCTCTCTCTTCAGCCTTTGACACTGTAGACCATGGGGTGCTGCTCAATCACCTGAGGTCCATCTGTGGCCTGTCAAACACAGTGCTGGGATGGTGTTCTTCTTCCCTTGCTGGTAGAACACAGACAGTTGTGTCTGGGTTTTTTTTCTGACCATTTCTCTCTGTCCTGTGGGGTCCCTCAGGGTTCGGTGCTGTCCCCCATGTTGTTTGCAGTGTATATGCTACCCCTCAGAGGCATTGTAAGATGGTATGGGCTGTGGTTTCACTGCTATGCTGTCTTTTGCTCCCTACCAGGCTAGTGCACTCTTATTATTTCATAACTGTCTAGTTGAAATCCAAGACTGGATGAATTTGAGCTGGTTGAAGACTGAGGTTATGGTGGTAGACCTAGGTCGCAAGATAGAGAGGCTGAGGGTCAATCGGCCCTCTGGAATATATCTGGGGGCTGAAGAGATCTTTACCTCTGAACGGGTGCTCGACCTTGGAGTCATGCTTGACGATGGGCTGACCCTTCATTATCAGGTGCCAACAGTCATCAAATTGGCTTTTTACCATCTTTGGAATATTGCCAGGGTCAAATACCTTGTTCCATCCAGTGATCTGACGGTATTGGTCCATGCCTTTGTGACATCTCAGCTTGACTACTGCAACTCCATTAATCTAGGGCTTTCTGGGGTTGTTATCCACCACCTGCAGCTAGTGCAGAATGCTGCTACACGGTTACTGACCGGGGTTCCCAGGAGTTCGCACATTACTCCTGTGCTGTGCGATCTGCACTGGCTGCCGATTCCGTGGTGGATCATCTCTAAAGTAGGCTTGTTGACCTACAAAGCCCTTCAAGGTCTTGGTCCTGACTATTTGAAAAAGCTTCTGATTCTCTACAGCCCTGTGTTACAACTCTGCTTGGTTGAGGAGGGGTTGCTGGAGATTCCGAGGGTTATTCTGAATTCTTCTGGGGCCTATGCTTTTGCTTTTGCAGACCCCACCCTCTGCAGTTCTCTGCCTCATCAGCTCCCGGAGAGTATGACTGTTGGGGGCTTCAAGCAGGCACTGAAAACATTTTTGTGGATATTGGCATTTCCAGAAATATAATGGATTTTATTGTTTTACTGTTTTATATCCTTTTTATCATCTGATGATTGTTTTAATGTACGCCGCCTTGATATTTCAAAGGCACCTTAAAAATAAATATTATTATTATTATTACTGGAATGCATCCAAAGGGGTAACACTATTCTTACTATAGCATGAAACAATGGTCATTGTCTGTTTTATAAAACCTTTTGTCTGTAATGTTTTTCCCCCCAACAATAAGTAACCCTACATGCTGCTGTAACACCTAACATTTCCCTACACAGCATCTAACAGGTTAAAAAGGAGTTTAGGCTAACCTGGCTTGTTACGTGTTCTTTGCAGACATCCTCTGGAGAATTTAGTAGTTTGCCAAATAGTTTTCTTCCCCCATCCCCCCTTTTCAAGGAAAATATCCTCATGATGTGCTTATTTGGCTCTCACAATGTGATCAAACAGGGATCAGGTAAACAAATGTACTTTTGATTTTTTTTTACCTAATTTAAAAGCACCCCTCAAGTGTGTAGTATTTCATCTGGAGTCACCAGCGCCTGTCTTCCTGTGGTGCTCACTGCAAATCAAGCCCCCAATGAACTGATGAAATGGGATCATAGAGCAGGTAAACAAATATGCTTTTTTTCTCTTTGCCTAGTTTATCAGCATACTCAAGTTTGCAGCATTTGTGGTTGGAGCCACTAAAGACTATCTATGGTGCTCACCCAGCCACCCAAGCCACCCACAAAGAGATAAAATATGTCCAGAGAGCAGGTAAACAAATGTATTTTTTAAACCAGTTTAATAGTATTCTGGAGCCTGTTGCATTTACAGATGGAGCCACCAGAGACAATTTGTCTATGGTGTCCACCCGACCCCCCATGAACAGATTAAATGAGACCAGGAAGTAGGTAAAAAATACTCTCAAAAAATAGCTCAATAGCACCACTGAGTGTGTAGCATTTGTAACTAGAGCCACCGACAAACTTTGGTCCCCTAGCCAAAAGCTGCAAATGTTGTTGAGGATCAAACTGAAAAGTCTAGATCAATTAATTGCTCCTGACTCAGGAATGGGGTGGTTGGGAGCAGAGAAAGATTAGGTCTTTGTCATCATAAAAATACTATCAATATTGTCAGCAGCTAGAAGAGCCACACATCACAGAGACAACAGAGCAATAGTGTTACTATGGCAACCTTTGCTCATGTGCCACTATTTCAAAACTGCCACTGGCTTTCTCTCTGAGTCTGTCATATAAAAATCAGGGGCAGTTTGAAAATAAATGACTTTGTCATCACCCATGATGTGTGTGTATGGGGGGGTGGGGTACAGAATTATACTGAAGGGGCAACTGATGGCAGCTTCAGTAGGGTGCTTGGTGATGGGTTGACAATTTAACTGGTCAACAGTTCAAAAGACTAATGCTCAGTATAGTGAACAATTGATGAGTTTTGCTTATGTCGTCTGACTTGCTCTGAACAAATGAGAGACCATTATTTTTACTTAAGGTTATATAGAGTATTTTTAAATAAGTGGTAGGGTCTTTCTTGGGACTGTCAACCCTAATGGTCACCTGCCCCCCCAGTCCATAGCCTCCTTTCCAAATTCACAAGGTACAGCTCCAAGCCAGTGTCTCATAATAATACACTCTTCAGATTAGAGAAGTATAGGTCACCACATGTTGCAAAAAGAATCTGTCATAACTTTCTTCACACAGGGCCCTGTGGATCCTGCATGAAGATAAAAGATCACTTCTTATAGATTATAAGAACCACCCACAATTTCCCCAACATCCAACAGAAGAATTAAACAAAAAAGAGTGTGCACACGAGTAAGGTGGTGCTAAAGGAACTACAGACACATAAAAATACTAACGTTTCAAGCACATACCAAGCCTATAAGAAGGACACCAAACATAAATGAAGTAAAAACTTACATTTTATTGCATTACAAACACCACACCTGACATGTTTTGGAGCATGAAGCTCCTTTTTCAAAGGCTAATGTGAACCAGGACACAGATACTTTTTATACGTAAAAGACAGCACACACCATGTGATACTAATCTATTTAAAAATCAACTTAACCTGTCTGCAGTTAATCTCATTGCTGTGAAACACATTGAACAGTTTCCAAGTTAAACAGCTTTTCAAACATATAAAAAACCTACTACAAAGCATTTAATAAAGACAAATCAAAATAACGTACACGCCACTGTACATAGATTAGTTTTTCATTACTAAACCTATTTTTTTTTGCAATTAAATTTGCTTTTCTTTCTATTGCAAATTCTTCCATATAGTTCACAAACAAACTGTAAAAGAAAATCATAACAACATTTTTATAAATTCACTTAGGTATTACACATACATGTTGGATAGATAGGATGTCGAGTGGCAATAAAAGAAGAAGAAACCCCACCACCACCACCCCCCCCCCCCATACCATGGCACGGTCTTTATTTACTAATTAAACCATAATATAGGCAAGACAGGATATGTCGTGGTTCCAACATAGTGCCATTGCAAGTTTTAATAAGTCAGGGTTACTATAATATAACAGAGAGTGGGGAGGGAGTTAGAAATGGGAAGAAGGGAGGCTTTAATATCCAAACCAATTCTGTAAGATAGAATAAAAGGAGTCCCAACATCTCTGAAAAGTCCTCCAAGAATGGGTAGTGTTAGCTACACCTTTCTGCATTTAAGGTAGTAAGAAATTCCATCCACCGCTCATTAAATGATGGTTCCCAGTGGATCTATGACAAGAGTCCGACTGAAATTCTGTCGAATGCCATGTCAGCCACACCGGCAGGTTGACCGCATTCTGCAGTCGGCTGCTGGTTCGCTATGGATTTCCTTGTTTTCTTTGGGGTGGAATTCACCCTTCCCTAACCCCACACATGGGGGCTGCACCCCCGCATCACCCCACTTAAAGATTCTCAACTCCAGTCAGAGCTGATCGGGGGGTGCAGGACCTCCGACAGGCAGTGCCGGGTTCCAGCGGGTCTCCCACCATGGCTAGGCATTGTAGTCACTGTGGGGGACCTTGCTGGTGAAATGTCACTGCGAGGGGGGTAAACGGTTCCCAGTCATCCACCCAGTGTCTAAGGATTATCAACTTAGTTACTAGGAAAACTGTAGCAAATTGCAATTTTTTAATAAGAGTAGGACTAGAAGAATAGTCACCCAAATTACAGGTGTCCTCTGGAAAGTATCGGGCTACCATTAGGTAAGGTGTAATATTTCTTTTCACCACTTCCCAGAACTTGAGGATCTTGGGACAGGACCACAATTTGTGGTATAAATTATCATTGTCAGATTTACAATCCTTGCAGAAAGGGGAGGGCACATTTTTCATTCTGTATAGTTTGCTGGGTGTGTAGTAAATATCGTGATATATATTAAATTGAATATTCCAGAGACGATCTTGTTTTATTAAAGTATATATGTCTGTCCAGATTCTTCTCGAAGAGCTGTCAGACAAGCATTTGGACAGATTATATTTCCAATAATAAGCCACTGGAGATGGAGTATTCCAGGAGTTGTTAATCAGTTCATGGTGTAGTTTAGAAACTGTTTTTTGTTTTTAAATAATATTGAATAATGATGCCAAAAATAAGCCGGCTTTATCTGACCATGGCGGGTTGCCTAAGAAGCTCTTTATACAATGACGTATTTGTAAAAGAGTGAAGAGGTATTTCATTGGAGTAGCAAATTTTGCTTGCAGTGATGATATTGAAAGAAGGGATTGCCCCTGGATGAAGTCCATTAAGCTTGGATCAGGGTGGGAACATCCACCACTTGGAATGATACATTCACTGGCTATCCTCAAATTGGGGTTATTGAAGCTGAATTGTGTGATGTCTTTCCTGGGCTGAATTTGAGTAAAGATACAAAATTGTTGATATGCTTTCCTGTCCCACCCAATTGGAGAGTCCCATAGTTCTGGAGGCACCTTAGACCAGGGAGTATACAAAATAGTTAGCAAGGAATCATTGTGTCAGTGTGCTTGACTCAGGTCTAGAGAGACTCAATCTGGATGAGAAGAGGGGTTTCCTTTAAGACCTGACCAGTACAAGAACCTATTTACATGAATGGATAGATAATAAAGGTAGATGCCTAGGAGTTGCAGCCCCCCTAGTTTCCAATATGCCCATCTAGGAGCTTTCCCTTTCCAAATGTAAGAAGTATGAAGGCAGAATTCCTGTCCAGGGAGTTTGCAGTTGCTAGGAGCCGACCAGCTCAGCTTTTTTGAACTGTAGACAGACTGTGCAACCCAACCTGTCTGCAAGCTCTGAAAGCCTTTTCACAGTTAGAGTGTGAGGAGCTTGCTTGTTTCTTTGCAAATAAGGTGACTGACATCAGGGCGGATCTGCATCCAGCAAACTCTAAGGGGAATGCTGTTGAACAATATGAGTTCACAGTACCTCAGTTTTCTTGGAGTTCCTTTGGTTGACCTGATTTTGTGGATGTCTTGAGGATTATCCATAGTGTACACCCTACAAGCTGTAGTTTGGATCCCGGACCACCCTCCCTAATGTTGGGTTGTAGTGATATCATCGGTCCAATCCTTGTGCCAATAGTCTGGTGCTCCCTGGAATCGGGTGAGTTTCGTATCTCCCTGAAAGAGGCAATGGTGACATCTCTCTTGAAGAAAGCTACCTTGGACCCAGACTGTTTCACAAACTACAGACCTATCTCAAACCTACCCTTTATTGGGAAGGTGATTTAGAAGGTAGTGGTGGCCCAGTTGGAAGACCTTTTTACCATTGATGACATCTATGAATCCTTCCAATCCGGTTTTCGTAAAAGACATAGCACCGAGACTGTGCTGGTTCAGGTGCTTAATGATCTCCTGAGGGCGAGAGACAGAAGAGATGTTCTATTCTGGTTCTTCTTTATCTCTCATCAGCTTTTGACACTGTGGATCACTTGGTGTTGATAGCATGCCTGAGGCAGATTTGTGGAATATCGGGAATCATCCTTTGATGGTTCACCTCAGTCCTTACTGGGAGATCACAAAGAGTTGTGTCTGTTTTTTTTTCCTCATGCCCAACTCCTTTGTTGTGTGGGGTGCCTCAAGGTTCAGTGCTGTCTCCCATGTTATTTGTGGTGTACATACTGCCTCTCAGAGACATTATAAGATGATATGAGCTGAGGTTTCACTGCTATGCAGATGATACCCAGCTATACCTGTCTTTTGCACCTGACCAGGATGGAGCTCTCTCGGTGTTTAACAACTGTCTGAAAGAAATCCAGGACTGGATGGATTTTAGTTGGCTGAAGTTGAACTCAGAAAAGACAGAGGTTTTGGTTGTGGACCCAGGTCATCAGATAGAGGGCTCATCTGTTGGCACGCCCTCAGGAATTTTTCTTGGTGATGTTTCACTCCCGACCTCTGAAAGGGTGCGTAACCTGGGGGTTATCTTGGATCACAGGCTGACACTGCAGTCACAAGTGTCAGCAGTTATCAAAACTTCCTTTTACCATCTTAGGAATATCGCCAGAGTTAGGCACCTTGTTCCGTCTGACACATTACCAACATTGGTCCATGCCTTCATGTCCTCATGTTTGGACTACTGCAATTCTCTGTACTTTGGGCTTTCTAGGTTTGAAATCCACTGACTTCAGCTAGTGCAGAGTGCAGCAGCCTGGGTTTTGACTGGGACAAGTAGGTCCTGTCATATTACCCCAGTACTGCTCGAACTGCACTGGTTCCTTGTTCGGTGGCGGATCACCTTTAAAGTCTGTTTATTGACTTTTAAAGCCCTACATGACCAGGGTCCGGCCTATCTGAAAGAACTTCTGGTCCCCTACTGCCTGGCTGATCACTTCACTCAGCCAATGAGGGGTTGATAGAGATTCCAAAAGTGAGTCTTAAATCATCAGGTTGTAGAGCATTTTCTTATGCTGCACCCACTCTTTGGAATTCTCTACCCTGCCGGTTACGGGAGTGCACCTCCATGGAGGAAATTAAGAGGGGTTTAAAAACCCACTTTTAGCAAATAGCCTTTTTGGAGCACTGATTGTATTGAAATTGCGGATTATACTGTGGTTTTATCCTTGTTTTATATTGAATTTTAATGTTTGATTTGTATTGTTTTAATTTGTATAGCACCTTGAAAACTGAAAGGTGCTTTATTAAAAAACTTATAATTATTATTATAATTATTATTAAATGAAATCAGAACACAGTCTTTGGATTGCTAGGAAATAAGATTTTGGGAGATATATATTAAGATTAAGCAGAGGATAAAAGAGTTTAGGCAATACAACCATTTTTAAGACATTTGCTCTGCCCTAGATGGATAGTGGCAATTTTCACCATCTGATTAAATCATCTTTTATTGACTTCAAGAGTGGGTCAAAGTTGAGTTCCTTAAGTTTCCCTACTTCTTTGGTCATTTTACTCCCTAAATACATTATGGCTGTGTTTTCCCACTGTAATCCTAAGGCTTTAATCTGATTTATCTGCATTAGAACTGACAAGGTATAAACTATGGTTTTGTTAATGTTAAGTTTGTAGCCAGAGAATTCAGTAAATTCAGTGATGATTTGAAGTGCTATAGAGAGAGACTGGTTACAGTTAGACAAATGGAGGAGTAAGTCATCTGTAAAAAGAGATACTTTAAATTCTAGATATCCTACTTTAATGCCTGTTAACTCGATTTCTTGATTGAGCATCCGTGCAAGTGGTTCAATGTACAAATTGAATAGGTACAGGGATGGGGGCATCCCTGCCTGGTGTCACTACACAGTGGGAATGGATCAGATAAATGGTTATTACACATTATTCTAGCAGATGGACATTGGTAGAGGGTACAGATACAGTTAATAAAAACCTCTTGGAGGCCAAATTCTTTAAGGGTAAAAACAAATATGGTCAAGTCATCCTGTCAAAAGCCTTCTCCACATCCAGAGATATGAAGGCTGCTTCAAGGGTAGGATCTCTGGATGTTGCAAGAAGGTGACAGAGTTTGTGAAAATGATTAGCAGAAGAGTGTCGTGCTATAAATCCAGTTTTCTCTTGTCCCAAAAGTCCAGTCCATACCTTTTCTATTCTGTTTGCTAAAATTTTTGCATATATTTGCACATCTACATTAAATAAAGAAATTGGTCTATAATTGCCAATCATAGATGGATCCTTCCCTGGTTTGAAGAGAAGAATTATTCTTGCTTCAAATAGGGAGGGGTCTGTAACTGGAGATGTTTCCCAGTAACTAAATAGTTGCTGAAGCAATGGAATAATTTGGTCCTTAAAAGTTTTATAAAAAAGAGCAGAAAACCCATCTGGGATGGGTGCTTTCTTGGGTTTTAGGGAATGAATAGCTTGAACAATTTCTTCAGTAGTAATAGGGTCGCTTAGTAAAGATTGCTGCTATCTAGTTAGGTGGGGAAGGGAAGCTTGGTGCAAAAAGTTTTGCATTTTTTGGGTTTGGGATGTAGCTAAGGGTGGAGGTCAATATAAGGAATGATAGAATTCATGAAAAAGCTGTGAAATTTCTTCAGGATCAGTAAGGAAATTCCCATTTAGGTGATTTTTGATAGCCGTGATCCATTTTGCTGCTGAATGTTGCTTCAATTGCCATGCAAGCAGCTTACCTGATTTACTACCCTGCCCTATATAGGTGGCTTTGATGAGAGAAGCTGCTTTATCATCCTTCTCAAATTGAATGCTTGAATAGTATGATTTTAAATGAATAAGCTCTTGTTGTTCTGTATTGGTTAAGTTATCTAACCCCTTAATCTCAAGATCCTGAATTTTTTCTAAACCATAGTGTAAGGTTAGATTTCTTTTTTTCTTTGTTACTGTTGCTTTATGAATGAGTTCACCTCTCCAAGTGGATTTTAGGGCTGCCCATACCATAACTGTTGAAGAATAAAATTTGATTATGCAATATGGATTCTTGAAGAAAGTGTTTAAAATGCAGAGTAATTTGGAGATCTTTTAGTAAAGTAGTATTAAGGGACCAGGTATGAGGTCTAAGCAGGATAGTTAGATGGCCTAAAGTAACAGCTATAAGTGAGTGATCAGAAATTACTCATGCATAAATCTGGGAATTGATTATCGAGGGGACAAATTGTTGACTTATCAAAAAAAAATCCAGGCGAGAATAATTTTTATGTACAGGTGAGTAAAAAGTAAAGTCCTTAGTTAACGGGTTAGTTAATCTCCAGGGGTCTATCATACCTAAGGAAGATATTAAATCACCTAAAGCCCTTTGTCCTGATGATGCTCAAAGACATGTGCAATATGTTCGGTCTAGACCACTCGATTCTACAATATTCCAATCATCTTCCAGTATAGTAATATATTGTGAAAAAGGTGATAAGACTAAAACTAAATGAGTAAAAAATGATGGGTTCTCTATGTTTGGGCCATAAATGGAACCTACTACTACATCTATATTACCCAGTTTACAATGGATTACCACATAGCGGCCCTCTGGAGCACTGATTGTTGAAATGGACTTAAAGGGCAATCTTTCTGCAATGAGTATTGCTATGCCACACTTGTGGGAATTAATGCCTGCACCATAAACTTGGTCAACCCAGCATTTACTGAGGAAGCTTAACTGGTCAGGAGGCAAATGAGTTTCTTGAAAGAAACCTATTTTAGGGCTATATCTCACCAAATGGTTAAGCACAGAATATTTTTTGGTGTTATCCCTTCCATCCTTTATGTTCCATGAGAGAACTGTTACTCTAGATACCATGCACAGTTAAATTGACATTTTGACATGCCTTACTATTTATCAAAACTGTGCAAATCCCACCACTCTCCCTAGCAAAAATCCCCTTTTAATATCCCAAAACAGCTGCCTAAACCAAATGGAAAAGAAAATAACTATGCAACTATTTACAAACCTTCTAACCTGGGTCCTAGTCTGACTCCTTATGTTATGGTTGATAACACTCTACCATAGGTGGGGGGGCTCCATCTACCCATGTAATGATCTATTACCTATATTGGCATCAACACCAACAGTGATCGCAAAAGAAAACCAGTATCTCTGACTAGAAGTGGATGTAATAACATGAAAAAATAATAATATTGGATACACTTCTCTCTATACTATGGTGTTAGCTGGGATACAAGTCAAATATAACTGTAATCCTATTTTAGCCATTATATTTACTGTTACTAGTAACACTACTAGTATAATATGATTACTAAATACTGTTCTGCAGTAATAAAGCTTACTATAAGAGAAAGGGGAAGGAAAAAAGACAAAGAACAAATTAGGTAGTATACATATTAGCTTCAATGCAATGATTGTAGGAAAAGTTGAATTATAGAATTGTAGCCCTGTCTGGCAGATTTTATAGCAATAGGTTTCTCACAAGGTGAAAAAACAGATTTATATACTAGTTATGCTTCACAGTTCTGTGGTTTAATAAAGGGCGCTAACATTTAAGCAAATAACAACAAGAAGTCATATAAAACCTTAATGTCCTACATTATTCCTTCACTGCAGAACAGATTTTAAATTCCAAAAGGATATTTATGAACTAAGACATTTATTGCAGAGTTCAGAATACAGACCAAATCAGTCATAGAAAATCGGAATGTAGCTTATTCCTTAATCACCCTGTGAAAAGATTCGGGAGTGATCGCTGGAGAGTCAGTAGAGTATCTTCTATTGTATCAAATTGTTTTGCACCTTCTGTGAAAGATACTTCAAGCTTTGCTGGATATAACATACAATGTTTTATACCTGCTGCCCAGGGCTTTAAAGTAATGGGGCGGAACGCTGTACGAAGTTGCTGAGTTTTGTATGTAAGATCTGGAACCAATCTTAATTTTCGACTGTCCCAAAGTATAGCATTGAGTTTTCTTACTTTCTTCAAAATAAACTCTCAGTCTAAATAATTAAGAAGTTTAAATATGATTGGCCTTGGTGGATCAGTTGGGAAGGGTTTAGCACAAAGAGATCGGTGAGCTCGTTCAATGATAAATTCAAGACCATTAGGACAAGGCCCCACTGATTTCTTTAAGAACTTCTGGAGGAACTGAATAGTATTGGGGCTCTCCTCTCCTTCTGGGAGCCCCAACAAGACAAGACAAGATTATTCATTCGATTCCGACCTTTCAGGTCATCAATGCACTCCTCTAGTTTAGGTATATTTTTTTGAGCGTGACAACCTAAGGCTCCATTCTGCCTTGTTTCTGCTCCACTGAGCTGATTCGAACATCAGAGTCCATCACCCTCCTGGAAATCTGAGTTAGGGCTGGTTTAATTTCAGCCATTCTTCCACCAGTTTCAGGATAGTTTCTTTAATTGAGGCAAGCTCCAGATAGACTTGTGCTGGGGAAATTTTTTGTGTCTCTGTAATAGGAGACGTTCTTCTGTGTGGGCATTTGGCCTCCGACTCCTGCGGTGGATCTACAGCAGGCTGCATATTTAAAATCTCTTGTGAGGAAGCCGCTTCCATCAGTAAACACGATAATCCCCTGATTGTAGAATGATGCTGGATAAGAATTGTAAGTATTCTTAGTTAAATTGCAGGTGTTTTAGCCAAAAAATTATTTTAATTAAATGGAGTGGTTTCATTCATTCATTTTGCTGCTAGTGTATGTAAATTTTAAATGTGGGCTTGATCTATGCATGAATTTAACACATTGTTCAAAAGTCTTAAGGTCACCATTCAACACGATAAACAAATTGTCTACGTAGTGTTTCCAAACCACTAAATGTTGCTTAAAAGGATTACATTGTTCATCCAAATTCACTCACTCTTCCCATAAACCTACAAATAGGTTTGCCATTGCAGGGGCACATGTCGCCCCATAGCTGTGTACCTCATTTGTAAATACAATTCTTTATCAAACAGAAAAAGTTCTGTGTGAGGACAAACTCTAGCAATTTAAGCAAAAACTCTGTAGGGGTACATTTTTTAAATTTGCCCTATTTAGACAGAAAGCTGATGCATCCAGTGCCCCTTTGTGTGGAACATTGGTATATAGCACTTCTATATCCATCATCAGTAGGTACATATCCTCTGAAGAAGGGACTGGGTTTTGCCCCAACCAAATGTATGGACAGGGCGGAGACTTTGGTGATCTAGATTTAAACTGCCAGAAACTTAATTTGAGAGGATTTTTTGGTAAAAATGACAAAAATAGTCCAGCTATCTCTAAAGAGTTTAAGAATTCATCTGTTTTTTGTGCACCTCATTGCAACACAGTTACTGTTTTTAGGAATCTACAGTAGTAGAACGTGATCTAGAACAGTTTTTTGAAACCCCTACATTCCACTTCCTGAACAATATTAGTTAGCTTTAGAGGGAAGCTATACACACCTTGCACACAGATAAAAATCTAATTATCAAAGCAGCAGACAAAGGGGGTGCTATAGTCATCCTAGTTAAGAATAAATATGTGGCAGAAGTAAATAGACAATTGGGTGACAAAAATTTCTACAAAAAATTGAGTCAAGATCCAACACTAGATTTTAATTTCAGTATAGATGAATCTGCCTGTAGTGCTTTTCAACAAGGCTTTATAGACAAAACCACAATGGAGTATTTAATCACCCCATTCCCTGTGAAAGCCACTTTCTATTTGTTATCAAAGGTCCACAAAACTCTAAATAACGCTCCAGGTTGACCAATTGGGAGTGGGATCGGCTCTGTTACTTAGCCTCTATGTAAATATGTAGATTTTTTTCTCAAGCCCTTGGTTACACATTTGCCCTCATACCTTAAATACACCAAAGAAGTGCTAAATCTTATTTCTAAACTTAAACTTAAAGCAACAGGAGATATGTATCTAGTGATGATAGGTATAGAAGTGCTATATACCAATGTTCTGCACGAAGGGGCACTGGATGCAGCAGCTTTCTATCTTAATAGGGCAAATTTAGAAAATGCACCACTACAGAGTTTTTGCTTAAATTGCTTGAGTTTGTCCTAACACAGAATGTTTTTCTGTTTGATAGAGAATTGTATTTACAAATGAAGGGAACAGCTATGGGGGTGACATGTGCTCCTTAGGTGGCAAACCTATTTGTAGGTTTATGGGAAGAGCGAGTGATTTTGGATGAACAATGTAATCCTTTTAAGCGACATTTAGTGGTTTGGAAATGCTACATAGACAATTTAATTATTGTGTGGAATGGTGACCTTAAGACTTTTGATTTTTTTTTTAATTTTGCATAGATCAAGACTACATTTAAAATTTACATACACTAGCAGCAAAATGAATGTTACAAACTTGGATCTGTCAATTATGGTAGACGAGACAGGAAGTCTACAAAGTACCATTTATAGAAAACCAACAGATGGTAATACTTTGCTCATGGCTAATAGTCGGCATCCTCCCCATGTACCAAATAATATTCCACTGGGGCAATTCTTAAGAACTAAAAGAAACTGTTCAACTAACAGCTTTATTTAAAAGGAGGAGAAAAATTGACAGCAAGATTAACACAGAGAGGCTATGACAGATACAAGATAGAGCAGGCTAAAACTGCATCCAAATTTAGGGAAAGGGCAGATCTTCTGAAAGAAAAGATTGTCCTCATACACGCAGGATTAAAATTCAATTATACCATGATGTATTCGGCACAAGCAAAAGAATTGGAAAAAATTCTAAAACAGCATTCATATGTGTTGATGGCAGAACCTAATTTAAGGGATCTATGCAAGACTCCACCTTGTCTGTGTTATAGGAAAGCACCTGCACTTACAGATATGCTAGTACAGAGTCACACCATAGATAAACAAGTTAGTATATGACAACAGAAGCTGAATGGCTGTAATAAATGCAAAAGATGTATAAACTGAAAACATGTGGAACAGACAAAATGTTTCTCAGTAAAAGGTATAGATCATACCTACGAAATTAAACAATGCATCACTTGCAATACTGAGGGCATAATTTATTTAGCCATTTGTACATGTGATGTTTACTATGTAGGGAAAACTAAATGGAAGTTTAAGGATATAGTGGAGGAACATGTCAGGCAGTAGGGAGAGGAGATCCCACATATGCATCAGCCCTGTACATACTGGAAACTATAGAACTGCAGCAACACTTTTGCAAATTTATACCTGGGATAAGGTTAACCAAAATACAAAAGGGGGGAATTTTGAAAATTAACAGCAGAAGCTTTATGATTAAATATATAGGTAAGCAATATGTGTGGTTTTGTATTTAATTAGCATGAGAAATGTTTGGTTGAACAATAAAGGAACCCCCCATCCCCTTTCTCTCCCCTATGACTTTTAAGCCTTCTCTGTCTAAATTTACCGCCCTCGCCTTTCCCTCTGTGTTGTCTCTTAGCTAGGTAGCCCAGGTTCCCTATTTTATCATTGTAATTAATAGGCTGAAATGGATAAGATTAACTGCCTTTCCTTTGAAGAGTTACTTTAAATATAGGTTTAGTGTTGAAAAATGAATCTATGTGTAGTGGTGTGTAGATTATTTTGATTTGTCTTTATTAAATGCTTTGTAGAAGGTTTTTCTTTAGTTTGAAAAGCTTTTTTCACTTAGAAACTGTTCAATGTGTTTCACAGCAATGAGATTAACAGCACACAGGTGTGTTTAAGTTGATTTTTATATAGATTGGTATCACATGGTGTGTGCTGTCTTTTATGTATAAAATGTGCCTGTGTCCTGATTCACATTAGCCTTTGAAAGAGGAGCTTCATGCTCCGACACATGTCAGGCGTGGTGTTTGTAACACAACAAAATGAAAGTTTTTACTTAGTTTCTGTTTGGTATCTTTCTTACAGGCTTGGGGTGTCCTTTGAACTTTACTATTTTTATGTGTCCATTGTTTCCTTAGCACCACCTTACCCATGTGTGCACTCTTTTTTGTTTTATACTTTCAGTATAGAGTGTTTTTGCACCAGTTGTGGGATAGCAATTGTACTGCAAATTAAAGTATATTGAAGAAAGAATAGTAGCAGCAAAAACGATTCTGTTGCAGAGCTATACATGTAAAAGCCTGAAGGTGTACACCAGTAGATTGACAGAAATGTAAATCATTTTTTTTAAATCTGCATTTTGCATTTTTTGTGCACCATGAATCCACAAACCAGAGATACTTTGGTAGTCACTCCAGACTTGAATTTCATGGATGTAAGAAACACACAGATGGAAAACCCTCTGGCATGTATGGAGCAATTATTGGCTACTACAGCAATGGAGAATCTGTTTTTACAAGAACTCTCCAACAATGGTATACAAACACCAGAAATACAGTCTTTAGCAACAGCTTTTAGACATTTGGAGAAGTTGATACATCAGCTGCATAGACTGTATTGGAATAATACTAATTTGGAGGCTTATCTAGAGGTAAAAAGAATACCTAGAGGTTTAAGAGTGTTAAAAAATCCAGCTTGTGGGACAGAAAATGAATTATTTATGAAAGAATGGGAGGAACTTCTCCTAGATGCAAGCGTGAAATTTATTAAGCTAATTGTTAAATGTGGGAAAGAAAAAGAAACTGTGTTAAGAGAAGAAGTGAAAAAACAGGAACATGAAGTGCTTAAACATAAAGATCTGGAAAAATTTGAAGATTGGAATAAAAAACTGAAAGCCTCTATTTTAAAACTTGACCTGAAACTGAAAGAACTGAAAACTACTAAATTAATAAGGGAAAAGGGGCACAGAGAGAGAGGCAATATTTTTAATTGGAAACCATCCACAAAGCATAAAGGAATTAAAAAAATATCAAAAATGTGTCTTTTGAATACAGTACAGAAAAAGAATCTGAGGAGAATACTAGGGGAAATTTTTTCAAAGAGATGAACATGTTTTGGATTCCCTGCCAACAGGAATGTATTACAATCCTCCAACTTCTCCCCCAGTGTTACGCAGGAGCCCCAGATTGTAGGACAGACAGGGAGATTTTTATCAACCTGAAAGAAGAAGAGGGTACAATGAGGAAATCGACAACGAAAAAGTTACAGAGATTTCCACAACTGCAACCAAGGAAGGCTTTATCAGAGATAGCCATACAGCGGGAAGAGACAACAGAGGAGGCAAGACCAAAACAAATGATTAATTTGTCCAAACATTTCTTGACTGTTGCAGGAACAAGCTTACTGAGGAAGGGACTAGCTTTTTCCACAATGAAATTTATGGACAGTGTGGAGACTTTGGTAGATCTAGATTTAAACCGTCGAAAACTTAATTTGAAATCATTTTTATGTAAAAATGATGAAAATGGTCCAGCTATGTCTAACGAGTTTAAGAATCCATTTGCTTTTTGTGCAACACATTGCAATACAGTTACTGTTTTTAGGAATCTAGTAGAAAGTGATCTAGAACAGTTTTTTGAAACCCCTACATTACACTTCCTGAACAATATTAGAAAGCTAGAGAGGGAAGCTATACACACACTGGAAGCTGATAAAAAATGTAATTATCAAAGCAGCAGACAAATGGAGTGCTGTAGTCCTCCTTGATAAGGATAAATATGTGGAAGAAGTAAATCGACAAATGGGTGACAAAATGTTCTACAAAAAATTGAGTTAAGATCCAACACTAGATTTTAAATTCAGTATAGACGGATCTATCTGTAGTGCTTTTCAACGAGGCTTTATAGACAAAACCACAATGGAGTATTTAATCACTCCCTTCTCTGTAAAAGCCACTTTCTATTTGTTACCAAAGGTCCACAAGACTCTGAATCACACTCCATATTGACTGATTGTGAGTGGGATCGGCTCTATCACTGAGCCTCTATCTAAATATGTAGATTTTGTTCTCAAGCCCTTGGTTACACATCTGCCCTTATACCTTAAAGACACCAAGGAAGTGCTAAATCTTATCTCTAAACTTAAAGTAGCAGAGGATATATATCTAGTGATGATGGATATAGAAGCGCTATATAACAATGTTCCACATGAGGGGAGCATTGGATGCAGCAGCTTTCTATCTTAATAGGGCAAATTTAGAAAATGCACTCCCTACAGAGTTTTTGCTGAAATGGCTAGAGTTTGTCCTAACACAGAATGTTTTTCTGTTTGATAAAGAATTGCATTTACAAATTAAGGGCACAGCTATGGGGGCAACATGTGCCCCTTCAGTGGCAAACCTATTCATAGGTTTATGGGAAGAGCGAGTGAATTTGGATGAACAATATAATCCTTTTAAGCAACATTTAGTGGTTTGGAAATGCTACACAGACAATTTGCTTATTGTTTGAAATGGTGATCTTAAGACTTTTGAACAATTTGTTGAATTCATGCATAGATCAAGCCTGCATTTAAAATTTACATACACTAGCAGCAAAATGAATGTTACATACTTGGATCTGTCAATTATGGTAAACAAGACAGGAAGTCTACAAAGTACCATTGATAGAAAACCAACAGATGGTAATACGTTGCTCCTGGCTAATAGTTGGCATCCTCCCCATGTAGCAAATAATATTCCACTGGGGCAATTCTTAAGAACTAAAAGAAACTGTTCAACTGAACAGCTTTATTTAAAAGGAGCAGATGAACTGACAGCAAGATTAACACAGAGAGACTATCAAAGATACAAGATAGAACAAGCTAAAACTGCAGCAGAAGTTAGGGAAAGGACAGATCTTCTGAAAGAAAAGAGTGTCCCCATACACACAGGATTAAAATTTAACTATACCATGATGTATTCGGCATAAACAAAAGAACTGAAAAAAAATTCTAAAAAGGTATTGGTATGTGATGATGGCAGAACCTAATTTAAGGGACCTATGTGAGTCTCCACCTCATCTGGGTTATAGGAAAGCACCTGCACTTAGAGATATTTTAATACAGAGTCACTACTTAGATAAACAAGATAGTACATGGCTACAGAAGACAAATGGCTGCTATAAATGCAACAGATGTATAAATTGTAAACATGTGGAACAGACAAAATGTTTCTCAGTAGAAGGTATAGATCCTACCTACGATATTAAAAAGTGCATTACTTGCGATACTGAGGGCATAATTTATTTAGCCATGTGTACATGTGGTGTTTACTATACAGAGAAAACTAAACAGAAGTTTAAGGACAGAGTGGGGGAACATGTCAGGGCAGTAGGGAGAGGAGATCCCACATACTCTACAGCCCTGCCCATACTGGAAGCTACAGAACCGCAGCAACACTTTTTTAAATTTTTAGCTGTGGACAAGGTTAACTGAAATCCAAGAGGGGGGAATTTTTAAAATCTCTTGCTTATTAGAGAACATTTCTGGATTATTACATTAAAAGCAAATAAATCTCCAGGGTTGAATTCACATTTGGATATACTTCCTTACCTAAGACTAGGCAGATAAAATGTACAACTAGATCAACAGTAGTTAAGTAAGGTGCTGAGAAAAGTAACTTTGAATAATATGTCTATAATCGATTTAGCATTATGTCTATTTTTTTATGTTCAATTTTCTTAGCTATGTATCTTTGCAGAAAAATGTAATTTAAGGGAGAAAAATTAATAGCAGAAGCTTTGTGATTCAACTTATAGTTAAGCAATATATGAGATTTTGTATTTAATTAGCATGAGAAATGTTTTTGTAAACAATAAAGGAAACCCCTCCCCCTTTCTCTCCCCTATGCCTTTTGAGCTTTCTCTGTCTAAATTTCCTGCCCCCTCCCTTTCCCTCTGTATTGTCTCTTAGCTGCTTAGCCCTGGTTCCTTATTTTATCATTGTAATTAATAGGCACAACTGGATAAGATTAACTGCCTTTCCTTTGATGAGTTACTTTAAATACAGGTTTAGTAATGAAAAATGAATCTATGTATAGTGGTGTGTAGATTATTTTGATTTGTCTTTATTAAATGCTTTGTAGTAGGTTTTTCATATGTTTGAAAAGCTTTTTAACTTGGAAACTGTTCAATGTGTTTCACAGCAATGAGATTAACAGCACACTGGTATGTTTAAGTTGATTTTTATATAGATTGGTATCACATGGTGTGTGCTGTCTTTTACGTATACAAAGTGTCTGTGTCCTGGTTCACATTAGCCTTTGAAAAAGGAGCTTCACACTTTGAAACATGTCAGGTGTAGTGTTTGTAACACAATACAATGTAAGTTTTTACTTCATTTCTGTTTGGCATCCTTCTTATAGGCTTGATGTGTGCTTAGAACTTTAGTATTTTATCCAACAGAAGCACCTCAACCACAGAGGGTAGTTGGTCTGGGAGGGTGGCAGGTGGTTAGGAGGGTAGTTCGGGTGCCCCATCACTTGGGGCTCTCCAACATATCAATCAATCAATCAATCATTCAAGTCATTCAGTCAAATCTTTATTTATCCAGATAAACACCATTGAGCATAGCTCATTTACAAGATGGACCTGGTTAGCACAGGAACACAGGATATACAATATATGAACAGTCACAACATAACACCTCAGTAATATTATACAATACAGAGATACAATAGTTAAACATAGTCATAAGTGGAGAATAGTTTGGAAACAGTGGTTCAATTTCTTCTTGGTGTATAGTGAGTCTAGTAACAGTAGCTGGAAGTACTAACGAGGACAATTGTTAGGTAAAGGTATATTACATACAATGCCATAAGTAGCAAGACAGAAAGTGAGTTAAAAAAGAAAAAAAAAATGTGAAACAGGATAGAAGGGGGCTGTGGCAAGCAAGGTGAGATAGTGTAAAGGCAGGGTTGTAGGGGATAGATGAGGGACAGATGAAGCCTCGGAGAGGACACAGGACAGGATGGCAGGGAGCACAATTAGGTATAAGAGAAATGTGAAGGAGAGGCCACAACATCAGGCATAGTGGAGAGGACTACACCATCATGGTACGCTATAAGTGCAGGGAAGTTTGGAATTGGGAAAGCAGTTGCAAACTTCCTTGATCGAATGGTCATATAGTGTCTTGAAGGAGGATAGACTGACCGGGGTACTAAGCTTTAGCGATTTTTGTATTTTGTTCCATAGAGACAGCAGCACAAAGCTTATAGTCATTCTCCCAAAGTATGTTTTTAGCTTAGGTACCTTTAAGGAAATAATGGAGTAGCTTCTTATTGCATACTTCCCAAGCTCGCATAGCAGAAAACAATCAGAGATATATAGGGGTAGTTTTTTGATAATAGCTCTGAACGTCCAGAGTACAGCATTTCTGTTTCTCCCATACTGAAGGGAAGGCCACCCAATGGCAGCATAAAGTGGAAAAAGGTGGGCCAGTAATGAATCCCAGAGCCCAGTAATACAACATATCAGATTTAACAAGATGAGAGACAGGGCAGTGACTATAAAGAAAGTCAGCATAGTCCACCAAGGAGAGAAACATTGCTTGTACCAGCCACCACTTGACATGGCTTGTAAGGAAGTTATTAATCCTGAAAGAGTCCAAGCCTCTGCCTCAATTTCTTTAGCAGATCTTTGATATGGTCCGTAAAGGAAAGTCTATGGTACAGCCACAATCCCAAGTACTTGAATTTATTGATAAATTCTAGATTATCTCCCTGGATTGTTGTGATCTGTGGAATGGAGCTAGCACTGGCCAGGTTTGCAACATGGAGAAGTGGAGAAAATAGCATTGCCTTAGTGTTTTTGGTGTTTAAAAGGAGCTTTTTGTTTAGGAGTTGGCTCTGAAGTAGATTGAAATCAGATTGTAGGTTCCCACAGGCAGCTTCTGGCGAAGGACAACTTAGATAAAGAACCGTGTCATCTGAGAACAGATGGATATTGGCCTTAGTTATGTTGGTGTCAATGTTGTTTATGTAAATTGCAAACAGTAGGGGACCAAGAATCAATCCCTTGGGGACCTCTCTTTGCAGAGGTTTAAGGGGAGAAAGTTCACCTTCTGCCTTGACTTGCTGCCACTGGTCAGAGAGGTAGTCAGCAAACCAATGTTAGGATAGTGAGTCCAGTCCTTTCATCCTCAGGGAGGAAAGGAGCAGACCATGATCGACGGTGTTGAAAGCCTTACTTAAGTCTAAGAACACTGCACAGATGGAGTTTCAATTCTCCAGGTCTTGCTGCCAATCATTGGTCACTTTGGCTAGGGCTGTAATGGTGCTGTGCTGTGCTCTAAAGCCAGAGTGCATTGGGTTTAGAAGATTAATAGTGTCTACATAGGTTCTCAACTGCTTGTTTACAATTTTTTCCAACAGTTTGGACAGCATAGGGAGTAGAGAAATCAGTTTATAGTTGATAAGATCACAGGGTTCCCCAGATTTAAACAGAGGGAAAACATGAGCTGTTTTCCATAACAGTGGGAGGATTCTGAGGGCAGTGAGACATTGAATAGGTGGGTAATTGGTACAGCTAAAGCATGGTAGTTGACCTTTAGAAAGTATGGGTCTAGAGAGTCAGCACCCACACTTTTTTTGGTATCCAACTGTAATAGAAGTTCTTCGACCTCTTTCAATGAAGTAGGCTGGAGAGAAAAGACTGAGTTGGTAAGAAGAGGTTCAGAGTTTTGTGCACCCAACTGGGAGCATAAAGAACATGCAGTGAAGTTTATTTATTTGTTTGTTTTTGTTAACCAGGTAGGCACACTAGACAACAAATGCCTATTTTCAGGTGTGACCCGGGAGGTTACAATACAGAAAACGTGATACAGAGTCAAGGTAGCATACAAGCGCAATACAGAAAACATGGTACATAGACATGGTAACGAACAAGCCCATTATACAGGTGAGCTGGTGAAGTGCAATACAGAGAACATGGTACAATGTCAAGGTGTACAGCCACCCTCACGAGGAGGCCGAGTACAGAGTAAAGACATGTGTACAACAACAACTAGCATTGGAAAAGTAGAGAGTATATGGCAACTGGTGCGTCTAGTCTATACAAATGGAGAAGTGGTAGTCCACAGATGGGAGCAGGGGGAGATTGACAGGTAGCCAGGGGAAGGGGTAGGCAGAGCAGGGTCGAGGTGATAGTCAGGAAAGTAGGCAAGAGGGCGAGTAGGCAGAGAGGTAGGTCAGCAGGGAGCTGGTGAGTACAGGGAGGGGTAGGAGATGGCAGGAGGACCACCACAACAGGACTGGCTAGGCCTGCAGGGAGAGAGCAGCCCTACAGTTGGGAAAACCCAGAGGGTGGGGCAAGAGAGATGAGGGTTCATCAAGTGCTACAAGGGAGGGAGCTAATGGGTAAGTCGGGTGAAGGGGCTCCTCGCAGGGGAGGGAAGGGGTTGAGGGTTTGTCTAAGTGCTGCAGGGGAGAGAACTAAAAAGGGGTAATTGGGTAAGGGAGTGCCAGGCAGAGGAGGGAGCTAAAGGGTGGATAGGGTAAGAGGGCGCCTAGCAGAGGAGGAGGAGGGGAGGTGATAAGGGGGGAGGTGGTCAGAGGCCGATGTTCAGTATGTGGGAGGGGAGTTGTCAAATGCCAGCCCTGCAGTGGCAAAGTGGTTGTTAAATGCATCCAGGATGTCCATTTTGTCACAGATGGTGACACTGCCAGATGTAATCTTTGCAGGAAGGGAGTTCCCCGGGGTATGTCCAGACATATCCTTAATGGACTTTCAAAATTTAGAGGAGCTCCTGGCAGCAGAATCCAGTTCTGAACAATAAAAGGAGGCCGTAGCATCTCTTATCATCTTGATGCATATATTTCTGGCTTTCCTGAAGTGACACCAGTAGCTCGGGACCTTAGTTGTTTGTGCTTTTTTCCAGAACTTGTCCCTGTCCAGCAGTGCTGTTTTGAGTTCTAAAGAGAACCAGCTACAGGTTCTACTCCTTACTTTAATTTTTACAAGAGAGGCAAACTTATTTAATGCCCCAGCCACAATTTCAGAAAAGATGTCATATGCCAAGTGAACCGAGTTAGCAAGGTAAATGTCCTGCCAATGCAGCAAGTCTTTTAGCTCATCAAGGTAGGCAGACAGATTGAAGTTACGTCTGGACCTCTTAGTAGAGAACCTTAATAAGGATAGTGTATTTTGGACTGATCTTATGCCGGTGATGATGCTATGGTCACTAACATCAGAAAAGAAGGTTCCTGCATGGGAGAACAGGTGTGGTTTACTTACTAAGATGATATCACCTCCACAAACCATATAAAAACCTACAAACAGGTATCTGCCTCTATCTCCAAAATCTAACAAAGGAGAAGAGGACACTGCAGAGCAGGATACTGCAGCACAGGAGCTGGCACAACAAAACTCACCCAAAACAGGAACCAAAACAAAAAAAGCAAAAAGGAAAGCCAAAAAACTTCTGATCATAGGAGACTCCATGATTTGGGGACTTGATACCTATCTTCAGCCAGGGGTAATGGTCAGATGTCTCCCAGGTACATCAGTGTGGAAAGACACTGACCGCATTGCTAAAATTGTTCAGGAAGCAGGAGAAATGTCCTGGTACACATAGGGACTAACAATCTCGCCAGCTGGTCAGTTGCAGAGACCAAGGAACACCTGACCAGGCTGGGTGACAAACTATCATCCATTTTTCTGGCATCTCCTTCTCTGAGATCCTGCCAGTCCAGGAGAGGGGGGCAGATAGATGGAAGGTCAGAGAAGGGGAGATAGTGGGGCTAAACATGTGGCTCAAGGGCTGGTGCCAGGAAACAGGACATAAATTTGTAGGGAACTGGCAACAGTTTTGAGAGTGAAAGTTCTTTAAATTTGATGGACTGCATCTGACTAAGGAGGGAGTCAGTGCATTGGGGGCAGACGTTTGATGTCTTTGCAGAATATTTAAACTAGCAAATGAGGAGAGGGGTGCAGCACACCATACGTCGAATGGGAAGAACACCCCTGCCCCCTCAGCTAGTGGTCAAACAGGAGTTCAGCATGTTTGTAGTTCATTTGCATCACCAGGTAAGGAAAAAGATCCGGCTCCCCATATGATGCACAGGGAAAATGCTAGACCTCGCTCAACAACTAACGCATCAAAATCTGGCCAATGGTAAATCATGTACACAAATGCTCGCAGTCTGGGAAACAAGATCCCAGATCTGCGGGCAATAATGACAGAGGTTAAACTGGACATAGTAGCCTTTAGCGAGACATGGTTTACCAGTAACCACACTTGGGAGACTTCAGTACCTGGCTATGTACTGTTCAGAAGAGACCGAGGTGCAAAAAGGGGGGTGGAGTGGCCCTTTATGTCAATAAAAATATCAACGTTACATAAATTCAGAATACACATAAGGAGACAGAAGAAGTGTGGGTCGCCCTGGAAACAGGAAATGGAACAGCCATACGAACTGGGGTTGTGTACAGGCCTCCAGACCAGGTGGAGGACATAGACGCATCACTGTTAGAAGATACACAAAGCATGACAGATAAAGGGGAGGTTCGAAAAATGGGAGACTTCAACATGCCAGATACAGATTGGTCAATGCCAGCAGGAACATCTGCCAGAAATGGACACATGGTGGATTCCCTGCAGGGGGTGGCCTCAAACAACTAGTAAAACAACCCACAAGAGACAGGGCTATCTATCCTACATCTAGTACTGACTAAGAGAGAAAGGGATCAAAGATCTCCAGGTAGAAGGTCACCTGGCACCAATGACCATCACATGGTATGGTTCAATTTGGCCACTAGAACTAAATCATCCCATTCAAAGGCAAAAATATGGGACTTCAGAGGAGCTAACTTTGATAAGATGGCCAACAGAGTTAAGCTAGCCCTGGAAAAAAGAAATACAGATGAGGGGGTATAGGCAAAGTGGGCAAGCATAAAGGATGCAATACTTTAAGCAACATCTCATTGTGTTAGAGAGAAAAGAAAGCACAAAAGAAGAAGGAAACCACTCTGGTTCTCAAAAACAGTAGCAGAAAAGGTCAGAGCCAAAAGACTGGCCTTCAGGAAATATAAGGGAACATAGCAGGATGAAGATAGAGAGGAATACCAAACTTCCCTAAGGGAAGCAGGGAAGGCAGTAAGGCAGGCAAAAGCCCAAACCAAGGAAACACTAGCACAAATAATAAAAGAAGGTGGCATGACTTTCTATAGATACATTAGTGAAAGGAGAAAGTCCAGAGGGGATACTGATGAGATCAAAGGCGATAAGGGATCATGTGAGGAGGAGGACCGTGTAAAAGCATCTATCCTAAATAGATACTTCTGCTCAATATTTACTGAAGAAAAGGTAGGGCAGGGCCCACAGCTCAGCACCATGTACACAGGGGAGAGGGAGGTGTGCACTAGTCCCTTCACAAAAAAAAGGGGAATACAAGAGCTTAATTAGCTCAGGATGGACAAGGCAATGGGACCTGATGACATACATCCCAGGGTACTACAGGAGCTAAGGGTGGAACTAGCAGAACCATTATCACAACTGTTTAGTGAGTCTCTGAGCACAGGATACGTCCCAGAAGACTGAAGAAGGACTCATGTGATCCTGCTTCACAAAAGTGGAAGCAGGGAGGAGGCAGGGAACTACAGACCAGTCAGTCTTTCCTCCGTAGTGGGCAAGATTATGGAGGCACTCCTTAAGGAAAGGATAGTGCACCACCTGGAATCCATAGGAGCACAGGATCCAAGAAAGCATGGGTTTACAAAAGGAAGGTCCTATCAAACTAATCTCATAGATTTTTTTTGACTGAGTAACCATAGTGGTGGACCAAGGGGGAGCAGTTGATGTCACCTACCTTGACTTCAGCAAAGCTTTCAATACTGTTCCACATAGAAGATTGATTAATAAGCTGTGTAGGCTCAGGGTGGGTCAAAAGTTGGTCAACTGGGTGGCAAACTTGTTGATGGGCAGAAAACAGAGAGTGGTGGTAAACAGTATACAGTCAGAAGACATGCAAGCCAAAAAGTGGGGTACCTCAGGGATCAGTCCTGGGCTAGTCCTCTTCAATATCTTCATCAGTGACATTGCAGATGGACTGTAGGGTAAGGGTTTTTCTATTTGCAGATGATACCAAGATCTTCAAAAGAGTAGATGATCCAGATGGTGTGGGCAGAATGAGAAGAGATCTGGATAAACTAGCAAAATGATCAGAAGAGTGGCAACTGCAGTTTAATGTAAAGAAGTGCAAGATCATGCACGTATGGGAAGAGAAATCCTGAAGCTACCTAGAGACTGGGAGGGGAGTTGCTGGCAGTCACAAGGGAAGAAAGAGATTTGGGCATCATCATCACTGATGACCTGAAATCATCCAAGTAGACCACTAAAGCAGTAGGTAAGGCTAGGGGGAAGTTGGGGTGTATTAGTAGGGGTATCACAAGTCGGAAGAGGGGAGGTAATAATCCTTCTTTACAAGACACTGGCTAGGCCCCATCTGGAGTACTGCATGAAGTACTGGAGGCCACACCTTCACAAGGACATTAATCAAATTTAGGCAGTCCAGAGAAAGGCAACCAAAATGGTGTAGGGACTGCATCAGAAAACATATGAGGACAGATTAATGGAGCTCAATATCTATACCCTAGAGCAAAGGAGGGAGAGAGGTGACATGATCGAAACATTCAAACACTTTAAGGGCATTAATAAGGTGAAAGAGTCTAATATGTTTCAATATAAGAAAAATTGCAGGATAAGAGGACAGCATGAGATTACAGGGAGGCCGATTAAGGGGTAGTGTGAGAAAGTTCTTTTTCACACAAAGAGTGGTGGATGCATGGAACAGCCTACCTCAGGAAATGGTGGATATGAATACAGTGCAGGGCTTCAAAAAGGCATGGGATACGCATAAGGGAGCAATACAGATGAGTATGAATAAATAGGCCATTGACAGAGCAAAGGCCAATGGCATATTCATAAGGCAGAAAAAGAAATGGGCAGACTGGATGGGCCTTGCGGTCCTTATCTGCCATCAACGTCTATGTTTCTATGTTTCTATGTTTCTGACCTTGTCTGCTCAGAGAATGGTAGGCATTGGGGTTTACAACCCCAAGGAAGACTGCAGCACTTATTTGTCAAAACTACAGGGCGACCCACATGCCTAATGTTTTTTATTTCCCTACTTTATGTGCTTAATGCTCTTCAATTCTAATGTCTGCATTAATGTAGTTTTTTTGAAATTAATTTACCTTCCTTGTCTGGCAGAGGAATTGTATCCTCATTTGTACAGGTCCCTTAAGGACCTACATGAACTGCAGTAGACAGAATACTGGAGTTATTTCTAGCTCTGCTTCACCAACCAGTTAACAAGTGAAAGACAGCAGTGTCATAATAGTAGTATTTACATTGTTGCACTGTACAATGGTATGGTGCAATGGTGCAACTACAAGTACTATAACTACTAGCTCAGATACAGTATTAATAATAAGCATTCTTTACCAGAGTACTGTGGATTGTGTGATGCTTGTGGGAACATCTAGTCATACATGTAAAATAAGAATAGTAACAGGATCATAAAAGATCTGCAGCCCTTTAATAACCAACAGAAGAGAAAAATAAGTAAGTTAATTTGCTGGACTTTGAACCCAGACCACCCAGAATACCATACTGGTTGTGCTACCAGCTGTGCCACTAAGGCAACTTGAAACCTGGGACTCCAGAAGCATCTCACTCTTCCTCTACATGTTAAAGAAGGCTTCCCAGGTGGCTACTAGGTGTCATGTATACACCAGAACACTACTCTTTCCCTCTCCAGGCTGGGGCTGGTGCTGAATGCTGTATTACCTTCCTCTCAGCCTCAGTCCATTCAGCCAGCTCACTGAGCTCACACCTGAATTCAGTTCGCTGGCATGGGAAGGCAATACAGTCTCCAGTGGGTCAACTGACATCCCTGCAAATTTAATTTTATAAATTTGTTTTTATGACATTTTGACCCCCAAATTTCAACATATTCTTTTTATGACCCCCTTCTGAATAGGACAGGTGTCATTAATAAAATATTACACTAAACATTATTTTGCAGCACAATTGCAAAAACACATTTGGGCAAGGATTTGAAAAATGACAGTTGTCGGTTTCATGAGGTGATGTGAAAAAATGGTTATGCTGACAATTTGGAGTAAAAATATCAAAAATTACCAGAGTTATGAGTGAAGATTGAAAAATGTCAATGCACCTTGATAACATTGTTGATGTTCAATATTTTGACCCGAAATTTTCAGCATAGTCTTCTTCTGACCCCACCTCATGAACCTAGTAGGTGGAAATGTTCAAATCCCTGGCAAAACATCATTTTGAACCAGAGGTGTGAAAACACATTTTGGCAATGATTTTAAGAATGAAAGCTGTTACGTTTATGAGACAATGTGAAAAAAAGGCTATGTAGAAACTTTGGGATCAAAATATTAAATTTACCAAAGTTATGAGTGAGGGTACAAAATATTTAAATGTACACTAATAAGATTGTTGTTTTTTTAAACTTGGACCCCAAGGTTTCAGCATAGCAACTTTTTAACATCTGTGATTTTTCAAATCTTGGCCGAAATGCATTTTCGCACCTCTGATGACCAAACCTCATGAACCCGGTAGGTAAAAATTTACAGATCCCATTGAAAGGTGATTTCATGCAACAGCTGAAAAATCACATTTCAGTCTGGATTTCATTTTTCTTTTTTTTTAATTATTTATACTTCTACGCTAATGAACATTACTGCCAACAACAGGATAAAACATACTATACAGAAAATATAAACATTACACATTCACGCATAATAATAAATACAAAATGCAATTATCTAACACACTTGCAAACACTGCATTGAGTAAGCCAAGACTTCAAGTTAGCTGTAAACACACTCATGCTAGAGCAACTAACAAGTTCAGATCGAAGCACATTATAAAATTGGAGGGAGGGGGGCCTACATAATAAAGACCATTGTGTAGATGATTTTTTTTAAAAAGGATCCTAAAAGACCTGGCATTCCCAATCCTTGACCCATGAAAGTTCCATAATAAGCAAAACAATCAATAAACCAATCTAGGAAGAATGTGCAAAACTTCCTCATGCATTAGTAACCCAAAACACAATGTACAACAGTCCACTAAAGAATGGCAACCAGTGGATGAATACAAAAAACAATGATGGGTTGTTCTAGGGAGATTAGTAATAAGCATATAAATACTATTATAAACAGTTTGAATCTTGGTGGCATTAACAACATTTGCCACAGCCTAAATTGGTAGCCCATAGTCAAGAACTGTAATTAGGAGACTATGGGCTAGCAGCTTACATAATTCTGGAATTAAACATTTTTTAATCTAGTACTGCATCTCATGTCTTTGATCCATACTTTTTATAACATTGTTAATGTTGGGCTAATATTCTAGCCCAGACTAGGACAGCTGCAGGCCGTGCAGCATCAGAGGGCTCTGCAGTGGGAGCATAGTGGGAGCAAGGCTACACAGTGAGCTCACAGAGCCCCCCCCCCTTCCCAGACTAGGACTGCTTCAGGCCATGCAACATCAGAGGGCCCTCCGGGAGCAGCATTCAGTGGTTGGAACATAACGGGAGCAAGGTAGTGCCTCACTCAGACAGCTACCAGGACTGTGCTACATTAAAAGACATTATTTGTGAATCTCTGGACTCATTTACCTGTTGGCCAAGAGCTGCAGATAGGTTTTATTCTCTCATGTTCTCTCCTTCTTCACGGCATCTTAGCTTTTTATGTGAGGATCCTTAAGAGCACTGAGTTGGATCCAGTACTTAGCGACTGTTTTTTAAGAGGTCACTAACTGGAAGCATTGTGAATTTTACCATTTTTGCATTTTCAGGGGTACTGTGGATTCCATTTGAGAAATGGACTCTGCGCATTCACAGCCATTTCCCGCCAGTAACCTGAGCTTCTCTTTGTTCTCCTCAGGCTACACAATGAGCTCACAGAGCTCCTCCTTCCCAGAGTAGGACAGCTGCAGACCATGCAGCATCAGAGGACCCTCCAGGAGCAGCGTTCAGCAGTGGAAGCATAGCAGGAGCAAGGCAGTGCCTCACTCATACAGCTACCAGGACTGTGCTAGACACTTTGCGTCGACTGCCCTGCCTATCCCCCATGGGTTTTCCTGTAATTTATAGGTGTTCAAGGTCACATGACTTGGTCACTTGACTGGCTGGGCAATTTATGACTGGCTTAGCAATTTACTAAGTCCCTACTTTACAATTCTCAGGTTATACTAACCAGCCACTGGGAAGTGCTAGTGAGCCAACATATTACACTGTAAACATCTACTGTTTTTTGGCCACTGCCTGATACAGGATGGTCACATATCATTTTTTGTATTTATTTATTTAGTAAACTCTAGGATTACAAGTACCTTTGAGTAGGAACTGCTCATTTACAAAGGTTCCATGTCAAAGGATGTAGGGTAACGTCAATACAAAGGAAACAAAAGATACATACATTACATCAAGGTTAACTAAGCATGGTCTATACAGTGATTTGCAGAGAGATTCAGCAAAAGCCAGCAAGAGTAAGTTTTAAAGGTGAACTGCATTTGGAGTGGAGGGAGGCAGTGAGGAGTAAGCAGGCAATGGCCATTGTCAGATGGTAGGAGTGATGGCATGAGATTGGTGAGGGTGGCTCAGGCCTATTGTCAGCTGGGAGGGTAAGGGTGGGTAAAGGGTGGAGTGTGGGGGGTGGGTGACAAAAGAGGGGCAAGGCGGCAGGAATACAGAACACCATTGTCTCCAGTAGGAGGTGAAGACCATTGTTTAGGAGAGGCAGTCACACTGCGTGGTTGAGGCAAAGGGGCATCAAAGTTCTCTTTTAAGGGGCCAAATTGCAACTGTAAGTGCTTCTTTGTTGGGTATTGTACCACTGAGGAGCCTTGTGAGGTTTCTGCCCCATAGTGGTCCGGCATCTGGGACCTGGAATGTCTGTAGATGAGCTCTCCATGTAGGTTGGGTGCTGCTGTAGGCGGTAAGGAGTTTTGCAACTCCAGGAGGCATGTGCCCAAGGAGAATTTTTTTGGTGAGTAGGCATGTCTGGTATTGAATTCTACTCAGGAGTGGTAGCCATCTAGCCTGGGCATTTATTTACTTATTTAGTTTTTGTTTACTAGCTAAGTGCACTAGACAAATCCCGCCTATTTTCAGGCACGACCCGGGGGAGGAGGGATACAGATGAATGCCAACTGACCTCGAACCAGATTAAACTGTTGGTGGTATTTTTAGCGAATGAGGGAAATTTGGCTAGGACACCGGGAAAAATTCCCCTACTCTTTTCGATAAGTGCCATGGGATCTTTAACATCCACCTGAACTACCACCAATCCTGGCAGATGGGAACTTGGTTTAACATCTCATTCAAAAGACGGCACTTCAGAAGTGCAGCACCCCACTCATGCTGCACTACAGTGTCAGTACTGGGATATTAACCCAATATCCAGATGTGGGAACTGAACCCACAGCCTTCTGATCTCCTGGCCTCAGAGGTGAGTGTGCTACCTACTGAGTCACTGACACTGCTAATAGGCATGTAGGTCACAAGTGTGAGTTAGGCAGGAGGTATCCGTTAGGAGCCTACAGGCTTTGTTCAGTGTCATAGAAATCCTCCGGAGAGCAGTAGGGGAGGCAGAGCCATAGATGACAAGACCGTAGTCAATAATGGAGGTGACAGAGCTATAGATAACCAGCCTAAGGGCTTCAGGGGTCTGGCAATGCTTGTGCTTGTGGAGCAAGCCAATCTGTATATTGGCAGCTTTTTCTACATTACCTATATGATGCCAGTACTAAAGTGAGCTGTCCAGGGTGATGCCAAGGTATTTAAACTCAGGAACATGCTCAAGTGAGGCACCTGCATGGTTCTTGATGTTGAGGAGCAGAGGTTTGTACTTGCTCTGTGGGTTGTAGAATGTCATAAAATTAGTTTTGCTATAGTTCAGGACAAGTTTATGTGAGCAAAACCAATCTTCAACACACCTGAAGTCGCTTTGAAGGTGACTCTCTAGAAGGATAGTATCTCGGTTCCTTGTAAATAGTACTGCATCATCCTCATAAAGTAATATTCTCTGTTGGCAGATGCTTGGGAGACCATTAAGAAAGAGAGAAAAGAGTAATGACCCAAATATCGACCCCTGGGGGACACCTGAGAGGACTGTTTTTTCATCTGAGGTGACTTCAGCAATCCTGACACGTTGGACCCTGTCCCCAAGGTAACTAGCAAACCAGCTCACTACATCTTTGGAGAGGCCAAGGGTAGAGAGTTAATTGAGAAGTAGTGGGTGGTTAACGGTGTCAAAGGCCTTCATTAGATCAATGAATACCGCCCCACCACATATGCCTTGGTCGAGGGTGTCATGGAGAAAACTGGTGAACTCCAACAGTGCCGTGGTGGTACTATGCCCTTTTCGGAATCCATGTTGTTCTGGGCAATGGATTTCATACTTATCCAGGAACTCTACAAGTTGATCAGAGGCTATTTGTTCCAGAGCTTTCTATAAGGGGGGGAGGATGGAGATGGGCCTGTAGTTGGTGTGCAGTGACTTGTCTCCAGTTTTGTGCACCGGTGTGATAATTGCCTGCTTCCAGAGTTATGGGAATTGACCCAATCTTAGGGAAAGATTAAAGATCTTAGTCAGGGGTTCAAGGAGCTCATCTAGATCTAATGCCAGCAGCTTCAGATCAAGGGAGTCACCACTGTAACCGGTTTTGCTGATGGCCTTGCGTATATAGGTTCTGGCTAGATGCATAGGAATTTCTCAAAAGAAGAACTGTGGGGCAGGGTGTGCTTGGGACGACGTTATAAAGGTGGAGTTGGAGGTGGAGACATTGAAAAAAATCAGGTGGTAGGATGCTGCTCAGGATAGAGAATGAGTTGAAGAATGTGTTAGAGATCATATTTAGGTCAAGCGTAGGTGTACCATCAATGTTAAGCATAGTGGGTGGTGCCTTAGCTTCCTTTCCTGTGAGGTCCTTCAAGTTATTCCAGAATTATTTCCCATCACCCCATGAGTTGGAAAGTGTCTCTCTGACGTATTTGCATTTGGCATTCCGGATAGCCTGGGTACAGCCATTTCTTGCTGCTTTGTATTGTTGAATGTCCCTTTTTGCTCCTGTGGCTTGAGCACAATGCCAGATGTGGTCCCTTAGCTTGAGCTGCGCTATGAGCTCAGAGTTTATCCAGGGGTTTGACATGCCTTTGACTTTCTTCTTTACCAGTGATGCAAAGATATCACAGGCTGTAGTGAAGAGGCTAATGAACAGTTCCAGTGCTTTGAGTACGTTCCTGAGAGTGTCAATTTTAGACCAGTCAAGCCTGCTTAAGTAAGATTTTAGCAGGTGTAGGTGTCCCTGCTTGAGAACTCTAATGAATATAATTTTCGGGGGGCTTGGGGATATTATTAGCCCAAGAGCAGATCACAGGCGAGTGGTCACTTATGGAGTCCGGGAGGACAGACATCTTAGTAATTCTGTCAGGGCAATTTGACAGTATCCAGTCGATTAGGGTGCTGATCCCTGTTCTGTAGTTGCTTCTAGTGGGTGATGGGACGAGCTGAGTGAGGTGCTGTGCAGTGACAGTATCCTTATAGATGCAGGCCTCGGGTGAAAGCCAGTTGATATTAAAGTTCCCCATAATTATGATCTCCATACTATGGCGCAGTCCCTTGAAGCATTCCATTAAATTATTGAAGCCGATATCCTGGTTCTTTGGGGGTATATATACAGAGACTACAGTAATATTTTTGTTATGGGCCCCTAGAAGAATTCTGATAGCGAGGACCTGAGATGGTGAACCTGGGTTTGGAAAATTGATAGCATGTCCCATGAGAGAATCCTTCAGATATATGGCACAGCCACCACCCCGGTTCGAGATCCTGTCCATCCTGAAGATTAAGTATTCGGGAATTGCTACCACAGAGTCAGGGATCTTGGGGGTAAGCTAGGTTTTGACGACAGAGAGGATGTCAGGATTGTGTTGTTGGATCCAGGTTTAAAGGTTATCGAGTTTGCTAAGAAGGCTACAGACATTAATGGATGCCAGAGTGATGGACCCCGTTGCTCTTTTCTGGGGGTAGGCAGTTGGTCCATGAGGTCCACAGTTAGGGTGAACATTTCCTGAGAGGAGAAGCAGTATTAAGAGAAATCTCATGAGAGAGGTTTTAAGAATTTTGATGGCTTGCTTGTTTGTTAGGCGTCTGCGAGTCTTGGTGTACTGGTATATGGGTTGACTAGCCTTATTGCAGGGGGCTGCCACAGCAAGTAGGTTACCTGGTGGGCCAGACATATGAGGCTTCAGGAGATAAGGAGTAAGCCATAGTAGGAAGAAGTGGGACATGGGATAATTATGTTGGTTCCCAGTTGTCATGCCAGGAGTGTAGTGCAGAGCAGTGGTTGGCATTAGCTAACAGGGTGGGAGGATGTAACCTCTTGCACATTGGGGCAGAGCAGTACTATAAAAACTGGAACTAATACTATTGGTAACAGTTTTGAAGCCACCATGGTTAGGGATTGGAGGGAGGCACAGCTATACTAAAGGGGTGAAGAAAGGGAGAGAGAGAGAGAGAGAGAAAAAGAGAAGTTAGATATTAGTAATAAAAGATATAATTGGTTGGTGATGAGCAGATTGGTGCAGTAGCCCAGAGTAGTAGGGGTGAGAGAGTATTTAATTGAGGCCTGGGAGGGGATGGTGGGAGTGGGACAAAATATTACACTTCTCCCCAAAGACCAAGTAGCTGAAAAGCTTTGGGGGTTGAAATACGGCAGTTAAGCAGCAGTCTGAGTGTACACCAATGGCTGAAGTGAGAGGAGATTGTCCTGGCCAATCGCTACACACTATAAGCAGTGCCGCACAAGTTAGATAACAGCCACAAGTAAGGGGCTTTTCCCAAGTTTAACCACTCGTTCCTGTTGTGAGGATCTGCCGTAGGGTTCCAGAGAGGTGGCCTGTTGATGGGGCAGGAGTTGGCAAGGCGGCCATTGAGTGCAGCTTTCGACTTTGGCACCGAAGATTCCACTGGGGATCCTGGTGTGAGAATCCACCACAGGGTTCCACAGAGGCGGCCTGAGGATGGAGCAGGAGTCGGCAGGTGGCCATTGAGCACCGCTTTCGGCAGTGGCACCAAAAATTCCACCGGGGATCCTGTGGGGTAAAACAGGAGAGGAGGATTAATTTAAGCCTATCGAAAATAGCAAACTGTGGGCAGAAGGCTGGTGGCAGTCCGTCAGCCGGGGCCGGGGTGCTAAAAGAAATTAAAATAAGAATGAGTTTAGGTAGCACAGGGTGGGGTGGTAAGACAAAGGAGCCGAGGTGCAATTAAGAGGCGGGAGGGCAAGATCACAGAAGGGGGAAGGTAGAGGAGTCAAGAGCTGAGGTGAGAATTAGGTCTAGTCTGAGCAATAGAATAGTGGGGCTCAAAACCAGTTTTATACACATTTCAAGAGTTATTTCACCCAGGGATCGCAACTTGGACTTTCTGCACCAGGGGCTGAAACACTAACCATTTCACTAACTCTGCAATCCTACTTTTCACAGGTGCATCATGATATTTAACATATTCTTAATACATAGGCAGTAGCTCGGGTCCCAGGAAAGACCTCCTAGAGTTCTCATACCCACGTAAATGGGGCATGCATTATACAGCCTTTTCATTTGGAGTATAAGGATAAGGTGGATTATCATAACTGAATAATATGAAGGGGAATCAGTGGTGACAGAGGGAGGGGGGATAGTGGTCAAGACCCCAAAACAGTACCAAGGGCATTTTTGGCAGGGTGGCGGGGTGTACTGGTTGTGTGTCAGCCATGGTAGTCCACATGGCTTGGAGATTTTGGAGTTGTATGGTGTGCAAGCAGTTGGCACAACATAGAGAAGAAGTCAGGAGCATTCACTGGACAGTAGGGCTGTGAGAATACTGAATATTAATTTCCAAATACCATGAATAAAGGACTATTCAAATATTCAGAAACGAATACCAAATAGTCCACTATTCAGCTGGTATTCGGTATTCAGCCATGTGCAAGGACAAAAGCATTTTTCCAACCCTTCTGGCCCGCAGTAAATAAATATTTTGCCCTGGTGTCTGATGGTCCCACCCCGCAGATGCTGGTCCAAAATAAAGAATCACCACCCACCAGGCCAGACACAAGCAATATCCCAGTACCCATATATATGTATAAAAAAAATCCCTAATTTTCCTGGTGTCTAGTGGATCCCCCACCCTGTCAGGTAGTGCACCCACCCATCTCTCCCCCACCCATGACCCCAAGAGGGCCACTGGCACAGCCCTCCACTCACCTCCATGGCCAGCAGCCCGACTGGGTTTTCAATGAATGAGCGTGTGCTTGTACAAGCACATGCTCATTCGTGGCTCAATCAACCACCAGCAAATTAGGAACTAGCACTACCAGGGGTGCAGGGAGGGCTGCTCTGGTCACTGGGGGGCGGGATGGAGGAAATGATGTTGTGGACCCCGGATCCAGGCCATTCCCCATCTTGCCCCCGCCAGTGGAGCAGCCCTCCCTCCAGCCCTGGTAGTCCTACTTGCCGTTGGTGGTTGAACGGAGTGTCAACGAATAAGTGCGTGGTCATTCATTGAAAGCTCAGTCGGGCTGCCAGCCATGGAGGTGAGTGGATGGCTGTGCCAGTGGCCTGCTTGGGGTCATGGGTGGGGACATTACTGATAGGGTGGGGGTGGGCGGTTCACTAGACACCAGGAAGTTGAGGAATTATTTTATTTTTATACATTTGGGGACAGGGACTGGGGATATTGCTGAGAGTCTGGGTGGGGAGATTCTTTATTTTAGACCGCAATCGGCCAGGGGTGGGTTGGGACCACTAGACATCAGGGCTCAAAACATTTATTTAATGCTGGCCAGAAGGGGGTGCTCTTTTATTTTTAAATACCCCCTCCAAGCCACCCAAATACGAATACTGAAAACCAAATAATGAATATTTCAGAACTGAATACAGAATATTTGGCCGAATATTAGAAAAAACGTATTTGCACAGCTCTACTGGACAACTGGAGCCAAAGAATGGAGCAGAGGTATAAGAAGTGGCTGGAGGGATATTAAGGGGGATCAGGGAATACAAGAAGGAGGAGGAGGGTTAAAACAGGCTGGGGTTCATGGGATCAAGGGATCAGCGAGCAGCACACAAAGAGGAAAGGATTGCCTGGGGCTAATGGGATAGAGGAAAAGAGAAGGGAGGGTTGAGGGGAGATGTAGGGACATGACAGGAGATGGGACAACAGCAAGCACAAAGAAGTTTAAGGTGAAACAGGGTTAGAAGTTAATGGGGAGCAAGGGGAGACAAAGCAAGTATGCAGAGCAGAAAGAGGGGGTGCCCCTGTGAAAGGCAGATGGGGGGCATTGTGCACAAAAATATGTTTGCTGAGCTGCAGATGCAGGATGAGGATGAGAGGGATGAAGTTTGTAAGAAGGGTAATCAAGGCATGGCAAGCGGAATGTCCCTAGGAGAGGAGAATGCAGAGGTTATTCCCATGGAAAATGAAGGCGAGGTGTTGGCAGGCAGCAAGGGAGATAGCACAAGGGAGAAGCCACCAGGCAGTAGTGGTGACCAGGAAAGTGCTTTGGATACCAGGGATAGCTTGGGAGGGGAAGTTCTGAAAGGCAGAGAGAGTGGTATCCTGGCATCAGGGCCTCTAGAACTAAAAGGAGCAATGGAGGTCTAGATAGTGCCACAAGTGGGGCGGGTATAAGTAGCAGAGATAAAGAGGAAGGGCAAGGGCTGGAGTGTAAGCACGATGGGACCCAACTGACAGACCTCAACAGAAGACAAGGGTCTCGGGAGAAAATGAGGTGAGAGAGGGAGAATTGAGAAACCAAACCCCTAGACAGGAGATGACAAAACAGAGACAGCTAAGGGAACTTGCAGCAAGGCAGCAGAAGAGGGAGTGGACAAGGGTGCTGGCCACAGAGAGTGGGATCGGGAGGGAGGATGGGAGTACAGGTGGCTGTGGGGATACAGGGATGTGTCTTGGGTCTAGCCCCTGCAGAGGACAGAATATGGGGCAAGGAAGAAAGAGATCAAGCTGGGGGGAGGCACAGGGGAGAGGACAATAGGTGACAAGGGAGGGTGGCAAGCAAGCCGGCAAAATTGTGAGGCGAGCTCAAAAACAGTGGAGGACAAGGTCCTAAATGTTGGGGACTCCATAGTAAGGGGCATTGGCTGGGGATGGGGATGGGGGGGCAAGATTTGGGTCAGTTGTTTGCCAGTCATGACAGCAACTGTGATACATCACATCCCCTCCAGGGGGAAACTGCAAGATGAAAGAATGCATCTGGTATTCCACTTGGGAACAAATGACTGTGCAGGGCATAGTTTGATGGAGGTGCAGGCTAGATTTGAGGCTTTGGCAAGGTTCTATCAAAACCTGAACTTTAGATCAATAGCATTCTCAGAAGTATTGCCTGTTCCAAGAGCTAACTCTGACAGGAAGTAGAGGATAACCGAGTTTAATAGCTGGCTGTCTGATTGGTGTGCTAGGAAAGGCTTTGGGATGGTGGGGGAATGGGGGGCCACCTGGCAGGATGAAAGCCTGTTCTCCCCAGATAGGTTACACTTAAATAGGCAGGATAAAGAACTGCTGAGGTGGAAAATGGAAGAGTTTGATGAAAGATGTTGCAATTTAAACTAAATTAGAGGAAGGGGTGTCCCATGACAAACCCAAGAACAGGACAACTGACATGGGGGGCACTCTGCCCCCCCAAAATATGAGATGCCAAGTGGGGGCTACAGGCAATAGGGTCAGGATTGTGAAAAACATTGGGTCAGGGGTGACTGGAGTTTGGAAGACCATGTACACAAATGCTAGGAGCATGGGAAATAAGGTCCCGGACCTGGCAGCAGTCATGGCAGAAGCAGAATTGGACCTGGTGAGAATCATAGAGTCATGGTGCCATGAAGGGCAGGATTGGGACATGAACATACCAGGGTATACGCTGTTTAGGAGATATAGGGTTGAAGGGGGGGGGTAGCGCTTTATGTGAGGGAGGAGATTCTGGCAATGGAGTTACATGGCAGGTGGGGGGATACAGAGGCATTATGGTTCTCCTTGACCATGAGGAGGGGCAAGGTAGTCTGCACAGAGGTGGTCTACAGGCCACCAGTGCAGCAAGAAGGGGTAGACAATCAGTTGATGGAAGAAATTCTGAGGATGTCAGGAAAGGGGGAGGTGCTGCTGATAGGATATCTCAACCTGCCTGATGTGGCATGAAGCACATTGTCAACAGCATCCTCCAGAAGCAGGGCAATACTGGACTCCTTTCAAGTTGCCCTACCCAGGCAGATGGTCCAGGAACTGATTAGGGAAGGGGTGGTTTTAGATGTGGTACTAGCAAATGGGGACAGGGTGGGGCATTAGCGGTGGGAGAAACCTTGGTACCAGTGACCATAGCACCATGTGTTTCACAGTTCGCATGTTGGCCACCCTAAACTGGACCAAGGTGAAGGTTCTAGACTTCAGACAGTGGATTTCAGGAAGATGGGGAAATATGTTAAACAAGCTTTAGAAGGAGTGGGGCAGCATGGGGGGAGAATGCAAGACATGTGAGACTCAATAAAGGGGGAAATAGTGGAAGCCACAGACCTCTGTGTGAAGAAGGTGAGCAAAAATAGGAGGAAAAGGAGACCACTGTGGTTCAACAAGGATGTGGAGGGTAGCATCAGGGCTAAGAGGAGGGCCTTTTGGAAGTTCAAAATGACACAGGGCAAGGAGGACTGGGAGGAATACCAGGATAGGCAGAAGGAGGAGGAGGAGGGCAGGGTTTTTAGGTGACCAAAGGCAAGGACGGAGGAGAGCATTGCCAAGGAGGTTAAGAAAGGGGACAAGACCTGTTTTAGATATATAGGAGAAAAACAGAGAAAGGGATTCCCAGCCTGAAAAACGGGTCAGGGGAGAGGGTGGTAGGGGACCAGGAGGAGGCTACACTGTTGAATCAGAGCAAGCCTAGGGGATGCTAGGCAAATGGGCAGACTAGGTGGGCCTGGCAGTCCTTTTCTGCTATTAAGTTCTTATGTTCCTATGTACTTCTGTTCAGCTTTCATGAAGGAAGCAGGATGGGAAGGAGGCAACTCTAGGGTAGCAGGAACTACTAACAAACACGGACAGGGTAGGGGAATTAGCGGTGGGGGATTACCTTGGTATCTTACTAAGGAGGCACCTGGTAACAGACCCACCCCAAAAGGGGACAGAAGTCACCTTGGTGGAATGGACACAAGCCCATTCACAATAGAGAGGGTAATGACAGAATTAAAAATCTAAAGATAGATAAATCTATGGGGCTGGACAGAATTCACCCACTCATATTGAGGGAACTTAGTGATGAATTGGCAGCATCACTAGTGGATCTTTTTAGCAAATCCTTGAGAGAAGAGACAGTTCCCCAGGACTGGAAAAGAGCAATAGTAGTCCCCATACACAGGAGTGGTAGCAGCAAGGAGACAGGAAACTTCTGCCTGGTCAGCCTCACCTCGATGGTGGGTAAGATGATGGAGTCGTTGGTCAAAGGAAGGATACTAACATTCCTGGTGGAATCCGGACAACTAGATGCCAAGCAGCATGGCTTCACAATGGGAAGGTCCTGCCAGACTAACCTAATCGAGTTCTTTGACTCGGTTACTAGGGCTGTGCCAGGGTGGCACCATTGATGTTATCTACCTTGACTTTAGCTAGGCCTTTGACTCTGTACCACACAGAAGGCTGCTAAACAAACTCGACCATTCAGGAGTGGGGCAGGAATTGATAGCATGGGTGAGTAGTTGACTTGAACAGAGAACTCAATCCATGACAATAAATGGGGCATCAGGGGACAGGGAGATGACAAGTGGGGTGCCACAGGGATCCACCCTCAGATCATTACTCTTTAATATCTTCATTAGAGATATCAGAGAGGAGTTGAGTGGGAAGATGTGCCTGTTTACAGATGACACAAAGCTCTGCAACAGGGTGGACACTGCACAGTGGGTAGAGCAAATGAAAAGTGACTTACTCAGGCTGGAACATTGGTCCAACTTGTGGCAGTTAAAATTCAATGTGAAAAAGTGCAAAGTTACGCATCTGTGCAGAAGCAAACTGGAGACAGACTATTACCTGGGAGGGGAGAAGCTAGCAACCACCCATCAGGAGAAGAGATATAGGGGTTATCATATCAGACAATTTGAAGGTAGGCGGACAAAAAGGCAGCAAAGAAGGCCAGCAGGATGCTGGGATGCATAGGAAAGGGCATCACAAGTAGAATAAAAGAGGTGATCCTGCCACTGTATAGGTCCCTGGTGAGATCCCACCTTGAGTACTGCATCCATTTCTGGAGACCTTATCTCAGGAAGGACAGAGATAGATTGGAGACAGTACAAAGGAGGGCAGCAAAAATTATACACGGTCTACATAAGTTGCCATGTGAAAGCAGGTTACAGGAACTCAAAATGTACTCCCTGGAACAACACTGGGATAGAGGGGACAAGATTAAGACATTCAGGTTTCTGAAGGGTATAAACAGAGTCTCTACCCAGGAGCTCTGTATGGTCAATAGCACCAGTAGGATAAGAGAACATGAGATGAAATTGAGGGGAGGAAGATTTGGGGCAACATGAAAAGGTTTTTCTTTACAGAGACAGTGGTTGACCCATGGAATGATCTATCAGCTGGCGTTATTGACTCCAGAACAGTAAGGGAATTCAAAGCAGCTTGGAACAGACACAAGGGGATTGTCTCACAGAAATACTAAAGAGGGCGGTAGGGCTCAGGCACACTAGATGGATCTTTGGTCCCCATCTGCCATCAATGTCTATGTTTCTACAGTGGAGGGAGTGGATGTGAGCCCATTTTGGGAGGAGGAGGTTCTAAGGGTTCTTAGGGACTTGAAAGTTGACAAAGCCATGGGGCCAGATGGGGTGCATCCAAGGGTTTTGAGGGAACTGAGGGAGGTACTTGCTGCTCCCTTGACTGCTCTATTAAACAGCTGTTTAAGATCAGGGGTAGTACTTATTGATTGGAAGCATGCAGATGTAATACCCCTACGGGGGGGGTGTAATTACAGGCCAGTGAGCTTGACATCTGTGGCTGGAAAACTCATGGAGAAATTGTTTAGGAACAGAATTAACAAATACCTAGAGGCAAATGGACTTCAGGACCCAGGGCAGCACGGATTCACAGAGGACAGATCATGTCAAACAAACTTGACAGAGTTTTTTGACTGAGTCACCAGGGTGGTGGATCAGGGTGGCTCGGTGGATGTGGCCTACCTTGACTTCAGAAAAGCTTTTGACTCGGTGCTGCACCAGAGACTATTGCACAAAATGTCCTTCTTGGGACTGGGGGAGGTGGTAATAAAGTGGATTGGTAACTAGTTGGAGGGAATAATGGAGAGGTAATGGTCAATGGGGCAACCACAGAGGAGTCCAAGGTCATCAGTGGGGTTTCCCAGGGGTTGGTGCTAGGGACCCTTCTGTTTAATGTCTTTATAGTGGATATAGCGGTGGGTCTGGAAGGGAGGATGAGTCTCTTTGTGAATGATGCAAAGGTTGGAAATAGGGTGGACACCCACGAAGGGGTGGAGATGATGCAAAAGGACCTGGAGAGGCTGCAGGAATGATCCAAAGAGTGGAAACTGTTGTTCAGTACAGCTAAGTATAAGATTATGCATTTAGGCAAAAAAAAATGGGTGAGCAGAATATTCGCTGGGAGGCAGACCCCTGCAGGTAATGGAAGAAGAAAAGGACTTAGGTACCATCATTTCACAAGATCTGAAGGTGGGAAAGCAGTGTAGAGGGGCAGTGGCAAGAGCAAGCAGAATATTATGTTGCATTGGGAGAGGGATCTCCAGTAGGAAGAGAGAGGTCATAGTACCCCTGTACACACAGGTGGTTAGGCCACACCTGGAGTATGGGGTCCAGTTCTGGAGGCCCTACCTAGAAAGGACATGGAGATGGTGGAGGGAGTTCAGAGGAGAACGACAAAGATGGTGAGGGGGCTAGAGCACTTACCATATGAGGGGAGACTGAATGACCCTGGCATGTACTCACTGGAGCAGAGGAGGGAGAGGGGAGACATGATTGAGGCTTTTAAATACTTCAAAGGTATTAATAAGCTGCATGTGGAGAACCTTTTCCAATTGAAAGAGAGACCGAGGGGGAGGGTTCATGAATTTTAGATCAAGGGAGGGAAATTCAGGGGTAAATTCAGGAGGTATTTCTTCACTGAGAGGTTGGTGGACAACCGGAATAGGTTTCTTAAGGAGGTGATGGGGGAGATGACAGTGGGGGGAGGGTTCAAAAGGGCTTTGGATAAACACAAGGGGTTGTTGGAACAGGGGGGAGGACTACAGCAAAAGCATAGTCGAATTCTAGGCACTCTGGGTAGACTTGGTGGGCCTGGCTGTCCTTTTCTGATGTCACATTCCTGTGTATTCCTATGTAATGTGCAATTCAAATGATAAAAAAATATGCAATTTTTACACCAAGATACTTAATGCTTTCAGAGTATTCACTAACATTACCATTCCCATTCCCATTCAAATTGTTGACAATAAATTCAAATTCCCTTTCCATCTTATGTCCAGAAAAAGAAGTATACATTTGGTTTTCTTACAATTCAAGGCCATTTTATTTTAAAAGGAGACAGTACTGAAATGGATCAAAATCTTTTTGCACTGAATCAACTGCTACACTGGCAACTGGATAAGAATTAAAAACTATAGCATCACCTGTGTAAAGTAATACCCAAGGCCCCTGGAATTCTACGATTCTGTGGTTGCGAAATTTTCCCCAGAATTTGCTTCATGCCGCAGAATGTATATAGTGCTGAAGAATTCACAGTTTTTGCTGAATTTTTATTCAAATATACTGTTTTTCCATAGTGCCAGGCTTTCTTTCCCATCTTGTTTATCCTGAAGGCCCTCCTCTATGCTCAGCATATGATGTCATTGATGACATCACATCATATTTAACTGATGGCAGAACTGCATTCTGCCAGAGAAATGAATAAATCATGCTGCAGAAATCAGAAAATGCTGCCACAGAAACCAAGGAGCCCTGTCACAGAAATCAGAAAGTTCTGCCACAGAAAACTAGGGGCCAAGGGGCAGGACTGAGGATGCATGCAGACACCTCGAGGGAGTTTTGGTTTTGAGGAGAGACGTATAAGGGGAGGCTTCACTATGCCTGATGATACTGTTATTCTGTCTGCATTTGATTGGTTCCATGGCAACTGCAAACAGCAAAAATTCTTCTGTTAGAATGGAAAAAGATAACATTAACCTAGAGATGGGGGAGAACTGTTTCATCAGCCAGCTTATAACTGTGCTATTTAAGTGGTGTCATTTACCTCCCTAATCCATTGTGATATGCAATAACTTGAAAAATAGGCTCTGAATAATAATGAATATATTTCTGTTGTACTGAAGACAGCTACAGGCATGTGTGAAGGAATAACTGTAAAGTATGATCATTTTGATGTTGCTCGAATATGCTTTATGTTCCAGCATGTCACAGTAAATGTTTCAACACTGATGGAATAATAGCCCCAGAATAAATAATTCCTTATTTTTCAGAGCTTATTTTAAATCACTACCCATCACAATGGATTAGGTAAGTGAATGACACCACTTAAATGGCACAATCATACACTTGGTGATGAAGTAATTCTCCACCATCTTCAAGTTAGAGGATACCTAAACAACATTTTGACAGCAAACTATTCAAAAATCTGACTCTGTAGGTGACTAAAGGAAAGGCTGCTGTATTCATTAATGCTAAAACTACATTTATGTAACTTATCTAAATGTGGTTCCAGAGCATTTGAAAATTATAAAAATCAGCCTTCCAATTTCAAAAAAACTGTCTTACCTGCTTATAAAATGGCCGCCAAATGTGTTATGTGATGACATCATTGGAGTCGAAGTCAGAGAGATATATGGCTCTCTATAGTACTAACTAGTTATTTGGTCCCTTTGTATAGAATTGTTTCACTCAAATGGTCAAAACCATGTGCATTATTTTGTATAATGCACATGTTAGGCTATGGTTCTGTTTATTTTGTTTACTTTAACATGCTGAAAATGTGTTTTAATCTAACGGACTTTCTTTGTGGCAAACCGCAGTGCAGTACAAATCTTGACTACTCTGGTGGTCTAGTGGTTATGGTGGATCCAGGATGCTACAATGGGGGTGCTGGGGTGGTGGGCATGCTTAATATGCACTTTTTAACATTTTCATTAAACCTTTATAGTTTCTGCTATTATTCTTTTCTAGTACATTTTTGACAGAACCTACAAACATAACCCATAGTTTGAATGTAAGCATTTATACAATCAATAAATCAGACTTCTTCAACAAAGTAAAATGCAACAGCAGCGAGCAAGTACGTTACTATGGTTGGGGGTGTTGCAGCCACATCCTTCACCACCCCCTTGAGCCACCACTCTTTTGCAGCAAAGTTCTTGAGCAGTCCAATGTTAGAGTTCATACTTTCTCGAAACTCAAATATATGCTTGTCTTATCTTCTTTTTCCATGGGAAATAATAATAATAATAAGCAGAAGAAGAAGAAGAAGAAAAATCAGCATTTATATAGTGTTTTTCATACACATTGTATCCCAAAGTGCTTTACAAGCAATACTAGACTACTAGTGAAGTGACTGAACATGTAGTGGCAGCCATTTCACACATTAATATCCACACACAGCTTTGGACAATTGCATGAACTGATTTTATAGGAAGGGGAATGTTGGCCAGGACAACGGGGTCAGGTAGTGATCAAGGCACTGGCAGCCTCACATCATATTTCTCACAGTAATCTGATCATATTGATCTCCTTCTCTCTTCCCCCTTCCCTGAATACAGCAGTACCTTGCAACAGTGGCCTTCTCAGTCCCCCTCTGGTATTCATTCTTCACTATTCCTTCTCACACCGAAAACAGGTGAGCTCATCACCCTTCTGCATCAGGAATGCTAGCAGTACAGTCCCCGTTTTAATTGACATATTAAATATAAACATCTCTTTCCAGTAAGTCAGGCTCATGGCAGCAGGGAACAAGGGGAATGATGGGCTTTCCTGTCCTTAAAAGATCTAGGCTACCTTTGATTAGCACTATTAAATGATGGGCGTGCACATCATTATGCACGTTATTTAATAGTGCCTTGTCATGGGTGGCTTAGATCTTATATGTGTAGGAAAGCCTATTTTTCCACCTGTGCCATGCTGCTAGCAGCCTGGCTTACCAGAAGATCATGTTTATTATTAATATGTAAATATAACACAGGAGACTGTACTAACCACATTCATGAAGCGGAAAGGTAGTGAACCCACCAGTTTTCGGTGTGGGGAGCAGATGAGAAGAATGAATGCCAGAGAGGAACTGAAGAGGCCATTCCAGCAGGGTACATCAATATTCAGGTTAGTTGAAGACATGAAGGAGGACACTGAGCAGATCACTGTGAGATCTGAAATGTGGGGCTGCCAGCATTGTGATCATTACCTGACTGTGGATGAGAGTAGCCAGCGATGACAAATACTCAGAGTGGCAGGGCTGCACCTAAACTGTTACTTGAATTCAGTGTAGGGAGATTACACTAGGGTGGGGAGGGATGGGACATTTGTTAGGACAGTATTGAGGGAGTTGTGTATAGCTCAGACAAGATTTGGAAGGGTGGTAGCCAGCCAACTCGCATTGTGGAGTAGAGCACAGAAAAGTACTGGAGAAGTTGCTGGGAATTGTCCTCCGGGGTTTTACAGATCACAGGTAAAAGAGTAGACTGACACTGGAAGTCAGGTGGATTTGCTCAAGGTATTAGTATGAGTATTAGTATTAGTATTAGTATTAGTATTAGTATTAGTAATGTTATCCATTGTAAGTGCAGCCCTTATGAGGGCATGAACAGCAGATTTTCTGGTTGGTCATAATGCTTATTGTGTGGCCCTCTGGGAAGACCTAGTTGTTGGTTAATGAGGTGGGAAAACAACACAACAGGGTACTGTACATACTACCTTCACTGTGCAGAAAGGTGGTGATCTACTCAATGTTTACTGTGGGAGCAGATGTCAAACACTGAGAATGTGGACTGGAGAGTGATTTGAGAGGCATTTTTAACAGTGCCAGCTGATGATACATATCAGTATAGGTGTGCACAACTCTCTGAGGCACAAGATTACAATGCAAGGTATGATAATCCTCTTCATGAGACTGCAAGCCCTTATGCCGCCCCAGGCAGTACTAAGGACAGGGTTTGGATGGTGGGGTGTTCAACAGAAGGCAGGCTAGGTGCAGTGGGTTTACATGAAAAAAGAAAGCCTTATTTGTGGATTAACAAGAGAGCATGAGCTTTGGAACGGAACAAGACCAGTACTTTGCTGTGTGACCCTGAGCAAGTCACTAAACTTCCTTGTGCTCCCAGGCCATACATGTAAACAAGCTTTCAGCTTAGTGTGTCTCTCCCTGGTTAACAAAAAACTAAATTCAGTGCATCATATAACCACTAGATCATCAGGCATTTAAAGTGTTTTACTGTAATGCAGTCTGCCAAAGAAAAAGTAAGCTGGATTGCAAAACATTTTCCACAAGTTAAAGAAACAAAATGAGCAAAATCATAGCCTAACATGTGTACTGATCAAAATAATCCACAAGGTAATACATGGTGTTGATCATTTTGGTACAGCAATTCAAAATAAAGAGGAAAAGAAGAACTAGTTAGCACTATAGGAATATATGTAGATCTCTGGCTTGGCTCTGATGATGTCATCATGACTCATCACTTAACACACTTGGCAGACATCTTGGGGAGAAAACAAGGCTGTTTTTTGAAAGTGAAAGGCTGATGTTTACATTTTTCAAGAGCTATGAAACTGCATTTATGTTATTTATATAAATGCAGTTTTAGCATAAATGTAAACTGTAGCCTTTATTTTACCTTGCAATAAGGCCAGATTTTGGAATTTGCAGTTTTAAAAAACTGCTTGTCTAGGTACCCTTTAAAGTTATCCTTTTCCCTTCTAACATAATAAACTTTTTTGTTGCAGTTGCCATGGAAACAGTCAACCGCAGACAGAATAATTAAAAGAAACTTTCTGTCTGAGATTTGGTTTAAAGGAGGTCCTCTTCTCCTCTCTCTCTTTTTTGAAATTTATTTTTAACAAATTTTATGCAGTACAAGTACTTAAAATACATGCATTCTAGAGATAGGATCAAGTACACTTTAAAAAATACACTGATACATTATTAAGGCTAGTGTAACATGCTTGTATTTGTAACCTCGAGGTGGGGAGATGCACAGTATTGATATGCAGTATTATCACTCAGTATGAAACCACATTGCAGCCAATGCTCTCTGGAGATTAGAAATTAATAAAATAACACAAAATAACATTCCATGCCTTCGGTCTTCTGGTGTGACGGCTGCCTGGCGAGAAGCTCTCTCGGATCGCTCCCCTGCCCTCCTCCTAAAACTGATTATATTCTGATAATTACATACCTGAGTTGAGTGCTAACGGTTGTAAAAGAGTCACAGATTACTTATAGAAACTGACTTCTCATTTTCTGGAACGCAGTTTTGAGATGGAAGCCGAGATGAAAGCGTCGGCTCTTCGCCACACTCCCCTCCCGACTCCAGCAAAGGATAAGAACCAGAAACAACCTAAAGCAGGTGGGTCAGAAGCTACTACATCGCAGAAGCAACACGGCATACTAACAGAAGAGCAGTTCTTAGAGGAAATGGGCCAAATGAGGGAAACACTGCTCGCACTAGCTTCTGATTTAAGGGGCATGAAGCTTTCATTAGAGCAGCTGAGTCCACGTACGAAGGATAATGAAACCAGGATCTCATCGCTAGACAATTGGAGGGCAAGAATGGATCCAGATATGGTTGCCCTAAGTCACAGAGTCAAAAAAGTGGAGGATCGCCTAGAGAATCTCGAGGGTCGCTCGAGAAGGAATAACTTAGTGGTACTTGGCCTCCTGGAGGGTGAAAAGGGGTGACAGGCAATTTTATTTGCCCAAAAATTATGTGAGAAGCTGGCAGGGCCTTCTCCCAATGGGCCTACATTTATAATTGAAAGAGCCCATAGATCACTACGGCCTATGCCCCCAGCAGGATTGCCCCCTTGCCCCTTCCTTTTCAGGCTCCTGAATTTTCTAGACAAACAGTTTATATTGTCAAAATTAAAATAGACAGCTGAGATACAATGGGAAGGAAAACGTATTCGCATGGCTCAGAATCTTCCCTATTCAGTGTACCAGAAGCGCTCAGCCCTCCAACCCTTAGTGTCTAAATTAGTATCAGCTGGAATCTGCTTCAGGGTGCGCTACCCAGCTACTCTGCAGATTAACAGAGAAGGTCAATGGCATTCTTTTAATTCCTTGGAGTCAGCCTCTGAAGCATGTAAGAAGTGGGATCCGGATTTAATTAAATGACTGTGCTTCAATATACTGCTGTGGGAAGCCTGCCATCTTGTGGCCATTTAGTTGAAGAGCGAGTGTTCTGTCTCTTCCTTGGTACAAGTTTTGTTAAACCAAAATTTCACTGGTTGGACTTTTGTTCATGATAAAAAGAAGTTGGACTCTAACATAGCAATTCATCAGCAGACTACTTTTTCTGTCTCCTTGTACTTGTTTTACAATAACGTCGGGATTAGATAGCAAACTGTCATGCCACCAAACAGGCTGGGAATGGATAGGTGTTCCAAAGAGTTCTAATCAAAGTGTTAACTGCTTGGGTTTGATATTAGTAAGCAATAGGTATTCACTTCTGTGCCCAAGAGGCAAAGTTGGACTCTGAATACCACAGAAGATAGTAGACTTATGATTTAGATTTTCATCAAATTATTTGAATAGCCTGTTACTTAAGGGAGTGGGGTATGTTAGGTGCACAGACGTAGTTATACCATTTGACCCACCTCCCTTTTTTCTTTTCTTCTCATATTGTTACTTCTTGTACTTGGAAAGTTTTGTTTACATTGGAAGGTGGGTTTTTGGAATTCTAGATAACAGGAAGGGCTTTACAAATATATAATTATGGCGCATTGTGATATAAGGGTAGAACTGGGAGGAGGGAAGGGGGGAGGGGATGAGTAACCCAGGGTAGCATGAGAAACATTATGCCGAATATGCAGTTGGTGGTGCAGTCTTTGGGACTGGGGGTGGTTAGTCTTATATTCACCTATAGGAACATGTCGTCTAATTTAATGATTATGCCTGGGGGGGAAGTATTTGGGGATAAGTGTAAGATCTTTGAATTTCCTATTGTAAGGGGGTTTTTGGGGGTTTATATGGGGGGCAGGGTTTATAGCTAGTCTCTGCAGATATATTTTCAATCCACGGTTATGCCTGCAGGCCAAATCTCATGATTTCTGTTTCAAATAGTCCTCTTTTACACTGGTATGTTGCCATGAGAATTGACTCATGGAACGTTAAAGGGGCAAGAGCTAGACTGAAACGTCATCAAATTCTTAAACATCTGGCTTTAATGCATTTAGATATGGCTCTTTTACAGGAGACACATTTGTTAGCTGGGGAAGGTAATCTGTTCCGTAGAGAACATATTGGTAATGTTTACGCGGCAGGCAACTCCACTTCCCAAAGAGGAGTTGCAATTTTGGTCACCAAAGGGACATAGTTTCAACCCTTACAAGAGATTGGGGATCCACAAGGGAGATTTTTGGTAGTCAGAGGGTTGTTGAACCACAGCGAAATTATTCTAGGGACAATTTACGGGCCTAATTATTCCTCTCCGGAATTCTTCTCCCAAATAGCCCTTAAGCTAGCCCCCTTTAAACACCTGCCAATAATATTAGCAGGGGACTGGAATCTTACCTATGACAATAAGTTAGATAGAACCACTAGGACTGGTCAGACTCTATCCCCTGCACAGAAATCTTTGCATGAAATGATGGAGGGTTTGGGCCTCTCAGACCCATGGTGCCTCCTTCACGCACATGAGAAGGAATATACATTTTACTCAGCTTGCCATAAATCCTACTCTCATCTGGATTTCTTCTTAGTTAGCCGAGCCACTCTGATGGGTCCCATGGCTTCTGGAATCTCCCCTAGAGTGTTGTCAGATCATTCTTTGATCTGGCTTGAAGGGAAGATACCCCAAGCCATTCCCAAGGATACTCAATGGAAGCTTAACACTCAACTGTTAGCTCAAGAGAATATAGTAGACAAGATAAGTGCATTAATTAACCAATATATAGAACAAAACAGGGGCTCCATAGTAGCATATGATCAGCTCTGGTGTTCCCTGAAATGTTACTTAAGAGGTGAGTTTATTAGATTGGCAGCTACCCGTGAAAGGGTAAGGGAAGGGGTTGCCAAATCGTTGCTGGATTCTATTCAGAATCTGGAAACTAAGGTTAGTTCTTCCCCTACTGAGGAGGATCTACTTCAGCTTAAAGGTGCTTAAAGATTAATATGCGGACACATTAAGGGAAAAGGCTGAATATGCCCTGTTTAAAGCCCACATTAGATATTTGGACCAGGGAGACAAAGCCGGGCACCTCTTGGCTCTTAAATTGAGACAGCAAGAGGAATCTAGACTGGTCACCTGTCTAACCATGGTAGATGGGGGTAACATAGTGACCACACCTAAAGCTATAGTGGAAGAATTTGAAAATTTCTAAAAGAAGTTATATAGTCACCTGGATAATAGTCCTACTCATACAGAGATTCAACAATATCTGACTAAACTTCTCCTTCCTACCCTCAACCAGGAGCAAAAAGTCCAGCTGACTTCCCCTATATCGGTGGCTGAGATAACTAGGGCCATTCAATCCCTGTCACCTAACAAAGCTCCAGGACCAGATGGATACCCACCAAATTTCTATTGAACGCTTCAGAAGGAGCTTACTCCTATCCTTCAGGAACTATATGAATATATTTGTGCCCATGGCATTGTTGATTCCATGTTATTAGAAGCTATTATCATTGTTCTACCAAAACCGGGGAAACCCAAAGATAAAGTAACAAATTATAGGCCGATTTCCTTGATGAACTACGATGTTAAGATCTTAGCTAAGATCTTGGCATCTAGAATTACTAAAGTTTGGGATAGTTTAATTAGTCCTGAGCAAATAGGGTTTATTGGCAGTAGAAATCCTTTAGATAATTTCCGTAAACTGGCCAATATTTTTTTCCATATCCAGGGAGGCACAGCATCCGATGGCTCTTGTTTTCCTGGATGAGGAGAAAGCCTTTGACAGGGTTAGTTGGAATTTTCTTTTTAGTACCATGAGCCAACTTGGTTTTCCCCATGAATTTATTGGGTGGATTAAATATTTATATTCTAATCCTAAGGCCAGAATTTATTGCAATGGGATTTTTTCCAAAAGCTTTCCACTACATTCGGGAATGCAGCAGGGGTGCCCACTATCACCTTTGTTGTTCAATCTGTATTTAGAACCCTTGATTTGTAGTTTGGAATTATCTCCAACCATAACTGGAATTCCAGTGGGTCCATTCGAGTTGAAATTGTTGGCCTATGCGGATGATCTTCTACTCCATATATCAGATCCAACTAAGATCATCCCCAAAATGTTAGATATAGTAGAAGAATTTGGTAAGGTCTCAAATTATAGGTTGAACATTAGTAAGACTGAAATTATGCCACTCAATGTGCATGTTCATAAAGGAGATATAGATAGGTTTCGGATGGCCTGGACAAATAGACTTAAATACCTGGATATTACTCAGGCGACTTCAGCTTCTCTTCTGAAGAAGTATAATTTGGATAATCTTCTTCTAACTATTCAGCAAGACTTAGTTAGATGGTCTCCCTTACATATATCCCTTCAAGGGAGAATTAATGTCATAAAAATGAATGTGTTACCCAGAGTTTTTTATCCTCTGAACATGTTGAATATTTACCTTCCCCTTTCATGGTTTCAGAAGCTTCAGAACATGATTACTAAATTTTTATGGCAAAATAAACCCCCATGGAGATCCTATAAATATCTGAGTGCTCTGAAAGGGTTGGGAGGCCTGAAGCTCCCGAATTTTTATTACTACTACCTGGCGAGCCATATGGATAAATATATGCGGTGGGTGACTACTCCCTTAAACAATAGGCACCCGGAATATAATCCCATATGGCTGCAGATAGAAAGGAATCTTATTAAAAACTCTAAAGTGACACCTGAGAGCCTGTGGTATATATTTCCTAAGGCATTACCTAAACTGATTAGGTCCATGGTTATTTTCACATCGATTAAGGTCCACAACCAGATGTGTAGAGCTTTGGGGATTAAACATACTAGGCATGTCTCACAACCAGTGTTTAGTAATCCTAATTTTAAGGTTGGTATGGAACTCCTTTCACCATATTTATTTATTTATTTATGTACGAGATTTAACAGAAAGGCATACTGAGCTAAGAGCTTGATTCCAGATGCGACCTGGGGGCCGAGACCCAATTACAATACATGGAATATATACATATGCAGTACATTTTGAGAAGCCAAGGCTTTCCTATAACATTTGGTTGAAAGAATACAGACAGGGGTGGATACATACAGTGTAAAGAATGAGTGGGTCATATACTTTATATATTCATTTATAGAACAACAAGCATAGTATTTAGTTGTTAGTTATAATAGGAGCAGCTGGAGGAGAAATGGGCTCTAAGTAGAAGGTTGCATTGGCAGGGGTTCTGTGCATATCTAATGGAGGCCGGCAGGGCATTCCCTATCTGTGGGATATGGTAATTAAAGGTGGCCTTGCCTTTGGTTGTTCGCATATCCGGGACGTGTAGCAGTCTGGAGTCCGTGTTCCTGAGGGAGTACGCAGGTGGGGATTGTTGGGAGAGAGTAGAGGCCAGATAAGGGGGGAGGGAGAGGGACCAGAATTTGGCAGCGAACCTAAAGCAGTTTATTTGTCTATGATCATGGAGGGATGGAAGGGTTAAAGAGCTGTATAGGTTGCAATGGTGAGTGGATTGCGGGCAGTCTAGAAAGAAACGGCAGAAGGAGTGGAACAGGGTGTCTAGGCTGGCCAGAGCGGACGCGGGGGCATTGGAGTAAACTATGTCACCTTAGTCGAGTACAGGAAGAATCATTTTTTGGACAATGGCGTGCCTAGTTTGTGTGGGGAGGCAGTTTTTTTTTTGCGGAATAGAGCACCTAGTTTGGGGAGTAGTCTCTTGTGTAGTGAGTCGATGTGAGAGGTGAAATCTAGGTGCTGACCTAGCCAGATGCCTAGATATCTGAAGCTAGTACAATTGTCCTGGGTAGTCCTGTCCGAGGTTTTGAAAGGGGGGCTGGGGACTTGGCGGGAGACTCTTTGATGGGAGCTGAATGTTTTTGATACTTTTTTTTAGGATTTAGGAATAGCTGGTTTGTCCTCAACCAGCTCTGGATGGCATAGAAGTCCTCCTGGAGGAGGGTTGCTACACTTTGTGTGGAGGGGCCGGAGGTGTACAGGACAGTGTCACCCGCATACATTTGGATGGATGAATGGGAACATACTGATGGGAGGTCATTTGAAAAAATGGAAAAAGTAGTGGGCCTAGGACAGATCCTTGGGGGACTCTGGCAGTGACTGGCAGGGGGTTTGAAGTGTGAGAGGCCAGTTTGACTGTTTGTTTCCTATCCACTAGGTAGTCATGGAACCATTCAGTGGCTGGATCTGACAGCCCTGCTTCGGTGAGTTTTGGGAGGAGTGGGGAGTGTGAGATGGTATCGAAAGGCCTTGGCTAGGTCTATAAAGATGGCTGAAGTGAAGTGTCCTTTGTCCATGCCAGTGAGAATGTCACCAGTGATACGTAACAGGGAGGTGGTGGTGGAGTAGGATTTACAGAATCCCGATTGGAACAGAGTGAAGAAAGAGGAGGCAACAAGGTAAGGGGTGAGCTGGGACATGACTAGACATTCCTGTATTTTGGCCAGGATAGCGAGCAGGGAGATGGGTCTGTAATTTTCTGGGGAGGAGGGGTCACCACCTTTTGGCAGGGGTATAACTGTAGCCAACTTCCAGGCCATGGGTAACTTGCCCAGAGAGAAAGAGAGGTTGAAAAGGGCTGTGAGAGGGGCGGCTATGGCTGGGGCAGACAGAAAAAGCATCTTGGCATCCAGGGACGTAGGTCATTTGCCTTTGTTTGGGTTCAGGGCCCCTAGGGAGTGGAGTACTTCTGAATGGGTTACTGGGCGGAATGAGAATGGCAGGACTGAGGGGGTAGGTTTTGGGGGGCATGTGCTGTGGGGGGGCTGGGGCAAGTGTATACGGGAGGGAGGATAGGAGCTTGGCAGCGCAACTGGAGAAATGTGTATTAAAGGCTTCAGCTACGCAGGTGGGGTCAGAGATGTGGGAGCCCTAAGATGATAGTGTAGGGGGTTGGGGTAGAGTGGGATCAGAGCAGGGATTTGAGTGATTTCCAGAAATCAGTCGGGTGGTTAATGTTCTTGCTAAAAGCCAATAGAAAGTAAGTCTTTTTGGCTTGTCGGATGGTGTTTGTGCATGCGTTGTGGAGAGTTCTATATGTGGTGAGGGATGCCTGTGTTCCCGCTTTCTTATATGTTTTCCAGGCACGGTTTCTGGTGTGGCATTTCCTGATTATGTCAGCTGAGATCCAGGGGAGATGTGCACCTCTAACTCTTTTTGTACATAGGGGCGTGTGTTTGTCCCAGACTTTTAAGAAGCAGGTTTTGAAACCCTCAAAAGCTGTGTCAATGGAGGGAGCCTCGGGTATGAAGGACCAGTTTTCGTGTCCTAGGTCTGACAAGAATGCTGGTAAGATGAGGGAGTTATAGAACCTGGTGCGCAGTGTCTTTGGGGGGGCAGAGGGGCTGTGCACCTCCTAATCAGGAAGATCATGTGATGATCACTTATAGAATCAGGTAGTAGGCCTGCGCTTAGGATTCTGTGGAGGTAGAAGGTGAAAGCCGATTTAGTAGGGAGTGGTTTTGTGTTTTGTGATTGAGTCTGGTTGGATCAGTAATGAGTTGGGTTAGGTTCAGAGTCTTTATTTTGGTCTTCAAGAAGGCTTTATCTGTACCTATCCAGTTTGTGTTGAAATCACCGGTGACGTGTAGCTCACCCCCAGCCGCTAGAGATTGTAGGGAGATTAGGTGGGAGAGGATGTCCTCTGGGGGTGTGCAAGGGGGGCAGTATGAGCCTGCCACATATAAGGGGGAGGAACAGGGGAGAGGTAGTTTGATGAGAAGAGTGTTTATGTTGGCAGGGGTTGAGGGGATGTCCACTATAGTGAAATGACGGCTGTTGGCGATATACATTGCCGTGCCACCTCCGTGCTTTTTGCCTGGCCAGTCATGTCTGATTATTGTATATCCTGGTATGGAGACTTCCACGTCTGTATGATGAGGTTTTAACCAGGTTTCGGAAATGACTAGGATGTCGGGGCGCTGTGTTAATGCAATTGGTTAGAGTAGAGTGATTTTGGATAATAGGCTGCAGGTGTTTAGGTGTAGGATGCTGATGCCTTTGGGAAAGGAGAAAGGGGAGTGGGAATTTGTGTGGATTGGGCCAGGGTTTACCTCTATGTCCCCGGACAGGAGTAGAAGTATGGAGATGAGATGCTTTATTTTTGTCCTAGAGTGGTATGGGTAGGATGTGGGGGCCCGAGTGTTTGAGAAAATTTGGGGACAGCGACAGGTTGGGGTGTGTAAGACCGCAAGCCCCTGATGAAAGGATGGTGGAATGATGCTGGCACTAATACCTATATAATGGTTTTGGGCCATGTCGTGGGCAGGCGCGTGTGAGGACGCAGTGTGGCAAGGCTGAGGGGTAAGCCGAGGGGGTAGGGGCTGCGGGGTTCTCTGTTAGGGAGGGTGGTGGGGGGCAGGGAGGAGAGAGTGGCCAGGGAGAGAAGAAATAGGGATGTTTTCAGCAACATCCTGGCCTGTTTGGTATAGGTGACTGAAAAGATTTGAGTAGAGTCCTCTGGTGGTGGCAGCTGATAAGCTGCAAATGGAGAAATAGGCTGATAGGTTTTTGGAATCATGTGACCTCAGCCTATAAAAGGAGGAGCACACCAAGGGTGGTAGTGGGGGTGGTGGGGAGCTGGAGTGCAGAGCCTTCGGGGCAGAAGCTCACAGCACTGAGAAGCACTGTGCTAGCTTTTCTGGGGCAGCAGTTCTGTGAATTCAAATATGGCACCAGAACCACGGCTTTCTTTCAGCTCCTTCCATACCTTGGTGCTTCGGGGGGTGGGGGTCAGTGAGCAGGAGCTTCCAGGGGAGGGCTGGGCCACCCTCATTACCCATTGTGTTTACCCAGCATCTGCAGAGAGAAAAGAAAGAGGTGCTTTATAGCCAAGGTAATTGGGAGGAGTACCAAGAAATCCCTGCTGCATAGCTGCTTTTGGTCACTTGTGGTTTGCAGTCTGGTTTCCACAGGAAAACGTCTTTCAGCACTGAAAGAGTTTTTTCCTTGAAATGGAGTAGATTTTAGTTGTTAGCAGAGCTTTTAACATTAAATGGATCAGCTTCACAGAAAAACGCCTTGCAGCACTGAAAGAGTTCTTTTCTTTGAAATGGAGCCAAATTTAGTTTATAGGAGCTTTTACATTAAATGGACAAGCTTTAGTTGTTAATTGGGAATGCAGGCTTTGAGTGAACACAGTGAAAATGCCTTGCTGCCCTGGAAGATATTGTTAATTAAATGGGGCAGATTTAGATTATGTGGGGCTTACAGGGAACTACTCGCAAGCCGGGTCCAAAATAACAATTGTTTCATGCACGAGTCTAGTCTGGGCAGGGTGAATCAGTGCAAACAATTTGGGAACCAGCAAGGCACTACTTCATTCTTTTACACTGTTGGGCTAATAAGGAACTGAGAGTGCAGGCTCAAAAGGTAAATTTACTGGCTGGGGGGACCAAGGGAGCCGTAAAATGGTGCCTGTCCTGTACACAGAGTAGGAGAAAACACTCCCGATTTGCCTTTAGTTTAAATTCAAATCGGAGAGGCTCAGCTACTCACAAGCCAGCTCCAAAAATTACATCTTTACAGGCATGAAGTCTAATTCTGGGCAAGGCAGTGATTCTCCTATGCATTCCTACGATATTATTTTGCCGAGCTTAAGCACAAATATGATTCTTGATTTTTTGGTTTTTAGGCACTATTACAAGGACTAAAGCAGTAATTTTGCAATAATAAGTACTAGTTCTTAAGGCAGTTATGTGAAAGGTCTAAAATGCAGTAATTTAGCAGACAATAAAGCAAGTTACTTAAGGTTACTATTACGATGGGCTATAGAGACACTGCTGTGATTATGCACTAAGTTTGTTCTACCTCTTGAAGTACTTCTACAGTGGGCTAAAATTCTGTGCTGCGCGTTGAAAAAATGCACTAAATAAAAACAGTCTACACTCGTGTGCCGACAGATAAAGAAGCTCAAAGGCACTGAGAAGCACTGTGCTGGCTTTTTTGGGGCAGCAGTTCTGTGAATTCAAATATGGCACCAGAACCACAGCTTTCTTTCAGCTCCTTCCATACCTGGGTTCTTCAGGAGGTGGGGGTCGACGAGCAGGAGCTTCCAGGGGAGGGCTGGGCTATCCTCACAACCCGTTGTATTTACCCAGCGTCTGGGTGCTTCCGGGGGGGGGGTGGGAGTCGGCGAGCAAAGCTTCCAGGAGAGGGCTGGGCTACCCTCATGACCCGTTGTGTTTACCCAGCATATAGGTGGGGATTACCTCCAAACACAAAAGTTAGTGACCTAGTTGAACTAGGGAACCTAAAGTCACTCCAAGAAATACTAGAGAGTTTCCACCTCTCATCCAAATATGCTTTTTATATTTACCAAATCAGACATCTGCTTATTGCCTGGTTTGGACCCAATCAGTGGAACACCAATTATGGGGAGACTTTTCTGGTATTCCAATCTCTTGCTTGGCAACCACATGCGGTTTCAGGTCTTGTGGCTACTCTGCATGAGAGATTGCATCAGAACAAAGCTGATTACTCTCAATATTGGAATGATACTTTCCCCAACAGCTGTATTATCTGGGAACATATATGGAAAGGAATTTACTTATATAGTGCCAATGACAAACTTAGGTTGACAAAATTTTATATTCTTCATACCATGCACCTGACCCCTATGAAGCTGTGTAAAATAGGGAAACTGCCAAAAGATGATTGAGTCAGATGTGGTCAGGCGTAAGGTTCCCCGTTTCATATAGTTTGGGAGTGCCCCTTAGTGGCTCCCTTATGGTCTGAGATTAAGGCCAAAGCTGATACCTTATTAGGGTTACAAGATCTATTTACTCAGCAGATTTGTTTGTTGGGAGATTACACAATGGTCGCAGTGAAGGAAAGGAAATATTTTATCAGCCTAATTTCACTCTCAGCAAAAGCCTTAATACTAAAGCACTGGAAGGATCAGACTTCTATTACCTATCAGGAATGGCTTGCCGGGCTATTATATAATCTAAGGATTGAGAAAACTATTGCTAGTTATAGAAATGTTTTGTCTAAATTTAATGCAAAATGGGAGAAATTTCATGACTTATGGTCAATTGCCTCATCACATTAATAAAGGAGACAGGCCAGTATATACCCCCCTTCTTGAATCAGTCCCTTTTTTTTAAGTAGGGCAACGGATTAGTTTACCAAAAGATGATGTTCATATAATCTCCCCCTGGTATTTTCCACTTGTTTAGGCAACAGTGTTTTTGCTTCCCCATGTGGGGTCAGAGAATTGGCCTGTAGTACTGTAATTAGTAGACTGGCTTTGGGGAGGGTGGATTGGTAGTGGTGAAGGGGAAATTAGGGGAGGGATAGGAAGGGCAGGAAGGGGTAGTAGGTGGGAAGGTGGGGTTAAAGGGGAGATTCATGGGACAGTTAACTAATGCAATGTATATGTATTTAGACTAGAGTAACATCTTTTGTATTGTTCATTGCATTGTTGGTGATTGGAAAACTGAATAAAGCATATTTAATTTAAGAAAAAAACATTCCATGCCTTCAGGCTAACATTGACTATACTCCATGATTCTCATTTGTACTTAGACTTAAATTATGAGTGTTCTCACAGATCCTCCTCTCTTTTAGGAAATGTTTTTTTTTTCCTAGTCTGTCAATGTTTATTTTCATGACACAAGCAACCCCCACCCAAAAAAAAAAAATCTCTGTCCCTCCCCACGACGGTGGCAGCTGCTGCCAACTAGTGGGGACTCACTCAGGTTCCATGTTTGTCTCTCCCCCCATGTTAAAACAACCAACGCCCCCCAAAAAAACTCTTTCCCTCTCCTTGACAGTCTGGGCTCCTGCCAATGAAGGGGACTCACCCAAACTCCCTGCCTGTGTTTCTTACTTTCCTCTTCCGTGTCTGAACAAAAAATAAAAAATAAAATCTCTGCTGTCACCTCACTGGCTGTGGCTTCTGTTGTAGAGGGGAATCTCATTTGGGAATGTGCCTTTTTCTCTAGTTACCAGGAAGTTTGTCTGAATGAAATGTCTGTTTTACTTTTTATACTTTTCTTAACAATTGCATATTGGCTGAAAAAAGGTAACAAAATGGCCAGTTACATAATTAACATTAAGAGTGTAAAACGCTCCCAATATGGTAGCACATAATTTGGAAAAAGATAGTAGCCTTACAAAAATTACTTTAAGCTGTCATTGTTTATTTGAACATTGAATTTGAAGTTTAAATAAAAAAAAAATGAATATGCGGTGAAGCTGATAGAGACATATTATATCCCTCACAAATCTAAAATCAAGGATCATTTACAGTAGGATGCTCCACCAACAAGACAAACAGCACTTGCTGTCACATTATTAACCAGTTTTCATCCCTCCCAGGCTAATCCTTAAAGAGTTGTCTTGCTAACATTACCATTAAATTAGCAACTCAGTATCAGCCCCACAATAAAAGAGATATGTTTTACCCAACACAAAAAAAACATTTTACTCATGCTGAAGACAGCTGCATGTATGTGTGAAAAAGTCTGGACATTTTTGCATGTTTCTCGAATTCTCTTATGTTCCAATAACTAACAGTAAATGTTCCAACACTGGTGGAATGATATTCCCCGAATAAATATATTATAGGCTAGGTAAAATGTATCTGTTTTATTTTTGCGCTGATAGTGAGTTGCTAGTTTAAAGAGAATGTTAGCTAGAGAACTGTTTTTAATGATTAGCCGGGGATGGACAGGTTACTAATAGGATGGCAGAGATGACAAGTGCTGTTTCTTTAATTCCTAGAGCATCCTAAATGTTTCCTAATTTTAGATTTGTCAGGGGATTTTATATAGCTCTACCAGCTTCATTGAATATTCTTTTTTTTTTCATTTAAATCTTATATTAAATTTTCAAATTTCATAATTTTAGGAAGCCCCTCAGCAGAAACCTGTAAGGTCATAACACAGCTTATTTAAAGACAACAGAGGGGGAGAGTGAGATACACAAGAAAGGAGCCTCAGTGAGTTCCCCTCATTGGCAGTTATTGAGAGCTATATCTATCAAGCAAAGAGACAGAGATTTTTTTTGGGGGGGTGCTTGTTTTAACAAAGAGAGAGGAAGAGACAAATGGGCATGGATTTTAAGTGAGTCCCCACTTATGGGCAGTTGGCAGGAGCCAAAAGCATTGAGGGAAGGGACAAAGATTTTTTTTTGGGGGGGGCTGCTTCCTTTAGCATGGAGGGGGAGATAGAAAAAATGAGCATTTAGCCTGGGTGAGTGCTCCCTACTTGACAGAAGGCTGAAGTCATGACCAATGCACTGGCTGGGGTTCAAACCTGACCCCTAGCTTGCCTTCTTAGGTTTACTCCGTGTACATGGGATGACCTTTTGACTGCCCATGACCTTTGGGAGCAACCACCCATTCAGAAATGTTGCTTGAATGGGGAAGTCTAACTGGGTGTGCATGATAGCATGCACTGGGCTGCATGTTCAGTTAAAACCACACTACCTCAATCATGGTCTAGTCTATTTGTCTGATTAAAATTACCTTATCCTAAACCTTTATAGTTTTTTCTCTTTAATATTCTGGTACAACTTATATATACCAATAGTCACAGGTGAGCTTTACCCCTGAATTGTAAGTCAACAACTTTATAAGTAAAAACATTTAACCAAAAAGAAATACCAGGAAATGTCATATTGTCTTAATTATTTACTTAAAAGTGGTATACAGAATTAACATCATTTGGATCAGCAGTGCAAGCAAACAATCTATCTTTAACTGGAGAGGAATTCTCTCCTAGTTTTAGATACAATCATATAAAAAAGTAAAAATAAAATAAAATAAAATGCAAGCATCATCCCTCTCTGTTCATAATAAGAGATAATAGCTATTATAAACACACAGTGCCATAACTTGATGTCTCAAATGAAGTCCTAGGCAGAAGGACATGTTGTCACAGCTTCTTCCTCACTTCTGCCCTCCTTTAGCTTAAATGAGTCTAAATTTATATGTTTTTTGGATGTACCTCATGTCATACTTCTGATAGAAGTGTGTCTCGTGATGCACCTCTTGCAGAAGTATACCCCGTGACCGACTTCTTGTAGAAGTATGCCCCATGACCGTGACACATTTCGGGCAGAAGTTTGTTAATCATTCAAGGTGGCAACAAAAATATCTTAATTTAAAAGTGGAATGTCATCTCAGATTTTGCTTTACTGGAACTTTGTTGTGTAACTTCAGTGTTTTTTACTACTGAGGAAACTGTGGTTCAGCTAACATTCTGTCTAGCACTTCCCCAAATAAAATCTCCCCACATCATAGTTAATTTCAAACAAGACATGCAGATATCTTTTTTTCTTTTAAAACTGTAAACTGTTAATATCACAAAAAAGCTATACTCATTCTTGTTTTAAAGTATCTTCAAACTGTTTATAAGGCACACTCAATAATAATAATAATGTCTTGAAGTATATTCTTTTCCACTTCCTCAAGTACATTTTCCTCATTCTACTGCTAGTTTTAAAACAAGACATTTTCTTTGACCTGTAAAATGTGAATGTTACAACCAAATATTGCAAAGAAGCTATAATCATTTTTGATTTAAATGTATCTTCAAACTATTTTACAGTAGGACACACTCAATTTATTGGCTAAACAGAATTATGATTGGTAATAAGGATGTATTTAATTCAATTCAGGAAAAGCAGAAGTAAAGCATTGTTTCCAATTGTCATTATTTAATTTAGAGAAAAGTCAATAAGTCAGATCTAGATGTTGATTTGTCTCTGGGAAATAGTGGGTTCTTGCTCCATTATGTCCTCTAGTTCTAGGAAAAGCTACTTCTTTGGAATATTTGGATCAGGCAGTCCGAATAGGGACTCAAGGGGATTACATGTTTTGTTTCCCTGGAATATTTGGATCAAGCAGTTCAAATAGGAACTTGAGGGGATTGCAGGTTCTGCACCACCAAGATGAGGAACAGAGATTGTTTTGGGGAGAGGGGTTGATTGTGTAGTGCAACAGGGACAGGGCAGGGAGACAAATGGGCATTGAGTCCAAGTAAGTTCTGCCTCATCAACAGTCAGCAGGAGCTGCAACCGTCAAGAGGGGACAGAGATTTTTTCAAGGGATGCTTATTTTAACAGGGATGTGGGAAGATGCAAATGGGTATGGAGCCTGAGTGAGTTCCCACTTGTAGGCATTTGGAAGGAGCTGTGACTGTTGAAGGGTAGGACAGAGAATGTTTTTGGTGGGGTGCTTGTTTTAACATTGAGGGGGGAGAGAGGAAAATGGGTATGGAGCTCTTGTGAATGCTCCTTAATTGGCAGTCAGCTGGACCCATAACTTTCAAACATCAAGGATCTTTTAGGATGCTGCATGAATAAGATACAGTAAACAGCACTTGCTGTCACATTAGTATCATGTTGTTTGCCCTCCCTGGCTAATCCTTAAAAAGTTGTCTGGCTAACATCACAACTAAATTAGCAACTTAGCATCAGCCTCACGATAAAAGAGATAGGTTTTACCTGACACGGAAAACATTTTTTCAGTAATGAAGTCAGCAGCAATTATGTGTGAAAAAGTTTGGACATTTTTGCCCGTTGCTCGAACACTTATCTTCCAGCAAATAATAGTAACTGTCTGACACTGGTGGAGTTATATCCCCTGAATAAACAGTATGTGCTAGGTAAAATGTTTTTCTTTTTTGTGGGGCTGATTAATTATTTGCTAATTTATTTATTGAATTGTGATGACTGGGTAGACCCACTGGGCCCCGAAGGTCCCTTTTTCAGGGGCGACCTAGGAGTTACAGCACTAGTAGGAAACACAATTATTACAGACGTAGATTATTGCATGTAAACAGGTGAATATCTATATCTGGCAATGACATATTGCATAACATGTTACAAAGATTAGCAAAGTGAAACTAAGTAGGAGAGTTTATGGTAATGTTAGCCAGAAAACTCTTTTTCAGGATTAGCCAGCAGGGGGTGGTGGTGTGGGAGGGGTTGGGGAGACAGGTTACTGATATAACCGCAAGTGCTGTTTCTCTCAATCTTGGAGCATCCTAAATGATCCTTGATTTTAGATTTGTGAGGGATTTTATCTGCCTCTATCAGCTTCATTGGATAGTCATTATTTTTTTTTAAATTTAATTGTTAAATTAAATTTCATACTAACTTTAGAGAGCCCCTCATCAGAAACTGACAAGGTGACAACATGACAACAGAGCTTATTTAAAACAAATGTAATCAAATAATACAGTTGGTTGTACAAGAAAGAACTTTTTCGTAAGATGGAATGCAAACATTGTTATCACCCAGGACCACTTACTGGTTAGACTACATCTTGAGTATTGCACTCAGTTTTGGTCTCCATGTAAGCAAAGCAATGCTAAGAGGCTACAAAGGCTACAGAAGAAGACAACAAGGACAGTGTGAGGAATAAAAGGACTCAGCTATGAAACAAGGTTTGCTAGACTGGATTTGTTTACATTCAAAAGGAGAAGGATGACAGTTGCCATGATCTTAGCTTTTAAAGTAATTAGAGATGGCACATACTTTAGTCTCTGAACCTAAGAATCAAAACAGACCCATATAGAACAAGAGAGCATGTACTACAGTTGAAAGAGAAATAATGCAGGACTTACATGAGAGGGAGTTTCTTTACAAATAGGTTGGTTACACTATGGAACAGTTTACTGGAAATGTTTAATTATGAATCTGTGGCAACCTTCAAATAAGACCTTAAATACATGGATCTAGAAATCTAACAGGTTACAATAAGTGAATAGTGGGGAATGATCTTGATAGGCTGCAATGGCCTGCTTTCATATAAATTTTCTACATTCCTATATACAGTAATTATGTTAATGTGGCTAATGGTAGTAAACTGAATTTAAACAGGTATGGCATTTGCTGTTCCTTCCTATGTGCTTTCATTGTATTGGTGGGGTGTCCTGTTCCTAGTGTCTTGTATTTAAAACACTACAAGATACAATGGCTACATCAAGGTGGAAGATATTCAAGTACATCTAACTTGAGTGATATAGCTTCTTTAGAACTATTTGCAATGTGCATGGTGTTTTGTTTTTAAACAATTACTAGGTCAAAGTGAAATAAACATAGAAACATAGAAACTGATGGCAGATAAGGACTGCTAGTCCCATCTAGTCTGCCCATAAACCCTACATTAGCGGCCCTGACATTACTTGGTCATTGGTTTTAGCCTCTCCTTCCCACCTCTAGGGTTCCCTTATGCCTGTCTTATGCATGTTTAAATCTCTCCACTGTGCTTGCTCCCACCACCTCCTCTGGCAGGCCATTCAATACATCTACCGCCCTTCCCATGAAAAAAAAAACTTCTTCACATTCCCCCATCCTGCCTCCCTCCACTCTCATATCATACCCCCTTATTTTTTTGCTTCTCCTATATTGAACGATATCACCCCCTTGCACCTTGTTTATGCCTTTAAGATACTTAAAGATTTCAATCATGACTCCCCCCTCCCTCCTTTCCTCCAGTGAATATATATTGATGTCTTTTGATCTCTCATCATATGTTTTCTGGTGCAAGCCCTCTACCATCTTAGTTGCCCTTCTCTGAACCACCTCCACCCTTTCTATGTCCATGTGAAGATGCGGCTTCCAGAACTGTACACAATACTCCAGATGAGGCCTCATCAGTGTTTTATATAGTATAATCACAACCTCCCTCTTTCTGCTAGTGATAACTCTACCTATGCACCCACACATGCCTCTGGCCCTCCCTTCAGCCTTTGTGATCTGATTGGCTGCCTTTAGGTCATCTGAAATGATAACCTCCCCAGGTGACCATCAGCAACTCCTCCCCCAAGCCTGTAGCTCTCTGCTGGTCTTCTGAGTCCCAGGTGCATGATTTTGCACTTCTTTGGCTTGAACCTCAGTTGCTACACCATGGACCTACAGTCACAGCCACATGGTCAGATATTTCCTGAAATTTCTATGATATTTCTAGAGGAATCTGGAGGAATCTTCTGCTTTCTGCATTTCCACAGTAGGGGCAGCAGAAAGAAACTCTTTAGAAATTTTGCTTTATATCTGAAAATATCCGACCACATCTGTGGCTACTACTATATTTTCCAGCCTTCCTAGGTCCTGTCTCATTTTCTCCACCACATCTGGCTTGTTACCCTGTTGCAGATCTTGGTGTCATCTGCAAACAGGCAAATCTTCCCCTCCAGCCCTTCCACAGTGTCATTAATGAAGACATTAAAAATGGCTGGCCCAGGAATAATCCTTATGGTACTCAACTGGTCAACCCCCTCTCCCCAGATTGAATCTCATTTACCACCACCCTCTTCTTCCTGTCCATTAACCAGTTTCTAGCTCAGTTTACCAACTTGTGGCCCATGCCCAGGCTACCCATCTTGTTAACCAGCCTTTTATGTCAGATGGTGTTGAAGGCCTTGCTGAAATTGAGGTATGCAATCTCCACCGCCCCAACCAATGCCCGATTCACCTCCTTTATTACCCAGTCAAAAAAATCTATCAGATTTGTTTGACATCACCTTCCTGCTGGGAATCCATGCTGCCTCGGATCCTGGGCTCCGTTATATTACAAGTGTTCCACTATCCTTTCCTGAAGTAGTGCCTCCATAATTTTTCCAGCTACTGAGGTGAGACTGACCAGTGTATAGTTTTCTGCCTCCTCTCTGCTACCATTTTTATGAAGAGGGACTAATTGTGCTCTCATCTAGTCCTCTGGAACCACTCCTGTTTTGAGCAACTCACTGAACATGGCTGCTGGTTGCAATGCTAGCTCCATTCATAGTTCCTTTAATATCCTGGTATGTATGCCATCTGGTCCCATTGCCTTCTTCTCCTTCAATTTTTTGAGCTCCTGCAGGACTCTGTCTTCTGTAAATGGACTGGTGTTCACCTCCCCCTCCCATTGTATCTGCTGCACAGCTGTGGTACATGTCTCTCCCCTTCTTCAGAGAATACTGAACAGAAGTATTTATTCAGTATTTCTGCCTTTTCCAGGTCTCCCTCTATACCTCCCCTTCATCCCTTTTGATCCTAACAATCCCACCCTTTGACCTTCTTCTTTCACTGATATACCTATAGAATATCTTGTCCTCTTTCTCCACAGTCAGTGCTAGTCTTTCCTCTGTGCCTTTGTGTGCCTAACAACCTTCTCTGCTTCCTTCAGGCAATTTAGGTACTCCACCTGTAGGGACAAAACCATTGATGGAAAAATGACTTTATTTTTATCTTCAAGAATGGATTTTTTTTAATTATCATTATTATTTTATCTGATTGTATATGGTATTAAGATGGGAAATGTTTACTTTTATTTCTGTTAATTAAATCCTAAAAACAGTAAAATTGACATAATGCCATTTAAAATGGATTCAGCTTCAGAGTTCAGGAAAAAAATGGTTTTAAAGAGACTGTTTCAAATTTCAGGGCTTTGTGCTTTAGCTGTAGAACAGAGATAAGATAAGGCCTAACTTACATGTTCTACATTACAGGAAGACACTTTTATTAGGATTTATGTGTTTGTACAGGGAAAGTCTTAGATGGAGCTAGGTATCCATGGCTATGATCAAGATAAGAGATCATGTGACAGGTAGCACCAAGAAAAAAAAAATCTTAGACTTTGAAAGTCCATTACCCTGTATAGAAATAAGAAGTTTTATTCATATTTTAAATTGCAATGTACTACCACTATGAAAACTGGAAAGTTATTTGACAACAGTATGATAAATAAGCTAATCAAGTTTTATAGTTGCAGAATGAAGCATTCAAAAGTTATGAATATAATGTATTGAATATCATTTTCTTATTAGAACACTAGACAAATCTAGTATCCTGTGATAGCTTACATCTTAGAAAGTCTAACAAGATGAATATCAAATCTGTAGTTTGTTGCTATAGAGAGAAATACCATCTAAAAGTTTATAGTGAATTAACTTTTCTGACAATGATTGATGTCTTTAAGACAAGAACAAAGGCTCTTGTGTGTCTCTTGGCTTAATGTAAAACACTTGAATATGCAAGTTTAATGTTCAAATTACATTACATAAGACTTTTATTTAAAGAAATAATTTTAACCCAAAAATATATTTGAGGAGAAGGGGCTGTCTTAAAGAGGCATGTCTATATGTCGCCATTTATATTCTAAGATTTCCTACCTTTTGGGTCACTCAAACCAATCCAAATCTGGCGATGACATCACCAGAGCAGTTTTATAATAGTAAGCACTGCTGGCCACTCCTTAGATCTGAGCTAACCATCGATGTAGTAAGACCTATGTTCAGTTAACTAAGAGTTTTAATGGCTTTAGACTGATGCTAGGCCAAAGAACTTTGAGCCATGCCTGTTTGAAATGCAGGGGTCAGCCTATAGAGCCAAAGCTCAGTGCTGCTGAAGATATCCAGAGGCAAGAAAGAAGTACAATGACAATTTTTATTGTGTTTAAAGCAAGATTTTAGCTGGGGGTATAGCTCAGTGGTAGAGCATTTGACTGCAGATCAAGAGGTCCCTGGTTCAAATCAGGGTACCCCCTTCCAGTTATTTATCACTGTGTTCTTTGTACCATCTGTAATGCTAATATTGTACATTGTCTGGATTGTACTGTTACAATTTTTATACTTATGCATCAGGTTCATCTTGTAAATTAGCTTGCTGAATGGTAATCGCCTGAATAAATAAAGATTTTGATTGATTGATTGATTGAAGATTTGTGTTATTTGCTGAGCATTTTGACAAGTAATTTTGTCTGCTGAAAACCAGACAGACTTACTTTTAAGGCTCACGCAAGCTACACAGCGTGCTGAGCAAAAAGAGGTCTTTTGTCCCAAGGTTTTAAAAGCAGATGCACAACATGAAAGGGTCAATAAGCTCCAGTTATTAAAACAGCTTGCTATTCACAAGAACGTTCTTTGAATCCAGTATTGCTATGGACTGTGCAGATTGAAACTGTGTTCTACAAATCCAAGAACTGATTTTTAGCAAAGGTTTAGCTTGCAGAGTGTATCCATGCTAAAAGAAGTTCCAGGGTCAAAGTTAGCTGACAAAGAAACCTTTACATCAAAAGCCAGGCTCAGCCAGAGTTCTAAGTGGAGAAGAGAAGAATCACTTCTACAACCAGAAATGTAAGTATTCCTTTTTAATTACCTTCACTAATTTTAATTAATAGTCTTGGTATTTTAAATGGGCTTATCTGGGAAAGTAAGAGGGAATCTGCTATTAACTATAGAATATGGGTATATAGCTTAAAAGCTTTGAACTAAAGAATTGTGCATGATTTGAAAAGTTGAAACTGAGTTTTATAAAAGTACAGTAAAACCACTAATGTGATGAGTTTTTGCTAGTTCTCATAGAAAATACATTTTACATTCAATGAAGTTTTGAAACAAGTTTTATTCAGAAATAATCTGAGATATTGATCTGATAAGTAAATGTTCTTAAGCATGAAGGTTATGTTAAATAATAAGTATGATAAAAGTAATATATGTTACCATTCATTATGCTAAGTATTGCTTATTTCTTTACATGGTTTATTTGCTAGAATTTATTAGTTGCTAAATTATCTAAAACAATTTTGTTGATGTTTACAAGATTAGGCTTGATATTTATGCTAATGAGGAATATTTAGAACCATTGTATAGGTGTAAAGAAAATATATATTTTTCACATAACTGTATGTGTGGTACACAGTGTCATTTACCATTATACTTGAATTTGGAGAGCATAGGATAATATCACATGTGAATATTTATTATTTTTGGTAATTTATGAAATATTTTTCGGGTTAGGCCTGAGGTGAATCCAAGTGCATCATTATAAAAAGTGATATTATAAGCCTTTGTTCCAACACACCCTACCCTCATAATACTGTGTCTCTTTATATTTCCTGAAACTCAACCTTTTGGCCATTACTTTCTCTGCTATATCTTTTGAGGACCATATTGTTTTCCTGCTTCTCTTTACTTTGTTCCTGAACCTAATGCAGTGGTTCATCACCTCCACTATGGTTCCTTTTAGTTGTGCCCACTGCTCCTCAACCCCCCTCCTTCCTCCCTCCTCACTAGGACTTCTTTGATACACATCTCCATGTTCAGGCAGTGGATAAATACTATTAAATTACTAGGGAACAACACCCAAGTTCTGAACCATTTACACTTTTTTGTTGATAAGATATTTTGCATGATAACATAAATCACAACTGTCCAGGGGAGGGACAGTGTTTTTTTTTCCAGAGGGGATTTGCTTGTTTTAACATGGAAGGGGGGCAGATAAATGGGTATCATGGAGCCTGAGTGAGTCCCCCTCATCAGCATTCAGCTGGAGCCACAACCATCAAGCAAAGAGACAGAGATTTTTTGGGGGGGGTTGGGTGCTTGTTTTAACAGGGAAGGAGGCAGAGACAAATGGGTATGGAGTCCAGGTGAGTCCCCACTTGTGGGCAGTGGGTAGGAGCCATAAGACTGAAGGGGAGGGACAGAGATTTTATTGGGTGTGGTGCAAATGGCTTGCTTTAACATGGAAGGGGAGAAAGAGAATTGACCATGAAGCCTGAGTGAGTTCCCCCTCATTGGCAGAAGGCTGGACCCATGGTCACTGAGGGGAGGGACAGAGATTTTTTTTGGGGGGAAGGGTTGCTTGTTTAACACGGATGGGGCAGAGAGTCAAATGGGCATGAAGCCCAAGTGAGTTCCCCCTCATTAGCAGCCAGCAAGAGCAGCAACCTTCAAGTGGCAGGAGAAAGATTTTTTTTAAGGGGTTGCTTGTTTTAAAATGGATGAGGGAGGGAGAGAGAGAAAGAGGTAAGGAGCCCTAGGGAGTCCCCCTCGTCAGGTAGGATTCTCCAAACCTAATTTATTATCATAAAAGTATGTTTGATTTGCTCAATCAAAAGGCAAATATAAAAAAATGGAAGATCTGGGAACTTCATGCCAACAAGTAGGCTTCATTGAATTGCCCCCTCCAAAAGTATATTTTATGCCATACAAGTACTTTTGGTTTTTCAGAAATATGTGTGTGCATACGTGTGTGCGTGTTTGTCTGTGTGTATGTCTGTGTGTGCATGCATGCGTGTGTGTGTGGGGGGGGCTGATTGGCTCCTGTTGTTCAAAAACGAGCAACTGTTTGCTGACCAGTTTCATGCTAATTAAAGGACCAAAGCCCTCTCTGATAGGAATGGCTTTGGTCCTTTGAAGTACACGAAGTTGCTGCCCAAACAAACAGAAAATGTTGTAATGACAACAGTGTGTGGTCATTGGTGTAGACTATCGAGCCTCTTGCAGTTTCAACTGCAATGGGCTCAACAGTGACACACCACCAACATCCCCTTGTAATTGTCCCAAAGTTTGCCAGCTGTGAAGATAGTAGTGCTATCTTGCAAATTGAAAGGTCACACTGAAATAATGGAATTCTTAACCAATCAGACAGAAGTTTAACAATGCTGATGACATCACAATAGCCATCTGCAGCACTGAGATGCTTTGAGAGGCACAGTCTAAATTTGTGATTTGTGTTTTTTTCATTTTGTAATTTTTTTATCATTTCTGTCAAAAACTACCTAAACACTTGTGTAAATCAAACTGCCATGAGTGAGAATAATTGGCACAGTTTAAATTCTGTATTTTTTTCTCTTGTAATGTGTTGTCATTTATTTCACAAATGCACTTAAACACCAGTTGTACAAATAAAATATGATATGGGTGAGAATCAGATAGTAGAAATATCTTCACTTGCCACTCGTGAGGTCAGGAGAGTAAGTACAGATCACTCTCACCCATGTCATATCCAATACATACAATATACCGAATAAATAATGTGAAAGGGTGGTATACAAGGATGTATACCCATTGATGGGGCTAATTAGGGCTACAAGGCCATGAATCTGAAGGAGAGTGGCTTTATTGCCCTAATTAGTCTCTGAGATGGGTATACTTCTGAGTGTACCACCTTTACCCATTATTTGTTGAATATACTACATTAGGATGGTTATTGTAAGGTGTCTTGCAGCAAGGAGAGAATGCTGTATAGTGATTGCAACTAAGAGTTTGGGGAATTTCTGGGTTTGGGAGGGTTTTGTATCAGTGTATTTTTTTCTAGGTTTTTTTGCAGCTTGTTAATTGTTTTGGCTAGCTTCCTAATGCTGTGTTAATTGAGTTATTAGTTGTGTCTCACAGGATTTAATGGAGTGCAGGTGTATAATTTTTATTAGTGTGGATTTATAACTGTAGTTCACTGACCTACACAGCCAGTATGGTGATATTCTTGTGCAACTGTGTTAGCTTGGTTTTGGCCATTTGCATTCTCTATTCCAGAGGAATTACCACCCTGTAGGGGTATGAAAGTCAAGGAACCCTTGGAGAGGGTTCCACCCCTAGAGGTGCCATGGGATGATTCTCGTGGCTAAAGGTACTTTAGGAATTCTCCTAAGGAGAGAAGTGCTGGCACTGGAGGAGGAGGTGGGGAGGATGGTGGGGCAAAGAAAAAGTGCTTCATAATGAGGCTGAGAGGAACTGCTTATATATCTCAGGAAGTGGGAGTGGTTGGCAGCTTGGCCACTGAACTCCAGGTAAAGCCTTTCCAATTCACTGACCTATGCAGCCAGTATAGTGTTATGCTTGTGCAACTGTGTTAGTTTGGCTTTGTCCATTCACACTCTCTATTCCAGAGGAATTAACACCCTGTAGGGTATGAAAGGCAAGGAACCCTTGGAGAGGGTTCCACCCCTAGAGGTGCCATGGGATGATTCCCATGGCTAAAGGTACCTTATGAATCCCTGAAAAAAATGTGGTACAATCATCCCCAAAGGAAGAGGCAACATGAAGCACATGAGCAAGCAGTAACTATGATGTAGTAGCAGGAACTGTGACATAGTAGTAGAGAAGCATAGACAGTTTGATAATGTAATAAGATGCTCAGTTTGATAACATAATGAAATGCCTAGGTTTGAGTAGCATGATACTAATGGTTTGCATTGAGATTAGGGGATCCCGTAAGGAGAGAGGGAATGGCAGGACATCCTCCACCTCCATCCAACAGTGGAACCTACCTACCTAAAGAAACCAGGGGACACTACTATGCTAACTAAGAGTTATTACCTGAGGCAACAGAGGTGAGAAAAAAACCCTATGAGGAGGAAATCTCTGTGGATCCAAGGACTAGGTCACCTTCCCTCCAGGCTTTGGATAGTTTATTTAATGACGGCCCTGCAGCTGCAATTTGGAAAACCCAATAAAGGGGAGGTGGAAAATATTCCAATTTGGAGGAAATTCTCACTCAAACCCTCTATCGGGAATGCTGTGGAAGGTTGTGAGAAAACTCTGCAACAATACATTTAACCAAGCCGCAGGAGGAGAGCAAAAACTGCTGAGGCACTCACCTGGCCTACCCACCTAAAATCAAACCAGGTGAACCAGAGGCAGTCGTAGGGAGAATACGGTAAAGGTGCCTTGCTAGGGAAACCACTAAAGTCAATGGCTAACCATTATAGTGGAACACTAGAGCCAAAGGAGGTAACTTTTTTCACCCTTAACTGCTAGTCTTAAATTCTACACCAGGAGCTTCTGCCAAGTAGCAGGCAGCTAAATCCAAGCCTGGGGTGAGGACATTCCCAGCTATGGGCCAGGTGAGGAGGATCCCACCCCAAGTTGGACATGCTCAAGATGCAGACTAAATGCAGAGCAAGACCACCAGCTGCAGGAACCCTGCACCACAATAGAATGGCTGGCATGCCCCAGAAATTGATTGACAGCTGTAAAGCTTGTGAGTTGAATGAGCACAGCGTGCTGAGATCGTAATGAGCATTGAGTGCTGATACCTTGCAAGGTTGAATAATGCAGAATGGAGTGCAACAGTATCCCAGAGGCTGAAGCCAAGGGGATGGTAGTAGGCATGAAGCAATGGTTTGTGTAAGCAAGGAGCAATGACTGCATAAGCAAGTGTGGACCTGCACATAGGTCAGTAAACAATAGTAATAAGTGAACCTGCATGTAGGTCTGCATAACATAGGGAACAGCACTGAATAGTGGGGCAAGCCAGTCAGGCATTTCAAAGCCAAATCTAGGTGACAAACTCTGAGGATTTTCAGCGGTGAAGACAGGATTTAGAAAATAAATAATTAGCCACATTGGTCACGACCACCCAAACACCTCCCAGTCCCCACCGTAGGACAAACAAAGAAGCAATGGAAGGGCAGAGAACCACTTGCAGATATTAAAGCTAATTTAATAGCCTCAGCAGGAGCTTTAGCTAACCTCAGAGTAGAACAAGGTACAATAGCAATGGGAGTAAATGCAGCAATAGTAGTAAGCAATTAGGTCTGTGCAGCAGTAGTGAAAACAATTGAGTACACCGAGTTTTAACTGCAATAAACAAAATAAAAGGAGGTACAATGCTCTGAAAGCACTGTCACAGGCAGTGCAATGAGACCGCTGCAATGAGGTAATTAGAACAAGCATGAGTGAGCTGAATAGGTAGGTTCAAAGTAAATCTGAATCAGGTGAAAGTAATCGAGTATGCAACATGGAGCAGCTATAGTTGAGCTGAAACACATAGATCAGGTTTGCAGTTGCAGTACAAGTAATTTGAGAGTTGTGAGTAATTGAAAGCACATAGTATAAGCTCTGGAGTAGCAGTACACTAGGAGCTTAAAAACAAAGCCCCCCCTGATAAAAAGACAAAACCAAAGACGCACAAACACAGAAAACAGGGAACAAAAAAACAGAAGGAAGCACACACCCCCGAAGGCAAAATACAAACCAGAAGCAGGAGAATAAACACAGAAGCCCAGCAGAGACAAGCAGGAGCAGCAAGGTGGGGGGAAGGCATAGGCCTCAGCCAGCCAGGGAGGCCCAACCACCTCAGAGGAAAAACTGACAGAGCCTTCAGCTGCAAAAAAAAAGCTTCACAATGAGGCTGTCGGGAACTGCTTATATAGCTCCGGAAGGGGAGTGACTGGCTGCTTGGCCACTGAACTCCAGGCAAAGCCTTTCCAATTGCTTGATTAGTGCAGGTATATAGCTTTAATTGATAGATTAGTCACAGTTATACAGGAAAATAAATGATGCCCGTTTCAGTGGGGCAAAATTCTGATCTATGTATTATATATATAATAATATATGGGGTTGTGTGTGTAACAAGAATTTTACACACACCCAAGGTGTTGGATGCCACATAAATAACATGGGTGTGTGTGTGTGTGTGTGTGCGTGTAACCAGAATTTTACACACACCCGAGGTGTGGGATGCTACTTAAACCTTGAGGATGAAGCCTGAAGGGTTCATAAAAGCATCCGACATCAAGAGTGTGTGTGTAAAATCCTGGTATTAGACACATTCATCCATATATTATTTAATTTAACTACTGGTCCTTATTTTTTATATGTGAGAGAGAGAGGACACACACACACACACACACACACACACACACACACACACACCTGCCCACACGCATGCACACACACACACTGCTTGACTCTTTTCCCAATATTCACATTTATTCACTTTTTTTTAATTACAGTGCAAATTTTTATGTATATTTATATATATACAATGTTTTATCTTTTATGTGTATGATAGTGTGAGGGAGCAATGACTGCAGATGCTCAGTAATGGAGTAATGGAGATGCCAAGTTGGCTGAGATATTTGATCCACCCACACACAGTCTAATGGCCAATGAGCATTGGGAAGCTTGAGTTTGATTGACAGGCACTAATTAAAACCACCTGGTTATAATGCAAAATATCAACCGGGCGGTTGTAATGCAGTTTAAAAGTCTGGTTATCCAGACATAAAAAATAAGGACCAGTAATTAAATATTATACTGTATATACATGCAGTGCCGCTTTAATGTCCCACATTTGGAGGCTCATTCACTGTTTGGCATCTCAGAAACTGCCTGTCCCACATAAAGATGCTGTACATTAAGACTGTGAATAACTTTATCTTAATCTTTTTTTGCTCAAACAAAAGCAGACTTTATTAAGATGAATTTACACATTCCCAGCATTCTTATGTTCTGCCCCGGCATATGCTATGTCCCACATTTTCTCTCCTTGTCCCATACAGTGTCTCATATTTGTGTAGCAACTGGTTGTTAAGAGGAAGGGTCTGAAAAGAAATTAGCCTCAGCACTATGACTGATTTTATGTTTGGAGCTTGAAATTTCTCTTTCAGTTTAAAGGACTGTGAATGACTGACAGCCAAAATAAATGTTAAAATGCATTCAGCTATGTAGGTCAAGCATTCAGTGAACAAAATGCATTTTATCAATCAGCTAAATCACTCAGTGAGTGAACATCATTTTGTTAAACACCTTATTCTATGCAGTAAATAAAATGCATTTTGTGACACAAAAGCAAAATCATTCTTTCAAGAAAGTGTTTCACTTGAAACACTCATTAAGTCTGCCAAAGCAATGCTTTAGACAAAATGACATTTTTATAAAAACCCTTAAACTACTGTTGCAGTGAATTTTGTCACCTAGAACTATTATGGTGACAGAAGTATTACTTAACTTGCTCTTATCAGTTCTGACAACAACACACTTATGCATTTTGCCCAATTCCTGGAACTAATAATCAAGTCGAAGGCATAGTATAGCTAAGAAAATAACATTTCAATACCATGTTTACCTCTATTTCACCTGCCATTGTATATGTGAAATTATTTTTTCCCAGCTGGTTTACAGTAACTCAGTATTTTTACTTGCATTGCATGCATACTGATAGGAGGAATTCATTAACATGTCAGTATAATTGTGCTAAGTTCAAGGGTAGGACAAAAATATTATGGTAAATCATGTTGCTGTATAGAATCAATAGGAGTTGGCAGTGGGAAGCTACAATCAGTTAAACAACCTGGTTGGGCCTAAGATGGCCCTTGCTAGTCCAATAGTATGCCATGTATTGCTCCTACTCCCACCACCTGGGTTTGATAGGAATAAAAGGTTTGGCAGTATATGGCAAGGGGAGCTACTGCATATAAATTAAAAGTTTGAAATGGTCTTTTTCTTCATCCCCAATTTATTTTCTCTGGGGAGGAAACAGACTGGTGGTCAGCAAGGTCCACATCTCAATGCAGTGTCAGTGGCTCAGTAGGTAGCACACTCGCCTCTAAGGCTGGGAGATCAGAGGGCTGTGGGTTCAGTTCCCACATCTGGCACTTGGGTTAATATCCCAGTACTGACACTGTAATGCAGCATGAGAGGGGTGCTGCATTTCTGAGGTGCCGTCTTTCGGATGAGACGTTAAACCGAGGTCCCATCTGCCTGGATTGGTGGTAGTTCAGGTGGATGTTAAAGATCCCATGGCACTTATCGAAAAGAGTAGGGGAATTTCCCCGGTGTCCTGGCCAAATTTCCCTCATTCACTAAAAATACCACCAACAGCTTAATCTGGTTCAAGGTCAGTTGCCATTCATCTGTATCCCCCTTCCCCCAGGTCGTGCCTGAAAATAGGCAGGATTTGTCTAGTGCACTTACCTGGTCAACAAAAGCTAAATAAATAAAATGGATGGTGCCCACTTACACTGCAGTGCCAGGAGTTGGGGATGATTAATGGAGGCCAAGTTTAAAAAAAGGCAGCCATGCTGGGCTGGCCTCTTGAAGTAGTATGTGAAGCAGCAGTTTTAGCATATTATTTTACTTTTCCATTCAATTTTATGTGATTTTGTAAATCTGTGTTTTTAAATTATGATATTTTTTCTTTTTGTATTAGCTGCAGTTTAGTGAGGGACGAAGCAGTGATTTAGATAGTTTAAGGAGCGCTTCGGGATAGTGATCTCTTTATTGATTTTATTTATTGGCTTATTTACCAGCGGTATAGTTCTGCTCTTTTGTGTAGTGGCTCCATTTCAGCCACTTCTATAACATGCTCAGAACTCTACTAGTTAAAATCTGCCTCCCGATCAGCCTGTGAACATCTGGTGGAATTTCCTGTGGTTCTGGATGCCATTGTGGAATACCGAGCTGTTGAGTGGTAACCGGCAAATGGTGTGAGGACTTGTTTTCGAAGAGGTGTGTGGGGAATGCTACTAGAGGAGGTGTGATAACTTCTATCTCCTCCCCCGCCTATTACGGTAGGGGTACTAGCTCTTGCTACAACAGATCAGCTCTTCTATGGTGGCTACTTTCCAGTCCCTGAAAACATCAGATCTACTAGATGGGAGAAAGGCAGGAATTACAAGCTTATAATTAGCTCTTTTAGAAAAATCCTGCTTATCCTCCTGCTATGTTCAGGCAACGTAGAACTCAACCCTGGCCCCCCAGAAGCTATTGCTTCACAGGCAGAACTAGCAAATTTAAAAGGAATAAGCTTCTTGCATATTAACATATGTAGCCTCCTTAAAAAGATAACCTTAATACAAACCTGGGTAAATCATACCTCTCCTGACATACTTGTGATTTCCGAAACTTGGCTTAGACCCAGCACACTGATAGAGAAGTAAACATCCCCAACTATGCCTTGTTCAGAGATGATAGGCATGCCAGAGGAGGAGGAGGGGTAGCTATCTACGTTAAAGACAAATTTTCTGCCTTCTGCTTATCCTCGGCATCTGTCGCCAGCGAATTCAAATGCCTAATTCTCAAAGTGGAAATTACACAGACTACTGCACTCTGCATAGTAGGATGCTGCAGACCACCGTCTACTGGCCTACAGCTTGTGTCATATCTAAGTGACAAGTTGGGACAGGGGCTGCCAGAAACTATTATTTTAGGAGACCTCAACTTTGACTGGCTGTCTAACACAGCTGCCCCCCTTGCATCTGTCTTTGATGAACATGGGCTGACGTAACTTATTACTGAACCAACACACCCAAATGTGAAGAACCCCAGTAAAAGTACACTTTTGGATGTGCTAATGGTGAGCAAACCTCATCTCTTCTTCCACGCTGATGTCTTCTTCTCAGACGCCAGCGACCATTATTTTATTGCGGGAGTAAGATCCACCAACAACCCAGCACCCATCAGCAAGTTCTCTATGAAGAGATCCAGGCACAACTTCAATGAACATACCTACCTAAACAAGCTTAAGTACTCCCCTCAGTGGTAAGATTTCTACCTGGCCAAAACGATTACGTCAGCTTACAATATCTTCCACGACATTCTATCAAGGGCCCTTAATAAGAATGCTCCCCTTATTAAAGTTCAAACTAGGACCAAAACCTGTAAATGGTTCACCCCTCAGATCAAGTCCTTGCTTCTAGAAAGAGATAAGCACTGGAAAAAAGCACGCAGACTGAACACTGCAGAGGATTGGAACCAGTTCAGAAGACTATGAAATTTATATACCAAAACAATCAGAGAATCGAAGGCCACCTTCTTCAAACTCGACTCTGCCACAAAGAGCCCAATCAAGCTCTGGAACACAATCAACGATCTGCTAGGCTACTCCTCAGGAAATTCACTCCCAACCAAGATTACCTCTGGCAACTCGACTATAACCGAAAAGATGGATATACTTGACGCATTCAATAACCACTTTGCTACTGCAGGCATGACATTTGGTAACTCCCCTGCAAACATACTTCACTCCCAGACTGCCAGCCAACTGCCTGAAACTTTGATAGCTTCGCTGCCTTTCTCAATTCAACCTGCCTCACTGAAAGAGGTAGAGGACCTCTTGCTTCAGTTGGATACTAGAAAAAGTGCTGAGGCCGACACCCTTGACCCTTACTTCCTAAAAATTGCCTACCACGTACTAGCAATACCCGTCACCCACCTTTTTAACTTATCCCTGTCTCAGGGCACCAAACCACCTATATGGAAGACAGCACGTCATACCACTGTTCAAATCAGGTGACCCTGGCGGTCTCAATAACTACAGTCCAATTTCTCTCCTTCCGGTCCTGTCGAAGCTCCTAGAGAAAATTATAAATGCACAGCTGAGGACTCACCTTGAGTCTAGGGAACTGCTAAACCCTATGCAGTCTGGATTCAGAGCTAAACATAGCACTATCTCAGCCCTCGCCAAAGTTACTAATGACTGGCAGCGTAATCTTGAAAGCAAAAACTTTATTTGTGCTGTTTTCCTTGATCTAAGCAAGGCTTTCAACACCGTCGACCACAATCTGCTCCTCTCCTCCCTTCAAACCATAGGTGTGGACCCCTCCTCTCTGCGCTGGTTTACTGACTATCTTACAGGGCGCCTTCAACAAGTTAAAGCTGAAGGAGGCATGTCCCCCTTAAAAACTCTGCAAAGAGGGGTGCCTCAAGGTTCTATGTTAGGGCACTTACTTTTTGCAATCTACATTAATAACATCGACTACTGTATAAAAGAAGCCAACATCCATCTGTTTGCATATGATACAGTTCTCTACGTGAGTTGCCCAACACCTGAAGCTGCCTGCAATGACCTACAGTCAGAATTCAACTTTTTGCAAAGCCAACTCCTCCAAAAAAAGCTACTCCTTAATGCCAAAAAAACTAAAGCAATGGCCCTCTCCCCTTTCATCCATACAGCTAACCCTGTGTCCAGTGGGACAGTTCCCAAAATTACCACAGTTCTAGGTGAAAAACTAGAATTTGTTACAAAATTCAAGTATCTGGGAGTTTGGATAGACCAAAGGCTCTCCTTCATTGAACATATTGAGGACTTGCTAAAACGACTTCAGCAAAGGCATGGCCTGTTTTTTAGAATCAACCAATTTCTCACCAGTGATGCCAAGAAACAACTGGTCCAATCCATTTTCCTATCATTGGTTGATTACGCTGATTTCCTCTACAGCCAATGCCCCAACTCTTACATGGCTGAACTGAACACACTCTACCATTGATCACTGAGGTTTATAATGGGACTTCCCTTCGACATGCATCACTGCACTCTATATGCGGCAGTGGTTGGACATTACTAAAGTTCAGGCGCCACAGAAACGCCACTCTCTGGACCTATAGAGCCATCTCTAATAAGCTGCCTTATTATATCTACTGCTATCTTCCCCTGAGTATAATTGGGAAATACGCGTTAAGAAGTTACTCAGCTATTACTCTTGAAGCACCCAAAGCAAAATCCCACTTCGGCAGGGCAGCCATAAGCTTCGTGCTACCTACCTTATGGAACAATCTACAAAAAACCCTCAAATTAAGCACTCTAATCAGTATAAATGCCTTCAAGATGCTTTATTTCCATACAGTCAGAGAAGTATGTAACTGCTTCACCCACTCATACCCAGTACCTGTGTCTGCACTGGTATATAGCCAAGCCTAGACCCAATTTTAAGTACTGACCCCCCAGCTTGCTCCTCATAAGCCTAATTGTTCTCTCACTTATCCCCATGTCTTATCAACACTAGGCCCATCCATCCCCTTATCCTTCCTTTCCCAACCTCAGATATGAGCTCACTACCCCTGGGTTGTGACATCCTACCATGCCCCGTACTTTATAGCATTCAATCCCGGGGCTCACACATACTCCTTTTCTCCATCCACCTTCTCTACATCCCATTTTACCAACTCCTCTCTGTGCACCGTGCCCTCCTAGCCTTTCTCCCCCTACCTCCCTCCCCCCCCACCTTCACCTCTACCTGGTTTATATATACATATTTTTTTCTTCCATTACTTCTTCCTGCAACCTTAGATAACTTGCTTTATCTTCCTATAGACACTTCTATGTATGTAAATACCCTGTAATCTGTACAATATCTGTATAATTCTATGTACATATGAACTTCTTTTTCTTCCTCTCTGTAAACAGTATTATCTGTATTGCCTTGTAAATACCTGTGTTGACCTGTATATACAATTGTTCACGCTCCACCAAGGTCCATCTTGCAAATTTGCTTCTGCTCAACGATGAATGTCTGGTTAAAAAAAGACTTGATTGATTGATTGATTGATTGATTGACAATCATCTTCAGCCATGTCACTCCCACTGCCAGCATTTGTGTCCCTGGCAAGATCAATTATCTTGCTATCTGTTAACATCTGGAGACCATTCTCTGAGCTGTCAGCAGTCAGCCATTCATCTTTCTCCTCTGCAGTGAGTTCAAAAGGCACAGGTAGATTGGGGGAGCTGTCCTCAAGTTCTTGCGTGTCCTCTGTATCATCTCTCAGCCAAAACTTGTTCCATGACCGCTGAAGGGACTTGTTACTGATCTCTGCCCAGGACCCAGCACACATATAAATGGCATCCTTTATGGACAGCTGCTTAATAAATGCCATATATGATTCAAACTGTGTTGCGCCAAGTAGCAGATGACACAATAGATTTCTTTTATAGCGTCTCTTGAGGTTTTCTAAAATGTCTTGATCCATCAGTTAGATTAAACTGGTAATATTGGGGGGGTGCATTTAAAGCAATCATCAGCTGTGTTCAGACTTTTGGAGGCAGGATGAGAGGGGGCATTGGTGTCCATTAACAGAACAGCATGCATGGGAAGGTATTTCTCTATAAGGTATTGTTTAACAAGTGGCACTAAATGGTGAAAGAACCAGTTGCAAAAGATCAACCTGGCCATCCATGCATTCTTTTGACTGTAATAATGGACTGGGAGAGAAAGCATGTTAACACCAGAGAAACATCTTGACTTTGTACTCTTGTGGATGAACAGTAGAGGGAGCCTTTAGTCACCTGAAGCATTAGCCATTTCCATTAGCATTATACAGTCTTTTCAACTCTTGAAGTTTTTCACCTGCTTCTCGTTCCCATCTGCCAGAGTCTTGTTCGGCTGGAGACACCAGTAAAGACCCGTCTTGTCGCAGTTGAAGAGCTGATCATGGGTAAGTCCATGTTCATCAATGAGTGACTGTAGGGTGGATTTAAAAGCTTCAGAAGCATCACCATCTGCTGACAGTGATTCCCCTTTTAGCACCAGCTGCCATAAGCTGTGTTGGTTATTAAACCGAAAGAGCCATCCAAAGCTGGCCTTGAACTCTGCTTCCCCTTGCTCAGGATACATTTGGAGATGCAACAGCTTTGCCTTCTCCATAACAATCACCCCACTTGGTGGCGTTCTCTTTCTGTGCTCCTGGGTAAACCAAAGGTGCATGGCCTTATTGAAATCCTCATTGGCAGCCTTTCGCACTGTGCAGCACTTTTTCACTGCACCACTGTCCTTTGCCTCTTTAGCTAATGTTTTTATTTTCTCATGTGCCTTTCGTATATCACACACGGTGCTTTTTCCATTACCATACTTGTCTAATACGGCACTTACACTGATATCTTGTTCAAATTTTGAGACAATTTCTAGCTTAGTCTCAATAGACAGCATTACCCGTTTGCATTTGACAGACATTGTGGTGAAGAAATGTTTTAAATGCAGTGCTCAGAAGGGATTTAACAAGTGAGCAGTGACAGGATAGGCAGCAATGCACAGAGTGGGTGGGTAAGGGCAGAGCATTCGGTTGAATAGTCAGTCCAGATCTCTGGTGTTCGTAACTCTGGGGTTCTACTGTACTTGGTGATACACCGCCCAAGGTTGGATCATAGAGGTGGGGGTGTTGCCATCATATTTAGGATGGAACTGAGCCTTGTGGATGTGCCAGTGGGGCCCACCAGATCCTTCATGTGTATCCTGGGTAAGGGTGCAGGATACGCCTCATTTACCATCCACATGGTGATGGTAGAGAATTCCTTCAGGAGATAGCAGCCTTCATCATTGACATGACATTGGAGTCCCCCAGATGGTTAATTCTGGAGGACTTCAGTGCCTGGGTCAATGATGAACTCTTGCAATTCAATCAAAATCTCCTCCAGCTAATGACTATGCTGGGCCTCAACCCATATAGAGTGCCACTCATTGGATCTGGTGTTCCTCCTGGGAATGGAGATACTGGATTTGGGGGTGGAACCAGTCAGTTGGCCTGACCATCACACCATAAGATTCAGTTTCAAGGCCTCCCCAAATGGATCTGCTCCTACAGAGATGGTAAAGTACCGCCCTTTAAGGGGTGTTACCCCAGAAGGTCTGCTGGTGGTGCTGGACCTATTGGGTTTGTCGGGTGAATGTATGAGTCCAGGGGATCTCATAGTGGTCTATAATAGAGTGGTGGGAGAGACCCTGGACAAGATTGCTCCAGTTTGTGTTCAACTGCTCACTCTTCACCCAGGGACCCCTTGATTTGATGGTTCCTTGAAGGAGTTGAGGAGAGTTGGTCAAAGGCTAGAGAGAGCATGGCACTGGTCAGGCCTGGATGCTGACAGGCTTAGATTGATAGAACATCATAAAGGCTATCAATCAGAAATCACCCATAAGAAGGCAGAATTCCTGTCCAGGGAGATTTCTGCTGCACGGAATCGACGGGCTCTGCTGCTCCGGACTGTGGACTGACTGTGCAATCCAGTCTGTCTCCAGCCCAGAAGGGCATTTTCTCAGGCTAAATGTGAGGAGTTTAGTCGATTCTTTGCAGATAAGATTGCCAGCATCCGGTCTGGCATCAGTCCTACTCTCCCTAGGAGGGACTGCAGAGGTTGGCCAGAGATGATTAGCATTCAGTCTGTCTGGGTGGACTTTAGCCAGCCAGAATTCATGGGCATTGTCCAGATCATCCAAACATTGTGCCCAACCAGTTGTAGTTTGGATCCAGGCTCTACACCCCTATTAGTGGGTTATATAGATATTATCTGCCTGATCCTAGCTAAAAATGACTGGGGATCCATAGAGAGTGGCATCTTTCCAGATCCCTGCAATAAAAAAAGACAGGCATATCGAGCAATGAAAAGGGATAACAATCCATTTGCTATCTATGCATATAAAAAACAGTTAAGATACACTAAAAACATAATTAAGAAACAAAAACTAGCCCTTAAATTTAAATTTGCCCATACCAAAGACAATGGCAAGGCCTTCTTTGCCTATATTAATAATAGAACTAATATCAGAGAGGTAGGCCCTATAAAAATACAAGATCAAGAACTAAGGGACCCACAACAAATGGCAAGTGCCTTTAATTAATACTTTTGCAATGTATATCAAAGAAATAAAACTGTTAGACTCAATCAGGACTACACAGGAGATGCCACTAGTTCCTCCATGAAAATATCAAAAAATGAGATAATGGAAAGGCTAAACAAAATTGATATATCAAAATCTGCAGGACCAGACAATTTACACCCAAAAATATTAAAAGAAATAAAGGATTGGCTAGTCAAACCACTGTATTAATTATATAATATGTCCTTAACAACTGGAGATGTCCCCAGAGACTGGAGTAGGGCTGAGGTAGTCCCAATATATAAAAAGGGGAGTAGGTTGGATATGGGAAACTATAGGCCTATAAGCCTGACCTCTATACTGGGTAAAGTTTTCGAATCACTACTAAAAGATAGGCTAGAAAGAGACTTAGAAAGTAAATACATAAACGATAATGTCCAACATGGTTTCAAAAGAAACAGATCCTGTCTATCAAATTTGCTTGTCTTCTATAACAGGGTTAGTAAAATATTAGAAAATAACCTCCCAGTTGTCATTATATACAGTGGCGTGAAAAAGTATTTGCCCCCTTCCTGATTTTCTCTATTATTGCATATTTGTCACACTGGATGTTTTCAGGTCTTTAGACAAAATATAATATTAGATAAAGGGAACCTGAGTGGACAAATAACACGTTTTTTTTTTACTTATTTCATTTATTTAATGAAAAAAGTTAACCAACACCAACTGGCACTGTGTGAAAAAGTAATTGCCCCCTAGTTAAATCAACCCAATTAAAGGGATAATTAGAGTCAGCTGATTGAACACAGCTAGGCTTGATTACAGCCAGCCCTGCTCAATATAAACCTCACTTATTTTTGCCCTACCATCAGAGTCACATTGCTAGCACAAAGATTCAACAAGCACATTATGCCATGATCAAAGGAAGTTCCTGAAAGATCAGAAAAACATTTTATTGCCCTCTATCAGTCTGGAAGGGTTACAAAGCTATTTCTAAGGCTCTGAACTCCATTGAACCACAGTGAGAGCCATAATCTCCAAATGGAGAACACTTGGAACAGTAGGGAACCTCCCAGGAGTGGCGTTCCGCCAAAATCACCCAAGGGCGCAGTGTAAAATCATCCAAGAAGTCTCAAAGGATCCTAAACAACATCCAAAGAACTGCAGGCTTCTCTTGCCTCAGCTAAGGTCAGTGTTCATGACTCCACAATCAGAAAGAGACTGGGCAAAATGGGCTTCATGTGAGAGTAGCAAGTGAACACTGCTAACCAAGAAGAACATAAATGCTTGTCTCTCATTTGCCAAGAAGCACCTGGATGATCCACAAGCCTTTTGGGAAAATGTTCTATGGACATATATGGTCCAAAGTGGAACTTTTGGACAACATGGATCCCATAATGTCTCGTAAAGCAAACACAGCATTCCACAGTAAGAACACCATACCAACAGTCAAACATGGTGGTGGTAGTGTGATGGTGTGGGGATGCTTTGCTGCTAAGGACTTGGATGACTTGCCATAATTAAAGGAACCATGAATTCTGCTCTGTACCAGAAAATTCTTAAGGAGAATGTCCAGTCATCCTTTGTCAGCTGAAGCTGAAGCATAGTTGGGTCATGCAGCAAGACAATGATCCAAAAAACAAAAGCAAATCCACATCAGAATGGCTAAAAGAAGTAAAATTAAAGTTTTGAGTGGCCTAGTCAAAGTCCAGACTTAATCCCAATAGAGATGCTGTGGCAGGACCTGAAGCGAGCAGTTCATGCTTCGAAAACCTACCAAATGTTACTGAATTAAAGCAGTTCTGCGAGGAAGAGTGGGTTAAAATTACTCCACAGCGATGTGAAAGACTGATATTGAATTATAGGAAGTGTTTGGTTGCAGTCATTGCAGCTAAATGTGACGTAACCAGTTATTAAGTGTAAGGGGCAATTACTTTTCACAGTGCCAATTGGTGTTGGTTAACTTTTTCATTAAATAAGTGAAATAAAAAAAAAAACAAGTGTTATTTGTTCACTCAGGTTCCCTTTATCTAACATTACATTTTGTCTAAAGACCTGAAAACATCCAGTGTGACAAATATGCAATAATAGAGAAAATCAGGAAGGGGGCAAATACTTTTTCACGCCACTGTATTTAGAGTATCAGAAGGCGTTCGACAAGGTCCAACATTCACTCCTGGTAGCCAAGATGGTAAAAATGGGTATAGACAAATATTTCATTAATTGGGTAAGAAGTTGGTTGGACAAAAGAACACAGAGAGTAAGACTGAGGGGTTATGTATCAGAACAGAGACTGGTGACTAGCGGAGTGCCCCAGGGGTCTGTCCTGGGTCCAGTTCTGTTCAACCTGTTTATATATGATATGAACGATGCATGAACAAATTAATGTGTTAAATTTGCAGATGATTCTAAATTGTGTGCCAATGTGGGGAATCTACAAAAGGTTAATGAATTACAACAAGACCTGTCTGAATTATAAAGATGGGCAGATCAAAATGGAATGCTGTTTAACACTGATAAGTGTGTCGTATTACTTCTGGGGGCAAACAATTCTAATGAGGACTATTATCTCAATAATTACAGGTTGAAACCAGTAACCCAAGAAAGGGACATTGGAATCTTAATTAATAAAGATCTTACTTTTTCAGGTCCTTGTAGGGAGACAGTAACTAAGACCAATAGAGTTATTGGTAGGATAAGGTGCTCATTTACATCAAGACATAGGGAATGTATTCTACCATTATACAGAGCACTGATCCAACCACATCTTGATTATTATAGTCCGCTATGGAATCCGTATTAGAGGAAGGATATAAATGCTGTCGAGGGAGTGCAGCGAAGGATGACCAGAATGATCAGGGGGATGACAGGGGTTCCTTACGAGGATAGACTGCAGTCCTTGAATTTATATAGCCTAGAGAACAGATGTTTGAGAGGGGATTTGTTCTATATGTATCGCATTTCCAAAGATGCATAGATACTGGATGAGCTGGGCATATGCTACTCAACTCGAAATTTCCATCTTAGGTGTCATAATAAACAAATTAAGTTAACCTATCCACAAAACAATAAAAGTAGATATTTTTTTAATAATCGAATTGTGAGCATTAGGAACAAACTTCCCTCAAAAATCATTGATTCTAATAGCATGGGTGTTTCTAAAAAAAACTAGATGATTATCTACTAAAACAAGGAATATAATCTCCCTTGCTTAGGGGAGTCAAGCATTATGAACAAACAAAGTCTTCTGTTTGACTTAAATTCCAAGTATAGCACCAAGTATAAGGAGAAGGTGGTATGGCCACTCCTAAAAAAAACATCCTTGAACTCAGACTGCCCAGCTAACTACAGGTCTGTCTCTAACCTTCCTTTTGTTGGGAAGGTTATTGAGGAGGTGGTTGTGATGCAACTGGATGATCACCATGTGACCCACAATGTCTATGATGCTCTCCAGTCTGGATTTTGCAAGAGTCATAGCACGGAGACTGCACTTGTTTGGGTATTGAATAACCACCTAATAGCGAGGGATCAAAAGGCATGTATCATCTTGGTCCTTCTTGATCTCTCTGTGACATTTTTCACTGTGGACCATGGTGTGCTTCTGGAATGCCTGTGGTGTCTCTATGGACTGTCAGGGACAGTCCTGGAATGGTTTTGATCTCTCCTCATGGGCAGGTCTCAGAGGGTGATCACTAGAATTTATTCCTCTGATGCCCTTTTCCTGTCCTGTAGGGTCCCATAGGGCTCCATATTGGCACCCATGTTGTTCGCAGTGTATATGCTGCCATTAGGAGATATCATTAAGCAATATGGTTTGAGTTTTCACTGCTATGCAGATGATACTCAACTGTGTCTGTCCTTTCTACCCAAACAGGTGGATGCAGTTTCTGTGTTTAACAACTGTCTCACCGAGATGAAGGCCTGGATGAGCACCAGCTGGCTGAGACTGAACCCAGACAAGACTAAAGTGTTGGTTGTGGACCCTGGTCATCCTGGGGTGGGTTTGAGGGCTGGGCAGGCATCGGGCATATGGCTTGATGGTGTCCAGCTCAGTACCTCTGACTGAGTGCATAACTTGGGTGTTGTTTTTGATGACAGCTTGACCCTATAATCCCAGGTTTCTGCCATTGTCAAATCCTCTTTCTACCATCTGAGGGACATCACACTTGTGAAACACCTGGTTACCCGGATGATCTTCCAACATTGGTCCACACCTTCATCACCATCCACCTTGACTACTGCAATGCCCTCTACATAGGGCTTTCTGGGGTTGATATCTGATGTTTGTAGCTAGTGCAGAACACGGCAGCCAGGTTATTTACTGGTACATCTAAGACCAGCCATATTACCCCTGTGCTGCACAGACTGCGCTGGCTGCCTGTTCAGTGGTGGATCACCTTTAAGGTCAGTCTTCTGACCTTTAAAGCCCTACACAAACTGGGAACCAGCTACCTGTAAGATCTCCTGACTCCCTACTGCCCTCTCCACCCTCTCTGATCCACCGATGAGGGATTGCTAGAGATTCCCAGGGTACATCTGAAGACATCTGGTGCACTTGCTTTCTCTTTTGTGGCCCCTACCCTGTGGAATTCTCTACCTCATCAGTTGAGAGAATGCCTGACCGTCGAGAGATTCAAGTTAGAATTCAAGATTTATCTCTTTCAGATGGCATTCCCAGATGATTTTAAATAATTTATACCTATATATTTGTAATTTTATCAATCTGTATGTTTATGGTTAACTTGCAAAGTGCCTTGGTTTTAAGCAAGGCACTATATAAATAAAGTTTGCCTTGCTTTGCACTTAAGAGATCCTTGGCAAAATGCCCCTTATACATAGTCCATAACAAATGAAACAGGACTCCACACAATTTCAGTTTGATACAAAATGCAGGGGACAGGATTTTCAAAAGAATCCATCATAGATCAGAACAGGTCAACCATCTCAGCTCCCAACCACTGAATCCTTGCCAGGAAAATCACAATCAGTCCAAAAGAACAAATTCTGACACCAGATCAGTTGAGTGCATAAAACGGCTTTATTAAACAAAATGCCAGAGCACCATTCAGCTCAGTAAAATCCAGTACCTCAACCGGTTTCACTTAGGAAAGCATCATCAAGAGATGCTCCTGATGATGCTCTCCTAAGCGAAACCAGTTGAAAGTACTGGGCTCTGAGTTGAAATGGTGCTTTAACATTGTTGTAATAAGGCTGTGTTATGTACCTAACTGATCTGGTGCTGGAATTTGTTCTTTTGGATCCATCTTAAATCTGCCTGCCACTTTTTCAAAAGGGAAATTCAACTAAACTGTTAGACCATTTAATGGTCTATCTGTATCTGAACTGTGTGCCCAAAAAAGACACAAATTGTAGCAACAAATTACTCAGACTCCATTTGCATCAATTTTGTATTGCTAATCATGACCTTTTTTTCACAAATGGATGCATTTTTTAAAAAAATTGTAGCAGGGCTACTTGGATGCAATCCAGTGGATGCAGAAGCAGCATGCATTTACATCTGACACTTCTGATAATCAAGCCCAAGAAGCCCCAAAAGTTTGCCTCATTGCAGGTAGGGCTTTACTGCTGTTGACAACCAGGGCCCAAATATAGAAGTCCCATTCTGGACTCAACCTTGTTCGTGGTTTTAAAAAAAATATTAGAATGGTTCTTTCATTTTACGTCTTTAAATACAGTCTGCTGGTGTATCTACCTGTGGCATATTGTTGTCAATGACATGCTCTGAGAACAAAGCAGTAGGTGTATATGAAAAGCAGTGAGAGAGAGACAGAGAGAGAGAGAGAGAGAGAGAGAGAGAAACCATGTACATTGAGCCTGAAAAATCAGAGCCGTACTCAAATATCTCACATAGACTTTTCCTTTGACTGAATGAGCACTCACCTTTGCGACTCATGATAGGGGTAATGTGAGGAAATCTTTTTTCATGGAGAGAGTGGTGGATGCGTGGAACTGCCTTCCTGGGGAGGTTGTTGGGGCTAAAACAGTGGGGGAATTCAAACATGCATGGGACAGACACAAGGCAATTGTAGTGGGGGGTGGCAGGAAGTAGGCTGTTGGTTAACTAGAATCTGCAGCTTATCCAGTAGGTAGGAAAATGGGCAGACTGGGTGGGCCAAGTGGTCCTTATCTGCCGTCAAAGTCTATGTTTCTATGTTCTATATTTCTATGATTTCTAGCTCAAAAAATCCTGCACAAAGGATTTATATCCTAAATTGGCATTTGTTGTTGAATCTGATGATGTAATGGATTGAGCATAATATCTAGACTGTGGCACTTGTAAGTGTTGCATAATGTCAGAATCATGCCACTGGAAAATAAAAACCACATTTAAGGATTTTGTGATATTGAAAAAATATATGTGAACAATTCAAAATATTACTGATTTTATCCTCACTGTTAGCAAATTTGAGCTTTATTTGGGAAATTGCGCTAATGTTTTTAGCAGTGCAGGGTGTCATATTTCAACCTGTTTCCATTTTGTTTCTCAGACAGATAGATGAGACAGGCAGTGCCAAAAGATAAACAATAGTAAACTAAAACAAAAAAGAAAAGACAGATGTTTTTAAGATGGCTTTCTAAGGAGGTTTGTAGGAACTGAACTGGACAGACTGTGAGTTATCTGTAGAATACTTTTCTTTTTCACCCAGCTCTCCAAAAGTAAGAAAACGATGTGTGTAGTAAGAGAAAAAAACAAACAAGAATTGTGCCTAAAGGTATACAAAAACATATTAATTTGTGCAGCTTTTTCTGGCATGTATACATTAGGAACTGTGTGTACAGTATATTTTATTAGTTAATGGGTTAATACCCCGCTTGACGTATCTCACGGGATGGTGTCCTGGGTAAAATCTTTTTTACGTGAAAGTCTGTATTTGTCAATTGTCAAAATGCTATTTATCTCTGCATTGTTATTGTATGGTTTCTTGAAAAACATAATAAATAATTTTTTTAATCACGTTTTTCCTGAACAGCTTCAGTCCCAGTTTCTACTCACCGCACCCCTTAGTTCACAATGTAAAATCAACATAAATTAAAATTATTAAGCACCTTACATGTTTTCAGTCTTCGTTAGTTTCAACTCACAGAACCCTTCGTGAATGCTCCTGACACATCCAAAACCCCCATACATCCTGAGTGGACTTCACTGTAAACATCCAAGTTCATATAATAAGTCATTTCAAAATTAAACGGTTCCGTATCATAACAGTTAATGCGTAATAGATATTGTCATTATGGTGAGCGTACATCGCCGGAAAAACAAAAAGGCGATTTACACTCGCAGGGTGGCAACACCACCAAACACTGAAAAGGTTGCTCTCTGAGGGGGCTACTCCCCTCCACACCCTCCTTAGTAAGGATTATTAATACTAGGGGGTTCATGTCAAGGAGGTTGAGAAACTTTGAAAAAGAATTACTCATGGAGAAAAACAAAATTAAATATTGTATCCCTCCCCAGCCCTGAAATCTGCACCCTCCCCACTGTAGCCAGCCACCCTTACCACTCCATCATGGTGCCAGCTTGGCAGTCTCATGCCTCACTACACCTTACATACGCTCCCTCCCCTTCTGGTCTGCCTTCCATTCATCCCTTCGCCCTGTTCTTCGCCCATTGCTACCCTTGCAGGGTAGCCCACATAACAGGGGCTGAAAGTGAGTCACTCATATTCGAGTTACTCAGTTTCAGTCACCGTTATTACTGTATACCAATTAAACAGAAGTGTTTAAATTTGAATGACACAAATAATATGGATTCTTATTGTTTTGTCTGGTGGCTAAAGACCAAATAAATCCAAGCTGAATATCTTACAACCATATTACTTCCTGTGGAAAAAAACTCAAAAGCCACCTCATATACAGTGAAATACAAATCCTGAAAGTCAGCTGATAGACTCACAAATCTGGCATTCTTCTCACTGGAAACACAAGACTAAAATACTGTATGACTGAAGTACAATACTTGAAATAAAGAAGCTTGTAGGTAAAGTGGCTGGACTATGTGTAAGTTACTGTACAGTATATAACATATACTGGAAAGTAATAGTAAATTAAGGTAAAAATGGGATTCTAAGTCCATCTATGCAGGGATGATCTGGTATAATAGTATGGCAGCAATGCAAGGGAACATGAGTTTAAATGTAGAGGAGGAGCAGGATTAAGAAGGGAGATATAAGGAAGCAATACTTTACAGAGGGGTAGTTATTTCTTGGAAAATTTTTCATGAGAGCTGAGCCATACAGTTTGGATAGGTGAGCTGTGCAGCATTTTCATAAAAACATAGAAACAAATAATTTGACAGCAGATAAGGACCACTTGACTCATCCAGTCTGCCCATTTCTTCCTCCCTACACTATTACATCAGACCATGCCCAATCTACATATTTCTCCCTCCTCCATTCCTTTCCACTGTGATTCCATTGTGCTTATCCCATGCATTCTTGAACCCCACCACTGTTTTTGTCCTCACCACCTCCTCTGGAAGGCTGTTCCAGAAATCCACCACTCTTTCTATGTAGAGCTACTTCCTCACATCTGCCTTTAATCTACCCCCTTTTAGCTTCATAGCATGCCTCCTTGCTCTTGAGCACCTTTTCTTCTGAAAAAAACTCCCCTCCTGTACCTTATGTACCCCATGAGGTATTTAAAGGTCTCTATCATATCTCCTCTCTCTCTTCTCTGTTCCTGGATGTACATATTGAGGTACTTTAGTCACTCCACATAGGGCTTTTGATGCAGATCCTGCACAATTTTAGTTGCCCACCTCTGGACCACCTCCACTCTGTTTATACAAACATACGAATGTGCCAGCAGAAACAGACCATCCAGTCTATCTAAGTCTGCTTGAGTGTGCAGCTAGCACCCCTAGTTTGCAGCTGCCCCACACCCTTCCCTTTGTCATCCCACTGCCACCACCACTTTCCCCACCCTCATTCTCTCCTGTTCCCTGTCCCATGCCCTTTTGAAGCTGTTCACAGATTTACTTGATAACAACCATTCTGGTAGTGTGTTCCATTTTGTTACCACCCTCTCTGTGAAATAGTGTGTCTTCATTTCCCTCCTAAATCTTCCCCCCTCTATTCTTAGCCCATGCCCCATGGTGTCCTTCCCCCTCCTTAGCTTAAAGACCCCATCTGCCCCATCCTTATTGATTCTCCTCAGATACTTGAATATCTCTTTCATGTCCCCCTTCTTCATTCTATCCTCCAGAGTGTACATATTCAGGTCTCCCAGCCTGCTCTCATAGTCTCTCCCCTCCATTCCACATATCATCTTTGTTGCCATCCTCTGCACCCCTCCTCAGTAGCATGATATTGTGCTTTAGATATGCCTCCAAAACTGTACACAATACTCTAAGAGTGGCCTTAACAGCGACCTGTAGAAGGTCAAGATCTCCTCTCTTCACCTGCACAAAAAAACCCTCGCTATGCATCCCAGCATTGTGTTCACTTTTGCAGCCACTCTCCTGCACTGGGCATTGTTGTCCATGGTACCTGTTATCATTACCCCATGGTCCTTCTGCTCCTCAGTGATCCCCAGCTTAACTCCCCCCCAGCCAGTATTCTCTCCTTGAGTTCTTCACCCCAAAGTGCATAACCTTACACTTCTTTGCATTGAACCCCCGCTGCCACCTCTCTGACCACACCTCTAGCTTGCTTAAGTCCCCCTGCAGCTGCTTCTATCCCTTCCTCCCCTCCATCCACCACTGCTCTGATTTTGGTGTTATCAGTGAACAGACTTACCTTGCTCGCCACCCCATGTGAAATGTCTGATATGAAGGGCTCAAATAATACTGGCCCCAGCACAGAGCCCTGTGGCACCCCACTTGTCACTGGCCATGGAGTTGAAAGCTCCCCTCTCACCACCACCCATTGCAGCATCCTACTAAGCCAGCTTGTAATGTAGTTCATCATTTTTGCCCCAACCCCTACACCTGTTAGCTTCCCCCAAAGCCACCCATGAGGCACCGAATCGAAGGCCTTGCTGAAGTCCAAGTAAAGAATATCCACCACATAACCCTTATCTAGCTCAGCTGTCACCCAGTCATAATATTGTATCAAGTTGATTTGACAAGACTTCCCTGAAATTAACCCTTTCTGCCTCACATCCTGGAGGCCACTGTCCACCAGATATGACACCAGTCTTTCCTTTAGTATCGCTTCCATGAGTTTGCACACTATAGAGGTGAGGCTTACCAGATGAAAATTACCCAGTTCATCCCTTGGTGTAATGGTACTACATGTGCCATCCTCCAGTCCAGTGGCACACATCCTGACTCCAGTGAGGTGCTGTACACATCTGCCAGTGTCTCCGCAAACACCTCCTCCATCTTCCTCAGCACCCTGGGGTGGATACCATCTGGCCCTAGTGCCTTGTCTACCTTCAGTGCCCTCAGTCCCTCTAGGAGTCTACTTGCCTCAGTTATTCTATCTGTCGCCTTCTCTCCCCCTGTCCCCACCCTCCCAGCCCATGGTGGTAGCGGTCCCCCTTTTCTTCTGTCAACACTGAGTAAAAGTATTCATTCAGTGCTTCTGCCTACTCCGCCCCCTTTTCTATCCACTCCCCACCCCTTTTTATCCTCACTATTGTCTCCTTGCATTTCCTTTTCTCCAACTTGTATCTGAAAAAGTCTTTCTCCCCATTAATTCCCTGCCCTAATCTCAGCTCCCTCAGGGCCTTGGTTTCTCTCACTTTTCTGGTCACCTCCCTGGACCATCTTGCATATTTCTCCCTATCCACTTCCTTCCCTTTCCTGCTATACCTGTGGTGCACCACTTGTTTTGCCCTCACCACTTCCACAACCTTGCTGTTCAACCAGCATTGTTTTTTTGCTCTGCTCCTCTTGCTCTGTGTCTTGGTGCAGGCTTCTGTTGCCTCTGTAATACCCCGTTTAATAATATCCCATTTCTGCTCTGTGTCCATCTCCTGACTTATGCCCTCCAGTTTCCCTTTCAGTGCTTCCTGCATCCTCCCAAAGTCCACCCCCCTTGAAGTTTACCATCTTCCATTGATGTGGTCTCCAGAACTGTACCCAATACTCTAGGTGGGGTCTTACCAGTGATTTATAAAGAGGCAACACCACCTCCCTATTTATGCTGGTGATTCCCCTCCCAATGCACTCCAGCATTGCACTTGCCTCCCTATTGCCTTGTCACACTGTCTAGCCCCCTTTAGGTCATCTGATATGATTACCCTCAGGACTCTTGCTGGTTGGTGGTCATCATTACCACTCCACCGATTTTGTACTCTGCCCCATGGTTTCTATGCCCTAAGTGCATTATTTTGCACTTCTTCACATTGAAACTCAGCTGTGTTACCCTCGACCACTCCTCTAGTTTTCTCAGGTCTCTGCTTATCATCCTCCCCAACCGAGTTTCCACCCTAATACAGATTTTAATATCATCTGCAAAGAGGCAAACCTTCCCTTCCAGCTCCTCTGTAATATAACTTATAGAAATACTGTATTAAAGAGGGCTGGTCCCAGCACTGATCACTGAAACACCCCACTGGCCACCCTCCCTTTCTTGGAATGAACTCCATTTACCACCACCCTCTGTTGCCTATGCCCTAACCAATTTCTTAGCCAGTTTACTACTTTGGACCCACTGCTAAGCTACCCAGCTTGCTTATAAGTTTCCCCTGAGGAACAGTGTTGAACGCCTTACTGAAATCTAGGTCAGCCAAGTCCACTGCTCCATTCTGATCAAGTTCATTGGTCACCCAGTCAAAGAAATCTATCAGATTCCTTTGACAGAACATCACCCTAGTGAAACCATGCTGCCTTTCATCTTGTAACACACTGAATTCAACATATTCCACAATCTTTTCCTTCAGCAGTGATTCCATTAACTTTCACACCACCAATGTCAGGCTGTCTGGTGTATAATTGCCAGTTTCTTTCCTGCTACTACTTCTATGTAGTGGGAATACATCCTCCCTCCTCCAGTCCTCTAGAACCACTCCTGTTTCCAGTGAGCTGTTACATAGAACTGTCAGAGGTGCAACCATTATTTCCCCAAGCTCCCTCAATACCCTTGGATGCACCCCATCTGACCTCATTACTTTGTACATATTCAAATTAGCTAGTCCCTTCAGAACTCTCACCTCCAAGAAAGGACTTGTGTCCACCCCCCCAAAGTTTTTACTTTTTTTGTGGCCCCTATCCTTCTCGTCTCCTTCCTCTATGAACTCTGAACAACAGTATTTGTTCAGGATGTCTGCCTTTTCCTAGTGCCCCTCTGCATAGCCCCCCCTTCCCTTTTTAGTCTTACAATTCCACCCCAGTCTTCCTCTTTTCACTTACATATGTAATAAAATGTCTTGTCCCCTTTCATTATCTCCTAAACTGTTGTGTCTTCAGCTTGTGCCTTTTCACTCCTTTCTGCTTTCCTTGCTTCCCTCTGTTTCCCATGGTACACTTCCCTATTCTCCACCCTCTGCATCTCCTTATACCTTCTGAATACTACCTATTTAGCTTTTAAATTTTCAGTCATCTCTTTTGAAAACCATACTGGTCTCTTCTTCCTCTTGCTTTTGCTCATTTGATTGATGCAGAGGTTTCTTGTCTTTACTACACTCTCTTTTATTTTCACCTACTGTTCTTCCACCCTACCCAGGTCACACACCCCTGCTAGGTCATCCCTGAGGCATTCACCCATCTTTTTTAAAATCTTACTTCCTGAAACCCAGGACCCTCAACCTTATGTGATTCTATTCCACAGCCTTCCTTATATTGAACCATACCGCATGATCATCACTGTTCCTCAAGTGGCCTCCCTCCTTGACGTCTGAAGCAATGTCTCTGTTAATGAGTACCAGGCCCAGCATTGCCCCATTATGAGTTGGTTCACTGACAATATTCAAATTCTGCTTCTGAAAGAATTCTACAGTATTTCACAAATTCTGTTAAATTCTATGGAATTCCGTCAGAGTCAGAATCCCAAAATTCTAAAAGAGGTTTTTGACTTTTTATTTAAACTGTAAAATAATAATTCATGGTCAACATAAACTAATAAATTAATGTGCCATGGTTTACAAATGCTGTAGATTTGGATTCTGCAAACTTTGGGAAACTAATGCATGTGCTCATTATACTTGAAAAACTAATCAGTGGACTATGTAAAAACTTTCAGAATTCTATGGGGTAGATTGAAATATTCTAAAAAGAACTGTGGAACCAGAATTCCCATTCTACCTGAATTCTGTATGTGGAGTTTCTCATTTTGCAATGCTCTGTTAGATATTCTCAAGAGAGATTGAATAATACCAATTAAGAAACATTTTTTTATATGACATCTGTTAGGTAAGGGCAAACTAGTGTGAAAATTGTAACTTCGGTTCAACTTTGCTTCAGACTCCCAGTGTTCAGTTCAGCCTTAACACAGCAGCCAAATATACTTAATTTCCTTAGTATGGGACTCTAGCAGGATAAAAATGAGGGGTTAAAGACACCCTTCAGCACCCCCCACTCCAGTTAATCTCAGCCTCTTTCACCTGACCTGTTCCTCCTTCAGATAAAAAAAAAAATAACTCACTTAACTCTTGGCAGTGCCAGAAGAAAGAATTGATTTTATTAAAAATAAATGTTTGGGAAAGAAGGATGAAGTGTGGAAATTGATGGGAAAGGGGTGGCCATAATATTAGCCCTGGCCACCTGGGAGGGGTTAGAGTGTTACTTTTTTTAATTGTTTTGAAAATGCTCAAAGTGACCAAAAGTGGCCCAATTGTTTCATTGGATTGAATAAAGTATGACATCCACATTTTGGCATATTCACCAAATACAAATTCTCCTTTGGCTTATTCTCACTTTCAGTACAGTGGGACTGGGAAGGTAGACTAGATATCTGAATGGTCTTTTTCACCTATAATGTACTTTTCTATATTCCTGTGTTGCTCATTCTAGTTTGGTCTGGAAAAGAATTATCAGAACTGGCGCAGAGTTGTTCATTGGTTCTGTTGAGTAACAATGTGTATTTCTAGTGAACAAGTGCTCATTTTTTCTTCAGCGAGGCCCCACAGCAGTGATGCTTGGTGTATACAGTAGCATGTGGGGAAGGCTCTCTATCCATTTATCACCTTGTTGTTTTACCCTTCAGGCTAGATAAACAAGTGTAGCCAATGATAAATATTTAATAATCTATTTCCTGCACAGCAACTTGTTAATAAGTACTCATTATTTCATGTTAATATCTTTTATTTGACTAACTGTATGATTTTTATACAAGCTTTCAAGACATTCGAGGTTCAGTCCTCAGCTGTATAGGACGCTAACCAGCATTTCAGAATATATACAAGAGTTTCTGGATCACAGACTGTTTAACAAAGGGATGACTACCAGAAGATAATCCTTATGTCACTTAAAAGGTGAGAGATCAGACATGCAAATGTTGAGCTACATTAATAATAATAATAATAATAGTCTTTATTTAAAGTAAGCGCCTTTCAAAATATCAAGGTGCTGTACAGTAAGGTTGAAACAACAATAATAAAATCAACAAACACAGTAGTAAAATAATCTGTCGGGTCCCTTAAATCCATTCAATTAAAGGCCTGATGCCATAAAAATATTTTCAATGCCTGTTTGAATCCCCCCACAGTCATACACTCCCACAGCTGACGGGGTTGAGAATTCCAGAGGGTAGGGGCCACCTATATAAATGCACAAGCCCAGAAGATTTTAAATACACTCTCAGAATCTCCAGCAACCCCTCATCAGCCAAACAGAGCTGTCGCTCAGGGCAGTAAGGTACAAGAAGCTCTTTCAAGTAGTCAGGGCCAAGTCCATGTAGGGCTTTATAGGTCAGTAATCCAACTTTAAATGTGATCCGCCACCGAACCGGCAGCCAATGCAGATCACGCATCACAGGGGAAATATGAGAAGATCGAGAAGTGCCTGTCAACAATCACACTGCAGCATTCTGCACTAGTTGCAGGCAGTGGATATCAATCCCAGGTAGCCATAAGTACAGGGAGTTGCAATAATCAAGGCGCGAGGTCACAAAGGCGTGGACCAATGTAGGCAGATCACTGGATGGAACAAGGTGCTTAATCCTGGCAATGTTCCTAAGATGATAAAAGGAGGACTTGACTACTGCTGACACCTGAGATCATAGTATCAGCCCGTCGTTAAGCACCACCCCCAGGTTTCACACCTGTTCAGAGGTAAGGATCTGGGAGCCCCCCAGACAAAGTCCAGAGGGCTGACCAGCCCTCATCCTCTCTATCTGGTGACCCGAATCCACAACCATCACCTTGGTCTTTCCCGCGTTTAACTTTAGCCAGCTCGAATTCATCCAGTCCTGGATTTCAGCAAGGCAGTTATTATATATTGAGAGACCACTATCCTGGTCAGGTGAAAAAGACAGGTAGAGCTGGGTATCATCAGCACAGCAGTGAAACCTCAGCCCACACCATCTTACAATGTCTCTGAGGGGCAGCATATACACTGCAAACAACATGGGAGACAGCACTGAGCCCTGAAGGATCCCACATGACAGAGAGAGTGGGTCAGAGGAATAAATCCCAGACACCACTCTCTGAGCTCTGCCAGTGAGGAAAGATGTAAACCACCCGAGGACTGGACTTGTTAGGCCATAGATGGACCTCAGGTGCCCAAGCAGCACCCCATGGTCCACAGTGTCAAAGGCTGAAGAGAGATCAAGGAGCACCAAGATAGAATGGCTTCTTTGATCTCTTGCCATCAGGAAATCATTGAGCACCTGAACCAGTGCAGTCTCAGTACTCTGCCTCTTTCAAAAACCAGACTGGAGAGGTTCGTAGATGTTATGGATGGTCATGTGGTTCTCCAACTATACCACCACTAATTTCTCAATAACCTTCCCTATAAAGGGGAGGTTTGACATTGGTTTGTAGTTGGCCAGAGAGTCCAGGTCCAAATAAGTCTTCTTCAGGAGGGGTGTTACCACTGCCTCCTTCAAGGAGCTTGGAAACTGGCCCGAATCAAGGGAGCACTGGACTATCTGTACCAGGACCGAGCCAATAATATCACAACAACCCATAATCAGGGAAGCTGGGCCTGGATCCAAACTACAGCATGTAGGGTGCATACTCTGGACAATCCGCATGACATCCACGAGCTTCGGCCGGTCAAAGGTACTCCAGGATTAAAGTGGTACCATACCAAAGCAGCAGTCGCTGAACAAGTTAAGTTAAGCATATAGGATGTGAGAGGCTGATAGTTCAGAAAATTACTCTAACTATGTCTGAATAGATGGCTCCAGTAGTCAGTTATGCCCTATCAGAACAATGATCAGAGGTATGGAGGGCAACATTTGGATAAGAGGTAGGGGCTCTTAACATGCTCTCCCTGGAGAAAAGGAAGTTGGTGAAGAAGAGGTTCTTGGTCTTTTACAACCCTAAGGGTATCACCCTAAACACATTGGAGATGTTTGATCTGCTATACTCCAGCAACATGTGGGGACATGCCCTGAACTAAGAACAGCATCAAATATTGGTGACAGGGTGGCACATAATTTGCAGCCCATGTATCATCAGAGTAAAACCACTAGGCTGCCACCCTTGCCTGGGGGTAATTTTAAGTTTGGCAATTCAAGTACTGTATGATATTTAAGGAAGGGGATAGTTTTGTGAATCCAGCCATTGGGGAGAACCATCAAGTTAAGAGATATGGTAACTGTAATAGTACCCATATGGTTTATTTAGCCACATGTCAGTGATTTATTTATTTATTTAAAATGTGATAACCAGGAAAGGCATACAGAGCAGAAGCTTATTTCCAGGTGTGACCCAGGGACAGGGGTTACAAACAGAAATGGGGAAGCACACAATACTGTTGGTACAAAGTAATATAGAGTCGCATTAAAACATTTCTTAGTATTTACAAATATAATACATGTTGAGCAAAAAAAAATACAATAAAATACAGTAGAGAGGTGCTAAAACTGGATGGTAGAGTGAGACTTTGGGCCTTGGACAGTTGCAGGATGTAGCTGGGGGTGGCTGAAAAGGCACTTTAGAACTGGAAAGGAGGGGGTAAGGTAGGTTTTGGGGAGAGCTTATTCCAGATGGATGGGAATCTATAGAAGGAGGCAAGTTTCCCTGCTGAACTGCGGACACATGGGAGGATGAAGAAGTGATGGCAGCTAGAGTGAGAGTTGTAGGGGGAGGGAGTCACAGGACTAAGGAGAGAGGAAAGATAGGTGGAGAGTGTCAAACCAGAATTTAGAGACGAAGGTGGAGCAATGAGGCATACATCTCTGTGTTAGAGACTGGAGGCTGATGAAGGAGTATAAGAGAGTATCACTTCTTCAGTGATGTCAGTGACCATTGCTTCATAGCTGGAGTACGATCAGTCGCTACACCTCTGTCCTCCTCAACATTCTTTGTTAAAAGATCCAAGCGGAACTTTGTCCTATATGCCTCTCTAGAGGAGCTAAAATTCTCCACACGATGGCAGGATTTTTACCTGGTGAGGACAGTACAATCAGTTTACAACATCATCAATAACATAATACTAGGAGCTTTAAACAAATGCGACCCTCTAATAAAAGTGTGTGTTAAGAACAGAACATGTTGTTGGTTCTCCACTGAACTCAAATCTGCTCTGTTAGAGAGGGACAAGCTTTGGAAGAAAGCACGTAGATATAAGACCCCATCGGACTGGTATTTTTTTATTTATTTAGTTTTTGTTTACCAGGTAGGTGCACTAGCCACGGTCATGACTATTTTCAGGCACGACCCAGGAGGTAGCAGTACAAAAAAACAATAAGGTATGACAATAATTACTGATGCATTTTAGGGAAAAATATCTAGTCAAGAGGGATGAGTAAGCTACATCAAACATTGCATTTAGGAGGGCCAGAAACCTATGTATCAGGAAGATTAGAGACACAAAAGCCACATACTACCAAACAGAACTGGACTTAGCCACCAAGCACTCAACCAAACTCTGGAATACCATCAAGGATCTCTCTGGTCACACACCTGGTAACTTTCTCCCACCTAAGATCATTTCAGGTAACAGCACCATCACTGAGAAGGTGGACATTTTGGACTCCTTTAATAACCACTTTACAACAGTGGTGCTAGCCTTCAATAACTCTCCTGCATACTTGTTATGCTCCCAACTGGGCTTTCAACCTAATGAAGTCCGAGTCACAAACTCTACATTTTCCCTGCAACCTGCCTTCCTGAAACAGGTTGAAGACCTTCTGTGTCAACTGGACATAAAGAAGAGTGCTGGCACTGACTCCCTAGACCCATACTTCCTAAAGATTGCTTACTATGTACTAGCTGTACCTATAACACACCTATTTAACCTATCATTTAGCCAAGGAGTCCTTCCAGCCATCTGGAAAACAGCCCATGTTATACATCTGCTTAAATCAGGAAACCCCTACGACCTCAACAACTATAGGCCGATTTCCCTTCTCCCTGTCCTGTCGAAATTATTGGAAACAATTGTAAGTACACAACTGAGATCTTATTTAGAACTATCAAATCTGATAATTCCTGCCCAATCTGGATTCAGGGCAAACCATAGCACTATCACAGCCCTTGCAAAAGTGACTAACGACTGGCAGATTGAACTGGAAAAAAAAACTTTGTCTGTGCAGTATTCCTGAACCTAAGCAAGGCATTCAACACTGTTGACCACAGTCTACTCCTCTCATCCTTGCAGTCTATAGGCTTGTACTGTCTTTCCCTTAGGTGGTTTACAAATTGCCTTACTGACCATTTACAGCAAGTCAAAGCAGAAGGTGAACTCTCATCTATTAAACCTCTACTAAGAGGAGTGTCACAGGGATCTATTTTAGGTCTCATTGTGTTTGAAATTTACATCAATAGCATCAGTGACAGTGTAACTAAGGCTAACGTCCACCTATTTGTGGTGCTTTACTTAAGCTGCCCATCACCTCAAGCTGCATGTAATGACCTTCAATCTACTTCAAAAACAGCTCCTAAACAAAAAGCTCTTACTTAACGCAAAGAAAACTAAAGCGATGCTCCTCTCTCCTTATATACATGCAGCTATTCCAGCAAGTACCAGAACAGTAATGCAAATCTCTACAATTCTGGGGAAAACCTAGAATTCATTACAAAGTTCAAATACCTAGGAGTCTGGCTAGACCATAAACTATCCTTCATTGAGCATATTGAGGATTTGCTGAAAAGGCTTCACCAGAGACATGGTCTCTACTTCAGAATCAGTTACCTACTCACAAGCAATGCGAAGATGAGGTTGGGGCAAGCTACATTTCTCTCACTAGCAGATTATGCAGACTTTCTTTACAGCCACTGCCCTACCTCTTACCTAGCAAAACTGGATACGCTTTACCATAGAGCTCTTAGATTTATTACTGGTCTCCCCTTCAGTACGCACCACTGTTTACTACATGCAGCAGTAGGATGGACCTCCCTCCAGTTTAGGCAGAAAAAAAAAATTCTGCTTTATGGACCTACAGAGCTATCTCAAAAAAACTTCCACAATACATCTTGGACTGCCTCCCACTAAGCTCAATAAGCACCTATGCTCTGATAAGTCACTTTTACATCTCATTAAAAATTCCCAAAGTCTACTCTCGCCAAGGCAGAACATCCATCAGCTTTGCACTGCCCTCCCTGTGGAACAATTTACAGAAAACCATAAAACTGAATACATTCATCAGCATTGGTTCATTTAAGACATTGTACTCTCGTCTTATTAAGGAATTGTGCAAGTGCTTTTCTCGCCATTAATCGGAACAAATAACTGCAATATCATCATACTGGCTGTCTTTAACCTGTCCTCTTTTACATACATTTCCCTTAATCCTTCCTCTTCTCATGCTCTGTCCTCTGTCTGCTGCTTTCCACTGTCCTCTGTTGATTTACTTATCCTATCTCCATCTAAGCTACCTATTAATAATTATGTTTTATTCTGGCTATGCCTTATGATGGTACATTCCCCTACCTCCTGGCTTCTTACTTCTAGGTCTACCCTAGTCTCCTCCTCTACTATTACCCACATAACCCAAATTAGCATACTGTCACTTAAATCTGAGATATCCACAATTTGTCACTTGCAGATGATACTGCTGCAACATTGTTTGTTCTATGCTATTGGCTGATGTCTTGTATGCTATGACCTATATGTATCAAATTGTCCTATTGTCATTAGATATGTATCCCTCATCTTTTGTATTTTGTCTGAGATTTCATCATAACCAAGTCCATATTGCAAATGAGCTCTGCTCAATTATGTTTACCTGGATAAATAAAGATTTTGATTGCTTGATTGATTGATTGATAAGTCAGAAAGGTGAGTCAAAACAGGGGTATTAGAGGTGAAATGGCAGAAGGCATTGAAAAGGACATCTAGTTTGACTACCTTGACTTCAGCAAAGCTTTTGACACTGTTCCACATAGAAGATTGATAAATAAGCTAGGTAGGCTCGGGGTGGGTCAGAAGTTGGTCAACTGGGTGGCAAACTGGTTGACTGGCAGAAAACAGAGAGTGGTGGTAAATGGTATACAGTCAGAAGAGATGCAAGTCACAAGTGGGGTACCTCAGGGATCAGTCCTGGGGCCAGTCCTATTCAACATCTTCATTAGTGACCTAGCAGATGGACTAGAGGGTAAGGCTTGTCTGTTTGCAGATGACACCAAGATCTGCAACAGAGTAGATGATCCAGATGGGGTGGGCAGAATGAGAAGAGATCTGGATAAACTAGCAGAATGGTCAGAAGAGTGGCAACTGGATTTAATGCAAAGAAGTGCAAAATCATGCACATAGGGAAGAGAAACCCTGAAGCCACTTATAGGCTGGGAGGAGTTGCTAGCAGTCACAAAGGAAGAAAGAGACTTGGGCATCATCATCACTGATGACCTGAAATCATCCAAGCAGACCTCTAAAGCAGTAGGTAAGGCTAGGGGGTGTTAGGGTGTATTAGTAGGGGTATCACAAGTCGTAAGAGGGAGGTAATAATCCTCTGTACAAGACATTGGTTAGGCCCCATCTGGAGTACTCATGCAGTATTGGAGGCCACACCTTCACAAGGACATTAACCAAATTGAGGCAGTCCAGAGAAGGGCAACAAAATGGTGCAGGGACTGCATCAGAAGACATATGAGGACAGATTAACGGAGCTCAATATGTATACCCTTGAGCAAAGGAGGAGAGAGGTGATATGATCGAGACATTTAAACACCTTAAGGGCATAAACAGGTGAAAGAGTCTAACATGTTTAAATATAAGAAAATAGCAGGACAAGAGGACACAGCATGAGATTAGAGGGAGGCCGATTAAGGGGTAATGTGAGGAAATTCTTTTCACAGAAAGGGTGGTAGATGCATGGAATGGCTTACCACAAGAAGTAGTGGCTATGAATACAGTGCAGGGCTTCAAACAGGCATGGGATAGGCATAAGGGAGCAATACAAATGACTATGAATAGATAGGTCACTGACATAGCAAAGGCCGATGGCACATTTATAAGGTAGAAAAAGAAATGGGCAGACTGGATGGGCCTTGCGGTCCTTATCTGCCGTCAACTTCTATGTTTCTATGTTTCTAGTTTGGAGAGAGAGGAGGTGGGAGTGGCACTGAAGAACACGTCAATGTAGTCAAAAGCAGGTAGTATCCATTTTGACAACAGGTCCCACCAGACAGGGAGGCTGCCCTTGTGGCGGTAAAGGAGACTGAGTTTAAGCTTGGAGTATAGAGCCTTGAAGTAGAAGGAAAAATCAAGTGAGGGATCTAGCCACACATCAAGGTATTTGTAAGCCTGGACATTTTCAAAAGGAGAGTTATCAAGAGTATAGAAGGATGGAAGAGTGGTAAATCTCACAAGCCTTTGTTTAGACCCAAAGACCATGGCCACAGTCTTTTTTATGTTCCTTTTTAGGCTGTTTGCTGTGAACTAGTTGAATAACGAGGTAAGATCCTGTAGAAGAGGGGTTTGAACAGCTTGGGCTGAGTGGCCAGAGAGGTACAGAACAGTATCATCTGCGTACATATGGATCTTAGCATGGGACCAAGCAGAAGGGAGGTCATTGATGAATAAGGAGAAGAGGACAGGTCCAAGGATTGAGCCCTGGGGGACACCAGCAAGGATGGGTAAGGGGCAGGAAGGAGTGTTGCTGACTTTAATGCCTGGGTCCTGTCAGATAAGCAGGAATAGAACCAGTAGACAGTTTTGGGTGTGGGGCCAATGGAGCTAAGTTTGTTTATAAGAACAATGTGAGAGACAGAATCAAAGGCCTTGGTGAGGTCTATACATATAGCAGAGGTGATCAGACTTTTGTCAACTGCTGAGTGGATGGCATTAGTAATGCGAAGGAGGGAGGAGGTAGTAGAGTGAAATTTCTTGAAACCCGATTGGAAAGGGGAGAGAGTGTTAGAGGAGGAGAGGAAGACATTTAGTCAGGCAAGGACCAGAGATTCCTGGACTTTGGCTAGGGAGGGTAGAAGAGTGATAGGGAAATAATTGCCTTGGGCTGTGGGGTCACCCCCCCCCTTGTGAAGTGATATGATGGGGGCCATCTTCCAGGCAGTTGGGAAAGTGGAGGAGGAAAGTGATAGATTGAACATGTAAGTTAGAGCAGTCAGGATAGAGTGTGCAGAGATCTTCAGTAGTCTGGGATGGTGGCCATCAGGGCTGGATTTAGAAGAGTTCAGGGATAGAATTGCCCTTAGAACTTCAGCTGGGGTAGCCAATGGCAGAGAGTAGCCAGTAGACCGTGGGGAGGAGGTGATGGGGAAGAGGAGGTGGGGTCAGAGGGAGGCACAAGTTGTAAAGAAGTTATTGAGGGCATTAGCGACAGAGGGAGGGTCAGACACTAGGGAACCATCTATGCAGAGAGAGGGAAGAGGGGTTTTAGAGCAGGGTGAATGAGTGACCAGGGATCATTCTGGAAGGAGAAGGGAGAAGAGTTGGAGGGGTGCAGCCAAGTTTAGAAGTAGGCAGCTTTGGCCTGCCGAATGTGTTTGGTGCAGCTATTGTGGAGGGTTCTATAATTTAGGTGATCGACAGCGTAGCTGATAATTTTGAAGTGTCTCCATGTGAGGTCACGGGTTTTGTAAGCAGAGACAATGTCTGATGAGATCCGGGGGCTGTGCTTATGTGTTACCCTGACATATCTTAATGGGGCATGGGCATCCCAGGTTTTTAGAAAGATGTCTATGAAGTTGGCCAGAGCAACATCAACTGAGGGGGAGTAGAGGACTGGACACCAGTTTGCAGAGGTCAGATCTCGGAGCAGTTTGTTTGAGTCAAGCCATTTGAGGAATTGGTATTGAATGTACTTTGGGGGATTGGGTGTAGGGCTTAACTTTCTGATGCAAAATTTGGGACAGAGGTCACTAAGTACATCCGGCAGGATGCCAGAGGAGCAGATCCGGTTGGGGTGGGAAGTTATTATTCAGTCAAGCCGGGTATGTGACTGGGTTTTATGGTTTAGATGAGTGAGCTCTCTGATTAGCTGGCTGAAGCTGAGGGTTTCAATCTCTAAAGAGTGACTCAATGAGGAGGAGGTGAGCCAGTCCAGTCTAAAATCTCCTAAGAGAATTAGTTCACCTGTGATTGCCAAGTTAGAAATGGAGGAGACACAGGAGACCAGGGAGGATGGGGAGAGTTTGAGGAAGACATAGAGAACTCCCAGAAAGAGGGGGGCTGAAGATGGAAAGGTGACCTTGGCCAGAAGGAATTCATGAGATTTTGGGACAGCCTGGCACTGACAGATGGTGCACAATAAGGATGTGCGGTGGTAGGCAGCAGCTCTGCCACCACGTTTTCCTCTGTCTTGCCAAAAAAGGTTGTAATTTGGGAGGGCAAGGTAGCTATCTGGGATTCGGAATGATAGCCACATCTCTGAGATGCAGAGTAGTATTGAGTTGCCCAGACTTTGATGTCATCCAATTTATGGAGAAGGATGCTGGCATTCACATGGAACAACCTCAAACCCTTGGGAAAGTCTATTGTAGAGTTTAGGGTGGAGAGGACAGGGTTCAGCTCAATATCACCTGCTAGTAGCAGGAGGTAAAAGAAGGAGGTAGTAGTTGGGGGGGATGTTTTTTGCTTTTTAAACAGTGTCCATGAAGTAGGGAATGTTTAGCTGGGGTGGGAAAGCAATTAAGGAAGAGGCAGAGGGCATTGAACTTAGGGAGGGATGAGAACAGTAACCCAGGTTGGTCCTTAGTTGAGAAATAAATAGAGAGAGAAAGATGGGGGAGGTGGGGAGATCTAACTGAGTAGAGAGTGTGACCCCAGGTAGGGCTTGATCTGGATAGGATGGGTCTGGGGAAGGGGGGGGGTCTGAGGTGGGAAGAGTCAGGAATAAAAGGAGTGCTAGAAGGGGGTGTAGCAACCTGCAACAGGATACCATTTGTAAAGCTTAGGAAGAGGATTTCAAAGGCTGGATGGCTGAATAATCCCTCTAGTGGTGGTAGAATATAACAGACCAATGAAAAAGTGGGTAGATAGATAATTGATCAAAGCAGCTTTGGAGAACTATAAATCTAAGAGTCCAGATAAGGCTAACAGGTGGGCAGACTCCACGCAGCGGCATCAGGAGTTAATAAGTAACAGTAGCAGCAGACTTAAACTTTAAACAGTAAGAATGCTAATCAGTAGCAGCGTAGTAGTCCTGCAGAAAGTCAGAGTAGGGTCTAGAATTAATTATCAAAGCAGGAAAAAAGACGCCAGAAATCCAGGTTTGAATTCTGTGGCTGAGGAGTCCATACCTTGCTTCAGGGATTAGTGGGCAGTCAGCAGGCTCAGGAGCAGTGCTCCATGAGAGACAAAGTCCAGTCAGGGGCAGCCTTCAGGAGGAGGAGGAGGAAAGGCAGAGGAATTAAATAGAAGTTAACACAAAGGAAAAGGGCAGGTATTGAGTTCAATTGGGGGCGGGCTAGCAGAAGGATGGGGAATTGCATGGGGGAGGGGCAGAGAAGGAGAGCTCTCAGGGATGAGAACTTAATTAACTGAAATAAATGATTTTAGTGCAAATTGCATTGCTCACATTTTTCAGTAAAAATCAATAAGTAACAGTAGCAGCAGGCCTAACCTTTAAACAGTAAGAATGCTAATCAGTAGCAGTGCAGCAGTCCTGCAGAAAGTCAGAGTGGGGGCTAGAATTAATCATCAAAGCAGGAAAAAAGGTGCCAGAAATCCAGGTTTGAATTCTGCGGCTGAGGAGTGCATAATTGCCGGGTGGGCAGCAGGCTCGGGAGTGATGCTCTGAGGGAGACAAAGCCCAATGAGGGGCAGCCTTGTTTCAGGGATTAGTGGGTGTGCAGCAGGCTCAGGAGCAGTGCTCTGTGGGAGACAAAGCCTGGTCAGGGGCAACCTGACAAAGCCAGGTCAATGGCATATTCTATGTAGTAAAAATAAAATGGAAATTGAAAGAATGGGTGATCATATGAGGGCCATACAGAATGGTAATTGGGATTATGTGTTAGTGGCACATGTGTTAGGGGCAACTAATCCTACAAAGCATCACATTTTATTTATGGGGATTGAAAAGGTACTCATATGACTTACAGTCAGTGATGTAGATCCTTTACTGGCTAGAAGAGAGAATTTTTGTATTTTTAAATTACAGGTAAAAATGTTTCCAAGTTTGAATGATTGGACTGAGTTAGCCCCTTCCTATGATATACTATGGGTTGCATTACCATTATTTGTGTATCTAGCACTTATGATAATCTAGTAATCAGCATGTGATTTAATAGCACAAATCTTATGTTATAACATGTTAATACAACATATCTTTGATCGTTTGTACTATATCAAGCTGATATTTTTATTTGGAGTTTTTAAACAGTGTAAATATTGCATATTGTTTTATTGAGCACACACGCACACACACATAGACACACACACACACACACACACACACACACACACACACACACTCACACTCACTCAATACATTAATAGTTTCTTGTTACTGCTCCTTTAAGAGAATCTGCTGTTTAAGTGGCCTCATGGAGGAAATTGTTTCACTCCTGGTGAAGCTGTAAAGTGAAATGTTGAGTGTTTTTGGTGCAGTTTAATAAAGTTTTTGACACTTATCTATAGTATCTGTGTCGTTTTCTTTTCTTGTTCTTGTATATGCTGCAGTTGTTCTTCTGTTGGATGTGCAGTTTACTGGTCAGCATCAATTTCCAGGCTACACCTTTTCTCTTTGAGTTATTTATTTAGTTGTTCATTTCGTTTTTGTTAACCAGGTAAGTGCACTATACAAATAAATGGCTATTTTCAGGCATGACCCAAGAGGTTACAACAGATTAAAGACAACAAGTTGCACATACATTACAAAAGGCATATAAAACAGATGAGAGTAATTAGAAGATATACATATACATGATATGAATAGCTCAAATAGCAAGGCACTAACTTATCATCCCTATGTAGTGCAAGCAAAAAACTGAGTGGCACTTCTTAACAGACAGGGTAGCATGTAGACAGAATTTAACAAGACTGAAGGTCTTCAAGTTAAGCCTGGCAATGTCCTGCTTACCAAGGCAATAACTGGGTCCCTAGATTCTAGCAAAATAGAAACATATGGAAACATTGAAGGTGATGGCAGTTAAGGACCATGTGGCTCACCTATTCTGCCCCTTTTCCCTACCTAATGCAATACCACAGACCCTAGCTGATCTGTGGCTTCACCTCTCTTCCCTATAGCAAGAATAGTCTTATGCCTATCCCATACATTCTTGAATTCCATGACTGTTTTGCCCTCACCAACTCCACAGGGAGACTGTTCCAAGCATTCATAACTCTTTCTGTGAAAAAGTACTTCCTCACATCGCCCCTGAGCCTACCCCCAGCCTCATATCATGCCCCCAATTTTTTATACACCTTGATTTCTGAAAGATGCTACCCTCCTGTACCTTGTTTATACCCCTGAGGTACTTGAATGTCTCTAGCCTATCTCCCTCTCTCCCATCTCCTACAGGGAATACAAATTGAGATCCTCTAATCTGTTGTCATATGGCTTTCGGTGCAGTACTTGTACCATTGTTGTTGCCCTTCTCTGGACTGCCTCTGTTCTATGCCCTTCCAGAGATGCAGCCTCCAGCACTGGACACAGTACTCCAGATGAAGTCTCACTAGTGATCTGTACAGTGACATAACCACCTCTTTTTTTCTGCTGGTGATACCTCCCCCATGCACCCTAACATCCCACTGGCTTTCCCCACAGCCTTTTCGCATTGTTTGGTTATCTTTAGGTCATCAAATATGATTACTCCCAGCTCCCTTTCTTGATTGTTGGCCATCAATACCCCCATCCCCCATCTTGTACTTCTCTCTTGGATTTCTGTACCTCAAATGCAATATTTTGCACTTCTTTGTATTGAATCTTAGCTGCTACACTCTTAACTACTCTTCAAGCATGTTTAGACCCTTTGTCATTTTTCCACCCCCCCTGCAGTGTAGACCCTGTTGCAGATCTTAGTGTCATCTGCAAAAAGGCGTACCTTCCCCTCTAGCCTCTCTCTGCAGTGTCTATTATGAAGATATTAAAGAGGACTGGTCCCAGCATGGATCGCTGTGGCACCCTGCTGGTCACCCCCGTCTCCTTGGATTGAACACCATTAACCATCACCCTCTGTGTCCTGTCACTCAACTAGTTTCTAACACAGTTTACCACCTTGGGGCCCACTCCCAGGTTGCCCAACTTATTTACCACCATCCTATATGGAACAGTGTCAAAGGCTTTGCTGAAATCTAGGTAGGCCACATCCAATGCCCTTTCCTGATCTACCTCCATGGTCACCCAGAAAAAAACTACTATGGTTCTGAAAAGAAGTGGCAGGGAAGGTTAGGGAGAAAAAGATAGCATTCAGGAAGTATAAGGAAACACAGAAGGAGTAGGACAGAGAACTATGCCAGTTAAAGCAGAAGGAAGCGGGGAAGGCAGTCAGAATAGCAAAGGCTCAAACCAAGGAAAAGATAGCCAACTTGCTTAAGAAGGGAGATAAAACCTTTTATAGATACATTAGGGAGCAAAGAAAGACTAAGGCAGGGATACTGAGGCTGAATAAAGAAGAAGGTGATTGGGCAGAGAGTGACAGTGAAAAAGCAGGGATACTGAATGAATACTACTGCTTAGTATTTACAATGGAAGAGCAGGGAGATATACCTAATCAAGCCAATAGAAGCACTCTGAATGGGGGGTTGATGCTGGTCCTTTATCAGAAGAAAGGGTTCTGAAAGAACTCTTAAAACTGAAAGTGGATAAAGCAATGGGGCCTGTCAGGATTCACTCCAGAATTCTAAAAGAACTAAGGTAAGAACTAGTAACACCACTGACTACTCTTTTAATAAATCATGGGAGGATGGTGTGGTAACTGAGGACTGGAGAAGGGTGGATGTGATTCCCCTTCACAAAAGTGGGAGCAAGGCAGAGGCAGGAAACTACAGACCTGTCAGTTTGACCTCAGTGGTAGGTAAAATGATGGACTCACTTCTGAAGGAAAGAATTGTTGAGTACCTAGAGGCCATTGGGGCACAGGACCCAAAACAGCATGGATTCACAGCAGGAAGGTCATGTCAGACAAATATAATTTAGTTCTTTGACCGGGTGACCAAAGTAGTAGACCAGGGAGGGGCTGTGGACATGGCCTACCTAGACTTTAGCAAGGCATTTGACACAGTCCCGCACAAAAGATTAATAAAAAAATTAGCCAACCTGGGAGTGGGTCCCAGGGTGGTAGCCTGGGTAAAACACTGGCTGGACAACAGGACACAGAGGGTAATAGTAAATGGAGTCCACAGTGAAGAAAGGGAGGTTACTAGTGGGGTACCGCAGGGTTCAGTACTGGGGCTGGTCCTTTCTAATTTCTTTATAAGTAACATTGCAGAGGGACTGGGAGGAAAAGTATGTCTCTTTGCAGATGACATAAAGATCTGCAACAGGGTTGATATGCAGGGTTGGGTGGAAAGGATGAAAAGGGACTTGGCAAGGTTGGAAGAATGGTCAAATGTATGGCAGCTTAGATTCAACTCAAAGAAGTGCAAAGTAATGCACCTGGGAGACAAAATCCCAGGGGAAGAATACTGACAAAAACAAAAATGGAAAGGGACCTGGGGTAATCATATCAGATGACCTAAAGGTGGGCCAGCAATGTGAGAAGCAGGAAGGACGGCTGGGGTGATACTGGGATGCATAGGGAGTGGCATCACCAGTAGAAAACAGGAAGTTGTTGGCCCTCTGTACAGACAGTTGGTAAGGCCACATCTGGAGTACTGTGTACAGTTCTGGAGACCCCATCTCTGCAAAGACATAGACAGGATGGAGGCTGTCCAGAGGAGGGCAACCAAAATGGTGCAGGGTCTGCACCAGAAGACATATGAAGAAAGTCTAAAGGAGCTTAAGATGTATAGCCTCAAGGAAAGGAGGGAGGCATGATAGAAACTTTCAAATACCTCAAGGGAATCAACAAAGTCCAAGAGGGTAGCATCTTTCAGAAAAAGAGATGTGCAAGAACAAGGGCACAATTTGAAGATAGAGGGGGGGCGGCTCACAGGTAATGTGAGGAAGTATTTCTTCACAGAGAGGGTTGTAGATGCATGAAACAGCCTTCCTGAGGAGGTCATAGAGTCAAAAACAGTGGAGAAATTCAAGAATGCATGGGACAGACATAAAGCAATTCTAGTGGGGGGTAGGAGGAAGTAGACTGTTGGTTAACTAGGATCTGCAGCTTATCCGTTAGGTAGGGAAATGGGCAGACTAGGTGGGCTAAGTGGTCCTTATCTGCCATGAGATTCTATGTTTCTATGTTTCAGTCAAAGAAATGTATCAGATTTGTTTGACAAGATCTTCCTGCTGTGAATCCATGCTGCCTCAGATCCTGTGCTCTGCAGGATTCAAAACATATCAAAATCCTTTCATCTACCTGTGACTCCATTAATTTCCTCACCACCGAGGTCAGGCTGACAGACCTGTAATTGCCAGCCTCCTCTGTGTTCCCATTTTGTAGAGAAGGACTACATTTGCCCTCTTCCAGTCCTCTGGAACCACCCTTGTCTCTATCAATTTGTTGAATAGGGCTGTTGGTGGTGCCAGCATCTCTCCAAGTTCTTTTAATATTCTGGGATGTATGCCATCTAACTCCATAGCTTTGTCCCCTTTCAGATTCTCAAGTTCCTTTAGGACTATTTCCTCCATAAATGGTTGGTGTCCACCTCTCTCGCACTGGTGCTCCCATCACCCTATAGTGGTCATTCTCCTTCCTCTTCTTCTGTCAATACTGAACAAAAATGCTTGTTCAGGATTGTTGCTTTTTCAGAGCAGGAGTGGGAGGGGGATTCCCTATAAATTAGTACATTTTTGCATAGAATATTTATTCACTTGTGCTTATAAAGGAATGGGATTACCATGTGGCTGTGGTGTCCCTTCCAAACTGAAATTATAACTGCTAAAGTTAGAAGTAATTTCTTCCATATGTTAAAATAATACCTTTTTGGACAGTGATAAGGGGACTAATGATACTGTGTTTCATCAAATCCTAACAGCCTCAGCTCATTCTACAATGTACAGAAAGAATGTGGCATAGTTTTTGAAAAACTTTGCTGGCTTTATTTTTGTACAGAAAACTTTCCTATCCAAGTTTTTATATCTGCATTATACAATGTAAGATAGTCTAAAAATTGTTATGCGTGTGAGCAGTTCCCTCTAGGGCGAACCCCCTTGTGATCTTTTTTGCTGCAGTTCATGCTGCTAAAGATGCTGTTCTGAAAAGAACCTTGGAGACCCACAAGCTGTAGATAGCTTGAATCATAATACTTTGAAGAATTGTGAAGAGAAATGAAAAGGCATTCTGAATGGGATGCCCAGTTCTGTGTTGGAACAATTTTCCTTCCAGTCTTAAAAAGTGCAGATTGAAAAACATAGTGAGTGCTGTGAGACTTAGCCATTATATACAAACATTTTAACACTTATGCTTTGTAAAATGTATTTTATATTTAAACACAAAAATGAAGTTAGGGCTCTTTTATTTGAAAAAAAATCATCTGAATATACCCCAATATAATTAGCTGTTGCAAAGCTTATGAGGAGAAGATACATGTTATAGATAGCAGAAAAAAATAACACTGGCAGGGAATCACTCTGCTGCTAGCTAAGTAGCCATGTTAATCTGAATGATGGGTATAGCAACTGTCGATATAATGCAGAGATTGTTTTTATTTTGATATCTGGGTAGGTCCATGCACAAACTGCTCATTTTCAAGGGTGACTCAGACATACACATAAAATACTCAACACTGACACAATACAATAAATAACAAGCAGATCAAAGTTGGATGTTCGCCAGTAGTATAGAAGGCCTGGGGTGCTAGATGCCCTGTGGTGCACTTTGTGGCTTATGTTGAAGCTGAATAACATCTCTGAGAAGTCCTGGTAGAGGAAACGCTTCTGTTCCAGTTCAATTCCTCCATAGATGCATACATGTATGCAAGGCCCCTGGAATTCTGTGGCAGCAGAATTTTGCACAGAACTTGCAACCTACCCCAGAATATCTGCAGTGCCACATAATTCACTGTTCTTGATGATTCCTTGCTAGTATTTACAGTTTGTTTTCCATTGCATCTGGTTCCCTTCCTCTCCTTTTATATCCAAAACCCCTCAATACTAAACATGTGATATCAGTGGCATAAATTAGTTAATGACAGGGCTGCATTCTGCCAAGGACCATTGCTCCCACTCCCTGAGGATGTGGCATAGCACATTAGGCACTGTAATGTTTGCTCAACCTGTGCTACAGCCTAATAAAATGTTCAGTTTTAAAGAGCACATTTTCTGCTGTTTTTTAAATCTCCCCCCAGAAACACTATGGGGGCCTTAGCTGCAGTAGCGGATCTAGGAGGTTTTAGAGGGTGCAGGTGCACCCCCCTCTGAAATTTGCTTGCTTTCTGCTGCTGCATTTCACTTTGCTGGAGAAGTCTAATATATTGATTGAAACAAAATATACATTTAAAACTATACATTACGTTTATATTTTCAGTCAAAAATGTAATGAAAATGATAGTATAAAGGATTAAAAAATTATAAAATGTTGCATATCAAGTAGGCACACCACCACAACACCTCCCATTGTAAAATCCTGGCTCTGCCACTGCTTATTTGCTCCAAAGTCCACTGGTGCGAAAATCATGATTTTTCTGTGGCCATAATTTGTGAGGGAAGTGATCGTAATTTGGCTTTGTGAAGCCAAGAGCCCAATCTCTTTAAATTCCTGATTTGGAGACATGTTTCATTTTGTGATGTCATAATATGATGCCAAACAAACAGGAGAGGTATCTGGGGGTAATCATATCAGATGATCTAAAAGTGGCCAGGCAATGTGCCAAGGCTGTGGGGATAGCCAGTGGGGTACTCAGGTGCATAGGGAGAGATATGACCAGCAGAAGAAAGGAAGGATGTGGTGATTCATCTATATAAATCATTAGTGAGACCTCATCTGGAGTATTGTGTCCAGTTCTGGAGGGCACATCTACATAAAGATATAGACAGGGCAGAGGCAATTCAGAGAAGGGCAACGAAAATGGTGTAGGGCTTGCACCAAAAGTCATATGAGGAGAGATTGGAGGACCTCACTTTGTACACTCTGGAGGAGAGGAGAGAGAGGAGGGATATGATAGAGACATTCAAATATCTCAAGGGCATAAGTAACGTACAGGAGGGTGGCATCTTTCAGAAAAAGAGATGTTCTAGAACAAGAGGTCATGACATGAGGCTGGAAGGGGTAGACTAAGGGGTAAGGTGAGGAAGTATTTCTTCACAAAAAGGGTGGTGGATGCATGGAACAGCCTCCCAGTGGAGGTGGTGGGGCAAATTCAGTAGGGAAATGTGTGGGATTTGAATAGGGGTACCCTAGTGATACGAGCACAAAGTCAGAGATCAAGTAGGGTCCTTGGTTTCTTGTGGCAGGTAGGGAAAATTGCAGACTAGGTGGGCCTGGTGGTCCTTATCTGCTGTGAAATTCTATGTACTTATGTATGGATATGGTGGGGGCATGCGCCATACAGTTGGATAGGGAAATGTTTTTGAGTTCTTTTTTTAACAGTTTAGGGTACCGATTTCAACAAATCGTGGCCGCCACTCAACTAACAAGGACCTCTAAAATATTCAAAAAAGACTGAAAAATGGGTCCCAATACAAATCTATGGAGTGCTCCCCCACATTCTCCATGTTATTACTTCACAAAATGTGAGATCGCTGGGTGCATGTCTCCAAATTAGGAAGTGAAATGGATTGGGCTCTTGGCTCCACAGACCCAAATTACAATCCTTTCTCTCCAGAAATATACCCACAGAAAAATTGTAACTTTTGCACCAGCAGATTTTGGGCAAGTAAAGATTGTACAATGATTTTAAACAGAGCACCAGAAAATGTGCTCTTTAAGTTTTTACACTGAGGTCAAATGGTATACAGTACTTTGTCAATAGCTTAGACCTTTTTTTTTATTCTCATTTTTTCCCCTTCCATCTCACTGGCTGGCCCTCCTTCCTGCCAAGCCCCCAGCCCCATCACCTCAGCTTCTCCCAGGACTTACTTGTCCTTTGAGTCCCTCCATGGCTTGCCCTGGATAGCACATCTGTATCCAGATCTGGGAGGAGCCTGAGTCACCGGGTGCAGGGCCTTCAGAGGACGATGATCATCCTGCTCTGCCAGGGTGTTTCCCATTCTTCTGTTTCCTCCATGAGCTGCCGCTGTAACCCTCCATACAGAAATGCTTCCGTTTGGGACTACGTCCACGATGTGAGTGTGAGGTAGCACATTTGCATGATATGCAGTGTGACATGTCTCTTCCACCCCATGTCCCATGTGTCCTACCACCCACACACTTCTAGGTGGCAGTACTGCAGTGTGACATGACACTGTCCCTGCTAGTAGAAGGAAAGCATCCGATGGGATACTCGGACCTTCTTCCCCACTGGCCGGCCCCCGACAATCCAGGCTCATTTCTGAACCTGGGTCACTGGCGCCATGAGCGGTAGCTCTACTGCTGTGCTTATGGGCCAGCCTAGCATATACCTGTTAACTGAATACCTTTCTTTGTACAGATTTATTTGTGCCTTTAAGGCATAGGGAAGTCCTCTGAAATGAATAAATTGTAAAATGAATGAACATGTCTTTAAAAAGAAAAAAGAATTAGGTCCAGAAAGTGGAATATAAACAAGTAATAATACCCGACATAGTAGGGGTATTGGGTAATGCTGGACCGCCCAGGGAGTAATGAGGTTGGATGCTGCAAGCAGAGGGCATTACATCCCCTAGAAGGTCAGGTATTTCCCATACCACCTACGCTGGAGGGCATTATTGTGCTTAGAAATGGGCTACATGTGTCATTATGTTCGCTTGCGCACATGCGCAAGGAACATTTTGGGAGAGTAGCACACTTTGGAGGTGTGCCTCTCCTGTTAAATCCACTGCTCGGTTTAGCAGGCGTGGTGGTCCTGCACCAATGGGTGCAGGGAGCTGTGTATGACAGTGGTGGTCTTCGCTCAAAGAAAACCACCGCTGTCATACAGAGCACCGTCATGCCACCCCCCACGCCACGCTGCCCCCACATCACGCCACCCCCCATCCTTGCTGCCACGCTGGGAGCCCACCCAGCGTGCAAACGCCGGCGTTGTTTGCCAACGGGGTGCCCAACCTCGTCCGGCTCCACACCCACCCTAGTTATTCTTCTGCCACGCTGGAGCCCACCCAGCGTGGCAAATGTCCCACGTTGTCAATTAAAAAAACAAAAACTGTGAAGTAAAACGGTCCCACGCTGTCTCCCTGCCCCTCCCACAACCCGCACCCACCCACTGCACACCCTGCCTCCCCACACCCCCCTCACCCCATACTTACCTCCGGAGCTCGGCGCGAGGATCTTCGGTGGACCGGGAACACGTCTGCACTCTTCAAAGCCGACCGCGAACTGAGGAAATGTCGGTAAGCTGTATAATGGGCTAGATAGGGGGTTCAACTTTATTGCATATCTCAGGCATTTTTGGAATTTTTGCACCAAATTTTCAACATGGGGTTTTTGGGACCCCTTCTCATGAATGATGTCACTGTCATGGTGTTATTCGGCTGAAGGGTGATTTCGCAGTCACTGCGCGAAATCACCCTTTGGGCATGAATAATGCCATGACAGTGACATTATTCACGCAGAAGGGGTCCCAAAACCCCATGTTGAAAATGTGGTGCAAAATTCCAAAAAATGACTGTTTTACTAGCGTGTTGCGCAGTTCCTATGCAGGCTCATAAGTTCGCGAATTTTCAATATTTTCACTCCAGATTTTCAACATTGCCATTTTACCACACCTCCTTATGAGCAGTACAGCTGTCATTTTTCACATCCTGCCCAAAATGTGTTTCCGCCCATGTAGCGCACAATGGCGCAGTCGGTGTGTGAAATCAAAGTATGGGACACATTAAGAAAATCACAGTGACACTGTTCATGAGCAGAGGTCTTAAAATGGCTATGTTGAAAATTTGGTGAAAAAATTCCTTAAAATGACTGTTTGACGAGTGTATGTTGCGCAGTTCCTACGCACGCTCGTAAGTTTGCGAATTTTCAATATTTTCACTCCAGATTTTCAACATTGCCATTTTACCACACCTCCTTATGAGCAGTACAGCTGTCATTTTTCACGTCTTGCCTAAAACGTGTTTCCGCCCATGTAGCGCACAATGGCACAGTCGGTGTGCGAACTCAGTGTATGGGACACATTAAGAAAATCACAGTGACACTGTTCATGAGCAGAGATCTTAAAATGGCTATGTTGAAAATTTGGTGAAAAAATTCCTAAAAATAACTGTTTTACGAGCGTGCGTTGTGCAGTTCCTATACGCTCGTAAGTTTGAGAATTTTCAATATTTTCACTCCAGATTTTCAACATTGTCATTTTACCACACCTCCTTATGAGCAGTACAGCTGTCATTTTTCACATCCTGCCCAAAATGTGTTTCCGCCCATGTAGTGCACAATGGCGCAGACGGTGTGAAATCAATGTATGGGACACAGTAAGAAAATCACAGTGACACTGTTCAGTAGCAGAGGTTTTAAAATGCCAATGTTGAAACTTTGGTGAAAAAATTCCTAACAATGACTGTTTTACTGAGTGTGTTGCACAGTTCCCACGCACGCTCGTAGGTTTGCGAATTTTCAATATTTCCACTCCAGATTTTCAACATTGCCATTTTACCACACTTCCTTATGAGCAGTACAGCTGTCATTTTTCACATCCTGCCCAAAACGTGTTTCCGCCTATGTAGCGCACAATGGGGGTAACAAAAAGGTCATGCTGAAATTTTATTGTGCAAATACCAGCAATCGCACAGGGCATTAGGGTAAAGCACCATACGTGCCAAACACCACTGCAAATTCCTGCAAGCGAACATTCGGCATTGACAAATGCTTGTTTTTTTATATGATTACTACAAACAAATTAAAGTAATCCTATAAAAAATGATTACAATTGTATTTTTGGTCCTGTTTTGATAAAGTATTCCCTATACTGCTGGAATACTTGCTGTTGTAGTTGTCAGTAGGGGGAGCTGTTACATCTCATTTCAATGATAATTTACTGCTCATTTTCTGCCCTGCATTTTTTTTTTATTTCCTTTTGTTTGTTTACCGTTTCCCGGTCTTCGCTGCCTACCCTGATGATCAGGAATGAATCAGAATGTTTCCTTTTTTTCCCCCATCCCCGCTGCCTGCTCTGGTGACCAGAACCATATGTCATTTCTGTGGGAACGTGCAATCTCCGTTGCCTGCCCTGGGGATTTGAAGTAAATTGTTTTTTTCTCTCCAGTTTTCCAGTTTTGCTGCCTGGCCTTAGGATCAGGACTGAGTTCATACTGTTTTCTTTATTTGTTATTGTTTTTGTTGATTTATGGGTTTTCGGTTCTTGCTGCCTACTCTGAGCCTGAGGACCAGGAGTGTAAAGAGGAGCGCCTGAGTGGGAAATCACAAGCAGCCTTGGCAATCAGCCGAGAGAATCAACAGTACTGTGACTGCTTTTAGTGGTAATGTAGGTACACAGGAACAGTTTCAAATCATTTGCTATATATAACAACATCAAAATTAAGATTGTGGCCCAGATATTCAAAAGGGTTGCGCCATGCGCAACAGGGTTGCGCATGCGCAAGTCCAAAACTGCGCCATTTAGCAATATTCAGAAGGAGGCAGTTGCGCCCCCGAAAACATGCTGAGCAACAGCGCAATGAAAATGAAGGCATGCGCAACCGAAGGGGGTGGATCCATGCATAAAGACCGCAATGTGATATTCAAAGACTTGCGCGATGCGCAGGAGGGCACAGCCGGAAATTGCGCACAAGCGGAAATGAGCCAAAATAAAAAGGCTCAAGGAAGCGGCGCAAGAACGCTACCAGGCTGCCAAGTGGGGAGAGAGAGAGAGAAACAGAGACAGACAGACAGACAGCAAAGGGCAGGCAAGGAAAGTGTGGCCCATAGTCTGTAGAGGCCAGCTGGGGTGCCCGGTGCAGTGGAAGTAGCAGTCAGGACAGTGGGGGTAACACAGCAACACCAGCCGGGGGTCAAGCCAGGAGATGGACAGTGCCAGTTTCACATGGAAGCTGTAATGAGGGGTGAGAATGCATGCTGCAGGGGGACGTGGCCGTGGAAGGGCCCATCGGCGGTATGCCCCCGACAGGTGGTACCGTGCCCGCATCAGCTTTGAGCTGTACACAGATGTAGAGATCGTGGGCCGGTACCGCCTGAACAGGGCAATACTGAGACGGCTCTGTGAGCTGTGCAGTGATGTGATGCAGGCACCCTCACGACGGAGTCACGCTCTGTCGGTGGAGACCAAGGTGACAGCCTGCATGTGCCTGCTCGCCACGGGCACCTTCCAGAGGCCGACAGGGGACACCACAGGCATCACACAGTTGGCCACGTCATGCATCCTCACCCAATTCCTCAGCGCACTGCTGCCACATGCTGCGGAGTACATCCATTTCCCCATCACCGCGGCAGAGCGTACAGCAAACATGCAGGAGTTCCACAGGGTAGCACGTATGCCTGGCGTGCTAGGGGCCATAGACTGCACCCATGTGGCCATCCGCACACCACCTGGCCCCGATGGCCACGCATATCGGAACAGAAAGGGATTCCCTAGTGTCAACTGCCAGGTGGTGTGTGATGCCACTGGGCGCATAATCAATGTCTGTGCCACACACCCTGGTGGAGCACATGATGCCTTCATATGGTATCAGTCTGCACTGTGCCATCGATTCGAGAGTGGGGACATCCCCACAGGACATCTAGTGGGTGAGTACACATGTATGGAATGCAAACTCTGGGCAAGGGTGGGAATGCCACAGGTGTCATGGTAGTGGCACACAGGGAGATGGCCAATATGGACCTGAACATGACATTGATCTCCACTATCTCCACACAGGTGACTGCGGATACCACTCCATCCCTGGCTGCTCACACACCGTACAGGCGCCCATGACCTCAGGCGCAGCTATGCTATAATGAGGCACATGCGCACAAGCAACATCATAGAGCAGGTGTTTGGGATGCTCAAGGCACGCTTCAATGTCTAGACACCTCCGCGGTGCTCTCAGTACAGCCCCAAAAGGCCTGTGGGATATTCCTGGCCTGTTGCATCCTGCACAACATGGCCAAAGACCATGGGATAGCCATACAGGTCGAAGAGGGGGACAGCGATGGGCGCCAGTGGCGCGCGGTGATGATGGTGATGAGCAGCCCCTAGGGACGGAGGGACCTGACTGATCCAGCAGGCCCAGCTGCACCGGGACACCATCACAGAGGAGCACTACGCACAACACAGGTAAGTCAAGGGGACATGTGCAACCAGCACTGTCCATGCTAAAACCACAGGCACACAGGGAACACACCAGGGTGCATGATGGTCAGGGAGTGGAAGGGTCCAGGCATACAGACACACCATCAGGAGGGTTGAGCACTCATATGGACACACACACACACACACCAGGCACAGAGCGTACATGGGCAGATGCACAGCACTGCAGAACCGACATTGCTACACACGCACCACCGACCACCCCCACCGTACTGTCCAAGTCACGTGTGTCAGATGCTGGGCACCCTTGCACCTTGGTGTACAGTGCAATGCAGGCATCATCATGCACACGCACCTGTGGACAGCAGTTGGGAGGGTGTGCAGGTGGTCCGTGTGTCGGCGTGGTGAGCAGAGCACCCAGCAGTGCACTGCCCACCATGACACACGGGGAGTGGAGAGTACACTGTGTGGGGTGTGCGGTACAGGGGCACCTGACTGTGTGCCCAATGCGTCCACGACAGAGACCACTGCCTGGGTCAGCCTGTCAATGGCGGCGGTCACATCCGTCCGCATACGGACCAGCTCGGCTCGGTCCCGAGCACACTCCCTGCTGTGCCACTCCACGGACACAGACAGTGCCTCCACGGACCTTGCAACCCGCCTCTGCAGCTGTACTGATTCCTGCAGCAGGCGGGTGTGCTCGTCCAATGGGTACTGTGCCCCAACGGCATCCTGACCCCCAGGGTGTGGACGGTCCTGATGCACAACACCCCTTGAGGGTGGGCGCTGTTCGCCAGGATCAGGAATGGGCAGATCAAAGGGCGGCGGACATGTGCCACTGCTTGACACTGTACCCCCAGACCTGGTGGGCGACTGCTGCTGCTGCCCTTCCAACCGCTGTGCCCCCGGGTCCACTTGTTCCACCGCTGTGCTGGCAACAGTGCCAGACACCTGCACAGCCACCGGTGCTGCCCCACGGGTGCTGACAGGCACAGCCTGGGACCGTGCCAGAATGCTGGTACACAAGTTGGAACCAGACAGGCCCAGGGGCACGTGCTGGCCTGCCGTGTGTCCGTCATGGGACACACACAACCATCACTGCCCATTGCAGGCCTTCTATCATCAATGGTGCAGGTACGTGCTACTGCCATGGTCACAGCGTGCTGGCATGCTTGCATGCCAGACTGCTGAGACACAGGCTGTTCATCCCCCGCACCCGTATCACTGACACCAGAGTTTGCGCCCCAGCGTGCATGCTGCTGCAGTGCCTGCTGGCTGGTGGTGGAGGTGGATGGACCCTCCTCCATGTCCAGCAGGTCAGCATCACTGTCTGTACCCACCACCACCGTCTCCTGAAGACGAACAGGATCTGTAACAGAAAGAGAGTACATGTGAGTGCATGTGAACAACCACCCCCCCCAAACACCACCACCATGTCATACCGTGCAGTGATGGGCTTCCACCTGTCTGGAATCCTCCGCCTAGTACGCCCTCAATGGCGCTCAGCTGCATGGCTGTGACCAGTGTCTCCTCAGTTGGGGTCAGCTCCAACACCACTGGCGGGCCCCCGCCAGTGTCAGCACGTGCCGCCCTGAAGGCTGCCACCTTCTCCTTCAACCTCCTGCGGTCTGTCCCCATCTTTTTCTTGCATTCCTGCACGGATCGCTGGTGGCTTCCATGCAGGTTAACGGCCCGAGCTTCCCCCTCCATGCAGCCGCACGGGACTGAGGGGTGCCCCTCTGTCCACTCAGCACTGGCTCCTCATCCAGGTAGGCCTGGAAGAGAGCGTCCGTCTCTGCTGCTGTAAAGTTGGGCCTCCTCCACGCCCACCGTCCTCACCTCACCTTGGCTCTGCTCCGGTCATGGCGATCTGTATGGGGGAAGTGGACACCTGTCACTGTGCAGTCTACAGCATTTTCCCATGACCATCGTCCCTGAACATCACACAGCATGCAACTACCTCTCACCTGCAGTAACCAAATCTGGCCAGCGCAGCCCAATGTCGCATATTTATAGCGCAATACATGCAAATTAGGAGTGGAGCAACTATAATGACATGCAAATCACGCCACTGCGCCCTTGAATGGCTGATCAGATGATTTGCATGTGTCGGCTGAATATCGCGAATCTGCGCTTTGCGCAATACCAAGAGTCGGCTGAGCCAATGGCGCAGATCTGTGCCTGTGTGGTACACTGCATTGTGCATGCCCAGATAGCTTACGCAGGCATCTGTTGCACTGCTGACGTGCTGAGCGAGATCGGCAATTCAGGCCATGGCCACCATTGTGCCAGTGGCGCTACAGCAATGGGCACTATATGGCACTGTGGCACTACTGCGCAATACTCCACTGTGGCACTGGTATGCAGCTGGTCGGTCGCACAGGATGCCTATATGTCAGATGGCGCTGTGCGTAGCCTTGCGTCATTGCCCATGACCTTGTGTATGACCTTTGCCCCCAGCACTGTTCGCCTGCCATGTGTACGTTCCTATTGCGCTGTCTGGTGACAGCGCTATGTGAAGTGATGGCACTGTTCGAACAGCGCGATTGGAGCCTGTGGTGGTATCTGTGCGCCACATCTTCACGTGCGGTTACCGGGCGCAGCTGGGCGCCATATTGCCTGCTGTAAAGTTGGTGCCATGGCTGGAGGAGGGCGGTGTGCCAGCCAGCTTGAAGTGGCCAACCTGGTGGCCCTAGTTGAGCCACACTATGATGGCCTTTATGGTGAGGTGCCCCTCACCAGTGCAAGGACTGAGGTGTGGCAGCAAGTGGCCACTGACCTGGTGGCAAGTGGCCACTGACCTGGTGGGGGTCATTGGACAGTGCCGGTCTGCTGAGCAGTGCCGACACCAGTACAGTGACCTCCGCTGGAGGGAGCCAGAGCTTTTAACGTGGCTGCATTCACGTGCCAGGCGGGGCGTGGTGCCTAGGCCAGGTGGGTGTGCCATCTATGCACCTGTATTATCTGTAGGGGTGTGTGTGTGTTTGGTGGCTGTGCATAGATGATGGCTCGGCCACGGTTGGCTGTGTCCAGTGTGCAGCTGTGAGATGAATGGGTATGGCTGTGTGGGCAGGCACTGTCACTGGGGCAGGGGGCAGTCTGCTTTTGAGTCACACTGATGTTTGTCTCAACATATGTCTCCCACAGGCCGGGATGTGAGGATGCGGGCAACATTGATGAGGGCCATGCCAGGGACCCGTGCCAGCAGGGGTTGCACCCACCAGCAGCAGCAGCACCAGCAACAGCGCCAGTCAGAGCTGCTTGAGCAGTGTGAGTATCATGACTTCATGGATGCTATTGCATGCTGGGCCAGTAGCCCTGCACAATACAAACATGCAGGAAAGGGAGGTCTATAATTCCACTATACAAGACACTAGTGAGGCCCCACCTGCAGTACAGTGTACATTTCTGGAGACCATACCTACGTAAGGATGTAGAGTGGGCAGAGAAGGTTCAGAGGAGGGCAACAAAGATGGTGCATGGCTTGCATCACAACTCCTATGGAGACAGGCTGAAGGAACTGAACCTGTACTCCCTGGAGGAGAGGAGGGAGAGAGGGATATGATAGAGACTACAAGTATCTTACAGGGTGGAACAGGGTGCAGGAAACACTATTTTGAGGTGCAAAAGATGTTCCAGGACTACAGGGCATGGGATGCAGTTGGAGGGAGGACGATTCAGAGGAAACATGAGCAAGACTTTCTTCACAGAATGGGTGGTGTACAAGTGGAACACCCTGCCAGAGGGAGTGGTGGGGGCTGACACACTCACGGATTTCAGACTGCACGGATAGACATAACGGAATTCTTGAGGTCAGGGTAAGGGCAACAGACTTCTAGGTAAACAAAGTAACTTACAGGCTGAAATGGACAGACTGTGTGGGCCATAGGCCCTTATCTGCCGACACTGGCTATGTATCTATGTCTGTAGGCACTACACAGGTGACATGCATCACTGTCCAGTTTCACAGCATGTCTGTGTATGCATCACTGGTGGTCCATGCATGCACTGGGCACATAGCTGTGTAACTGGCATCGCACCACGTTGCCACGTCACTTGCCAGCCTTGTTTGTGCTGTGATGGACATGGGCAGTGTGTGTGTGCAGTGGTGCGCATAGCTGGTGCCACCTGTTTGTGATGGTCATGTGCATGTTCACTGTGGGTGGGTGCATGCCATCACAGGTGCGGGACATTGGGCTATATGGCTTGCAGGTTGGGTGGTGTTCAGGGTTGTGGTCAGTCACAGCCATTGACTGTGTTCCCATTTTCCTAGGCCTCGAGGTTCTCCATCGGCTGGCGAGGGATGTCAGGGCCATCCGACAGCTTGTGGCCCAGAACACCAACATCCTGCAGTCAATACACCGCCATGGCCTGCGGAGGAGGCAGCAGGGAACTGCAAGACACCAGCAGGAGGACGGTCGGCCGGCTGGCCCATGACCTATCTTCCCTTCCCACTTCTCCCATCCTTACCACCCTGCCTTCCCTCTCCAAGTTCGTCATCCCTACCCCTTGACCAACCCTACCTTGTACCCGTCCCCCCCTTGTAAATAATTGTAATTGTTCTTGTTAATGTTTGTTGTGTTAAAATACATTTATATTTTTATACGAATAATGTGTTGGTCTCTGATTTGCAGCTGCCTATGGGTGCTCAGTTGCAGGGGTGTACATGCCATCTGGGCTGGTATGGTCCTGGGTGTGTGTGTGTGTGCATGTGTGCATGGGAGGTATCTCCAGCATGGCAGTAACTTTCGGTTGGTCTTGCCGTCTGCTGCCACCACTGCTGGGTACACAGGTGTGTCTGGCTTGTAGGCTTCTGTGCTGCACAGGGTTGGCGGTGTGCTGGGGGATACATGGTTCTGCAGTGCCAGTCACTGCACATAGGTGGTGTCTTGGAGTCACAGTGCAGGGTGTGCTGTGCGTACGCGGGGCTGATGTGCACTGTGGCTGTCAACCCCCTGTGTGTGGCACTCTCAGCCTGCCAGTGGTTGTGCTGGGGTGTCATGGCTCTGCTATGCTTTGTTGGCTTGCCCCCATGGGCAAGTAGATCATCCGTCCCACCCCCAGTGATGCTGTGCTTGGGGTGTGCAGGTGTGGTGTGGGTTCTGCAGTGTGTTCCTGTGCCCATGTGTGGCATGGCTGGCGGTGGGCCCCAGCCTGCCTCCCTGGATGTGCAGTTCCATTGCTCTGGGGGGGGCTCTGCTTGTGCTATGGCACCTCTGGAATGCTCAGCTGGGCTGCCCTGGTTGTGCCATAGCGCAACATTTCAGCTCAGCTTCTCCTTCCTGGTTGCACTATGGTGCAGTATGTGCGATATTCAGATGTTGGTTGCTTGCGCAATTTGTTCTGCTCCATGTTTGAATATCGCACCTGTTGCGCATTTGCGTAACTGGTTTGTGCTTGCTCCTGCTGTTGCTCTCATTTTGAGCGCAGTTTGAATATCTGGGCCTGTGTGTTTAATTGTGATGTTTGGGCTGCTCGACGACACAGACTGGGGGGGTGGCATGGGTACAGTCAGCTGCCAGCTGCATAACTGTGGAGTGGAGTATAGCAGGATGGGGGGGCGGTTTAAATATAAAAATGTTTGACATGGTGCTGGAAGTAGTCGGTTAAAAAATGTGTGGCTTGCTGAATAGTTTTAAAATAGAGCAAGGTGTGTTTTCTCCATGTTCTTGGTCTGTATAGAGCAGAAGTGACCGTTGCTTTGCTTTCATGTCCCTAAGTGAGCAGGAAAAAATTAACATCAGCTTGAAATTGTGTGCTGATTGTTTCAGCCAATGACAAAGCAGGCTGAGCACAAGGATACTAGGCTGGGCATGAGGCAGGTTTGGGCTGGGACTTTTTATCTGATGGGCATCTATTGGAAGTTAATGTACCCCTGTGGAATGGGTAGCAGCCAATCAGATGCCTCCAAATAAAAAGCCCATTTTCTATTCATGTGTAGACCTGTTGAAAGAACAGACCTATTAAATCAATAATTGTGCTGTACACATCTTTGCCAGGGTTATTGATTACATGTTATCATGGGTTGATAGAGAATAATGCCTGTGCAGTTGTGTGTTAAGGATTCTTGGCGCCCTTGAGGTATGTGATAATCCATAAACCCTGAGAATGAAGCTCTAGGGGTTTATGAGATTATCACTCTCCAAGGTTGTGTGAAAAATCTTCATAAAACAAACTTTGCACAGGCATTATTTTTTATAATAACTGATGGAAGGTTTCAACAGGGAGAAAAAACTAAACTGTATTTGTGTGAGCAAGTGTGTCCCTGAGCAACCACCGTACTCGTACAAATGCAGTTAAGTGAGAGTGCAAGGACAAAAATGCCACAATAAACCACAATTCAGTTATTACAAAATTCTGTGGGTTATTATGATGTTTTATCAGGAATGCTTGTCCAGCCATTATAGGAGGTCATCAGTTATTATAATTACATACAAGTTCTGAAGAAATGTTGTGTGCAGGTCCAGCTGTTGGGCCACTGAGTAGTATTTTGTGTTCTCGTGCCAGTAACTCAAGTTAGAGGACAAGCTCAGGGAGCTGGCTGGGCAGCACAGGATGGGGGAACCAGCACTGTTGCACAATACTGCTCCAAGCCTGGGGAGGTATAGTGCAGTGTTCAGTCAGACGGGTGACATCTTGTGATGGGCCAGAAAGCCTTTTTCTTTACAAGGGGTTCACATGCATGCCTTGGCCTAACAGGGCAACATAATAAATCAGGAGAAGTGAGTTGGTGTGAGAAATGAATCTTGAAATGTCTTCATTATTCTACTTATTCCATTTCCAAAGGGACCTGTATGAATGAGGATAGAATTTCACGATCACAGAAAGGGAAGTTTATATTAAAAAATGTGTTTGCAGATTGTATATAAATAAACAATAATATGCAGTGGGGACCTCTTGAGTGGTGTAAACAGCATTTTTTTTAGTTGTTTAACCAGGAATAGCACACTAAGCTGAAAGATTTTTTTACAGGAGCTACTTGGGAGCACAGGGAAGTTAAGTGACCTGCTCAGAGGGATAAAACCTTTTATAGGTACATTAGGGAGCATAGAAAAGTTAAGGGAGGGATAGTGAAGATTAATAAAGGAGAGGTGAGGTGGGCAGAGGGAGACAGTGAAAAGGCAGAGATACTGAATGAATACTTTTGCTCAGTATTCACAAAAGAAGAAGAGGAGGAGTTACCTAAACCAAACAATAGAAGCACTCTGGATAGTGGGGTTGACACCAGTCCATTTACAGAAGAAAGATTCCTGAAAGAACTCCTAAAACTCAAGGTGGACAAAGCAAAGGGGCCTGACAGGATTCACCCTAGAATCCTAAAAGAGCTAAGGGAGGACCTAGTGACACCACTAACCACACTTTTTAACAAATCATGGGGAGATGGGGTGGTACCTGAGGACTGGAGGAGGGCAGATGTGATTCCCCTTCACAAAAGTGGGAGCAAGGCAGAAGCAGGAAACTACAGACCTGTTAGTTTGACCTTCGTGGTGGGGAAAATGATAGAATCACTTCTGAAAGAAAGAATTGTTCAGTACCTAGAGGCCAGCGGAGCATAGGACCCAAAGCAGCATGGATTCACAGCAGGAAGGTCATGTCAGATGAATCTAATTGATTTCTTTGACTGGGTGACCAAAGTAATAGACCAGGGAGGGGCTGTTGATATGGCCTACTTAGACTTTAGCAAGGCATTTGACACAGTCCCGCACAAAAGATTAATAATCAAGTTATCCAGCCTGAAAGTGGGTCCCAGGGTGGTAGCCTGGATAACAAACTGGCTCCACAACAGGACACAGAAGGTAATAGTGAATGGAACACATTCTGAAGAAAGGGGGGTTACTAGTGGAGTACCTCAGGGCTCAGTACTGGGTCCAGTCCTCTTTAACGCCTCTATAGATGACATTGCAGAGGATCTGGAAGGAAAGGTATGCCTCTTTGCAGATGACACAAAGGTCTGTAACAGAGTTGATACACAAGGGGGGGTAGGAAAGGATGAGAAGGGACTTGGCAAGATTGAGGAATGGTCAGACATATGGCAACTTAGATTCAATGCAAAGAAGTGCAATGTAATGCACCTGGGAAATAAAAATCCAGGAGAAGAGTACACAATAGCAGGGGAGGTACTAACAACAACAATAATGGAAAGGGATCTGGGTGTAGGCATATCAGATGACCTAAAGGTGGGTAAGCAATGTGAGAAGTCAGTAAGGAGAGCCAGGGAATACTGGGATGCATAGGGAGTGGCATCACAAGTAGAAAAAGGGAAGTGGTTATCCCTCTGTACAGGCAGTTGGTGAGACCCCATCTGGAGTACTGCGTGCAGTTTTGGAGACCTTATCTACGCAGGGACATAGACAGGATGGAAGCAGTCCAGAGGAGGGCAACTAAAATGGTGCAGGGTCTACATCAGAAACCATATGAAGAGAGACTGAGAGAGCTTAATATGTATACCCTGGATGAAAGGAGGGACAGGGGGGACATGATAGAAACTTTTAAGTACCTCAAGGGAATCAACAAAGTCCAGGAGGGTAGCATCTTTCAGGAAAAGAGATGTGTAAGAACAAGGGGGCATAATTTGAAGTTAGAGGAGGGAACGGCTCTGGGGTAATGTGAGGAAATTCTTTTTCACGGAGAGAATGGTGGACGCATGGAACCGCCTTCCTGGAGAGGTTGTGGGGTCTAAAATAGTGGAAGAATTCAAACATGCATGGGACAGACATAAGGCAATTATAGTGGGGGGTTGCAGGAAGTAGGCTGTTGGTTAACTGGAATCTGCAGCTTATCCAATAGGTAGGGAAATGGGCAGACTGGGTGGGCCAAGTGGTCCTTATCTGCCATCAAAGTCTATGTTTCTATGTTAAGTGGAAGCTGTGGGATTCAAACCCAGGTCTGGTCTGCTGGATGTCACCAGATTTGCACTCAGAGCCTTAAACTACTGTGCTATACTGCCTCCCTAAATTGGAATAGATTTGTATTTATTTATTTATTGAATTTTGGTAACCTAGTCAGACCACTGAGACAATACAGTCCCTTTTTCAGGGTCGACCCGGAGGTGCAAATATAACAATTACAGTACAAAATAATAACACAATAGGTGAATCACATAATTAAAAAGCAGACAGGTTAACATTTTAAAGAACAGACATGCCGTGAAAAAAAAGGGGGTATTGAAGTCCAAAAATAAACCATGCAAAATATCATAGCAAAACAATATTACAGATACAACAGGTGGATACCTAACAATGTACAGGGAATCAATAAATTCATGATGTCATCCAGCAGAAGAATACAGGCGTTTAGAGAGAATTGGCACAAATGTGCAGGCAAAATTGAGAACCAGAGCAAAGAGAACAAGCAGAATTTTAAACATACAGCCAAGGAGTTATGTACATGCCCTATAATACACATATAGAAACATAGAAACATAGACTTTGACAGCAGATAAGGACCACTTGGCCCACCTAGTCTGACCTTTTCCCTACCTATTGGATAAGCTGCAGATCCTAGTTAACCAACAGCCTACTTCTTCCTACCTCCCACCAGAATTGTTTTATGCCAGATAATGACAGTTGCAGCATTGTGAGATCCAGGAAGTTTGGGTTAAAGGATCATTTGAAGACACTTCATTGGAAGCAGGAGCAGGAAGCAGCTACTCTAAGAGAGGAGAGCAGATTGGTTTTGAACATAGGAAGAGAGGAGCAAGACAAGATAGGATGGAGAAAGGAGTTCAAGTCAGAAACTGCTGTAAATTGGAAGGACTTATGGGCAACAGATAAGGGCAGGTTGGGCCTTACTAGGAGAGGAAGGGAGGCAGATCTGAGGATCCGAGGGGCTTGCATTAGGCATGTAATCTCACTGAGGCAGGGAGGGGTGTGCTTGTGTACCAGTTTATGCTTGAAGCACAAGGTGGAATATTTCAGTTTAGCTTCATAGGGCAGCTAGCACAAAGAAGAGAGGACAGCACGGTGGTGGTGCTGTGTGTTAACCCCCAAGGCAACCCTCCCAACCCTACTGTAAGCCTGGGTTAGTAGTGACATGGTTATGACATGGGTTGAGAGTAAAAATGGAGTACCGTAGGTCAGAAGTGGAGGAGAGATGAGGAAGCAATCTTAAGGCAAGAGGCAGAGGTGAGGAAGGGGCAAATTCGACAGAAGAGCCTGAGCTTTTGATTCAGTGTTTTATTTAGGATGGAGGCATGGACATTAAAGGAGAGGGAAGTATCTAGGGTTATGCTCAGGTATTTAAAAGTGCAGACTGCCTCAAGTACTTCTCCTTTGTGGGAGGAGATAGTAAGTGAAGGGGGGCACGATAGGAGGAGGGAAGGAGAGTAAATAGCATGCTTTTGTGTTTTTTTTTTTATTTAGGACACGTTGATTTTGCCTAAACCAATGTTCAAGGACCACAAGGTCCGAGGCAAGGTATTAGTAAATCATGTTAATGTTGGGATGGGAAAGGTAGATGATTGAATCATCCACGTACAGGTGCACAGATGCTCCATCACAATTGTTGGGTAACTCATTAATGAAAAGGGAGAACAACATAGGGCCCAATATAGACCCCATGGCACTCCATGAGTTATGGGTCTTAGGCTGGAGAGTGATCTGGCCAATTTAACCCTTTGCAGCCAGGAGGACAGGTAACTTTGGACCCAGTTGAGGGCCCTGCCTTCGAGGCCAATAGACTGAAGCTGCTGGAGTAGGAGGCCATGGTTTACCAGGTCAAATGCTTTAGTACGGTTGACAAAGATGGCACTGGTGGCATAGCCATGGTTCATGACCTGGTATATGTCTGTGGCTGTGATTCTTATGGAATCCATGTTGGAAGGGGGAAAGCAAATTGTAGTGTTCCAGGTAGTTGTGAAAGTGATTATAAACTATGCATTCCTGTATTTTAGCCAGTGGATAGAAGATAGAAATAGGCCTAAAGTTTTCAGTCAAAGTGTTGGGCCCACCTTTATGCACCAGCGATGACTATTGCAACTTTCCATTTATCAGGAACAGTGCTGGAGAGGAAGAATCTATTGTAAAGGTCCCAGATAGGGTGAGCACGAGCAGGTGCACCCAGCTTGAGGAACCTGGGCTCAAGAGTGTCATGACCTGGTGAACTCTTGGGCTTCAAGCTAGCAAGAAGCTGCTGTACTTCCTTTATGGTGGCAAGTTTCAAATGGAAAGCTGATCTGGCTCCAAGGTAGCCAGGGGTTGGATTGGCTAGGGGGGAACAGCAGGATTATGGAAGAGTGAAGTATACTTGTGTAGGTCCGTAAAAAATTAATTAAAACCGGAAGCTATTGATGGGGGTCAGTATGGGTAGTACCCTGAGTAGTGAGGGAGCATGGTAGCTCACCCACTTTCCCTTTAATCAGAGAATTGATCTTTTTCCAAAACTCTTTGGGATTGCACAAGTGTTTACTTTGCAGCTCACTATAATAGTGATGTTTAACTTTGTGAAGAGAGTTCTTGCATTTATTTCTTAGCTGTCTGTAGACTAGCAAGTCAGAAGGCTGCCTGCTACTTTTATTGATCTGCCAAGCATGATCAAGACAGGACTTAAGTATCCTGTGATCTTTTTTCAGCCATGGGGTTTTTACACCCTTGGACCTGCATTTTTTGAGGGGGCATGTTTATTGACAGTTTGCTTGAAAGTAGAATTAAAGAAATCCAGAGCCTGATTGATGTTAAGAAGAATCTTAATGGGGCTTCAATTAGTGACATTGATTAAGTTGGTGAAGCTATTTGTATCAAATCCAGACATGTCACGGATGAAATAAATCTTAGGGGGTGGATTTGGGCAGTTATTTCTCCAGACACAGAGAGTGGCAGAATGATCTTTTGTGCAATCTGAGAGAATTTCCACAGCTCTGATCTTCTGGGGACAGTTGGTGACCATGTGGGGGCGGGGAGGGTTGAAGAGAATCACAGGGAAGCAGAACAGAGGAATGTCCAGAGCAAGGAAAAGAGAGGGATACAGATTCAGATGCACAGAGGGAGAAGAAACAGAATTCAGTTGCAGTATGACTAATAAAACTAAGAATTATCCCCAGGTATCCAAGCAGCAGTAATTAGTTCAGTAAGCAGTGTAAAACAAATTGAATCAGCTCAAATTGCCAAGCACACAGGACACCCAGGACATGCCCCCAAATTAATCCCAAATACACAATGCTGATACCCCACTTAAGTCCAACACAGCACAATCCATTTTAAAATAAAAATTCAAATTCAGAGGGAGCCAGGCAGCTGAGAAGTTGTAGCAGAGAGTGAAGATCAATGAGGGTAAAAGCCGTAAATGCTTTGCCCAATGGTAAGGAGCTCTACCGAGTCACAGCCAATCAGAGCATCAAGGTGACATATCGGTGGGAGAAGGAGGCTTTCCCAGGCTGCCAGTTCTTTCAGGCAGGTAGGATAGAGGTGGTCAGTAGATATACCATTTATCACACAAGATCCATCAGTGTATTTCATGTATGCAATAGGATAGAACCTTAAGTGATACATTGTTTTAGCTTTTCTTTTAAATATTTCTAAAAGTCTCTGGGTTTATTTTTTGAACTAGTGGTACTGTGTGTTCTCCTGTCCCATTTGCCATAGCCATTGCCATGAACATGGTGTCAGGATGACAAGCTGATGCTATGATGTGGCAGTTCACTAGTGGCACAGAACTTCCTCAGAAAGTAGAAACCACCACCACAGAAGTTCTGTGGCAAATGGTAATACTGCCACAGAACCTGGTCACCAAGTGCCACAGAAAAGACCCCAAGGGGTCTTGCATGTATGATGCCATGCAAGTGCAGAGCCCTAGGGGCCCTGCACTTTCATTTCAGGAAAAACACTAACCAAATTGTCAGCATAGACTTTTTATTACATTTTTGTAGTGAGGACAGTGAGCAGGGGGCTGGTGGGGGTGCCAGTAGACAACAGGGAAATAAAAAACTTAAATGGGGGTGGTGATCGGAGGGTGGGGGTACCACTATACACCAGGAAAATATAAATTAATGAGCTGTTAATGAGCTTGGTACATCTAGCAGGCTGGGGTTTGATTCCCACAACCTCCATTTGCATGCTGTGTGACTCTAAGCAAGTCACTTAACCTCCTCAGAGCTCCCAGGTCACCTGTTGATAACAGGCACTTGTGCACTTGTACCTAGTAGGCCTTATCTGGTTACCAAAGACTAAAATAAAATAAATTTGTGCTGCTATTTTGTTTTAATAATCATTAGCATTTATTTGAACCTTAACTTAGGTTGACTGTAATTCTGTTTCTTTTTTTCATGGTTCCTAAAACACAAAAATCATTTTGATCTGTGTTGTTACCTCGCATATAGGGACTGCACTTGCAGCTGAATTTAGCTTTGATTTTCCACCTTCGAATCTCTGGTACAGTATCCCCCTTTGGAGCAGTGAATGCATTATCCTGTGTGTGGCTATGAATCTATGTGAGTATTATGCTTTGTGAATGTTGTTTGTATTAGGGTATATTTTCTTATTTTGAATAAAGGCTTAGTTCACATTGGTTACAATGCTGGCACTTTTATGTTTCATGTAGAAACTCATTTGGGGAAGCTGCAGTCACAGTGGTTACAGAATTGATAGTATCGGTGGTCAGATCCGAATATTGATTGCATGATGCACTCTCAGTTCTTTACTATTTTTTTCTTCACATAGACGCTGCTGTCATTTTTATGCCCTGCTAAATTTGACAAATTGGGCCTGATTTTAGAACAACATTAGACTGACAAAAGGGACTTGCATTTGTGAGTTTGACACAAGTGGTGACTTGGGTCAAACAGTGTAGCAATTGTGATTTTGCAATGAAGCCAGCTGCAAATCCCTGATGCACATCCCTTACACCAAATACAGGAAGTTAGACCAGCTCCCCCCTGGTATATGTTTGCCCCATTGAGGGATTCATTTTACAGGGTTTATGCAAAAGCTTTCATGCAAGTTCCCTTAAATCATGTTAAATATTGCAGCTATGCCAAACCTTCTGAAATCAGGCTGTGTTGCATCAATGGGGTTTGCCACTAATTTACATTGCAGATGAAACAGGGCTTGATGCAAGCCCTGCGTCAACCATATAATATTGGGCCCTTATAGTCTGTATTCAACTGTGTACTCTGATCTCACTTATTTCATATGTATTTTTTTTAATATTGAACAACACCATAACAGAGATTCAAACTGCTGACTCTGTTCAGTTAGGTATTCACAATTTGTTAAATATTCACATCTCATAGAAAACAATTTCTGTCAGGAAACAGACAAGTATTTCAATAGAAATACAGCAAAAGTAAAGAATAAACTCACTGCAATTACACACAACACACCAACTTTGTTTGTGATCAATCTTAGCAAGATCCGAATCATTCAACATGCAGCTGTCTGCTGGGTCTTAAAATGAAATATCTCATTGAACATGCTTCGCAACCACAAATGATAGATACAAATCATGACTCTGAGTGACAGGATTGTCACATACCAAATTAACTCAGATATTATTGAATGCCCAACACCTCTTCACCAAGTAAATGACAGCTGTCAACTTATGACATTTCACCACATGCCAGGTAAAGAAAACAATGACCCAAATCATTTGAAGTAAAATGGGAGTAGTCAAATGTACAGTAAATAATAATTGACATAATTTCAACAATTTGTGGACTTTACTTTGACATATTTTTAGAATGATTCACAAATTATGTTCAACACATTAATTGATGATCAATAGTGTAAATAAACCAGCTGTCAGACTGCTATGATTCAAATAAAAACTGTACAATGGCTATATGAGGGAATCATTCTGATCTGAGTGAAACATGAAACAACTGTCAGTGATCTGTTTTTTTTAAATCATTTCACAATGAACTCATTCAAGTCAACTGAAGTAATGAAATTACCTCAGCTTAGCTTTCCAGCTCAGCCACACTGTAACTGGATTGACAGTATGAGGTGTGTGATATGCTAATTAACCATATGTACATAATTTCTGGTGTGGTGTCACAGTTTCTCTGTGAATCTCTCACCAACATCAGAGACATTAGAAAAAGGAATCAGAACAAAATCATTAAAATCCTTTAAATAAGGATACAGCACACAGTCAAGTGGTAGTAGTAGTAGTAAATCTTTTTTATTCACAAGAATAACGGAAGCATTCAATTGAGCTTAGCTCATTTACAATGAAGTCCCAGGTATCAAAAAGACACACAAACTTACGAACATATGAGGTTTGCCAGCAGATAAAGGCCTAGAGGTCTATCAAGTCTGCTCGAATGTGCAGCTAGCACCCTTTATTCTGCAGCTGCCCCTCCCTTCCACCCTTCAAACATCAAACATCAGTTTCAAAGAACATAACAGTCAACATTATTAAATTACAGTATAAAAGTATACAATATACAATATACAACAAGAAGCAATATATATATAAGTAATCAAAATTATTAAACATCACATTGATTACAATTAAATTGACTACTAACCCATCCCAGGTACCATTTATTCAAATCAGAAAAATAAATTATCTGATTCGCATCCCTTAGACACACAGGAATTTTGTTACAGAGTCATCCCTATAAAAGGAACTGATGACTTGCCAACATTCAGATTACATCTTGGGGCTAAATAATGTAACCACTGGACAGCTCTAAGATTATTTTTCGTACTTCTAGAAGGAAACAACTGAGAGATATAAATTGGGACCCCTTTTTTCCAAATTTGGAAAATTAATTTAAGAAGACAAAGATTCCTACACTCAGAGGGCCTAAACCAACCCAGGCTGTAAAACACAAGACACCTATGAGTCCTGTAAGGGACCTCCAGTACAAATCGAGCCATTCTATGGAACATCAGATCCACCCTGTCCAATAAAAAGCTAGAGGTTCCACCATAAAGGAGATCCCCATAATCTAATGCAGGCATCAATAGCGAGTTCACAATATTTAAATGGACATCCCTTGACATATATCTCTTAAACCTATAAAGAGCCCATGATTTTTTATTTAAACCCATTATCATATTATTTATATGAAGGGACCAGGATAGATTGCAATCTAACCAAAAAGCCCAAATACTTACAGTTATCTCCTTCTGTTATAATAGTGCCATCCAAAGTTGTTATATTCAGACCTAAATTCTGTTCTTTGGACTGCTTATTCCTAAATATAACAACGTGGGTCTTTTTAGAATGTAATACTAAGAGATGCTTCTTGAAAAAATCCTGCATCTGATCAAAGGCATCTGGAGCTTAACACTAATCAAATCCAAGGTTGGACCCTCAACAATCGTATCATCAGCATTAAGATGGTACCCTATACCTGGAATGTCAAAACTAAGATTGTTAATATAGATATTGAATAACAGTGGTCCCAAAATTGACTATTGTTGGACACCTTTTAACATATCAACTAAATTAGACCTAAAGGGGCCAATCTCAACAAATTGTTTTCTCCTATTTAAGTAAGATGAAAACCAATTGACAACTTGAATAGATAAACTGATCTGGCTGAGCCTGGACAGGAGCACCTGGTGGTTTAAAGTGTCAAAAGCTTTAGAAAGATCTATAAATAAAGCTCCAACCATTTGTCTCCTGTCCAGGCTGTGCTGCAGATCACTAAAAACCTTAACCAATGCCATATTGGTGTTATGTTGGGACCTAAAACCAAACAGATAAATATATATTATGCCATTAAAGTCCAAATATTCTCTCAATTGAACAGAAATAATTTTCTCAAAGATCTTTGAAATCTGTGACATAAGCGAGATGGGCCTATAATTGCCCAGTTTGTTCCTGTTCCCACCCTTAAAGATAGACTTTACTCTAGCTACTTCCATCCCTCTGGAAACTCAGTACAATTACAAGATAAATTGAAAATGAGGGCCAGTGGTTCAGCTATACAAGGGGCAGCATACTTAAGCAGTCTGGCTGGAATCCCATCAGACCCAATTGCCTTAGAAATATTCATCCTTAACAATTCAGTCTTCACTTCTTCTGGTGAAATATAACAAAGACTAAAAATTCCAGAAGCCTCCTGCCCAGATAGGTTACCCCTCCCAGTTAATACACAATCTGACTGGACATCCTTAGTATGTACAAAAGAAACCACCTTACTAAAATGTGTATTAAAGATGCCTTCAAGTTCCCTCCCAAGCATCACTTCAGTTCCCTCCACCAAAATTTTATTTACCTCATGCTTATTATTTTTTCCTGTTAAATTGGATACAGTCATCCAGAAAGATTTTACATCATATTTATGATTATTATATAGCTTAAGTCTAACATATCCCTGTTTAGCTAGCCTAACCTTAGATGTATAAACATTTTGAGCTTGTCTGTATGCAAACCAGCATCCCTCCCAGTTCTTTTAGCAATGCCCCACATTTTATCTTGGTCTTTCCTGGCTTTAAACAGATCACTATTAAACCGTGTATTTCCCCTAGATTTAGATTTCCTAGATCTCAATGGTACATGCTTATCACAGACATTTCAAAACGCTGTTATGAAAAAAATCCCAGGCATCCATTGAGAAGGGATCAAATCCAACCTAGACCACTAGACATTCTCCAAATCCAGCATAAATAATAAATAATCAAATATTTTGAAATCTCTCCAAAACACCTTATGATCTAATTTAGGTGCAATAATATTTATTCTAGTAGCATAAATCAACTGATGATCAGAAAATGATTCAGGTAATACTCAGTAAGATGTATAATTCTGGAGAGAATTAGTGAACATACGATCCAAAATAGTGGATTTCTTAGGCTCCCGGTGGTTCTAGTAGGTTCCAGTATCAGCTGGGTCAGTCCTAAATCAACATGCAAATCAGTTAGGGAGTGACTTGTATCAGTATCTCCCCAGTTCACATTATAATCACCAGCAAGAAAAAACTCATGGGAGTTTTTATACTTCAACAAAAATTCTGATAAAATATGGAAGACCTCTACTTCTACCTTAGGAGGTTTATAAATTCCCATAAGAAGAAGAGTTTTTTTTTATATGGCACAGTGGTCTCCATAGCCAGGATTTCTATGCCACAATCCAAACCAGGATATAACATTTCCCTAAATGTTAAGTTGCTTTCAGTATAGATAGCAACCCCTCCCCCTTTTTTATTCCTGTCCTTCCTAAATATCTGGGAATTAGCTAACCCAATTGAGTCCTCAGAGTCTGTATTGTTCAGCCAGGTTTCTGTAATGATAATAATCCTAGGTTTACATTCCTCAGCCCAATCCCTAATAGCAACAAAATTCTTCATCAAACTTCTTGCATTAAAACGTACAATATTCAAGCCTCCATAATTTGGTACATCATTAATCAAGGAGGGACCAGGGTTGGGATGTACATCACCACAGGTGAGTAGACAATAAATAAGAAACATTTTCAGTAATCCTCTCGTTTAAAACCTACAAATCCTGTTTTGCATTGTTAAAACACTCCTTGCCATATTAACTCTCTGAAGGGATGCAAGAAACACTGGCCTTCTAATCACCAAGGTATATACTTTTTTTATTATTTAAAATGTCCAATGCACTTGATAGATACCAGCTCTTTAAGGTAAAGAAATTCTGTAAGGAACTTTTTTTACCAGTATTGGTTCCAACAGCATTCAGATGTTTGGTGCAGGACAATCTGGGATGAGGATGGGCAGGATGCTGCTTATTGTTATCAGTAGTGAACACTGTGAGAGAGAGTAGGAGACAGAGGCCAAGCTTCAGCCGTACAGGACAGAGGCACTTCCTGGATGTTTGGAATTTCTCAGCAGGCTGACCATGACAGATCAGCTTGCTGGGCAGCATACATCAAAGGAAAGAGCCAACTCATGATTAAGTTGACTTTTCCTTTTCAAGTACAGAACATTGCCTCCCAGCAAGCCAAAATTATGTCATGATCAGCCTGGCTGATAATTGGTGTGCCACTCATGCACCCCTTGAGGACTGCTTGGCATTGGTCTGACAGTGTTACTTCTCTCAAAACCCAGCTATTATGAAAAAAATGTTGGCTGAACACACATGTGCATTGCAAACATGACAAGCATTTGTCAATGCTGAATGTTGTCTCGCTGGCACTGGCATTGGTAGTGCCAGAGTTAGAGACACATAATAGGAATGGCAGTGAAGTATTAAAATGATGCCAACCCCACCCCCACCCTGTAGAGACTGACAGGCATTGGGGTGTGCCTTTGGGTCATCTGCTATAACGCTCATACCATTTCACCTCACCCTACCCTGTAGACACTGACAAGTATCATGGTGTGCTTTGGGGTATTTGGGCATTATACTTGCCCTATTCCATAAGGAAATACTTGGAGGTGGGTGCAGTATAGGAGAATGGGGTGAACTTTGTGGCTGAACAGTACAAGCCACACCACAATGCCTGTCACTGGCTGCAGGGTAGAGGTGGGGGTGGAATGGCATGAGCATTACAGCCGAGGATCCCAAGTCACACCCCTAATGCCTGTCAGTCTCTACAGGGTGGGGTGCTACAGTTGGAAACCCTAACACCATATGCATGTGTTGGTATTTTCACTCCAAATTTTCAACATGGGCTTTTTGTGAGCCCACCTCATGAAAAGTGGCACCATCAGTTTGTTAGCTGAAAGGCGGTTTTGCACAGCATCTATATCATTTGGTGACACAGGGATGAAAACACATGTTGGTCAGTATGTGGAAAATGAGAACTGCATTGTTCATGAGGAGATGTAAAAAAATGGCAACATTGAAAATCTGGAGTGAAAATATGAAAAATTAGTGAAGTTATGAGCATACATAGAAACTGTGCAACCCACATCCATAACTCAATTATTTTTGGGACTTTTTTAACCACATCTTTAACATAGGCATTTTGTGACCTCCCCTCATGAACAGTGGCATTGTGATTCTGTTAATAAGTCCGAAACGTTGATTTCGCACAGTGTCCACGCCATTGTGCGCCACAGATGTGAAAACACATTTAGGGCAGGATGTGAAAAATTACAGCTGTACTGTTCATAAGGAGGTGTGAATAAATGCCAGTGTTGAAAATCTGGCATGAAAATATTGCAAATTTGCGAAGTTACAAGAGCGCGTGGAAATAGTGCAACACACGTTTGTAACACAGTAATTTTATGGAATTTTGTCACCAAATTTTCAGCATAGGCATTTTAGGACTTCTGCTCATGAACAGTGTAACCATCATTTCCTGAAACTGTTCCAAAAACTGATTTTGCGCAGCGACTTGGCTATTCTGTGCCAGACGTACAAAAACACATTTCAGCCAGGATATGTAAAATGACAGCTGTACTGTTCATAAGAAGGTGTGGAAAATGCCAATTTTGAAAGTCTGAAGTGAAAATATTACAAATTCATGAAGTTACGAGCCTGTGTGGAAACTGCACAACACACGCTCTTAAAACAGCCATTTTTTTGATTTTTCCACCAAATTTGCAACATAGGCTTTTTGAAAGCCCCCCTCATGATCAGTGGCACTGTCATTTCATTAATGGGTCCCAAAAGGTGATTCCATGCAGTGACTGCAAAATCACCTTTCGGGGCCAAATAACGCCATGACAGTGACAAAATTCATGAGGAGGGGTCCCTATAACCCAATGTTGAAAATTTGGTGTCAAAATTCCCAGAAATGGCCAAGATATGCACCAAAGTTGAAACAACTCTATTTATGTCATTTTACAGCTTACCGGCATTTCTTCAGTTTGTGGTCAGCTTTGAAGAGTGCAAACATGTTCCCGGTACACCGAAGATCGTCACGCTGGACTCCAGAGGTAAGTATGGGGTGAGGGGGTGTGGGGAGACAGGGTACACATAGGGTGGGTGCAGGTTTCAGGAGGGGGCAGGGAGACCATGAGGGACCATTTTTTTGGTACAGGTTTAAAATAAAATATATATATCGTGGGACTTTTTTTACAGGGTATTTGGCACACTGGGGTGGGCTCCCAGGTGCCATGTAAGTTTTTTGGGGGGGGGATTGGGCATCCCCTTTGGCACATTCTGAAGGGGGGTCACAAGCCGAGGGGGATTGGGCACCCCCCTTGGCACACAGCAAAAGCAGGGGGGACATTATGATGATGGGGATTGGGCCCCCTGTTGGCAAAGAAAAACTGTTGGGGAGGGCATGATGCTGAGGGAGATTGGGCACCCCCTCGGCATACATTTTAAATGGGAGAAGGGTCATTATGCCAATGGGGAGTGGGCTCCCCATCAGCATTCTGACGAGGCGGCAGCAGTATTGCGTACACTTCAGGAGGCATGTTGAGGTCACTCTGCATGAGAGCTTCGCTCTCATTGCAATGGACATTTTGTTAGATCTGGTGGCCACATTCCAAATTGCTGATGTGGCTTCTGCATGCTGCCTAATTGGGGAATGAGGGACACACCTACTGATGTGTGCCCTGCATTCACCCAACAGTGAGCGCACATCCAAATCGAGCACTATTGCAAGATGTTGCTGGCCGCGCTACCATAAAAATGGTCACAATTAAAAATCAGAAGCCAGGTCTGATTGTTTTTTCAATTTAATATACCTAATTTAATTTCAGAAAGCAGAGAGCAATCCTTTATCACCACTGAGCTATAAGAAAGCTTCAGTATGCTCGAAACATGGTTCACCCAGAACAAGCTGATGTGCAACCTTAAAAAAACAAAAAGCATGATCTTCACTGTACTGCAAAAAAAGAATAAGTACAGCTCCCTGCTGATTTGGAGCTGTCAGGGAGACCTTTTGGAACAAGTATGCACATTCAAATACCTCGGGGTATACCTGGAAAGCACACTCAGTTTCGCTACTCATGTTGACCATGTGATCAAAACTGCAAATATAAAGCTGGGTGTTCGCTACCACCACAAACACTCAATGACAGCAGCAGCCCTGAAACTAGTCACAAGCAGCTCAGTCTTATCCTCAGTAGACTATGGCCTGCCCATCTATGGGGCTGGCTCTGACACTGCCCTAAAATGAATAAGAACTTACCTAAATAAGGCCTGCTGACTGACCCTAGGGGTTGACCACCTAACTCATACCTGTACCCTATACAACAATACAGGGTGGCTCCCACACCACCTCAGGGTGCAATTCCAAAGCTGCCAACGAGTGAAAAAGGCAGCACTGGGACTTATGCCTGATTCGACCTGCAGACTATTCAAAGCTTCACAATCCATTCAATAAATCAGAAGAGTGACCAAAGGTGGATTCCTAGTGCCTTTCAATTGCAAGTGCACAAAGCTTGCCCAGAAATCCCTCTCCTACCGGGGACCCAGGTCATTCAATGAGCTACCTATTACCATCACAGAGTGTACCAAGGTCAGCCAATTTAAAACTCGGCTACCATCTCATCTAGAGCATGAAAAAGGTCTGTCGATGCTCTAACTAATAATCCCCCCCCTTCTTTCACTATTTCTAACCCCTCCAGCACCCCCAAAACCCTCACTGTTCCAGTCCTCACTCAAATCCCTCCCCCAAATCCCCACTCTCTCTTTCACTTCCATCCTAATTCCCCATATCCCACCCCTCTATCCCCTCTCCTCACCCCCCCAGAGTACTTAACCATGGTACCACATGTTCTCTTTGACAAAGCCTACTCTGGCTGCACTACTTCTGTGTTCTTACCCCTGTCAAAGCCCTGGCAGTATACCACCCCTCCAACTACAGGGTCTCCCCCATCCTGTCCATCTTCCTGTACCCTTGCAATGAATTTTAATCCACACTAACAGTGTGCTGACCCAATGTAACCTGACACCCTAATGCTTATCGCTGGATTTCCTCTTGTCTTTGTTTTTGACTATATGTTCTATGTTGTGACATTAACTGTAATTATCTGTGATAACTATGTTGATTCTATCTGTATTGTTTTGCCCTGTATTGTATTTTGCTGTATTGTATTTGACTGACTTGTAACCTTTGTAAAAGAGTCCCAGACTCAAAGGTGTAAATTCAAAACTAAAATAAATGAATAAATAAGAATACACAAACAACCAAGTGTGATTTAAACAAAAGCTTCTGAAAGTCCTGTTGGTGGCATAGTTGAGCATAGTTGAACAAATTCACTTGGTGAGTTGTAGGAGGATACTAAGTGGGTTACACAAGGATTCCAACACAGTCTGTATTCTTCAGGATGAAGTTCAGATAGTTTTATTCATCTGGATCCAAACATAATGATTCCAGCAAAGCAAAATAAATACAAGCAGACTTAACTCGACAATAAAATAAAATAAATTGAGTTAAAGGAACATCCGAGCAAAGACAACCAACTTGGCAGTAGTATCCACATTAAACTAGAGCACTAGTTCTGGATGCTTACATGTCACCATCCCAACCACTACTGACTCTTTGCTTGCTATTGATCCCTTTATATACTTGAAACTGAGCCCTAATTGGGTGAATTATCCATCAATCAAATATCTTTATAGATTTATTTTATAAACAGCATATTTATGAATTTCAAACCTCAAGATATTCATTTTGATGCTTCTTAAACTTATAAAATGACTGTGAGCACAATAATACTTTATTTATTGCTCATTTTAATGTGTTTCCAAAACAAGTCCCACCCCTTCTCTATAAAGATAACAACACAGAGGCCGGCTGGCTCCTATAGGGAAGGCTTACACAGGAACACATCCATCCTGAAAACCAGGTAATATAATTTTGCCCTTTTTTATTCTTTTGCCAGGCTAATTTTGCTAATTTGGATCCTGTTTTGATTGTACAGTTCTTGGTGTACTATATATGTGCACAGAAGTAAAAATGAATGTGCTGGATAACACAGAATACTGGCGTTTTGTAAGCAGGAAGTAGGACAAAGGAAAACTGGCATTGCACAGTAACACACAGCCTTAAATAAAACTGGCTGTCTCTGAAGCAGTAATCCTTTCTAGCACTTTAGCGCTAAAGAAATACATTTACTCCCTTTTTCTTGGGCAGAAAAAACGGAGGATGGCTTTTCTCGGTAGTCACGCAGGCGTTTGCGAGCCTGCTCTTGTGACAGTCGCCGCGTTCTTCTGCTTCGTCGTCACGAAGGCGAAAATACATGCAAAGGTACTTCTTAAGGTACCTAAACTCCTGAATATACTTGTTCTGTGAACAAAAGTGTTTTACAGCTGGAATAAGCAGTTTTAGTAAAGTTTTACTTGGGCACTCTCATAATGAGCATTTAAAGGGCCAGGCGTCTGCAACATTCAGCCTTAGGCAATACACACCAGTAATGTCCTTGTAGTAGCCAGAATAAGAGGAAGGGGAAAACAAAAGACAATAATTAAATTAAAATAGCATAGGTGGCCAGTCTATGCAGACAAAACAACACAAAACGACAAAGACAACACACAATAAGGAGTTTTTTTTCTGGCTGCCATAACAACATTACATCTGAATTAGAGACCCTTTGACAGTCTCCTCCCACCTTAAGATAACAGAAGCTACTGATTTATCAGGGATTTCTGTTTATGTTATTATGCGCAGATCTCTTTTTCCAAAAGAGATGGAGCCAAAGCCCACCCTCTCCTCAGGCTCCACCTCGGGGTCCCACATTGCAACAAACTTTGTTTGTTGCTTAGAAATATAATTCTAGTTCAATTAGGCTACAAAAGCAGTCTTTTTATTATAGATATATATTTTTTTTTTCTAATTTACCCAGGTCTGCTGTAGTCTGATCATGTCCATATCTTGATAGAAAGTCTGCGTTCTTATGTTCACTACCCTTCCTATGTTTTATTTTAAAACGATATGGTTGTAGCGTTAGGTACCATCTCATTATATGGGGATTGTGATCTTTCATAACATTGAGCCAACATAGGGGATTATGGTCTGTCCATAATTCAAACTCGGTTCCCCACAAATAAAACCTTAATGCTTCTATGGCCCTGCGTACTGCCAAGCATTCTTTTTCAATAGTGGAGTATTTGGTTTCTCTTTCGTGTAGCTTCCTACTAATATAAATTATAGGATGTTCTTCCCCCTCTATGATTTGTGACAATACAGCTCCTAAGCCTAAGTTTGAAGCATATGTCTGAACTATGAAAGGAAGTGTAAAATCTGGTGTACGTAAAATCGGATATGAGCATAGTGTTGCTTTAATTGTGATAAATGCGTCTTCACAATCTGAAGTCCACTTTACCTTTTCAGGTTGACTTTTTTTGTTAGTTCAGTGAGTGGACTAGCTATCATAGAGAAATTCGGTATAAAGCGTCTATAATAACTAGCAAGTCCTAAAAAAAGGATCTCACATCTTTTTTAGTGTTTGGTCGTGGACTGTTTGCTACAGCCTCAATTTTAGATTTCATAGGTTTTATCAGGCCCCCGCCTATTTGAAAACCTAAATATTCAGTTTCTTTCATAGCCAAAAAACATTTTTTTGGATTGATCGTTAAACCTGCAGAAGTAATGACTCCTAGGATGGTTGCTAAATGGTGTAAATGGTCAGCCCATGTATTGCTAAAAATGACCACATCTTCCATGTAGGCTGCACTGTATGAAGAATGTGGTAAAAGGAGTTTATCCATTAATCGTTGAAATGTTGCTGGAGCCCCATGAAGGCCAAATGGCATGACAGTGAACTGGTAGAGGCCCAATGGAGTGCTAAAGGCTGTTTTTTCCTTGTCATCAGGATTTAAGGGAATTTGCCAGTACCCCTTGGTGAGGTCAAGGGTTGAAATGTACTGTGCTTCTCCCAGATGGTCAAGGATGTCATCAATGCGTGGCATTGGATAACTATCAAATTTAGATATTTCATTTAGTTTTCTAAAATCTAAACAAATTTGGACCCCACCTTCTTTTTTTCTTACAATTACCTTGGGAAAATTCCACTCACTGCTGGAGGGTTCGATGACACCCATTTCTTGCATCTTAATTATTTCATTTTCTATCTCAGACCGTAGTTTCTCAGGTATTCTATAAGGTCGTACCCATATAGGTTCTTTTTGAGTGGTATTAATTTTATGATTTGTATTTGCTACTTTGCCAGGTGTCCCGGTGAAGTAACTATCATAAGGCTGTAACATGGTATAGAGTTCAGCCTTTTGTTGATTAGACAACCCATTGTTAATGTTAAGGTCACTAATGCCACCTTCTGTCTCTAAGCGTTGGTAAACTAGGTCCAATTCACTAGTGAGGCTTTCTGGACAAATGAAACATACAGGGGGTTCCTGCCTTTCTACCCATTTTTTTAAAAGGTTCGCATGAAATATGTTATATTTCTTCTTTTTATCTGATAGTTCTATTTGATAAGTTACAGGGCCTGTTCGTTCGACCACTGTATAAGGACCTTGCCATTTCATGTATAATTTGTTATCTGATGATGGGAGTAGTAACAACACCTTTTCCCCTTCTTGGAATTCTTTGATCTTTGTACCTTTGTCATAATGATATCTTTGTTTTTCCTGTTGTTTACAGTTAGTTTGATGGGCTCATTCTATGTATTTAGTTAGTTTCTGTCTAAGCTGACAGATGTAATCACTGGGGTCTTGGTCTTGAGATGTCTGCCCGTTTTCCCATTTTTCTTTTATCACATCTAGGGGACCACGAGGGTTTCGTCCATATAGCAGCTCAAATGGGGAAAACCCTGTGGACGCTTGGGGCACCTCCCTATATGCAAACATCAGGTAAGGTAATAGTATATCCCATTTTCGGGCCTCTTCTTGGCAGAATTTCTGCAGTATTTTCTTCAGTGTCTGGTTGAAACGTTCAACCAGACCGTCTGGGAGTGAAAGTTCTTTAAATTTGATGGACTGCATCTGACTAAAGAGGGAGTAGGTGCACTGGGGCAGAAGTTTGACGTCTTTGCAGAATATTTAAACTAGCAAATGGGGAGAGGGGTGCAGCACCCCATACGTCGAATGGGAAGAACACCCCTCCCCCCTCAGCTAGTGGTCAAACAGGAATTCAGCATGTTTGCCATTCATTTGCATCACCAGGTAAGAAAAAAGGTTTGTCTCCCCATACGACGCTACAGGAGTAATGCCAAACTTCACCCAACAACTAACACACCAAAATCTGGCCAATGGAAAATCATGTACACAATGCTCACAGCCTGGGAAATAAGATCCCAGACCTGCAGGCAATAATGTCAGAGGCTAAACTGGACATAGTAGCAATTAGTGAGACGTGGTTTACCAGTAACCACACTTGGGAGACTTCAGTACCTGGCTATGTATTGTTCAGAAGAGACCGAGGTGCAAAAGGGGGAGGAGTGGCCCTGTATGTTAATGAAAATATCAAAGCTACAGAAATTCAGAATACACATAAGGAGCCAGAAGAACTGTGGGTCACCCTGGAAACAGGAAATGGGACAGCCATAAGAACTGGGGTTGTCTACAGGCCCCAGACCAGAGGGAGGACAAGACACATTACTGTTAGAAGATATACAAAACATGACAGCTAAAGGGAGGTTCTGATAATGGGAGACTTCAAAATGCCAGATACAGATTGGTCAATACCAGCAGGAACATCTGCCAGAACTAGACTCATAGTGGATTCCCTGCAGGGGAAGGCCTCAAACAACTGGTACAGCAACCCACAAGAGACAGGGCTATCCTAGATCTAGTACTGACTAACAAAGAAGGGATCACAGATCTCCAGGTAGAAGGTCACCTGGGGCCAGTGACCATCACATGGTATGGTTCAATTTGGCTACTACATCTAAATCATCCCATTCCAAGGCAAAAATATGGGACTCAGAGGAGCTGACTTTGATAAGATGGCCAACAGAGTTAAGCTAGTCCTGGCAAAAAGAAACACAGGTGAGGGGGTACAGGCAAAGTGGGCAAGCATTAAGGATGCAATACTTGAAGCAACATCCCATTGTGTTAGACAGAAAAGGAAGTGCAAAAGAAGAAGGAAACCACTTTGGTTCTCAAATACAGTAGCAGAAAAGGTCAGAGCCAAAAGGCTGGCCTTCAGAAATATAAGGGAACACAGCGGGATGAAGATAGGGAGGCATACCAAACTGCCCTAAGGGAAGCAGGTAAGGCAGTAAGGCAGGCAAAGTCCCAAACTGAGGAAACACTAGCATGAACAGTAAAGAAGGTGACAAGACTTTCTATAGATACATTAGTGAAAGGAGAACATCCAGAGGGGTATTGCTAAGCTTAATGGAGAAAAGGGAGCATGGGAGGAGGAGGACCCTGTAAAGGCATCTATCCTAAATAGATACTTTTGCTCAGTATTTACTGAAGAGAAGGTAGGGCAGGGCCCCAGGCTCAGCATCATGGACACAGGGGAGGGAGGTGAGCACTACTCCCTTCACAAAGAAAGGGTCCTACAAGAGCTGTAAGCTCAGGTGGATAAGGAATGGGACCTGATGGCATACATCCCAGGGTACTTAAGAGCTAAAGGAGGAACTCCAGGAGCCATTAGCAGAATTGTTTAGTGAGTCTCTGAGCACAGGAGAGGTCCCAGAAGACTGGAGAAGGGCTCATGTGATCCCGCTCCACAAGAGTGGTAGCAGGGAGGAGGCGGGGAACTACAGACCGGTCAGTCTTACCTCAGTAGTGGGCAAGATTATGGAGGCACTCCTTAAGGAAAGGATAGTGCAACACCTGGAACCATAGGGGCACAGGATCCAAGACAGCATGGGTTTACAAAGGAAGGTCCTGTCAAACTAATCTCATAGATTTCTTTGACTGGGTAACCAGAGTGGTGAAACTGTTGGGGCAGTTGATGTCACTTACCTTGACTCCAGCAAAGCTTTTGACACTGTTCCACATAGAAGATTGATAAATAAGCTAGGTAGGCTCGGGTGGGTCAGAAGTTGGTCAACTGGGTGGCAAACTGGTTGACGGGCAGAAACAGAGAGAGTGGTGGTAAATGGTATACAGTCAGAAGAGATGCAAGTCACAAGTGGGGTACCTCAGGGATCAGTCCTGGGGCCAGTCCTCTTCAACATCTTCATTAGTGACCTTGCAGATGGACTAGAGGGTAAGGCTTGTCTGTTTCAGATGACACCAAGATCTGCAACAGAGTAGATGATCCAGATGGGGTGGGCAGAATGAGAAGAGATCTGGATAAACTAGCAGAATGGTCAGAAGAGTGGCAACTGGGATTTAATGCAAAGAAGTGCAAAATCATGCATATAGGGAAGAGAAACCCTGAAGCCACCTATAGGCTGGGAGGAGTTGCTAGCAGTCACAAAGGAAGAAAGAGACTTGGGCATCATCATCACTGATGACCTAAAATCATCCAAGCAGACCTCTAAAGCAGTAGGTAAGGCTGGGGGTGTTATGGTGTATTAGTAGGGTATCACAAGTCGTAAGAGGAGGTAATAATCCCTCTGTACAAGACATTGGTTAGGCCCCATCTGGAGTACTCATGCAGTATTGGAGGCCACACCTTCACAAGGACATTAACCAAATTGAGGCAGTCCAGAGAAGGGCAACCAAAATGGTGCAGGGACTGCATCAGAAGACATATGAGGACAGATTAACGGAGCTCAATATGTATACCCTTGAGCAAAGGAGGGAGAGAGTGATATGATTGAGGCATTCAAACACCTTAAGGCATAAACAAGGTGAAAGAGTCTAACATGTTTAAATATAAGAAAATAGCAGGACAAGAGGACACAACATGAGATTAGAGGGGGGCCGATTAAGGGGGAATGTGAGGAAATTCTTTTTCACAGAAAGGGTGGTGGATGCATGGAATGGCTTACCACAAGAAGTGGTGGCTATGAATACAGTGCAGGGCTTCAAACAGGCATGGGATACGCATAAGGGAGCAATACAAATGACTATGAATAGATAGGCCACTGACAGAGCAAAGGCCCATGGCACATTTATAAGGTAGAAAAAGAAATGGGCAGACTGGATGGGCCTTGCAGTCCTTATCTGCCATCAACTTCTATGTTTCTATGTTTCTGTGTCTGTCTGGGGATGATATGGAGTGGTATAAATGGCAGTAACACCTAAGGTATTATATAATCTTTTTAGTAGGAGAGAGCAAAAATTACTGCCCCGGTCAGTCAAAATTTCTTTCGGTATGCCCGTCCTACTAAAAAGTTTACCCAGCTCTTCTGCTATTTTTGGAGCAGTGATATTATGTAAGGGAATAGCCTCTGGGTACTTAGTAGCATAATCACACACTACTAATATGTATTGATTACCTTTTGAACTTTTGGGTAGTGGCCCAACTATATCCATTGCTATTCGTTCAAAAGGGGTGGTTATCAATGGCAAAGGCATCAGGGTACTTTATTACTCTTGTCTAACTTAGCGACCTTTTGACATTCTACACAACTTCTGCAGTAGTCTGCTACTTGTTCGTGTATACCAGGCCAAAAAAATCTATATAGTAGACGACTTAATGTGCGATCTCTACCCATATGTCCGGCTAAAGGTATATTATGGGCTGCATCCAATAGTTGTTTTCTATAAGCTTGGGGTACCATCAGCTGTTCTACTATTTCCCCATTTATTGGATTTACACACCTACGGTATAACAAACCATTATACATTTTATATCTGTCAGCACTTGAACCATCCCCACCCTCAGACATTTGGGAAAAACAACTTTTTAAGCTAGGATCTTGTTGTTGTGCAGTTCTAAAGTCAATACTTGATACCAATGAATCAAATTCCTTCTTGTGTTCCTGGTTCCACTGCTTCTTATCTTTTTTTCGTTGTGCTTTGGACTTTTTAGCCTTTCTTGTCTCCTCAAATAAATCAGTGTCAAATGGGAAGACTTGCACCGGACTTTCTTTAGTCTGGGATCTGGTTACCAGGGCCTCTATATGGTTAGAAATTAGGGACTGAAAGTCAGGATAGTCATGACCAATCAACACAGGGACTGGTAAGTTGGGGACAGCCACTACCGGGATGTTATAAGTATGTCCTTGTATTGTTAGATCCAAGTCATATAGTGGGTACTGATGGGTGTCTCCATGTATGTAGGTCACACGAGTAGTCTGAAGCTTAGTATTAATGGATGAGTCTAACAAATTGCTTTGGATAAGGGTCTGTCTGCTTCCTGAGTCCAGGAGACCATATACGGTATTCTATCCAATCTGGACTGGGATGATATAATGTCCCCAGTTTGCTAACGCCAAATGTGTGGGTTCTGATTTCTTCTTGGGACAGAACCATGCCACATGTCCCTTACTACCACACTCATGACAGATGATGTCTGGATTATACCCTTTTTGCACCCTTGGGTAGGTTCTGGCTATTATGGGCAGAGTCTTTAGAGGGACAGGTTGCTTAGCAACAGGAGAAACGGCTTGTTTAGCCACGTTAGGCAGATGAACATGTGGTAAAGTCCCTTTTGGTCGTGTAGACCTAGCAGCAACAAAATCTTCTGCAAGCCGAATTGCTATATCTGAAGTCTCAGGTCGGTGTTCTTTCACCCACAGTTGCACATCTTGTGGAAGGATCTTAATAAACTGTTCTAGAATAATGGCCTCTAGGATCTGATCAAGTGTCCTAATGGTTGGTTGTAACCACTTGAAACACAAGTCCTTCAAACGTATATAGGCATCTTGAGGGTTATCTGCGTTCTGATATTTAAAAGTTCAAAATCGATGCCTATAAGTTTCGATATTTATGTCATAACGTTTTAGTATTGCAGCTTTCACTTGATCATAATTATTAGCATGTGCTACCTCTACATGACTGTATGCAAGCTGAGCTTTACCAGTCAGGTAAGGGGCCAGGCGAATCACCCACTGATCCCTGGGCCATGCACAGGCTGTGGCAACCCTCTCAAAAGTCATTATGTAAGCTTCAATGTCATCAGTTTCTGAAAGTTTCACTAGTTTAATGTCTTTATATCCCCCAGCTGGTGGATCTGGTGGCCGACTTACACCCAGAGCTTGTATTGCCTTCAGGGAATCAGTCCATCTAGCCTCATATTCTTTTCTATCTCTTTCTCTCTGTCTCTCCATTTCCATTTGGTGCATGCATAACCACCTTACCAACTCGTGGGTTTCCAAAGGGGGTATTTCTGATATCTCCTCCTCAACAGCTCCTCCACTCACCTGCTCTTCTGGTTCTCCTTCTACTTTGGCCGCAGGTTTTCCTTCCTTCTTCCTCACGACAGGATCCATCCCTGGTAACAAAGGTATATGGAAGGCTGCAGATACTGAACGAGTAACAATTCCAGGGAAGGTAACAATGTCCGCTTGCTTCACCTGCATGCAGAGTCAACTAGAGTCTCAGACAGACTCACCCAGGTGTATTCAACCAGGTATCCCAGGTATCCCACTTCTGACACCACTGTAGGAGGATACTAAGTGGGTTACACAAGGACTCCGACACAGTCTGTATTCTTCAGAATGAAGTTCAGATAGTTTTATTTATCTGGATCCAAACATAATGATTCCAGCAAAGCAAAATAAATACAAGCGGACTTAATTCGACAATAAAATAAAATAAATTGAGTTAAAGGAACATCCGAGCAAAGACAACCAACTTGGCAGTAGTATCCACATTAAACTAGAGCACTAGTTCTGGATGCTTACATGTCACCATCCCAACCACTACTGACTCTTTGCTTGCTATTGATCCCTTTATATACTTGAAACTGAGCCCTACTTGGGTGAATTATCCATCAATCAAATATCTTTATAGATTTATTTTATAAACAGCGTATTTATGAATTTCAAACCTCAAGATATTCATTTTGATGCTTCTTAAACTTATAAAATGACTATGAGCACAATAATACTTGATTTATTGCTCATTTTAATGTGTTTCCAAAACAAGTCCCACCCCTTCTCTATAAAGATAGCAACACAGAGGCCGGCTGGCTCCTATAGGGAAGGCTTACACAGGAACACATCCATCCTGAAAACCAGGTAATATAATTTTGCCCTCTTTTATTCTTTTGCCAGGCTAATTTTGCTAATTTGGATACTGTTTTGATTGTACAATTCTTGGTGTACTATATATGTGCACAGAAGTAAAAATGAATGTGCTGGATAACACAGAATACTGGCGTTTTGTAAGCAGAAAGTAGGACAAAGGAAAACTGGCGTTGCACAGTAACACACAGCCTTAAACAAAACTGGCTGTCTCTGAAGCAGTAATCCTTTCTAGCGCTTTAGCGCTAAAGAAATACATTTACTCCCTTTTTCTTGGGCAGAAAATACAGAAGATGGCTTTTCTCGTAGTCGACAAGTTTCATAGGCCATGACAGTGCACATGTTCGTGCAGCTCAGAGAAATCATCACGAAGGCGCAAATACATGCAAAGGTACTTCTTAAGGTACCTAAACTCCTGAATATACTTGTTCTGCGAACAAAATGTGTTTTTACAGCTGGAATAAGCAATTTTAGTAAAGTTTTACTTGGGCACTCTCATAATGAGCATTTAAAGGGCCAGGCGTCTGCAACATTCAGCCTTAGGCAATACACACCAGTAATGTCCTTGTAGTAGCCAGAATAAGAGGAGGGGGAAAACAAAAGACAATAATTAAATTAAAATAGCATAGGTGGCCAGTCTATGCAGACAAAACAACACAAAACGACAAAGACAACACACAATAAGGAGGGGTTTTTCTGGCTGCCATAACAACATTACATCTGAATTAGAGACCCTTTGACAGGAGTCCCATAAATTAGCTGCCTGATAAGAAAAGGATCATTTGCCATGAGTTATTCACAATAAAGGGATAGTGAGGTTGGTCCTACGTATGACTCTAGTTAAAGAAGTGGCCCTCTCAAAGTCAAACAGGGCTCTCAAAATACTGGGGGCTAGTGCAGGAACAAATTTTCTTATTAAGGTTCCCACATGAAATTTACACGTATAATGAAAAACACTGTAATATACTCTACACAGTGGTACCCCATTTCAGGTACCTTTTACAGTGTTCTTAGCAATGACCAGTCACGACATTTGGATAAATTAGGCAATTGAAGGCAATTCAGCAATTAACATGTCTTAACTTTGTCTATTCTTGCCATTTCCTCAGTGGAACCCAGACTGACATGACTAGACAAGAAAGAACATTTCACTGAAAACTGAACATTACTGTAAGCTGCAGTGATGCGTGGATAAATTAGTTTGTAAAACACAGTAACAAATTTCAATAAATACTTCTCATATGTTTGATAGAACACCATCTTTGAACGCAGAATACAACAGGATACTATAATATGAAACAGAAATTAACACACTTTGGGATGCTAATTTTCTAGTTTTTGACAAGACAGCTATGAACCCTATAGGGTGAATTCAAATGCTGATGAGCTTTTTTGATCATAGTCACTATATGCACTTCATAGAACAGTGTGCTATCAAGGGTTTGTGCTAAATATTTAAAACATTTAACCAACTTAAGAGGAACATTACCAGCACAGAAGTAAGAATGTCCAACAAAAGATTCTCTCCCTTGTCATTTTCCTATGACTAAATAAGTAGCTGACTGAAAACTATTTTGATGTTCTGTGAATGGAATTTTTAACATTAGAAATTGGAAAACATGCATATTTTGAGTGTTTATTTAGAAAAAGCCTTTATGAGATAGTGCAATCATACTTTCATGAGCAACCTGTGAGGGAATATAGAGCTGTCAAAGCAGAAACACTGGACATAAATAAGACAATATATTTTTGCCTTCAGGTCTGTATACCATCTTAAAACCACAATGCACTTGTCTATTAAGGATGTCTTGGGACCAAATAATTGGTCCTTAGCACAGTATCACTCTGTCCAAAATATGAAGGTTATGTCTTTAATGTGCAGTGCCTTTAGTAATCAAGTTTCTTGGTACTCATAATAACATTAGCTTCATTTGACAACCATAATACATGTTTAAACTACTTTAGGTCTTTAAAGGGATTCTGTCACCTACTTAGGCCTCCAAGTGTCTTTAGTTTAAAAAACACATGTTATCATTGATCACATTCTGTATATATTACTGACTCTGCTAATATTTTGATTCTAAGTGCTTTTTTCCTTTTGAAAGTGAAAAATGGGTGGAACACCATACTATTGTCATTATACAAACAATCATGTTTTTTATAGTCCTTTATCAGCCCCCACCATATCTTCCCTGGACATGGGAACTCTAACATAGCATAACTACTAGTGATGCAGCGTGAGAACAGGAGATTACTGCACCATTTGTGGCTGTACTGTTTGAGATGTTCCTAATTGTCAGAAAGTATGCAATCAGAGCAGGTCAAGGATTCTGAAACCGAAGAAGGTGGGGTATAATTACACCATTAAGATGCATTTCAGTTCTAAGAAAGGAAGCAAATAAAACAACCAGCAACATCAATGAACTTTAGAGAAGGTAAGCAATCATAAAATGTGGGGTTTCTGCTAGAAAAGTATGATTTATTTGTTTATCGAATTTTGTTGACCCGGTAAGCCCACTGGGCCTAGAAGTCCCTTTTTCAGGGGTGACCTGGAGGAAGGGGGATACAGATGTTAAGCAACTGAAAGTGAACCAGATTAAGCTGTCGGTAGTATTTTTTTAGTGAATGGGAGAAATTTGGCCAGCACACTGGGGAAATTCCCCTACTCTTTTTCGATTAGTGCCATGGGATCTTTAGCATCCACTTGAACTACCACCAATCCAGGCAGATGGGACCTCAGTTTAACATCTCATCTGAAAGATGGCACCTCAGAAGTGCAGCACCCCCCTCATGCTGCATTACAGTGTCAGTATTGAGATATTAACGCAAGTGCCAGATGTGGGAACTGAACCCACAGCCCTCTGCTCTCCTGTCCGTAGAGGCGAGTGTGTTACTTACTGAGCCACTGACACTGCTAAAATGATGCAAAAAGAGTTGACAGTGTTCCTTTATCTTATGCCTCTTAGCCTGCTAGGGTAAACCTTTAGGTTGGTGCAATCAATTGCTAGCACTAAACTACAGTACTGCAATCTTTATCCAAGGTATGTAGAGTCAAATCAGAAAGAAAGAAGACCTTTGTTTAATTGATTTCTATCCCTCTGCCAACTCAATGGGCTTAATCATGTATTCATATTTCCTTTGAGAACTTATTTCATAGTAATAGTAACATTCATTCCTTTAATTAAATTACTTATCTCAAAGCTGTAGGAAAAATACATTAAACATTGGATAGTCTTCCTTATATCTGGCTGTTCTGAGCACTGTATTTCTCTCAGCAATGCTACCTTTTTGACTGAATACTTTCAAAGATTTATCAGAAACAACTGCTGTGCCTTCTGTTTTTACTTACTGTAGATTCTCCAGAATTAATCCAAGACTCAGATATTATATGTCATTGTCAAACATATGAAACATGTACAGTTTGTTTCTGAATTAATTATATATCTGTATAAATAAATATATATATATATATATATATATGTATTTTTCTTTTCTTTCATCAACATATGCAGGCTAGCAAGAAACTGCATCCATATATTATGCCATGAGGGTATCAAGCATACACTCAAGTTCATGTTTGGGATAATCCACAGAAGTACTATATTATTATTATTATTTAAAATTTCTGAACATAGGGACCCATGTGTTTTCTTCTTCTGGTACTATAAATATCCAACATGTTTTTATCAAATTAGAAATTCTAGAAAAATGGATTCATATTTGTGTAATTAGTAAATGGTGTTCAGAAGTGTTTAAAGTACTTGAAAAATTAACTAAGAAATGTAATGCTAAAACAGTTACCATTACAATATTAGGGTTTACCTATGCCGACACAACAACATTGTTGTCAACATTCAGCATAGAGACATCCCCGATGTCAACTGGTGAAATTTCGCCTGTCAGACACCGGTCTGTTTTTCTGGAGATTTCAGGACTTGTGGAGTAGGACTTATTTCAAAGCCATTTGAGAATCTGGCCAATGGTCGCCAGAACTGGACACAGCACTCTATGTGGAGTTTAAACAGTGATCTATTTGAAGACAACATCTCCTTCCTTTTTCTGCTGACAATACCCCTCCCTCTGCACCCCAGCATCCCACTAGCCCTCCTGACTGTTTTGTAGCACTATCTGGCCACCTTTAGTTCATCATATATGGTTGTCCCATGTCTTTTTCCTCATTGGCAGCTTTCAATACCCCTCCATGGTAGCCAGTGATGATAGCGATAATAAATGAGTGACTGTAGAAACAGCAACTCATTTATAACGCTATCATGAAGAGCTACCCTGCTAGTGTAGCGATCCTGTAGTGAGCAGAGCGACTGGGAGGGGAGGGATAGGGAAGTGGAGGGGAGGGAGAGGAGGGAGAGTTTGTATCAGTAGGGTATCCTGCTGCAGCTGAGCCAGCCCTGGGGTGTATTGGTGAGGATGGTTGGCTACGGTGCAGCAGGAACTGAGTTTGGGACCTGCTGGGGGCGATTGTTTTGCCGCTGCTTTTGGATCTCTGTTTTTTTTTCAGTCTGTGTTTCGTCCCCTCCTTGACATACACTCCCCTTGAGTTAACAATCCTTATTCAGACGGGTGCCGGGCGCAAAGCCCCCTCTGAGGGGTGGTGCAGGGGAGCACTGTCCTCCCACAAAAACACTTGAGAATAGCAGGAAGTCAGGTCACTTGTATTTGTATATTGCCAAAATGCTTTTTGGTGATATACATTCACTATGATAGCGATCACTGTTTTGCGATTGCTATCATAACATGGAACCCCACTGCACCCATTTGGAACTCTGCCCCTATGTTTCTGAGCCCTAAGTGCATTATTTTGCACTTTTTTGCATTGAAACCCAGCTGCGATACGCTTGACCACACCTCTAGTTTTCTCAGGTCTCTGCTCATCCTTTTCGCCCCCTAGAGTGTTCACCTTTTTGCAGATTTTTTGTCACCCGCAAAAAGGCAAATCTTACTTTCCAGCTCCTTTGCAATGTCACCTATAAAGACATTAATGAGGAGCAATCCCAGCACAGATTCCTGAGGTAGCCCACTGGTCACTCTCCCATCCTCAGAATGAACTCCATTTACCACCACCCTCTTGTTTGCCTTCTTGCAATTTGACCAAAGTCTGCAGGCTGAGGGACCTCTGGAGGCACACACATTTATTTATTTAGTTTTTGTTAACCGGGTAAGTGCACTAGCCAGCAAGTGACTGTTTTCAGGCACGACCCGGGAGGTAAAATTACAGAACATAATGATACAGTAAGGATAACGAAAATACAAGATGCACAGAAATACAGGAAGATACATATGGCAGGATACAATGCATGGCAAAGGAAAATACAAGGCAAAATACATTTCAAGGACATTTTCCATTGAGCACATACATGAAGTGCATTGAAGGACCTAGGAAATGGGAAAGGATAGGTGTAGGGGTAAGCCAGAAACAAGAGGGAAAATGACAAAAGGGGGAAGGTGAGGAGCTGAGGAAAGGATAGAGGGCAAGGGCAAAGCGGGGGCTAAGGAATGGCTAAGAATATAAGGACAGAGAGGCGGTGGCAGGAATAGGGAGGTAGGAGGGAGTAGAGGAGGGATGGCCGGAGAGGGAGGGAGGAGTGAGGGTTAAAAGAAAGCCGGCCATCGGCAGCGGAGATACAAGGTTCAACCTGTGGCGGATCAGTGGAGCGAAAGGCTGACAAGCGGAGAAAGTGTGACAGGGGTTCACGGCAAAAGCAGCAACAGCGGCAAAGGTAGCAGTGCGGCCGGGCTGGTGGAACCGATGAGCGGCAGGGCAAGGGTGATGATGCTGGTAGAGGAGAAGCAAAAGAGTTCACGGCAATAGCGGAAAAGGTATAACAGCCAAGCCGAGCCAGTGGAACCGAGACGGTAGGGCAGGGAAGAAGAGGTCTGCAGGAGGAGGCAAGTTTATGGCAAGTGGAGGTAATAGGGAACAATGCTCAGCTGGGAGGGTGGACGAGCGAACTGGGCAGGGGTGACTCAGGAGGGAGGTAAAGGCGAGGCAAGCAAGCAGAGAAAGGAAGGGGAGGGCAGAGGGAGGGGAAAGGAGAGTGCAGGAGATGTGGTCGGGGTGGGAAGAGAGGAGCAGGGAGTTGAGTGAAGGAAGGCTGAGAGGTGAGGGAGAAGAGAACATGGATCAAGGAAGCAAGTGGTGGCAGGAAGTAAACAACAACTTGTAAATGGCAAAAGCTAATATTTGGCATACAGTCAAACAGATTCAAGCAGCAATTATAGTAAAACACCACATAAAACAACCATTGGGAAAGGCACAAGTGCTTAGCAATAAGGATGTGGGAAAACAGGTTAAGAGCAAGGGGATCAGGTAGGATCAAAGCAAACACATTTGTCCAAAGCAGTAAGAAAGTCCTGAGTTTGCCCTTAAAAGTTGCATGAGTAGGGACATCCCTTAGTTCCTGAGGCAGCAGGTTCCACAGGTGAGGAGCAGCATAATGGAAGGAGCCCATGCCCTTTTTTGTCCGACAGAGGGGGATGGATAATAAGGTATGATCTGCAGATCTAAGGTTCCGTGTGGGAATAGCTGGTCTAAGGAGTTCTGATAGGATAGCAGGTTTGGATGTCCTTATGATGGTATCTGATAGATTGTACAGGTAGTATTGTCTGGTAGAGGAGGGAGAGAGCCAGCCAAGGTCTTGATATAGTTGGCAGCACAGCATGATTTCTGTACAATGCCACATGCTGACTCTTGAACAATTCTAAAATTGACAATGTACACTTTTAACATTTAAAGTCTATAGGCAGCATTTTCAGATGGCTTAAATCACCATAACACCTGGGTGCACTGAAAATATGGTGCATGGGTCTTGTGGTGATCAAATGTGATTTTCTATCCTGTGTGGATATTGCTACAAGATAGACTAACTTTTTTCAGGTCTACCATGTGGCAGTACTGGGGGCCTTTTTTACACAGCTTGCAAAAGGTATTTGGTACAAAGCTGCCATAAATCATGAAAACTGTCTCGATTGCACCTAATATTGTAAAATCAGGAGCAATTGCTGCAACGGGGTTTGGCGCACTGCCAGAACATAAGTGTTGTGGAGCAGAGCAACCACAGGGCTTGACACAAGCCCTGCGCCAACCTTTGAAAATCTAGCCTTAGGACACCATGAGATACCAAGTTTTACAACTAGTTGTGATAAAGACATCATGACAGCAGTAACCAAATATCTTTGGTCATGACTGAATTTGATGTCGGGCAACGCCATATAGATATATTTTACCCAGGTGATAAAACACTGCTGACTTGTTGCCCAGAACATTTAAAGCCAGTTAATATATTACATGTTTACATGAAATTGGGACACTATACTTAAAATATGTGGCTATCCTGACCCATTACAGGACATATCCAGAATGTAATTTCTATGATTTCTCATACCTAAAATGCTTATTATTATTACCCTTTCAGTTTCATCTACACACTCAAATCATAGCATTTCATCATGTCAGTCATAACAGATCTACAGTTCTGTTTGTGATCCATAACGCCAGACATCAATGCATATACTTACTATAACATATAAAAGAACAACCCACTAGGTAACCAAAATGATTTATAATGATAGCCAGTGAAATAATGCAGATTATCCAGCTACAACACATGTATCACAGGCAGTACACATTTATTTAAATTCAATATACTGTATGTGACATTTCCTGATATATCCAGCTACATTGAGCACCTTATCCCTAGCTACTATGGTTCTATGTCATAATGGCGATCGTGGAATAGTGTTTAGCATTTGAGCAAGTGTACATCGTCATTGATGAATTATGGTGATGTACACTCGCAGTGTCTAGAAAACCGGAGAATGGATGTCTATGTTATGTGGTGGGCATTGCCCCCCACACTCCCCTACATAAGGATTCTCAACTCCAGGGGGATGCATGTCTGGGGGTGCAAAACTTAAAAAAAATGAAAACCATGACCCCATGCAAAAAACGATCATGCCCAGAAGCAAACCCAGCACCCTCCCAACCCCAGCTTGCCACATATCCACCATGCCCTATGGCCAGCTTGGCAGCCGACCACCACAGTACACCCCACATACACTCTCTCTCCCCTTCCACCCATCACGCAACTTCGTCCCCCCGCACTCATGTGTGTGTGTGTGTATATATATATATATATATATATAGTAACATCCTGTCACTATACTCGTCTACCCCTGTATCCAGTCACTACCCTGCCAGATAGCCCAGAACTCAGGTGCCGTGATTGAGTCACCCTTTTTGAAAGTGCTCAATTACAGTTTACTTGTTCTACCACTGCATGTCCGAAACCTGATAGAGTTGTTCAAACTACCAGATCACATTCATTTCAAAGACTTTGAAGTAAAATTCAGTACACATAATCCTCCTTGATATGCAAAGCACTGGTTACCAGGAGAAAGCAATCTATGATGAACATACAGTATTACAGTTTCCAGCACAACATGGAGTAACTGCCATTGGATTATGTTGTATTCCTGCAGCGTCCTACAGGATATCTTTGGCAGAAACTGTGATAACAGGGTTTCATCCTGGCTGGTGGTACTGCAGCAGTGCTAATGAAAATGTCTTCAGTAATACAGAACGGAAGGTTCTGAAATTTATGTTTTGAGGGAATGTTGAATAGCTAAGTTGTTCTGGTGACAACTAAGATTGTTTTGCTGAAAATGGATAAATCACTTTACACTACAGGTGCTAAGAAATTATTTTCATAGTTAACTGTACTACCATTTTCATTTCCATGCCAGTTATGTATCAAGAAATGTCCTGATCAATTTTTAATGAATAATCTTGCTTTGGGGTGCCCTCAAATTTCCATAGAGTTCCACTGTCCTAAGCATCAAAGGTTCTTTCTTTTTATATTTCCAAGACATTTTATGACATCACTTTCTCTATTCCATGCTATTCCTTTGAATAGCCTGGAATAGTGTTACTCATGCCACAGAATGTACAGGCAGTATGAAAAGAGAAAGCAACAACTACAAAAGAGACAGGGATTCAGGGTAGTAACCATGGCAAAGAAATAGATTATTAATATAACAAAATGAACAAAATATATTATACATTTGGATTGACACAAAATGAAAAACAGGAGGACACCTAGAGGTGTAAAAAACTGTTTCCTATCACCTTTAATCCTGATGGAACCTAATGCCTGGCATCACTGTACAGTTGATGGTAACCAGAGATACATTCTAGTATATCTATCTCCATCTAGATATTCACAGGAAATATCTGTTAATTTTAAAGGGATTTCATATGGTATATCTGGTTATATCTAAATAATTATTTGGGCCATCTCTGGTTACCACTGTATTCCAGATACCTAGTGAATAACAATTATTGCGTTTGTTTGTTGTCCGATGATGATGCAGTTTGCATATTCCCTGTCCTTCTTAGCAGAATGTAGCTGCTCAAATGGAGGTATTAGTTATTTGTAATTTCTGACCAGGAAAGACATACCAAGTTAATAAATCTTGTTTACAAGTGTGCCCTGGGAGGTGGGTTGCATGGATTTTTTTTTTTTGCAGGGGAGTATAGGCAATGACACTGGGGGAAACTATCCTGCTCTTTGTCAAGTAAGTGCAATGGAGTCTTTTACTTCTACTTGTACATTGATTAAAGAGGGACATAAAAGACCTCTGTTTAACATCTCCTCAGAAGGATGGCAACTCATCAGTGCAGCACCCACTCATACTGCACTACAAGGTCAGTTAAGGGTATTACCCCAAGTGACTGGTGTTTGGCTAGAACCCATGATCAACTGATCTTCCAGACTCAGAGATGAGTGTGCTACCTACTAGTTACAGAAACTGATATTAGTGCATTAGTGGGTATATCCTGTATTCTGTTCTCTTCATACATTCTTATGTCTGTTCAAATGTCTGATTCACTTGAAGATGTGTAACTGTCCTGGTTTACAAAACATCACACTAATGTTTCATAAACTATTACTGTATGTTTTAAAATGTTCTGTTATTTTTCTTTGTATTTGATTCTTCTTACAGGTACTGGTTAAAACATAAACCAGATGCCTTCCTAGAGAGACTGGTTTCAGGATTTAGAGCTTAATCCACTGTCAAACCAGAAGATATATTGCATCTTTGAACAGTAGGTCACTTTTTATATCAACTGTGAAATGGCTTATAAAAAGAAAATGTTTTTTCAAATGTGTTTTAGAGCATGTTTTCTAAGCACCTCTTCAGCAGTACTGAGGCTAAGAATTTATAACCTTGGAACATAGCAGTGTCTCCCTTGACTTTAATAATGTTTTCTGTTTTATTTAAAGCCTTTAAAGGAGACCAATGACATTGAAATTGATTAAAGTATGTCACCAAATCTCTAAGAAAAGACTATGTCTGGCTAGTGCTATACAATCGGTAAGAATTTTAATATTTCTTCATACATAATATAGTGATTGAATAAGAAATGCCAAAGCATAATATTTCTGTACTCTGATTACTGGAATACTAAACTGCAAAACATACAGAAACATAGCAGAGAGCAGCAAATCAGCTTGACTGCAATCATAAATCGATAATAAAATTCCTTCACTATAAAAGCTAAGAATTGGCTAAGAATTTATAACCTTGGAAAATAGCAGTGTCTCCCTTGACTGTAATAATGTTTTCTGTTTTATTTATAGCCTTTAAAGGAGACCAACAACACTGAAATTGATTCAGCAGATAGCACTCTGGAACTGGAAGATCAGTTGGTTGTGTGTTCTAGCCCCACATCAGGCTCTTGGGGTAATACCTTCCTTGGATCACCCCTGAACTCTTAGCATGTATCCAGGCATGTGATTAAGCCTGGAAAACTCAGTGCCAGCCTACTAGCACAGCAGGAAGACATCTGCTTGCAGTGCCAACATCCCAGATTCAGTGTTGAACTCGGGAGTCAGAAGGCTGGCCAGGGAGAGAAGGATACAGCATCCTGGGGACTGCTTTCCTTCTCTGGGAGGAGGAGGGGGAAGAGTGCCCAGTGCTTTATGGACCCCTAGTGGATGTTGGGGGTACCATTGTGGTCAGCGATGTTACTTAAGGGGGGACAGCACAGACACTGAACATCATTGCATGTCCTCACCCCCAGGGATCCAGCATTTGCAAAAAAGCCAGCCTTCGGGTATGATGCTTTGTGCCACTACTGCCCCCACTGCCACCAATGTCCATCAGCCATCCCACTCCTGTGACCCAAACCCAGGGGGTAAGCCGGGGTTTGCCTACAGTGTCTGTTGGGAGGGTTAGCCCATCCACTGGCCCCACCTAAGGGGGCAAGACTGAACATAGGGGAACAGCAGATGTAGCAGGGCTGACTTCTGAAAGGAGGATTGGGGGTAGGCACAAAAAAAAACAAGCATTTGTGAATGCTGAATGTTTGCTTGTTGGTATTGGCATTCATAGTACAGGAGTTAGGGAGATGCATATTAGGAATGGCAGTGAAGTATTGAAGTAATGCCAACCCCCACCCTGCAGAGACTTACAGGTGTTGCGAGTGTGCCTTTGGGTCATCGGTCATAATGCTCACACCATTCCACCTCACCCCAACCTGCAGACACCGACAGGTGTCATGGTGTGCCTTGGAGTCTTTGGCCCTTATGTTCACCAGATTCCATAAGGAAATAAGCTGAGATGGGTGCAGTACAGGAGAATGAGGTGAACATTAGGACCGAAGATCACAACGCACACCTTGATGCCTGTCACTGACTGCAGGGTGGGGGTGGGGGTGGAATGGCATGAGCATTAGGGCCAATGATCCCAAGTCACCCCCCCAACGCATGTCAGTCTGGTGATTGTTACGGTTGGAAGTTTTATCACCCTGGGTGTTTGTTGGTATTTTTGCTCCAGATTTTCAACATGGGCTTTTTGGGACCCTTCCACATGAGCAGTGGCACTATCATTTAATTATACATAGTATTTAGGGATGAACTCCACACAATTTTTTTTTTATTCTGAATGAATTTTATTCAGTGTTTCTCTCAGATCAACATGTTGGGCTACATTTCATGGTTGTGCCACTTCCTCAGGCCCACTGTGTTGTATTTTTTCTATTAACAAAAAGCATAAGTTTAGTATTCTCTTTAGGTTTCTAAACACTTTTTGCTAAACTGTCATTGCACATTCCTGCATCACCACATCCTCATTTCTGCTCTTTATTCCAAAATCATTAAACTTTTCTATTTGGGTATCAGGGTAAAAAATTCCCTTCCAAAGTTTTCTTCAATTTAAAACAGTCTAAATCAACCCAGGCGGTGAAACCATTACTTGCTATCCATATCCTCCAAAGTCCATATTTGGTCTCAGTTGCTCAGTAGCTGTACTACTACTCTACTCTTTCTTTCATGGATTTAAAATAATGCTTTAACCAAAGTATACTTTTTTTTACATTCCACACTTTGCTTCTCAATATTAATAGTGTTCTATACCTTTAAAAAAACAATTCAGTCTCCTTTGTTTCAGTACAGTCCCTGGCTGCTTTCATTCATTCTTTCTATCCATGTGAGACATAAACAAAACAACCTGCTTTACTTATACACATACTTTATATATTTAAGTACATTCCGCATCAACTCTTAGTTTCATATTCTGTATCTTTAAGTGAGAGCTTTCATTTCCTTATCTTGGTGAAGTCTGCAGTTGTTTTCAATTCTGCAGCTTATCAGCACTAGATGTAAATGAATGGCTTCTTTAGTTGCACAAAACCTTTCGCTAATGCAGTTATATCTAGTGCCACCACAATATTTGTACTATTAGAATCTTAACCCATGTGGATGCCATATACATTTCACTTAGTCATTCTTTTTATATCTGGGTCATCAAGTGGATACTAAACTTATGTTTTATGTTAATAGAAAAAAAGTACAACACTGTGGGCCTGAGGAATTGGCACAGCCATGAAACATAGCCCAACATATTGGTGTGAGAGAAACATTGAATAAAATTTGTACAGAATAAAAAAACATTTTTGTGTAGAGTTTGTCCCTAAATACTTTGTACACTGAATGATACTGGTCACACAGTGGATGACACAAGAACATTAACTTATTTACATTGCCCTATGAGGACAAGGGCAACCTGAACCAACATTGTACACAGACTATCATTTCATTACTCAATCCCGAAAGGTGATTTTGTACAGTGACTGCGTCATTTTAGGCAGGATGTGAAAAATGGCAGCTCTGTTGTTCATGAGAAGGTATGAAAAAGGGCAATGTTGAAAATCTGGAGTGAAAATATGAAAAATTGGTGAAGTTAAGAGTGTGCGTAGAAACTGCGCAATGCAGGCTTGTAACGCAATCATTTTTTAGAATGTTTTCATCAAGTGTTCAACATGGCCTTTTTGGGACCTCCCCTAATGAACAGTGGTAGTATGATTTTGTTAATATGTCCCGAAAGTTGATTTTCCACAGCGACTGCATCATTCTGCACCACAGGTGCAAAAACACATTTTGGGCCGGATGCAAAAAATGATAGCTGTACTGTTCATAAGGGGGTATGGATAAATGGCAATGTTGGAAATGTGGAGTGAAAATATTAAAAATTGATGAAGTTAGGAGTGTGCATAGAAACTGCATGACACACGCTCATGATGCAGTAATTTGTTTGAGTTTTTTCACCAAATTTGCAACATGGGCTTTTTGGGACCCCTCCTCATGAGCAGTGGCACGGTCATTTCATTAATCAGTCCTGAAACATGATTCCATGCAGCAACTGCAAAATCACCTTTCGAGACTGGGAAACTAAATGACAGTGCCAGTGTTCATGAGGTGAGGTCCCAAGATCCCATGTTGTAAATCTGGGACCAAAACTCCAAAAATTGGTTGAGGTATCAACCTAAGTTGAAACCCCCCTTTGACTGCCATTATAGGGCTTACCGTGATTTTTTCAGTTCCCGGTTTGGCTATGAAGAGTGCAGACGTGTTCCCTGTCCACCCAAAATGTCTGGTCCTGACCTCTGCAGGTAAGTATGGGGTGAGAGGGGTGCAAGGAGGAGGATCCACAGAGGGAGAGTCGGGATCAGGGAGGGGGGCAGCGGTGATGACTAGGGACCATTTTCTTTATTTTTAAGGTTTTAAAAAAAAAAGACCTTGGGAGATGATTTTCTTTTTTACAGATCAAATATTAAAACAGATTTTGGCACACTGGGGTGGGCTCCCAGTGTGCCAGACTAGTGGAGGCGGGGGTCAATGCTGACCCGAGGATTAGGCATCCCGAGGTCGACTGAGAAAATAGGGGTGTGGGGGGGTTCGGCGCATCCAACACCAGGAGTAGGCATTCTGGTGTCAGAAACATAAAGAAGTATTTTGGCACACTGGGGTAGTCTCCCAGTGTGCCACATTAATGGGGGTGGGACATGCTGACAAGGGAATTAGGCACCCAGATGTTGGCTTTGGAGAGTCTGTGGGTGGGGTTGCAGGAGCCGCCAGTGTGGTAAGCTGCACCATGGCTCATTTATTTATTTATTTATTTATTTATTTAACTGTTTCACCAGGAAAGGCACACTGGACAAACTGCTGACAGGAGCCAACAAGAACCAAAACTCTGCCCATGCACCTTACTGTGCACTGTAATGCGCATGGACAAATTCTTGTCAGCGGGATATCTGTGTGCCTGGTTGAGAGGGAGGGGGGAGCTGCTGTTGCAATGACAAAACTGTCCCTGATTGCAGCAGCAGATTTCTTTCAAGTACAGCTCTCACTGTGAAACTGCTATCATCAGCAGCTTCCTGGTTGATTGGTGGCCAAGGGACATGCCCATTAGAGTATTCACTGCATTGGACACAACACGGGCACACCTCTGCAATGCTGTACTATCTCAATGTTTCTTGTGCTCTGCTCATGCAAACAAACATAAAAAGCCTGGAAAACTCATAAATCCCCAGGTTCTCCTTATGATTTCCAGTGTTATCGCACCCTCCACAACTCCTGCACCAGTGCCCTAAGATGTGCTCAAGTCTAAAATTTCCAAACCACCATCATCATCAAACTGAACCACCTGTCAAAATTTTGGAAAGTGGTTCAAACCATTTTCTCCCCTCCTGCCCAATCGCCTGTCCCCATTCTCCATGACAATAACGCCGTTCTATCAGACCCCTTAAAGACTGCCTCCAACTTTAACTCCTACTTTACTGTTTGTGCTGCTCTCTGTCCTCCAACCCCATCTCATCACTCAGATCTACCATCCACTCCCCCACAGCCCTCATTCTCCTTCTCCAGTATACCCCCCCTCCTTAACCCTCAAGGATCTTTTTGCCTTAAACCCCTTTTCTGGGTCCTCCCCTGAGGACCTTGACCCAAAACTCCTATTCCTATCTTCAACTGCTATTGCCACTCCTCTCACCTCACTTCGTAACCTTTTCTTCTCCCTCTCATCTGTCCCTATGGCCTGGAAACATGCCACAGTCATCCCCCTTTCCCAATGGTGGTGACTCCTTCTCTCCCGGCAACTACTGGCCCATATCCCTCCTCCCTATCCAATCCAAACACCAAGAACATACATGTCTTATCTCAACTCTCAGCCTACCTTGACTCCTCCTTCTTCTTCACCCTTTTCAGTCTGGTTTCAGGAATGATAACTCCACCACTACCTCTCTCCTCTGGCTCACTGACTCCATACTTACCAGTATGAACAGCGGCCTCATCACCTCGGCCATAGTTGTCAACTTTGCTAAGGCATTTGACACAGTCTCTCACCCTATCCTCCTATCCAAACTATCTTCAGCTGGGTTCTCTCACTCAGCTGATGACTGGTTCAGCTTCTACCTGATCAGCAGAATCCAGTCAGTTAGGATATCTGACTCTCTGTCCCCCCCTCCCCATCCTTACAGGTGTCCCACAGGGCTCTGTCCTGGGTCCCATACTTTTCTCCATCTTTCTTAATGACCTGCCCTCTGTCTGCTCCTCTTTTGTATCCACATGTATGCAGATGATACTGTTCTGTATACATCTGACTCATCCCATGTAGTGTCACTGTCAACCTACAGCCAGACTTTGATAATGTCCAGTGCTGGCTAGTTTCACAGAAGCTATTCCTTACTGCCAAAAAGACAATCTCCATGACCTTTGGCGCTAGTGAGAGATTGTCCTGCCTCCCCTACCTCCCTTCTTTCCACATCCTCACTTGGACTAAACTGGAGGATTCTTCCTCTGCTAAGTATATGGTATCTGGCTTGAAAGGCATCTCGATTTTTCTATACACATGGATGCAACTTCAAAAAAACTTCTCCCCAAGCTTGGTGCCCTCTTTGTAGCCACAGCTGCATCCAGCTGCATGCCCATTGTGCTGTGGTACAGAAAGTGACCCTTCCAGTTTTTGATTATGGTGACGTAGTTTTTAATGTCTCTCCCAAAACCTCCCTGGCCAGATGGGACACCCTCTACAACTCCTTCTGCCATTTTGCACTTGATGCCCCCCCCCATCACTATGACCTCTATAACTCCCTCTCCTTCCTCTCTCTAGAGGACAGGAAGTGCTTGCACTGCATCTCCTTCATTGCTAAATACTGGTTCGGTTCCCTTGCTACCTACCTCTCCTCCTCATTTTCACCACTCCCTCCACTCACTCACTCTCTACGTAGTTAGGACCACCACTCCCTAACTCTTCCTAGAAGAGCCACTTCCAAAGGTCAGTCTGCTTTCTCCTACTGCCTGCCTAAATTGTGGAAATCCATCCCCTCGCCTCTTCTTCATGCTCCCTCACCCGCTGCTCTCTCCTCTCTCCTTCACAAGCTCCCTCCCTACATCTGCACTTGCAACTAATTTCTCTTCTCACCACTCACCTCCCAATCCCATCTCATTTTTTTACCCCATTTCTAAATCCTACCCTGCATTTTCTACCCTCTCTATGGTCATCCTAAATTCTAAGTTGCGCTTTCAGGTGTATCTCACCCTTCTCTCCATTTACACTTGTACCAATTCATATCAATGTACTGTATACTGATCACCATTCTCGGTCCTGCTACTTTAACTTATGGATTGTTGTACTGTTAAAATTCTACTACGTGTGTGTGTGTGTGTGTGTGTGTGTGTGTGTGTATATATATATACATATATATATATATATATATATAAAATGCCGGGATTTGGACCAGCGTAACATTCTGTGGTGATTTGCATATGCAGCCCATGATGCTTTGCATTGTGGGGGCATGTGTGATTTTGTATTTTCTTGAAACTTGGCTTCCCAGCCAAATGCCCTTTGGGGTAACCCTTGCCTCAGTGTTTGCGCACAGAGGTTCTTTGTCTATTATATATATATATATATATATATATATATATATATATACACACATATATTTATTGTGTATTTCCCATCCTGTTTGCTGCACTATTATGGGTTATCTGTGTGTATATGTATTGCTGTATTTCCTCCTTCCTCCTGGAAATGAGCTTCGGCTCAGTGTGTCCTCCTGGTGAAACATTTTTAAATAAAAAAAAAATAAAAAAGAATGGCAAGCTACTTAGCAACTTGAGGAATGTGCACTTAAGCATTGTGCACTCAACCAGAAAATTTACCATTGCAGGGATAGGAAAAAAACTGGGAAATAGAAAGAGTGCATTTATCCAGAATGTGCACTTATCCGATGTGCACTGAACTGGGCTCCACTGTATAGCAAATGCCCTTAAATGTAATAGGACATTATTTTTATCATTTTAAATGGCCTTGTTTTCCATTGCTTGTCAGCCATATATTCTGATGTATATTGACCATTTTGTGATATATTTCGATACATGAAGGATCTAGTTTTGTCACACCCTCAAATCTACATTATCTAGAAATATAGAAATTGTCAGCAGATAAGAACCACTAGGCCTATTCAAGCTACCCATAAGCCTTCCCCTTGTTTGCAGCCCATGACCCTACTAGATCAATGACTTTCTCCTCTCCTTCCCACTTCTAGGATTCTCTTATGTCTGGCTCATGCATGTTTAAATCCCTTTACTTTGCTTGCTCCCACCACCTCCTGTAAAAGACCATTCTATGTGTCCACCACCCTCTCCATGAAGAAAAACTTCCTCACATTTCCCCTTAACCTGCCACCTTTCAATTTCATATCATGCCTCCTCATTCTTGTGCTCCCCCTGTATTGGAAAGTGCCACCCCCTTGCACCTTGTTTATGCCTTTAAGGTACTTGAATTGTTTCTATCATGTCACCCCGATCCTTCCTCTCATCCAGTGAGTACATACTGAGGTCCTTTAATCTCTCCTCATATGTTTTCTGGTGCAAGCCCTGTGACATTTTTGTCACCCTTCTCTGTACCGCCTCCACCCTGTCATTGTCTTTATAAAGATATGACCTCCAGAACAGTACACAGAAAGCTAGGTGAGGCCTAACTAGTGTTTTATACAATGGCATTGAGTTCCAGATTCCCCACAGCTACTGATCTCTTTTTTCCTGTTTAAAAAACATCACATCACATTACTTATATCACTCCATGCTGTTCACGTGGATGGTCCAGAGTTGTGGAAATGATGTAATAGAATGTTCAGGTGGTCTTAAAAATGGTGATACATTCATGGTAGTTATAAGGCAATAACAATGATTACTAACTTAACAATATATCTCAAAATATAGCAGAAAATTGGATCAAACTGAATGCTAAATAAGATGGCATCTAAAGATAATAGTTTCTTATCACTGTTAACTTGCACTTCACTGAGTGGGACATCCCACAGTCAGTACATGCCCCCATACCTGCTTTTGCTACAGCTTTTATGGTACCTGAGTTTAATGTTTGTATTATAAAACCGCACCCTTTCTCCATCAATGGAATAAAGAAAGGAAGTGATCCTGTGATTCCTGACAGATTTTGATGCAACCAAAATCTCAGTATAAGACAGTATCAACCTTATCAAGATGAAATGAGGTTTCCCACTCCTAGAAGAGTTATTTACAGCTTCTTCCTACTAATTGGATCACTGACATCTAATTAAAAAACACACCTTTGGTTGGAAGCTATAGTGGCCTTTTTATTACAAGGGGACCATTAGTGACCCCTACGAATACAGGGCAAGCTCAATTTGGCACCTCAAAGAATATCTTAGCATTACTAGTCAATAAACAAATATCAGTGTGCACAAACAGCAAAAAGATCATTACTGCAACCAATTGCATTTCTGGCCACACAAATCCATAGCCAAAGTAGTAACATTACTGCAGTATGGCAAATACCTTCAATTCTGTTTTCCTCATAGGTGCAATTTACATAAAATTTCCCTAGATAGTTGATCTGGGGCACCAATACATTCTGTTGCATATGCCACACTATACTGTATGGGTACAGATCATACATTCCTAAAATGGTTGGGAGTATAACTATGAGGGAGATGCCAGCTTGTTGCATGCAAATAAGTAACCTGTGAACCAGCTAGCCTTTCACTGAGAGTCCCACAAGGCTCACTCTTAGCACCACTGCTTGTTTCCTTCTGTGTTGTTTGTCCTCCTTCCACTTTACCAAGATGCAAAGTCCACTCACATGCAGATTAACACCCTTTGTATAAACAAATGTTATCCTCCTTGACTTGTCATCTGACAACCTGTAAAATGATTTTAACAAGATAAAGAAAAAGATGGGGCTGTCTCAGAAATCACTCATTTTAAATAGCAAAAGACCTAGACTCAGGTACCCTAAATGAGCTCCTTTGTCCCAATGCTCTGGATCACCCTCTCTATTCTTCAGAGGAGGGTCTCCTGGAGGTCCCCAGATCCTGGTATAAGTTATGTAACCAACTTCCATGAATGGTGTGGAGGGAGGATTACCTGACTTTTTCTCTTTGCTCTAGACTGGTCTGATATCTACAGTGGAGACTCAGATCAGAACTTTAATAGGTTAAGAAGAAGAAGAAGAATCACTATTTGTGTAGTGCTTTCATACACAGTGTATTCCAAAGTGCTTTACAAGCAAAGCTAGACTGGTAGTGAAGTGACTGAATGTGTAGTGGCAGTGATATCGCACATCAACACCCACACACAGCCTGAATAACTGCATGAACCAGTTTTATGGGAAGGGGAATGTTAGCCAGGACACCACGAATGACACCTACTCTTTGCAAGGAGTGCCCTGGGTTCTTTTACTTCCACCTGGACACCCACCAGGACAACACCATGATGGGCAGAAGGGACCTCGGTTTAACGTCTCATCCGAAGGACGGCACATCCAAGCAGTACAGCACCCCCCAATACTGCACTCAGAAGCCAGCATCTTTAGGTGCAAGTTCAATCCCAGTGTTGGGTGAGAACCCATGACCTTCTGGTCCAGAGGCGGATGTGCTACCAACTGAGCCATCTGACCCCAGCACCATTCCAGTGCACCATGAAGCATGTGAAACACAAAATGTCTAAGTCCTGTCAGTTTGGACTGGAGCCTTAATGAATTAAGCCCCACTCCCCTAGCTCACACCAAGGTCAGAGATGAACTGACATTCTAAGAAAACACACGGGAGCATTTACTACCTTAAAAGAGGAATTCCACGTAGCGTACTTTTAAGTAAAAGGACTTGTTTCTCAGTACTCTTTGTGTGGAGTAAGACATCATGCTCCTTGGTCCTCCATTTTTCTATTCTAATGGAGGCTCATCAAGATGCAATAAAATATATGCTCCTAAGCCATATTCAAGCTGCAGATAGTGGGGGAGAAGGATTCAACCATTAGCTCTCACAGAGTGTGAAGAGCTTGAGGCTACTGACCCAAGCTATCAATGGAAGCCTTCTGGGGCTACCGCAGAGAGTTGGTAAGGAAGATTTGAAAGGTTTTTACAACTTTAAAGTACAGCAACTGAACTGTGTGTTTGCTGATGTGTCAGAACAACACTTTTTGGAGAGAGACACTGTTCCTGTTGAAGGAGGGAAACACTTACTGATCCAGTAATTTTGTCCTATATATCATCCTGCAGTACGGACCTGCTTTTGTGCATGAGTACTGTTGTATGAAAGCCTGCATCAGTCCTGCAGACAGTCTGGGAGAATGACTTTTTAGTGCTACTTCCATGTACTAGCTAATGCTCCACAATAGGATTCAAAACCTTAAATGTATCTGTGTATAGCATGTGGCCTCTGCTCCTTAGATCAATCTGTGCTGTGGAGAAGGAAGAGGGAAGAGGAAAGAGCCAGAAAGGTGCTCATGACTGCAAATCTGTGGACACAGAGAGCCTAATCTACATACAGAGGTACCTGAGACCTGCATCTTCTAGCTGCCCCACAAATGCACAACTGAATCATGAGCCTGAGATGATCTGAGACTACAGGATGGAGGAAGAGGAGCTCAAGTTGACGGTGAAGCTGGTACATCAGAACTGTGAGTACTCTCAGGGCATGCCCTGCAACTGGGAAGGTTTGTACAAAGTTTTGCCAGTAAATCTATAGATTCAACTAATGGGTCAGGAGCCACAAATACCTAATTTGAAGGTTTGTCATTTATGGCCTGTGGGGTTTGGGGTTTGGAGTTTACCAGTTCTGCTTGATTTAATGTGCACCATTGCTGGCCAACCAGCTGCAGAGTCAATGGGACTGCACCGTTCCTACAGCTGGTACTCAGTGAAGCACAGGGAGCTCTCTTTAAGATTTAAAGGTTAAACTGATATAAGTGGGTAGTGTCCCCAATAGATGTGGGCTGATATTACTAAAAGGTTTATGGCCTTACTCAATATTGTATTGTCTTGCTTGCCACCGTAGCAGTTTTTAAAGTCCGCCTGAAGACATTCCTATTTCTGCAAGCATTTGGTGTTTAATGTTGATTATTTATAGGATGTTTTATTTTAATTTAAATGTTTATGCTGTATGAAATGTTATAAAAAATTTGTACGGTGCCCAGAGCCTCTGAGATTGGACGTCTTTTAAATAAATTTGTCTTTGCCTTTGCTTGGTGAGGGGTGGGCACTATTACTGTCACTGTCACTATCACTGTTACTGTTACTTCTATTTTAAAGTGTTTTACTGACTGAACCTAGTCCATCACCCCACCTTCACACTGATACTGCTCTATCTAACCCCCAGAGCATTACCTATGTACCCTACTGGACTATATCCATACATACTCCACTGAAATAGCTCCCCCGTACTCTCTTACCTAGTGCCCTCTACACATCCACAGCGATGTTTCTACCTTGGCATTCTCTTGCCTATCACAAGGCTTCTTAGCTGCTCTTTGTGATTACCTAACTGAACTGTTAGCACCTTGTTTACACTGTCGGGGTTTTGTTCCTCATGTACTCTCTGTTAAGACTGTACTTTACAATTTGCCTCTGTTTTTACTACTCAATTTCTTGAATTATATTAGTTTGTTAATGTGTTACTGATATATTTATCACAACGTCTGCTAGCTGTATTTGCTATTCCTAACTCATAATTGTTTCCCTCCTTTGATTGAAGAGAACCCTCTGTAAATGAGTTCTTAGCTCAAAAGTTTGTAATTCCGATTCTTTAATAAATAAATACATAAATAAATAAAAATAATAGTCAGGAACTGTCAGTCCTTTGACCAGAGTTAAGGAGTTTCTGCCCCAAATGATATTGCTTTGCATTCCCCATCTCTTGCGAATATTCCCCAGTAAATATTTTACTGATATTTACATTTTATCTCAAGAGCATATTATTAGCATTGTCAATATTGTATTTCAATATGTAACGTATATGTTTCAATATATAGCATATTTGTTTCAGTAGATAGTGTATGTGGATTTTTTCAGTGTGTAGTGAATGTGTTTCAATAGATATGGTATGTATTTCACTATGTAGTGTATTTGCATTTTTCTTAAATTTAGGGTTGCACTGTGAATTTCCATGTGTAAAGGGATACTGTGGGGAGGTGGGGAGGTACTGCTCCCCAGGAGATTGTACCGCTCTGACACCAGGCCCACTTAACATTTACTATGGGTTGAGGCACCACACTAAACTTAAAAGATCTAGATTTGAACCCTCCCACCAATCAGGAAAATCAGAACCCATGCCCCTCAACCTTTGTTTAAGCCCACAGGGCGGGGTTAGTAACTGCAACATTCATGGTAATCCGGTTATAACTTTGGAGGCACCGCTGGGCTCTCCTGTTTTTTTTTTTTTTAATTCAATATACTTTATTGCCTTTTTTGAAAATACAAGCAGTAAATACATAGATTACAGTGACGGGAACAAATACTGCATAAAAAAACCAAGAAAAACTAATACAGTACGCAGCAACTAACAGAAATAAAGACATGTCCCCCCAACCCCCTTCCCCATCCCCCCCGTGTATGTGTAGTACAAGGATAAGACAAAATAGGAAATATTAAACCTTGTTTAAGGGTTCCATAGGGAAAGCAGAGCCAGCAAAGGTAGACCTTCTGGTAAACTTGGGGCCTATGTCATAGATAAGCAATATGTTTCTCTAGCTGTATGGCAAAACGGACTTCCCAGTACCATTCGATAACTGGAGGCAGAGAGCCCTCTGTCCAGTGTCTGAGCATGACCAATTTCACCACTGCTGCCACCAAGGATAGGTGAGCTTTCCTTATGTTGGGTGTCCCCAGGGGAAATATAGTTAGCAAACAACACTCTGGGGTAAACAGCGGCTTGGGCCCAAGAAGAGGGTCCAGGGTTTGTTTAATATAATTAAAAAAAAACTGCATGCAAGAACAGTCCCAAAGCAGATGATATAGAGACCTGAGGGCTTGTTTACAATGGGAACATTCCAGGGAAGAAATCCATCCAATTTTATATAATTTCAAATGCGTATAATATAAATTATGCATAACATTGAATTGGATCAAACGAAGTCAGTCCTGTTTAATACACACATAAAAAGTACTCCACACTTTTTCCAGTTTGTTAAATCTAGTGGTAGAGAAAGTTCCTGAACCCAGTAATAGCACACCCCTGATGGTAGATTGGAGTAAACTACCAGGAGCTGCTTATATAACTTGGAAATGGCATGTAGCTGGTCTGCTACCCGGAAACAATCAATCAATCAAACTTTATTTAACCAGGCATAAACACCATTGAGCAAGCTCATTTTAAAGGTGGTCCTGGACATCAAACAAGTTACAGTCATAGGTAGACAAAAACAAAACAATGTGCATGTGAGAAATCAATCAGGCCAACATATTCAAAGATATCACTGTTACAAACAATTAGAAAAAAACACAAAAGAAAACCATTGTACCTGTGTGAGATAAATCAGGCCAATATATTCCGGGACAGCACAGTTACATGCAGTTAAGAGAATACTAGACAAATAAGCAGAAAAGGTAAGAAGCTTAGACCCTGGGCACTCACTGGCTTATGAAGGCCAGTACATACACTACTATATGTAGGATGGTGTGTATTCTATTATAGAATTTAGGAGGGAGAGGGGTAAAGAGAGGAGTAAGCGGGGGAAGGGAGAGGCGGGGTAGAGAGAGGGGTTAATGTGACAGGTGGAGTGGTCAGAGGAAAGAAGAGAGGATACAAGTGCTGGATGCCCCCTAGCAGGGGGATGATGGCTGAGCATAACTAAGTGTCAGAATAATCGAGTGGGACACCAGAGAGTAAGGGAGCATGGTCACCTAAAACAGTTGAAGGTTTCCTTTAGGTACTCAGCTATTAGTGCTTTGAAGGTGAATGGACCAGGGAAGGTTGAGAGCTTTAAAGATCTTTGCATGGTATTCCATAAGGAAGGGAAGGAGAAATTAATTGCAGCCAAGCCATGGAATGTTTTCACTCCGGGTATCTGAAAGCATAGTATAGAGAAGCGTCTCAAGCCATATGACCCCTTGGCATGCTCAAAGAAGCTCAAGATGTATGCAAGAAGCTTATCAGACAGTGCTCTATAGAACCAGGGGAGAGCATTTCTTTTCCTCTTTATAGGAAGTGAGGACCACCCCAGCTCGCGATACAGCAGACAATGGTGGGTGCAAGAAGGCAAACTGAGGATGAACCTCAGTGCCCTGTGGTAAAGAGTGTTGAGTTTACAGAGCACTAAAGAAGGATAATTGTTGTAGAGGAAGTCAGCATAATCCAGTAGGGGCAGGAATGTAGATTGCACTAGCCTCTTTCTAGCTTCTTTGGTAAGAAGATGCTTAATTCGGTAGAATATACCTAAGCGTTGTCTTAATTTTTTTGTGACCTCCTTCAGGTGGCACAGAAAGTTAAGCTTGTTGTCCAGCCAGAACCCTAGGTATTTAAAGTTATCCACGGTTTTGAGGGGTTCACCCAGTAGAGTTAGGATCTTGAGGTTACATGATGGTCCTGGGGCTGCCTTCGGTGAGAGGATCATAGCTTTGGTCTCTTTGACATTAAGCAGCAGCTTATGTTTAACAAGATTATGTTGGAGAGAGAGATAAAGTCTCGTTGTAAGTCCTCATAGGCCATGTCCAAAGAGGAGTTAGGGGTGTAGAGGACAGTATCGTCTGCAAATAAGTGCACCTTAACTGTGTGCAGTTGTGAGTCAAGGTTATTGATATAGATTGCAAATAGGATTGGGCCCAAAATGGAGCCTTGGGGGACACCTCACGGTAATGTTTTTAGAGGAGGCAATTCTCCTAAGGCTTTAACTTGCTGACATCTGTTAGTAAGGTAGCTGGTGAACCATTTAATGGCAGTACTATCGAAACCAATGTTACTCAGAGCATTGAGCATAATGTTGTGATCCATGGTATCGAAGGCCTTACTAAGGTCAAGGTAGAGAGCAAACACATACTTCTTGGAATAAAAGGCAATTTGCCAGTCGTGGTTACTTTAGCAAGGACAGAGACTGTGCTATGGAATGTTAGTTCCCATCCCACTAAGGGTTCTGAAATATGAAACTTCGGACCCAGGAAGGTAACAAGAGAATGTCTGATTTGCATATACTTAAAAACATCACTGGGAAGCAGGTGCTGGAGAGTGTGGAAAGGGATGAATTCTTGTCCAGATACAAAATCTGCAAAGGTAGTATCCTTTAGTTTGGGAAAAAATGTAGGAGAAATGGGATGGCCCCCATTTGAAAATGTAAGTTATTAAAAATAGGTTGGAATGGGGAACAGTGACAGTTCTCTGAAAGATGCCTCTGTATTTGCTGTATGGCCTTTAAAGACCACCGCACAAGAGCAGATCTTAAAGGGCATGGGAGATGAGCAGGGGTCAGATAGGCTAAAGCAGGGAGTGAAATAGCAAACCTGCTTACCAGACCCTTTTCTATATCCAACCAGATGGGGAGAAAATTGTCCCCATCCCTTGTGTATTCTTATTTGACCAAAGTGCTACTTTGTTATTATTCAGGGCATGATAATAGTTAAAAAGAGAGGGAAGTTTGAGGCCACCCAGCAATCTGGGAGCCTTAAACTTATTATAAGTCTAACTTATTGCCTTACCTTTCCAAAGGAAGGAGTTGAAGAGCCTCTGCAACCTCATAAACCAGACTTTTGGAAAGAAAAACCCCAACACACTCAAAGGATAAAGTAGCCTCAGTAGTATATTCATTTTGAGAATGTTAATACGACCCCAGATGGAGAGGGGCAATGCTCCCCACTGATCTAAGTCTGCTTGAATTATTTGCACTAAGTTGGTAAAGTTCAACTTAATCATATCAGTTATATCTCTGGTTACACTGATCCCAAGATTTGTGAGGGTTTTAGATTCCCATGACAAGCTGAATCCATCACAGCTCACTTGTGTAGCATGGACATTGAGAGGAAAGACCTTCAATTTAGACAGGTTCAACCTATAGAATGAGACTACAGAAAAAGCCTTCAGCTCCTGTTTGAGTGCGAGTATGGATATCTCTGGATCATCAATATGAAACATAGAAACATAGAATGTGATGGCAGATAAGGACCGCTTGGCCCACCTAGTCTGCCCATTTTCCTACCTAACAGATAAGCTTCAGATCCTAGTTAACCAACAGATACTTCTTCCTACCCCCCAGTAGGACTGCCTTATGTCTGTCCCATGCATTCTTGAATTCCCCCACTGTTCTTGACTCCATGACCTCCTCAGGGAGGCTGTTCCATGCATCCACAACCATCTCTGTGAAAAAATACTTCCTCACATTACCTTTGAGCCATCTCCCCTCTATCTTCAAATTGTGCCCCCTTGTTCTTGCTCATCTCTTTTTCTGAAAGATGCTACACTCTTGGACTTTGTTGATTCTCTTGAGGTATTTGAAAGTTTCTATCATGTCCCCTCTCTCCATTCTTTCTCAAGGGTATACATATTAAGCTCCTTTAGTCTTTTTTTGTATATGTCTTCTGGTGCAGACCCTGCATCATTTTGGTTGCCCTCCTCTGGACAGCCTCCACTCTGTCTATGTCTTTGCGGAGATGGGGTCTCCAGAACTGCACACAGTACTCCAGATGGGGTCTCACCAACTGTCTGTATAGAGGGATAACACCTTCCTGTTTTCTACTATTGATGCCTCTCCCTAGGCATCCCAGTATCCCCCCAGCCTTCCTTACTGCCTTCTCACATTGCTTGCCCACCTTTAGGTCATCTGATATAATTACCACCAGATCCCTTTCCATTTTTACTGTTGTCAGTATCTCACCTCCCATTGTGTACTCTTCCCCTGGGTTTTTGTTTCCCAGGTGCATTACCTTGCACTTCTTTGCATTGAATCTGAGCTGCCACGTATTTGACCATTCCTCCAACCTTGCCAAGTCCCTTTTCATTCTTTCCACCCCACCTTGAGTATCAACCCTGTTGCAGATCTTTGTATCATCTGCAAAGAGGCACACTTTTCCTTCCTGTTCCTCAGCAATGTCACCTATAAAGACATTAAAAAGGACTGGTCCTAGTACTGAACCCTGCGGTACCCCACTAGTAACCCTTCTTTCTTCACTGTGGAGTCCATTTACTACTACCCTTTGTGTCCTGTTGTCTAGCCAAATTTTTATCCAGGCTACCACCTTGGGACCCACTCCAAGGCTGGCTAACTTGTATATTAATCTTTTGTGTGGGACTGTATCAAATGCCTTGCTAAAATCTAGGTAGGCCATATCACAGCCCTCCTGGTCTACTACTTTGGTCACCCAGTCAAAGAAATCTATTAGATTCGTCTGACACGACCTTTCCATCATGAATCCCTGCTGCCCTGGGTTCTGTGCCCCACTGGCCTCTAGGTACTCAACAATTATTTCCTTCACAAGTGATTCCATCATTTTCCCTACCACTGAGGTCAAACTAACTGCTCTGTAGTTTTCTGCTTCTGTCCTGCTCCCACTTTTGTGAAGAGGAATCACATCCACCCTCCTCCAGTCCTCAGGTACCACCCCATCCTCCCATGATTTGTTAAAGAGAGTAGTCAGCGGTGTCACTAGTTCTACCCTTAGTTGCTTTAGAATTCTTGGGTGAATCCCATCAGGCCCCATTGCTTTGTCCACCTTCAATTTTATTAGTTCTTTCAGAACCCTTTCTTCTGTAAATGGACTGGTATCGACCCCCATATTCAGAGTGTTTCTCTTGTTTGGTTTAGGTACCTCCCCCTCCTCTTCTTTTGTGAATACTGAGCAGAAATATTCGTTCAGTAGCCCTGCTTTTTCACTGTCACACTCTACCCACATTCCCTCCCCTTTGTTAAGCCTCAGTATCCCTCCTTTGGTCTTTCTTCACTCCCTAATGTACCTATAAAAGGTCTTACCCCCTTCTTAACAGAGTTGGCTATCCTTTCCTCGGTTTGGGCCTTTGCTACTCTGACCTCCTTCACAGCATCTTTCTGCTTTAACTGATAAAGTTCTCTGTCCTGTTCCTTCTGTGTTTCCTTATATTTCCTGAATGCTATCCTTTTCTCCTTAACCTTCCCTGCCACCTCTTTTGAGAACCATAGCGGTTTTTTCATTCATTGTGTTTTGTTGATTTGCTTTACACAAAGGCTTGTTGCCTCTGTGATGGCAGTTTTGATTACTCCCCATTGTTCCTACACCCCTCTTTCTTGCCTGTTTGATGGTGCTTTTCTGAGGCACTCTCTCATTTTCCCAAAGTCAGTCCTCCTAAAGTCCAATACTCTTGCTTTTGTATGAGGAGATCATTAGCGTAGGCTGATAGGGCATATCTCTTGCCTTCTATCTGAATGCCTTTGATAGCTGGTGCAGCAAGAATTCTTCTGACCAGGGGCTCTAATTAGAAGTTGAAAAGAATGGGGAGAAAGAGGGCATCCCGGTCTTGTACCCCTTTGTAAAGGGAAAGAGTTTGAGAGGCACCCATTGCACCATACTTGTGCTTAAGGGAGAGTGTAGAGAACTTGTATCCATTTCAGAAAGTCCTCATGGATACCAAAATATTGCAGGGAAGCAAATAGAAATTGCCAAGAGACACGATCAAAGGCTTTTTCAGCATCCAGGGAGACCAGGACCGTTGGAGTTTCAGCCGCCCTGGATGTCATCAGAAGATGCAGCAATATCCTCATATGGTCTCCCAATAGCCGCCCTGCCATAAATCCCACCTGTTCCCTACCAATAAACCCATCCATAATTGAGGAGAGGCAATTGGCAAGAATCTTGGCTAGGATCTTGACATTGGAATTGGGTTCTTCTGTTTTACCATTCAGACCTCACATGGAGTCAAGTGTAACTGAGAACATTTTGGTTCGCCCAACCCCAAAAATATTGCCATACACTATGGCATGTAAAAGGTTGACCTGTTGGGGTGCAGGTAAAGATCTGGATTCTCTGAAATCCATACTGCTCCTTGGAGTCCCACTAGGGACTGATATTGAAAACATTGACTTAAGACTTGTAACTTATGATTTGATAAGACAGCAGAAGGCATGTGCCCATATATAATGCCCCTTTCAGTTACAGTAGTACTCTTCTAGTCACTTTATTGATAGATATTCATCTAGATTGTGCTTGAAGATGTAAAAACTACTACTTCCTTTGGCAGTCTGTACCATATATCCACCACTCTCTGGGTGAAGTATTTTTTTCCTTTTCTCTATTTTAAAGTTTTGCAGTAATATTTGTTTATCGTGTCCTCTGATGTTATTTTTTACCTACATTGTAAATTGAGGTCCTCCATTAGCTCTTCTTTGTTACAGATTTTATATAGCATAAGTAAATCCTCTATGCTTCATCTATTTTGTAGGGTGTTTAATCTCAGTGTGTTCAGATGATCCTCATACGCCTTGTTCTCCAGTCCTTTAATGGATTTAGTAGCTCTCCTTTGTATCCTTTCTATTTTATTTATATCTCCAATATTTAAGGCACTCAAAACTAAAAGCAGTAATCTATTTGAGGTCTGACATATATGTTGTACAAGGTTGCATGTCAAAACAGTGAGGACTTAAAGGCAACCATCAAAACGGTGACTTTATGATGGTGAGGACAAAATCAGCTTTGACAAATTATGGTGACCACCAAAATGAATGAATTTGTAAGCCTTCTGATTTTATAACAGTGCTGCCAATCTTTCCAATGTCAATTCCATTATGCTGCCTTAATTGATGTGGGAGGCTCTGCCCCCACATCCCCCACGGGAGGCTGATCCCCCCATACCCCACCCTATTTTATTATATGTAACTCTGAGGCACGCATTCGCAATGAGGATGGGGGCTGTTTTTACAGGTTGCCATTAATGACCGGTCACCATTAATTGCCTTTTGCTGTGGTTGTTCTTGCCGATTTGCCTTCACCATTATTCAGTCATACTAACATACTAAAATGTCAGCAGAATTGGCCTAATGGTCTTTCGCATCTGCTTGTTTGCTCAGTCCCCACCCTGGGAGCTGACCTTGCTGCCCCCCTTGCCTTGTCTGGCTTCTCCCTTCCCAGTTCCGGATATTCTTGCTGCACTGGATTTTGCTTCCAGAACCCTTCACCTGTACCTGTCCCACCCCCTGTTGAACCCCTCCACCGTCTCTGCCTCCACAAGCGCTCTAGTGGCCCCCTCCTCTTTCCTTCGAAGCACCCTGACTGTTCCTCCCCTATTTACCCCCTCCATGTACTTGAAGACCTCTATCATGTCCCCCTGGTCCCTTCTCTCTTCTAATGTGTACATATTTAGCTCTTCGAGCCTCTTCTCATAGGTCCTGTCTCCCAAGCCCCAAATCATTTTGGTTGCCCTCCTCTGGACCCTCTCCAGGAGTTTAATGTCCCTCTTTAAGTGTAGCCTCCAAAACTGCACGCAGTACTTGAGGTGCGGCCTCACCAAGCAGTTATACAGAGGGAGCATCATGTCCCTCCTTCTGGAGGTGATCCACTAGCGATGCATCCCAGCATCCTGTTGGCCTTGGCTGCTGCCCTCTTACAGGGCTCCGAGTTGTTCATCTTGACATCCACCACCACCTCCAGGTCCCTCTTAGCCATCAAGACTTGTAGCATTTCCCCCCCAGGGTGTACACTTGGCCCGGGTTTCTGGCCCCCAGGTGCAGTACCTTGCATTTCCCTGCATTGAACCTCAGCTTCCACTTTCTAGACCATCTTTCCAGAGCCACCAGGTCCCCCTGTAGGACCACCCTCCCCTCCTCCCCATCCACCACTGCCCCTGTTTTGGAGTCATCTGCAAAGAGACTCATCTCACTCCTGATACCTGTCCTTATGTCAGAGACATGGCGTTGAACAGAAGGGCCCCAGGACTGATCCCTGTGGGACCCCACTAATGATCCTCCTTGGGGATGAGACTATCCCACCAACTACGACCCTCTGGGTCCGGTCCTGGATCCAATTGCCTATCCATCTGATCATCTTGTTCCCCACCCCCATTTCTCCCAGCTTATCCAACAGGCCCATGTGAGGAACAGAGTCAAATGCCTTGCTGAAGTCTAGAAAGAGGATGTCCACTGGTCTGCCCATGTCCCAGGCACTCGTCACCCAGTCATAGAACTCCACCAGGTTTGTCTGACACGATTTCCCCCAGACGAATCCATGCTGTCTATCATCCAGGCACCCTGACTTTTCCAGGTCCCCCCTAGCCTCTCCTTGACAATGCCCTCCATCACCTTGCCCACTACCAATGTCAGGCTGACAGGCCTGTAGTTCTCTGCCACCTCCCTTGATTCCCCCTTGTGGATAGGCACTATATGCGCCACCTTCCAGTCCTGGGGCACCCACCCTGTCCTCAGATAGATGGTGAAAAGCTCCTCCAGGGGTTTCGACAGGACATCCGCAAGTTCCTTCAGCACTCTGGGATGTAATTTATCTGACCCCTGTGCTTTCTCCATCTTAAGGGACCTGAGGGCTTCACTAACTCTCTCTGCTGTGATTTCCAATTCTGCTACCTCTTCTCCTTGCTTAGCCTTCCCCCCTCCTGCCAGTGATGCTTCCTCCTCTCCCCAGACCCGCCGATCGGTAAGGGTCCCGCCTTCCTCAGTATCCCTGTCTCCTCCCATGTAGGATGCAGCACCCCCATTTTCCTTGGTGAAAACTGAGGTGAAGTACTCATTTAGTACCTCAGCCTGCTCCCCCGGGTCTTGTGCCCATCTCTTCCCTGTTTTAATCCTGCTAATCTGCCCCTTCACCCTTTGTTTTTCCCCAATGTATCTAAAGAACCCCTTGTTCCCTCTCCTAATTTCACTGGCCAGGCTCTGCTTCTTCCTTGCCTTAGCCACCCTCACCACCCTAGTGGCCCTTCTAGCCATCAGCTCGTACTCCCCTCGATCCCTTTCACTCCTTGAGCACTTGAATTGCCTACAGGCTGCCTTCTTTCCCCGCACCACCTCCTGGACCTCCCTGGTCCACCAGCAGGGTTTTTGGGCCCTACCGCATTTTTGTCTTACTCTTGCACAGGTGCTGGTAGCATCCTGCACCCCTCTCCTGATGATTTCCCACCTACTATCAGCGTCCATGTCTGACCCAATCCCATCCAAATATTCCTTAAGGATCCTTCCCATTTCCTTAAAATCTGCCCCCCTGAAGTCAGTTACCTCTGTCTTTGTGCAGCCTTCTACCACTCCTAGGTCCAGGCAGAACCAGACCATGGCATGGTCACTCCCCGCCAATGGGTCCCTTACCTCCAGGCCCCCAATCTGGTCACTGTCTGCCAGGACTACATCTAGTACCCGCACCTCCCTGGTCGGTTCCCCAACCTGCTTAGAAAAATAGAAACATAGACTTTGACGGCAGATAAGGACTGCTTGGCCCATCTAGTCTGCCCATTTCCCTACCTACAGGATAGGCCGCAGATCCTAGTTAACCAACAGCCTATTTCTTCCCCCCCCCCCACAAGAATTGCCTTATGTCTGTCCCATGCATTTTTGAATTCTCCCACAGTTTTAGACCCCACAAGCTCCTCAGGAAGGCTGTTCCATGCATCCACTACCCTCTCTGTGAAATAATACTTCCTCACATTGCCCTAGACTGCCCCCTTCTATCTTTAAATTGTGTCCCTTGTTCTTGCGTCTCTTTTCTGAAAGATGCTACCCTCTTGGACTTTGTTAATTCCACTGAGGTACTTAAAAGTTTCTATCATGCCCCCCTCCTTCTTTCCTCAAGGGTATACATATTAAGTTCCTTTAGTCTCTCCTCATACAGCTTCTCTTGCAGACCCTGCACCATTTTAGTTGCCCTCCTCTGGACTGCCTCTATACTGTCAATGTCCTTGCAGAGATGGGGTCTCCAGAACTGGATGCAGTACTCCAGATGGGGTCTCACCAACTGTCTGTACAGAGGGATAACAACTTCCTGTTTTCTGCTGCTGATGCCTCTCCCTATACATCCCAGTATACCCCCAACCCTCCCTACTGCCTTCTCACATTGCTTGCTAACCTTAAGGTCATCTGATATGATTACCCCCAGGTCCCTTTCCTTTTTTGTTGTTGTTACTACCTCCCACCCATTGTGTATTCTTCCCCTGGGTTCTTGTTTCCCAGGTGCATTATATTGCACTTCTTTGCATTGAATCCTAGCTGCCATACTTCTGACCATTCCTCCAACCTTGCCAAGTCCTTTTCATCCTTTCCACGCCTTCTTGTGTATCAACCCTGTTGCAGATCTTTGTGTCATCTGCAAAAAGGCATTCTTTTCCTTCCAGTCCCTCTGCAATGTCACTGATGAAGACATTAAAAAGGACTGGACCCAATACTGAACCCTGCAGTACCCCACTAATAACCTCTCTTTCTTCAGAGTGGACTCCATTTACAATTACCTTCTGTGTCCTGTTGTGCAGCCAATGTTTTACCGAGGCTACCACCCTTGGACCCACTCCCAGGCTGGTTAATTTGACTATTAATCTTTTGTGTGGGACTGTGTCAAATGCCTTGCTAAAGTCTAGGTAGGCCATGTCCACTGCCCCTCCCTGGTCTACTACTTTGGTCACCCAGTCAAAGAAATCTATTAGATTCATCTGACATGACCTTCCCACTGTGAACCCATGCTGCCTTGAGTCCTGTGCCCCACTGACCTCTAGGTACTCAACTATTCTTTCCTTCAGAAGTGCTCCATCACTTTCCCTACCACAGAGTCAGACTGACAGGTCTGTAGTTTCCTGCCTCTGTCTTGGTCCCGCTTTTGTGAAGGGAATCACATCCGCCTTCCTCCAGTCCTCAGGTACCCACCATCCTCCCATGATTTACTAAAAGAGTAGCCAGTGGTTTCACTAGTTCCTCCCTTAATTCTTTTAGAATTCAGGGTGAATTCCATCAGGACCCATTGCTTTGTCCACCTTCAGTTTTAGGAGTTCTTGCAGAAACCTTTCTTCTGTGAAAGGACTGGGATTGACCCCCCTATCAAGAGTGCTTCTGTTAATTGGATTAGGCACTTCCCCCTCCTCTTTCGTGAATACTGAGCTGAAATATTCGTTCAGTATCCCTGCTTTTTCACTGTCCCCTTCTGCCCACCCACCGTTCATTCTATTCAGCCTCACTATCCCTCCCTTTGTCTTCCTACACTCGCTGATGTACCTATAAAAGGTTTTATGCTGAGTTAGGAATGCGTCTTGAAAGACATCCAACAACCTCTGTTCCCTGGCCACTGAGGATGTCATAGTCTCCCAGTCTGTTCCTGGCATGTGTAAGTCCCCCAACACCACCACCCTTCCCCTGCCCAGTCTGCAGTGTCTCCCAACATCTGCCACCAGACTCTCCTCCAGCTCCTCTGCCAGTGCAGGGGGTCAATACACCACTCCTATTTTTACTCTCTTGCCCCCCCTTGTTATCAAGGTGACCAAAATCACCTCCACGGTTCCCTCCGCCTCTTCTACTCCCCTATGCCAATGCAGTTTTTGACCATCACTGATACCCTCCTCCCTTCCTCCCCGTCCTTCCTGAACATAGTGTAACCCTCCAGGTTCAGGTCCCAGTCGTGTCCTGCGGTGGCCCAGGTCTCAGTGACCACTGCCACTTCCACCGCTCCCTCAGTTAGCATCACCTGGAGCTCAGGCATTTTACTGCCCAAGCTCCTGGCATTTAGCAGGACTACCGTCCACCCTTTCCCTATACTTCCATTTCCCCTGCTCATGTTCCCATGGGGATTCTGTTTTCCCCTGGTCTGCACTTTACCAGTCAGCCTTTTCCCACTTTCCTCCAGCTCCCTGGGTGGGGTGGAGACAGATTCCCTCCTTTATCAGCACCCCCTCAACAGCCTTTTCTCCCATCCTTCCCACCTTCACAAGTTTAAACTCCACTTTTCACCAATGAACCCCTCTATTTTCAACTTAAGGATCCCCCTCCCCTCCAAATTGAGATGGATCCTATCTCTAGCATATAGCTCCTTATCCTCCCAGGTCTCCCCCCAGTCCCCCATCAACCCATACCCTCTGGCCTCACACCACTCCCTGAGCCACTGGTTTATCTCCCTAATCTTCCTTTTGTGTTCCCCACTAGCCCTTGGCACTGGCAGGATTTCTGAGAAGGAAACTGTGCATCCTATGTCATGACAGACCCTGGCAAGCTCCCTGAATCTTGCCTGTATCTCTAGCTCACTAGTTCCCTCAATGTCATTTGTACCCAGGTGGACCAGTATGTCTAGGGAACCCCCACAATCATTTACCAGCTGATATACCTCATGCTTGGCCCTGTGCACCATTAATCCAGGGAAGCATTTTGTTCTAACTGGCCAGGTTTCTCCCTTCCTATCCCACTTGATACCCCTGATCATAGAATCCCCCAACAGGAGCACTCTGACCACTCCTTTTCCTCCATTTCCCTTCCATTTCCCCTTCCATGTCCTTCATCCTTTCTACTGGCCCCTCCACCCAGCTGGCTCCTTGTTCCTCCCCCTATCTGCGTGTCACATGCCACCCCCTCCTTATTTACCCTGGCCATCCCCTCCCCTCTGATCCTATGCCTCTCCTCCTCCCGAGTATCCTTCTGTACCTCGCTAACTCCCCCCTCACTGCTCGCGACTGGTCCTTCTCCCCCATCCACTAAACTAGCCTGGCTCATCCTCCCTTATTTGAGTAGCCATTTTTGCATGCTACCATTGTACAATGGTAGTCTCAGGTCCATGGAATTACTGAAAAAATTTCTATTTATCATGTTTATCAAAGGATTTGTTTTCCTGATCTCCTCATTGCTATGAACATGTGCTTTAAAGTCATATGCTATAATTATTCCCAAGTCCTTTTCCCTCACTGATTTCTCCAAAGTATGATTACCTAACATATACTTATAACCAGGATTATTTCTTCCAAAGTGCATGATCTTACATTTTGAGGCATTGAAGGTCATATCCCACCTTTTGCTCACAAGATTAGTTGGTCCAAATTCCTTTGCAGAATCTCATCATATTCGATGTTATCCACCCACCTGCTCACTTTTGTATCATCTGCAAAAACACAGTATCTGGATGTAAGATATTTTCCTATATCAGAGATATAGAGTCGGAGTAATATTGGTACCAATATAGACCCCTGTGAGACTCCACTGCTCACCCTAATAGAGGTAGACACCTGTCCATACAACCTTACTTTCTGAGATCTTTTGTATAACCATCTTTCTATCCAGTTAATCAATTTATCATGTATTTTAAATTCCTTTAGTTTACTGATTAACTTATTGTGTGGAACCACATCAAACGCTTTACTGAAATCTAAGTAAACAACATTAGCAGGTACCTCATTATCTAAATTACAACTAATCTCTTCACGTAAGTATAGCAGGTTTGTGGCACATGATTTTCCTTCTATAAACCCATGTTGATGCTTATCCCTTAGATTCAGCTGTTATTCTTGTTTGCTGAGTTTTTGCTTAATAAAGCGTTCCATTATTTTGCCTTGGAAACAGGTCCAGCTCCCCATACGATGCACAGGGGACCTCACCTAACAACTAACACACCGAAATCTGGCCAATGGAAAATCATGTACACAAATGCTCACAGTCTGGGAAACAAGATCCCAGACCTGCAGGCAATAATCACAGAGGTTAAACTGGACATAGTAGCAATTAGCGAGATGTGGTTTACAAGTAACTACACTTGGGAGACTTCAGTACCTGGCTATGTACTGTTCAGAAGAGACAGAGGTGCAAAAAGGGTGGGTGGAGTGGCCCTTTATGTCAATGAAAATATCAGAGCTACAGAAATTCACAATACATATAAGGAGTCAGAAGAACTGTGGGTCACCCTGGAAACAGGAAATGGAACAGCCATAAGAACTGGGGTTGTCTACAGGCCCCCAGACCAGGGAGAGGACATAGACACATTACTGTTAGAAGATATACAAAACATGACAGCTAAAGGGGAGGTTCTGATAATGGGTGACTTCAACATGCCAGATACAGATTGGTCAATACCAGCAGGAACATCTGCCAGAACTAGACACATGATGGATTCCCTGCAGGGGGAGGGCCTCAAACAAGTGGTACAACAACCCACAAGAGACAGGGCTATCCTAGATCTAGTACTGACTAACAGGGAAAGGATCACAGATCTCCAGGTAGAAGGTCACCTGGAGGCCAGTGACCATCACATGGTATGGTTCAGTTTGGCAACTACAACTAAATCACCCCATTTCAAGGCAAAAATATGGGACTTCAGAGGAGCTGAGATTAATAAGATGGCAACAAAGTGGAGTAAAAAAACCACTATGGTTCTCAAAAGAGGTGGCAGGGAAGGTTAAGGAGAAAAAGGCTGCATTCAAAAAGTATATGGAATCACAGAAGGAGCATGCCAAGGAACTCTATCAATTAAAGCAGAAAGAAGTGGGGAAGGTAGTCAGAATAGCAATGGCCCAAACTGAGGAAAAAATAGCCAACTCAGTTAAGAAGGGGGATAAAACCTTCTATAGGTACATTAGGGAGCACAGAAAGGTTAAGGAAGGAATAGTGAAGATTAATAAAGGAGAGGGGAGGTGAACAGAGGGAGACAGTGAAAAGACAGAGATACTGAATGAATACTTTTGCTCAGTATTCACAAAAGAAGATGAGGAGGAGTTACCTAAACCAGACAATAGAAGCACTCTGGGTAGGGGGGTTGACACCAGTCCATTTACAGAAGAAAGAGTCCTGAAAGAACTCCTAAAACTCCAGATGGACAAAGCCATGGGGTCTGATGGGATTCACCCCAGAATCCTAAAAGAACTAAGGGAGGTCCTAATGAAACCACTGACCACACTTTTTAACAAATCATGGGAGGATGGGGTGGCACCTGAGGACTGGAGGAGGGCAGATGTGATTCCCCTTCACAAAAGTGGGAGCAAGGCAGAAGCAGGAAACTACAGACCTGTAAGTTTGAGCCCAGTGGTAGGGAAAATGATGGAATCACTTCTGAAAGAAAGAATTGTTGAGTACCTAGAGGCCAGCAGGGCACAGGACCCAAAGCAGCATGGATTTACAGCAGGAAGGTCATGTCAGATGAATCTAATTGATTTCTTTGACTGGGTGAGCAAAGTAATAGACCAGGGAGGGGTGGTGGATATGGCCTACCTAGACTTTAGCAAGGCATTTGGCACAGTCCCACATGAAAGACTAATAATCAAGTTAGCCAGCCTGGGAGTGGGTTCCAGGGTGGTAGCCTGGGTAGCAAACTGGCTGCACAACAGGATACAGAAGGTAATAGTGAAGAAACACATTCTGAAGAAAGGGGGGTTACTAGTGGAGTACTTCAGGGCTCAGTACTGGGTCCAGTCCTCTTTAACATCTTTATAGGTGACATTACAGAGGGTCAGGAGGGAAAGGTATGCCTCTTTGCAGATGACACAAAGATCTGTAACAGAGTTGATACACAAGAGGGGGTAGAAAGGATGAGAAGGGATTTGGCAAGGTTGGAGGAATGGTCAGACATATGGCAACTTAGATTCAATGCAAAGAAGTGCAAAGTAATGCACCTGGGAAACAAAAACCCAGGAGAAGAGTACACAATAGCAGGGGAGGTACTAACAACAACAAAAATGGAACGGGACTTGGGGTTAGTCATATCAGATGACCTAAAGGTGGGTAAGCAATGTGAGAAGTCAGTAAGGAGAGCCAGGGGGATACTGGATGCATAGAATGGGCATCACAAGTAGAAAAGGAAAGTGGTTATCCTCTGTACAGACAGTTGGTGAGACCCATCTGGAATACTGTGTGCAGTTTTGGAGACCCCCATCTACGCAAGGACATAGACAGGATAGAAGCAGTCCAGAGGAGGGCAACTAAAATGGTGCAGGGTCAGCATCAGAAACCATATGAAGAGAGACTGAGAGAGCTTAATATGTATACCCTTGATGAAAGGAGGGATGGGGGGACATGATAGAAACTTTTAAGTACCTCAAGGGAATCAGCAAAGTCCAGAAGGGTAGCATCTTTCAGAAAAAGAGATGTGTAAGAACAAGGGAGCACAATTTAAAGATAGAGGGGGGACGGCTCAGGGGTAATGTGAGGAAATTGTTTGTTTTTTTACATGGAGAGAGTGGTGAATGCATTGAACCACCTTTCTGGGGAGGTTGTTGGGTCTAAAACAGTGGGGGAATTCAAACATGCACGGGACAGACATAAGACAATTGTAGTGGGGGGGTTGCAGGAAGTAAGCTGTTGGTTAACTAGAATCTGCAGCTTATCCAATAGGAAGGGAAATGGGCAGACTGGGTAGGCCAAGTGGTCCTTATCTGCTGTCAAAGTCTATGTTTCTATGTCTATGAGTTGAGTCTAGGCTAGGAAGACAGCACATGAACTAAACATGTATGAACATGTGTGTCTTTACTGTTTGATGGGGAACTCCAGAGAATAAGAGGTTTCTACTGGTTTTAGCAAAAAGGGGTGGATCACGTGACAGTGATGTCATCCATGAAAGGTATAAAAACCCACCATTTGGAGTAACAAAGATAGATAGGGGAATCAGTTGAATACTGACTACCAAGTGAGGAGAACCTCAGAAGTGTGTGCTTGTTTCCACACTGTTCTATTTGCAAAGGTTGAAGCTAAGCCTCAGGAATTTTCAAAATGAGAAAGTTTGCTGGATAATGGACATTTAATAACCTTTTGCTTTCTGTATGTATTATTATTTTTTTTTTTTTATTTTCTGATTTGAATAAAATAACAACACACGTTTACGTTTTTATGCACCTGACTTCTGGTTTGTCGTGTCTGTTCTATCCCATACCTTCACATTAGCATCTTTCATACAAAAGATGTTCAAGAACAAAGGGCCATGATATGAGAATAGAGGGGGGTAGACTGAGGGGTAACGTGAAAAGGTATTTTTTCACGGAAAGGGTGGAGGATCCATGGAACAACCTCCCAGCAGAGGTTGAGGGGGAAAAATGGAAGGGGAATTCAAAAATACATGAGACAAAGGAACTCTAGTGATAGGAAAGAGAAGATACTCCACAGTTCATTTAGGATCTGCAATATATGAGACAGGTGGGGAAATGGACAGACTAGGTGGGCCAAGCAGTCCTTATCTGCCATCAAATGTTATGTTATGTTATAATGGAGTTAAGCTAGCCCTGTCAAAAAGAAATACAGGTGATGGGGTAAAGGCAAAGTGGGCAAGCATTAAGGATGCAATACTTAAAGCAACATCCCATTGTGTTAGAGAGAAAAGGAAGTGCAAAAGAAGAAGAAAACCACTTTGGTTCTCAAAAACAGTAGCAGAAAAGGTCAGAGCCAAAAGGCTAGACATCAGGAAATATAAGGGAATGCAGCGGGATGAAGATAGGGAGGCATAACAAACTTCCCTAAGGGAAGCAGGGAAGGCAGTAAGGCAGGCAAAGTCCCAAACTGAGGGAACACTAGCACAGACAGTAAAAAAGGGTGACAAGATTTTCTATAGATACATTAGTGAAAGGAGAAAGTCCAGAGGGGGTATTACTAAGATCAAAGGAGATAAGGGGGCATGTGAGGAGGAGGACCATGTAAAAGCATCTATCCTAAATAGATACTTCTGTTCAGCATTTACTGAAGAGAAGGTAGGGCAGGGCCCACAGCTCAGCACCATGTACACAGGGGGGAGGGAAGTGAGCACTAGTCCCTTCACAAAAGAAAGGGTCCTACAAGAGCTCAATAAGCTCAGGGTGGAAAAGGCAATGGGACCTGAAGGCATACATCCCCAGGTACTAAAGGAGCTATGGGTGGAACCAGTAGAGCCATTATCAGAACTGTTTAGTGAGTCTCTGAGCATGGGAGAGGTCCCAGAAGACTGGAGAAGGGCTCATGTGACCCAAGTCAACAAGAGTGGTAGCAGAGAGAAGAGGGAGGGAAGTATAGACCAGTCAGTCTTACCTCAGTAGTAGACAAGATTATGGAGGCACTCCTTAAGTAAAAGTATAGTGCAACACCTGGAATCCATAGGAGCACAGGATCCAAGACAACATAGGTTTACAAAAGGAAGGTCCTGTCAAACTAATCTCATAGATTTCTCTGACTGGGTAACCAGAGTGGTGGACCAAAAGGGAAGCAGCTGATGTTGTCTATCTTGACTTCAGCAAAGCGTTCAATACTGTTCCACATAGAAGATTGATTAATAAGCTGGGTAGGCTTGGGGTGGGCCAGAAGTTGGTCAACTGGGTGGCAAACTGGTTGACAGGCAGAAAACAGAGAGTGGTGGTAAATGGTATACAGTCAGAAGAGATGCAAGTCACAAGTGGGGTACCTCAGGGATCAGTTCTGGGGCCAGTCCTCTTCAATATCTTCATCAGTGACATTGCAGATGGACTGGAGGGTAAGGTTTGTCTGTTTGCAGATGACACCAAGATCTGCAACAGAGTAGATGATCCAGATGGGGTGGGCAGAATGAGAAAAGATCTGGATAAACTAGCAAAATGGTTGGAAGAGTGGCAACTGGGGTTTAATGCAAAGAAGTGCAAGATCATGCACATAGGGAAGAGAAACCTTGAAGCCACCTATAGGCTTGGAGGGGAGTTGCTGGCAGTCACAAGGGAAGAAAGAGACTTGGGCATCATCATCACCGATGACCTGAAACCATCCAAGCAGACCACTAAAGTAGTAGGTAAGGCTAGGGGATGTTAGGGTGTATTAATAGGGGTATCACAAGTTGGATGAGGGAGGTAATAATCCTTCTTTACAAGACACTGGTTAGGCTCCATCTGGAGTACTGAGTGCAGTACTGGAGGCCACACCTTCACAAGGACCTTAATCAAATTGAGGCAGTCCAGAGAAGGGCAACCAAAATGGTGCAGGGACTGCATCAGAAAATGTATTAGGACAGATTAACGGAGCTCAATATGTATACCCTACAGCAAAGGATGGAGAGAGGTGATATGATCGAATCATTCAAACAGCTTAAGGACATTAACAAGGTGAAAGAGTCTAACATGTTTCAATATAAGAAAAATAGCAGGACAAGAGGACACAGCATGAGATTAGAGGGAGGCCGATTAAGGGGTAATGTGAGGAAGTTCTTTTTCACAGATGCATGGAACAGCCTACCTCAGAAAGTGGTGGATATGAATACAGTGCAGGGCATCAAACAGGCATGGGACAGGCATAAGGGAGCAATACAGATGAGTATGAATAGATAGGCCATTGACAGAGCAAAGACTGATTGCACATTTATAAGGTAGAAAAAGAAATGGGCAGACTGGATGGGCCTTGCGGTCCCTATCTGCCATCAATTTCTATTTTTCAATATTTCTATGTTTCTATTGATGCTAGTCAAGCATTTTGGTATATAGTTATGTGAATTATTCTTTGGCCCCTTTTTTGTGCATAGGCACCACTATGGCTGACTTGCAGTCCTCTGGCACCTCCACATCATCCAGTGACCTGTTAAAGATGTATGTTAAGGGCTCCATCAGCTCCAGTGCTACTTCTCTAAGCATTTTAGGTACTAAATCATCAGGACTGGCAGCTTTTGATGCATCCAACTTCCTGAGTTTATCAAGTGCTTCATAGTTTCAGGGATTTTAAATAAGCAACCAACCTGTTGAAAATTGCAAGATCATGAGTATTATATATGGTAAACATTATTAGGTCTGGGGAAATGCTGCAGTTGGCCAGGATGAGTTCTAGACAATAAGTTCTTTTAGCATTATACAAAGGAGTTACATGCTTTAAATCATCTTCAAGTAGATTTTCACATTTCCAACATCTTGTCATTATCCTGGGACAATTTTGTTTGAAGAATATGTATTTGGCTTTATAAAGTTCCATTCTAAGTCTTGTAATTATTTTATGCTTGAGTGGGTTAGAGAAATGTGTCAAATAATACTCAAGGTGATGAGATACTTTAAATTGTTTATACCATTCATAAAATTTTATGGAGGAAATACAAGAAAAACCCTGACCAATTGCAACATCCCAAACCCTATTCTTAATTTGAGTTTTGATTTCATGAAATGGTTTAATATATATTTCTTGTAACAGATTACCCAGACTCAAGGATAACAGGTATTCTCTAATGATATTGATAGACAGACAGGCAAAGCTATTCTGTGTACAAGCAATTCTTCTGCAAGGCATTGTGTGGATTGTCTCTCTTCTGACAATAGAAGGATGCTGAACAAAAAGATTTAGGATCTCTTCCTCACCAAAGTAGAACTAGAGAACTGGCCTATTTTAGCTCTTAAAATTTCTGCAGGAACTGAGTTAGGAATGGACAATACATAGTGGTGTATTTTGTTCAGAACAACCTCCAAAATGGATATGTTAGTATAACCCGATATTTCTGCTGCATATAAGATATGCAATTTAATTTAAGCATTAATGACTGTAAGAAGTCCTTTAATAGTACCTTTTACAAATTTACAATTAAATCTTTTAAATGCCACTGCCATTTTTGTTTCTAATATCTTTAAATGTCTATTCCAAAGGGAATTATCAGAGAAATGGAGGCCCAAATAATCATAGTAATTCTCTATCCCAATTGCTTCAGTTCCTACAATTAATTTTGGCATTTTCCTGGTTTGATTACAAACAAAAATACCAACTTAGTCTTTTTTTTGTTTATAACCAGAGAATTGTCTTTACATAGATTGATAAATAGATTGATTTTTCTGTGTAGACCTAAAAGAGGTGTAGATATCAAAACAATATCAAGAAATAGGCTGTTGGTTAACTAGAATCTGCGGCCTATCCTGTAGGTAGGGAAATGGGCAGACTAGATCGGCCTAGTGGTCCTTATCTACTGTCAAAGTCTATGTTTCTATATGTTAAACAGCTCATACTGCTGTTAAATACTTTTCGAGAATGAAAGTCAGGATGATATAACTGTGTAATGATATATTTAAAATATAAATTAAAAAGAGTTGGGGTGCAAAATACATCCTTGACAGACTCCTAAACATATATGAATCCTGGAAGCTAAGTTACCATATCAATTGTATTGAACTCGTATACAAGTATTGAGAAGTCTGATTATAATGCCTAGCAAAAATGAGTCAATGCCCATACCGGTTAATTTTTGCCATAGCAGTTTACAACTAATTTTGTCAAAGGCAGCTTTGAGATACACAAAGCAAAAGTTTAATCTTGCCTTTTTTGTCTTAGTATATTTATAAATTAAATGAGAAAGGTCAAAATAATGTTGAATTGTGAAGAGCATATGCCTAAAACCATTCTGAGCCTCATCAAGTAGCTGATATTCTTGGATCTATGCTTCTAGTCTCTGTAATAACATTTTACAAAATGTATTTTGAGATTCATCTATCAGCCTGATTAGTCTATACATGTTCGGGTCAGTCACCTGTCCCTTTTTATAAATGGGATACATACTGTAATATTACCTTTCCAACTGTCAGGAAAATCTTCACCTTGAATAAATCTATTGAATGTACAGTATCAACAAAGATAGGAGTCCACCAGTCTTTAAACATTCTGTAAATATCTGTGAGAATTTGATCAGGGCCAGGAGCTTTATTAGATTTGGTTGTGTTGAATGCAAATATAACTTCAACAGAAGAGAAGTTAATTTCCCCTGGGAGACACATAAGAATGTACGTAGATTTTAAGTTCATCTTATACTGAAGATCTTTGTTCTTCTGTAGATGAGAAGTGCAAGGCCAAGAAATGGCTCTCCCATATCAGGGGCATAATATAGGCCTTAACACTTGTGGAATATTATGTATTTCCAAAGCTTATCAATATCCAAAAGACTTTTATATCTTTTTCTATAACTGTCTTTTTTCATTTATTCTACATATTTGTATGATGCAGTAGTTTTATTTTTCACCTTCTCAGACTTTTTTGTAATCCTTCCTGCATTTGTTTTAAGCTTGAAGGTTATCTCTCACTCGATGTTTTTTAAGGAAATCTCAGTAGTCAGCTTAGCTCTTGTTTGGCAGCCCTACAAGTCCCATTAAACCAAGATATATTTTTAGATTTTTTAGCATTACTTGTTCTAAACAATGCTTTCCTCTCATTTCGAAGAACTGTCAAAATGGTTTACTCAAAATAAATTATTGAACAGAAGTAAAACAAAATTGATGACATTTTGCACAATACAAAAAGCCAATAATAGATAATAGTTAGAACCAAACAACAGTGATTGGGGTTTTCAGTAGGTTTGGGACCATTTTTTCTAGAATGAAGTGTTTGCTATGCATGAATAGAACTGCATCATCTGCATAGAGAAGAGTATGTACAGGTTTGCAAAATGTTGGCAAAATGCTGATGAAGATCGAAAACAGAAGACGTCCCAGTATGGAGCCTCGAGGGACCCCACTGTGAATTACATTGGTATTTAAGACCACATTTATCAATCTTCACTCTCTGTTTTCTATGGTTCAGATAATTACTGTACCAGGCCAGGGCATGGGATCCGATGCCAAGTTCGAGTAATTTGCTAGTAAATACACTCTGGTCGACCAAATCAAAAGCCTTGGTCAGATCGACAAATACAGCTCCCAGCAACAATCCCTTATCTGTTGAGTGATAGATTGCATCTGTGAATTAGACCAGTGTTGTGTCAGTGCTGTGGCACCTCCTGAACCCATGTTGTTCCTTGCAGATTAGATTATGTTGTTCAAGACATTCGGTCAGTTGTGTGTGCACTATTTTCTCTTGCAGATTGGCTAGAGCTGACAAAATGAAATAGGACAGTAGTTTTCCAGTAGAGTCTTCATCCCTTTCTTGTGTAGTGGAACAACTATAGCTGTTTTCCAGAGGTCGAGAACAGTGTGGGTCATGAAAGATAGGTTGAAGATTTTGGCTATAGGTGGGGCAATCTGAGGGGCAGCAAGTTTGACAAACTTTGGGAGCAAACCGTCTGATCCAGCTGATTTGTCTATGTTTAGAAAGGCAATTAATTTAACAACTTCTGAACATGTGACCCTTTTGAGATGGAACTTGGGTCGATTCAGGTTCTCCACTTCCTTAGTAGATTTAGGTTCGGGGTGTCCAGTGGGTCTGTATTTATTCAGATTGCAGAAGAAATTATTGAAGAGGTGTGCTATTTTATGAGGTTCAGCATAGATGTCTCCATCCAGGTTGACTGCGATAGGTGAAGATTGTGTTTTGGTGTTCAGCAAAGAGTTTATGGTCTGCCAAAATTTTTTAGGATCTCCTAAGTTTGTAGTTTGCTTTTTTTTTTTAGATATTGACTTTTCACCAGGTATATTGCCTGCTTGCATCTGTTTCTTGGTTGTCTGTATGTGTTCCAATCTGATACAAGTTTGCTTTGCTTGTACTTGTCCCAGGTGCCATCTCTTTTGTGAATGAAAGTGAAAATATCACATGTGAGACAGTCAGATTGTTTGTGCTTTGCCCTGTGCATATGTATGTGTGTGTGTGTGTGTGTGTGTGTGTGTGTGTGTGTGTATGTGTGTGTGTGTGTGCGTGTGTGTGTGGGGTGTTTATCCACTGCTGTTGTAAATTTTGTGAAGAAGAAGTCCAAGGCGGTATTTGCGTCCTGTGTTGTGTCTAGGTCAGTCCAGTCAATTAGTGACAAGTCAAACAGAAAAGATGCCTTGTTGAAGTTGATGCAGTTCCTGTAGGTAATCAGCCTAGGTGGAGAGTTTTTAGGTGCACTGTTCTGCCAGAAGTTCCACCTTGTAAATGAGCTTGCTCAATGGTGTTCACCTGGATAAATAAAGAATTTGATTGATTGATTGATTTGTTGATTGACTGAATATGTGGCTATGTGATCACTGATTGAGTCTCTTAAGGCTCCAGAGAGTAAAATTCTTTCTACATTTTTTAACAAAATCCAGTCAAGCAAGGAATGGTTGCCTGACTGAGAGTTTGGCCTAATTGGTGTTGTAATGATTTGGTTAAGTTGGCAGATATTGAGTATGCCTTTGTATTGTGGTTCGTTGGGCAGCCAGTTTAAGTTGAAGTCTCCTAGTATGATCAGTTCTTTGTGTGGGTAACCACTGAGCACTTGCATGAAATCTAGTAGGCTTTCAAGCCTTTCCTTGGGCTGGTTGTATACACAGCAAATTATTATGTATTTTGGGCCCAGTTTAACTGTAATGGTTAACCACTCACAAGTGGTGCTGTGTGCGTATTGGGCTTTTGCATACTTCTGCAGATAGGTCAGAGTCCACATAGATTAGAATTTCACCCCCTCTTTTGTTATACCTATCACAGTGAAATATATTGTAATTAAGAACTGCAACTTCAGAATCCTTGACACCTAGAGGTGATCCAGCTCCCTGATAGTGCCAGGATGTGTGGCTTGTGGGATGAAGCAAAAGGTTCCAGTTCAGAAAGTCTGGTGGTGATGTTTCTAACATTATGGATGGTGCATACTGTAAGTCACAGACCTATGTTACCAGCCCAGTTCCAATGAGGCATACAGACATTTTCAGGGGGCCAGGGTTAGGCTCTACATCACCAGATTGTAACATAATGATATTTGATAAGAAGAGGAGAATGTATTTGAGTATGCTTGGTGTAACATGTGTCCTGGAACAATAGCGCAAGGCACAGATATGTTTCTTGCAGAGGAGCCCAGTGATAGGATAGTTTTGTTGTTGGGGTGAGATATAGTAAGTGGCATTACTCTCTTGACTATTCTCTGGGTGAGCAATTATTCCACAAAACAAGGCATCAAGTAACAGGAATAGACTACATGTCAGGAGGCCAGAGCAGATTCCTTTGTAGGCCATGGTACTGCAGTAATATACAGCAATGGGGAAGAGTAACAACACCCAGCAATTACTGAACAGCTGCTATAATAATGAGAAGACTTTGAAACGTAACAGCAGTAGACTTTGAAGTTAACAGTAGATCAGTTCACCTCTGTGGATTCAAACTGTTGTCATACAGCATGATAGTATTTGACCTACTAAACAGCTAGTAGAAATTCCTATAATGGCCACATATACACATGAGACACAGTGGTCATTACATTGGCTGTGGATTCTGTCTGATAGCACACATTAAAATGTCAAAGGTCTGTAGATTTTATCTGATAACACATAACATAGACTAGACCCCCATTAAACAGGGCAGTAGGCACAGTAATTATAATGTTGAACAGAGACCTATAGATTCTATCTGATGATATGACAAATGATAAAGCAAGCAAAGTACCCATGTACCAGTTCTTGTTACCTTGGCTGAGGTTTTACAACACTGTAGTCAGCAGGAGTAGGGTAGCATCTCTGCTCTCTTTACTGAACCTATTAACTCTCCAGAAGAGACTTTCCAACCAAAGAGGGGAGAGGGTTCTTCCTTTCCAAACATGTTCATGAGACTGCTCATATTTATTTATTATTTATGTTATCCTAATGATTCTTTCTATATCTGCCTCCATTTCTCTAATAGTATCCTCACACAATTAGTCAGAGTAAAAAGTTGAAACCCTTTGTGGAGGAAGAATACTAATTTCATTTAACATCAATAAGGGTCTTTGTGACCATATTTGATCTGCCAACTGCTGCAAGTCAAGGTATACAAGTGCACAATAAGGGTAAAGTGGATTGGTGGGATGCATAATAGACAAGCCTTCAATCTTGGGTGAGATATGCAACAGATGGAAAATCCAATTTTTAAAATGTTCTGAAATTCGTACTACTAACCTTTTAATTCCATACATTTCCAAGATAATTTCAGTAGATTCTCCACTTTCCTGTGGACCAAAAAATGTTAAAGTATAATTATTTACATCATTCCCTTTTGTATTAGTTACATTTATATCTCCTTGATTTACCTCATGGGCACTGTTTTTAAATGAATGAGAACTATGAAGATTATCACCATCTTGTTTCTGTATTTCAGTCAAGTAACACTTTAAATTTGTTTATAAGTGTTATTTGCAAATTTTCCTAGCTGTTCTTTCATATTTCTTTTCTGTTTTTAGTGGTTCTTGATTTTTTACACCTACCTTTGACTGAAAAGTTTTTGTTTTTCCTTTTATTTTTAAGTTTAGCTTTTTGTGTTAGCAAGATCAATAATGATAATAAATGACTCATCTTTTGAAAAAGGTGGAGGAAGATTAACCTGAGTAGCCTTATTTTCCAAAATCTTTAAAGGGTCTTCAAAAATATTTATAAATACATCACTTGAGAAAGATTGTCTTTGAAAGACCCTAGGGTATCTAAATTGGGCAATTAAGGCCTAATCATAATTTATATTGGCCCTTAGGTTTTCAAGTTCTGCCTTAATGGCCCACATATTTTCTAATATAACCACATTGGTATAATAAGGGTTTTTAATTATTTATGAAATTTGCTTAGATAAGGATGAGGAAGAGACAAGGTTTCCCTCATTCCTAAAAAAAAAATCATAATCAAACTCAATGCCACCAATTGAACTTATGTTAGGGATTAAATCTGGTATAAACAATGGTTGTGCCCTATTAGTTTCATTGTTAGAAGTAGAAATGACTGTCACTATTTTGTGGGGCCTATTATAGTATTAACAAGGTCCTAGATTACTGATGCTAAATTATCTAATGATTTGTGAGGTCTAAGAGTAGGGCTGCTCAGTCTAGGAGATCTAAGCTGCTGAGTTAGAGAACTTCTAATATAGTTTTTATGAATGTGTTCTTGAGGAGAAAATATAATATAAGAATCTTGGTCATCACTTATTAACGCTGAAATTGTTAAAAAGGCATGAACATCTGTGTTAAAATTCACATCAGAGGTCTGTAGAGAATTTTCTTTTGTGGGCAAGGAATGGGGGGCACTTCTAGTAAGGAGAGGGATCCTTATTCTCCCTGCCTGTGTTCTAACAGATGTCTGGTGATAATCTATTAAAGGGGTAGAAAGAGTCATAGCAGTAAGTGCTGAGCAGTCCAGGAATTCAGTGATTCTTGACAGAGTTGGGTCTGCCTCCCTGGTTCCTTGAGCAGCACCACTTTTAATGATGTTTGTACACTTTTTAATCTTAGTTTTTGTTGGCACAAAGAAGAATGTACAGGAGACAGAACTGGGAATATGGATCTATTTTTCCCACCTCATGTACTGACCATAATCACTAATAATAAACATAATAGATTAGTAAAATATAAACTGTAAAATAGTATACTGATCTGTTTATAATACTATATCTAAAAGTATTAGTTCAAATGAATACAGATAAATTCAAAAAATAATAAATAAATTCTCCTTGACTGGAGAATTTTCTCTGTCAGCTTCTTAAAAGACTGAAAGTCATCAAAGCATTGAGAACAGTATACAGGGTAATTCAAAGTCTTCAGGAACTGTGACTTGATCTTTTCCTATTCAAAGTGGAGATTTTCAAAATAATTTACTGTCTAAGAAATCTTAATGTAGTTAGTCTGAACCAATCACACCCAAAAGGTGTGGTGACTTTAAGGAAGGACAGCAGAAAAATTAAAAGACAAAAAAGAAAACTTAAGCAGTGGTTAAAATAGCCTAACTAAATAAGTTAGTCCTTTAACCTTTAAACCTTTAAATCATTTATGAATTAGACTGAAAAAATTACACATTTTCAGAGTTCTTGAATATAATTTAATACATTGTTAATAGAATTATAATATAAAAGCAAAATGTATTAAACAAACTGTAGTTAGACAGTATAAAATGCAGAAGTCACATAATTCAAGTTTGTCTTGAGTCTTCCTTAATTAGTTCAAAATAAGTTCTAATACTCACAGAATTTATTAAATATTAGATTTAAAAGCTTAAAAGTACGGAATGCAGAGCACTTATAAAAACCTTAATTTCCTACTTACTCCCTGTAGATGAAAAGGTAAAAACAAAACTAGGATCAGGCTGATTCTAAAGGGCTCAGTTTTCTCACACCCAATGAATTTTTAACCATAGGGGAGGAGGTTTATGCCTTCTCTCATGGAGTATTCAGAGTAAACTTCCTAAAAAAACAACAATCAACCAGAAAAAAGTCAGGCTACTTGAACTTTCTGAATTTGACGTAAAAGGTTTTGCCTAGAAATATATAAAAAATGTACTTTATGTGTAGTGATTTGGAGAAACAAGCATAGGAGCTCAAAATACAACCAGGCCACCACAGTCACAGAATCAAAATAAAGTGTAAGGAAGTATTTTATTCCTTGACTTTAATTAGTCTTAATCATGATCTCGTGGGAGTCTATTCTTTGTTAAGTGGGAACCATAAAATTTAATTTGTGGTTACCAGCACCTAATTAATGGGAGTAATCTGAAACAGACAGAGATACTTAATTCCGTGCTCTATCATAAAGTCTGAGCATGAGCCATGGACTTTATTTCAATTGCTATTAAATAGTATTGCTAATAAATGAACTGCTACAACACAGAGAGATGGAACAGATAAGTAATTGAATAATAAAATAATCATAAAAATTATCTTTAAGAGTAAGTCTCATAGATGATTTTCCCTAAAAGTTTTAATTGCCTAACCAGACTTAAAAAGCAATTATCTTTCAAGATAGACTAGTTTTTAGGATCAAGAACAACACTCTTCAACAAAATATAAAAAACAAACAATGACAAACAAACAAGAAGTATTCAAAAAGTCAAAACACAGTCAGAAACTTAATATCAACCATGTCTAAACAAAAAAACTTGAACTTGTTAGCTAGCCAGCTGCCTTGTCTCTGTTGCACTGTCACACTCAGGGCACACAAGGCATCTAAACCAAAACAAAAGTTCAAAATTAAATAAAACAAGCAATGGGTAAAACAAAATAAAACCAAGGAGGTATCCCTCAAAGTTTTTCCTAAAACCGGATGGGTTATTGTCTTTATAGCTAATGAATTAAAAGGTATAATATAATTATTCCATGTGGATTTTTATAAATATGTATCTTCAAATTTTGATGCAGCTTCATTCAAGAGTTTTCAGTTGTTTTCAGTTGCTTAAACAACAGTTATCAAATCCTTCATTGTCTGTGCTTATGAATGTGCCTTAGCATCCCGGGCTGCAACCACTATGGGGGTGCAGATGGCAACTGCAACTATTTATTTATTTATTGAATTCTCAGATTACAACCTTTGCACTAAAAGTTCATTTACAGAGGTTCCACATTATTAACAAGATAATTTGAAAACAATAACAGGTGATAACATACAGAGATCATGGGATGTCCCCAGGCAAAAACATTATTGTAAATACAGCATAGAAGTTTGGTACAGATAGTAACACATAAATGAATATACAGATACAGATATTAAAAACAAGAGCTTTCTAATTGACTGACTAAACTCAGAGAAAGGAGGGATTAGGATATTAAATGCAGGAAACCGGCTGGGACAATGTACTTTGTTAATTGGAGTGGGAGGAAGGAGAAAGGTTGTAGTTAGTAGGAAAGTGTAGAGTAGTGGGGAAGCATGAGTGGAAAGAGGGATGGGAATAATACAAAAAGTGGGACAGGGTAAAGGGAAAAAATAGGTAAGTAGCTATTCTGGGGTGTTGCAGTGCTATGACTATAGGTTTGATCAGGATTCAGGAAGAATTAAATTAAACTTTTCCAAGTGTGGCTGTTTTAGAGGTTCTTCATTTAAGTAAAAAAAATGTCAGTTGTTTTCCATCTGTATCCCCCCTCCCCTACAACAAGGCTAAAAATAGGCAGAATTGCCCAGTCATCATTTCCCAGTCAACCGAAAACTAAAATAAATAAAAATTAAAAAAATATAATGGTCCTTTACTTTCTCCTCATAGGTCTTATGATTCAGATCCTGCACCATTTAAGTTGCCTTCCTCTGGGTCACCTCAAGTCTGTCATTGTCTTTCTGGAGATGTGGTCTCCTGAACTGGACACAGTACTCAAGGTATAGTCTAATCAGTGTTCTATACAGGGGCAACACCACCTCCCTCTTTCTGCCAGCGTACCAGCCCTTAGGCTCCCCAGCATCCCACTAGACCTCCCAACTGCCTTGTTGCACTGCCTGGTCTCCTTTAGGTCATTAGCTATAATTTCTCCCAGGTCTCTTTCCTGCTTGGTGGATGTCAATACCACTCCCCTCAAGTGCATTATTTTGCACTTTTTCACATTGAAACACAGCTGCCATACCCTTGATCACTCTTCATGATTTCTCAGGTCTTTGTTTATGCTTTACACCATCCCAAAGTGTCTATCCTATTACAGATTTTGGTGTCATCTGCAAAGAGGCAAATCTTCACTTGAAGCTCCTCTGCAGTGTCATTTATAGACATTAAACAGGACCGGTCTCAGCACTAATCTTGAGGCAGCATGATGGCATCCTTCCCTTCCTTGGAGTGAACTCCATTTACCACCAGCTTCTGCTGCTGATCCCCTAAACACTTTCTTGCCCAGTTTACCACCATTAGACCCACTCCTAAGCTACCCAGATTTACTTACTAGCCTCCTATTTGGAACAGTGTTGGAAGCCTTACTGAAATCTAGGTAGGCCATGCCCACCACTCCACCTTGAACTAGTTATTTGGTCACCCAGTCAAACAAATCTACCAGATTCATTTAACATGACATCTCCCTTGAATCCACACTGCCTTGATCTTGTAACCCATTAGATTCAAGATAGTCCACAATCCTTTCCTTCAGCAGTGGTTCCATTAATGTCCCACCACCGATGCCAGGCTGACTGACTTATTATTGCTAGCCTCCTCCCTGTTATCACTTTTGTGAAGTGGAACTACATCTGCCCTCTTCCAGTCCTCCAGAATCACTCCTGTTTCCAATTAGCTGCTAAATAGGACTCTCAGAGGTGCAGCCAGTACATCCTTGAGCTCTCTCAATACCCATGTATGCACCTATCTGACCCCATTGCTTTGTTCACTTTCAGATTAGCGAGCCCTTTTAGGACTCTCTCCTTTGAAAATGGACTAGTGTCCCTCTCCCTCTCTCCCTCCAATGCTCCTGTTAATTTTTTGTGCCCTTTCCCTTCTTCCTCTGTGAACACTGAACAAAAGTATTTATCTAGGATATCGGCCTTTTCCTGGCATCCCTTTGCACAGTTCCCCCTTCCCTTTTTAAGTGTGCAGTCCCACAAGGCTCAAGGGTACCTAAAAGACACTGTATAATACACTGGGTAATATAGCCTAAAAGGCTTTACTCAGAGACACAGAGAGTGGCTATGTAAAAGACAGGGCTCAGAACACCTACCAGACAGTGGGTAATACAGCTGAAATGGCTTTCACTATACTGCAGAGACATACAGAGAAGCTATGTCACTGACAAGGCTCAACAGCACCTAACAGACAGTGTGTAATACAGCCTAAATTGCTTTATGAAGAGACATAAAGAGTAGCTATGTCACAGAGAGGGCTTGGACACCTAATAAATGGTGTAATATAGCCTAAATGTCTTGATGTAGAGACACAAAGAGTAGCTATGTAACAGGCAGGACTTGAGGAACCTAACAGACAGTGTGTAATACCACCTAAATGGCTTTCACTATACTGCAGAGGCACACAGAGTAGGTATATGTTACAGTCAGGGCTCATGGCACCTAACAGACAGTATGTAGTACAGCATATATGGCTCTCACTATACTGCAAAGACTCAGATTAGCTATGTAAAACAGACAGGGCTCAGGGAACCTAACAGACAGTTTTTAATATAGCCTAAAATGGCTTTTGCGATGCTGCAGAGAGACACAGAGTAGCTATGTCACAGACAGGGTTCGGGGCACCTAACAGACTCTGTGTAATACAGCCTAAATGACTTCATGCAGAGACTCACAGAATAGCTATGTCACAGACAGGACTCAGGGCACCTTGCTTGCAGACACTGTGTAATACAGCCTATATGGTTTTCGCTATACTGCGGAGGCACACAGAGTAGCTATATGTCATAAACAGGGCTCTGGGCTCCTAAGAGGCAGTGTGTAGTACAGCCTAACTATACTGCAGAAACACATAGAGTAGCTACAGTATGTCACAGACAGGGCTAGGGGCACCTAAAAGACAATATATAATACAGCCTAAATGGCTTTATGCAGAGACACACAGAGTAGCTCCTGTATATCACAGACAGGGTTCAGGACACCTAACAGACAGTGTGTAATACAGCCCAAATTGCTTTCACTATGCCTTAGAGACACACAGAGTACCTATATCACAGACAGAGCTAAGGGCACCCATCAGACAGTGTATAATGAAGCCTATATGGCTTTCACTACACTTTAGAGAGAAAAAGAGTGGCTTTGTCACAGACAAGGCTCAAGGGCACCTAAAAGACACTGTGTAATACAGCCTAAATGGCTTTATGCAGAGACACACAGAATAGCTATATCACAGACAGGGCTCAGGACACCTAACAGTGTGTAATGTATCTGAAATGACTTAATGCAGAGATACAAAGAGTAGCTATGTAACAGACAGGGCTCGGGACACCAAACATACAGTGTGTTATACAGCCTAAACGGCTTTCACTATACTACACATTAACACAGAGTAGCTATATGTCACAGACAAGGCTCATGGAACCTAACAGTGTGTAGTATGGCCTAAATGGCTCTCACTATACTGCAAAATCACACAGAGTCACTATGTAAAACAGATAGGGCTTGGGGAACCTAACAGACAGTGTTTACTATAGTCTTCAATGACTTTTACTATACTGCAGAGACACAGAGTAACTATGTCACAGACAGTGCTCCATGCAACTAACAGACACTGTGTAATACAGACTAAATGGCTTCATGCAGCGACACACAGAGTAGCTATGTCAAAGATAGGGCTTGGGCACCTAACAGACACTGTGTAATACAGCCTAAATGGCTTTCACTATACTGAAGAGACACACAGAGTAGCTATGTCATAGACAGGGCTCAGGGCACTTAATAGACATTGTGTAATGCTGCCAAAATGGCTTTCAGTATACTGCAGAGACTCAGAGTAGCTATGTCACAGACAGGGCTCAGTGCAACTAACAGACACTGTCTAATACAGCCTAAATGGCTTCATGCAGAGACACACAGAGTAGCTATGTCAAAGATAGGGCTTGGGCACCTAACAGTCACTGTGTAATACAGCCTAAATGGCTTTCACTATTCTGCAGAGACACACAAAGTAATTATGTCACAGACAGGGCCCAGGGCACATAACAGATAGTGTGTAATACAGCTAAAATTGCTTTCACTATACTGCAGAGAGACATAGAGTTGTTATGTCACAGACAAGGCTCAGGGCACCTAACAGACACTGTGTAATGCAACCTAAATGGTGTTCACTCTACTGCAGAGACACACAGAGTTGCTATTTCTCAGACAGGGCTTGGGGCACCAAACCTCTGTAATACATCCAAAATGGCTTCACTATACTGCAGAGACACAGCATATTAGCTATGTAGCAGACAGAGCTTAGTGTACCTAACAGACAGTATGTAATACAGCCTAAATGTCTTTTGCTATACTGCATAGACACACTGAATAGCTAAGTCAGACAGGGCTCGGGACACTTAACAGACACTGTGTAATAAAGCCAAAAATGGCTTTCCCTATACTGCAGAGACACACTGAGTAACTATGTCACAGACAGGGCTCTAGGCACCTATCTAACAGTGTGTAATATTCAGCCTAAATGGCTTTCACTATACTGCATAGACACACAGAGTAGCTATGTCACAAACAGGACTCGAGATACCAAACAACAGACAGTGTGTAAAGCAGCCTACACGGCTTTCACAGCTGCTTCCAGCAATGAGCGCCCCTCCTTTCTCTTCCTCTCCTGAGCACTGCACTCACTCCCCCGATTATCCCCAATTCAGTTCTCAACCTTTGCTCATTAGACTCCTTAGTAGACTAAAGTTTGCGATACTGTTTGATTTTTCTTTCAAAGTATAAACTTTTTTTTCTTCCACTGCATTTGCAGCGGGCGCCTATTGCTCCCTCTCCCACCAAACTCCAGATCTGTTCTGTCTGCTCCAGCTACCCGACAGGTACCCCATCCCTAATTTTTAGCCTCTCATGATATTTTCAGTTTGGCCCTGGATGATGGCTGATAGCATGTTTGGTTATCGAGAAAAAAATCAGTCCAGAAACACTCTATACTGGACATGGGGTGCTCAAACAAGGGAGTGCACAACTATCCCAGAGTTGAAAATTCTTGGAGCAACAAAAACAGAAGGCAGGGGTCAGAACTTAGTAGCAAAATGTAAAACATCCTTTTTACTGCACATAAATAAGATACACACATAAAAAAGCTGATCTCACCCAAAGCAGGCATACAAAAAACAGGAGTCTCATGCTTTTACAATCCACGATGTGTTGGTGAGTGTTATTTCAAAAAAAGCCACAGACTAGACACAACGAGACCCAAATTGCAAAAACTACTAAGAAAAACAAGTGCAGGGCTACAAAAAGTGCTCTAAATAATGCTAAATATACCAAATAAGCAATAAATAAACACTTGTGGTGCAACTGAGACCTGAAAACAAATGGCTCGGTGAACAATGGGAGTGCTTACAAATCGATCAGAGAGGCGGTCTCCTTCAGAGTGTCCCACTTCCCATTCAAGGATACCTTTTAAAGCCGATAACCCAGTGCAGTTTAAAGAGACAGAGAAAGCAAAAGATGCATATATAAAAAAGAAAATATTGGCACATAAACACATTGGCCCAGATATTCAAAAGAGTTGAGCCATGCGCAATAGGGTTGCGTCTGCACAAGTCTTAAAATGCGCCATTCTGCGATATTCAGCAGGAAGCAGTTGTGCCCCCCAAATCACGCTGAGCAACAGCACAATGATAATGACTGCATGTGCAACTGAAGGGGGAGGAACCATGGATAAATGGTGCAGTGCGATATTCAACAACATGTGCCATGTGCAATAGGGGAGCCAGTGGAAATTGCGCCATAGCGGAAACGAGCCAAAATAAAAGGGAGCAAGGGAGAGGCACAAGAACGCTACAGGGAAGCCACATGAGGGCAAAGTCTAGCAGGAAAAACTGGGCAGCAGGGACACACACAGGGCAGGCCAGGAAAGGGCACCTGGAATCAACAGGCACAGGAGAAGGTGTGGGGAGCCACAGTGCAGAAGGAGGAAGTACACCACACAGCAGTGAGGCCAGCACAGGCAGGTGTTCCCGGTGCAGGGGGAAGTAGCAGCCAGGACAGCGGGGGGAATACAGAAACAGCTGCTGGGGGGATGAACACAAGCCAGGGACATGGCCAGTGCCACCATCCAGATGGAGGCCGTAATGAGGGGGGTGAGAAGGGAGCAGCAGAGGGGGGTGGCCGTGGAAGGGCCCGTCAGTGTTATGCCCCCAACAGACAGTACCGAGCCCGCACCAGCTTGAGCTGTACAGTGAGACTGAGATTGTGGGCTGGTACCACCTGAATTGGGCAATTCTGAGGCGGCTCTGTGAGCTGTGCAGTGATGTGATGCAGGCATCCACAACGACGGAGCCATGCCCTGTCAGTGGAGACGAAAGTGACAGCTTGTATGTGCTTGCTCACCATGGGTACCTTCCAGAGACCAACTGGGGACACCACAGGCATAACCCAGTTGGCCACGCCATGCCACATCACCCAATTCCTCAGCGCAATGCTGCCACATGCTGCAGAGTACATCCATTTCCCCAGCACACTGGCGGAGCACACAGCAAACATACAGGAGTTCCACAGGGTAGCATGTATGCCTGGCATGCTAGGGGCAATAGACTGCACCCATGTGGCCATCTGCACACTACCTGGCCCTGAGGGGGCTGCATATATAAATCGCAAGGGCTATGCCAGCATCAACTGCCAGGTGGTGTGCAATGCCAGGGTGTGCATAATCAATGTCTGTGCCACGCACCCTGTGGGAGCACATGATGCCTTCATCTGGCACCAGTCAGCACTGTGCCACAGATTTAAGAGTGGGGATATCCCCACTGGCCACCTAGTGGGTGAGTATGCAAACCACATGGACAATCATAGGGCCTGGGGGGGCATGGTCAGAGGTGACATGGGTAGTGGCCTACATGGCCCGGGGTGAGGGTGATGCTGATCACCAAATTAACCTTCACCTTCTACACACAGGTGACAGTGGATACCCACTCCGTCCCTGGCTGCTCGCACCCTACCGGCCTCCCACGACCCCATCGCAGCAAAGCTACAATGAGGCACACTCCACCACACGTACTGTCATCGAGCGGGTGTTCGGGATGCTGAAGACACATTTCCGTTGCCTGGACACCTCTGGCGGTGCCCTACAGTACAGCCCCTCAAAGGCCTGCGGGTTATTCCTGGCCTGTTGCATCCTGCACAAGATGGCCAACGAATGTGGGATAGCCGTACAGGTCGAAGAGGGGGACAATGATGGGAACGATGAGGATGCCGGTGACAATGGTGATGGGCAACCCCCCCTTGGCCGATGGGACCCCTGACTGCTCCGGCTGGCACAGCTGCACCAGGACACCATCATGGAGGAGCACTTCAGCCAACCCAGGTAAGTCATGGGGCCATGTGCAACCACCAGTGGCTAAGGCACAACCTACAAACACGCATGGACACACACCAGGGGTGCATTCCATCAAGGGAAGTGGCCAGGCATGGAACCACACACACAGCCAGGGATGGGTGAGGTCTAACATGCCACACGGATGGACACACACACACACAAAGCACCAGACATGCACAAATGGTAGGAGGAACACCGATCCAGAACGCCACCCCTAGCCACACACATGTCCACAGACCACCACGCCCACTGCCTGTCCTTGTGCGTGTCAGATGCTGAGCACCATTGCACATTGGTGTACAGTGCAATGCAGGCATCATCATGCACATGCAACTGCGGACGGCAGCCAGGAGGGTGTGCAGATAGACTGTGTGTCAACGTGCAGGGCTGGGTACCCACCTGTGCAATGCCCGCTGAATGACACAATGCACACAAGGCAGCACCAGACAGTAGCCGCATTGGGAGACAGGTCAGTCACATGCCACAATGCCCCAGCCACCATGGATGCATGGGCAGCCCCACTGAGACCCGCCAGCACTGACAGGATGACCACTGGCCTCATGGGGTGGCACCGATGGCCCACAGGGGTTCCACTGTGTGAACTCGACCATGCTCGCGCAGGGGTCTGCAGCACACCAAACATGCCTGTGCCAGGCGTGCTCGGGATGCCCACAGCTGAACCCGGTGTTGACAAGGAGGGTGTCACACAACGCCGGGAATGGGGGGTGGACAGTGCACTGCGTGGTGTCTGCGACGCATGGGCAAATTACTGAGTGCCCATTGTGGCCATGACAGCAGTGAATGCCTGTGTCTGCCTATCAATGGCAGCGGTCACATCCTCCCGCAACCGGTCCATCCCTGCCAGGATCAGAGCAGTGTCTCCACTGCGATGTTCCTCTGCCTGCTCCAGAGCCGCATGCAGTGCATCCACTGACATCGCAAGCCGCATCTGCTGGTTGACTGATGCTTGCAGTATGCGGGTGTGCTCATCCAAGAGGTCATCTGCCTCCTCGGCATCCTGTCCCTCAGGGTGTGCATGGCCCTGATGCCCAACACACCTTGAGGGTGGGTGCTGCACACCAGGACCAGGTCTGGGCATGTCCACAGGTGGTGCACTGATGCCGCCCCCTGACTCTGTACCCCCAAGCCCATTGGCCGACTGCTGATGCTGCCCCTCTGGCTGCTGCTCACCAGGGCTCACTGGTGCCGCCGCAGTGGCCGCAACAGTCCCACTGTCCTGTACACACACCAGTGCTGCCCCACTGGTGCTGACAGGCACAGGCTGGGACAGTGATGACACACAGGCCTCCATGGCAGCACCACCCACAGCCATGGCCTCGATGTTACCTGCAGTGTGGCCATCCCATGGCACACACGTGTCACTGCCCATGCCGTTAGTGACATCATCATCTGTGATGGACCCGGCACCAGCCCGAGTCACAGCATGCTGGCATCCATGGATGCCGGCATGCTGGGACATGGGCAGGGTTTCCTCCACACCTGTTCCAACAACATCAGTCTGGACAGCCAGGTGGGCCCACTGTTGCACTGAACCACGTATACCTGTGGAGGTGGATGGGTCCTCCTCCATCCCAATCTGACTGTCCTCAGTGGACAGGTCCGCCACCGCTGACCCATGCAGACACTCAGGATCTGTAAGGGAAAACAAAGTTGCATTACTGCATGTGACCTACCCTGCCCCCCCAATAGACAGACCATGACCTACCATGCAGTGAAGGGCTACCACCTGTCTGGAAGCCACCACCCGGAACACCCTCAATGGCACAACGCTGCATGCTTCCAGCAACCCTCTCCTCCTATGGGATCAGGTGTAGCACCTCCGGCTGTCCCCCACCTGTCGCAGCTCATGCTGCCCTGATGGCAGCCACCTTCTCCTTTATCCTCCTCCTGTCTGTGCCCATCTTTTTCTTGCACTCCTGCACAGAGCGCTGGTGACTGCCATGCTGGTTCACTGTATGTGCCACCTCCTTCCATGCAGCAGCATGGGCCTGCGGTGTTCCCTGCCATCCGCTGAGAAGCGGCTCCTGATCCAGGTAGGCCTCAAACAGGGCCTTTGTCTCGGCCTTAGTGAAATTAGGCCTCCTCCTCCTCCTCCCACCACTGTGTTCCTCCTCTCCCACAACTCGCTCAGTCATTATTTAGCCTGTGAGAATGAAAGTTGTTACCTGTGACGGTGCAGTCCCATGCATGTCCCAAAATCCACAGTCCACACTCCCAAACAGCATGCAACTCACCGATAGACTGCAATAACCGACTACGGCCAGTGCAGCCCAATGTCGCACTTTTATAGCACAACCCATGCAAATGAGGTGAGGCACAACTTTAAGTGGATGCAAATTGCAGTGCTGCACCATTGAATGGCTGATTAGCTGATTTGCATATGACGACTGAATATCGCGCTGTTGCACTTTGGGCAATTGTGTTGAACGTGCTGAGCCAAGGGCACAGTTCTGTGACATGCACAGTACACACCTCACTGTACATGCCTGGGTTGCTGGCACAGGCGGCTGCCACGCTGCTGATGTGCTGTGCACGGGAGGCAATGCAGGGCACGGCCACCATTGTGCCAGTGGCACTACAGAGATGTTCACCTATATGGCGCTGGGGCATCATAGGTGCACTGGGGCAACAGCACTGTAGGCCACTACTGTAGGTAGCACACAGGCACCCAATTGTGCTACACACATTGGGTTCCAATGGTGCTGTGCCTGTCTGCACACCACAGACCCTTGACCCTGTGCCCGACCTTTGCCCCCTAGGCGCCATGCATCAGGCATGGGTGCACCACTATCATGCTATTCGGTGACAGCACGATAGGGAATGGCAGTGCTGTACCGTGCAGCATCTGCACATGGTGGAGCCACGCTGCAGAGCGCCATTTTGAACCGACTGAGCAAGTGAGATGGAGTGGAGGAGGGCTGCCCAGTGGACCCAAATTGAACTGGCCAACCTGGTGGCCATTGTTGAGCCACTTTATGGCCCACTGTTTGGGGAGGCACCCCTGGACAGGTCCAGAAGCCAGGTGTGGGAGGAGGTGGCCGACGCCCTGGAGGAGGCCACAGGAAGGGGGTGGATGGTGGAGCAGTGCCGCCACAGGCATGGTGACCTGAGGAGGAGGGAACCAGACCTGCTTGCCCACATGCGGACACTTGCCAGGAGGGGCACGGTGCCACAACCAGGTAGGTGTTATGTCCACACACTTTTATCTTCCATATGGGTATCACGGTTGTATGTGTCCGGAACATGGGGGAGGGACCCTCCGGTGTTGGCTGTGATGGTGTTATCAGGGTGTGGGGTGGGTGGGGTCTGGCTGGGTGGGAGTGCACACACATGGGGGCAGGAGGACTTTGCTACAGGATTGTACTGATGTTCCTCTCTCCTTGTTTGCACCACAGGGTCGGAGGAGAGACATCTGGCCAGGGAGCTGCGGTGCCATCAGGATGACAGGGCCAGTAGGAGGGGCGATGGTAAACAGCACCAGAGGGACCAGCCTGATGATGGTGACTACCATACCTCCATGATTACTATTGCATGCTGTGTAACAGGATGGGCAGCAGGGCATAGCCACCATCAATTGACACTACTGCCATGCACGCAACTTGCTACAGTCAGCACTGTCCAGTGGCACTGCATGTCTGGGAGAGCATCAATGGTGGTCCATGCGTGTACCGGGCACATGGCTGTGGCACTACCTTCACACCGCATAGCCAAGTCACTGTACAGCCATGGTGGTGCTGTGCAGTGGGTGTGTGCAGTGGTCCACATGGCTGTGGCTGCCTGGGTGGGTAGGTCTTGTGGACATGGTCACTGTGGGTGGTCGCACACCATCACAGTGGCGTGGCACATGGCTGTATGCCATGCACAATGTGTGGGCTGCAGGGGGATGGACAGTCACACCTATTGACTCTGCTTCCTCGTCCTAGGTGACCGGCAACTCCTGCAAACACAGCAGGGTATTAACGAGCTGCTCCAGGTGGTGAGGGAGACATTGCAGCTCCTTCAGCACATGCACCACCATGGGGTCAGGAGGAGACAGAGGAGCACACATCGGCACCAAGAAGAGGAGGACTGGGGCAGCCGTTGATGTCCCCATGCCCCGACTACCACCTTCCCCTCTTTGACCCACCCTCACACCCCTTCTTCCCTCTCCCATATGTTCACCCCTGCCCTTACTCACCCCCACCTTGTTTGTGGCCCTCCCCCCCACATTTGTACATAGTTTTGTAAATAGTTCTTTTTGATATTTTTGAATACAAATCTTCGATATTAATACTGTGGTGGTCTCTGATTTGCAGCGGCTATAGGTGCTCAGCTGCAGTGGTGTGTGCATGGCATCAGGGGTGGTGCAGTCACGGGTATGTGTGTGTGTCCATCGGGAAGTGACTATGGTGTGGGAGTAGCTATCAGTCAGTGTCTGTGTTGTGTGTGTTGTGCCCTGTGCACTGGATGACTGTGTGCAGTGGTCCATGGTGCATGCTCTGTGTCCATGGTGCCCCTGTCAGCCCATCCATGGATTGTGCAGCTGACACCCTTGCATGTCTGTGACCTGCACGGTCTGCTGGCATGTCAGTGGTGGCTGTTCATGCAGGGCAGCCACTGTACCCGTCACAATGCTGGGTTGCCTCCTGTCACTGGTGTGGTGTATGTCTGCCTTGGGTGACACTGTGGCCTCTGTGGCTGTTGTCCCACCTCCATGCTGTGGCTTGTGTGTGTTGCAGGGGATGTGCACCACTGTCTGTGACTTGTGCTCCGGGCAAATGATGGTGGCATACAGGTCCACAGTGCCTGCGCAGGGTGACTGGCACTTCTGTGCCATTGAGGACTGCAGGCTGTGTGTACACAGTTTCCATGGGCCCACACTGGGGGCTTGGTTGCCCCACTACTGTGTCCCTGTGCTGTTGTGCCCTTGGGTATGGGTGGGTGTTTGTCCATGCACTGTGTTGCATCCGGTGTGGTCCATGCTTCCACGCACCACTGTGGGTGTCAGCGCTGGCTGTTGTGGCCAGTGCTGGGTCGGGGTGTGTCCTTGGGAGGGTGTGCAGGATGCTGTACCACTGGTGGTGGTGTCTGGGGCATGCACTGTCACGTGTGGGGTACATCATGTGCCAACGCATTGTTGGTCTCTCAGCTGTACCTCGGAGGGGCTGTGCATGGTGGCACTGTGTATGCCGTTGTTGCCTCGCTGTGTGCTGCCACCCACTGATGGGTGCTCCTGGTGTGGCTGCCTTGCATGGTTCTGTGGTGCACAGGGTTGCATTGTCACAGTGAGGGTGGTGGCATGCATGGGGTTTCCTGCAGTGGTGGACGCTGCTCCTGGGCAGGGTGTCTGGGGGTCACGGTGCAGGGTGTGCTCTGCATTGGGGGGATGGTGTGGCACGGGGTGGTCGGCCCTCCTTGTGTGCCGGTCATTGCTTGCCAGGGGGTGTGATGGGGCACCATGGCCCAGCTGTGGGTTGGTTGCTTGTCTCCATGGGCCAGTGGTTATTCCAGCCCTCCCCCAGTTGTGCAGTGCATGGGGTGTAGGGGGACGATGTCTGTTCTGCTGTGTGTTCCTCTGCCCATCTGTGGCATGGGTGGTGGGTCCCTACATCCCTGGTTGTGCAGTTGCATTGCTGCACTGCTGCTGGGGGGCATCCCTGGTTGCGCTATGGTACCTCTGGACTGCTCAGCTGAACATCCCTTGTTGCACTATGGCGCATCAGATCTGCTCAGCTTCCACTCCCTTGTTGCGCTATGGTGCAGGTAGTGCGATATTCAGTCTTCGGCTGTAGGTGCATCTTGGCCAGCTCAGTTTTTGAATATCATGCCTCTTGCACATGGGCTCAATGGACTTGCGCTTGCTCCTGCTGTTGCACACTTTTTGGGTGCAGTTTGAATATCTGGGCCACTATGTGAAACATAGTAAAATAAATATTCAGCATTACCTCATAAAACCAGTTACTGATAAATACATCAAGTTTTGAATACATCTGTAAAAAATTAAGGCGGGGGGAGGAAGGGAAGGAAACAGCAAAACAACCCATACAAATCACTCAAGCATATGTTAGAAATACATTAAGAAGCAAAGCCAGCAAGTCATACTCCTCTCCTACAAATCACTCAAATATATGATAGAAGAATATGTATAAAAGAGCAGAGCTGGCAAGCCATACTCCTTGTTCGTACTTAAACAAACACACATGTTAGATAAGGGGAGAACTAAGTAGCAACAGATACACAGAAGGGCTGAGCCGGCAAGTCATACGATCCCACTGACCATAACACGCATGGGTAATGGTCAGTATGTTGCCACCATAACAAAAATTACATTTGGCCAAAACGCCACAGAAAAAGCAGTTGTCTCTCTTAATTATATGCCCTGTTAAATCTGATTGACAGGAGCTAAACACAGGGTATAGTAAGGGGTGTGAAGTAGGAGGGGCATAAGGGGGAAGAAGCCCACCCTCAGCACGACAAGTGTTTTGACTCATTTGTTTATTTATTGGTTTCTTTTTCTTAAAAAAAAAAAAAAAATTATCTGAGGATCAGTGGCAGGATTTTTAGTACAGTAAATTAATAAAAAGGGAACTAGGAGAGCTTCAGTAGCAGACAAGTAGTGGAATTGCAGTATAATGTGGGGAGCGGTGCAATGCAGTGGCTGTGGGGAAGCCATATTCAGGCAGACCTTCTGGACACTGAGGTGCTGCCCTATCTGCATGCATCTCTCTGGACTGCAGGATGAGGTAGCCAGACTCAGAGCGGAAGTAAACTGGGTCAGGAGTACCATCACCCCTATCCAGGAACCACCCAGTCCAATGCCACTACCTCAAAGGATGCCGAGAACAAAGAGCACTTGGATGACAGTGGGCTCAGGGAGGGTTAGAGCAGTTAGGCAGAGGCACATCCCAGATCCTATTCCACTCAAGAACTCATATGCCACACTGGCAAATGAGGACAACCAAATAGAGGTACCCAGAGAAGTGGAAGGAAAGAGTGTGGAGGTTAGCCAAGGAGGTGACCTCAGCAGGGAAAGCAGTGGACCCCAGAGGAGGAGGAAGCGAATCCTGGTGGGGGACTCCATCATAAGAGGGATCCAGCTAGGAACACAGGAGGGGGAGGACAGGGAGGTGAGGTGCCTACCAGGTGCCACGACATGGAGGGATCAAGGAAGATTCTGGGATCACTGGGAAGGCAAGGCAGGGAGGATGAGCTGGATGTCATTATCCACCTAGGTACTAATGATCTGGCAAATGGGGAGCCAAAGGAAGTTCAGGAAGAGTTTAGGAAACTGGGGAGGGTCTCAAGCAAGTAGCTACTTCTGTCACTTTCTCAAGTACTGCCTGTGAGAGGCAAGGGAGCATAGGAGTGCATGCACCAGGAACTTTAACTCATGGTTGAAGAACTGGTGCTGTGAGGAAGGGTTTGGATTCATTGGTGACTGGGGACCCACCTGGAGGGATGGAGGTTTGTTCAAGCCTGACGGCCTGCATCCATCCTGGAGGGGAATCCAAGCACTCAATGATAAGTTTAAATGCTACATTGACAAGCATTTAAACTAGCAAAGGGGGGTGATAGGCCAGCAAGGAGGGTACTACTTGCTCACCCCCACAGCTAGCAGTGGAACCAGTGAACCAGAGGAGGGCTATCTCTGCAAAGCAGTGTGCAAAGATGGAGATTAGTGCCCAAGAGGTGGATAAGCAGAAAGGGCAAAATTCAGCAGAAGGGCAGACAGCAAGGAGAACCAGGGATAAATGACAACCAAGGAAGGGTCTGAGTAGAACAGTGATACAGTCTAGGGAGGTCAAATCATGGAAAGCCATGTGTGCAAATGCCAGGAGCCTTAGCAACAAGATGGAAGATCTGAGGCTGTCATGGTACAGTCAGACCTGGACATTGTGGCCATCACTGAAACCTGGTGTAATGATAACCACGACTGGGAGATGACCATACCTGGCTACAACATATTCAGAAGAGACAGAACAGGCAGGAAGGGAGGAGGTGGCACTGTATGGAAAAATGACATAAGGGCCACAGAGATCCAGGAGGAACAAAATGGGGAGAGATACTGTGGGTTAAGCTGGAAAGGAAAATGGGGACAGCCATCCGCACAGGTGTGGTCTATAGACCACCAGCCCAGGAGGAAGAAACAGATAGGAGTTGATGCTAGCCATCCAAAGGATGGCAGACAAGGGTGAGGTAGTACTGGTTGGAGACTTCAATATTCCCGACGTGGACTGGAGCATCCTAGCAGCAGCATCAACTAGGAGCAGATTTATCCTGGACTCCCTTCAGGGTGCCTTCCTCAAGCAACTGGTCATGGAACCAACTCGGCAGAAGGCAATACTGGACCTTGTTATCACAAACAGGGACAGTGTGATGGGGGTAACAGTGGGGGAGCACCTGGAAAACAGTGACCACCAGTCATTGTGGTTTGAAATCACAGAAAGAGCAGAACCAAACCACACAAAAACACGTATCCTGGATTTTAGGAGGAAGACTTTGGGAAAATGGGAGATACTTGAAAGAGGCATTAAGGGAATGGGACAGGAATCAGGGGTTGAGGAACAGTGGGCAGTATTTAAAATGGGGATTACAAGAACAACAAAATTATGCATTAAGCAGGTTAGCAAGAGGAAAAGGAAGAGGAGACCATTATGGTTTTCCAAAGAGGTAGCAAAGAAAGTGAAAGCCAAAAAGATTGCATTCAGGCAATACAAAAAGACACAGGCAGAAGGGGATAGGGAGAAGTACCAGGAGAAGCAAAGGGAGGCAGGGAGGTCAGTAAGGAAGCCAAAGCTCAGACAGAAGAACACATTGCAAAATCAATGGGTAGAGGGACAAAACCTTTACAGGTACATAAGTGAAAAAGAAAGACAAAGGGAGGGATAGTGAGACTGAAGGGGAGGATGGGGGCAAGTGGAGGATGACAAGAGTAAAGCTGACATATTGAACAGGTATTTCTGCTCAGTCTTTACTGAGGAAGAGGAGGGTAATGGGTCTGAAGGGAGTACAAAGGCTGAGAATGGTGCAGAAATGGAAACAAGTCCCTTTACACGAGAAAGGGTCCTGAAGGAACTGGAAGTAATAAGAGTTGATAAAGCAATGGGGCCAGATGGGGTGCATCCCAGGGTCCTTAAAGAAGTAAGAGAGGTGGTGGCTGAACCTCTGGCTATCCTGTTTAGCCGATCACTGGAAACAGGGGAGGTACCCAAAGACTGGAGGACAGCAGATGTAGTCCCCTTATACAAAAGTGGGAACAAAGAGGAAACGGAACTACAGACCAGTCAGCCTCACCTCGGTAGTGGGGAAGATCATGGAAGCACTACTGAAGGAGAGATTGGTGGAACATCTGGTTGTCAATGGACTACAGGACCCAAGGCAACATGGTTTCACCAGGGGGAGGTCATGTCAGACCAACCTCATTGAATTTTTTGACTGGGTGACTAGGGAGGTGGATCAGGGAGGCAGTGGACATGGCCTATCTGGACTTCAGCAAGGCCTTTGACACTGTGCCACATAGAAGACTATTACACAAACTGAGGAATATGGGTGTGGGCAGGACAGTAGTGTGGTGGGTAGGTAACTGGCTGGGTGGCAGGACACAGAGGGTGGTGGTAAATGGCTGTCACTCCACAGAGGGAAGAGTGACCAGTGGGGTACCACAGGGATCAGTGCTGGGACCAGTCCTATTCAACATCTTCATCAGTGACATTGCGCAGGACCTAGAAGGCAGAATTTCACTGTTCGCTGATGACACAAAGCTCTGTAACAGAGTAGACACACCAGAGGATGTAGACAGAATGAGAAGGGACCTGCAGAAACTTGAAGAATGGTCAGGGTTTGGCAGTTGAAATTCAATGCAAAGAAGTGCAAGATAATGCATATGGGGCACAAAAACCCTGGCACAATATATCAGTTGGGGGTGAGGATATAGCATGCACCAAGCAGGAAAGGATCTTGGGGTTGTCATCTCTGATGACCTCAAGGTGAGAAACAGTGTGACAAGGCAGCAGGTAAAGCAAATAGGATGCTGGATATATAGGCAGGGCATCACCAGCAGGAAAAGGGAGGTCATAATTCCGCTATACAAGACACTAGTGAGGCCCCACCTGGAGTACAGTGTACAGTTCTGGAGACCATACCTACATAAGGACATAGACAGGGTAGAGAAGGTTCAGAGGAGGGCAACAAAGATGGTGCATGGATTGCATCACAAGTCCGCGAAGACAAGTTGAAGGAACTGAACATGTACTCCCTGGAGGAGAGACGGGAGAGAGGGGATATGATAGAGACATACAAGTATCTTACAGAAAGGAACAGGGTGCAGGAAAACACTATTTTTAAGCAAAAAAGATGTTCCAGGACTAGAGGGCATGGGATGAAGTTGGAGAGAGGACGATTCAGAGGAAACATGAGAAAGAATTTCTTCACATAATGGGTGGTGGACAAGTGGAACACCCTGCCAGAGGAAGTGGTGGGGGCTGAAACAATCACGGGATTTAAGAATGCATGGGATAGACATAAAGGAATTCTAGAGGTCAGGGGCAAGGGGCAACAGACTTCTAGGAAAACAAACTGAATTTACAAGCTCAAATGGGCAGACTGGGTGGTCCGTAGGCCCTTATCTGCCGACACTGTCTATGTATCTATGTATCTATTTAACTATGCAGGGGAATGTCATCATTAAGCCCATGTGGGATCAAACTATCCAATTCAAATATCCAGAATGCTTCTCGTTGCCTCTCTAAAACCATCTTCTGTTGAATATGGACTATGCCATGGCATGACACTACCAAGAAACATGCCATGCATCTCCAGCTACTTTGAAATTTGTCTGACTTGAAAAGGTGGAGATTGGATTTAGAGGCCGTGATCTAGGTACATGACTTTTGCAAACAGAAGCATTCTGGATATTTGAATTGGATACTTTGATCCTGCATGGGCTTAATGATGACATTCCCCTGTACAGTTATATATAACAACTGCCTTTTCTGTGGCATTTTGGCCAAATGTAATTTTTGTTATGGTAGCAACATACTGACCATTACTCGTGCATGTTATGGTCAGTGGGAGTGTATGATTTGCTGGCTCTGCCCTTCCATGTATCTGTTGCTACCTAGTTCTCCCCTTCTCTAACATGTGCATTTGTGTAAGTACGAACAAGGAATATGGCTTGCCGGCTCTGCTCATTTATACGTATTCTTCTATCATATATTTGGGTGATTTGTAGGAGAGGAGTACAACTAGCAGGCTCTGCTCCTTAATGTATTTCTAACATATGATTGAGTGACTTGTATGGGTTGTTTGGCTGTTTCCTTCCCTTACTTTCCTTCTCCCCCCCTTAATTTTTTCCAGATGCATTGAAAACTGGATGTATTTATCGGTAACTGGTTTTATGAGCTAATGCTGAATATTTATTTCATTATGTTTCACATGGTATGTTTATGCGTCAATATTTTCTTTTTTATATATGCATCTTTTGCTTTCTCTGTCACTTTAAACTGCACTGGGTGATTGGCTTTAAAAGGTATCCTTGAATGGGAAGTGGGACGCACTGAAGAAGACCTCTTCTCTGGTCGATACGTAAGCGCTCCCATTGTTCACCGAGCCATTTGTTTTTGGCACCTCAGTTGCACCACAAGTGTTAATTTGGCATTTATTTGGTTTATTTAGTTATTTAGAGCACTTTTTGCAGCCCTGCACTCGTATTTCTTTGCAGTTTTTGTGATTCGGGTCACATTGTGGCTTATTTGAGGTAACGCTTGCCAACACATCGTGCATTGTAAAAGCATGAGACCCCAGACACAACTGGTCTTTGTATGCCTGATTTGGGTGAGATCAGCTTTTTTATGTGTGCATCTTATTTATGTGAAATAAAAAGGATTTTTTACATTTTGCTACTAAGTTCTGCACCTGCCTTCTGTTTTCGAGCATGTTTGGTTACCAAGGAGGACACATTATTTTGAAAATATAAAAAAGATAATTGGTTAGGCATGATTATTTGGTGACCGGAGGGAGGTTTAGTAGGAGGCTGGGCCACCACAGCAAGGCCATTCCCCCATGAGCCCAGGTTGCTGGTTACAATAATGCAATTAACATAATTTTCCTTTTGGGGGTAGTAGTTTGTTGTTTCAGCTGATTCAGCAAAAAATGACCAGCAAGATGAGAAATGCCACATCTCAGGAGGTGAAGGCAACTGTAGCACTCAACGCCCAGCTGAAAGCCTGTCGGCCAAGAAGGGCTGAGATTGCCAGAAAGCTTTGCTAGAGGGGACCACCACTCCAAAAAGAGAACAAGGTGCCAGAGAAGTGGAAGTGGCCAGGAAAGGAGCCACTGGTTCCTCTAGCCAAGGAATCCAAAAAGACCAGAGAAATTAAGACCAAGTCAGCAGTGACTGAGTTATCAAAAGAGAAATTTAAGCAGATGGTTATACAGGTTTTTTTGCAGTGAACCCAAGTTGAGGCTCCACCAGCTAGACCCAACCCTAGTGGCAAAAAATCCAACCAAAAAAGGTTCAGATCTGGACATGAAGGTGGTGGGGTATCCCAACAACCCCCACCTGAGCCAACACCCATGGTCCTGGCTCTGCCACCTCCCCCAATCACAGTGAAACCCCATGAAACCACAAACCACTGAGGAGAAGCTGGATAGGCTTAGGGAGGTAATGGTAGATAGGATGGTCTCAGTTCAGGCCCAGCAGCAGGATAAGGCACTATTCCAGCAGCCTCATGGGAAGCAGAAGTCAGTGGCACTTCATTGGCAGCTATGCCACCACCTTCAGAGAACTATGCCAGTGTGCAAAGCCCATGGGCTCCCTCTTGACTGACAAGGTCAACCAACAGATTTGTGGGTGGGAATATGTAGAGATACTCTCTTTGCTAAACCACCCAAGTTAGCTTGAGGAGGGAACCAATAAAAAAGAGAACACCAACAAAAAGGTCAAAGTAGAAGTAACATTTGCCAACTGGCTTGGTGGGTGTTTGTAGTATTTGCCAAAAAAATTGGTCAAACAGTCCCTGAGGAATGAGTAGACCTGTTCAATTACCTGAACAGGATCATATTAGCCCACAGGCGCAAGGGGGGTGGTATCTGCTTATACTACAATGAGGAATTCAGGTGCTGCATGAAATATGACACAGCGTTATACTATGGTGTCCTGGACATGCCATTGCTTGTCAAGGTCATGCATGGGGGTAGGTTCCTCCATACAGACAGTGGGTTGTCCATTGAGGCACCACAGGTACAGAGGCCTGAATTGTTAGGGTCAACAGCCCAAATTTGATTTAGCTTCAACAAGGGGGGCTGCAACAAGGATCTCTGCAGGTTTGAGGATGAATGTGTAGCTTGCGGTTGATAGCAATCCCTCATTTAATGCAAACCCAACAAGTCCCTACAAGGGGGAACGAGCCCTTTCAGAAGTATACAAACCCTACATGGATAAACCAGCCTACTTCATTAACAGTGGACCAGCTCAGACCCTGGTTGAAGTGCTACCTGGATTATGATGCATCCCACTTGCTAACAGAAGGCTTTTCAGTGTGTTTCAGGATTCCATATGAGAGTCTGCAGCAGGGGTACAAAGCAGAGAGCAGAAATCCATTAGAGGCAGTGTGCAGGAGGTCTGGGTCAAAATGAAAAAAGAGACTGGGCTGGGGAGGATGAGTGGTGCATATTCCTCACACCTTTACCAAATCTCAGGGTTTTACCAACTGGCTCAGTCCCCAAGAAGGCCCTGAATGTGTCTTATTTATTTATTTAAAAATTGGTAACCAGGAATGGCACACTGAGCTGAGGCTCATTTCCAGGTGCATCCGAGAGAGGGAGATGGGAATACAGTGGGAATAACTTATTTGAGAACTGTATCTGGATACCTGAAAAACATCAGAGAATACAATAAAACAAATGGTGGTTACAACAGCAGTTTTACAGATAAAGCAGCACATGAAAACCACAGGTAAAAGCAACAGTATTGTGTATGACAATAATAAATGGGCACTTGTGAGAGAGTCAGTGCCTGATGGTGTAGGTGTCAGTGCTAACAGCTTCCAAAGACAGACAGAGGGTTGAGTCACAGTAGCTACAGCATGGTGTGGGGAACTGAGTGAGAGGATGTGACAGAAGAGAGGGTGAAAAGTCAAAGAGGTTGGCAGGAGCAGGGAGAAGCAGAAATATACCTTAGTTGGCATCTAAAGGCAGGACGTGACAGAGAGAGGTGTAGGGGAGAGGGGAGCTGGTTCCAAAAGGAAGGTAAGAAGTAGAAGAAAGCTGCTTTACCTGCAGAGGATTGACAGTGGGAAGTGGAGAATATACGGGAATCCCCGGAGTGGAGAGGGTACGAAGAGGATGGGGAAGGAGAGTTTACTGAGGAAAGGTAGAAGGGAATTGACCCAAACCAGTATTTGGCTATAAGGGATGCACAATGGGACTGGTGACAAACCAGTAGCAGGAGGACTGAGAAGGAGGAATTGAGAGATCAATGATGAGTGCCGGGGAGGATGTAAAAGAAAAGATGGCACTGCAGAAGGAATCCAGTTTGGCTAAGCAGGAAGAAGGGGTGGTACCATACACCATGTCTGCATAGTTAAAGACTGGAAGACCCATTTTGGTAACCAGCTTCTGGTGGTTCTGGAGGGAGAGGCAGTCATTGTGGTGGTACAGGGCACAAAGCTTAGGACAGAAGTTTGGTATGGATGGCATCGATGTAGACAGAGAAGTCAAGCTTGTTATCAAGTTGGGGACAACCTCTAGAGGGGTGCCATTTAACATGGAGAAAATGGGGGGATGCAGAGCCTGGCCAGTTTCTGGATGCTACCAAATGTCATGGACACAGTCTTCTTTGTGTTGACCTGGCATTCGCTGGCATGGAAACACCGTTGTACATTGTGCAAGTTGCAATGGAGTGGACCCTTCATAGCTAAGGGTGAGGGTCCAGAGGTGAAAGTGATAGTGTCCTCAGCATAAATGTGGATGTGCGAGAAGACACATGCAGAGGGGAGTTAATTTAGAAAGACTGAAAATAGGACAGGGCACAGGATGGAGCCCTGCAGTACCCCAGCTACAATTGGGAGGAAACGCGATAGGTCATCACAAACTTGTAATGACCATTGACAACCTGAGACATATGGGTGGAACCTGTTTATAGCGGGTGCTGAGAGACTGTCTAAGCTCAGTTTGTTGAGTTGGTTAGGGTGGAACCCCGAGGCAAAGGCATTGGCCAGATCGATGAATATCAATGCAGTGATATGTCCCTGATACATCCCAGTGAGGATAGAGTCAGTTACATGCAGCAGGGATGAAATGATGGAGTGGAATTTCCTAGGGCCACATTGGAATGGGGAGAGGAAGTTAGAGGAGTGCGGGAAGTTAGCAAGCTGAGAGTAGACAGTAGTCTCCTGAAGCTTTACAAGAGAGAGAGAGAGAGATCGGCTGGAAGTTGCCAGGGGAAAAGGGGTCATCTCCTTTGTGCAGTAGCAGAACCTTTGTCACCATTCAGGGCTGCAGGACAGCACAGAGGGAATAGGAGAGGTTCAGAATGTCAGCACATGGAGAGGCAATTGCAGAAGCAGAGATCTGTAGAATTTCAAAGCCCAATCCTACAGGGCAGTATTTGGAAGGATTATGTGAGGTGAGGGCAAGGAAGACTTCATGAGGAGAAACTGGAGGGAACTGGAAGCCTTTGGATGGTTGAGATGAGGGGATAGCAGGGGATGGGGTGGTTACTGACAAAGGAGGAGAGGGTAAATCACAGATGATGAAAAATGTACTGAAGTGAGCAGTCACTGAGGGAGGGCCAGAGAGTAATGAGCCATCCAACAGTAGAGCATAGGCAGTGGACAGGGCCAGGGGATTAAAGAGGTAAAGAAAAACCTGCTAGCATTTTGAGGGGGAGTTAAGGTTAGACTGGAGGTTAGATTTGAAGTAGTGAGCCTTTTGCAGTACTGACAGGCATTGTGCTGTAATTTCTGAGTGACTTGTAGGATTGAGGGTCAGACACGGATTGGGAGAATTTGTAAAGTGCCCAAGCTAGGTCCCATGATTTTCACAAATCTATAAGCTCAGGAGTAATCCAAGGGTGGTGACAGTGTTTAACTCTGGACTTCCTGAGAAGGGTGAGAGTTCCAGGTGTGAATGAATATGGCATGAAAGAGGGATAGGGCAGTATCAATGTCCGGGGCAGAATAGACAGGGGATCAGTTGGAGGCAGCCAGGTCATTAAGAGGGGCATTGGTGTGAAGAGACCTGAGTGATCTGTTCCAAATATATTTAGGAGGTTAGTGAATGGGCCTCACCTTTCTGATACAGTAGATCATGCAGTGGTCACTGAAGGTGTCTGGAAGAATACCAGCTGCAGTGATGCAGTGGGGGTGGGAGGAGAGCACCCAGTTCATGAAGGAGTGATTTTTGGAATGATGATTGTGCCAGGTGGACAAGTTGAGAGAGGTTTATGGCCTCAGTCATGCAGTCATGTGGAGGGTGGGCCTGGAGTCAGGGAGAGCCAATTCATGTTGAAGTCCCCCTAGTAGAATGAGCTTGTTGGAAGCAGCATGGGAAACAAGAGATGAGAGGAATTCTATCAGGGAGCGTGGTGAGTTTTTAGGAGAGGCATAAAAAACAACAACAAAGATAGGGACAGTGGAAGGGAAGGAAGCTTGGCAAGAAGGAGTTTGTGAGATGCAAGGACTGACACACTGAAGGTGATGAAGCAGGCAGGTTGTGCCGTACATGAAAGGCAACTCCACCACGATGCTTACTGTGGTCCTGACAGAAGAGGTGGTAGCCTGAGAGAGCCAGGCTGGAGTCAGATACCTTGGCAGAGAGACAGGATTCAGAGATACACATGCGTTTCATATGATTAATCACCTGTCTTACCCTGAGGGCAACTCAGTGAATGCCATATCGACAGGTGCTACAGGGGGGTCTATGTGATAATGGCGAACTCCTAAAGGCGATCACCATTATCGCTCAGTCAGAGTGCCGAACACATTTTTGGCACCCTGACAACCCCGGTGCACCAGAACAATGGCACCCGGACAGATTTTTACTGCTTTCTGTACACTCCCCACACCCCCTACTTAAGTATTCTCAACTCCAGGGTGGGTGCATGTCGGGGGGGTGAAAGCAGCAAAAAAAAAGGTTCAGGCCAGGCGCAATAAAAAATCACAGCAGCACCTGGACCTGAATCCAGTACCTCAGCCACCCAAGCCACTAGTCAATCCCCGATGCCATGATGCAGCTCGACCAGCAACCACAGTGCCACTCCCAACAGCCTCTCCACCCCCTTCCTGCCCACGCTCACCATGCTCACTCCCACCCCCTCCACACACGTACGTATAGCAACATCCTGCCGCCTAGTTCACCCACCGCCTCATCTGGTCACCCTACCTTTCCATCACCGTGAGTGGATTGCGCCAGGAAGGAGTCGACATAATGGACAGTGCTCTTCCTCATGTGCCCACTTCACAGGTTACCGCTACAGGGTTGTTCCATATGTGTCATTTAACAAGGTGGTCAAATTGGTGTGAGCTGCAAGTTCAAAGGCTCCGCTGGCCAAGGCAGACATTGAGTTGGAATTCCGACTGTTGCCAGTTCATCCTGCTGACTGTGGTTTGTTGGGGATGAAGTTTGAAGAGCTATACTATGTTGACAATTGTATGGCTATGGGTTGCTCAGTGGCCTTGACAGGTTCTGACTGTTTAAGCACCTTCTTGCATTGAGCCTCTTCCCTGGAGGTAAGAAGCTAGAAGATCATTCACTACTTGGATTTGTTTCTGTTTGTGAGGCCTGCCCACACCCCATCTATGGGCAGACAGTAGACAGTTGTTTATGTCCGTGCAAAACCTTTGATGTACCTTTGGCCCTGGCAAAGTGGAACTGCTGAACTCAGCAATGACATTCCTGGGCATAGAGGTTATTGCCAGGGTGTAGGAATGTTGCCTGCTCCAGGATAAGATTGAGATTCTATTGACTCTTTTGAATTGTGCAATAGTGGCTAGGAATGTCATCCTAAGGGAGCTTCAACAGACAGTGTGCCATCTAAACTTTGCCTGTCAGGTCACACTCATTCATTCATTCATTCATATATATTTTATTCAGTATGGCACACTTTTTCATTTGGACTCAAGGCACTGTACAAAACATTCCTAAAAACATATAAACTACATCACATAACAATAAATAATTAAATGTATTTACTAATTAGAACAACTAGACTAATTAAGAGAGAAAGCTTGCTTAAATAAAAATGTTTTTAGCTCCCGGTTTAATACTTCAAATATGGGGATCTCTCGCATATGACCAGGAAAGGAGTTCCACATGGTTGGAGCCACAAAGAAAAAAAGTACTGGCACCAGATATCTTAAGAAAAAACATAGAAACCTCCAAGAGTCCCTTGTCTGCTAAGCAAAGGGGCTGGAGGTGCAATAGGGTCATAGGAAGTGTTGCAGGTAGCTGGGCCCATGGCCATGCAGGGCCTTATAGGTCGGCAAACAAACTTTGATGGAGATCCGCCACCTAACTGGTAGTCAGTGCAGAGAGTGTAGCACAGGTTTAATATGACATGACCTAGTTAGGCTGGTCAAAAACCTGGACATCGCATTCTGCACAAGCTGTAGGTTATGAAGATCAACCCCCAGCAGCCCCAGGTACTGGGCATTGCAGTAATCAAGGCACAAAGTCACAAAGGCATGGACAAGTGTTGGCCCGATCACCAGGGGATATCAGATGTTTGATCAGAGTTATGTTTCTCAGGTGGTAAAATGAGGTCTGGACTGCGGCCAGCTCCTGTGATTTAAGTGTCAGGCCACAGTCTGAAACAACACCAAGATCTTTTATCCAATCAGAGGTGAGCAACTGGGAGTCCCCTAGCCTCAACTCTGAGACTCGACCATATTGCACCCTCACCCCTGGGCAACCAAATTCCACCACCAGTACTTCAGTCTTGTTCAGATTCAGCCTCAACCAGTTGGCCCTCATCCAGTCTTGGATCTCAGCAAGGCAACAATTAAATACCGAGACCGTTTCCTGCTGCTCAGGTGCAAAAGACATATATAGCTGAGTATCATCTACATAGCAGTGAAAACTCAGCCGATACTGTCTTATAATGTCCCCTAGTTGAAGCATATACACTGCAAATAACATGATGGATAAAATGGAGCCCAGTGGGACCCCACACAGCAGGGGCAGAGGTGCTGAGGAAAAAATCCCAGACACCACCTGCTGCATCCTGCCAGTGAGAAAAGACTGAAACCAGTTTAGAACTGTACCAGCCAGTCCACAACAAACCTGCAGGTACTCCATTAGCACCCCTTGATCCACAATGTCAAATGCTGCCAAGAGATCGAGTAGAATAAGTATGAAACATCTTCCTCAATCCCTAGCCTCCAGGAGATCATTTAGCACCTGAACAAGGGCAGTCTCGGTACTGTGCCTTTTCCTGAAACCAGACTGGAGAGGGTCGTAGATGTAGTGAGTTGATAAATAGGTCTCCAGTTGAACAGCCACCACCTTCTCAATAATCGTACCCACAATGGGAAGGTTAGATACAGGTCTGTAGTTGGCAAGGCAATTCGGGTCCAGTGAAACCTTTTCAGGAGTGGTCTTACAACTGCCTCCTTCATGGTTCCAGGAAAGACCCCTGTCATTAAGGATCACTGGACTATCCTGGCTAGAACTGGGCAGATGACATCAACTCACCCCCACAAGGAGTCCTGTTGGTCCCAGGTCCAAACTACAGTGGGTAGGCTGTAACTCCTGGATGCAGTCACAACATCCATGACTGTCAACTGGTCGAAGTCAAACCAAACTAACTGAATACCTACAACTTCAGGCCCATCACTGCATGCCCCATTAGAGGGTGCTAACTAGATTTCTGATCTGATGGAGGCAATCTTATCTGCAAAGAACAGAGTGAACTCAACCCACTTCATTTGTGAAAAAGCTCACCCAGACTGAAGACAGGCAGGATTACACAGCCTATCAACAGTGTGGAAGAGATGAGTCAGTCTGTTAGTGGCAGCAGCAATCTCCCTGGACAGGAATTCTGCCTTCTTACAGGTAATTGCTGATTGATAGTCTCTAAAAGGAGACATCAGTATAAGCTTGCCCTCCCTCAAACTGGCCCTCCACCAGCACCTCTCAAACCTTTGACCCCTCATCCTCATCTCCTTGAGAGTACCATTGAACCACGAGTATCTCCAGTGTCAGGTGAGGGATGAAACATGGACAGGTGTAATGGAGTTTAGGGCCTTGGCAATAACCCTATTATAGGTCAGAACCAATTCCCTTGGTTCCTCGCAGACACTCAACAAACCTGATAGATCCAGCACCATGGTCAGACCCTGTGGGGGTAACCCCTTAAAGGGTGATACTGGACCACCTCCATAGGGACTTTTCTACTGGGGGGGCCTCAAATGAGAATCTCACAGTATGGTGGTTCAATCAAAGAAACAGCTGCACCATAAGGTCAATGACCTCCATTCCCAGCAGGAAGATGAGGTCCAATGAGTGGCCGTTTATATGGGTTACAGAGGTAACAACCTTTGTCAGGTCCAACTAACACATTATTTGCAGGAAGTCTTGACCAAACAGCGAGAGTTTGTCGTCGACCCAGGCATTGAAGTCACCCAGAATAATCCATCTTGGCAACTCCAACGCCAGTTCAACGATGAAGTCCATGACTTCCTGCAAAAATTCCTTCTCATCCCCCAGAGGATTGTAGATGAGAAAGATATTGCAGCCTACATCTGCAAACCCTTGAATGACCAAACATTCCAAGGACCTCATTCCCACCTGGAAGGCTGTGAGGTTCAGGTCTGACTTAAAACAAATTGCCACCCCTTCACCCACTCGATCCCTTCTCAAGCAGTGTACCACTGAGTACCCAGCCAGAATGGCTGATTCCAATACTGGACCAGCATTTTCATCCAGTCAGGTCTCATTGATGCAAGCCAGATCAGATGTTGAAACAAGATCAGCAATAATTGCCATCTTGTCTTCATGGATCTGGCATTGCATAACACTGCCTGAGAAGGATAGGTACTGTAGATGAGGCTGGTCTAGCTGCCAGCCCACTAGTTGGGGAGCCCTTGGGTATGGACACCAGGCAGGGAGGACCCCTTTCCTGGGCCCATTTCACTCCAGGGTGAATCCTAGTTCCCACCACTCCAATCCACCCCCAACCAGTTGTATTCCCCACACCAGACCCCCACAAACCTCCATTTCCTTCCTTTAAAAGCTATCTTCAACACCCTACACTGTCTATACACCTCCACTGGCAATGGGGAAAATTCAAAGGGTCCAAGATCTTGGAGCCTGGAGAGGGAAATAATGCTTTCCTCTGAGAGCTGTTAACAACACGTATTCCAACTCTATCAACTGTACTATCTCAGCTATACAAACAAGTGACTAAATAAAAATCAGCTCACACAAGAACGGGGTGCCATGGAAAAAACTGTAGATGCATACAAAAAAAACAGGAAACTCACCACCAGATATTAAGCTGACACCATGAGGGGTAAAATCGAAAAAATATATTTATTGCACCTGACATGTTTCTGGTCCGGCTGGACCCTTTCTTAAAGGCTAAATGAACATATGACAATTCACATATGTATAGTCAATCAATGAATGACAGCACAATGACATAAACTCAAAATCACCAATCAGGACACAAAAACTGACATTTAACAAAATAGCATGTTAAAATGTTACATAGAGAAACTCTTATTCATAAAAAACAATGTATATATACAACCAGCAAATTATCCATCAAACTCATCTAGTTTATGACATAAACTACATAAAAAGAAAGAGAGTTATTTAATTGAATGGCAACAAGAATAAGAACACACAGCAAAAAAAATAAAAATGGAATAAAAAGGGGGAAGAAAAAGGAAAGGAGAGGGTGAATTTAAAGCCCCATTAAATAAAAGCTACAAATACAGAGAGGGAAACATAAGACTGGGAAACTATATAAATCATAACAGATAAAGTGACAATGCATCTGAAAATTCTCTTAATGTAGGCAAAACATGCAATAGAATTATTTTCTTTCTTCCAGAAATGGTTTTATATCAAAACCTCGATTTAAGCCTGGATTCTTGCTGGCTTTCAACTACAGAATCCAAAATGTTTCCTTTTAAGAATCAAGTTACTGTTATTCCCTCCTCTTGGATTCTGACACACCTTGTCTATGGCCACATGCTGTAGAATATAATATATTTGCAGTTCTTTTTATTTCACTATGTTCGCTGAGGAAGATGAAAGTGTAAAGTTTGAAGAACCGCAAATATATTCTGAAGTGAGGTTGTGTATACATGCCGTTGTTTACCTCTACTGACACATACCACGAAAACATCACCACCTCCCTTCGTTCACTATTCATACCAACATACAGTACCTTGATTAAGCTTTTTTGCTGTTCTTGCTGTTCTCAGCTCTGTTTTTCTATTTATTTTTGATGTATCTGTTCTCCTTGTAGCTTCCGCCGGAACCCCTCCATCTCCCCTTTTGCTTCCGCATCTGCTTCCATACCTTCAGCTGACTTCTCTCACTACCAATCAATGTTGCTAGGCTCAGCGGTTACCAAGAAATGCCTAGCCACATGTCCTGCTCTTTCCACCAGCCCTGCATACTCTCCCCGCCACTGTAGCCGGACAATACTGAGTAATAAACTGCAAAGGTACAGTTGTTCAAAATTTTTATTTGTATTATAACAAGTGAAAGAAAAGTAACGATAAAAAAACTATAAAAAAAAAATCCAAGGACTATCCTCATTTGTCATCGTCAATACTCCCTACTCTGTCTTCAGACACCTGAAAAAAGAAAACATTTGGTTACAGTACTGTATATTTAAGTACAAAAGATAGTGCTCAAATGTGTAATAGAGTGCTGCTTACCAGTTCAGAAATTAAGACTTAGTTGTAAATGTTCATTTAAGCATTCAGTGTGTGCTTCAGCTATACCAGCTTGCTCGAATCCCCACCTGCAATCCTCTGTACGCTTTGCAATGTTATTGTAGGCGTTCACTAGCCATTGTGCATGGAGAGATTTAATGCTGCTCATCCTAAGGTACACATTAATAGAGCTTGATGCAACACCTTTCTCAAGCTGCTCAGCTATCAGACCAGAGTACCAGGTGGTGAACTGAGCCTTCATCTCATCTTTGAACAGTTTGTTCATTGTTAAATCCAGAGGCTGTTACAGATCAGTGCAACTAGGGGGTACGAACACAGGAATTATGAAGTTGTCCTCAAATTTGGCCAGAACATCTGCTGTGCTGTGAGCTCTAAATAAATCCAAAATCAGAAGTGCTCATTGTTCCAGTGGCAGATCGTTCTTACACTTCACTGACTCGATATAGGGCCTTAGGATGCCATCAACATAGGAGATCATCGTCTCCTGGTTATCCAAGTGATTGCTGCTCTGTGTGAGTGATCTGCCAGGTGGATGGGAACATGTATGAAGGGTGACATGCTCTGGTTGTTCCCTGATAAATGCACACAGTCTCCGCCCACTCCTATCTGATGTTTCAATTTATTTGGTTACTTACTGTCAACAACTGCAATTCCTCCCATCCCCTTTTTACAACTAAGCCTTCTAGCAGCCTTATCTCATTCTGTCTTGCTGAGGCATTCTATTTTGGTACTTTAGGTTTGCTTATTGGTGACTAGCATATCCTGTCCTGCTGACTAGCATATTCTGTCTTGCTAAGGCACTGTTTTATTTGAAACATCCCTTTTACTGAAAAAAACAAATTACTGAATTGTGACTGATTTTCCAAAATACTGTGCTTGTTGTCTAAAAATGTTTCCAGCAACCAAGTGTTACAGCCCCTTCATGGCTTTGTAGCTCTCTCCAGACTGCAAGGTGCCAAGGTAATCGCAGGCCTTTCAGCTGTTAATTGAGCTGTTTTTGCTCAGACTGCTAGCCTTTGTGTTGCCCCACTATTAATTCAAGCTACTCTCTCCTTTATCTAGCCGAGGGCCGTATACATTTATCTTGAGTAATTCCATTTTTAAACTTCCCCAAACAAGTCGCATACGGAACAACGACCCCTGGGACCTATATAATCTTCCATTGGCCCACTCCACTCTGCACAGGCACCTCTATCAGCCCCACTGAAGAAATATATCTCTTGCAATCCAGACATTTTCTGTCCTCCTGTCCATTCTCCTTCCCTTAACGAGGAACCCACATCAAATAAATTTTGTTCAGAGACGTTCCACTGTCAGGGCTACTCTTAGATCCCCTTTTAGTGCATACTGACCCCTATCATACCACAGCAGTAACTACCCATACAACAAATTTGGGGACCTAAAGACTCTGGTTAGCACCTCCCACGATAGTACACTCCACTTTTTGAATAAGCTACCATGGAAGGCCTTGGCTGGCTTTACTTACTAGCCTGCATTTCCCTGATACCTAATATTAGTGGACCCCCTGACAGATCTGACTCTAATAAAGGCACATGCCCTACACCACTAGGACATCCACATAATCAGACTATGTATTCATTATGCTGCCCCCTGGTTGTCCCTGATTCAGTCAAATTTTGTTGAATCTACTTAAAGGGGGACTGAAAACTACTCGGCTATGCATGGCCCCAAAACCCAGCCACCCATATGCTGCACAGTTGGGTGTTACTCTGCATGGACCTTGATCTACGTACTGGCAGGGCAACACAAGAGGTCAACTCGGTCCCTGGATCCCTGCAATCTAACCTACACAAAACACAACAAGGCCTGTGCTTTTAAACATCTCCTTGCCAATCTGAGAAATATCATGCTCCTCCTACTAGTGTGCTCAGGAGATGTCGAGCACAATCCTGGCCCCACAAAGTTGATTTCATCTCCAACTGAAATTACTACCCTAAAAGGAATCAGTTTTCTGCATGCCAATTCTGCAGCCTTCTAAAGAAGTTGGATTCTGTCCAGGCCTGGATTATCCACACTGCTCCAGACATACTTGTGATCTCAGAATCCTGGCTTCGGGTATCCACACCAGACAGTGAGGTTAATATCCCCAACTACCTCCTCTTCAGAGCAGATAGAAAGACTGGGGGAGAGGAGTAGCCATTTATGTTAAAAACAAATTTATAGTATCTATATTAGATGCTACTTCCATTGCAGGGGGCTTTGAATGCCTGTCTCTCAGGGTCAAACCATCCCAATCTGTGGCTCTCCGCATAATAGGTTGCTATATACCCCCAGCAGCAGAACCACAGCTCCTGGCTCATCTGTCTTCACAAATGGACATGACACCTCTGGAAACAATTATATTAGGTGACCTTAACTATGACTGGATATCAAATGGATCGCTACCCCTAAAACAATTCTGCGACTCCCACAGGTTCACCCAAATGATTACAGAACCAACGCGCATCAACAAGAAAAATCCAATGAAAAGCACACTTCTGGACATCGTTCTTGTCAACAAATCACACTACTTTTCCCATGCCGGTATCCTTCCAGCAGATGTTAGTGACCACTGTCTCATAGCTGGCATAAGAACCATCTTGAACCCACTATCTACATCAAAGTTTTCTACTAAAAGATCCAGACAGAACTTTGACGCTCTGGCCTACATACAAGAACTAAAAAACTCCTTGCTCTGACAGACTTTCTACCTGGCTAAATCAGTGGGTGATGCCTATAATGTTCTCCATGAAATCATAGCCAGTGCCCTAAACAACCATGCTCCTCTAGTTAAAGCACAAATAAAAACCAGAACCTGCCATTGGTTTTCACTGGATCTGAAGAATGCTTTACTCAAAAGAGACCAGCTATGGAAAAAAGGCCCGGAAATCGTAGGCTGATGCAAACTGGTGTCTCTTTAGGACAGCTAGAAATGCCTGTACGAAAATGGTCAGGGATGCCAAGGCCAATTATTTTCGAAACGAATTACTATCCGCATCCAACAGCCCAACCAAATTCTAGTCCACCATAAAGGAACTATCTGGACACTCCCCAGGTAGTGCACTACCCTCCAAAATCACCATCGACAATGTCACTATCAGTGATAAATCTGAAATTCTTCAAGCCTTCAACAACCACTTCGCCATTGCAGGCATGGCATTCGATAATGCACCATTAAGTAGTCTCTGTTCACAGCTCACCGCCCAGACTCCAGACCAAAGTAACAAAGATACGATCTTCACCTTTTTCCCAACCACCATAATAGAAGTTGAAGACCTTAAGCTACAGCTAGATACCAGAAAAAGTGCAGTAGCCGACTTCTTTGACCCATACTTTCTGAAAATAGCATACCACATACTTGCCCCACCTATATCACACTTATTCAACCTGTTCCTAGCCCAGGGCTCTATCCCCATGGAATGAAAAACCACTCATGTTATCCCCCTATTTAAAGCAGGGAACCCATGCGACCTGAACAATTATAGGCCAATATCTCTTCTACCTATACTCTCAAAAAATGCTGGAAAAAGTCATGGATTTACAGCTGAGATCGTTTCTAGACAACTCTACATTGCTTAACCCCATGCAGTCTGGCTTTAGAGCAAAGCATTGCACTGTTATGGCGCTGGCCAAAGTCACTAATGACTGGCAGCGGGACCTTGACAACAAAAAATTTGTCTGTGCTGTATTTTTAGACCTCAGCAAGGCCTTCGATACCATTGACCACTGCCTACTTCTCTCCACCTTAAAAACCATAGGTATGAATTCAACCTCACTGGACTGGTTCCAGGATTATCTCTCTGATAGGCAGCAACAAATTAAGGCTGAAGTTGAGCTCTCTCCTCTCAAACCAATAAAAAAGAGGAGTCCCACAGGGTTCCATACTGGGCCCTCTACTGTTCGCCATCTACATTAACAACTCGGACCTAGGCATTACAGAAGCCAGTATCCACTTGTTTGCCGATGATATGGTGCTCTATCTAAGCCATGACTCCCCTGAAGCCGCATGCACAGATCTACAAACTGAATTCAATATGCTGCAGCATCAGCTTCTCAGCAAAAAGCTACTGCTAAATGCAATAAAAACTAAGGCCATGCTCTTTACCCCATCTAGCACTAGGGCCTACTCTGCTGCTGCTGGTACCCTTCCTCCCATAACTACCCTTCTAGGTAAAGATCTTGAGTTTGTGCCTAAATTCAAATATCTGGGTATATGGCTGGACAACAAACTCTCCTTTGTGGATCACACAGAAGAATTGATGAAAAAGCTTAGGCAGAGGCTTGGCTTCTTCTTCAGAATTAAACACCTTCTGACCACAGACGCAAGAAGACAGCTTGTTCAATCAACTTTCCTCTCATTAATCGACTACGCTGACATTATCTATGGCCAATGCTCCATCTCACACCTTGCCAAACTGGATGTCCTGTATCACAGAGCACTAAAATTTATAACTGATCTCCCATCCTCCACACATCACTGCTCTTTATATGCAGCCATAGGGTGGCCTTCACATCAATATAAGTGGTGTAGAAATGCAGCACTCTGGAAATTCTGAGCCCTTACCAACAAACTCCCAGATTAAATTGTTGCCTGCCTCTCCCGAGGCCAATCAGTAGCTATGCACTAAGAAGCCACTCACTAATTTCTCTGAAAATCCCCAGGATCAGTACCCACTTTGGCAGGGCTGCCATAAGCCACGCTTTGCCTATGCTCTAGAACAGGGTACAAAGATCCTTGAGACTCAGCTCTCCTGTCAGTTTTGCCTGTTTAGGATCATTTATGACAAAACGTTCGCTGAAATCCGTAAGTGTTTCCATAGTTCCTAGCTGTCCTACTGACAGTTCACTCCGTATCCTTACCACATCCAGACACGAACCTAGTTCCTCCCCTCCCTATTTTAATCAAGTCCACTAGTCAGCTGCCATAGTGGCCCTTGGCACCCAAGGCACCACTTCTTCCATATTACTCTCCTCCCACCATTTAAGCGGAACATACAGACCTCATTAGGGGCCCCTATGCAGCCCAGGACCCTCACCCAAGGTAAATGGTCAATGTTCACTGAGGACTGAAATGCAAAGAATTGTACCCTCTGATGGAGGCTTGACTAAGAATGACTAAACATACCACCTCAACTTCTGCATACATGGAGTCTGTATATATCACAGCAAAGTTGAGTGATGCATGTATGTTCCTACAAGAACCCTTGGAATTTATATCATGCACCTAGCACCTTTCTGTAAATTTGTTTGTAACTCTTTGCACATGTTGTACTTTGAATTCTCAATCTATGTATGTATAACTGTCTCAGACAACAGCAGGTCCATCTTGTAAATGAACTTGCTCAATGATGATCACCTGGATAAATAAGATTTGATTTGATTTTGATTTGAAATTACCTGAGGAGGTAACATGTTGCCAGCCAAAGTACACCCCACGTTCAAAAGACACCTGTCTCTTGTTTCCGATTCTGGTCACCTCAACCTGTTTGGACCTCATTTCTGCCATGGTCCACTGAAAGCATGGGACCAGAGTCACCCCGCCTCATCAATTTTAATAACAAGCTTGGGGGGATAAGCTCATTAGCACATGAAGATTTAATGTGGGACAGAAAGGATTTCTTTAGCTCAGGAAAGTTTGTCGGAGTTTGTCTGCCAGCCTTAGTGCCCTTGCATCTGCAATAGCCCATGCAGTTAAGAAAGGTCCAGGCCCACTGTTTGCTGAAGACCATTGGCCCTCCAGATTAAGCAAGTTGTTGTGGGTTGTTACATCTGACTATACCCCCTAGCCACAGCACTGACAACATGGGTGTTGACTACTGCACCCTCAGACCTAAGACTGCAAATTATTTTTTTAACTCTGTCTCCACGTCAACCAATAATAGTGGAGGTCTGCCCCTTGTCTTTGTGGGGAGCTGTGGGACAAGGTTGGTTGGGTCTTGAACAGCTTTATCTCTGCACATGTAGTCTGCCTTAAACTTTCTTACTGTGCTTTCATTCACCTCAATGTCATACTTTGTTTTAAAATACCAAACAGCCTTCATTACATCATTTTTTGCAGCATATTTACCAGCATCGAATTGCTGTTCAGCAGTTTAAACATTGGAAGTCAAACGCCTTTTTTTTGCTGGGGATGACTGGCATTGAAGCCCATTTACAACACACTGAGCCACAGGAACATAAACTAATGCTGATTCTGCAAGGTTGTCAGATTTAAGATCCTTTATTGATGTGAATGTTTTTTTCCATCCCTTGGCTTGATCTAGCCATTTTAGGAGAGACATGCTGTTTCAGTAGCTCATAGATGGCAGTGAAAATAGGCTGAAGGCAACACAGGATACCTGTAGGACCTAATAATACTTAATACTGTAGCTATGCAATTAAAGAGATGCAGCTGCCAATGACAGGATGTGATCAAGCTATTGTTACCACGATCGCTGCAACTAGCGGGTACTTGACCTATAGTCACCTTTTAAGCTCTGTAATCAAACAGTAAGCAAGAACTGTGTTTTTGGTTGAACAAGTCAGTGCCCAGAGTGCAAACATATGAGGACTGCTAACATGATCAGACGACAGAAGCACTAAATTAAATTTACATGCTAATAATCTATTCTACAGTAAGTAAATTTAAGTTCCAGATTATCCCTTCTATTATTCAAAATGTGTGTTGCTGTGGCATATGGTAAATCACCTCTTAAAATTGCTCTTTGATGTTCACCCACTCTAACTTTAAAATGTCTCTTTGTGTTCCCTACATAAAATGCCTGGTAGGTACATGTGGCTAAATAAATCACAGCACTTTTATTACAAGAGGTCATTTGGCATATAATAAATTCCTTACTAGCATTAATCGATAAAAAGGTCTTTCCTACTTTAATCACACCACAATACATACAATTATTGCATTTAAAACAACCCACCGGTCTACTTAGCCATGTTTGATTTTCTCTTTTCTCAACAAAAAGGCTATGGAACAAACAGTCTTTAAGACTTTTTACTTTTCTGTAAGCTAGTCTAGGATTTTGTTCTGCCACTGTTTCTAATTTCTTTTGAGCTGCCAAGATCCCCCCCTCAATGCTTCCTAATAATGTTAGCAAATAAATCTGCATGTGCTGAGAAAGTAGTGACAACATTCAAATCTTATGTGACGGATACAAAATATATACTTACAGTTTTTAATACTTTAAAAATCAATGAGGATTTTTAGTTACCTTAGATATAGAATCCTTACACTCTAATGTACCACATGAAGGGACTTTAGATGCCATGGTGTTTTTCTTAAATAAAGACCAAAGCTTTTCTGGGCCACCAGTAGATTTTTTTATTGAAACTGATGGAATATGTTCTGAAATTCAATATTTTTACCTTTAACCAGGTCTGATATAGGCAAGTTAAGGGAACAGCCATGGGAGTCACCTGTGCCCCTTCTATAGTGAATTTGTACTTGGGCCAATGGGAACAGGAATTCATCTATGACCAGTCTGCAAACCATTTCCACAAGAATATTGCTTTGTGGAGATGCTTTATCGACAACATTATTATTTTGTGGCAAGGAACATCTTTGGGATTTCAGCAATTTGTAATGTATCTACATTCAACTAATCAATATTTGAAATTTACATACAATGTGGCAGATGGGTAGGATACCTTATTTGGGTATTTGGATCAAAAAGAGTCCAGATGGAAGTTTTAGTACTGACATTTTTAGTAAAGGTGTTGATGGAAACACTTTTAATGGCTTCTAGTTGCCATCTGGCCCACACGATTGCTAGTATTCCCAAAGGGGAATTTTTGAGGACAAAAAGACACTATAGTACAGAAGAAAGTTTTAAACAGGGTACAGAGATTCATGTTGACAGATTTATAGAAAGGGGTTATAGTAAGAAAAAGATTGAAAAGTCAAGACAAGAGGTGGAATTAGTGAATATAAGTACTTTATTGGAAACCACAAATAGGGCAAATGGCAATAGTGCACAATTGAATGTTGTCATTACTTACTCAGCACATGCAGATTTATTTGTTAACATTATTAAGAAACATTGGGGGGATCCTGGCAGCTGAAAAAAGTTTAGAAACAGTGGCAGAACAAAATCCTAGACTAGCTTATAGAAAAGCAAAAAGTCTTAAAGACTGTTTGGTCCATAGCCATTTTGTTGACAAAAGAGAAAATCAAACATGGTTAAGTAAACTGGTGGGTTGTTTCAAATGCAATAATTGCATGTATTGTAATGTGACTAAAGTAGGAAAGACCTTTTCATCAATTAATGCTAGTAAGAAATTTGTTATACACCAAATGACCTCTTGTAATATAAGTGGTGCGATTTATTTAGCCACATGTACCTGTCAAGCATTTTACGTAGGGAAAACAGAAATACATTTTAAAGTTAGAGTGGGTGAACATCAAAGAGCAATTTTAAGAGGTGATTTACTGTATGCCATGGCAGCACACATTTTGAGTAATAGACAGGATAAATCTGGAAGTTAAATTTACTTAAATGGCCGTAAACAAGGTGTGTCAGAATCCAAGAGGAGGGAATTGTAGAAACTTGATTGTTATATAGGAAACATTTTGGATTCTGGAGTTGAAAGCCACCAAGAATCCAGGCTTAAATGGAGGTTTTGATATAAAACCATTTCTGGAAGAAAGAACATAATTCTATTGTGTGTTTTGCCTTCATTATGAGAATTGTCAGCTGCATTTTCATTTTATCTGTTATGATTTATATAGTTTCCCCACTCTTATGTTTTCCTTTCTGTACTTGTAGCTTTTTTTAATGGGGCTTTTATTTGCCCCCTTTCCTTTTTCTTCCCCTCTTTTATTCTATTTTTATTTTTTTTTGCTGTGTGTTCTTATTCTTGCTACCATTCAATTAAATAACTCTCTATTTCTTTTTGTGTGATTTATGTCATAAACTAGATGAGTTTGATGGATAATTTGCTGGTTGTATATATGCATTATTTTTATGAATAAGAGTTTCTCTATATAACATTTTAACATGCTATTTTGTTAAATGCCAGTTTTTGTGTCCTCATTGGTGATTTTGAATTTATGCCATTGTGATGTCATTCATTGACTGGCTATAAATATGTGAATTGTCCTATGTTTGTTTAGCCTTTGAGAAAGGGTCCAGCCAGACCAGAAAACCATCAGGTGCAACAAATATATTTTTTTAATGTTACCCCTTGTGGTGTCAGCATAATAAATGGAGGTGAGTTGCCTGTTTTTTTGTATGCACATACCAAATAAGTACGATTAAATAAAAATGAAAGTATTAACCTACCCAATCACCTAGACACACTCACACATATATATCTTACACTCAGTCACACTCTCACCCCACCACATTACCCACTCCACTGCACAAATCCTCCCCCATTATCTTCCCAAACAATAAAATACAAATAATAAACTATTTCACTAGAGAATCCATAAGTCTGTGGAGCAGTTTCTCAAGAGTTATCAGTCTGGGCCTCAAAAGGCTTCAGTATCAGGAAGCAATCTCTTCTCCCACAGGGGTACCTCCTAATACACTGTTGAAGTGGGAAATAAATGTCATAGAATGTCATTGCAGGAATGCCTCCTCCATGGGGAGGCATTCCTGCAATGAATGACAAAGTTAGGGTGTGGCACCTAGAAGCCCCATCAACAGATCAAGGTAATGCAGGGGCTTCAGAGTGATCTTGGAGGTATGGTTGACTTCAGCCTACTGTTGCTGAAGAAACAAATAGTCCCAAGATACAGGACTGCAATACAGTTGAAGCCCATGAAATGAACTTTACTGATACAGAAATCAATGTTGTTATAACTGGAAATGAATGGGTGATAGAATTAAAGGGAGTATGTAAGAAAAAATTATGAAACACAAACAAAGAATGTGAGAAAGTACTTCTTCACAGAAAGAGTGGTGGCTATCTGGAAGAGCCTTCCAAGTGAGATGGTAGGTACTAAAACAGTTGTGGGAATCAAAAATGCCTGGGAGAGGCACAAGGGAAGGGGAGAAGAGATTGCACAGTAGATCAAGTAGGGTCTGCAGCACAAAATGAAGGTTAACAAAAATTGGCATACTCGGTGGGCCCAGAGGCCCTTATCTTCCATCACAGACTGTTTCTGTTTCTATGACATTTATTTCCCACTTCAAATGCATCTCAAAGTGGCTGGAGACAGCTGACAGCTGGAATCTAGAGCAGCTTCTGGATGCATCAGATGGTCATGGATTCAGCAATACTTCAAAGGTGAGTGGTGCACCATGGAGTGACCACCAAGTTGGGTGGCAGCCAGACATACAAAGTAGATTACCCTGCTGAAATTCTTTCCAGAAATGATGGGTCTGTGCATATGGGGCTCCCAGCTGAGGAACCAAAAGGCTATTTTTTGACCAGACAATAAGGATGTGGTCCACATGAACTGGCCACAGAGGCAAAGGGCCCATTTGGGGATCTTATGAGGATATATGTCCTGAAATGCATGCTTTTGAATGTCCACCATAATGATGTAAATGTTACCGACCCTGCAAATAGTGTTGCCGATTCTTTATCTTGTTCACAGTGGCAGATGTTCAGGGAACTGTCTCCAGCAGCAGGCCAGATCCATAACCAGTCCTGTCTTTTCTGTGAAGGTAGTGACCCTGAAGCCTGGGATTGTGTAGATAATGCTATTGCCCCCCATGCCAGAGCAGCTTATCACCATGGTATGGAACACTACCACGCTCTGCATGAGAAGGCAGGAATGGCCTAACAGCTGATCTATTCCTGTGGACCAACTGGGTAGCTACATTGTGGAATCAAAGTGCCAGGGCTTGATCTCAGGAGTAGTAGAGCAGCACCTGGTGGGAGTGCCATGGTGCTCTCAAGTGTGGGGCTTCATTGTCACTAATCTCATGTTCAAGATCCAGAATGTCTTTGAAGGTTGGAGTAAAGGACTCCCAAAATGAGTGGACCAGCAGCACCCTCATAGCCTGGCTAGCCTTAAATAAATGTTGGATGCCCTCCCAGCAGTGGGCTGGTCATGTATAAGGCCAGCTTATTTATGACAGCATTTCTTCTGGAATTTTTCAGGTAATTTACAAACATGAATGTACAAAGAAGCCAGCAGAATAAGGCCATTTGGTCTGTCTATTTTGCTCATATTGCATGGTTCTCAGCTTAAGCTGCTGACCCTGCCCCCTTCCTAATCCATCCACCCCTCCTAGGACTCGTACTTTCCCCTTATGTCTATCCCAGCTTCTCTTGAAGCTGTCTACTGTCTTCAAGGATACCTTTTCTTCTGGCAGTGCATTCCAACTGGCCACCACCCTCTCCATGAAGAAGTACTTCCTAACCTCCCTTGTAAACCTCCCTGCATCCAACTTAAGACTGTACCCCCTTGTAATTCATTTGTCACTTAGCTTAAAGAGACCATCCTTATCCACCCTATTTATCCCTTTCAAATACTTAAAAGGTCTCAAGTATGTCCCTCCTGTCTTTTCTCTTTTCCAGGGAGTACATATTCAGGGCCTCCAACCTCTCCTTATATGCTTTACCCTGCTGACCCAGGATCACCTTTGTTGCCCTCCTCTGGACCATTCCAGCAGGTTAATGTCCTTTTTAAGTTGTGGACACCAGTACTGCACTCCATATTCTAGATGTGGCCTCACCAGTGATCTGTACAAGGGCAGTATAACCTCCTTTCATGTACTGCTGATCCCCCCTGGCTATACATCCCAACATCCTATTTGCCCTTGATAGTTCTTTCTTGCACTATGTGGAGCACTTCCGTTCACTAGGTATCTTCACTCCCAGATCCTTTTTCTCCTCTGTTGCAGATACCCAGACCCTTCCAAAATATTACTCTGTCCTATGATTCTTGGCTCCAATATGCATAATGTTACATTTCTTTGTATTGAAACCAAGCTGCCAAATCTATGACCACTTTTAACATTTTTTCCAGATCTTCCTTTATTTATTTATTTGTTTATTTATTTATTTAGCTTTTGTTGACTGGTTGGGTCCTGTATCCCAACGGCCATGTCCACTCTCTCACAGAGCTTGGTAACATCCATGAAAAGGCACATTTTGCCCTTACTGCCATCCACAATATGCCATCCCTGATATCATTAATGAAGGTATTAAACAACACCGGCCCAGGCACCAAGCCCTGTAGGACCCAACTGGTGACCTCCCTGGTGCTAGGTAACTCTCTTCCCACCACCATCCTCTGGGTACTGTTCCCAGCCAGTTTTCCACCCATCTGGTCATCTTCTTCCCAACCCCAAGATCTTCCAACTTCCTGATCAACCTCTTGTGTAGTACACAGTCATTGGCCTTGCTGAAATCCAGGTAGAGGATGTCCACTCTTTGGCTCCTGTCTACAATGTTGGAGACCCAGTCAAATAAGTCAATCATACTTGTTTGACATGACCTCCCCTCCCATAAATCCATGCTGCCTTGTATCCTGAAGACCATGCACCTCTAGATACTCTAACAACATTTCCCTCAATATGATCTCCATGGGTTTGCACACAATTGAAGTCAGACTGACCGATCTGTAATTCCATAAGTCATCTTTGAGACTGCTCTTATGAAGGGGCACTACATGTGCTATTCTCTAGTCAGGTGGTACCATGTCTGACTCCAGCGAACTATTGAACAGGCCCACCAGTGACTCTACGAGCTCTTCTGTCAGTTACCTCAGTATCCTTGGGTGTATTATATCTGGCCCTGGTGATTTGTCTACCTTCAATGCTAGCAATCCATTCATCAATTTGTCCACATCTATCACCACATCCATGCTCCTCTCCTCCCATTCCTCTTCTCTCCCATTTTACCACTGGTCTGTCTTTCTCCCTGGAGAAGACAGACCATTATTCATTCAGTAGCTCTGCTTCCCCATATTCTCCTCCAGCCACCATCCCCTTACCAAAACATAACAGTGCCATATTTTTCATCCCTTTTCTTACATATATAGTGAAAAAAGGCCTGCTTCCCTTTCTTAATTCCCTCTGTTAACTGCAGTTTCTTCTCAGATCAAGGATTGTCCCCTCCTAGGTGGCTCCTATGACTCCCTGAGTCAATTATCCATTCTGCAATGCTTCCAGAATCACCTGGCTCCTTGCACATGTCATGGTCAGTACTCTCCAGTCTACTTTGGCAGATTGAACTCTCACTCCCTTGCAGCATTCAATATTTTCAAATTCAATTCCCTGTCCCTTTCCTCTACCTGGATGGGTGGTCAGCAAACCACCCCAACCTCATGTTCTTTCCTCTACTGGACAGTAACTGATCCCACACTGCTTTGTACATGTTATACCTTCTCTGATGTAAACCACCACACCATCTTTCCCTACCACCCTGTCCCTCCTGTATAATTTATACTCAGTGATTGAGAGGTCCCAGTCATGGTTTGGTGTGTCCCAAGTCTCAGTGATTGCCACTGTGTCCACTCCTCTTTCTGCTAGTAGTGGCTGCAGGTCATCCATCTTCTTACCAAGACTTTTTGCTTTCAGGGACACCACCCTCCACTTAGAATTTAAGTATGTTTCCCTTCTCTCACGTCTTTCGTTTCCCTTTGTCCCCTCTGTGTGCTCACTACTGTCTGTTGGTTACATTCAACAGGGAACACAGTTCCTTTATACAGAAAATACAGTATATGGTTCATCAGAAATGAACAGGTATGACAAGTGGCATGACAAGATAATAGTACTGCAGTTATTGAAATCCATATAGATGTGCATCAAACCAAGTAAAGTCCAATGTGTCATATTATAATTGAATGACTCTAAAATCTTAAATACATTTGGGCTTCTGAATTTATGGAGGAGGGAGACAAAGATAGAAATAAACAGCACAAAATTGCTCAGCAGGTACAGATGAACATAATTGAGGGGGGCAATCTTTGATCAGCCCTTTAAAGAATATTAGCGAGGTACTTTCTTGAATAGAAAAGGGTAGCTTGTTCCAGGGCCATGAGGCTTTATGTGAAAAAGATCACTATCCAGTTGATGTATTGGCTCTGGGAAGATCCAGGAGTGGCTGGGAAGATGAATGCAGGATTCTCCTGTGGGGTCTCTGTACCAGTATGTCTTTGAGACTAGGGAAGTAGTCATGCAGGATTTTGTACATGAGGCAGAGCAGAAGGTAATAGAGTCTCTCTTCACTGGTGAGCAATTTTAGGAAAGCAAAAATAGCACAATAATGTTCCCTACTTTCAACTCATGCCATAAACCTGACTAGCCTATAATAGAGTTGTTTGAGTTTACTTAGGTCAATTTCCCTAAGTTAGGGTAGAATTGGAGCTCTATAGAGAAGTTTTGGGACTAGTAGTAATGAGAAAGCAATGGTTAGGTGAGCCTCATTTAAAAGGTAAGGGTGCAAGGTACAATGGTGATTGAGCCTTGGAACAGACTACCACAGGAGGTGGTGGAAGCAAAGATGGTGAAAGGATTTAAGCTAACCAGGGAAAAACATTGTGGTAATCTGAAAGGATAAACCCACTAGGGAGGTGGAAACCTGAAAGGATAATTGTACTAAGGAGGGGGTAGTAAAATGGACAGAATAGATCTACCAAGCAATCCCCATCTGCCGGCACATTCTTATGTTCTTATGCTCTTATGTAAACACTGAGTTGGTAAAGTAGGCTGAATTTTTGAGAGACTAGCCTGGTAGTACATTCTAGGGTTGCCAGAACTACTTTGTCAAAAATGTGAACCCTTTTTGAACCCTGGTTTTTGAGTTCTAATTTAAAACTCATACACAAGAGGGTTTGCAAAAGGGTTCAAATAGCTTTTTTTTTACTTGATACAGTGCCATGCCACTTCCTGGCATTTTCTTTCCTCAAGCTTGCTCTTAATGTGTGGGAAGTCTGGTCTCAGGGAGTGGTGCAGTCTGACTCCAGCCCACATGCTGGGAGGATGGTTACACTGGGAGGGAGGGACTGACAGCTGGGAAGGAGGGACTTGGGAGGGACTATTAGTGTATTGTTACTGTACACTTGCATGAGTGGCACAACATGTAAAATTGAGTCATGTGACTCAAACTTGGTTCTTAGTTGTGCAGCATGAAATTAGTGGGGCTGATGGAGTTGGATCAGTAGCAGAGCAGACATGTGCTCTGCTCTGTTTGGCAACTTTTGTCACTTTTATTACTGGAACATTACATAGTGGAGGCACACAATCACTGGCAGCAGTGGAATGCATTTGTTCTGAGTGGCAGTAATTACAGAATGGAAATGGGTGATCAAAAGGAGCAGCCAGGCAGACAGTGGCATTAAGTGGCATCTTAGGTGGTTGTTGGGAAGGGAGTAGGGAAGTAGGCAGGTAGGAACTGTGGACTCAACTGACTGTTAGCCCTGGGGGAGAATCTCTGTGTACAGCACAGATTATAATCCTTTGCTGCACACTACCCAGTGTGTGACTCCTTTTGTGTGGTGTACTGATCAGCCCATCATCCTGTTGTGTCCCTTGACTGCACTGTACCACTGTATGACCATGTGCATTACAGCCTAGCACCTGTGGTATCTTTAAATACATGCCAGAAATATTTCCGTTGGGAGGAGAGAAAGAAAATCCCTTACTCATTACAAAAAAATATCTGTCACTTTGCTGTGTAACTCCATCTACTACATGGCATACTGGCCAGTCCATCATCCTGTTGTGGGCTCTTTGACTGCACTGTATGATATGAAATGTGTGTGTGTGACCATGTGCAGCCCAGCAGCCAGTTGTGTGGTATCCTTAAATTAATACTCTTTAGTAGATCATGAAGATTTTAGGGAGGTCATGACACTTACAGAGCCTCGTTACAATGTCTCTCATCAAAGGTACTTTGCCTATGTTCAAACACCAAACATTTATGAGACATTAAAAACAACAGTGATACTTGCACTTAAAACTGCAGAGGGTGGGGTTATTCATGTCACAACAGATATGTGGACCAGCAGTCAGAATATAGACTGCATATCCATTACTGCTCATTGGGTCAGTTTTTCATGTGCTCTTCAAAAACAAACACATTCCAAAAGATGGTGCTGCTGCATATAAAGACACCTGGGCAAAGTCATACAGCCACAAATATATTGCATGAACTACTGTAAATGAGCTCATTAACAACTGGATTTATTCTCGTGGTCTAAAATGTGGCTTTATAGTAAGTGATAATGAAGCCAACATCTTGAAGCAGTACAGGATGAAGGATTTGTGCATGCTTCTTGCTTACATTTAATTGTTGCAAGCTTCCTGAACAATGAAACACAAGTAGATGGTATGATTGCAGTTTGTAAAAAAACCTGTGATTAGCTTTTCACACTCAACTAAGGTTATTTAGATATTATCCGAAATACAAAAGAACACACAAGCTGCCCCACCAAAAGCTAATTCAAAATGTTTCCACTCACAGTGGAACTCAGCTCTTTTTATGCTGCAGTGCTTCTTGTAACAGAAGTAAGCTGTACATGAAATTGTTCCAATTACATTATTGGTGATGATATTATGCCTTCTGTGCTGCAGTGGAAGTTAATGGAGAATGTGTGCTGCATCCCAGCTCCTTTTGAAGACAACAACAAGAGACAATGTTAGAAGGTGCATCTCTGAGTCAGGTTACCACTCATAATGCTGATTTCACATCATCCTAGTGTTCTGACTCCACAGATAGAAAGAGACAGATCTAAAGATGAGACAACATGCTGGTGGTATCACAGAAATCATGTAAAGAGAATATGTGGGTGCTACCAAAATGATGACAGATTAGTTGCAATGAAAAAATAAAAACACTACATAGTTTCAGCTGTCTTAGATCCCAGGTTCAAGGCTATACATCTTCCACAAACAGTTGATGTAGAGCACCACAAATTTATGTTGCTAGATGAGTTACAGCAGTAGCAGTCACAGGAGTCAAACATAAACACACACAGTAGCTTCAACTTATCATCTCCACAATGTGCAGGTCCATCTTCATGAAGAGATACAAAACAGGAAAAGTCAGCAAAAGTGAGCAGTAGTTCTTCCACAAAACATTTTCTTCCACCCCTAGTAGCAAGCTAAATCTGTGGCAAAATATTTCACAAATTGCAGCCGTACCACCTTACATTGATTCTTCCTCTGAGCATTCTATGTCCATTAATGTAGACAGTTACCTAGAAGAATCACTTATTCCTATTGATTCATGCCCTTTTGAATACTGGAGATTGAAAAAGTTAATATGTCCCGAGCTGTATGAGGAAGTCTTTAAATATCTTGGTTGCCCTGCAACACGTGTCTCTTTAGAATGCATGTTTAGTACAGCTGGCAAAATTGTGACAGACACCAGAAATAGGTTGCTGCCAGACAATGTACACACGTTAACATTTATTAAAATTAATAAGGCAATATTTTCATATCCCTATAGAAGTATATAAGCTGATCCTGAAGTGACTGTGTTGTGGATGCTGATGGTGACAACCCTGATGGTGATGGTCAGTAAATATTGTGTGGTACAGGGTATCTCTACAAAAAAAGGAAACTTTACAGACTGTAATGAAATGGGTTAACTCTCCTTTCTTGATCTACTACCATGGACCATATACACAAAACACATTCCCCATTTCTGTGGCAAACTGCTTTGTAGATAAAACCTAAAGTCAGTATGTTTTTTTACAGGAAAAGTTTAACATCGGTGGGAACAGGACAGACTTTGGCATGAAAGCGACACTGTCAACCCTTTTTGTATCATATTGTTTCTAGTTAAAATGAAAACTCATATTTTTGGATTCCTTACCTTCTGTAAAATTCATTAATGTTGCTGGTTGTGTTATTTCCTTCCTTTTTACTACCACTTGCAGTAGCAGTGAAATGAAAAATGTTTTCCCAAAAGAGCAAGTTTGTGCTACAAGTAAATGTTAACATGCCTGTCAAATGCTACCTTGATCAACTCTAATTCCATACCTCCTAAGCAATACAAAGACACCCCCAAAAGCCACTCATGATGCTGTGTCTCCTCTCTATCCTCCCACAGCATCATGATTGGCTAGACTGTGTGGAAGTATTCCCAGTCAGGAAAGATGCAGTTGAAGTTGATCAAGGAGTGAAACACTGCAAACAAACTTTGTGGTGCACCAGTATAAGCCGGGTTGCAGCCTATTTTTCACTTATAAATAGAGGAAGGTATCAGAATCAAACAACCAGCTACATCAGCAGTCTTTACAGAATGTGACCAATCATAAAGGGTCCAATTTTAAAAAGCCCTACAGATGCTGCAGGTCCCTGGTGTGCTGAACATACGAGGCAGGGGCTTGCAGCATTCCTTCAGTGCCAATTGCAATTCTCAGTTAGGTGCATCAAACAACACAAGTCAGACTAGCTCCCACCCAGGCTAATATGTGCCATTTGGGGACCCTTTTTGTGGGGCTTGCACCAAATATTTGGCACAAGCTGCAATAAATTGTGGAAACTGTCGCAACTGTGCCCAATGTACTAAAATTGGGCACAGATGCATCAAAGGAGTTTGGTGCAGTTGCGCCAAATATCAGAGTTGATGCAGGGCATGACGCAAGCCCTACATCAGTGTTTGAAAATCAGGCACAAGGTGTGTTTTCTTTCAAAATAGGAACAATTTGATGCCTAATGGGGATGACAGACACTGTCCTTTAAATATCACATACCAACTGCTGCAGCTACATTAAATATTCCTTAAGATATTATGTGATGAGGAAACCACTTTTTTATATATGTGAATGAAATGCACATTTTACCTATATAGTAACTGGCTAGGTGATGCATTATCTTAGAAATTTGTATGTATTATTTCAATTTGCCAACAAGAATGATGGCCCTTTATCGTTGGCCATATATTTGGATCCCCAGGGATGTAGAATTGGGTGGGAGGGGTAGGGTGACTAATTAAATAGTTCTTATTCTTTCATTGTATTGTTCTTATTGTAGATGTGTTATGTTTGTTCATGGATTATAGCATGGGTTTGTACTCTGATATAAATGCAATAAAGATAAGAACGTTTAAAAAAAAAAATTAAGCATTATTTCCCAGCAAGGATGATTGGTAAATTTACTCATAATTTTCAAAAGTCATATGTATTATTTCAATTTGTCAATAAGAATGCTCGGTATATATTTGTTTTAATCAAATGTCTTAACTGACTGCATTTATGACATAATATGTGGTGCAACAATTCCATGTGCTGCAGCTGCAGTACCTTGACTTTGTTATGAAAAGTTTCTCTTAATTATACTGTAGAAACTTTCGATTTACTTATTCAAAGCTACAGTAGCAAATACCAAATAGCTGAGGTTAATTAATGTCAGTTACTTTTTCATACTTCATGATGGTGAGGAATGGATATAACTGAGCACATAAATGTACCATTTAATGTTTTTTTTTTTCACTTAGGAACTGTAATGCAGCTGCAACTAGAAATATTTCACTGTATGGATGGGTGGGTGGCCCTGTTAGAACTGAACACCTGTAAGTTGCTGAGTTTATCAAACAGAAGAAACCATAGATAAACCTAACTACAGTCATATGAAAGTCACACATGATCATTTCACTCTACCCTTGTACTGAACAGAATGTATTTCTTTTTGTTCTGAATTTTACATGTATTTCACTATCTTCATTATTCGCAGCACAATTAAAAAAAGGTTCAAGTTCTAAAAAAGATTACAACCCCAGAACTTTTTAAAATGTTTTAGATTAGAACGAGAACCTAGAACTTCAGAGGGTTCAAACAGCCCTAGTACATTCTACATGGGGCCAAAGAAAGACTGCTGGGGCCAGATTTTCCAAACTCATGGACCACAGCAAGCCCCAGTGCACCCACAATAAGGCACAAGGGGCTTGCAGCGATCTAATGAGATTTTCTATCCCTTGTGGTAATTGCCGCAAGTTAGATGAACTTTTTCTGGTCTAACTTGCTGCAATCCTTGGGGGCTGTTATTACGGAGCTTATGCCAGATATTTGGCTCAAGCTGCCATAATATATGGAAACTGTCACAACTGCACTCAAGCTTATAAAATTGTGAGCAATTGTGTCTAAGCTTCTGGCACATCACCAGAACCTCAGTGTCCTGGCACAGGGCTAGATGCAAGCCCTGCATCAGGCTTTGAAAATCCAGTCCCTGGTCTATTAGGACGCCATGGTACTTTATGTTGTTAACTACCTCCATTCTGGTATCCCTAGTGGGGATAATGTTGAGGGACTCTGCCCCATCTGCACTCAATCTTCTCTATCCAAAAAGAATTGCCTTAGTTTTCCTTGTCAATTAAGATGAGGTGGTTAGTCATAAATGATTTTTCCAGAAGCGCAAAGTTTTCACATAAGCCCGGTTCTACTGATTTAATATAGAAGTCATTTCTATAAAACACATCATCATCATCTGTGTACAGTTATGCTTTAGCCTTGCCAGTTGCCACAGTTGGAGGGCAATTCATTAATAAATAGGGAAAATAATAAGGCCCTTTCAATGGAGCCTTGTGGTACGTCATTAGATATCTATCTTCCTAAGGAGAGGCTGAGTCCCCATTTTATGGATTTATTATGGATCACAAGATATCTTATGATTCAGGTAGAGGCTAGGTGATCAAGCCCCAAGCTTGCCAGTTTGGTTGACTGGAAATCATGATTAACCAAGTTGAAGGCCTTGGTTAAATCAATGAATAAGATTCCTGTAGCTTTTCAATCATTGATGGCCCTGAAGATGTCTGAGGTGAGCCAAACAAGTGCTGTATCAGTTCTGTGATGTTTCAGAAACCATGTTGAGCATCAGTGAGCAGAGAATTAGACTCAATGTAGGCTGCTGGTTGGGTGTAAATTAGCTTATCTTGGGTTTATGACATGGTACTGAACATAGAAATAGAATAATTCTCAAACAGCTCCTTTGTCAAAGCTTCAGAGTGACATGAAACATTGATCACGTGACACATATGTGCCATGGGAAGAAGGGATGCCGCTTGCTTTTTGAATTTAAGACTTAATAAAAGTAATTGTTCTAACTTATATCTAGCATTGAGGTTCCTCATTCAATTAAGCCGAGGTGCCCGACTAAAGAGAAGGAGAATTCTGGACAGACATGGCAAAGGAACTGGAGGGAATGCTGGGCAGAAGGGTGCCGGTCTCTCTATTACTCCTACTTTTTGAAGTGGATAACATGGGTGAAGAGGAATGAAGCCTCTTGCCAAGATGAGTGAGAGTCCTGCTTAAAATTGTCATACATTGTATACTGAATACCTGGGTTTTGGGAGTTGTGCCCATGATACAGCATTGGAAAGCCTTGGCACTGCAGGCTCTTGCTATGGAGAGGCTCACCTTTATCTTGAAGGAGAAGAGGGGACTTTTCTACAGCACCTGGCAGCCATTCCTAGCCTCACTTATCATAGGAGAGACCCATATTTTAAATGAAGGATGGCTGTGAGAGGAGAGAGGGACACTATAGAGATGCCTGCCCCCCTGTAGCTGGAAATTAAGTTCATAATTAATTTATGAAACACGTAATAATGGACTATCTTTTGTTTTCTAAAATTAGCTGACTGGAATTTTAAGTTATTTATTGTAATGGACTGGACCCTTCTGTACATGGTCTGATGAATTTGTATTTGTGTTGTTTTTATGTAATGTGTTTTGTCTGTATGGAACTTTCAAATTTCAATAAAAACATGATACAAGAACAAAAGCAGACAGCTGCGCATATACTACAAATTTAAGATATCAGTATAATGCATAAGGTATAATTGCATAATCATAAGACCATTTGAATAAAGGGAAACTTAACAGGGCCAAAGAATTAAAAAAAGAAGACAGGGTGTGGCCAAAAATCATATATTTACCAAAATGTACATATTAATTTCTAATGTGACACTAATTATCACTTACAGTGATATTTTAAAAAGTTATACGGTAACCATATTAAAACATGAGGCACTTTCCATTTTGGGGAACCTCCCCTCAAAGGAGGGGCAGGCTGAATAGCTAAGACAGTTGGGAGGCTAGTACTGGGACAGCAAGTTTTAAGAGCTTGGTCTCGAATCCATTGTGGCCATCTGATTTATCAGGTTTGATTTTTACATAGAAACACAGAATTTGGTTGCAGATAAGGTCCCCTTGGCCAACCTAGTCTGCCATTTTCTCTACCCATTTCATATACCACAAATACTAATTGATCTCTGGCTTGCCTTCTCTTTCCTATCACTAGAGTTCCTTTATGTCTGTCCCATGTGTTTTTGAATTCCCCTACCCTTTTTGCCCCAACAACCTCTTCCAGGAGGCTGTTCCATGGATCCACCACCCTTTCTGTGAAAAAATACTTTCTCACGTTACCCCTATGTCTACCCCGCTCTATTTTCATATCATGGCCCCTTGTTCTTGAACATCTTTTTTTTGAAAGATGTTACATTCTTGTACCTTATTAACACCCTTCAGGTATTTTAAAGTCTCTATCATATCCCTCTGTCTCTCTTCTCTCCTCCAGTGAATACATATTCAGATCTTCCAGTCTCCCCTCATATGACTTTTGGTGCAACCCCTGCACCATTTTTGTTGCCCTTTTCTGAACTGCTTCTACTCTATGTACTTCTGGAAATGAGACCTTCACAATTGGAAACAGTATTCTAGATGAGGTCTCATCAATATTCTATACAGTGGCATCACCACCTCCTTCATTCTGCTGGAGATACCTCTCCCTATGCACCCCTGCATTCTATTGGCTCTCCTCACAGCCATCTCACATTGTTTAGTAAGCTTTAGATCATCTGACATGATTAGTCCCAGGTCCCTTTCCTGTTTGGTGACTGTCAGTACCCCCCATCTTGTATTCTTCCCCTGCATTCCTGTGCCCCAAATGCACGATCTCGCACTTCTTTGCATTGAATCTTTGGTGCCACACCCTTGATCACTCCTCAAGCTAACTTAGGTCCCTTCTCATTTTGTCTACCCCTCCTGGAGAGTCAACCCTGTTGCAGATCTTCATGTTGTCTGCAAAGAGAGATACAGTACAAGTCACGTTAAAGGAAAACTACACCCAAAACTTGAAAAAATATATGCTGTGCAGAGTGTTTTAATTTGTATGTGAAGTTCTAGTGTTTCCTTCCCTCTGACTGGTATTAGGAGTTTCTCCTAAATTAGCCTGCTAGCTTTAGGGTAGTTTTATGGCCCCTGGAGATCTCCATATCAAATAGCTTTATTGCATTTCTTTGTCCTACAATGCACCTTGTTTCATGTGATGGTGATGTAGCAGAGCCCATAAATCCTGCAGAAAGCATTGCATTACAATCAGTTCACAACAATACAGATGGCTATAATTTAAAATCTGTAGAATTCAGCTTGGTATACCTCATCCTGAAGGTTTTACTGTCCTGAAAAACTTTGCTGCTGGTAATTTTGTGCAGCTTGTAAAGCTCCAAGATATTTAGTTTGTTTGGCATGTGTGTGCTGAATGTTGGGTCTCTCTTACATCACAGTCACATGAGACAAGATGCACTGTGGGAACAAGAAATACAATTACACTGTCAGGTATGAAGATCCCCAGGGGTCGTAAAACTAGCATAAAGCTATCAGGCTAATTTGGGAAAAACTCCTAATACCAGTCAGAAGGAAGGAAACACTAGAACCTCACATACAAATTAAAACACTTTGCACAACATATATTTTTTCAAGTTTTGGGTGTAGTTTTCCTTTAAACTGTTCCTTCAACTCACTGGTGTAGCATTCTTTTTCGTGATGCTACTGTAGTGGAAACTCAAACTGTTGAAGCTTTCAACTATTTTCCAACCATCCTTCACTACCTATTAAACTCACTTGGAACTGTTTAGTGAAATGGCAGTAGCTGCATTTTCATGGCATTATTTATAAAATCACAGTATTCCTTAAGAGCATTGTTTATAAATATCACAGCATTCCTTAAGAACATTGTGTATAAATATCACAGCATTCCTTAACAGTTGTTTAGTCTGCCTTCTGAAATGAAACTCATAAGCACTCAGCTGAAAATAAAGCTTATAGTACACAACAGCTAGATGCAAACCAATACTAACCTTTTACTAATTCATTGAATTAAACACTGCACAGAATAGGAAACTCATTGAACAATGCTACACCAGTGAGTTGAGGGAACAGTTTAATGTGACTTGTACTGTACCTTACCTTCCAGTCCTTCTGCAATGTCACTTATGAAGACATTAAAAAGTACTAGTCCAAGCACTGATCCTTGTGGGACCTCGCTGTTCACCCCACCTTTTCTGACTGAGTTCCATTCACCACCACACTCTGTGTCCTATCACTCAGCCAATGTTTGACCCAGTTTACCACCCTGGGACCAGTCTCAGGCAACTCAGCTGGTTTACTAGCCTCCTATGTGGAACGGTTTTAAAGGCCTTGCTGAAATCCAGGTAGGCCACATCCACTGCCCCTTCCTGATCCACCTCCCTAGTCACCCAGTCAAAGAAATCTATCAGATTTGTTTGACATGATCTTCTCATTGTGAATCCATGCTGCCTCAGATCCTGTGCTCCACTGGATTCAAGATATATCATAAACCTTTCTTTTAGTAGTGATTCTATTAGTTTCCCCACCACTGAGGTCAGACTCACTGGCCTGTAAATGCCAGCCTCCTCCCTGCTCCCACATTTGTGGAGAGGGACTACATTCACCCTTCTCCAGTCCTTTGGTACCACACCTGTTTCCAGTGAACTGTTGAACATGGCTGCCAGTGGTGCTGCCAGCACCTCCATGAGTTCTCTTAATACTCTGGGATGTATCCCATCTGGCCATATTGCCTTGTTCACTTTCATATTAGCAAGTTCCTTTAAGACTTTCTCCTCCCTAAGTGGACTGGTGTCCACCTCCCTCCCAGAGTAGCTGCTCCAGGACTTCCTTTATAGTGACCAGTCTAAAGAGAAAATTGGGGTGTCCAGTCAATAGAAGGGAGAAGGGGAGTGAATAAGCATTAGGGTCTTTTTAGATATCCAGATTTGTAAAGAATCTGTTAAACATTTCAGCAATTAGAAGTGCGTCATGTATTTATTTGTTAATGATTTGAATTTCATGAGTTGGTGTGGCTGTTAGCCATTTTAAAAGGTGATTAATTTGAGTCCAAAAAGGCTAGATTATTTGCCTGCCAGTCCTTCATGTAGTTAGTCTTGGCATCTTGGCCTTTTTTAGGGCTGATCTGCAGGAGTTTCACAGTTACCTGTATGCCAGTCAGCCAGCACTGTTGTTGTCCCAAGGCTATATGATAACCCCAAGCCCAATCAATCAGCTGCATTAGGTTGCAGAGGAAATGGGGAAACCACTTTTAGCAGAGGCCTTTGTACCTTCTTTGAATCAGATGGGCATGCCTATTTACTATGTCAGTGAAGTTGTTAAGCAGGATGCTGAGGGCAAGGTTGACATCCTTTATGGTTCCTAAGTCCTTCCAATTCATGTTGCAGAGGTCCTCCAGGAAATCATTGTTATTTAACTTTGAGTTGTCCCCATATGGAGTGATCTTGGGGGAGGTTCTAAGGTAATTGTTACTTCACATGGAGTTGTCCTTAAGGAGTCAGAGAAGATCACAGGTGAATGTACTCTGTCAGGTTGGTTTACTAGAACCCCATCAATAAGTGTATGGTTTCCAATCTTATTATTTTTGTCTTCTGGGTTTCTCAATGATTTGATGGAGTTGGGCATTATTTATTTTATTCTTAAATGCACAGGGCCCTTTGTCAAGCTGGTTTAGGATGAAGTCACCAGCAGTAGGAGTTCAATGAGAGATAGTGAAACAGCTCACACAAGCAGCCTAGAAGCTCGCTGAGTACTGGCTTGGATATGGTGTGAGGGGGTGTAGTTACAGGCCATATACAGTGATTTATTGTTTCTAAGGAACAGCTTCACAAGTGTACATTCACATGATGAAGAGTCTAGGGATGGTAAGGCAAGTTCTATTGCTCATAGAGTGTCCTGCCTATAGAGGAACACTCCCCTTCCTTTTTGCTTTCCATCTCTGTCACAGAAGGAGCAGGACAGAGAACTGTATCAGTTAAAGCAAAAGGAAGCTGGGAAGGCAGTCAGAACAGCAAAGGCCTAAACCGAGGAAAAGATAGCCAACTCAGTTAAAAAGGGGGATAAAACCTTTTATAGGTACATCGGGGAGCGAAGGAAGACCAAGGGAGGGTTAGTGAGGCTTAATAAAGGGAGGAGGGTGGACAGAGGTGACTGTGAAAAGGCAGAGATACTAAACAAATATCTTTGTTCAGTATTTACAAAGGAAGAGGGGAGTACCTAAAACAAACAGTAGAAACACTGGATACAGAAGTTGATACCAGCCCATTTACAGAAGAAAGGGTTCTGAAAAACTCTTAAAACTGAAGGTGGACAAAGCAATGGGCCTGATGGGATTCATCCCAGAATTCTAAAAGAACTAAGGGTAGAACTAGTGACACCACTGACTACCCTCTTTAACAAATCATGGGAGGATGGGGTGGTACCTGAGGACTGGAGGAGGGCAGATGTGATTCCCCCTTCACAAAAGTGGGAGCAAGGCAGAAGCAGGAAACTACAGACCTGTTAGTTTAACCTCAGTGGTAGGGAAAATGATGGAATCACTTCTGAAGGAAAGAATTGTTGAGTATCTAGAGGCCAGAGGGTACAGGACCCAAGGCAGCATGGATTCACAGTGGAAGGTCATGCCAGACAAATCTGATAGATTTCTTTGACTGGGTGACCAAGTAGTAGATCAGGGAGGGCTGTGGACATGGCCTACCTAGACTTTAGCAAGGCATTTGACACAGTCCCACACAAAGATTAATATACAAGTTAGCCAGCCTGGGAGTGGGTCCCAAGATGACCGCCTAGGTAAAGAAATTGGCTGGAGAATAGGACACAGAGAGTAATAGTAAATGGAGTCCACTCTGAAGAAAGGGGGGTTACTAGTGGGGTACCGCAGGGTTCAGTATTAGGACCGGTCCTCTTCAATGTCTTTATAAGCGACATTGGAGAGGGACTGGAAGGAAAAGTATGTCTCTTTGCAGATGACACAAAGATCTGCAACAGAGTTGATGCACAAGGTGGGGTGGAAAGGATGAGAAGGGACTTCCCATTTCACACCTAATCAGGTGCAGCTAATCAAATTTAATTAGCACATACTGCATAAAAAGAGTCACAAACTGCTAATCGACATAGGCTGTGTCTCTTGCTGTTATATGTGCACATTTATCTATCCTGATGGAGTCTAAACAAGTGGATCTCCCCTTAGACCAAGTGAAGTTTATCGAAGTGCTGCAGGAGCTGGGTGCACCAGTGTCCAAGGTAACTAAACTTTATACTGTTTTAAAACACTTTTTTAAATTTTTTTCTCAATAAAATAAAATAATGTTGCCTAACTTGATACACACAGCACAAAATCACAGAAGAGCTGAAATCAGTACTAGCTGCTTTACTGTTAATGTATGTCTCTGCTTGTTCCTGATGTTCGTTTGCTCTGTTTGTCTCTGTACATTGTGTTTTTTGGATCTCTTGAGACATGGTTGAACAAGGTCCTGCCCCATTTATTATGCAGATAGAGTTAAATGCAAGGATCTGTTCTATCCTCTCCTTTTCTGTCTCTTCTTTGTCTGGTTGTGCAACCACATTTTCTTGTGAGACCAAGGACTTGATCACCCTGACGGTCTTGCAATTCTCCACCTCTCGCTATCTCTGTACCCTCATTTGCTGTTCTGTCTTTTCTTCCACCTTGCATATCTGCTGGTATATAAATATATATGAATCATTTTGTGAAAATGTAATTGGTACTGGGATTCTTTTGTTTAAAACTGTATAGAGTTATACTGTTGAAATAATTCCAAAGCTATTTGGAACTCAAGAGGTTAACCTGAGATGCAATTTTTAAGCCTTTTACGGAAGATGTATACAAGCGGTCAGTTCTGGTCACAATATTATTTTTGCTGCACCTGCTGAAGCTTGCAAGAACATTGGAAACTTACAAGAACACTGTGTGAGAAGCATGCCATTTTCTTAACGAGCTCCTGCATAGACTTATAAAAATGAGCTGCAATGTTCTGCAAAAGAGAGAGAGACAGAGATAGAGACTGAGACTGGAAATTGATAAGAAAAACTCAGAAGGACTCTGTTTTCTATGTTTCTACTGCCATTATAAATAGTTATGCTGAACAATTTTATTTTTTCATTTTACTGTTATTAATAATAAATCAGTTGTTGTGAATTGTACAGCTGCTCCTGTTTTCCTCTGCTTCTTGACCTGTGCCTTGACTGCAGATGATGTTAGGATGGTGTCAGCCTAAGTTTTATTTATGCTGTGCATACTCTAAGGCAGGAGTTTTGTGCGTGGGTACTAGACCTTGTACCAGGGAAGCATAGAAGAAAGGAATGTATTCTACAGCAGCAAGTCCGGGAATGATTACCAGGAGAATGGCAACCAAACTAGCAGAGACAGAAGTCAAAGCTGAGACTGTACAGCTAGCATCAATTATAGAAAAAGAACAGGTAGTGACAGAACCTGAAAGCCTGACTGCCTTTTTCAAATGGTGGGCTATACAACAAAAAGGGATGGAGAAACAGAGAAAAGAAGAAATGCAATGACTCAAGCAGCAGAGGAGAGAAGAGATGCAGCAACAGGGGCAGTGGTGGCTGGATGTCTTGCAGGCTATCAAAGGTAGAGGATCTGGCATAGATCCAGACAAGCAACAAGACACAGGCAACTTGGAATACATTAAACTTACAAAGCTGTGTCCCTCTGATGATTTTGAAGCATACCTGCCAACTTTTGAAAGGGTTGTTGCAGCATGCCAGTGGCCAAAGCAGCAATGGACAATCAGTCTGGTACCTTACCTGACAGGGAAAGGTCAACTTGCCTACAGCAATATGGACACTACACAATCAGAAAACTATGACCTGGTGAAAGTGAAATCATGAAAAGGTATGACATCTCAGCAGAGACCAACAGGCAGAGATTTCAGTCTCTGAAGTACAACTCAGTCGACAATCCTTGGGAAGCCTTCACCCGATTAAGAGAACTCATAATAAAATGGCTTCAACCAGAGGGCACAACAGTCCCACAGATCATCAACACATTTGCAATGGAGCAATTCATCAACATCCTGCCTTACGATGTGCAGCTTTTGCTGAAGACTATCAAATGGCCAGACAGACATCACAACACTGAGGTAACATCCAAACACCAGTAAGACATTATTTTTCCCATTTAAACTCCAAGCCTGATAAGAGCTCGGGGGGGTGGATAACAAATCTGCACCCAAAGGCTTTATTTGCTATAACTGTAATAAGCCAGGTCATATTGCAAGAAATTGCCATAGTAATAGAGTGACACTGGTGCAGATTTGTCTTTAGCAAATTGGGCAAGTACTTAACAAATGTGAGGATGGGAAATAAGACTCTGAAGGGACTTATAGATTCGATAAGCAGACAGACCCTAGTACATATTGAAGTGCTAGGAAAACAATGTCCAAAAGGACTAGGTACTGGTGTCATCTGCATCCATGGGGATGTTCAATACTATCTCACCAGTCAAGTGAATCTGACTATTAATGGGGTGTAGCACCAAATGAAAGTGGGGGAAGTACCTAAGTTACCTGTATCTGTGATTATTGGAGCTGACTTTCCAGGATTTCCTGAGTTAATCAAAGAGGGAGTAAATCCTGATGTTTTGACAGCTGTGGTGATGAGCTTAGGCAAAGAAAATCTCAGATGGTGGGGACTCTTTTCCTTTTGCTGATTTTGATTCTGACTTGTTTGAGCACCACTCCAAGATCTGGAAGTCCAGGAAAGAAACACAACACCTGAAGAAACAGTGGCAACAAAAGACTGATGGAAATAAGGGGTTAGCATATGAAAATGCTGAAACTGAACTGATCACTGATTGTGATTTTCTTTCAGAACAAGCCAACGATGTTTCTCTCCAGGGTTATTTTAAGCAGCTGGGGGTGAAACCAAAACAGGGTGAACCTATGTTTAAAAAATGTAATGGGCTACTGTATAGAGTTTAGGTTACACCTCAGACACAGGACCAAATAGAACAATTGGTTATACTGCAAAAGTATAGATCTGAGTTGTTACAGATAGTACTTGATAGTCCTATGGCTGGTCACTCTGGGAGGGATCACACCTGTACCAGATTGCTGTACAGATTTTACTGGCCTGGAATTCATGAAGATGTTGTTACTTTTTGCAGTTCTTATGCTGAGTGTCAGAAAGTAGCTACTGTGACTAAAAAAGACAAGGTGCCCTTTGTGTACCTATCCTTGATAGATGTGCCTTTTGAAAGAATTGCAATGGATGTGGTTGGTCCCTTAGTCAAAAGTAAAAAGGGAAATCAACTCATTTTGGTAGTATGTGACTATTGTATGCTACTCGATACCCAGAGGCAGTTCCAATGTGTACTGTCATAGCCCCATAAATGGCAGCAGAGAGTGCCAACATTTTCAACAGGGTGGGCATGCCAAAAGAGATTATTACTGATCAGGGTAGTAATTTTGGTGCTGCATAACTGAAGGAGCTGTGCCAACTATTAGGTATCACTGACGTGAGAATCTCCCCTTATCACCCTCAGACAGATGATCTTGTTGAGCATTTTAATCAAACCCTAAAACACATGTTAAAAAAGTTTGTAAAAGGGGTAGCGAAAGACTGGAACCAATACTTGCCTTTCCTGCTTTTTGTTTACAGAGTGCCACAGGCATCTACAGGTTTTTCACCATTTGAAATGCTGTATAGTAGACAACCTGGAGGGCCTCTAGCTGTGATAAAAGAAACATGGGATGCTAACCCCCATCAGATGCAATCTATAACATTTTATATGTGTGCCCTGAGAAAGAAGCTGGCAAAATATGTTGAAATTGCCCATAGTAATCAGAAAGAGGCCCAAAATCAGCAGAAGGCATATTATAACCATGCAGTAAAAGAAAAGGTTTTTGAGCCAGGTGAAAAGGTTTTGTTGCTGTTACCCACTACAGAAAAAAACTGTTAATGAAGTGGTAAGGGCCTTATAAAGTGCTTAGGCAAACTGGCACAGTTAACTATGAGATTGAGACCCCAATAGGAAAAATCCCACCAAGATATACTATGCTAACCTCCTCAAGAAATGGGTTGACAAAGCACCAAAAGCTGTTATGCTGCTTTTACCAGAAACAGAGAAAGAAGATATTGATGTAGCTTATGACAGACTGTGACAAACTGTAACTGCTGATGCTGTTAAGGTGAAGGTGAAGGTTTCCTTAACCTTCGAACAAACCTCAGAAATTTGTAACTTGCTAAAGACATTTAACAGCACTTTTACCATAGTACCAGGCCAAGCAAAAGGGGTTGAGCATGTTATAGTCACAAGGAATGCTCGCCCTAGTAGACAAAAGACGTACAGATTATCAGAGTGGTTAAGATCTGATGTGGTTAAGGAAATACAAAAAAAAAATCAAATAACTGGGAATCATAGAAGAGTCAAGAAGCATTTGGTCATCACCAATGGTGACTGTAAACAAAAAAGAAGGGGGTGTAAGAATCTGCCTTGATTTAAGGAAACTCAATCAAGTGTCAGAATTTGACAAATATCCTATGCCCAGAACAGATGATTTGTTGGACAGACTGGGGAGTGCCAAATATATCAGTACCCTCAATCTCACCAAGGGTTACTAGCAAATCCTCCTAGCTAAAGAATCCAGAGATAAAACTGCATTTGCCACTCCTATAGGATTCAATCAGTTCATCACAATACCATTTGGTTTACATGGTGCACCCACTACATTCCAGTGGTATATGGATGTAATTTTATCCCCTCATACTGGTTATTGTGCTGGATGATGTTGTGGTGTACAGTCCAGACTGAAAATCCACCTGGAACATCTATAAGCAGTTATCTAAGTGATCCAAAAGGCAGGTCCGACAATTAATTCTACCAAGTGTGCATTGGGCATGCAGGAAACCAGATATTTGGACGACATTTTGGGAAATGGAGAAGTTAAGCCAGAGGTTTCCAAGATAGACGCTGTAGCTAATTGTACTGTCCCCAAAGCCAAGAAACATGTCAGGTCATTTTTAGGGCTGGCTGGTTACATAGAAAGATAGAAACATAGAATATGATGCAGATAAGGACCCCTTGGCCCACCTAGTCTGCCCATTTTCATACCTAACAGATAAGCTGCAGTTCCTAGTTAAGCAACAGCTTACTTCCTCCTATCCCCCACTAGGACTGCCTTATGTCTGTCCCATGCATTCTTGAATTCCTCCACTGTTCTTGACTCCACAACCTCCTCAGGGAAGCTGTTGCATGCATCCACAACCCTCTCTGTAAAAAAAATACTTCCTCACATTACCTCTGAGCTGTCCCCCCTCTATCTTCAAATTCTGCCCCCTTGTTCTTGCACAGCTCTTTTTCTGAAATTGCTACCCTCTTGGATTTTTGTTGATTACCTTGAGGTACTTAAAAGTTTCTATCACGTCCCCTCTCTCCCCCTTCTTTCCACAAGGGTATACATATTAAGCTCCTTTAGTCTTTCTTCGTATGTCTTCTGATGCAGACCCTGCACCATTTTGGTTGCCCTCCTCTGGACAGCCTCCACTCTGTCTATGTCTTTGCGGAGATGGGGTCTCCAGAACTGCACAGAGTACTCCAGATGGAGTCACACCAACTGTTTGTACAGAGGGATAACAACTTCCTGTTATCTATTATTGATGTCTCTTCCTATGCATCCCAATATCTCCCCAGCCTTCCTTAGTGCCTTCTTACATTGCTTGCCCACCTTTAGGTCATCTGATATAATTACCCCCAGGCCCCTTTCCATTTTTACTGTTGTCAGTATCTCACCCCCCATTGTGTATTCTTCCCCCAAGTTTTTGTTTCCCAGGTGCATTACCTTGCACTTCTTTGCATTGAATCTGAGCTGCCATGCATTTGACTATTCCTCCAACCTTGCCAAGTCCCTTCTTATCCTTTCCACTCTATCTTGTGCATCAACCCTGTTGCAGATCTTTGTGTTGTCTGCAAAGAGACATACTTTTCCTTTCAGTTCCTCTGCAATGTTACTTATAAAGACATTAAAAAGGACCGGTCCCAGTACTGAACCCTGTGGTACCCCGCTAGTAACCCTCCTTTCTTCAGAGTAGACTCCATTTACTACTACCCTTTGTGTCCTGTTGTCTAGCTAATTTTTTTTATCCAGGCTACCACCTTGGGACCCACTCCAAGGCTGGCTATCTTGTGTAATAGTCTTTTGTGTGGGACTATATCAAATACCTTGCTAAAATCTAGGTAGGCCATGTCCACAGTTCCTTCCTGGTCTACTACTTTGGTCACCCAGTCAAAGAAATCTATTAGATTTATCTGACATGACCTTCCCATCTTGAATCCATGCTGCCTTGGGTCCTGTGCCCCTCTGGCCTCTAGGTACTCAACAATGCTTTCCTTCAGAAGTGATTCCACCATTTTCCCTACCACTGAGGTCAAACTAACTGGTCTGTAGTTTCCTGCCTCTGTCCTGCTCCCACTTTTGTGAAGAGGAATCACATCTGCCATCCTCCAGTCCTCAGGTACCACCCCATCCTCCCATGATTTGTTAAAGAGAGTAGTCAGCTGTGCCACTAGTTCTACCCTTAGTTCTTTTAGAATTCTTGGGTGAATCCCATCAGGCCCCATTGCTTTGTCCACCTTCAATTTTATTAGTTCTTTCAGAACCCTTTCTTCTGTAAATGGACTGGTATTGACCCCCATCCTCAGAGTGTTTCTCTTGCTTGGTTTAGGTACCTCCCCCTCTTCTTCATTTGTGAATACTGAGCGGAAATATTCATTCAGTATCCCTGCTTTTTCACTGTCACCCTCTACTCACATTCCCTCCCATTTATTAAGCCTCAGTATCCCTCCTTCGGTCTTTCTTCACTTCCTAATATACCTATAAAAGGTCTTATCCCCCTTCTTAACAGAGTTAGCTATCCTTTCCTTGGTTTGGGGCTTTGCTATTCTGACCTCCTTCCCAGCCTCTTTCTGCTTTAACTGATGAAGTTATCTGTCCTGCTCCATCTGTGTTTCCTTATATTTCCTAAATGTTATCCTTTTCTCCTTAACCTTCCCTGCCACCCCTTTTGAGAACCATTGTGTTTCATTGTGTTTTGTTGATTTGCTTTACACAAAGGCTTGTTGCCTTTGTGATGGCTGTTTTGATGACTCCCCATTGTTCCTCCACCCTCCTTCTTGCCTGTTTGCAAGTGTTTTTCTGAGGCACTCTCTCATTTTACCAAAGTCAGCCCACCTAAAGTCCAATACTCTTGCTTTATATGGCTTGATTGTATGGCTGTGTTTATCATGAACCACACTGTTTGGTGGTCGCTTGTTCCCAGATGGCTACCCACTTCTAAATCTAAGATTCTTTCCCCGTCCCCATTTGAGAGTACCAGATCTAAGATTGCTCCCTCCCGAGTGGGTTCCAATACTAGCTGTCTGAGGCATGCCACTTGTAGGGCATCAAGAATGACCCTGCTGTTGGATGTGCCAGCAGAAAAGGTGCTCCAGTTAACATCTGGCATATTCAGGTCCCCCATCAACAATATCTCCCCTTTTTCTGCCATTCTAAGGATGCCTTATATCATTTCTTGTCCATTCCTTCCCCCTGAGATGGGGGTCTGTATACAACCCCCATGCGGATTGTGGTGCCATTTCCTGTCTCCAGGGTGACCCAGAATGGTTATTATCTGAGATTTGTTCCCAGCTTTGCGAGTTAGCTACTCCCCTCACTGAACTCACAAAGAGATGGTTCCCAAATAATGTGAAATGAACCCCAGAGTGTGATGAGGCTTTTAGAGCCATTAAGGCTGCATTATGTTCAGTCCCTGTTTTAAGAAGCACAGACTTTGAGAAACAATTTCTGTTACAGACTGATGCATCAGTTGAAGGCCTGGGTGCAGTATTGAGTCAGCATATCAATGGGAAAGAACATCCTATTCTGTACATAAGTTGGAAGTTGCTCGACAGAGAGAAAAGGTACTCAACCATTGAAAAGGAACGCCTTGCAGCAAAGTGGGCCACGGAGTCCTTCAAGTTTTACTTGCTAGGAGCTGACTTTGTACTTGTAACAGATCACAATCCTCTCTGTAGGCTTCACCAAATGAAGCTACACATTCCAGAATCACATGGTGGTACCTGGCACTGCAGCCATATAAATTTAAAGTGATGCACAATTCTGGGAAAGAGAATGTCAATGCTGATTTTCTGTCAAGATATGAATCAGGAATTGAGAATTCTGAAGGTTGAAAAAACAAATGTGTGTGTTTAAACTTCACTATTTGCTGTACTGTTTTGGAAAAAAGGATACTGCATAGCCACAGAACTGTGAAGGTTATATGATTATATTAGATGAGAATTACTAGAAAGTTTTGGAAATCTATTTTTGTACAACAGGTTTCCTCTTATGGAGGGGGTATAAGATAGGGCTGAACAAGGCACTGCCCCATTTGTTATGCAGATAGAGTTAAATGCAAGGATCTGTTCTATCATCTCCTTTTCTGTCTCTTCCCTGTCTGTTTGTGCAACCAAATTTTCTCATGAGACCAAGAACTTGATCACCCCAACGGTCTTGCAATCCCTGCCTCTCGCTATCTCTCTACCCTCACTTGCTGTTCTGTCTTTTCTTCCCCCTTGCATATCTGCTGGTATAAAAATATATGTGAATCATTTTGTAGAAATGTAATTGATACTAGGATTCCTTTGCTTAAAACTGTATATAGTTATAATGTTGAAATGATTCCAAAGCTGTTTGGAACTCAAGGGGTTAACCTGAGATGCAATTTTTAAGCCTTTTTCAGAAGATGTAAGCAAAGGGTCAGTTCTGGGTCACAATGTTCTTTCTGCTGCACCTGCTGAAACTGATAAGAACATTGGGAACTTTCAAGAATGTTGTGTGAGAAGCATACTATTTTCTCAATGAGCTCCTGCACAGGCTTATAAAAAGGATCTGCAATGTTTGCAAAAGGGAGAGACAGAGGTACAGACCGAGATTGGAAATTGAGAAAAAAAACTCAGGAGGATTCTGTTTGTTTTCTGTTTTTACTGTCATTGTAGTTATACTGAACAGTTTTATTTTTTTTATTTTACTGTTATTAATAATAAATCACTTGTTGCAAATTTTGCAACTGATCCAGGCTTTCCTATGCTTCCTGATCTGTGCTTTGATGACACTTCTGTTATTGGAGACACCCGCTTAAAGGGGATGAAGGTCCATCGACAGAGGTGTCCCCTTTAAGAGGCTTCAACTATATACATTCATCATGACCTCATGTTCAGGCATCTTAGTTTGCAGACTATTGATATTTATGTTGCCAATCCCTAGTCATGTGTGGCTAGCCCACACTGGGTCAGTGCTGGAAATGATTCTAGTATTGCTAAGTGTTGGACCTGGATTAGGCTCAATGTCACCTGCAGTTAAATGCAATAATAGCACAACCAATCTTACTAGTAGCCATGGGGGAAATCTGGGCCTCCCTTTAAGCATCTGTATTAGGTGATTTGTCAGGGCATAGTAGATACATTTTTCTTTTCATATGTGGAGAGACATCATATTAGGAGTATATACTAGTTTCAGAACAGGTCATGGTTGGAAGGTGCTCAGAGCAGGTACCCACTGGGGAAAGAATGATCTGTGACAACAGCTTGTTGGAGAAAGCCATGAGGCTGAGGCTGGGCAGAACACTGGTTACTTCTCAATGTGCCATGCTCATTAGGTTGCCACTTTGGGGATTGGGGGAAGTAGGTGATCTTATCTGGGGGGGCAGGTGAGAGGCCAGAGTAATCAAAGCCTGGTTTAGTTAGTGTGCAATAGCAACAGTATTAGAATGACCTGGGTTTGAGATACCGCCATAGATAACGCTGAGGCTGTTTCCACCTGTTTGCCCAGCTAAGAACTACTCTGTTTTGTCTGCCCTGAGAGTGAGCTGCAGTACTATTGCCTAGCTAATTTGCCAGTAACTGGGCAAACAAGGAACTGAAACTTACAAAGAGCATCTTCAGAGGAGGAGGGGCTGCACCACATAAAGCTTGCGCTGCAAAGTACTGTTTCAAGGTAACACTGAGGCTGTTTCCACCTGTTTGCCCAGCTCAGAAATGCTCCATTTTGTCTGCCCTGAGAGTGAGCTGCAGTACTATTGCCTAGCTAATTTGCCGGTTACCGGGCAAACGAGGAACTGAAACTTACAAAGAGCGTCATCAGAGGAGGAGGGGCTGCACCACATAAAGCTCACACTGCACAAGCGGTAGCACAGTAGTGCAGGCGTGAGTGGCGTGAGCGCCACTCAGCAACAGAAAAAAGGGTTTTCAAAATAACTCAGTAGAAACTAGAAGGACATTTTATAAGGTTAAAAAATGTTTTGGGGGTATATCTTTTAAACTAGGATAGTTTGGCCTATAGAAAGGGGGGTTACTAGTGGAGTACCTCAGGGCTCAGTACTAGGTCCAATCCTCTTTAACATCTTTATAAGTGACATTGCAGAGGGTCTGGAAGGAAAGGTATGGCTCTTTGCAGATGACACAAAGATCTGTAACAGAGTTGATACACAAGAGGGGGTAGAAAAGATGAGAAGGGACTTGGCAAGGTTGGAGGAATGGTCAGACATGTGGCAACTTAGATTCAATGCAAAGAAGTGCAAAGTAATGCACCTAGGAAACAAAAACTCAGGAGAAGAGTACACAATAGCAGGGGAGGTACTAACAACAACAAAAATGGAAAGGGACCTGGGATTAGTCATATCAGATGACCTAAAGGTGGGTAAGCAGTGTGAGAAGTCAGTAAGGAGAGCCAGGGGGATACTGGGATGCATAGGAAGGGGCATCACAAGTAAAAAAGGGAAGTGATTATCCCTCTATACAGACAGTTGGTGAGACCCCATCTGGAGTACTGTGTGCAGTTTTGGAGACCTCATCTATGCAGGGACATAGACAGGATGGAAGCAGTCCAGAGGAGAGCAACTAAAATGGTGCAGGGTCTACATCAGAAACCATATGAAGAGAGACTGAGAGAGCTTAATATGTATACCCTTGATGAAAGGAGGGACGGGGGGACATGATAGAAACATTCAAGTACCTCAAGGGAATCAACAAAGTCCAGGAGGGTAGCATCTTTCAGAAAAGAGATGTAAGAACAAGGGGCACAGTTTAAAGATAGAGGGGACGGCTCAGGGTAATGTGAGAAATCTTTTCATGGAGAGAGTGGTGGATACATGGAACAGCCTTCCTGAGGAGGTCGTTGGGTCTAAAACAGTGGGGAATTCAAACATGCTTGGGACAGAGACAAAGCAATTATAGTGCGGGGTTGCAGGAAGCAGGCTGTTGGTTAACTAGAATCTGCAGCTTATCCAGTAGGTAGGGAAATGGGCAGACTGGGTGGGCCAAGTGGTCCTTTTCTGCCATCAAAGTCTATGTTTCTATGTTTCTATGTTTAGGTCATAGTACTTTTAGTGCTTCAAGTTATAAACAAAAGGTTAGTACTTTACTTAGTTAAGCTATTGATTAGTGATAACTGAATTATAAGATTAGTGCTTTAGTGCTTTTCATGATTTTTTAAGCTAAATCGAAAAATCAAGTAAAAGATGAAGAGCATCTTTATTAGATTGATGGGTTTGATGGTGGGTGTAATTTGCTTTATGCAAATTTGTGGATTAGTTATATCTGATTCTGCAGAGAATAGAACTGGTGTGTATCTGAACCTCTGTCAACCTAGAATAGGGCAATTAAGAACAAAAAGTTTAATAAGAGGGAGAAATCCCTTTAAATTGATTAGACAGAAGGTACAGAACACTCTTAGGTTTATTCCCTATAGAATTTTTTCCTCAACTGACCAGATGCTCCTGATATCCCTAGTTCTTTGTGGGGACATTGAAACAAACCCAGGGCCTGATGATGGGGCCATAAAGTTAGTGTTAGATAATGCTAGAAGCTTAATTAAAAAAATGGACCTTCTCAGAGCATGGGTTGAATTGAAAAAGCCAGATATTGCTATTCTAACAGAAACCTGGTTAAAAAAAGATATCCCTCAATCTGAAATAGAATTTACTGATTTTTATTGTTATAGACGAGATCGAGGGTCATGGGGGGAGGGGTCATAATTTATACTAGATATGATTTGGGCCTTTCTGAGGTAATATATACAGTGAAAATAGAAGGAATTGAATGCCTGTTGTTAAAATTCCATACAATTAATCTGATTGTGGGAGATGTTTATTCTCCATCTAAGATTAATACTAAGTCTTTTGAAAAATTCTCACATACCATTATGGAATGTATAGGTCAAACAAATGTGATAATGATGGTTGATTTTAATGCTGCTTGGGGATGTCCAAGGGGTCGGGTCTTGGAAAATTCTATGAAATGTTTAAACCTGGTGCAGATAATTGATATACCTACAAGGAAAGGGAAATTAACAAGTAAAGGTAGTATACTGGATTTGTGTTTTGTTTCTCCAGAACTGACTGTAGTAAATAAAGGAGTTGGGGAACCAAATTTGGGGGATCATAATGTAATCAGATGTGTTATAAATTTGGGAATCAAAAAGCTTCAAAAATGAAATCTTCGATAGAGTATAAAAGAAGCTATGCAAAATTTAACAAGCAGATATTTCAAAAGCATTTACAGGGATTACCATGGCATAGAATTTTCCTAATATTCGACCTAAATTTAGCTGTACAGGAATTTACACTTGTGTTTATTGATGCATGTGACCAGTTTGCACCTTGGAAAAAAGTTAATCAAAAGCAAAATCATTTGCCCTGGGTGACTTCAACTATAAAGAAGTTAATTAGGGTAAAAAATCAACTTTGTAAAAAAGCAAACAAAACTTTGAAATCTGATGTATGGGACAGTTTTAAAAAAATAAGAAATAAGGTGGTTCAGAAAATTAGGAAATCAAAAGCCACTTATTATAAACAAAGGATTAACAAATCAACTGATCCTAAGAAATATTGGTCCTTGATAAAAAAATCTTACTAATCCCATTAAAAATCAAGACGAAATAAAATTGAGACATAACGGATTTATTTTTGAAGCAGAAAAAGCGGCTGAAATATTAAACCAATATTTTATTAAACTTCCTGATTTGGATTTGGGAATTGACACTAAAATGAATAGTGATCAATATATGGATTTAAATAAAGAATTTGATAATTGGAAGGAAAATCAAGCACCAATGTTTCGGTTTAAAATAGTGACAACTTCAGAAGTACAAAATATAATAAGTAATTTAAAGATGAATAATGCTTGTGTTCCTGATAAGATAGAAAATAGACTCCTAAAGGAAGCTGTTCAGGAAATATTACACATTTTGAGGGATATTTTTAACTGGAGTCTAAGGGAGGGATTGTATCTATCAATATGGAAGCAAGTAAGAATAATTCCAATAGATAAGGGGGGTGACTCAATGGCCACATCAAATTATCGTCCTATAGCATTACTGTCAACAGTTTCAAAAATTCTGTAGAAAATTGTTCATGGACAATTAATGAAATATTTGGAGAAATATCAGAAAATAACTACGTTTCAGTCAGGTTTTAAACAGGATAGGTCTACGGCTACCGTGCTCATGGACTTCCTAGACTTAGTTGCTACTCCCTTGGGGGAGGGGAAGTCGGTGGGTGTGGTATACATGGACCTATCAAAAGCATTTGATTTGGTGAATCACTGTACTTTGATTAAAAAATTGAAGTGTATGGGAATAGAGGAAGAAACCAGTGGATGGTTTGTATCATATTTAGATAAGAGATCTCAATATGTTATAGTAAATGGTCACAAGTCTGGATTGGGATATGTGACAAGGGGGGTACACCAGGGTTCTATCCTGGGGCCCCTCTTGTTCTTGGTCTATTTGAATGATCTACCAAGATTGATAAAAAATTCACAAGTTAGACTCTATGCTGATGATACAGTTTTGATTGCATCAGGTAATAATTCAGATGAAATAGTACAAAAATTACAGGGAGATTTTATAGTAATGCAGAAGTTCTTTTCATCGCTTGGACTCCTGATAAATAGTAAAAAGACACAAACAATGCATTTTGGTAATGAGAAGAAAAATAAAACAACTTCAAAACTAATAATTAAGACCCAGGAAGGAAAAATCCTAGAGCAAACACAAGTCTATAAATATTTGGGTATTCAAGTTGATCAAAACTTAAATTTTGATCAACATGTAATAGAATTAATTAAAAAAACAAATTCAAAATTAGGGGTTATGAGACGAATTTCAAATTGTTTAACAAAAGAAATGCGATTAAATGTAGCAAACCAACTAATATTACCAGTGATTGATTATGGGAGTCATATTTACAGACATACTTCAAAAAAACAGTTACAATATTTGGATGTTCTTTATAATAAAATAGCAAGATTTGTATTAAAATGTGACATTGGCACCCACCATTGTGAGATGTACACTGAATTAGGTTGGAATTCATTAAATCAGAGAGCAGAGAGAAACTGGTTAAACCAGATAAAAGGATTATTTAAAAATAATTCACAGTATCATTTGACAAGAAAATTAATAAAGCCTGATCATGGATTAAACTTGCGGAAACAGGGTGCCAGAGAGTTCTTGGTTCCAAAAACTAAAAATAGTTTTAGTAATATGACCCTTCAATATAAAGTTTCAACTAGTTGGAATAGACTTCCCCCTTTTCTTAGAGACACAGGTTTGTCTTTTTTAGAATATAGAACCGCAGTAAAACATGAACTGCATTTTAGATGTTTGTGTAATAGGTAGCTATAAATAATTTTATACAAGCTGTTTGACTATTAAGTTGTATTTGTGGTGTCAATTGTATGAATGGTATGTGTATTGAATGTAATGTATTTAGTAATTTCTGTAATTATTTAATATCTTTGCATACACAGGATTGCCTTGTAAATAGGAATTCTTCGAACCCTAATGGCAGAATGTCTGTATAAATAAATTTTTACTACACTACTACTACTTACAGTCCACTGAGATAGGGAATAGTTGGTTATAGAAAGTTAGTAAGGCCTGTGGGGATATTTAGTACAGGAATATCAGGGTGAAAATCTTCTGTGGTTGTTGGTAAATGTTGGCCATGCAAGTAGGAGAGGGTGATTCAGTACCAAGTAGCAATATATAATTTAGTATGTTCTTCTTGTAGGGTGCTGAAGGATAAATGCTCAACATACTGACTAGGGAACCAGAAACAGTTTCCTAGTACCCTATATTCACAGTGCAAAGGTGCAGAACATGAGCTTAAGGACTGCAGAGTAATTACTAGCTGTAGCTTATTTCATGCAGCATACATTCAATTCAGTAGGCTAAGATGCAGTATGACATTAAGGATTACTAAACATATTGCAGCATCAGATGTAGGAAGATACAGAATATTCAATGTGCTTTGTTATATTATTCTGCAGTCCATCAAGCTAATTGTAGCAACAGCTGTTGGCAAGTACAGGATGTATCCAGTGCTTCAAACCACTAAGTAGTCAGCAACCTAACTCATGGCAAGCACAAAATATTTCATTTGGTATTATGCAGACCACAAGGAGAGAAACACTAGGCTTTATGTTTTACTTGGCAAATGTAGAACACAGTTTGAATACCTAATCAATACACAGTTACAAGCATAATGCTTAGAAAACTACCTTAGCATCCTACTGGGAAGAAAAGTGCAGTGTCCAAAGTTGCTGTTGCCTTAAGTGGACAGCACAATCAGGCTCTTGCAGCCTGCCTTGGCTGACTCACTTGGTTTCACTTGGTTTCAAAGGACAAAAGAAGGCTACTGCCCATCGAGATTGTCCCCACCACACCGGTGGGATAATTATACCCTATAGTTATTAAGCTCAAGCCAGCAATCCAGCCCCTTCTTGAAGGCTGTGTTTGAGCAACTATCTACTAGGTTTTGCGGGAGGAGATTCCACAATTTGGGGACTCTTACAGTAAAGTAGTTTAGCCTTTTTGTTGTTTTAGCTTTAGATACAAATATCTGGTTATTATGATACTGAGGTGATGTCCAACTGGTGGAGAAATGTAAGCCACAGTGGTGCATTAACTCTTGAGAATTCCGGATTTTGTACAATAGAAGAAGGTCACCTCTGGTACATCTTGTGCGTAGTGAGTGTAGCCCTGTAACTCTTAATCTTTCCTCGTAGTCGAGTCTCGATAAATAAGGGACCACTTTTGTGGCCCTTCTCTGCACCCTCTCAACCCCATCAATGTCCCGCCCCAGATAGGGAATCCAGCAGGGGGATCCATAGTCCAAATGTGGTCGGACATAAGCCCTATACAAGGGGATTATGCATTCCTCCGTCCTAGACACAAATGAACGTTGAATACGAGTGAGCAATGCATTAGATTTCCTGGCTATCATCCTACAGTGATCACTAGATGATAGTTTGTCATTAATGATTACCCTGAGATCTCATTCTAATGGTGACACATGAAGGGTAACACCTTTCAGGAAGTAGGTCTGTCTAGGGTTATTCTTACCGAAGTGTACAACGTGACACTTGTCTGAGTTGAGTGTCATTTTGTTTAAACCTGCCCATTCTTCGATGGATTTTAAATTGTTCCTCATGGAATCCCTGTTTATCGATGTAAGTACAGAGCCACACAGCTTGGTATCATCTGCAAATTTTGATAGAACAATTTCGGGGGTAGCCTGCAGATCACTAATAAAGATGTTGAACAGGATAGGCCCCAACACGGACCCCTGCAGGACTCCGCTGGTCACACTCAGTGAGTGGGAAAGTGTGCCGTTAATTCTGACCTGCTGATATCTTCCACTCAATCAACCTGAGACCCAGTTAGTTATGCAGTGAGAAAAACCCATATCATTCATTTTGTCCAGTAGAATGTCATGAGGGACTTTGTCAAATGCTCTACTATAGTCGAGAAGTATCACATCCATAGGGATGCCTTCATCCAGTGCCTTGCTGACATGATTATAAAAGGAAACCAAGTTAGTAGTACAGAAATAACCCTGCCTAAAGCCATGCTGTGTAGTGTCAGTCAAGTTGCCCCTAGTAGATTCATACTCTAGCAGTTTTTTAATAACTTTCTCCATGATCTTACTCACAACAGACATCAGGCTTATTGGGCGATAGTTCTCTGGTTTGGAATGATTACCTTTCTTAAAGATTGGGACCACGGTGGCCATCGTCCAGTCCTGAGGGATAGTTCCCTCATGGAAGGATTTGTTGAATATAATTGAGAGAGGTTTAACAGTGGCAGCTGCTGTCTCTATTAGAAATCGGGGACTAATGTTGTCAGGGCCTGGACTGGAATTGGATTTTAGGGATTTAATTGCTTTTAGTATATCATCCTCGGTGATGATGTAAGAGGGGGTAACATTGTTTGTATGTTTGAATCGCTTAGGAATCTCTTTCTTGGTAAATACTGAGCAGAATTGTTTGTTAAATGTGTCTGCCATGTCTTTGTCTGTTGATACAATTGTGTCATGTATACATAAGGGCCCCATGTGTCTATTATTTATTTTTTTATTGTTAAGATAGGAAAATAGTGATTTATAGTTGTCTTTGGTATGGGCCAGATGAAACTCAAGTTTTTTGGATTGCAGAATGGCTTGTTTTAGTGATTTAAGAGTTACCCATACTGAGTGAACCATAACTTTTTGGTGTCTCCCTTGCTATTTTTGGCTAGTTTAAATAGCCTCTGCTTCTTCTTAATTAAGGTTTTGATAGTATTATTAAACCACAGAGGTATTTTGCCCTTTTTATTGTATTTTTTTGTTATAGGAACATATAATTTTTCAGAGTCGTAAATGGTAGATTTAAAAGGGTCCCAGGATTCTTCCATGGAAAGGGAGGATAGTACTGTATCCCAAGAGATTGAGTTTAATTTGTTATTGATAGCATTAAAATTAGCTTTTTTGTAATTTTTCAATTCAGTATAGTTGGTGATGTGTTGACACAGTGTCAGTGTAATAGAAATGGTGTAGTGATCATTTGATCCTAGTGGGGCACCAATTATAATTTTGGATATTAGATTCCCTATATTTGTAATAACCAAGTCCAGTATGTTGTCACCTCGTGTTGGTTCTGAAACGATTTGTTCCAGACCCAAATCAACCAAGAGTGTGATTAAGTCTTTCTCGGCCTGCGTGCTTCCAGTTAAAGAATACCAATTTATAGTAGGTAGGTTAAAGTCACCCAGTATGAGGATTTTACCTTTAGAGACTCCCTTCAGGCACAGTCCCAATGTCCTTTGTGCTTGGTCCTTCACAGGACAACCACAGTGGAAGGACATACTAACATACTAAAATGCCAGCAGAATAGGCTTAACGGTCTTTCAAGTCTGCTCGATTTTCAGCAACTGCACTGAGGGCTGATTTTAGTGTCCCCCCTTCCCTTGGGTTATACTGTCCCCAGTCCCAAATGTTCCACCTGTATTGGGACTGGTCAGATTTACCCTCCCCGTACCTGTCCCATCCCCTCTTAAACCCGTCAACAGTCTCCATTTCTACCAGTTTCCTGGGCAGTGCATTCCGTGACTCCACCACCCTTTCAGTGAAATAACATCTTCTCCTCTCCCCTCTGAGCCTGCCACCTTCCAGCTTACACCCATGACCTCTTGTTGCCCCATCCTTCTTCCTTTGGAGCACCCTGACTGGGCCTCCTTTATTGATCACTTTCATGTACTTTATTTATTTATTTAGTTTTTGTTGACCGGGTTAGTGCACTAGACAAATCCTGCCTATTTTCAGGCATGATCTGGGGGAGGGGGATAGAGATGAATGCCAACTGACCTTGAACCAGATTAAGCTGTTGGTGGTATTTTTAGTGAATAAGGGAAATTTGGCCAGGACACTGGGAAAATTCCCCTACTCTTTTCGATAAGTGCAATGGGATCTTTAACATCCACCTGAACTACCACCAATCCAGGCAGATGGGACCTCGGTTTAACATCTCATCCGAAAGATGGCCCATGTACTTAAAGAGCTCTATCATGTCTCCCCTCTCCCTCCTCTCCTCCAGGGTGTATATGTCAAGCTCCTTTAGCCTCTCCTCATAGGTCCTCTCCCCCAGGCCCCAGATAATTTTGGTTGCCCTCCTTTGGACCCTCTCTAGGAGTGTAATGTCCCTCTTTCAATGTGGTCTCCAAAACTATACACAATACTCGAGTTGTGGCCTAACCAAGCAGTTGTACAGTGGAAGGGTCACTTCTGCCTTTCTGGAAGTAATCCCCCTGGTGATGCATCCTAGCATCTTATTTGCCCTTGCCACTGCCCTCCTACAGGTCTCTGAGTTGTTCATTTTGACATCTACCACTACCCCCAAGTCTCTCTCACCCTCCATGACTTGAATCATGTCTCCTCCCAGGGCATACCCCTGTCCTGGATTTCTGATTCCAGGTGCAGAACCTTGCACTTCCCCATATTGAATTTTAGATTCCATTTTCCCAACCACCTTTAGAGAGCCTCCAGGTCCTCCTGCAAGGCCACCCTTCCCTCCTCCCCATCCACCACTGCACCCAGCTTTGAGTTGTCTGCAAAGAGACTCTTCTCTATCCTGATCCCCTTCCTATTGTCTGAGATATAGGCATTTAACAGGAGTGGCCCCAGCACTGACCCCTGGGGAACCCCACTAGTAACCCACCTTGGGGATGAGGCTAACCCTCCAACCACCACCTTCAAAGTATGCTCAGAGAGCCAATTTCCTATCCATCTTAACAACTGTCTCCCTACCCCCATTTCCTTCAGCTTAGCCAGCAGACCATCGTGTTGTACTGAATCAAACGCCTTGCTAAAGTCCACAAAGAGGACATCCACTGGCCTACACTGGTCCAGGGCCCTCGTCACACAGTCATAGAACTCAACAAGGTTTGTCTGGCATGATCTTCCTGTGACAAAGCCATGCTGCCTCTCATCCAAGTACCCAGTTTGCTCCAGTAACCCCCTAGCCTTTCCTTGACAATACCCTCCAACACCTTGTCGACAACTGATGTCAGGATAATGGGCCTGTAATTTCACGCCTCCTCTCTTGATCCCCCCTTGTGGATCGGCACAACATGGGCTACCCTCCAGTCTTGGGGCACCCACCCAGTCCTCAAAGAGATGTTGAAAAGCTCTACTAGAGGGACTGCCAGGACAACCACCAGTTCCCTCAGCACCCTGGGATGCATCTCATCTGGCCCAGGTGCTTTCTCCATCCAAAAGGACCTGAGGGCTTCCCTTACTCTCTCTACTGGAATTTCAACCTCCACATCCTCCTCCTTTTCACCCTGCTCTGCTGGGCCCCCACCTGTCTGTGATGGCCACTCCCTTTTCCCAGACCCATCAGGGCCCTGGTCTCTACCTGTCCCACCTCTTGCTCCGGTTTGCCGTCACTCCCCTCACAAGACATAGCCCCTCCATCCCCCCTGGTAAAAACTGAGGCAAAGTACTCATTTAGGACTTCTGTCTGTTCCCCCACCTCCTGTGCCCTATCTTAATCTTGCTGATCTGACCCCTTACTTTCCTTTTTTCCCCAATGTATCTAAAGAACCCCTTGTCCCCCCTCCGGATCCCACTGGCCAAGGACTGCTACTTTTTTGTCTTAGCTGCTCTCACCATCCTGGTGACTCTCTTGGCTGTCAGCTCATATTTCTCCTGATCCCTTTCACTCCTTGAGCACTTGAAGTGCCTGTAGGCTGCCTTCTTTTCCCTCACCACCTCCCAGGTCCACCAGCAGGGTTTTCTGGCCTTATTGAACTTACACCTTTCCCTTGTTCAGGATCTAGTAAACTCATGTATTCCCCTCCTAATGATCCCACACCTGCTGTCTGCTTCCATATCCGGCCTTATCCTGTCCAGATGATCATTAAGGATCCTTCCCATCTCCCTGAAGTCTGCACCCCTAAAGTCGGTTTCTACCATCTTTGTTCAGCTTTCCTCCCTCTCTAGGTCCAGGAAAAACTAGACTGTGGTGTGATCACTCCCTGTCAATGGGTCCCTCAACTCTAGGCCCCTAATCTGATCACTGTCCACCAGGACCATGTCCAGTGTCCAGGCCTCCCTCTGTTGGCTCACCCACCTGTTGTGTCAGAAATGCATCCTGGAAGACATCCAGCAGCTTCTGCAGTCTGGCCACTGGTGACATCATAGTCCCTCAATCTGTTCCTGGCATGTTGAGGTCCCCCATTACCACTACCCTTCCTTTTTCCAATCTACAGTGTCCCTCAAGATTTGCCATCAAACTTTCTTCCAGGACCTCCGCCAGTGCTGTTGGTCTGTATACCACTCCGACCTTTACTCTCTTACCCCCCCACATCAACAAGGTGACCTAAATAGCCTCCACGTTCCCCTCTGCCTCCTCTACCCCTCCAATACCCATGCCATTTCTGACTAACAGTGCTACACCACCCCTTCCCTTCCCCTATCTTTTCTGAATATAGTGCAGCCCTCCAGATTTAGGTCCCACTCATGCCCTTGAGTGGTCCAGGTCTCAATGACTGCTGCCACATCTACCTCCCCCTCAACTAGCATTGCCTGGAGCTCAGGCACTTTATTTCCTAAGCTCCTGGCATTTATCAGGACCACTCTCCAGCCCTTTTCCAGCCTCTCCTTTCTCCCCCTTGAGCTCCCATTTCTCAGCTCCTGCACCCTACCTGGTGACCCATTTCCACATCTCCCTAGCCCCCCTATAGGAGTGGAGACCATGTCCTTCATTTATCGTACCTACTGGCACTGCCTCTTTTTTGATCCCTCCCCCTTCACAAGTTTAAACCCCCCTTTCACTGATGAACCCAACTAGTTTGAGCTTAAGGATTTCCTTCCCCTCCAAATTAAGGTGAAACTTGTCCCTAGCATACAGCTCCTTATCCTCCTAGGTCTCCCCCAGTCCTCCACCAGGCCATACCCCAATTCCTCACACCACTCCCTTAGCCACCCCTTAGAGGAATTCACCTTTTAGGAGGAATTGAGCCTCTGAATTGGTTGGTGGTGCTGTCATGGGTCCAAGCTGATTGTGGGTAACCTGAGGGTCACCATGGCAATCACTGTTGGGGGTGATGGCTGGAATTCTGGGCTGAAGCCCTTCACGTCCTCCAGGTGACAGAAATGGAGCAGAATTACTGATAAAGTCCAAGTCTGATGTTTAAAAGTGGCAGGCTTCTGAGTCACCACCAACAAGCTGTCATATTGTAACTTTTGATTTTAAGGAGTCTCAGCGTTGGTTAGTATGGCTGGCAGGGGTCCTAGTGGGTCCTAGGTCACCTGAGGGTAAGTTTGGTGATTGTTGGTAGCGGGAAAGCTGGAATGCTCACTTGAAGCCCTTCACATTCCCAAGGTACTTTCTGGCAGCAGTTTAGGTGGCAGAAATGGAGAGGAATTACTGCAAAGGTCCTAGCCTGATGTTTAAATCTGGCAGGCTTTTGAGTCACTGCCCACAAGTCATTGGATTAGAGCTTTTGTTTTTAAGGAGCCTCTGGAATGGTCAGTGGGTCTGGCAGGTGTCCAAGTTGGTGCTGGGTTATTCAAGGGTTGATGTGGGGATTGCTGCTGGGGGGAGAGATGGAATTTCCAGCCAAACCCCTTCACATTCCCAACATACTTCCCAATGGCAGTCATGGTGACAGAAATGGAGCAGAATTACTGTTAAATTCCAATCCTGATGTTTAAAAGTGATAGGCTTCTGAGTCATCACCCACCAGCCATCATATTGGAGCCTTTGATTTTAAGGAATCTCTGGAGGACTTGTGATCCATTCATGAATCGTGGTCATGGATCAAAATTATTCAATCCCACATTGTTCAAGAGCTAAACTGGAAGCATGAGAAGGACTTTAAAGCTATGAACAAAGCATGTGCAATGGCACAAGCCATGATGCAACATAGTGATGCTGCAGTATATCATAAAATGCTGCAGTATGCTATAGGGAACAGTGCGATTCAATGGCAATTAAGCCCTTCTTTACTGCAATAATGTGTGACATGTCATTTACTGCAAGTTACTGCATTTAATTATGGCTGACTCCATTGTATATGCATCAGTAAGGAGGTGTGGCCATTTATGGACCCTATCGGGGAGCAGTGATATGGTGCCATGATATTAACACATACTGTCAGGAACTGTATGCAAAGAATTATGTACATTTACTGGACAATGGTTCAGACTTGTTATTAGAGTTATTCCTTCAGGTCTTGGAGAAGAATTTAGAATGAGTTGCTTGGGGGGTCAGTCTGCATCCTTCTTGTGATGGCCTAGAAAGGGTATGGGGACAAATGAGACAATAAAAAGTCTGCCAAAGAATTGCAGTAGAGTGCAGGTAGTGTTCTGCACACATGGGTGGGGGAGTAGCCCTGGCACCATCCCCAGTGAAAGAACCACTGGGGCTGTCCACAGGGCAGGAAGCATCTGGAAGGGTAGAGACTGAGGGGTTAAAATGAGCTGTAGCCAGCAGATCCCCCTCACTCTTCTCATTCTCTTCAGATTCCCTATACACACTCATAACAGATGGGTTCCAGGTTGGCAAGGCCAGAGTAGGAAACCCTTTGCCCAACTATGGGTGACCGCACTAGAAGTCACAGAGGAGTTGTCCCCATTTTCCCTCAGAGGATTTTTCCTGGGCTTTCTGCCTGCTCCAAAGGAATTTAAAGGAGAGAAAGTTAGCAGTGATCACAAATTGTCACAGCCATTGTAACATCATGGCTTGTGAGTTTCTTAGAATGATGGTACAAAGGGAAAAAGGGGAGGATGTGATTTCATCCACAAGACTCTTCTTCCCTCTTCAGCATGAGGTATGTGGGTCTGTAAGATCTCATCCTCATTTGGAGGGTCATGGTCCAACCTTATAGGTCTTGCTTGCAGTAACAGTGCCATCAGTCAGGTGGTTGATTGCCACCCTACCACATGATCTTCCCTCTTGCTGATGTAACAGTTACAACTCAAAGAGGTAGATCAATCCCTCAGTCTGCACAGAGGTAATGCCCTTCACTGAAAGGTGTATGGAGGTTTGATGTGACTGACAAAGTCTCCTAGCTGTGCATGCTATTCCATTATTGTGTATAAATAATTTAATAAACAGTTGACTGCAGCTATTTCTTCAAGACCTGGGCTGTGTGTATTCTTCCTGGGAAAGGGTATGAAGGCTAATTTATTTATTTATTTAAAATTCTGGTGACCAGGAGAGGCACACTGAGCACAGGCTTATTTCCAGGTGCAACCTGGGGAAAGGGAAAAGAGAAAAGGGGAAGAGCAGAGGTACAACTGAACATTACAAGTTCATTTTAAGCTATTTATGTAGATTGAAGCCAAGAATCCCAGGATGGAGTACTACCTGGGTGGAGTCCAGCTATCTGCATCAGAGGAGGAGAAGGACCTGGGAAAGATGATCACTAGTGATCTGACACAGTCCATGCAGTGTAAGAAAGCAACAGCAAGGGAAGAAAAGATGCTGTGATGCATAGGTGGGGAGCTCAGTAGTAGGAGAGAGGATGTTATTATGCCCTTGTATGGGTCACTGGTGAGGTCATATCTAGAGTATGGAGTTTAGTACTGGTGCTCAAACCTCAAAAAGGACATTAACCTACTGAAGAGGATCCAGAAGAGGGTTACAAAGTTGAAAGCAGATCAGCAAGGTAAGGCATAAAAGGAAAGGTTGAGGGCACTGAACATGTACCCCCTGGAGGACAGGAGAGAGAGAGAGGGGATACATGATTGGGACCTTCAAGAACTTGAAAGGGATAAATAAAGTGGATAAGGAGAGTGGCTTTAAATTGAGTGGCAACCATAGCATGAGGCGGCACAGCCTTAAGCTGGAGGGGGAGGTTTAGGAGGTTTAAAACCAACAAAGAACCCTCCAGAAGTCAGAATATTGTTGAGTCACCACCTCAGGGGTGGAAGGTCCAGAAGCAAAGTGGACAGTGTCATCAGCATACAAGTAGATTTGAGAAGAGACGCAAACAGAAGAAAGGTCATTAAGGAAGACTGAAAGGAGGTCAGGAGTCACTTTTTCATGGAGAGGGTGTTGGACACTTGGAATGCACTGCCAGAAGAGGCAGTCTCATTGAAGAGAGTGGGCATCTTCAAGAGAGGCTGGGATAGGCATAGGCAGAAGGTAAGGATCATGGGTAGGGAGGATGGGAGGAATGGAGGGGGGCAGGGTCTGTAGCTCAGGCTGTGGACCCTGCAATATAAGCAAACTAAATAGACCAAATGGTCTTACTCTGATGGTATTTTCATATGTTCATAAGAACAAAGTACAAAATACAAATTAGAAGGTACAAGTGAACTGTCAAATTCTGATTTAACTTACAGCAGTAACACTACACAATAAATAAGAACATATGAAGCAAAATAGTACAATGATGAGAAAGGTAGAAACTAATCCTTGGGAATTATTCAACTAAAATGGCATAGGTAAAAACCAAAAGAGGTAGCATGGAGGAAGAGGGGAGAAATGGGGAAGGGATAAGATAGAGCAACAAACTGGCTACAAGGAGGAAGATGGACAGGAACAAGGAGGAGGAGAGGGAGATTTGGAGAGAAGACTCTTTAGACTGTGCAGAGATTGTGCTAGATGAAGGGTGATTGGAAAACAGTTCCAGAGGGAGGGTAGATGGTAGAAAAAGACTGCCAGCCCAGACATAGAAGTAGGATGAGGGAGAGAGAGAGAAGGTAAGCAAGTCTCTGGAGTGTAGTGGGTTGGAAGAAGTGGACAAATGAGAAAGGAGAGAGGAGAGAGATGAGGGGAAGGATCCAAGTCAGAATTTGGAGATGAGATTGGTGGCCTAGTGCTGTCATCGTAGGTGAGGAGAGTGAAGGGAAAGGGAGCAGTGGTGTGTGCAGGATGGGGCATTCAAGGAAAAGCAGCAAAATGCATTAAAGAGGGGGTCAAGTATACAGACAGAAGTGACAGGAGTGGGAAGGAGATCACGTGATGCAGGGTGCTGAGTAGACGCTCCTCCACTAAGCTCCTGCCTTCCCAATACAAAATCGTTATTTAATACCATTAAATTTCACCTAATTCCTCTGCTCCAGAGTTTTCTTGTCTCTGAACAGTGTGCGCTCCTGTACTGGGTTCCTGTGTGGTAAATGGAGGCTTACATGAAGAAAGCCCCACAGAAACATACCCTCCACGCCCCGAGAAGGCTCGAAGAAATCCCAGCCTCGAGTGGCCCAGACAAGCCTGAATCTACGTGTCAAGATGGGGACCAAGACCCCTAACACTTAATAGATTTCTAGAGGAATTTAAACCATTCCAGGAGGAGATGAAAGATATGGCAATCGACCTGAAGTCCCTCTCCAGAAAGATAGAGGAAATCTCTATGATAGTATCAGACAACACTGCCCAAATATTTTCGATCGAGAGAAAGCTGGAAAGTATGGATCCTGAGCTCCTACTAATGAAACAGACATTGTCTAGATTAGAAGCAAAACTCGAGGATCTGGAAGGCCGTAGTCGAAGAAATTATGTGGTAATCCTCAGGATTCCCGAGGGAGAAGAAGGCCAGAATACCGTTGTCTTTATTCAGAAGTTGGTAGAAAAAATCACTGGCCCCTCGCCCTTTGGCCCAAACTACATAATAGAATGGGCCCACCGATCTTTGTGACCAAAACCCCCACCCGATGCACCTCCTCGCCCCATCATTTGCAGCTTTCTCAACTATCTGGAAAGGCAGCATTTTTTACAGAAAGTCAAGGCCTTGTAAGAAGTCAGATGGGAGAAGGTGAAGCTGATAATTACTCAGGATATCCCTGACTCAGTTCGACTGAAACAGAAAGCCTTCCACCCGATTGTATCCAAGATTATAGCGGCTGGTTTAAAGTTCAGGATGGGGTACCCAGTGAAATTACAAGTCTCTGTAAATGGCTCATGGCTTAACTTCAAGGATCCTGATGCTGCGTTACTAAACCTTAAGTCAGCGTTGCCAGACCTGTTTCGCATGACCTGAGAGGGCCTCATGATCTTCGGGGCTTACTGCAACTTCAGAACGAACTGTGGCTTGGATCTTTGTGTAGACAGTGTTTTATCCAGCGACGGACTTCACTCGACTTATGCCTCCTAATAAAACTGGTCTACTAGTAGAGGCTCTACCTTACTTTTAACAGGCCCAGGCCTGTTAATGGGAATAGGTTTACAGGGAGAGTTCTGGGGAGGGCTCCTGCGGGGTTTGTTTTGGACTGTATCAGATATAACATCACTCACTCAGTATCCAGGGGAATTGCACAGGGCTAGGTTTTGGGTTATGCCTCTGGTTTAGTCCTTGAAGGATTGGAACTCGGATTTTCAAGTGGTTCCGGGCTTTCAGGGTGCCTTTGAATGGTGAACTGGAGCAGGTTATGTCCACAAGAGGGCGCGGCTCGCCCATTTAATGCAATCCTGGTCACCCAACCTTGAGAGGGATTGCTTTTGTTAGTAGGTCATGCTGGTTTCGTGGGGGGGGCTTCTTAGAGCTAGGGGCACACAATCCCTAGGTAGTTTTTCCCATGGGTTTTCCCATCTCTGGATTTTATCTCACTTCTCATCTGGCTTAGTTTTTTCAGGGTTTTATCTCAATGATGGGCTCACCCCTCCATGTTATTTTTTGCTCGGGTTCTGGTTCAAGAAATGGTTCCCTGCAGGGAACTGGCTTTTTTCATCTCCCTCTCAGGACTGGTGTGATGTTTTTTCTCACTCACATTTATGGCATCTAGTTCTATCTCTCTCTCTCTTTCTCTCATTCATTAGTGGATTCACCAGCAGATGTTAATGGGCCCTGGAAGCCCGAGACCGCTCGTTGGCTTTTTGCCCTCAGTAATGCAGCCTATTGACTACTTTGTATTTTGAATTATAAGGGCGAGCACTTGCAGGGGATACATTCAGAGGGCGGGAGGGGGAGGATAAGATCCAGTGCTGTGCTAAGCATTGCTTGCCACAGTGTGGGGGGTTGGGAGGGAGTGGGGTATGTGCTCTTGTTGGGGGTGGGGTGTACTACATGGTTTGAATTGGGGCTTTTGCGGGGGGCTAGGGTGGTGGGAGGACCTTACAGCAGCAATGGGGGGTAGAATTACTCGGGTTACACACCCTGAGTGCAAGGCTAATTCTAGTACACTCCTTAAGTAGATGGCTAGAGAGGTGACTTTTGCAACATGGAATGTCAAGGGGATCAGGAAAAAATCTAAACAATACCAGGTTCTCAAACATTTAAGTCTTTTACATACCCAGGTTACTTTCCTACAGGAATCACACTTATTAGAAACAGAAGCCTCATAAGTGAGGAAGCAACAGGTGGGGACGGTGTATGAGGCGCAAGGCTCCTCAAATAGCTGTGGGGTTATGATCATCATTAACAGGGGCATACCATTCATCCCAACTCATACAATCAGGGATCCTGAGGGTAGGCTAGTTTTAGTTATAGGTACTCTCTGGTCAATACCTCTGCTACTGGGCAGTATATATGGTCCCAACGCTAATGACCCCGCATACTTCATGAGACTTACAAATTCAATCCTGCCTTTCCTTCCCATAAGGATTGTCCTGGGGGGCGACTTTAATCAAGTTGCAGATTCCAATCTTGACAGGTCGGGAGGCGTATCGGGGGGGATATCCCCAGGTCAGAGGGCCTTTAGAGAATTAATGGATCAATGCGGGCTCTGTGATGTCTGGCGTGTTTTAAATCCTGATTCCAAGGAGTTCACATTCAGGTCTCTGGTACATGGTTCACAGTCCTGCATTGACTACATATTCATTTCTCAGACTCTTCTGCCTGGGGTCAAGTCCTCGTCGATACAGCCTGGCCCTGTCTCCGATCACTCTCTGGTGCTGTGTGATCTCTCAATTCACGATGTGTCAAGGAGACAAACACGTTGGAAGCTCAATGACCAATTGCTTAAAGATTCTAATTATTGCAATACCATAAGGGAACACATTGAGGCCTTTTTTCAGTCCAATCCTTTAAATAGTGCAAAGCCAGATATTATATGGAGGTCCTTCAAGGGTTACATGAGAGGAGTTCTCATCAGCCTCTCGGTGGCTAGGAAAAGAGTTAGGGAGAGAGAATTACTGTCCTTGTTATCCCAAATTCGGGCTCTGGAATCCAATGATTTGGTTAACTCCTTGGAGGAGGACAAGGTGAGGCTCCTAGGGCTGAGAGATAAGTATTTAGAACTACTCCGAGAAAAGGTGGAGTTAGCTATCATACATACTAAAGCTAGTTACACTGACCAAGGCGAAAAAGCCGGGCGCCTTCTGGCACTTCGCATCAAACAACAAGAATCAGTAAGATTTATACCTTCAATTAGGGCTTCGGATGATTCATCCTTGAAAACATCTCCCACAGAGATAGTTCAAGAGTTCGCAGTATACTATAAATCGCTTTACGGGGACATGGAGCCCAGAAAACGTGGAGAAGTACCTGACAGACTCACATCTACCCTCCCTTCCAGTACATTACACAGCCTCTCTGGTCTCTCCCATAACTCAGGGGGAAATCTCTAAGGTTATTAGTGGTTTACCCTCGAATAAAACCCCTGGCCCCGATGGATTTTCCTCCCTTTTTTATAAAACATTTCAGGATCTTCTATTGCCAATGCTTAATAGTTTATTCCAGCACATCTTATCCGGGTTGGAAGTTGATCACCATCTCTTTGAAGCCTTGATAGTGCTCCTCCCGAAGGCGGATAAAGACCCTGAGCTCGTCCAGAGCTACAGGCCCATATCTCTCCTAAATCAGGATATCAAGATCCTCTCAAAGATTCTAGCCAACAGGGTATCCGTGGTGCTACCTAAGTTAATAGGTATGAATCAGGTAGGTTTCATGAAGGGACGCTCTTCGGCAGATCACCTGCGTACGTTATCCCATGTCCTTTCGGCCTCCAGAGACGCCGACTTCCCTGTAGGCTTGGTCTCTTTGGATGCCGAGAAGGCGTTTGACTGGGTGAACTGGAATTTTCTCTTCAAGGTTTTGAGTGCCTTTAACTTTCCCCCAGTATTCATCTTCTGGGTTGCTGCACTATGTAAATCCCCTATAGTAAGAATCTCAGCTAATGGGGCCTTCTCAGACTATTTCTCACTTCATTCAGGCACCAGGCAGGGTTGGCCCCGTCGCCTCTCTTGTTTAACCTATATCTGGAACCCTCATCCAAAACATTCTCCAAAATATCTCTATACAAGGTGTCAGAGTTGGGCATCATGATTAAACTCACAGTGTCATGAATGATTTGCTGATATATCTCTCGATCTGGTTTCCTCGATACCACCCCTACTGAACAAGATAGCTAGGTTCAGTGCGTTATCCAACTACAAGTTGAATGCAAGTAAATCCTTATTTTTCCCACTAAATCACAAGGTATTTAAGGATGATGTTTGCCCCTTAGGTTTAGGTTGGACTCCTAGAGTAATTAAATATCTGGGTATAAAACTATCTCATAACCCTTCGAAGTGGGTCAAAGATAATCTGGATTCTCTCTCACAAGTCATTATACATGACTTCGACAGATGGTCTAAACTTCCTATATCATTGTGGGTAGGATTACATCATTAAGATGAATGTATTTCCTAAAATTTATTACCCCTTATCTCTTCTCAACTCTTTTATCCCCATACGCTGGTTTAAGAAACTGCACAGTATATTTACCAGATTTATCTGGGCAGAAAAGTATCCTCGGTTGGCCTACCATAAACTAGCTGCCCCAAAATCTGGGGGAGGATGAGGATTCCCCATATGGCACTGTATTACTGGGCCAATCATCTGGCATATTGTCTGAGATGGATCTCCCCAGGCCCTGAAGCGGTACAACCAGTGTGGCTTAAGATCGAGTTAGGTGCAATTAAATCTAAATGCCTAGACCCCTCAAATCTATTTTACCTCAAGTTGTCGCATGTAAAGATGGTTAACTGTACCACAATAAGTATCTCTTTAAGAGTATATACACAGTTATGTTTATTTCTTCATTACTCCCATCAGACTGACTTAGCTCAGTCCATCTGGAACTCCCCATCTTTCACTCTTAGCAGAAAGTGGATTCCTTCAAACTGGCTGCCTCAACTAGGCGATGGAAAACTGCTTTCCCTGGTAGACAGGGAAGGGCACTGGTTGTCCGCACGTGGAATTGTTGACAAGTTCCATATTCCAGACTCAACTCATTTTAAAGTTATGCAGTTAAGACACCTTCTCACTGTAGCCCTGGGGAGTTCTCCCCCCTCCCAGAAGGTATCAGCTCCGATTCCGGAATTCTCCCAACTGTCCGGTTCTTCTGGCATAATATCCAAGCTATATAGGGTGCTGTACTATAAGAAGTATGGGGACACCTTTGGACCTACTAATTTCTGGAATTCACTCCTCCCTCAATACCAGGTGGACTGGCAATCCCTATGGAGCTCCTGTCATAAGTATGTTTCCCAAGATAGGCTGCGTCTCATGCAATACCACATTCTACATAACATGTATTGTACCCTTATCAAATTAAAAAAATGGGGCTTCTCGAATTCTAGTACATGTACTAAGTGCCTGCAAGAAGAAGGTACTCTCTTGCACATGTTCTGGTCCTGTCCCAAAGTTTCTTCCCTATGGAATACAATTAAGATGTTTCTTGATCCCCTACTGGGCCTACAGGAGTACTTCATTCCGGAAGTATGTCTTCTAGGGGACATAGAAACATAGAAACATAGAATTTGACAGCAGATAAGGACCGCTTGGCCCACCCAGTCTGCCCATTTCCCTACCTGATGGATAAGCTGCAGATCCTAGTTAACCAGCAGCCTACTTCTTCCTACCCCCAACCCTTAGAATTGCCTTATGAATATCCCATGCATGCTTGAATTCCACCATTGTTTTTGACTCCACAACCTCCTCTGGAAGGCCATTCCATACATCCACAACCCTCTCTGTGAAAAAATACTTCCTTAAATTACCTCTGAGCTGCCCCCCTTCTATCTTCAAATTGTGCCCCCTTGTTCTTGCACACCTCTTTTTTTGAAAGATGCTACCCTCTTGGACTGTGTTGATTCCTTGAGGTACTTGAAAGTTTCTATCATGTTCCCCTCTCCTCCTTTCCTCGAGGCTATACATATTAAGCTCCTTAAGTCTTTCTTCATATGTCTTCCGGTGCAGACCCTGCACCATTTTAGTTGCCCTCCTCTGGACAGCTTCCATCCTGTCTATGTCTTTGCAGAGATTGGGTCTCCAGAACTGCACACAGTACTATAGATGTGGTCTCACCAGCTGTCTGTACAGAGGGATAATAACTTCCTGTTTTCTACTGGTGATGCCTCTCCCTATGCATCCCAGTATCCCCCCAGCCCTCCTTGCTGCCCTCTCACATTGCTTGCCCACCTTTAGGTCATCTGATATGACTCCCAGGTCCCTTTCCATTTTGTTGTTGCTAGTATCTCACCCTCATTGTGTACTCTTTCCTGGGTTTTGTTTCCCAGGTGCATTACCTACTTCTTAGCTGCCATACATTTGACCATTCCTCTAACCTTGCCAAGTCCCTTCTCATCCTTTCCACCCGCCTTGTGCATCAGCTCTGTTGCAGATCTTTGTGCATCTGCAAAGAGACATACTTTCCTTCAGTCCTCTACAATGTCGCTTATAAAGACATTGAAGAGGGCAGTCTAATACTGAACCCTACGGTAACCACTACTAACCCCCTTTTTCAAGTGGACTCCATTTACTATTACTCTCTGTGTCCTATTCTCCATCCAATTCTTTACCCAGGCTGTCATCTTGGGACCTACTCCCAGGCTGGCTAACTTGTATATTAATCTTTTATGTGGGACTGTGTCAAATGCCTTGCTAAAGTCTAGGTAGGCCATGTCCACAGCCCCTCCCTGATCAACTACTTTGGTCACCCAGTCAAAGAAATCTATCAGATTTGTCTGGCATGACCTTCCCACTGTGAATCCATGCTGCCTTGGGTCCTGTGTCCCTCTGACCTCTAGATACTCAACAATTCTTTCCTTCACACATGTCCCTGGTCAACGCTAGAATTAGGAAATATCACATCTCTATGGTTGCACTGTCTGTTAAGAAACTTTTACTATGTCATTGGAAGGAAAAATCGGTTCCCTCCTTCCAGGAATGGTTACATGAAATCATTGCTAACCTTTGAACAGAGAAGGCAATTGCAAGCCTTCATAACAGACTAGAGATATATAGCAAGATATGGGAACCCCTTCATTCTTTACTCCTGCTACCTCGCTGAACTTATATCACACTTTGGTTTTGCTAATGCGTACCATTGTTCCACGCACTGCTTAGGGCGACCTAATTTTATTGCTGCTGCTGTAAGTGGGATGGGGTGGGAGGAGGGCTGGGCAGTTTTACTGTTCTATAAGTATGTCTCGTCACCTCGATTTGATGTAACTGCCCATTATAATGGAAATGTATTAATAAAGTTTAAATTGTAAAAAAAAAAAAGAAGTGACAGGGGTGGACCCTAAGACCACATTGGTGTAATCAGAGACAGAGAGTAACATTTTGGTGAGTAGCTCATGACATACAATAGGAGAAAGGGAGTCTTTGTTCTGATATAAGGCACCTAAATTGGAATGGAGTTTAGAGTATATGTAATCAATTTGGGAGGGGAAGTCAAGTCAATTTTCTAACCAGACACCAAGATATTTGAAGGAGGGAAGTATATCTAGGGTGATATCATCAAGGGAGGTGAAACAGTGGGGAGGAGAGTTTCAAGAGCTTTTGAGCAGTTCCAAAATTTATAGACTATGTTTTACCACCTCCAGCCTGTCCCTGTCCATAGGTGAGGACCCCACAACTGACCAGTATCATATCTAATAGCTTCCTATCATCTTGGTGAATTGGTAAAGGTGAAAGACTGATGAAATATCCACCTTCTACATCCAGGCACATGGACTGAAAAGGTAGTCATTGTAATGTCCTCTCACAGTTCATGGGAGAAATCTTCTGCAAGCTTATCTAGGCTGAAAAAGTAGGAGGGAATCCCAGGCATGCAGCTTGAAAACCTGATCTCAGAGTCTGCAGCTCTAACCATTCAGTCACTTTTTCCAGTGGCTGCACCATCATGATCTTAAGTAGCTTTAACAAGCTTCAGCTTAGTTGCTGGTAAAGCAACTGGATCAGGCTGAGGAATGACAGGGGTTGTTGTAGAGAACCTATGACAGTCGGTAGACTATTTTGTTGTCGACCGACGTTACAGAGACTCCTTTATGTTGACCGCATTTGCGGTCGGCATAAGGGGAGTCACTTCAGACTGTGTTTTCTTTGGGGGGCTTCACCCCTGAACCCCCCATGCAGGGGGCTTTGCTCCCTCACACCCCACACTAGTAAGAAAGTAAGTTTATTTGATCAGTCAGAGACCATTACAATAAAATAGAGACAAGATCACACATCAGTATATAAAAACACATACAATTATAAATAACAATAAATACATATACATTTCAGAACATCATATCACAACTTAGTCTTCCACCCACTGTTCAGAAAATGCAAACAGTGCAGTACATAAACAGAGATAGCCATATTGACAGTCAGATTTCACATAATAAGGTAGCAGCTTCCTAACTCACTAATCTATAAAGTGACCAATAATCAGCTGGATTTCACATACTTCATTCTAATTTTTATAATAGCCTCAAGATATCTTGCCAAATTATATAGCATGCATTCATCATTTGAGGTAAAAAAAAACATGTTTAATAACAAAGTCTGATCCAACATTGCAATTCCCTGTGACAGCAGCTTTACCCATTAATTTCTGGTCTCATTATGCCACAGGCATATAAAAATAACATGGAAAAGATCATCCACAATCTCATCAGTACAAGAACAGAAAACAGAACTATGTTCTGTTTCTTTGCTGTATCTTGCAGACAAAATCCTGCTAGGAAACAGTTCTAATCTAAACTTAGTAAACAGCTGTGTATGTTTCAGATTAACCAAAGCATCTAAATATTGTCTATAATGAAATGTAACATAATTTTGCCTAATCCAGGGAGCAATCTTGAGATTTGAAATAGTATCCAAATCCATTTTTTTAGAATAATTCATGATTTTTTGTGTGACATATGATTTATATTTAAGACTAATTGTGATTTTTTCCCACATAGCCTCTTAAGAAAGATAGTCCTGCCTCTCTCAGAATTGTGTACAAACCAGTCAGCCATTTTGATTTTTTGCAGCCCATTTCAATCCAAGCACACTTTTCTTTTAATACCAGGGCTTGAAGTCTATTTTGATCTAATGAAAGTAATTTTAGCTAATAATTTATAGTTCTAATCTGGGCAAATGCAGATAGTCTAACTAGCCCTACTTTGACCCTAATTAGTGCAGTGGGAATATACTTATTTAGACCTAAAATATGTCTCAAAAGCTTGTTAAGAGGCATTTCCATCATACCATAATTAACAGATTCCCAGATTTCAGAATAGTACAGTGCCTGTGCATAATACTTAGATTGTACTGCTGTAATCAATGGCTTGACAGAGTTGCCACCATACTTATAGTTAAAATACTTAAGACAATTAGCTGGTTGTTTTAACTTAAGGAGAAGGGTATCCATATGCCTCACTCATTTAGCATCATGCATAAAAAGCAGGCCTAAATAAGGATAGGATGTTACTGTATTAAGCATTTTATTCCCTAGTCTCCATGTTTTGGTTCATTTATTTGAACCCAGTATCATAATTTGACTTTTATTTACATTAATACTCAAATTATATCTACTAGCATAATCATCTAAAATATCAGGTTTACTCTGTAACCCCTTTTGAAAAAGAGATAACAAAACAAGATCATCAACATATGCCAATACTGGACACAATTTGTCCACAATTCTGGGAGAGTCCATCACTGACCTATCCAAGGTTTTTAGCCAACTATTTATATAAATGCAGAACAAAGTGGGGGCTAGGACATGCCCCTGCTTAACCCCTTGATTAGTAAACAAAGTTGAAGAAAATTGTCCAGTTGCCCCTATTCTAACCTGAGCCCAGGTGTTATGATAGAGTTCGCTTATGATGGCAACTATTTCTTTAGAAATACCCCAGTCCCTCATTGTTTTCCATAATATGCTACTTGAAACAGAGTCAAAAGCAGAGCTGAAATCAATAAATTCCAGGTACACTCTCTGCTTATGCAGACTAATATATTTTTCATAGAACTGTGAGAAAACAAAACAATTATCTACTGTGCCATAATTGGCTCGAAAGCCTGCTTGAAATTCTGACAGAACCCCCAATTTCCTTCAGTAATTTAGCTAACTCTATTTTGGAAAAAATCTTAGAGCAGTTATCCAATACGGAAATTGGGTGACACATCTTAAGATCAAATTTATCTCCTTTTTTATTTACTGAAATTATAATAGCCCCCTTCCAAGAAACAGGAAATCTCAATTGCCTAACAGAGCAATTAAAAAATAGCATTAATATAAAAGCCCAAAACAAAGAATTCAGAAAAACTTCTGCTGGGATCTGATCAGGGCCTGGGGCCTTATACTTTTTTTATGGAAATGATTGTTACATATACATCCTGCTGATTACAAAATGTAACATAAGGCAACACAGTTCCTGATTCAGGCAAATCTTCATCCTGCTATGGATCAAAACAAATATCTGTATAATACTTTTGCCAAGTATCCAGAGAGATGTGTGTGTCTATGCCAATTTTATAATTATTTGTTCCTTGAGCCACCATCTGCCAATAAGCGCTTTGGTCATTATAGTCTATTACGTTTAGCATTCTATCCCACTGAAAATGTTGAAATTCCAGCTGTTTTTCTTTTAATACCTTTTTATATGTTGCTCTAGCTTGATTTAGAGATTCAAATTGTTCAGTCTTTTTACTAACTCTAGCCCTTTTAATTTGTTGATTTAAATGTTTTTTGGCAAGACAGCATTCCCTATCAAATCAGTTGTGGCCCCTCTATGGTTGCTGTTTGATAGCAACAGAAAGCAACTGCCTAATCTCCTTAAAACATAACTTCAGCTGCTGAGCCCATTTAAATAAGTTCCAATTAGCATGCTCTTTATCAGGAAAAAAAACCTCTTTAATAAAGAACCTAACTCATAAGAGCTATGTTGGTTCCATTTGATTTTGACTTTATTCCTGATTTCTAAATTATGAAACCTAAAACCATAGGTTCATCAGCTAGATGTCTAAATTGCAGTACTAAAGGGAAATGATCGCTATCCATTCTAGTGGGAATAAAACAAGAATCCTATATGTTTATGCTATCGTTTCAAAAACAAAATCAATCATAGAAGGACCCTGCTTATTGTAATGGGTAAAGTTACCTATAATATCACCATTGATTCTCCCATTTAAAGGCATTAAATTATAAGGGGTTACAATTTCAAGGCATTTAACCCCTCTAGGATTAGTCCTTCGATCCTCCCACTATTAAATTAATCAACTCCATGTCAGAACTGCTTCAGGGAGGGGGTGCATTACACCCAGAAAGCAATGCCAGGGTCCTGCACCAACACTACACAGACTTGGCACTGTTTTCCCTGTAGTGTCAATCACAGTAAAGTTGTCACCGTAGCGATTGCATACCAATGGAGGTGCCACCAGAAGCTGTTGAAAACAGAGAGGGGTGGGTTAGGGACTCACTGGCTCCTGTAGTGGAGCTACTTGGTGGGTCCACTGGGCTCAGTGGAGAATCCACTGGGAAACCACTAGGACCTATGGAGGGGTCAATGGGGAGATCTCAGTTCCTGCAGCATCTTGTCTAGAGGGGTTGATGGTTCCCTTGAGACAGCTAGTGGATTCTCAGAGAGCTCAGGGTCAAAAGGTCCAAGTTGAACCAGGAGGAGTCTAGCCTCCTTTGGCTGCTTGGGCCACACTGGGGCTAGCTCAGCCACAAGACTGTCCCCCACAAAGGTGTCTGCACCAGGCTCCACTTCCTAAAATCTGGCATACCTTCATTTGGCATGCCTAGCTTGGGGGCCACTGGTTTTGGAGACTGTGGCATAGATGGTGCTGGAATCCTTTTTGGAGGAAGATCAAGCCCCACCAGATGAGTCAATGGACAATTACTGGCTAGGTTCTCAAAACACGCATTCAGACACACCTTCCCTTTCAATGTGAGCAGGTCCTGCAGTGGCACCTTCTGTATCATGGCCACTCTCTTCTTAGATACACCAGTGTCATGCATCAGGATGAAGTGCTCTTATCAGTTTTTTGTGGTATCCTAGTGGATACTACAGAAACTCAGTGTAATACAACGGCAATTACTCCAACAGAAAACTGTGAAATCTCATGCAGTGCTTAATCCTGCTGGACAGCACTGCATAAAGTAAATTATGGAAAGTGGTGTACTTTGTATAAATGGGGAGATTTATGAAGTCATCACACATCAAGAGTGTTTAAAAAAGTGAATTATTCTCACTCCTTTCCATATTGTATTTTTTTTTATAATTACTGTTGTGTGTGTTTGTTGAAGACCATGGACTCAGCTTGCTGCTGCTGCTCTGTGCTTCTAACAACATGTATTGTACACAGAGATTAACTGACTATGGCCTGACTAAAAGTGAAAGATTAAAACTTCCAACTGGCTGGTCTGCCATCGCAGCGGTAGTGCTACCATTCATGACACCAGTGACCCGGGTTCAGAAGCAAGTCCAAGGTGTCAGAGTGCTGACTGGGGAGAGGAGAATCAAGCATCTGTGGGACTGCTCTCCATCTGTGGGAAAGAGTTTGGTGCACAACTGGTCCCTGGTGGAAGCCAGGGGAAAGGCAGCCCAAGCTGAAAGAGTCAGGGATACATGGCAGATGTTGGTGTGTGTGCCTTGATATCAAGGCACGCCATGTACCCCACAGTGAGAAAACTGGAAAATGGTTGGTGGCAAGATGAAGAGGAGTGCCAGCAAGCACCACACCCAACCATCAGAACACACTGGCATGAAAAGAATCCATGCTTCGGTGGTGTTTGGGGGAACCCTACCTACCCACAAGGGAGGGCAAGCTCTTGGGGGAAGACAGCATGAAAAGGTAAGTCTTGCTGGAGGTCAGGGTGATAGGGCTGGGACACTCCTCTGAAGGATGGCTGTCCAAGGAGAAGGAAAAGAAAATTGCAAACTGAAAGAGAAAGCATGTGTGCAAGACAAAACTCAATAATAAACAAGTCATAATGCACACCAGTATATTGCAAAGTTTTCTCTGACTGGATCTGTGTGCTTTATTGACTGTAACAAGCAACTAAAGTTTATTTGTGCATACATTTATTTATTCTTTAAAATGTCTTTGCAGTTTATATTTTGCATTATATCATTTGCTCTGTAGCTTTGTAATAGGTATACCACTGCTGTTGTCTGGCCCACCTAGAATTCTCTTCAAAACTAGGCTTTGCAACTATATAAATAAATTCCTTTAAAGGGACACCCCCTTACACAAATATAAGTGTTCTGCTTACATGCAGAATGCATGTCACATGCTTAATTGTGCAATGCTTTGGTTCGCATGTATAAAGTGAACATATGTGAACCAAATCTAAAAGCACATCAGGTTCACATGCTGCAAGCTTGATATGTGTACAGCAGGTAAGCTGGTGTAAACATCCTTCTAAAAATCACATCAGGTTCACATGCTGAAGGCTTGACATGAGTGCAGCAGTTAAGCTGGTATGAATATCACTTAAAAATCACATCATGTTCACAGGTTGCAAGCTAGCCATGTGGGCAGCAACTAAGCAGGTGCAAATCTCTTCTAAAAAAAACATTAGTTTCTAATTCTCATACTACCGCTGGCAATTAGAGCAATTAAAATACATGTTTTCATTGATTTCCCATTAAAATTAGGTAAACTCATTAATTCTGATCTTTTCATAAGTTATTTAGATTTTTGTATTAAAGTGTCATTAATTTCTAAAGTATTGTTTGCTTACTACATTAAATGGCTAGGACATAGTCAGCCAACATTTCTTATTCCAGATGTGCGAAGAGGTGCCTCTGTGTTGTGAAGCCTGACTTTTTTGTTTTGGGAGATTCAAATCCCCTTATGCATAGTTAGTGCTACAAAAATGCCCTGGTTAGGGTACATCTTGAGTACTGTGTGCAGTTCTGGAGAACACATCTTAAGAGGGACATAGCATAGCTGCAGAGGGTCCAGAGGAGGGCAACCAGAATGATTCAGGGAATGGAGAGTAGGACCTATGAGGAGAGACTGGATGAACTCAGTCTGTATGCATTGGGGGAGAGGAGGGACAGAGGGGACATGATAGAGACTTTCAAGTATGTAAAGGGGCTAAATAAGGGTGGAGCCAGGGAAGTGTTCAGGCTTAAGAAGGGGGAAACTACCAGGGGGCACGAGTGGAAGCTAGAAGGGGGTAAGTACAGGGGGGGAGCACAGGAGACACGTCTTCACAGAGAAGGTGGTGGAACCATGGAATGCACTGCCCAGGAGTCTGGTGGAAGAGACCACAGTGGAAGGATTCAAGAAGGGTTGGGACAGATACAGGGGGAAGCTGAGGTCAGGGAGGGCTCCTCTGGGGCTGGGGGGGGTGGAGAAGCAAGCTCCCAGTAGAGGGTTAGCTTCTGAGCAGACACGATAGACCATGGGGCCTATTCTGCTGGCTTTTTCTATGATACTATGAAATGTGTTTCTCCATGACTGTTACAGCTCACTTACTTTCCCTTTATCATTCTGTATAGAGCACATACACTATGGCCATGGTCAGCACTCTTTGTGCTGACTAGGGTCTTGGAAGCATGCACCATACCACACATTTTATCACTGAAATGAGGGAAATGGACACTTACAATGAGGGACAATGAGGGACACCAACTTTCATCAGGATCAGGACACATTCTGAAACATGAAGATACAGTATCTCAGAACACAATGGAAAGCATTGTATTTACTTGTACTGATTTTAGCCCCTGAGAATGAATTTCTACCATAAAGCATGGATGCCATTTAGGTAGAGCAGAGGGGGGCAGTCCCCCCTCCCCATATTTGTGTCTAGGTTGTTCTTATGTTGTGGCAATAATGGCATTAAATTTGGATTTAATATTTTGGACAGTAAGTGCCCCCCCGGCCTGTGTTGTACTCATGCTGCAGGTGCACTCATGACTCAACTGTTTCTGTATTGTGTTGTCCACTATCTCCACCTATTAGTGGTGGTGCCATCACACATGACATGGAGGAGCTCCAGCCAATCAGGAGCACATGAGTCATGCGAGTGGGACACTGTCTTTATTGCCACAGAGTAGACAGGCTGCACACTACAGCTTGGAGGAGTCAGTGAGCACTGAACTCTCAATTGCAGTATTGTGGCAGCATATTTTTGTTGGTATACTCTTATCTCTGTCTCCCTTGGTGGCTGAAGGGGCTGGGGGAGAGCTAGATGTTAACTCAAGGCTGGGTTACCTACTTACTCTACTAGGCTCACCTCACAAAACAAAACAGCATGGGCCCCCTGTGGCAGCATGCTAGGCCTCACAGTAGCAGTGATAGTGGTGTGGGTAGCTTTCACAGGCCTTGATCATCCATGACAGCAGACAAGCAAGATGCAAGCAACACAGGTTGGGATGGTTCAGTTGGTGAGGCGTCTTGGTCACAGACCACACTGGGGCTGTGGGATAGTTGGTTGTAGCATCCAGTTTCTGGCAGAAGGACGGAGGAGAAGTGGACTGAAAACTGGGCTGGTGGCACACTGGGATAGGCTGCAGATACTGGTCAGATGTTTTTCATGTTTCTGCATCTTTGGGTGCTTTCACGACCCATATGGGATGGGTATTGAATGGAATGGAGTTGGGAGAGAAATTGGAACAGAGTTTTTTTGGGGGGAGGGTTCGGAACTTCAGCTAGGAAAAACATTAGTTAGTAACTGGGTGGGTTTATCTGATGCACTGTTCCGGGTTATACACAGATGAATCTTATACATTTGAATGTTTCCAGATTTGCATATCACTTTTCAGTCACAATAAAAAAGTCTTACCTTTTAGAGACATTTAAGACATTCCAGAGCTTGCCGCCTAGGGGCTAACTAGCACCTGGCCTCCACTAGTTATTGGCTGCTCTCTGCTGAAATCTGAAATGGTGCTACTGCCATAAAGTCTAAATTTACAGGAGAGCCTCTCTGAGAGCAGCATGTTTTCCATGAGGGATGAATGAGAGGCAGAGCAGTTTTCAGTGGTAAAATGAGGATTGCCCTTGCATTTAGGGATAGTTGAGCGGTATGGTATGTACAGACTACAATTGGAGTTTCACTATATTCAGGCTAATGCCCCCCCAGTGAAACTGGCCTCCACATCCCTGCACTCAGGCACATTATGACATACTGTAGGGCAAGAGAGAGTGTAGGGGCATGCCCCATTGAAATGAATGAGGGAATTTTTTATTACTATTTTATACATTATTGATGGAGAGTTGGAGATTAATGAAGGCCACTACTCAACTAACAATGGCCTTGTTCATAGAACAGTGGCCTTTATTATTCTCCAACTAGCCACCATAATGTAAAAAATAGTAATAAAAAATAACTCCATTCATTTGAAGAGGGTACGCTCCAGTACTCTGACCCATTGACATCATCTCTCAAAGACTCCTACCTCTGGCTCCCTAGTACTCAGTTAAGAGACTCTCAGCTTATATCTATACTTGTTGGGTTGTCTGTAGCAGTGTGGCTGCACTCACTACAGTGTGTGTGCATTGGGATGGGGTTACTGGTTGTGTGGGTGTGTGTCCAGTTATTGCTACTTTTGTGTTTGCCCCTAAAGTCTGTTTGTGTGGAAGCATTCAAAACTATGCAGAGAAAATAGAAGGAGTGCAGGCCCGATAGAAGTAATTAAGTAGTTTTGTTGGTAAGTGTCTGTATTGGGGGTGGGAAGAACCACATGTGTTTTCATTGGTGTGTGTGCTACAGTTCAGTTGTGCAGCCAAGATGAGGGCTGACAAGAAAACTAAAAAGTATGTCAGTGGCTATAAGCATGCTGCATGCATGCAGATAGTATACCGTATACAAGGCAACCACGATAAAGTGCTTTCAAAAAGGGCAACTCAATCATGGCACCTGTGTACAGGGCTACCTGGCAGGGTTGCGACCAGATATGGGGTAGCTGAGTACAGCGATGGGAAGCCACTGTGTATACACAAGCAACCAGCACATGGGGACCATGTCATGTGAAGAGTGGAAGGGGAGGGATGGTATGTGGGGTGTAGTGAGGCAGTCGGCTGTCAAGCTGGCCGTGTGGCATGGTGGGTAGGTGGTGGGCTGGGGTTGGGAGGGTGTTGGGTTTGATTCTGGGCTTAATCGTTTTTTTGCTTTGGGTCATTTTTTTTTTATTTTTCTTAAGTTTTACACCCTCCATCATGCACACCCCTGGAGTTGAGAATCCTTAAGTAGGGATGTGTGGGGTGTGAAGCCCCCATCAGGAGTGTGTGGGGTGCTGCATAGAAAGACAGTCAACGGGTTTCTAGTCACTGTGAGTGTACATCCCTATAATTCATTTTCGGCGACATACACTCTCCCAAACAGCAACTGCTATTCCGTGATCGCAGTTATGACATAAAACCCATGCAGATGTATGCAGATTTGATTGAAGTACAAGCAAGCCATACAGTATATATATGCAGGCAGTATAGCTTAGTGGTTAAAGGTACTGAACTGTAAACCAGTAGACCTGGGGACTTGAAGACCTTGGTTTGAATCTCACCAACATCCACTTGTATACTGTGTGATTCTGAGCAATTCATTTAACTTTTAAGTGTGCAGTTATCAGAGACCACTTGCTTTTTACACACATGCCACATACATGCAATCTGTTCCAATTTAACATAAATAGTATGCCTTCCACATTTGCTTGTTGCATGCATTCCACATGCATGCAATCAGTTCCAATTTAACATTTAAATCATACTTGCAGCAAGCTTATCACATGGGTAGTTTTATGTGTGCAGCATGAAAACATTTTGTATAATTATTTCTGTAAGGTCTGTCAACCCTATTTACACCATATTAGTTCTGGATGAAAACTGTATTTTGTAATGGGGAATGTGCGTACTCTGCTACTGCATTTACTCTGAAATTGTACCCCTTTAATGCCCCCCTCCACATCACGGTCACAATGGGAGACAAGCCCTGGTCTCTGTGTGCTTACATGGTAAAATATGTGGTAAATGTTTTATGTTGGCTGTTTGAGGCGGGGATTTTTTCTCTGACGGACAGAGTCTTTTGTGGGCTCCTCCAAGGTACTGTTGGCATTTTGTGTTGGTGAGCTTATTTTGTTTGAACACTACCCTGCTTTTAATTAGAGGATTTGCAACATTTTACTGAGTCGAGGCTAACTTTGGCACTAGGTATACCTCTTTCTGCTCGCCCTTTGAGGGGTGCCTGTGTGTGCATTGGGGCTGCTGCTGGAGGTGCCGATGCATGTCTAGTGAAGAGTGGATGTGTTATCGGCAGCCTCTAGGTCTCTCAGGGGAGTCTTCTTTTTAGCGTTCTCCAAGCTGGGGACCAGAGTTGAGACTCCTTAGCGCAGGGTAATGTCCTCCTGGGGTGAGCAGTGGAGGGGCTCTTCCTTTTGTCCTTAAAATCATTTCATCCTGAAAGCAAGATTCAATTACCAAATAAAAAATTTACTGGGAATCTATTTGCTGCATTTAAATTGCATTTTCACTTCAGAGGTAGTGAGAGAACCTGTGTGATTTTAATTACCATTTAAAAGACTTCCCTATTGGCAGTGAGAGTTCCACTTGGGATATTCATCTGCGGATTGCTTTCTGGTACTTGGGCCCCCATGGATCTATTGACTAGGGGGCTAAGAAATTTCCAAATTCTGTGATCTTCCTATGGGTCCCAGCGGCTGGTGAGAGCGGTGCTGGGGCTTCCTAGGGAGTATATTTCGGGTTGTATCTTTTGAATTGACCGCCGAAAGACTCTGGAAAATCTGAACCTTTTGTTGCCTGATTTATAACCTCTGTACTACTGGAGCCCTGTTTTATGTTAAACAGGCAGAGTGACTATTAGTACGTGCCTTGACTCGCATTAGTGTGTCTGTTACACTGTGGTGCTTTGCACCTTTTATTTAATTAAACACTCTTTGTGAGCTGTTTTAGTTTACATTCTGGGCTGTGTAGCAACGGGGGATTTCTGAACTCATGACTCGCTCTCTGCACTTCCGGGTACTGGCCGCTATATATTTCAGCCCTGTAGTGAGCAATTTGCCTTTGCACTGAGTTTGCTGTGTGAGACTCTGCTCTGCACATCTCAGCAATTTAATATACCTTTTGTTGCCTGATTTATAACCTCTGCACTACTGGAGCCCTGTTTTATGTTAAACAGGCAGAGGGACTATTAGTCCATGCTTTGACTCCCATATTTTAGTGTGTCTGTTACACTGTGGTGCTTTGCACCTTTTATTTAGTTAAACACTCTTTGTGAGCTGTTTTAGTTTACATCCTGGGCTGTGTAGCAATGGGGGGTTTCTGAACTCATTACTCACTCTCTGCACTTCCGGGTACCAGCTGCTATATATTTCAGCCCTGTAGCGAGCAGGGCAAGCTCAGGCAGGGCGGCGTGCCTTCTTGCGGAAGATCACGGAAAGACACGAGCGTCCTAGCGTGTGTTTAGCGTGGCAGTGTGGTAGCATGCTTGTTCTCATGTTCTAAGAGGATTTTACCTTGGGACACAGTCTAATTCTCATCCGTTAGCTGGTAGGTTTTTCAAAGATTATGTGTTTTTGACCACAATCAAAATCCAGGTACGTTAGAACATTTAGAAGAATGAGTGTTCGAGGTATTAAACATTTTAGGATATTAAGCAATGGCAACCAGTATAATAATTCAAGGGGTTTTGATAACATAAACTGTTTCTTTAGTTGAGTCCTGTACCTATAGGTGGTTTTCTGGCTGCAGAAGTTGTTAGTTAGCAAGGGGAAGTTTGTCTCTTGACTGAGTTTAGGATAAGACGTTTGCTTACCCTGCATAATAACCCCTGCTTAGGCTTCACATTTCTTGTGTGTAAAAACCTACTTATTATTATTTGAATAAACGTTTTAATACTTCTTGTATTAATTTTTGGTATTCTTTTGCATCATGGCAGAGGGCAGTGTTCTCACTATTCTAACTACATCTGGACATACTGGTATAAAATGCATAGCTTGCAACATGTATACATTATTGACTGGTGATTCTTTTGATCAGCCCTATACATGTAGCAAATGTTTAGAAATTGTGGAATTACACAATATGATTGGGCAATTTAATTTATGACTAATTGCACTGGAAAATAGCCAATCAGACATGCATAATTGTTTTAAAGCAACTACTGATACACCAATACTAGAAGTTATTTATAGTTCGGAAGGTGAAACCGTTGTTACACCAAGCACCTCCCATCCCCCTGAGGTTTCTGCCCAGACAACTATTAACAGTTCCCAGTCACATATTGACGGTGTACGAAAAAGAGCTAGGGAAGATGATTGTTTTACTGATAACAATCAATACGATGCAGACAGCTGGTTCCTTACACAAAGTACCAGAGTCGCAAAAAAGGGGAGAAAGGCTCAACACTTTTGTATTGAGCAATTCAACAGATTTGATCCTTTATCTTCGCCTGCCTTGAATGTTGCAAATGTGATTTCAGATGCCCTTATTGGTTTAACTAACTATTGCACTCCTGACTCACCATCTGTTAATCTTATGCAAACTAATGATACCCCACTTATTGACTTATCAACTGATCTTACAACTTCTCCTTTGTCTAGTATTTATTGTGATCCTAACATTCCCTTAGAAACATAGAAACATAGAATTTGATGGCAGATAAGGACCCTTGACCCACCTAGTCTGCTCATTTTCCTACTTAACAGATAAGCTGCAGATCCTAATTAACCAACAGCTTACTTCCTCCTACCCCCCACTAGGACTGCCTTATGCCTGTCCCATGCATTATTGAATTCCCCCACTGTTCTTGACTCCACGACCTCCTCAGGGAGGCTGTTCCATGCATCCACAACCCTCTCTGTGAAAAAATACTTCCTCACATTACCTTTGAGCCATCCTCCCTCTATCTTCAAATTGTGCCCCCTCGTTCTTGCACATCTCTTTTTCTGGAAGATGCTACCCTCTTGAACTTTGTTGATTCCCTTGAGGTACTTGAAAGTTTCTATCATGTTCCCTATCTCCCTTCTTTCCTCAAGGGTATACATATTAAGCTCCTTCAGTCTTTCTTCGTATGTCTTCTGGTGCAGACCCTGCACCATTTTGGTTGCCCTCCTCTGGACAGCCTCCACTCTGTCTATGTCTTTGAGGAGATGGGGTCTCCAGAACTGCACACAGTACTCCAGTTGGGGTCTCACCAACTTTCTGTACAGAGGATAACAACTTCCTGTTTTCTACTATTGATGCTCTTCCTATACCCCAGTATCCCCAGCCTTCCTTACTGCCTTCTCACATTGCTTGCCCACCTTTAGGTCATCTGATATAATTACCCCCAGGTTCCTTTCTTATTTTACTGTTGTCAGTATCTCACCCTCCATTGTGTGCGCTTCCCCTGGTTTTTGTTTCCCAGGTGCATTACCTTGCACTCTTTGCATTGAATCTGAGCTGCCATACATTTGACCATTCCTCAACCTTGCCAAGTCCTTCTCATCCTTTCCACTCCATCTTGTGTATCAACCCTGTTGCAGATCTTTGTGTCATCTGCAAAGTGACATACTTTTCCTTCCAGTTCCTCTGCAATGTCACTTGTAAAGACATTAAAAAGGACCAGTCCCATTACTGAACCCTGCGGTATCCCGCTAGTAACCCTCCTTTCTTCACTGTGTACTCCATTTACTACTACCCTTTGTGTCCTGTTCTCTAGCCAATTTTGTATCCAGGCTACTACCTTGGGACCCACTCCAAGGCTGGCTATCTTGTGTATTAATCTTTTGTGTGGGACTGTATCAAATGCCTTGCTAAAATCTAGGTAGGCCATGTCCACAGCCCCTCCCTGGTCTACTACTTTGGTCGCCCAGTCAAAGAAATCTATTAGATTCATCTGACACGACCTTCTCATCGTGAACCCATGCTGCCTTGGGTCCTGTGCCCCACTGGCCTCTAGGTACTCAACAATTCTTTCTTTCAGAAGTGATTCCATCATTTTCCATACCACTGAGGTCAAACTAACTGCTCTGTAGTTTTCTGCCTCTGTCCTGCTCCCAATTTTGTGAAGAGGAATCACATCCACCCTCCTCCAGTCCTCAGGTACCACCCCATCCTCCCATGATTTGTTAAAGAGAGTAGTCAGCAGTGTCACTAGTTCTACCCTTAGTTGCTTTAGAATTTTTGGGTGAATCCCATCAGGCCCCATTGCTTTGTCCACCTTCAATGTTATTAGTTCTTTCAGAACCCTTTCTTCTGTAAATGGACTGGTATCGACTCCTGTCTTCAGAGTGTTTCTCTTGCTTGGTTTAGGTAACTCCCCCTCCTCTTCCTTTGTGAATACTGAGCAGAAATATTAGTTCAGTATCCCTGCTTTTTCACTGTCACCCTCTACCCATATTCCCTCCCTTTTATTAAGCTTCAGTATCCCTCCTTTGGTCTTTCTTCACTCTCTAATGTACCTATAAAAGGTCTTATCCCCCTTCTTAACAGAATTGGCTATCCTTTCCTCGGTTTGGGCCTTTGCTATTCTGACTGCCTTCCCAGCCTCTTTCTGCTTTAACTGATAAAGTTATCTGTCCTGCTCCTTCTTTGTTTCCTTATATTTCCTAAATGCTGTCCCTTTCTCCTTAATCTTCCCCGACACCTCTTTTGAGAACCATAACGTTTTTTTCCTTCATTGTGTTTTATTGATTTGTTGCCTCTGTGATGGCTGTTTTGATCACTCTCCATTGTTCCTCCACCCCTCCTTCTTGCCTGTTTGCTAGTGCTTTTCTGAGGCACTCTCTCATTTTCCCAAAGTCAGCCCTCCTAAAGTCCAGTACCCTTCCTTTTGTATGGCTTGATTGTATGGCTGTGTTTATCGTGAACCACACTGTTTGGTGGTCGCTTGTTCCCAGATGACTACCCACTTCTAAATCAAGATTCTTTCTCCATCCCCATTTGAGTACCAGGTCTAAGATTGCTCCCTCAGAGTGGGTTCCAATACTAGCTGTCTGAGGCTTGCCCCTGTAGGGCATCAAGAATGACCCTGCTCTTGGATGTGCCTCCAGCAAAGGTGCTCCAGTTAACATCTGGCATATTCAAGTCCCCCATCAACAATATCTCCCCTTTTTCTGCCATTCTAAGAAAGCCTTCTATCATTTCCTTGTCCATTCCCTCCCCTTGACATGGGGGTCTGTATACAACCACCATGCGGATTGTGATGCCATTTCCTGTCTCCAGGGTGACCCAAAGTGCCTCATCTGCTCCCTGTTTACTCTTTAGTTCTGTTGCTTTGCTCCCTTCCTTTACATAGAGAGCTACTCCTCCTCCTCCTCCTCTTTTACCCTCCCTGTCCCTCCTGTAGATTGTGTATCCTGGTATGTTGACATCCCAGTCATGGTTCTCTGTGTACCATGTTTCTGTGACTGCCACAATATCCAGGCAACCCTCTTCCATCAAGGCCACTAGTTCATGGAGCTTGTTACACAGACTATGGGCATTGGTACTCATCACCCTCCACTTTTTGATAGCCTTACCCCTTTTAGCCCCGTTTCTGTCCTTACTGTCTTTGCCTTTTGTTACATTTAAATCTGTTCTGCTCCCTAATAACTTCTGTACCTTGGTGTTTACCTCACTAATCACCATGTTGTGTGGGGGGAGGCTGGGATTTCCCTGCTCCTTTTCAGTGCCTCCCCCCTTGGCTAGTTTAAATGCTTGCTCTTGCAACAACACATTTATGTTTTGGGTGATTCTTTAACAAAACACTTAGATAGGATAATATGCAACCCTGACAAAGCCAACAGAACTAGTTCCAGTTTTAGTGGCTCCAAAATAGCTGATCTCACACAAATGCTGTCAGAGATTATGAAGGACTATGGCAATAACCCCATTGTGCTTATACACATAAGTGCTAACAATATCTATAGGGATTCTGTCCAATCAATAAAAGAAGATTTTGTCACATTAACTAATAAACTGTTGGAAATGGGTTGCAAAATTTGTATATCTGAAATCTTACTTACCCCATGCTTTTCACCATTCCTTAATAATAAAATTAAAGTTGTTAACGAATGGCTTAGAAAATGGTGCCTGCACCAAAATTTGATTTGTCTAATGCATTGGGAAGAATTCGAATATCATCCTGAATTATACTGCTTCGATGGTTTACATTTAAGCAGACGGGGCAATGCTGTCCTGGGAAAACAATTTTTGACATCTGTAAACAATCTTTTAAACTAAAATCAAGGGGTGAGATGGTGGACAGGCCACTGTCTCTAAAATTTCCAGTCAGCAGCTCTTTGATATGTCGAGAATTACATTTCCTATGCTTTAATGCCAGATGTCGTACCCATAAACTGGATGAATTAAAATGCAGAATTAGTAACAATGATGTTGACATTATCTCAATAAGTGAAACATGGGGTGATGACAAATTATCTTGGGAAACAATTATACCTGGTTTCACTGCTTATATACTTAAAATGCATAGTAGGAAGGGCGGAGGAGTGGCATTATTTATAAAAAATCAACTTAACTCAATTGACATTACTAAGAATATTAAAAAAATATGACAAACAAACTGAGACTATTTGGGTCAAGCTAAGTCTCTCTACTTCAGATGTCCTCATTTTCGGTTTCTAACTCACCAGTCGACATTTTAGATGCCATTCTATGTGAACTTGAATAGGCTAAAGTGATAGGTAAAATTGTAGTTTCTGGAGACTTTAATTTAGGAAAAATAGATTGGCAGAATTTATGTGCTAACACCAGTCAGAGGAGTAAGTTATTACATACATGTACTCAGTTGGGACTTAAGCAGAATGTACTTATTCCAACTAGAGGAAATAACATTCTGGATTTAGTTCTTTGTGATGATGATCTAACAGTAGATAATATTCTAGTAAGTGACTCAATTGGGAACAGCGATCATAATACTATTACATTTAATATCACACAAACTTATGTTTATAATTCCAATCTTACTAAAGTTTATCTGTATGACAAAGCAGATTTGGATACAATGAAACACATTATTGGGAATATCAATTGGGAATTTTTATTGATAGGTTCTACTTCAGAACTTTATTGGGAAAACTTTAAGAATATTATTTGTCAACTTAAGAAATTATATATTCCATCCAAAATTAAAAATGACAATCAAAATAAAGTTCCCAAATGGATGAATCAGTCTATCAAAAAAATTATTAGATTAAAGCGCAAGAAGTACATTAGATATCAAAAAATTAAATCTTCCTCAAAGTGGACTTCTTATATACAGACACAAAGAAAATGTAAGATCATGATTAAAAGGGCTAAATCAAATTGGGAACATAAACTAGCATCTACTGCTAACAAATCAGATAGTAAGCATTTTTACTGTTATATTAATTCTTTGAGGAAACCCACATGTAAAGTTGGTCCATTACTTGACAATGATATTTTGATTCATGACCCCCAAAAAATGGCTAATTTGTTTAACTATAATTTTTGCAAAATGTTTTCCGGTATTGGTAAACCTACTTACTATATTACCTTGTTAGATACTATTAATGTCCTACCAGTCAAATTCTCTACTGACATTATCAAGAAAGAAATATATACACTTAAAGGTAAATACAGTCCTGGTCCTGATAACATAGCTGGGCACTTATTATTTTTATTAGTTGATGTTATTACTATCCCTTTAAAACTGATGCTTGACTATTTTCTGGCCATTAATTTTGTTCCACAGGATTGGAGAGAGGCATACGTCATCCCTATTCATAAAAAAGGCCAAAAAAAAAAATAATTGGGAAAATTACAGACCAATAAATTTAAATTCTTCTATCTGCAAATTATTAGACGGTCTTATTAAAGATATGATATCTCCTGTCCTTGACTCTCATGACGTAGAGCAACATGGTTTTAAAAAAGGCTGAAGCTGTTTGACTAATTTAATATGTTTCTATGAACATATCAGTTCATTACTTGATAAAAATGTGCCATGTGTGTTATTTATATTGATTTTAGTAATGCTTTTGACATTATGCCACACTGGGCTCTAATTACTAAACTTCATAAGCTAAAAATAAACAGTGTTGTAGTGAATTGGATAATTAACTGGCTTCAAAACCACTCTCAGCAAGTGTCTATCAATGGGAGTAAATCAGCTAGGGACATAGTGACAAGTGGGGTGCCACAAGGTTCAGTCTTGGGCCAATGCCTTTTTCAGGCATTTATTGCTGATCTCACCTCAGGCTGTTCCTCTTTTACCATTAAATATGCAGATGATGTTAAAATAGGTGGCCCTTGTGCCTCTGCTTCCCAGACTAACATCATCCAAAAAGACCTTGATCACATTACTACATGGGTTAAGAACTGGGGTATGACTCTGAATATTTCAAAATGTAAAGTTATGCATTTAGGCTTAAGAAATTTTCAAACTCCTTACTTTTTGGATGGTATACTACTTGATACAACATCAGATGAAAGAGATTTGGGCATTATGATCTCAGATAACTTATCTTATAACAGACATGTACACAATATAATTAACAAATCCAACAAAGTGGTATGGTCTATTCTACGTAACAACAGATCAAGGGAGCATGAAGTGTTGCTACCATTGTATCGAGCATATGTAAGACCACATCTGGAATATGCCTCCCAGTTTTGGTGTCCATACAAACAATCTGAAGGCCTTTTAATGGAAACAGTTCAGAAGAAATTTACTAAAAAAGTTTCTGAGCTATATAATGTCTCTTATGAGGGTAGGCTAGACATCCTTAAACTCATGCCCCTATCCACACATCGCCTTCGAGGTGATCTCATGTTATTATATGACATCATTCATGACCCCTATCTTTTATGTGAATTTGGTTTAGAATTCAAAAATTGCAATCACAATATTAGGGGACATCCTTTACAACTAGTTAGAAAATCTTTCTTGAGATCTAGTAGTAAATATTTTTTCACTCTTAGAGTTGTTGGTCCATGGAATAGATTACTGCTCAATGTCGTTATAAGTGAAACTCAAAGTATTTTTAAAAATAGATTAGACAGCCTGATAATCAATGTGTATGACTTTTCCTATTATATATTGGATTAGCATAAGAGCATTATGGGCATCTGCCTTCTCACTCTTGCATTCACCTTAGTATGTATGAATCTTAGTATCACTCGTGCCACCCCGAGTATTGGCATTTTTTATGTGATTTGCAGTTTGCTTTCCTGAACTGTTTTCAAAGATTTAATTTTGAGTTTTGTTTTTAGGGGTTGTTTGAGGGGGTTTAGTGTTTATTTGATTTGTGTGTCTGTGTCTGTGTCTGTGTTGTGAGTGTGTGTGTGTGTGTGTATGTGTTTGTGTGTGTGGAGGTTGTGGTACTGAGTTTTGTTTTGGTCTTGGGATCATGTAGTTGGGGGGATGTGTCTGGGAATGTATACAGGCCTGGGGCGGGCCAGAATAGCATATGGGGCATCCTGGCTGCTCCATATTTGGCCTTTCTTCAGCCTCCCTGTGTCAGATACTACAGCAAGGCACTGTAGGGAGGTTGGAATAGGGAGGAGTCATAGGACTTGATCAGGGCAGGGTGCCCTTTGCACTGCGGGTGGTAGGATCAAGGTAGTGGGGTGCAGAAGGTGCCCTGGGATTAGACAGGACTTGGGGAGACACCCAATGTGCTTAGTTCCTGTCACCAAGGTTCCCACCAGACAGAGTGGGCAGGTAGCCAGAAGGGCTGCATAGTCCACCAATCCCCTGAGGGCGGTGCTTTGAAATGTCAGATCGGTCAGAAACAAGACTGCAATTATGGTGGACTTGGTTTCTTTGACTGATCTGGCTTGCATTATGGAGACCTGGATCAGTGATGATGCTGGCCCAGTTTTAGAGGCTGCCATCCCATCTGGGTATACCATAGTGCATTGCCTCAGAGTGGAACACAGGGGTGGGGGGGTAGCCATCTGTTTTAGATCTGAGCTGGGCTTCACCGTGCACCCAGTGAGAGCACCACATTTATTTGAATGTGTGGCCATTCGTGAGGGTCCAGGCACAGGCTGCTTGGTTCTCCTGATTTAACGCCCTTCTGGGGTGGCAGGAGATTTTTTGCAGGAAGTGGCCAATTTCATTATCGGGGAAACATTGGAGGCCCCCAGATGTTTAATGCTGGGGGACTTCAATGTTTGGGCTGAGGATGAATCCTCTCGGCCTTGTCATAACTTCCTCCAGATGATGTCATCTTTGGGATTTGCTCAGGGAGTTTCTTCCGCAACTTATCAGGGTGGCCACATGTTGGGTTTGGTGTTCTCACTGGGGCTTGAGATAAATAGTCTCAGCATTGATAGGGTCATTTGGTCTGATCATTGCACGGTGAAGTTCTGGTTCAGGGCCCCCCTCGGTAGCCCTCCCTCTGCAGAGATGGTCAGCTATGGCCCTTTGAGGGGGTTGACCCCTGAGGGTTTCTTGGCAGTGGCTGACCTATCTAATGTGGACAATGCATGTGGTGGGAGTGTGTGCGCAATAATGGAAGCCTATAATAAGGCACTTTCTGGTGCTCTTGATTCCCTCTCACCAGTCCGTGTATGACCCAGGTCTTCTCACTTGAGGTCCCCTTGATATGATGGGGAGCTCAAGGAGATGAAGACCTTGGGTCAGAGATTTAGAGTGCTGCTGGCAGAAGTCTGGCCTGGAGGTAGACAAACTGTCCCTACGTATGCACTATGATGCATACCAGGGGGCAATCAACTGTAAGAAGGCAGAATTCCTGTACAGGGAGATTGCTGCTGGGAGAAACTGACCAACTGTGCTCTTTCGGACTGTGGACAGGCTCCTTCATCCATCATCCTTCTTGTCTACAGCCGAAGGTAGCCTTTTCGAATGCATTGTGTGATGAGTTTGCTCGGTTCTTCTCAGACAGGGTGTCTGCCATCAGGCAGGGGGTTTTGCCAGTGGACCAGAATCTGGCTGACAGTGGTCACCATGGGTGACCGGAGAGCACTCCACCTGTTTGGGGTGAGTTTAGACTGGTGGAGGTGGCTGAGGTCAATAAGATTGTCCCCAAGCTTTGGCACACCTTTTGTGAATTGGACCCGGTGGCAACTCATTTCTTAATGAGATGTGTTGACTCCATTGGCCAGGTGTTTGCCCTGATTATCCGGTGTTCCTTATTAGAGGGGTTCTTTCCTGATGTCTTGAAGGAGGCATTGGTGAGACCCCTTCTGAAAAAAACATTGTTGGACCCTGACTTCAAGGCAAATTACTGTCCTATCTCCAATCTTCCATTTTTAGGTAAAATTGTTGAGAAGGTGATGGTGCTTCAGCTTGAGGAGCATCTTGTGGCCCACAATCTTTATGATCCACTCCAGTCTGGGTTCCATGTGAGGCATAGCACAGAAACTGCACTAGTTCGAGTGCACAATGACCTCCTTAGGGCTAGAGATCGAGGGGAAGGGATAATTCTTGTTCTGCTTGATCTCTCTTCAGCATTTGACATGGTGGACCATCGAGTGTTACTTGACTACCTACGGGAATTCTGCAGACTCACTGGCTCTATTATCTGCTGGTTTGAGTCTTTTTTTATCTAACAGAAGGCAGAGGGTAGTGATGGGGAATTTCTCCTCCTCCCCAGACCACCTGTTGTGCGGAGTTCCCCAGGGTTCGATCTTGTCACCAATGTTGTTTGTCATGTACATGCTACCCCTGGGAGAGCTCATAAGGAAGTACAGCTTGGGTTTTCACTGCTATGCTGATGATACCCAGCTGTACTTTTTCTTTGCCCCTGGAACCTCTTGTGCAGTAGAAGTGCTTAACTGCCGCGCCTTGCTGAAATCAATGACTGGAAAGCCTCCAGCTGTTTGCGACTGAACCCCAGTAAGACGGAGGTACTGGTGGTGGAATCGAACAGAGGGCATGATAGGTTGGCCTCTGGTGCAGAGACAGGACTTTGCCTTGGCTCTATAGAATTGAAGGCCTCCTCTAGAGTGCGTGATCTTGGTGTTATTCTTGACAGTGGTTTGACACTTGAGTTACAGGTGGCTTCTGTTGTCCGTACTAGCTTTTATCAACAAGGATCAAGCTCTTTGTTCCGCCACTGGACCTCCCCACTTTGGTGCATGCCTTCGTGATGTCCAGACTTGACTACTGTAATGCACTCTATCTCGGGATCTCTGGAGGTACCGTGTGCCGACTGCAGCTGGTGCAGAATGCAGCAATGAGGTTGTTGACAGGACAGCATAAATACTGACATATTACTCTGGTGCTGCGTCAACTGGTCCTCTTTAAGGTGGGTTTGCTTACCTTTAAGGCCCTACACGGCCTGGGCCCTGGCTACCTGAGTGACCTTCTTACACCTGCTGTCTCGGTCCGCTCCCTCCACTCCTCCTCTAGGGGCTCCTTATGATTCCCAGGATGATACTAAGAATTGCTGGCGACAGAGCATTTAGCGTCGATGCCCCCATCCTCCAGAATTTGCTCCCTTTAGTTGTTAGGAAGGCCCCGTCTGTTGAGGTATTTAAGGCCCACCTCAAGGCATTCTTGTACTATCAGGCATTCTCAGACTATGTTTTATAGTTCATATTTGTTTTTTAAAAATTTTTGATGTTTACTTTAGTTTTAGAGACTCTAAATGTAGCTGTAGCTGAGGGTAGCAAATTGTGTAGCAAATTTTGTTTTAATTTGTTTGGGGCAGAGTATTTGATTATTATTGTGCTGTGCTGTATTTATTTGATTGATGTACGGCACCCAAAGCCTCCAGGATGGCTGTCTTTTAAATAAAATGTGCCTTGCCTTGCCTAAATACATGCATACATAAATAAATAGAAAGATAGATAGCTAGAGATATACTGTAGATAGATAGGTAGACAGACAGATAGATAGATACAAAATAGGAAAATACAAAATTGCCAGCAGAAACAGGCCTCATGATCTATCGAGTCTGCTAAAGTGTGCAGCTAGCACCTCATCTCACAACTGCCCCTCCCACCCCCCTTGTCCCAGTATCCCTTTCCTTTACCCTGTCCCAACCCCTCTTGAAACTGCCCACCATCTTACAGGACACTATCATGTCTGGTAAGTTATCCCATTTGTCCACCACTCTTTCGATGAAAAAATGTCTCCTTGTCTCCCACCTGAATCTTTCCCCCTCCAATCTCAGTTCTTGCCCTCTCGTGTCCCTCCTCTATCTCATCTGGAAAATCCCTTCTGTGTTGGTCTTGTTTATTCCCTTCAGTTACTTAAAGGTCTCGATCCTATCCCCCCATCCCTCCTCTCCTCCAGCGACTACATATTCAACTCTCCCAGCCTGTCCTCATAGGGCTTGCTCTCTAATCCCTGGATCATCTTTGTGGCTCTTTGCTGCATCCCGTAAATAGACAGACAGATAGATAGATAGATAGATAGATAGATAGATAGATAGATAGATAGATAGATAGATAGATAGATAGTGGCCATGGTGGCTTAATTTGAGAAACACTTGTCTAGATTTTATTGCGGGTGTTCCCAAGTCAAGGAAAGATGCAGCGGTAGTTAATAAACAAATGTAAATAAAAACACTTTTGTCTGGTAACACATGTATGGTGGGCAGTCTGTTTTTCACTTTTAATAACAAAAAAGGAATCAGATTCTAGGTAGTTGTACTGGAGTGGTATAAACAAATACCAAGCAGGAAAGAGACATGCTGTTAATCATATTGGATTACCCCCTTTATCCTGCCACCTACCTCTCCAATATCTCACTCCACCCTTTAATCAATGACCAGCCTATAGCTTTCTCCACCATCTGCTATTTCTCTTCTTTTGTGTCTCTCACTCCTCCCCCCACTTTACCCACTGTAGAATGGGCTGATCCCTCTAAGCATCTCATCATCTTGTTCTGCTATGCACTTTGATCTCATTAATAAATGGCATACCTGTTGCATTCTCCACCTTGCACTTAGACAAAAGAACTGTTTTTGAAAGAAGTCTGGCTTGTTTTCTTCACCTTTAATTTCAAACATTTGTAACCTTGCATGTGCCTCACTGCATTTATAGTTTTTAATGTATTCCTTGCATTTTTGTTTCCATGTTTCTTCTGCATAATGACTGCATTCTGTATTTCATCTGTAGTGTGTTAAGACATGGTGCCTCTATAAACATGCTTCTGGCTCAAACGTGTTTCCGAAATCTAATAAATAAAGGTGGCAAGGCACAGAAGCAAGGCAGTTGAGAGGGCTAGTGTGATGCTGGGGTGCATTGGGAGGGGTATCAGCAACAGAAAGAGAGAGGTGGTTCTGCCTCTGTATTGATTCCTGGTAAGACCCCACTTAGAGCACTGTGTCTCGTTTTGGAGACCACAGCTCCTGAAGGACATAGACAAGAGTGGAGGTGGTCCAGAGGAGGGCAGCTAAAATGGTGCATTGTGTGCATCAAAAGCCCTATGAGGAGAGACTAAAGGACCTCAATATTTACACCCTGGAAGAGAGGATGGAGAGGGGAATATTATACACACCATTAAATACCTCACAGGGGGTAAATAAAGTACAAGAGGGAAGTATTTTTCAAAAAAAAGGTGCTCAAGAACAAGAGAACATGCTGTGAAGTTGGGGTCTAGATTCAAGATAAATGTGAATAATTGCTGTTTCACAGGAGAAGTGGTGTATTCCTGGAACAGCTTTTCAGCCGAGGTGGGGGATGGGCAAAAGCAGTGGTGGGGTTCAAGAATTCATGGGAAAGGCACTAGAGAATCATAGTGGAGAAGTGATAAAGAGCAGCAGCTCAAATACAATCTGTGATAGTAGTGTAGCTAGGAAAAATTAGCAGTCTGGATGGACCAAGTGGTCCTTATCTGCCATCAAGTTCTTGTATTTCTTTGTTTCTGTTACGTGCTATATCAGCACATTCTACAGAAGGTAAGCAATCATAATATGTGTTTTCTAAAGCAGTGAAAGTTTGAGGCTGGGGGGGTGACATTGCCTCTTTAGTTGTTTTTCAACAATTGTATCCACATTATCTCCAGTTTTGCCATGCTTGTGTGTGTAGGTGCCACACAATTACTTATTTTCTCAATGTAATGTACAGAATTTGTTTGCTAGATTGTTTATATATTTAGCTTGATGTATTAGGTATACTCTTGCATAGTCAAACTTAGTTTATCAAGATTGGTGTTGATTCTATTTCAGCAGATAGCTGGATCATCTCAGCAATCATTTTGCAGCTGTACTATAAATATGTGTCCCAGCATGAGAGATAATGAACATAATCTATTTATATGTGATACATTAATCTTAAACCATGTAATTCCCAGTAAATGATCTTCACAAACTAGGACTCCTAATATTCATCACCATGATTAATAGCATTATGTAGTCATGTCCAACAAGGCAATGATCTATGTGAACACCACTAGCATATGTTCCATGCAGATTCAAAGCTTCAAATGACTCTAACCTATAACAAGCATTTGTCAATGCTGAATGTTGCATGCTTGTATGTGCTGTTTAGGTATTTGGAAGTGATAGCTCCATGCCTTCCTCCTAAGACATCCACTGTGTGTTTCCATTCAGTATTCACAGAAGAGTGGGAGGGGCAAGGGCCACAGCAGTGCAGCAGTTGCCAAGGGGGTGAAGAGGTGGACAATAGTCCATTCAAAGGCAAAAGAGTCCTGCAGGAGCTCACTAAACTGAAGGTGGACAAAGCAAAGGAAACAGATGGCATACACCCAAGGATATTAAGAGAACTGTGAAGGGAGATAGCAATACCTCTGGCAGCCATGTTCACTGAGTCATTCAACACTAGTGAATTGGAGGAGGGCACATGTGGTCCCTCTACACAAGTCCGGCAGCAGGGAGGAGGCAGGGAACAATAGGCCATTCAGCCTCACCTCAGTAGTGGGGAAGAACATTGAGACATTGCTTAAATAAAGGATAGTGGGGTATCTAGAAGCCATCAGAGCCCAGGACCATAGACAACATGGATTTACAGTGTGGACATCATGTCAGACAAATCTGGTTGATTTCTTTGGGTGACAAAGGAAGTGAATCAGGGTGGGACAGTGGACAACGCTTACCTTGATTTCAACAAAGCATTTGACACCATCTCATATAGGAGGCTGACAAACTAGCTGGGTAGGCTGGGCATGGGGGAAAGGGTGGTAAACTGGGTTAGAAACTAGCTAACAGACAGGAGGCAGAGAGTGGTGGTAAATGGTGTGCAGTCTAGGGAGAGGGGTGACCAGTGGGGTGCTGCAGGGATCGGTCCTGGGGCCAGTCCTGTTCAATGTCTTCATTAGTAACATTGTAGAATGTCTGAAGGGAATTTTTTCACCAAATTTTCAACATAGCCATTTTAAGACCTCTGCTCATGAACAGTGTCACTGTGATTTTCTTAATCTGTTCCAAACATTGATTGCACACTGAATGTGCCATTATGCTTCACATGCGTGAAACACATTTTGGGCAACATGTGAAAATGACAGCTGTACTGCTCATAAGGAGGTGTGGTAAATAGCAATGTTGAAAATCTGGAGTGCAAATTTTAAAAATTTGCAAACTAACGAGCGTGCATAGGAACTGCGCAACACACGCTGGTAAAACAGTCATTTTTAGGAATTTTTTCACCAAATTTTCTACATAGCCATTTTAAGACCTCTGCTCATAAACAGTGTCACTATGATTTTCTTAATGTGTCCCATACATTGATTTCACACACCAATTGTGCCATTGTACATTACAAGGGCGGAAACATGTTTTGGGTGAGATGTGAAAAATGACAACTGTACTGCTCATAAGGAGATGTGGTAAAATGGCAATGTTGAAAATCTGGATTGAAAATATTGAAAATTCGCTATTGTACAAGAGTGCATAGGATCAACCCAACAAATGCTTGTAAAACAGTCATTTTTGGGAATTTTTTCACCAAATTTTTAACAGAGCCATTTTAACACTTCTGCTCATGAACAGTGTGACTGAGATTTTCTTAATCTGTCCCGAACATTGATTTCACACACCGACTGTGCCATTGTGCACTACATGTGTGTAAACACATTTTGGGCAAGATGTGAAAAATGACAACTTTACTGCTCATAAGGAGGTGTGGTAAAAGGGCAATGTTGAAAATCTGGAGTGAAAATATTGAAAATTCACAAAATTGTGAGCATGCGTAGGAACTGCGCAATGTGCGTTCATAAAACAGTCATTGTTAGGAATTTTTTCACCAAATTTTCAACATAGCCATTTTAAGACCTCTGCTCATGAACAGTGTCACTGTGATTTTCTTAATGTGCCCCATACATTGATTTCCCACACCAACTGCACCATTGTGTGCTACATGCTTGGAAACATATTTTGGGCGAGATGTGAAAAATGACAGCTGTACTGCTCATAAGAAGGTGTGGTAAAATGGCAATGTTGAAAATCTGGAGTGCAAATATAAAAAAATTGTTACGAGCGTGCGTAGGAACTGTGCAATGCACGCTCGTAAAACAGTCATTTTTAGGAATTTTTTCACCAAATTTGCAGCATAGGCTTTTTGAGAGCCCACCATATGAACACTAGCACTGTCATTTTATTAATCAGTCCTGAAAGGTGATTTCACACAGTGACTGCAAAATCACCCTTCGGGCCTGATTAATGCCATGACAGTGACAGAATTCATGAGAAGGGGTCCCAAAAACCCCTTGTTGAAAATTTGGTGCCAAAATTCCCAAAAATGCCTGAGATATGCAGCAAGTTGAAAAAACCCCATCTATCCCATTATACAGCTTACTGGCATTTCCTCAGTTCGCGGTCGACCTAGAAGAGTGCAGACGTGTTCCCAGTCCACCAAAGATCATCGAGCCAAGGTCCAGAGGTAAGCATGGGGTGAGGGGGGTATGGGGAGGTAAAGTGCGCAGTGGGTGGGTGCAGGTTGTGGGAGGGGGCAGGAAGAAGTGCCGAGGGGCAGTTTTTGTATTTACAGGTTTATTTTTTTTAATAAGATGACGAGGGATGTTTGTCACACTGGGGTGGGCTCCCAGTGTGGCAGCTGAAAGGCTGTTTGGGGGGGCTGGAGTCAATGGGGGATTGAGCACCCCCATCAGCCATAACACATTTTGCTATGCTGGGGTGGGCTTCCAGCATGGCACCTGGATGCTTTGGGGGGGCGTGGAGCTGATGTGGGATTGGGCACCCCTGTCAGCCATAACAAATTTTGCCACACTGTGGTGGGCTCCCAGCATGGCATCTGGAAGCTTTAGGGGGGGCGGGGAGACAATGGGGGATTGGACACCCCCATTGGCCATACAGTGTGTGTAGGGGGGAGGGGGAAGATGCATGAGCATGCAGTATGTGTGCATGCGTGCATGTGTGTGTGTGGAGGGGGGAGCTCTGCTCACTGAAGCGGAGCTCTCCCTTTCAACTGTACGACCACTGCATTTTCAACTGCTGTCATAGACAGCTGCAGTAGTGATTGGGGAACTGGGGCCGTGCCTGCAAAAACACTGACTGAATTGGAAGATGGGTGCCACACCTCCGAAAACTTGGGTGATGGCATTATGTTTCTTGCACATGCATGCAAGCAACATAAAAATGACCTGGTTGAACAGACTGTGGACAAGAAACTCAAATGCAGTAATACATGCCACATGAACATAGAAAATAATAGGGGGCAAGCCCCACAGCTAAACTTACCCCACTGATATAACTGCAACTATTTAACCAACAGAAGAAGCACAACTAATCATCCTTCTTGTTACTAAAAAACAGAGCTAGGAAAAATATAAAGAGGGTATGACTCTAACCATTGTGAAGAGTGAAGGGCATACAGCATCTACTGAACAGTTTTAAGTTACTGTGATAACATAAAAGTTCTATTTATTTTTGCAGAAATTCCTCAATATGATCATAATTAAGTATATCATCCCTACGTGGCACAACAAATAAATAAATAAAATAAAAATTAACCTGATCAACACCATATTTAACATGATAGTATATCAAAGAATAGAAGGAAGATTGTGGTGTGCATTGTAGTTCACCCTCTTTTAATTTATGTCCTCATACAAGAATTTGTAATACAACTTACCTGGCTGAACAGTTTCACCAAAATAATAGTGCTGTCATCTGTAGATCTGCAGAATTGAATGTATCTCTGTAATCTCCCAGGTTGCACCTGAAAATAGGCACTTGGTTGCCTAGTGTGCTTACCTGGTAAACAAAAGCAAATAAATCAATACATAAACCTGATCAACACCACATTTAACATGACAGAAACTATATCAATGAATAGAAGGAAGATTGTGGTGTGCATTGTGGTTCACCCTTGCTGGCACACGAGCAATGTGGGTGATGTAGTTTAGGGCAAAGAAAATATGTCAACCAGAAATATCATGGGTGATTTTGCACCACACAAACATTGCAGCGGGAAAGCACTGTCCCCTAGAACAACCCCACTCCTGTGCAGGGGGCTTTGTCCCCTTCACACCACTCAATTAAATATAACCACTTCTGGGCTGGGCATGCAATGAAGAGGAGATGAATGTTGGAGACACCCAGCAGGGCCTGATTGCACGATGATCTAAAATTCAGATTGTCCCTGTCTCTCATGCCCCTGTTGCAGCACCCACATTATGGTGCCCTAATCACAGTGCTCCAACAATGGCACACCATGCAGTGTTAGCCACACAAAACCAAAAAGGAAACACAGAGGTGATCTTTTTTTGGGTGCATATCATGCCTTTATTCGGTGAATCACACCTTAAAGAGTTCAAGGTTAATAACTTTTCATTAGCCTAATTAACATATCACATTTCTAACATAACAAAAAAAAATTCTCTTTTAATTTATGTCCTCATACAAGAATATGTAATACAACTTACCTGGCTAAACAGTTTTACCAAAATAATAGTGCTGTCGTCTGTAGAACTGCAAAGAGCTCAAACATCTTCTCTAAGCTTGTGTGGAATGCTTCCGCATATCCACTACCAAAGTAATAATTTTCCTCCATACATGACCACCATCAATTTAAAATCAACATTGCAAACAATGGGATATTACCATGCCTGATTTTGATTAAATTGGTGTCACAGCCTCACGTTGTAAAACAATGGTACTGGAAACAACATGAATGTCATTATTGCCAGTGTAATTGTCTTGATAGTCCCTTTCCTCCTTCACCTGAACAGAAGAGACACACAGTGTTTTGGAATAAATGGCTGCAGCCATTTGTTTTATTTATAAACTGCAACATATAGTGTGACATGCAGAGCTCAGTAGTGTTAGCAAGTTTCTTATTATGTAGTCCACCCCTTCCTCCATGGCATAACTGCAAGTTCTTAAAACAGAGCACTGCACCAGAAGGATGTTGGCCTCTGAGGGATAAGGGGTGGCTCCTGAGTCATGTATTGTACTCCCCTCCTATGTCAGAAAGCACAACAAATGTAGGCCAAAGCCAAGGCAGGTATCCCCCCACTGGGATGTAGGACTCCTCATCTGCAGGAACTTGCCCCTCACCAGCTTTGACAGGAACCCATCTGTGACAGAAGCAGGTTCCCCCATTACCTTCTTCACATTTTACCTGCAACACTACCCTGCCACCACACTAACATGACTGCAACATCCTACTCTCAATCTGTTGTACCACTTTGCTGTTAGAGGAGGCAAAAAACAAAACAATACAGGAAACACCTCATAAGAAAAAATGGAAAATTCCTTCTTGACCACTAAAGTGATCCCCCTAAGTGTAATAACAGGTTTTATACTTAACCCCCAGCCATTATCCTTTGACTACAGTGTAGCAGGGTGGGCATCATGCTAGTAGAAGGAGCAAAGAGGCTGGAATCATATGCATCGGCTCTTAAGTAGCATCCTAGTTCCTCCCCAACTGACTCCTCCATCACATTGGGTGCCCCTTCTCTCTGCTTCTCTCATTTTTTCCTATTTCTGCTACCTATACTCCCCTCATTGGCATCCTTTTCCAACTGTTAGGGGAAAGAGCCTCAAACAAAGGCTTTCAGGCTGTGGTGGGGGGGCTTCTCCTGATGTGTATCAGATGTTTAATATATTAAGTTTTGGGGTACTGCAAACATACTATCATACAGCACTTTGCTATGTTCTATATTTTATTTTTTCAAACAGTTTAAAATTTACAGTACTTAAGCAGCCATTTGCACTTACATTGCATATACAGTACTGTAAAGGAATTTTTGTAGTCTATTTTATATATTAATATGCATATTGTCCAGTGTCTCTTACATGATAAGAACATTATCTCATGCTGTTTTGGTTGAAAGGACCATGAAGCAAAGCTGAGCAGTTCTGTTTGCCTAAAAAATACCATGAGGTAATGTTCTTATCATGTAAGAGACACAGGACAATGTACATATTAGTATATTATGAAACAGTATAACTGCCTCTACTGAAACAAACTCTAGTCAGAGTCAATACAGCTGCAAAATGATTTTAATGAATGTTCATGATATCAGGAAATAGTACAGTGTTTAGTTTTTAAAGGTTCTATTTAAAATTTGTCATATTACATGTAATATGGCATACAGTGTCATATATGAAAGAGACATTAGGAGTCTGTTACTAATGTGACACATCCTCAGGATAAGAGGAGGCTCATAAAGTTACAACTGGTAATAAAGGTAATGAAAAGTATACCATCAAACCTGGTAATAAATACCAACAATTCATATTTTCAACAGTTGGTTAGTACATGTACTTATTAAAACAAGCGTTATATATAAACCACAATATCAGGAAATATAGTATTATATAGTACTGACACTGTAGTGCAGCATGAGAGGGGTGCTGCACTTCTGAGGTGCTGTCTTTCGGATGAGACGTTAAATCGAGGTGCCAACTGCCTGGATTGGTGGTAGTTCAGGGGTGGATGTTAAAGATCCCATGGCACTAATCAAAAAAGAGTAGGGGAATTTCCCCGGTGTCCTGGCCAAATTTCCCTCATTCACTAAAATACCACCAACAACTTAATCTGGTTCAAGGTCAGTTGGCATTCATCTGTATCCCATGGGTTGTGCCTGAAAATAGGCAGGATTTGTCTAGTGCACTTACCGGTCAACAAAAACTAAATAAATAAATAAAGAAATCCATTTTGCACATATTGGGGTGAAGCACTGAGGATATAAAATGTTCAGGTGTTCATTCATATATATCCCATCTCTTGAGAGACATTTTCTCTTGCACTGTGGATCCAATGAACTCTGCAATACAAAATACAAATGCCAGGCATATATTCTAAGAAACAATAAAAAGCAGGACATTATTGTATCAGATGGACATTTAGTCATAATACTGTACAATAAAGTAACACTTCTGTTGCAAAGTATGCCATCTTCATATACTGGAAATAAATGTTGTCTCTAGAAATCTTACAGAAAGTGCACGAGTTCAAAGCAATCATTCACACCTGGACTATAGTGAGCCCCCAAGATATAGATCCATTATGCCTGAACATCTGATATAATAATGTCCTGCTTTTTATCTGTTTTTTAGAATAGATTCCTGAAATTTGAAATAATTGTACTGCAGACTTCATTGGTCCCACAGTCCTAAGGAAAATTTTTCTCAAGAGAAGGGATATATAAATGAATACCTGTACATTTTAAATCCTCAGTGCTTCACCCCAACATCCACAAAATTAACTTCTATATAAATTTATATTTTCTGATATTGTAGTTTTTATGTAAAGCTTTTTTCTAATTACATGCACTAGCCAACTATGAAAATATGCCTTTTGGGTAGTTTACACCAGGTTTGATATTATACTTTTCATTACCTTAGTTGCCAATTGTAATTGTATAAGAACCTCCTCGTATCCTGAAGATGTGTCACATTCGTTTTAAATTTTTAATTTGTTCACATCACTGGTGGTGGATAATATAAAGGCATTTTTTGCAATAAGTTACTCACTCTGATGAAGCTCTACTTCTGGGGTGAAATGTTAGTTGTTTTTGCCCCAATCTGGCATACTGTACCATTGATCCCTGCTATTCACTGCACTACTGCACTTTTGTTGTTTTGAGTATTTATGTTAAGAATGTGCATATGTTTTTTATGAAGCTGGTTAAAGTTTTGCTACTGACTATGGAATACAGCTGCTTTTTTTGTTGTATGAGTGAGAAGCAAACAAAAGTGCAATAGTACAATGAATACAGTAGCAGGGAGCAATGCTACAACAGATTAGTGCAAAAAAACAACAACAATTTCTTTCTTAAATGTCACTGCAGTTGGGCTCCCAGTGTCTGCTTATTTTTTTTTTCATTGACTCTTGGGCCTGCGGCTGGACACTTGGTGTCAGAATGGGGGGTTGGTAGCGCCAGGGTTTGGCTGTCTTTGTCTGCTTACTTTTTTATTTGCTGTCTGACTCCAGTGTTGGGCACTTTATGTCAGAATGGGGGGAGATTGGTGGCACCAGGGTTGGGCAGCAAGTGACTACTTACTTTTCATTTTAGTTTACCACCCAGCTCTGGAATTGGGCACCCAGTGTTTGGAGGGGGAAGGGAGGTGGCACTGAGGTTTGACTTCTGGTGACTGCCTTGCTATATTAACCCTTAGGCTACCAACAGAATTAGAATGTATAGGAATGTTGGACTGATATATCAGTCCATGGCACAGCAAGGATTAATAGTGGTAGCTGCAGGTATTCGAACAGAAGCAATATTCATATGCCTCTGTCTGCTCTGTGTTTGTGTCACTAATCCCTCACCCATACATTAACCAGCATGCCTATCACACCTGGCTGCCACAGACCTTCACCCGTGTTTGCCCCTCACTATTTTCTGTGCCCACACCCTGCCCTATCAGTGAAAGTGGCATACCTTGGACTCCTGGATAGTTGAAACCCAGTTATTATTCTTCTGCATCAAGCTGAGGCTGACTGCCCAAACCACAGGTGAATTGTGGGTCTGGTTTTATAAAATGATTATCCACTCACTTACCTGTATCAGAAGGGATTAACTTTTGTCAAGTTAATTAAAATAAAGTAACAAGTCTCTTTTGGAATGCAGAAAACTCCTGAGACTTAGAATACCTCTTGTTAAACAGTGAGGGATTGGACATGATGGACCTAGAGTACTTCACAACATTAAATTAATATGTTACAGAGAGGGGTTGGACATGATGGACCCAGAGTCCCTTACAGCATTAAATTACTATGTTACAGTCAGGGGTTGGACATGATGGACCTAGTGTCATTTACATTTAATTATTATGTTACAGAGATGGGCTGGACATTATGGACCTTTAGTCACTGACAACCTTAAATTATTATGTTATAGTGAGGGGTTGGACATGATGGACCTTGAGTCCCTTACAACATTAAATTCCTATGTTACAGTGAGGGGGTGGGCATGATGGACCTAGAGCCCCAGACAACTGTAAATTATTATGTTACAGTGAGGGGTTGGACATTATGGGCCTAGAGTTGCTTACAACATTAAATTCCTATGTTACAGTCCCTTCCAACATTAAATTCCTATGTTACAGTGAGGGCTGGACCTGATGGACCCTGAGTCATGGGCAATCTTAAATTACTGTTACATTGATGGGTTGTACATGATGGACCTAGAGTCCCTTATGACATTAAATTACTATGTTACAGTGAGGGGGGTGGACATGATGGACCTAGAGCCCCAGACAAGCTTAAGTTATTATGTTACAGTCAGGGGTTGGACATTATGGACCTAGATTCCCTTACAACATTAAATTCCTATGTCACAGTGAGGGGCTGGACATGATGGACCCAGAGTCCCTTACAACATTAAATTACTATTTTACAGTGAGGGGTTGGACATGATGGGCCCAGAGTCCCTTACAAGATTATATTACTATGGTATAGTGAAGGGTTGCCCATGGTGGACCTAGTGTCCCTTACGACATTGAATTACTATGTTACAGTGAGGGGTTGCACATGATGAACCTAGAGTCCCTTACAACATTAAATTACTATGTTACAGTGATCCAGAAGCAAATGATTTGATACCTTTTAATGGACCAACATAGATGTAACAACAAGAACAAAGTGCTCTAGCTTTCGGACCAACCAGTCCTTCTCACACAGGGAGTAGTACTTGTAGCCTTAATACTGTATGTGTAGAGCAAATAATGCATCTAATAGTATTTCATTCACAGGAAACAAAAGCTGTTTCTCTGTACTGCTCATTTCTCTCTGTGAGACAGTTGTAACATGTTGTGGAAAGTAGTAGGCTGTATCAGTCAATCAACCGATGGACCCAGAATCCCTTAGAGTATTAAATTACTATGTTACATTGAAGGGTTGAACATGATGGATCCAGAGTGCCTTACAAACTTTTCCATGACCTCTACATGCATGGAGGGGCAGCAAACTGTTTGAGGATTGTTGGGCTCTCAATACACAGACTGCTACAGCTACAGCTGTGTACCTTCCTCCTAGCTAGCCTCATGTGCAGTGAAGCTTGATCAAACAGAAATAAAAAATGTAAATATGGAGGTGGGCATTGGACTGCAAAATAAAATAAGAGAGGTGAGGAATTTAAAAAACTCTGTAAAAACACAATGCCTTAATGGGTCTGATCAAGGAAATGCACTTAAGAACAGGCAGCATAAATAAAATGTCAACTTCTATGTGTCTATTTGAAAGCACACAAGAAGCCTGAAGATAAGCTACCAGGTTAATCAAGGGTTAAAACTCAAATATGTTGCAAGGTTATCTGAGTGCATGGGGGATGGAAGCAATGAAAAACAAAGCCGTCTAGAAAAGGCAGACAGTTTCCACAAGTATGTAATTAAGATATAGATATAGATATAGATATAGATATAGATATAGATATAGATATGTCTTGTGTTAAAGACACATTTTGCAAGAAATCAATACATATACCACAGAATTGGATAAATATGCAGCAATAAGAAAATTATAAGCACATAATAGAAGCGTGCTTTTCAAAGGCAAGACTTTGTAATACTGAATGGAGTGGAAGCAGAGACTGGAATACTGAACAGTGGAATGCAGGGCTAAGTGCCATGGAAAGAAAATCATCTTTTCATTGTTTATGGAAGCTAGCTGTTCCAACGCTGTTTATCTTATATGTCCTTAAAGGAGAAGACTCCTGTATATGTATGATTTGGATATGTCTGATGTATTTATTATACATTACATCAAGTACTGTACATATGTCAATAAGAGATCAGCCATTTCTTCTGTTGCAACACGTATCTAGAGTTTGAAGCTCTGACACATGGTAGTAAAATGTCAAGCAAGCCCCCATTTACATGCAAATGAGTCACTTGTAATACAGCCCCTCCCATTCCTTGATGTCACTGCAGCAACAGTGCAGAACAAAACATAAGGCTATCAATGCTGTCTAGCCTGATTTTAGTTTAAGTTTGCAATGGCTTAAGGCAGTTCTGTCATGCAACTCACACAGGGAGTAGTACTTGTAGCCTTAATACTGTATGTGTAGAGCAAATAATGCATCTAATAGTATTTCATTCACAGGAAACAAAAGCTGTTTCTCTGTACTGCTCATTTCTCTCTGTGAGACAGTTGTAACATGTTGTGGAAAGTAGTAGGCTGTATCAGTCAATCAACCAACCAATCAATCAATCGAGCAGTCAATCAGTCACCCTGTATTGAACCAGGTGAATACACTTGAGAAGATTCATTACAAGGTGAGCCTGGGCAGTTTACTAAAGGATCATGCAAGACTGACTTATACACATTCCCTTTTAGCAGCCTGAAAGTGGAGAGCTAGTTCATTTACTTTATAAAGTGTATTGTTTTACATTTCAAATCTGAGTTTCTGACTGGAAATGCCAAGACACAGAGTGCATATGACATGGGAGGAGTGAGATAAGCAAATACAGAGCACTACAAACACTGAGACTGATTAGTTTCTTTACATACAACAGCTGAGGTGTAGCATTTGATTTGTGAGGGACATCCTACTTCAAATGCTGGCATTAAACAGCACGGGGGGGCTGCCACAGCTTATCCTTGGTACCTTGAAAGTGAAGTGCTGTAGCTCTCACATCACTGTTAATGATTTATAATGGGAATGGGGGCACTTTTAAAGTCATGAACCTGAGGGGCCATCACAGTTTCCAAGTAGGTTAGGGGAAATTCTTAAGGGTTAGAGAGTTAGGGACTCTAGTAGGATTTGAACCAGAGTCCCCCAGTGCTTGTGCATGTGCTTTAACCACTGGATTATCCCTCTTCCATATGCTGCAGTGGATGCTTTCCTGGTAACCTATTCCTTTTTATAGCTGAATTCTATATTGCCTTAGAGCAGCCATCCAATCACTGACTGCCTAGTTACAAAGTGAAAGGGGCCTATTTGCAAGATTGTTTCTCACTGCTGGTGTCAATCAAAACAGAGAATGTTAACATACGCACACAACACAATACAACAGCTGCATAATACCACTTAAAACTCTTGTTGTACCCAGAGTCATTTATTGGGTAAACTGTTTTTGCTAACAGAAACAGTAACACAACACATACAGGCACTTCCTTATATGAATAGTGTATATACCTCAAATCAGTGCTGTATCACACTCACATGGTCCTAGTCCCTATTAGACCTGCACTTCAGGATGTGCACAACACTTAATGGGTTCCTCCATTACTCAAGTGGGGAACTAAACATTGTGGGTTTGGTCTACTGGTGGAACTGCATTTAGTGCAGCGCCATTATCTGTTGCTCTGATGACATCACCCTCCAGCATCACTGATGGTAAAATGGAGGACAAACACATTGATAACTTTTGGGGTCTGCATATTTTTATTTATAATCTAGATTTGGACAGCAATAGGACTACTGGCAACTGGAGGAGGCACACAACAGTTACACATAAGGAGTTGGGAAATATTGGTGTGGAACTATGGGAGACTTCCCCTTTAAAGTGAATAATGTGTTTCAATATGAAATGCAGCAATTACAGCCTTAAGCTATTTTAACAGGCACAATTTTTATAGTGGCTCTAGAAATAGTGTTATATACTGCAGGCAGGGGTGCAGACACACACAGCACTGTAGTAAAAGGAGAGAACATGACAGTAATATGAGTCATCATGTCCAAACCAAACTAGTCAGTGGAAGGCCACAGTCTCACAATCATGTCAGCCCTTTCTCCTACTGATAGCAATATGTCAGCATGGTGACATCACCATGCAGCTGTAAACATGAGTTAGAGCCTGTGATTAAAGTAAAATTATTAAATGTATCTTCTTTTAGTTTTGCACTCCCCACTCGGTCTACATCAGTTAATGGTATGTTCCAAGGTAGAAACATATTGTAGAAACATAGAAATAGAATTTGATGGCAGATAAGAACTGCCTGGCCCAACTAGTCTGCCCATTTTTCACTATGTACTGTATCACTGCAGACCCTACTTGATCTCTGACTTACCCCAACCCCCTTGTCTCATCTCTAAAGTTCCTTTATGCCTATCCCATGCTTTCTTGAACCCCATTACAGTTTTTGCCCCACCACCTCTGCTTGGAGGCTGTTCTAGGCATCCACCACCCTCTCCATGAAGAAGTACTTACTCACATCTCCTCTGAGTTTAACCCCCTCTCCAGCTTCATAGCATGAACCCTTGTCCTTGAGCACCATTTTTGCTAAACAATGCATCCCTCTTCAATCTTATTCATACCTGTGAGGTATTTGAAAGTTTCTATCATATCTCCCCTTTACCTCCTTTCCTCCAGGGTATAAAGATACCACTTACATGGTGGTTAATAGTGGTGGGGTATGAAGAACAGGTGGAGTGGGCTTACAGTTTTAAACCTTTTGAATGATTTCATGCTGGAATTATGTTAGAACAAACAAAACTACAAGGTAATTGTGTCCAATACTAAAACCTTCTAACATCAGAAGACAGTGTAAGCTTGGTGTGAATCAGCTGATTAGAGGACTGTGAAATGCCAACTGTACGCAGGATAAGGGGTTCAGTAAACTAGCACATTGATTGGCTGAGGCAGTTACACTGCTTTATAATTGTGCATCGAGTAAGATAAAATCTTTGTCAGCTACATGACATGTCAATGTTTGTTGTAGAATAAGGTACAATCAACATACTTTGCAGTACAGTATGTAAAAAGAAATCAAAGGATGTAGTTATTTGTTTTTGAGTCATTAGTTGTAATGCTAGCAGGATCAGCAATATGTATTCAGCAAATTACACCACAGGGTATGTCATTATTTAAGCAATAATGCACGACAGGGTGTGTGTTGTGCTGGGATAACATCACGCCTGGGGTGATTAGACACGAGGCCACAGGCTGAGTGCAACTAATTACCCCAGAAGTGACTTTATCCCAGTACAACACACACCCTGGAGTGCATTATTGCTATTATACAATGGTTCGATGAAGAAAAAAAAAGACTAAATAAGTTTAAAATACATTTTGTGCTTCTTTTTTAATTATTTTTCTGTGTGTAGGCATACTAATACAAAAAATAGTGCCCACTCTAGTCAGTAGGTGGCAGTCTGTGATTTTGTGCAACTGTGAGGTTGCTCTCTGTTGCCCTGAACCTCCCTGTCTGTTTGCCTGGTGGTTCGTGTGGGTAATTCTCCGGATGTAGAGTCTGGTATTTACTGCTCATCTGCTGTTCTTTGTCACTACCGCTACATTCCATATCCCACTCGCAGTCTCTGTCAGCTGCCGTTTTCCCGTATGTAAGTGCTGGCAGTGTTAACTGAGTGCAGACAGATTGTGTGAAGAATAATTTGTGGAGAGAAAGATCAGTTTTGTTTTTTTTCCCGCTGGTTGGTGCTGTGTGAAAGATGTGATGGCATGTGGAGAGAAAGATTAGTTTTGTTTTTTTTTCCCGCTGGTTGGTGCTGTGTGAAAGATGTGATGGCTTACTTGGTGAGATTGGAGAATGTGAGGAGGTTGCCATACAAAGAAGAGGAGAGGTGCATTTTACCTTTCAGGTGCTAGAAAAGGAATTGTGAAGAAAAACTATTTCTGTTTACGAAGGGCTTTCATACCAAACCGCTACTGTATGCGACTTTTGAGGGAATCTGCGAGCTGATCGTGAGCTGCGGTTAAAGACATAGTAATGTGAAGCTGCTATTTTTGTGTAAGCCTGCAGTTTGGCTTTGGCTGGTTTGGATACATGCAGGAAGCTGTAAAGTGTGATTTGATGGTGTGAGCTCCTGAAGGCAGGGGAGAATCATCATAGTGCTGAAGGTAGTGTAAAATCATGCTGGAGTGTGCTGCTGCTGTTTGAAAGAGTCTGGGTGGTGGCATCAAATGGGCAGCCGGTAGTGATTTTTTTGTCATTCGGTCACATTAGCGTTGGGACTAGATCCGTGATGTTGTACTGGGATAACATCACGGGTCCAGTCCAACACTGACCAATCAGAGTGCAGGATTTTTTCATGCCATTGTATAATGCACATTATAAAATAGTTAGGAAAAATCAGGCAGTGTGATTGCTCAGATAAGGAACCACGTCATAACATAGGATGAACTCCACTGCTCACACAATTCTTAATTGCCAAAATACAGCTCTTTTTATTTTTTTAAAAGTCCACACCAAAATCCTTGACAACAGTTTCATAGCCAAAACACCACTTCTTCAGGCCCCCACACACAGTGTTGTTTTTCTAGACAAAAACACATAACATATCAGAATACAAAACATAAAAATATTCATCACTTCAACACTTCAATTCTAATCCCACCACCACATTTTAAGTCACTTAAATATAATATATATAATATACATTTCTTTAGAAAAGTATTAACATACCCATCACATCTCATATAAATACCCAATTAAATATTCCCTCTTAAAATCAATTAATTAAACATCACAACTTCTTAGGTCAAACTGTGAAATACAGCATACCTTGTTCTTATTTTTGTTTACACATTGCTTTACTCAAGTGCATCTGGCAAGTCCATTCAGAAAAAAACCTGAACGCATCAGAGTAAAAAGCTCAATTTAGTTTTCTTTCTGCAGACACACCATTACCCTTGGCCTGATCCTAATGTTCTTATCCCAGTCTCTCATAAATTTAAAAGAAACTCACAATCATATCAGTGTCTGTTTTCCTATTTTTACTCATTTTACTCTCAAAACTGCAAAGCCACCATTGATTTAAACAGCCTCTTTATCCCGTTCTACTTATCTTTTTACATTTCTTACTCCATTTCATTCTTAAAATGGCATTTTCCCAAAAACAAGATTATGTTACAATTCTACCCACAATTACTGTATTACTTCTTATAGCATCCCCTTCTATTTCTCAGCTGATTTTTAGGACTTTAAACATCCCTACCTTCATTTATTTATTGTTTGATGTGAAGATCAATTAAAGAGTGCTCTGATAAGGACCTAATAAATATCTGCAAATTTTTAACATACTGAATCAAGAATTTTGTGACTAAGAAAAAATCAAGTCTGTGAAAAAGACTTGTGAACTGATGAATAATATGAGAATGTTTTAGTGCTTGGGTTTAAAATCTTCCAAGGGTCAGCCGGATCACATAGATTTACTAAATCAATCAATGCCTTGATGTCTGATTGTAAAGTAGAATTTGTGGGGTTGCCTTTATCCATAATAGGATCTAGAGGGAGATTCCAATCACCCCCAAGTAGTATCTTGTGTGACAAAAAGGATGAGAGAATTGTAATTAATTGTGTTAAGAAATCTGAAGATTTTGTATTTGGTCCATATATAGAAACTAAAACAATATTTACTTCTTACAGTTTCCCTTTCACTATAATAAATCTTCCTCCATGGTCCTGTACAACTTGTGAAGGGGTAAAATCGAAAGACTTATCAATTAGAATTGCTACCCCTCCTTTAGACATATAACATACACCCCCAAATAACTGGCTACATCCTGCTTTTTTAATGGTATTAATCTCTGTTGGTATTAAATGAGTTTCCTGGAGTAGGACTATTTTGTAGTTTAAGGAATGGACATAATTTAATATTTGAAGCATTTTTATCCTGTGATGTAGGCTAGCCCATTAACATTCCAAGAAGCTATATTAACCAAAATTAACATATTTGTTACACATATCACTTTTGAATTTCTACCTTTGATGCAGATACTTTGTAGATTATACTTGTATTTTTCTTTGAATCACTTATAGGCAATTGTTGCTAGTGGAATGCCAGGGAGAAAAAACACCCCTTCCACTTTTTTCTTCCTACTTCATAACAAACCATTACAAAATACCATATACACCTACAACAGTAAAATTCTATACAGTTCTAAATCCTATCCCCAATCACTGAGACTGAAATTCCCAAAAGATTTAAACAGTGAAAGCTTCAATGTGAGCCCCCGGAGTCCCCCAATGCAATTATAAAGAGGACTGTAGTCTATGGCGAGAAAGAAAGTTAAGGTTTGTGGAACTACTGGAGTTGTATATGTTTGTTATTTGTGATAAAATAAAAATAAGTATATAAAAAAATGTATAAAGAGGCAAGTAACAGTGAACTGATTTGGTTGCTTGGACTGTGTCTATAATCTGTAATCTTACTATCATATGTACCGGAAGTGTCTTAATTGATAATTGTTAAATGTTAAACCCCCAGAACAGATATTTGAATAAGTTTTAAACTATTTGAATTTAAAATAATTTTTATAAGCAAATTGGATGCCAGATTGTTAATATGTTTCAGAACTGAAAAAATAAAAATCATATCTATTTAATTAGAAATAGCCAGTTTTAGAATTAGAGTGCCAAAGGAAAATAAATAGTAACTAAAGTATTCCTCTGATTCCATAGTCAAACATTTTAGGAATACATACCTATATTCAATAAAATACTGTTAATAATTAACATAATCTATAGCTGTAACTTGGGATTACACTGGTGGCTTCTACTTTTAATTAAGAAAAAGATACCCTAAAATATGTTCTTATGAGACAGGAAACAATATTTCTGTCCTGGGATGCAAAGTTTTCTCCAGTACCTCAAAATTGTTTATTTTTAGCTGAGTGTGGAAAGCAAAGAAAGCCAATCTAATGTATCTAAATACACCAAATATGTTCTCAAATTACATTAGTTATGAAACAATGCACCTCAAATATTATACAATCTGCAAGTTTGCCCCCACATTGTGAATATTCATCCCAACAAAGCTATCTCTCAACATTTGAATACATTTGTATCCTAAATCAATAAACACATTATAAACAGAAAATCTCTGTAATTTGAACCTTACAATCTGAGACAGAATGAAGTATAAAATAAAGAAAATATCATGCATTCTAACTCCATAGTATATGTCCCTTTAATTCAAGATCAATACCTCAAAGGTTGGTTGTTGCTGTCTTATAAGTCCAAATTTAACATTGGCTATGTCTACACGAATGTGCGAATGCTATATTTGTGCAGTGAAAAATCTGCATGAAAGGAAACTCGCTCCATAGTGACCATAATTTATTCTCTGCAGCAGTCCACAAAAGGTGCACAGGCATTACAAGGAAATAAACTCTAAAAGACAGAAGGGGAATTTTGCCCCAACAAACTAAGTCCAAAAACATTATTTCAACTATTAAATAGTTCAGTAAAGAGCTGATCAGTCTCAGATCCAAAGAAAAGAAAAAAAAGAACTGTCAGTGGAATCAACACATCCTAGAGAGCTATGGATAAACAACAAACCTTCTATCCATTCAGGCAAAGTTGTCTTGATCTATAATCACTTTCCGAGTTAGTCAAATGCAGGGAAACATCTAATCATTTCTTTGCTACAGTTGAGATAAAGTAAAAAACAAAGCAGACATAGCGACTGTAGCTGTAAAAGAAAGCACACAGGAGGAAACTTACTTTTTACAATTCGGGCCAAGTCTGCTTGAGCTTTCTTCAGTTTCCAAATTAGTGTGATGCAAGAGATATTTAGTCCTTTCTTCACTGCAGTCAGAACAAAGTAGTACATACAGACTGTAGCTATAAAAGAAAGTATATGGAGCTAAGTTTGCTCCCTGCAGGGCACAAAATCAGAACTGTAAAAAGTAGAAACTCCATGCCAAGGTTGCATTTTAATGATTAAATCTTTAAACAAAAACTTGATTGAACTGGTTCTAACTTGGACACAAAAGAGGTAAACTTAAATATTCTGTCCTCTTTTGTTATTGTTATTTAAGAAAATGAAAATGATAGAAGGCATTCTCAGAATGGCAGAAAAAGGGGACATATTGTTGATGGGGGACCTGGATATGCCAGATGTTAACCAAAACACATTTACTGCAGCCACATCCAAGAGCAGGGTCATTTTCAATACCTTACAGGGGGCATGCCTCAGACAGCTAGAGATGGAACCCACTCAGGAGGGAACAATCCTGGACCTGGTACTCTCAAAAGGAGACAGGATTACAGATCTAGACATGCTTAGCCATCTGGGAACAAGTGACCATCACAAAATGTGGTTCATGATAAACACAACCATGGAGTCAAGGCATTCAAAAACAAGGATACTGCACCTTAGAAAAGCTGACTCTGGCAAAATGGGTGAGTACCTAAGAAATGCACTAGCAAATTGGCAGAAAGGAGGGTGGAAGAACAATGGCAAGAAATCAAAACTGCTATCACAGAGGCAGCAAGCCTTTCAGTGAAGCAAATAAAGAAAACAAAACAGAGTAAAAAAACGCTATGGTTCTCAAAAGAGGTGGCAGGGAAGGTTAGGGAGAAAAAGATAGCATTCAGTAAGTATAAGGAATCACAGAAGAAGCAGGACAGAGAACTGTATCAGTTAAAGTAGAAGGAAGCGGGGAAGGCAGTTAGAAGAGCAAAGGCCCAAACCAAGGAAAAGATAGCCAACTCAGTTAAGAAGGGGGATAAAACCTTGTATAGTTACATCAGGGAGCAAAGGAAGACCAAGGTAGGGATACAGAAGCTTAAAAAAGGGGAGGGAAGGTGGACAGAGGGTGACAGTAAAAAGGCAAAGATACTGAATGAATACTTTTGCTCAGTATTCTCGACAGAAGAAGAAGAGGAGGTACCTAAACCAAACAATAGAAGCACTCTCGATGGGGGGGGGGGTGATACCAGTCAATTCATAGAAGAAAGGGTCCTGAAAGAACTCCTAAAACTCAAGGTGGAAAAAGCAATGGGGCCTTATGGGATTCACCCCAGAATCCTAAAACAACAAGGGGAGACCTAGTGACTACCCTTTTTAACAAATCATGGGAGGATGGGGTGTTACCCAAGGACTGGAGGAGGGTAGATGTGATTCCCCTTAGGAAAAGTGGGAGCAAGGGAGAGGCAGGAAACTACAGACCAGTTAGTTTGACCTCAGTGGTAGGGAAAATGATGGAATCACTTCTGAAAGAAAGAATTGTTGAGTACCTAGAGCCCAGTGGGCACAGGACCCAAAACAGCATGGAGTCACAGCAGGAAGGTCCTGTCAGACAAATCTAATCGATTTCTTTGACTGGGTGACCAAAGTAGTAGACCAAGGAGGGGCTATGGATATGGCCTACCTAGACTTTAGCAAGGCATGTGACACAGTCCCATACAAAAGATTAATAAACAATTTATCCAGCCTGGGAGAAGGTCCCAGGGTGGTAGCCTGGGTAACAAATTGGCTGCACAACAAGATGCAGAGGGTAATAGTAAATGGAATTCACCCTGAAGAAAGGGAGTTACTAGTGGAGTACCACAGGGTTCAGTACTGGGACCAGTCCTCTTTAATGTCTTGATAGGAAACATGGCAGAAGATCTGGAAGGAACACTATGCCTCTTTGCAGATGAATCAAAGATTTGCAACACAGCTGATACACAAGGAGGCATGGAAATGATGAGAGGGAACTTGGCAAGATTGGATGAATGGTTAAAAGTATGGCAGCTTAGATTCAGTGTAGAGAAGTACAAAGTAATGCACCTGGGAAACAAAAATCCAGGGGAAGAGTACACAATGGAGGGGAGGTAGTAACAACAACAAAAATAGAAAGGGACCTGGGTGTAGTCATATCAGATGACCTAAAAGTTAGCAAGCAATGTGAGAAGGCAGTAGGGATGGTTGGGGGGATACTGGTATGTATAAGGAGAGGCATCACCAGTAGAAAACAAGAAGTTGTTATCCCTCTATACAGACAGTTGGTGTGCCCCCATCTGGAGTACTGCATGCAGTTCTGGAGACCCCCATCTCCACAAGAACATAGACAAGATGGAGGTAGTCCAGAGGAAGGCAACTAAAATGGTGCAGTGTCTGCAACAGGAGCCATATGAAGAGAGACAAAGAGAGCTTAATATGTATACCCTTGAGGAATGGAGGGAGAGGGGGGATATGATAGAAATGTTCAAGTACCTCAAGGGAATCAACAACGTCCAAGAGGGGAGCATTTTTCAGAAAAAGAGATGTGCAAGAACTATGGGGCACAATTTAAAGATAGAGGGGGGATGGCTCAGGGGCAACATGAGAAAATATTTTTTCACAGAGAGAGTGGTGGATGCATGGAACCGTCTTCCTGAGTAGGTTGTGGGATCAAAAACAGTGGTGGAATTCAAGAATGCATGGGACATCCATAAGGCAATTATAGTAGGGGGTAGGGGAAGTAGGCTGTTGGTTAACTAGAATCTGCAACTTATCCAATAGTTAGGAAAATGAGCAGACTGGGTGGGGCAAGCAGTCCTTACCTGCTGTCAAAGTCTATGTTTCTATGTTTCTATATATGTGGGTCCCAGCAGACAAATCAGTACTTTCACCCAGACTTAAACAGATCAGGAAACAATTGCAGCAGTTGGGTTCTGGCTTGTTCTACCAAGTCATAAGAGTAGGATCTGCCATCCTTTGTGATCGAGAGATGAGCAAGGTAATTCATTCTGAACTTGATCCCAGCAGCATTTAATTTTGCTACTAACAGTGAAAAGTCTCTCCTTCTTTGCCGCACTGCTTGGGGCAGATCTTGGGGGATATGTATTTTGTTATTATCCCATTTTAGTACTTGTGCTTTCTTGGCATAATTCCATACATGGATCTTGTCTAAGTAGTTGAGGAATTTAATAACCAGAGGTCTGGGAGGGTTGTATTTTATAGGCATAGGGTGAAGTGCTCTATGAGCCCTTTCCGTTATGTAGCCAGGCACATTTGATGAGTTGCCTGCAACGTTCTCACAAATAACCTGTGCGAAATGGATCCGGTCATTTCCTTCAGCTAGCTCAGGAATACCATAAATCACTATATTATTTTGTCTGGATCTTCATTCTAGGTCTTCAAGCTTATCTCTAGCTTGGCTATTTTCTGACAAAGTAATGGTGTCTCCAGCACTATTTTTGCCCTCCAGTCTTCCATTGAGGAGATTCTGGTTTACTCATCAGTAAGTCTTCTATTAAATCCTTCCATTGTTGATCGTGTCAGTTTTGATTCCTCTAATAAATTCAAAATAGTCTCTTTTAGTGGGGTCAACTCAGTCAGAAATTTTTCCTCCAGTAGGAAGTTGTTTCCTGAGTTGCTAGAAGTGTTTTTTTTTTTTTTTGTGCTTTGAGCATTTAGCTGCCCCTGCTCTATTTGCTGTTGGCGGTGGAGTGTGTTTCATAGAATTTTTCATTTCGGTATCCATTTTTCAATAAACAAATTAATTATTTGTGCTGGAGTTAAAAGTTTCCAGTGAGAGGTAGCAATAATGAGGAAATATCAGCCTGTTTTAGCTAAAAAAATGATATTAATGTTGAGGTAGACTCAGAGCTACTCACAATAGCTTCTAGCTCGCTGGAGCCATCACCAGAAGTCAAAAATTATATTTTGAACCAACTACAGTGCCTTTTAATTCTAGCACTGCTCTCCTAGAGGGCCATACTCACTTGTATTCAGTAATGATGGGGGATGATTCAGCAGAACTGGAAAAAGTATGATCATCCATTGTGCAAATGCTCACAAATCTACAGAGAGATACGAGTGCTGGTTTTGATAACATCTCCGCACAAATCCAGCATTTTCAGAATAATATAGCAAGGTAAGTGAGACATCTGCCTCACAAATGGCTCAAGTGGACAAGGTGAAACAGTGTATCAGTACTTAGGAGGGCATGCCTGGTGAGGCAACTGCAAAGAGGGCCTGCTTGCAAATGCTTGCAGTTTAAATGCAAAACAGACTTCATGACCAGGAAAAAAGATCAAGGAAATCAACCCCCTGCATTGTGGGGCTAATGAAGGGGACATGGGGAAAGACACCATGCAAGGTGTGCAAAAATGTCAGGAGGATTATCTGATACTTGGGCTGGAGATGATGAACATGGAACTATAGAAGCACACTGTACAGGTCAAAAGCCCAAAGAAGAAGAGAGGTCCCATCATTTCCTGGTAAAAGACCTTTGCAACAAGGATAAGGAAAGTGTTCAGAGAGTGGTAATGACCCAACGCCTGATTCAACTCGACTAAGGTGGAGTGTGTGTGTTCCAGTATTTCAACTAACTCCTCCAGCAGAAAAGGCAATAGTTTGGGGATCTTAAAGCAAAATCCATAGATGGGGCTGGGAGTTGGCACACTTAAACTCATCATGACATTGAATATCTTGGCCAGGGCAGCCAGCTTACACCTTCTGATATGTGCTTCAAGAGGAGGAATTTGTTAACTGAAAGACATTGCTGCAGAAGGCACTGTATATCACAGGGCAGATCAACTGGACTTGCTACCTAATCATTCATACAAAATCTCAGTGAGTAATTTCTATCAAATTTGTTTGCAGCCTCCCCTTTCTTAATTCAAGCTGCACAATTATACTTTCCACCATAGTAACCCTCACCCTGCAAGGTTCAGCCACATATCAGCTCCACTAAGGCAATTACTGTTTCAAGAATATGGATTTATGGTTTCACCATAGAGTGAGAGGGGGTGTACTGGCTTGCAGAGTGAATGGTTCTAACATGCTTCCCAGTTATCATATAGGTTGCATCAATGCACACTTCAGTTTTGTTTATATATCAGCACCAAGTACATATGACACACTAGTTGATAACTGGTTATTTGGATCCTAACTAATATACTAACAACAACAAAATTGGAACGGGACCGGGGGGTAAATATTACAGATGACCAGAAGGTGGCCAAGCAATATGAAAAGGCTGTGGGGAGGGCCGGAGGGATGATGGGGTGCATTGGGAGTTGCATCACCAGAAGAAAAGAGGAGGTGATAATGCCACTGTACAGACAACTGGTCAGGCCACATCTGGAATACTGTGTTCAGTCCTGGAGACTGCATCTCCAGAATTACATTAATAGAATGGGGGCAGTCCAGAGAAGGGCAACAAAAATGATGAAAGGAATGCATCAAAAAAACTTATGAGGAAAGATGGAAAGACCTCAATCTGCATACCCCAGAGGAAAGGAGGGAGAGGTGGGATATGATAGAGACTTTCAAGTACCTCAAGGGGATCAACAAGGTCCAGGAGGGCAGCATCTTTCAAAAAAAGAGATATGCAAGAACAAGGAGTCACAATATCAGGCTAGAGGGGGAGACTCAGAGGTAATGTAAGGAAGTATTTTTTCACAGAAAGGGTAGTTGATGCATGGAACTATTTCCTAGCGGAGGAAATAGAGGCTAAAATGATTGATGAGTTCAAGAATGCATGAGACAGACAGAAGGCAATACTAGTGATAGGAAAGAGAGGATAAGCTGATGATCATTTAGAAATGGGAGTTTAAGTAGGTAGGAAAATGGGCAGACTATGTGGGCCAGAAAGTCCTTATCTGCCATCAGAATCTATGTTTCTATGTTTCTATACCCACTATGAGTGGGAGGTAGTCTTTATGGGCATGGTGCCTTCTTCTACCTAAAAAACATGAGAAACATGAGAAAGTAGGCCTAGAAGATAGCACAAGCTCTGTATGGGGAGGGGGGGCACAATTAGACACATGTTGACATAACAAAAGTTAGAGATTATTTTTCCCAAAGAAGCATTTCTTACTGATCCAAAATGCTACCATGTCTGCCATGTATCTGGCTCTGGGATTAACTTGCTGGGCTAGATATTCATTGATGGCAAGCAGGACACTCTTGATTAAATTTGGTTTAAAGATGCCCTTTTCAACCAAATCATCGAACTAGTAAAAACACAGGAGACTAAGCCTGAGGTACAGTATAAAAACTTTACTACTGCACCAACATGAAATACTTCAGAAGGCTTAGTATCCAGTACTGCATATGTCTGATATTACAGTCGACCTATGGGGTGTGGGTAAGAATGGAAAAAGGGACAATGTGGAGCACAGCAGCATAATTTCAGATATGCTTTGCAATATGCTCTATTGGGATTTCAGTCAGCTGCTTTGCATTTTGTTTAAGATTGGAATAATTAACTGTGTAGGGGATTCTTATTTCACCAATCTGCTGCCCATATTCCTGACATATTATTGTTTGGCTCTATATGCACTCTTTTCATTCAGGTTGTTGTTGCTAAATAGAGGATTGGTTTCTAGTGTTATATAATGTGCAAGCAATAACTCAGTTTTAGGAGGGGTAGAAATTGTTGATATTTACAGAATCACCTGCTTCTATGTTGCCTTGAACAATTGCTTAGGCATCTTGTTCAGATGAATAAAGATTCATTTTCATGTCTGTTCTCCCCCAGCTGGGGGGGGGGCACAGGTAGAATATCGAGAAAGGTCTAAGGTCAACCAGGTCACAGGAAAAAGCATACATTTTCAAGTGAAACAAAAAAAAAGTATGTGGTTCTCATATTCAGTGTGTGTTCCTGAGACTTTAAAAGAATGTAATTCACTGTTGCACTGCATTGTTCATTTTCTAAACAGGCGCATAATGAAAAAAATGCTACTTTCAGTTTATAGGGAAAGATGCACCAAGCTTATTTTAGCTTGGGCAGAGAGCAATTTGGGGTTGAGGTAGGTGGGCATTGGATAAGTTTTCAGGGCAATAAAGATTTTGTTTTTCAGGGAAGAGTGGAGTAAAGTTGGAATTTGTGATAAAGGGGAAAAGGTGTCAGTACTGTGCTTCATGATGAAGCAACAGACCAACAGATATTTCAGTGCAATAAGAATAAACAAGCTGATAGTATGCACAGGAAATTAATGAAATAGATGGTAACACTGTATGATATTTTGAACAATGATGAAGGTGGGTAATTTATATATTATGTGCTGGAAAATCAAGGGGCTGAAGACAGCTATGAAAAAGAAAAGGGCAATTGGCCTAGTATGTAAACTAAGAGCAGATATGGCTGCTCTTACAGGTGACACATTTGAAATTCAAGGAATTTTAACATATAGAGCAAAACTGGGGATACGCATGGAAAGGGTTTTGTTTCAGTTCAAATGCCAGGGTGGACAGTGGTATGGCTGAGGGCATCATTTCCAGTAAAAATGGCTAAAACCTTAGATGATCATGGCAGAAGGCACACCCTAGTAAAGATTGTGCTGGACAGTGGGGAGAAAATTGCAGTGAGCTCAGTTTATGGCCCCAATATAGACTGTACAGATTTTATTAAGCAACATTCCCTTGATATCACATCCTTTGAGGGCCCAACGATATTGTGGGGAGGACTATAACTGTGTGGGTGATACTCTGTTAGACAGACCAGTGAAACTGTAATTTCTTTATCCGGGAGTTCTAGACCCTTAACAACTTTAACAAAAGATCATATCATGATTGAGTCATGGCATTAGGGTGGACAGTCCTGGTGGTTGGAAAGAATGACCAGAAACCTGAGAAAACTAGAGGAGTAGTAAAGGGTATGGCAGTTGGGTTTCAATGTGAAAATGTGCAAAATAATGCACTTAGTGCACAAAAACCCAGAGGCAGAGTACAAAGTGGGTGGAGTGGTATTGGTGAGAACCAATCAGGAAAGAGAGCTGGTGGTAATAATATCAGATGACCTAAAGGTGGCTAGGCAGTGTGACAAGGTAGTAGGGAGGGCTAGTGGGATGCTGGGCTACATAGGGAGGGGTAGCAACAGCAGAAAGAGGTAGGTGGTGTTGTCACTGTACGTATTGCTGGCAAGACTCCATCTAGAGTACTGTGTCAAGTTCTATAGTCCACATTTCAGAAAGGACATAGACAGACTGGAGATGTTCCAGGGAAGAGCAACTAAAACAGTGCAGGGTCTGCATCAAAAGCCCTATGAGGAGAGACTAAAGGTCTTAAATATGCACACCCTGAAACAAAGGAGGGAAAGGTGGAATATGTTAGAAACCTTTAACTACCTCACAGGGGTAAATAAGGCATAGACGGGAAGTATTTTTCAAAAGTGAAGATGGTCAAGAACAAAAAGTCATTCTATAAAGTTGGATGGGTAGATTAGGACAGATGTCAGGAAGTACTTCTTCACAGAAAGTGTGGTGGATTCCTGGAACAACCTTCCAGCAGAGTTGGAAGTGGTGATAATAGTGGTGGGGTTTAAGAATGCATGAGATAAGCACATGAGAATTATGGTTTAAAGGAATGAGGAAGGGAGAAAGAGCTGTAGATCAGGCAAGGTCTGCTGTAATAGTGTACATAGGGAGGAATGGGCAGATTAGATAGGCCAAGCGGTCCTTATCTGCCATCAAATTCTATGTTTCTATGTTTCTATTTTAAAAACCCAAAAGGGATGAAAATAATACATATTATTCCCAGTTACACTGTTCATATGCTATGATTTAAGCAGTTATGATATCCACTAGCTTAGTCTTCTCATGTAAAGGGGTTGATCATGGAGCAATCCTGTTCAAGCGGAGGCTGAAGGCCCACCTCTTTGTCCTGGCCTTTCCTGATTTCTGATTCCATCCTGGTCTAGTTCTCTTTATGTGACAGTTCACTGATTTTTATCTGTTAACTGTTGTATTTAGAATTCTATGAATTGTTATTATATTTATTTATATTTGCTTCCTGTGCTCTTATTATAATCTTTGTTAGGCACCCAGAGCCTCTGGGATTGGGTGCCTTATAAATAAAATTGCCTTCTCTTGCCTTGAGTATCTGATTATGCTCCAGTGGTGTCTCACATGCAGTAGGGGTGGGGAGTTGACTACTTTCGATAAGTCCTGGATATTTGACTCTGTTATCTTTACTAAAGCCAGTTTCTGGCAATATGTAACGAGGGTTAATAAGGAATTTTGGGAACTTTAATAAAAAGAGGAATACTTCATCCTCAACCAGATTGGATGCTTTAAAGACCTAAATTACAGCTGGAATCATCTCTTACACATGTAACAGTAAAAAAGCTCAGTCAGCTCAGCTGGATGCCCTAGGGAAAAAACATCTCTGTGTGTGAGAAAGACCATATGGCACACCCTTGCCAGAACTATACAATTGGCTACAAAACATAAAGTGCGAATATAATAACAGAGCCATGTATCAATAGAAAGAACTCTGCTGCGTAGAAAGGCTGGCAACTTCTTTGAAGTGATGGGAGGAAAGTGGCTGGCATGACAACTTAAGAGCCGGAAGGCAGCCAGGAGTGTAACTCAAACTGAGAGGGCAGATGGGATGTTAACATCGACACAGGAGGAGACAGGTGAGAGCTTCAGTTTACTGTGAGAAGCTTTATTCTTTGGAAGTCACATCCTCAGAGGATGACTTTTAACATATTTTTGTAAGGGTGTCTATGCCCCAAGTAACAAAATGTTCCTCTTAGTTTTGATGAAATAAATAGAGCAATAAGGTACTTGCAATGTGGGAAGGCACCTGGGCCTGATGGGCTCCCAGGCAACACTCAATTAATTTGTATTACCTCATTGAGTGAACCATGGATGAGAATTATTCCAGAAGGCATCTCAGATGGTGTGCTGCCCCATTACCATGCAATCAGCAAAAATCACAGAACTGTCGAAACCGGACGAAGACCATACTCAAAGCAACTCCCAAGGCCTACGTCCCTCCTCACTGCAGATTACAATGCTATGCAGTAGCTTAGGTTATAGCTGCATGTCTAGAAAGTGTACTCCTAACAATAGTGCACTCCAACTAATCAAGTTTTCTCCACAGCAGACAAGGCAAGAATAATATACGTTGGGCTCCTGATGTGATCTGGTGTTGGGCAATGTAAGCTAATCAAGGTGGGGGGGGGTTGTGTTGGTGTGAGAGATGTTGCAAAGTTTTAACTAACTGACAAAGTTAAGGCAAATTTGCTAATTTCACAACTCAATTTGAGAACTTTGGCTATTTAGTAGGAAATTTGCCTTTGACAACTTCACCTGGCAACTTTGTCTGTAACTTCACCATAGGGGTACATTTGGGCACAGTTTTGTCAACATGAGGCTACTGGTTTACAAGTGTCTCAAGATCACATGGAATAGCTTCTATGGGTCACATGGTTCATCTCTATACAGTGAGTCAGCTTCTCTTTTAGTTTTGCTGTATGAGACAGTGGAAGAGATAGGAGCCTGACAAGCTTCAAGAGCAACATTTGTGATGTTAATCCACAATTTAAATTATTTTAACTGATTTTTTATTCTTTCTTTTTTTATTATGATTTAATTCTTTGAGTTCTTAGGAGTACTTTAGGTTTTTTTTCTGCTGTATTTTGCCTATATGTTTTTAGTAGTAACCTTTAGTTAGACATCTCTACTTCTCATTTTTATGTTTATCATGTGCACATGCACAGTGAAAGAGTGGCTTTTGAGTGGTGTGACTCTATCAGTCCAATGCAGAGTGGTCTGCAAGGGGCTCATCAGATCCACACCAATCATCAGCCAGGCTGATCATGACACTGAAAACAACCAAATAGCATGCTCAGAACCTTTGCATTGCTCAAAATGCAATTCACATTTCTGGAGAAGAGTGCTGCTCGTGTGTGGCATCCAGTGCACCCCCCCCCCAAAGAAACATGGCATATATTCAACATTCAAACATTTTAACTGTCTAATGGCTTTCCTTACTTTAAACTCTATCTAAAAAGTGGGTCCCCTAAGTTTTAAGATTGGAATTCCAAAGAGAGCAAGCTATACCACCCCTTCATGGTGGGACCCTTTCGGAATAGTCCCTACACTAGCTTGTCAGCTCTGAAATGCCTGTAGTGGTTACTCATAAATATAGAGTGCTGCCTAAATTGGCCTAAGTCACATGGCCTTATTGGATCCTTAAATTGATTCCACCCAGGAATTTCCAAAAGTGGTGGCAGGGAGCATGCTAAGGGGAGTACCACAACTCCCAAAACTCTAAAAACAACCAAATAGCATGCTCAAAACCTTTGCATTGCTCAAAATACAATTCACATTTCTGGAGAAGGGTGCTGCTGGTGTGTGGCATCCAGTGCACCCCCTTCCCCAAAGAAACATGGCATATATTCAACATTCAAACATTTTAACTGCCTAATGGCTTTTCTTACTTTAAACTCCATGTAAAAAGTGGGTCCCCTAAGTTTTAAGATTGGAATTCCAAAGTGAACAAGCTATTCCACCCCTTCATGAAGGACCCTCTTCTTTACATGAAGTTTAAAGTAAGTAGAGCCAGTGGCCATGTAATTGTTTAAATATTAAAATGTTCCATGTTTTTTGGGGGGGGAGGTTGTGCACTGGTATCTTGTTTTTAACTTTTATTATTTACCACAACCCAGTAGCACCCCATAGCAGAAATGTGAATTAACATTTGTGGCCAATGCAGAGTGGAGCGTGCTGATTTGGGGAAGGTGTGGCACCCCTTACAGCATGCTCCCTTCCACCACCTGTAAATGTTCCTGGGTGGAAGTACCTTATTTAAGGAGTCAATTAAACAGGCCTATTCAGGCAGCACTCTATATCTGTGAGCAGCCACTGCAGGCATTTCAGAGCTGAGAAGCTAGTGTAGGGACTATACCAAAAGGGTCCCACCCTGATGAGGTGGTATAACTTGCTCACTTTGGAATTCCAATCTGAAAACTAAGAGGACCCCCTACTTTACATGAAGTTTAAAGTAAGTAGAGCCAGTGGCCATGTAATTGTTTAAATATTAAAATGTTACATGTTCTTTTGTTTTGGGGGGGGAGGTTGTGCACTGGTATCTTGTTTTTAACTTTTGATCATGACACTGGCCTGGCTCGCTGGGCAGAAACTTCATGTAGTTCAAAGGAGAGAGCATACCCAATCATAAGTTGTTTTTTTTTTGTTTTTTTTAGCTATGCTGCCCAGCACGTACAACTAATCTGTCATGATCAGCCTGCTGAGGTTGAATTTTACCCTGCAAAATAGGAAACCATCTATCAAAGTCTGTTGTTGCTGCCACCTTTAGTACCCCCAACTAACCCTCTCACTCAGTACCCACTACCTCATACCCCTCCCATAAACATAACACTGAAACTGGGGGTGCCCAATCCCCAGTGGCACCATTTGAAATAAATAAAACTGACCCACATCTTTTTTTTATATATCTTGTAACAAAGAAAACTGTCCATCGATGTCTGTTGCTGTTGCTGCTGTTACTGTCCCCCCACCCAATTCTCCCACTCAGCACCCACACTCCACCCCAAAAACAAACATAACACCAACACTGGCACTGCCCAAGCCCCCAGTGTCACCACCTGAAATAAAGAAAACCATCCATAGTAGTTTATATACAGTATCTGTCTATCTATCTGTCTATCTATCTATCTATACATGTATCTGTCTGTCTGTACGTCTGTATGTCTGTCTATCTGTCTTTATGTCTATATCTATATATACATATATAATCTTGTACAAAAGAAAACCATCCATTGATGTCTGTTGCTGTGGCCCATTAGTACCCCACCTGACCCTCCAACTCAGCACCCAACACCCCACTCACTACCACAAACATAACATCAACACTGGGGGTGCCCAATCCCCCAGGGTTGCCACTGGAAATAAAGAAACTGATCGTCATAAATTATTTTATGAGAAAACCTGTAAAAAAGGAAAATGTACGTCGATGTCTGTTGCTGCCGACACTGTTAGTCTTCCCTACTGACACTCCGACTCAGCACCCACCTCCAACCCTCCAATCCCTTACTTACCAAATGGGGGTACAATGCCATAATCCTTTCTGGACTGCAGGCACAACTTCACTCTTCAATGCTGGATTGCAAACTGAGGAACTCAGGTATGTGGTACAATGTATTTCAATGGGGTTTTGAACTTAGAGGCATAATCTTGTTATTTTTTAATATTTTGCCCCGAGTTTTCAACATGCCTTTTTTGTGACCCTACCTCATGAACAGTGGCAGTGAAATTAGGCAAATCTGTCTTACAAGGTGATTTCACAGTCACTGTGTGAGCTAATTAAACTGTATTGTAGCTGCATTATTTCCTGTGAGTGCACCACTTCTCTTTCATCAGTTATGTTCTTGTTGTGAAATCGTTGATAAACAGAGCAGATTAGACTGTGAGGAAGAGAGGTTTTGACATTGATGTGATTGAGGCATATGAGAGTGTCGGTAAACCTGTTGGTGACTCGGGGATAGTGGTGGAAAAATTTAAAAAAGCAGGGGGAAAAATGTTACAAACTAGTATATTGTAAGCAAGTTCCATAGTATTTTATTTATGATCCCACTAAAGTTTTTTTGCTTACGTGCTATCTATGGAGATCGAAAGACAGCTCATGAACAGGCATGGTGTGGAATTGAGCAACACAGCTCACTTAGAAGTTCTAAGATGCATTCCAGGGTTGGTGGAGAGACTATTTAGCTAAATATCTCATGTTTGACTTAAATAAATAAAATCAGGGACACTTTTTACACATTTATTTACTTTTTTATTTTTATAATAGCAATAAGGTACTCCCAGGGGTTAAGTTAATGTTTAAGGTAATCACCCCCTGGGTGCATGCAGCACTGAGCTGCGCTTCATACTGCATTACACCCCAAGGTGGTGATTAACTAAAACATTAACATAACCTCCGGTCATACTTTATTGCTTAATAAGAAATATTTTGCAAAAATGTGAATTAAAAAAAATATACTGTATATTTGATTAAAAAAATATACTAAAACAAACTTGTACCTATGTTTATAAACAAATCCTTTCCCTGCAGAAGCCTTCATTGGCAAAACACTGTGCAATAAGGATCTTAGAAATAAAAATAAAAATAAAAACTGCAAGCTTTTGAAACTTTTGAAGGCATGGCTGGCCATTCTTTCTTTTTTTGCATGATATTTTCCACCCACCAGCCTCCAACTGAAAAACATACAGATCTTGGGAGGGACCCACATATCTTGAACTGCTTTTCAAAATGTGTGAGCCCACTTAAATGTAAATACTGTCTCTCAGTTGCCCTATCCTGTGTAATTACAATCTAACAATAATGTCAAAGCAGGACACCACTGAAAATGAGATATTGCATCTCATCTGCTCTATTCTGGGTAAATGTAAGGTAACAATGTACACCAGCATGTGACAACAATGAGTACAATAGCAATACCAGTGTCGAACATTAATATTTGGCATTGACAAATGCTTGTTTCTCTGTTTCTTTCTGAGTTTTCTTTTCTCTCGCTCTTATCTCACTCTCTCTCTCTCTCTCTCTCTCTGTCTCTAACTCTTTTGTCTTTTTAGAGATGGACTATAAGGTGAGTCATGTTCAAACTCATGTTGAAGCCATACGACTGCGCTAGCCAGCACCAGGTCCAGGCACAGAAGATTGGGACAGTGTTGGGGTGCTCCACAGCCCCCTTCCCACAGCACCCCAGTAGCAGCCCTCTGAGTAGAATCAGCAGAAACTCCTAGCTACTACAGCTCTGGAGCAGCAGTCCCCAGTGCAGCAGCAGCAGCAACTCATAGGTGCACAGGAACACCCAGTTCCACTATCTTTATTGCTTCCACCTGAACCCCCCCTGTGGTACCATCACCACAATGAGATGATCCATCTAAGGAGCCATGAGCTGGTTGCTTATTTTCTGGCTCCTTACATATCTGTTGCAGGAAGCAGCTCAGTTCTTATCTTATGTGGACATTTTGTTACCATGGACCCCAATGATGAGTGTGGTGAACTACAAGCTCTGCAACACACTTTTCATCTTGGGGGGAAAAATGAGGACAATTAGGCACTGGTGGGCAGCAATCTGTCACCTGGGCCAGTGGAAGGCCAGAAGAAAGGAAGTGACAAGTGTTGGTGTTGGTGGCAGTGTTCCTTCTGCACTGTTAAGGGGGTGGCATACAGTTAGACTATGACAGTCAGGTGGGCAGTTGCTTGAGGGGACACACATAGTCCAGGGAACAGAATGCAGCAGAGTAAAGCACAGGGTCATGGGACACACAACAAGCACCAGAAGGTGCTGGCACAACTCCAAATGGAGATGATAGACCTCCACCAAAGATACTTCAATGAAAGAAACTAAAGAAACCGCTTGAAATTCAACAAGTTCTTCTTGAGGGAATTTTTAAACTCCATTGGGGAGGTATGGCCATGCTTCCCTCTGGCTCTTAGAAATATTCCCCAAATACTGCCTTTTTTTAATTATTTTTGCTAAATTTTGCAAGCAAAACTTACAAAACATATTGTAAGTTACACAGGAGGATAGCAAAAATACAACATTTAACCACACATTTACTTACAAAGGATCAATGCATGACACCTCCTCTTGAGTTACAACATGGGGGGGGGCACACCTTTAAAAAAGCATCACATATACATAGAATTCCTAACACACGCAACCTGGGACGAACAAAGGTGAATAAGTAATAGGAATAAATGCACACAATTACCCTTTTACCAATATGACTCTATGGTCAAAAAGATTTTCCCAAAGTATTCTCATTATACGAGTATCAATTTAATTCCCCAAACTGCCAGGAAACACCTTTAGTAAATATTCTGACACATCGCATCAGGAACAGTAAAACTGGAATAACAGTAACAATGGAACAAGGCAGTGGCACAAGGCACATTTTAAAATGATCATACTTATGTGGGGAACATCCTCCCATTTAACCTGCAGTATAACACCAGCTTATTAAATTAATTAGAGCACATTAGACCTGCAAGTGTGATGGAGAAATGACCTCTGGAAGTTTAGAAAAACCTAACAGGAGGACTAACAACTGATCATATTAATCCAAGAACTAAGTACAGGAATTTGGGTGAGCAAATGCTTCCCCATACAATAGTCAGTCCCTCAATGGCATAGAGGTCCAGCAGTTCAAGCGTGCAATAATTCAGCAGTACATAATAAAGTAGTGAACAAAGAAGGTGGCGGGAACACCATCTTAACGAAGCCTGGTTGATGAATTCCAGCCCCCAAACATTTTGCTCTGGCCAGCTATTATTGTGATTCTTGAAATCCCAATACAGTACCATTTAAAGAGAAGCTATATATATATATATATATATATATATATAAACACACACACACTCACTCACACACACACACACACAGAACAAGAAAAAAACCAAAAACAGTATGCGCAGTCAATCGATCCAAGTCATGATTTCTGAACTTGTAGTTCAACCAGAATTGTCATGTATCAGTTTCCATCAGAATAGTTTCTTCCCTTAGCTCCCTCTGCCATTTCAAGTTCTATGCAACAGACTATTTTACCCATCTTTTTAGGCTAATTAAACAAATACTGGTGTCAATTCAAAATCAGCTGTAGCTTGGCTGGTAACAGTAGCTGATACATCATTTTCAATTGATAAAGATGGCTCCTGATTCCATCAAACGCCCTGTGCTTCTGTCGAGTGCTGTATGAGAGGTCAAGGAATAGCATCAGCATGTTGTTTCTATATTTTGATGTCCTGTGTCTCCTGGTGATAACTAGTGCCCGATCCCAGTTCCCAGTCCCCATGCAAAGCACCATGAGTGTTCATGGAGCAGTGGAATCGGTAGCTGTCCATCTTAGAGTGACGTGATAAGCCTTCTCTAAGGACAGTGGGGGATCATCTTCTGAAAACTCCAGGCTAGCAGCCAAGAGTGTTTCCACAAAGTTAAGACAATCTTCCCCCTTCATTACCTTGGTCAGCCCCACCACTCAAGTTCTTTTCCCTAGCTTGGCTCTCCATGGTCTCCAGGCATTGCCTTAAAAGCATATTTTCTTTAATGAGCATAGCTGTCACATCAGCTGATTTAGGTATTGAGGTTTCCAAACATTGTACTGTCTGCTCACACTGGTCCATTCTTGTTTCCAGGGCAGTAACTCCTGGAGTTAAAGTGTCAAACTTTATGTCTAAATCCTGTATGATCTTGATCAGCAGGTGAAGGGTGCTTTGAATGATATTTAGGGATGCATCCCCACTTGGTGGATCAGCAGAGTCCATGGCCTTGCCATGCTGTGCAGCCCTCTCCACGCGTTGCTGGTTCTTAGGAACAAAAAACTCATCTGGACGTGCATTTGCTCCATGAGGCATATACATCTTGCTGTTTCCTGAGGTACTAGCTCCAAATATAGCTTATTTTGCAATTTTGCCAATCAAATTACTGCATTTTGAATATTTTATATTAATTTCTACTGAGAGCTCGAGTTCTGTGCTGCTTCCATATAAGCGTGCCCCCAAATGTTGCCTTTTTAATCCTTTCTTCCCCAGTCCCCTTCACTAATCCTTCCTCTGTTACACACCTCCCATAACTCATACTATCAGAAACTCTCTTCTGTCTCATTGTAGTCTTTTTTTTCACCCTTCTTTGTTGGTGAGAAAAAAATATTTAAAAGTTTTAAAAATACAGAAACATTTTGAACTTCCTGTCTTTCTCTCTTACAGTTTGGCTCTATTCTTTTATTTTGATTTATGTTTGATTGCTCTCCTTCAAAAAAACAATGTTTCTATCAATATTTTCTTAAATGACACTGTTTATATGCCATATTCTCTTCTCTCTTACTACTGTTGCAGTTCTACTTCAATGCTGTTTAGCTATATAGTGCATTTGAAAAGGGTATGCCATCACTACAGTGACAACTTTACGGTGACGTGGTCGATACTGACAACATCGTCACATTCGTGTAAAATCTGCCTGGGACCCCGGCACCCTTCCACAAGGTCCTGCACCCCATCACCGACTCAGCTCCATCTCAGAGTTGAGAATCCTAAAGAGGGAGGTGCAGGTGCACAGTCCCCTGCATGGGGGGTGCAGGAGGCACAGCCCCATGCAAAACAATAAGATTTATCACACTGGCACCATCCCTTGCACAATTGCGGTCAATGTAGTGGTGTCGGGGTAATGTTGCATTGACAAGACATTGTCGATGTGGCATCATGGATCCTTTGAAAAGCACCATATTAAAAATAGTCTAATCCCTAAATTATTTTCAGTTCAACAGTTGATGCTGCACTATATCAGTCACCCTCTCTCCCTCCTCCCTCCATACAACCACTTTTTTCACTGTTCTCAGTTCTCAAAATTTTCAACAAAAAATTAACAAATGGTGGTGGCTACTGATGTGTTGTTCAAGTCACCATCTCGGAAAGTCTGTATTGTGAAGCATTTTCATTGACACAAGTCCACAAGCACAAAAAATAAATTTCTCACTTCTTAAAATTTTGTCTGGAACAAGAAATTACTAAATAGTGGTAATGTGCTACCCTTGCTACTGCTACATAGTACTACACTATGTGTCAGTTCCACCACCACAGTTGTTGTAGTCCACCTTAGAGGAAATGGTGCAAAAAGCACAATTTACTGTACATAAATTCTTTGCTCTCACAATTAATCTCAACTACCAGAAAAAATACATCAGGCTGTTGCATTCTGCTACACAATACTATGCTATGTGTCAGTGCCACTGCCACAGTTCTTGTAATTCACTTTAGGGGAAATGGTGGGAAAAGTGCACTATACATCACTATACACAAATTGTATGCTCATGGATTTTATCTCAACAACCATAAAAAATACAGTATATCAGGTTGCTGCATGCTGTTACATTGTGCAACACTACATATCGGTCCCACTGCCACACTTCTTGTAATGCACTTTAGGGGAATTAATGTAAAAGGACAATATACCTAAACTCTAGTCTCCCAGAATTGTTCTCAATGACTTAAAAAAATACATCAGGCTGATGTATCCTGCTACATGATGCTGTGTTGTGTGTCAGTGCCACTGCCACAGTTTTTCTAATGTACTTTAGGAGAAATGCTGCTTAAGGTACAGTATACTGTACATAAATTATGTGCTCCCAGAATTTATCTTGGTGACCAGAAGAAAATAAGACAGGCTGATGCATGATGCTACATGATGCTATGCTATGTATCAGCTCCATTGCCACACTTCTTATAATGCGCTTTAGGCAAAATTGAGCAAAAGGCACAATATACATAAATTCTGTGATTCCAAAATGCATCTCCATAACCAGAAAAAAATCAGTAGGCTGCTGCATCCTCTTAAATTTTGCTATACTGTTTGTCAGTCCCACCACCACAGTTCTTTCAATGCATTTTAGGAGAAATGGTGGAAATGCACAATATATATAAATTCTGTGCTCCCAGAATTAATCTTAGATGCCAGAAAAAATATGTCAGGCTCCTGCATATTGCTAGATGGCACTAGACTGTCTGCCAGTCCCACCACCACAGTTCTTGTAATGCACATTAGGGAAAATGGCACGAAAAGTGCAATGGCCTCTATGCACAAAGCCTACATGCTCCATTTATGTGACACATGGGCTTCACTAGACCCACCTGCTACACAATATGGTTTCATTGGACCCCTGGAGAATTAACTAAAGAGGTGTGCACCCTTTGGTTACTTTGGTTAGCCGAAGACAGAAGGAGGCATAACTCCATCGTGACAGTCTCCCACACGGTGTGGCTGTCATCTAGAACCCCATGCATTTCTTAAGTTCTCTTTTAAAAGTATTGAAGTCATTAATGTCCACCAGATACTGAGTCAGTTTGTTCCATAATTAGAGATGTGTGAAATTGGAAAATTTTGCCTGCGAAATATTTCGCGTAATTTCTGCATTACAGGAAATTTTTCACCTAGGTGAAAAGTAATTTCTCCTTTGATTTTGCTTTTGCATAAGGTGACATTTCTCCAAATTATGCTGAATTTCACCAATGTTTTTTAATTTTGCCAACAAAATTGGAATGCATTGTGGGTAAATAGCTGAAATATCACATGCAGGCTGTTTCCTGCAGAGTATATTGTCTTGATTCGGAGAGCAGTTCCGTGTGGTGCATCACAGCCAATACACCCTTCAAACACCTTTTTATTTGTGATTTTTGAGAGTTAATTGCACCCAAAATTTCAATTTAGTTCATAGTGCTGTTAGTGAACATTTATTTTTGTTTTGGTGACTTGGGATAATACTTAGTTAAACTTAAGTAGTGTTTTCAGTTTTCTCTGTGTCTGTGTCTGTGAGGGAGTTGAGTGGGGGGAGGGTTGACTGTGTGGAGTGTGTGTGTGTTTGAGTGTGTGTATGTGTGTGTGGGTGTATATGTGAAAGCAGACACTGATCCCTATGAAGCACACAATCGCCATACACATACTTTACAGTAGTATTCTTACCAGTATTCGTCATTTTTATGAATTTCCACTTTCCTTTGGGTCCGTTGCAAGTACCCCATCCCCCAGAAGCATAAGGTAGCCAAGAGAGCGTGTCTGACACGAGTGCTGGCATGGACACTGATTTTACTCATGCCCATGGTGACAAGCTAAATACAGCATGCATCTTCTATTGCTGAACTAGACCTGCCCATTTTAAAGTAAAACTGAGCACTGGGAAAGTTAATAAAAAACTTTTAAAAGCAGTTGCCAAAATCTTGCGCATGTGTGAAAGTAGGATGAAGCGCACATCCCTTGCATGCGCGGGAGCATCCCACTTTTGCACATGCATGAGATTTCAGTGACTGCTTTTAAAAGCTTTTTTTTAACTTTCCCAGTGGTCAGTTTTACTTTAAAATGGGCAGGTCTAAAACAGCAGTAGAAGATGCATGCTGTATTTAGCTTGTCAGCATGGGCATGGGTAAAATCAGTGCCAGCACTCAGTGTCAGACCCGTTCTCTTGGCTACCTTATGCTTCCGGGGGATGGGATGGGGTACTTGCAACGGACCCAAAGAAAAGTGGAAATTCGTAAAATAATGAATACTGGTAAGAATACTACTGTAAAGTATGTATATGGCTATTGTGTGCATCATAGGGGATAAGTCTGTGCATAGAGGCACACTTATGTAATTCTCTAAAAAATGAGGGTCAAGGCTGACAGTGCCCCTTTAAATGAAGCATTGACCACAATGCTTGCCTTTGAATGGTAGGGTATGTTTTCCTTGTATAAATACTTTTGGTCTGAAAGGAATTTGATTCAAATGTGTGAGGAGTTTGGATCGCCCAGCTAATTATAAACTTGACTATGCTTCAGAGGGGGGTTGTGAAACTGATTCCTTACATGTCAGTCTGCCACAACTGCATCCTCATATACAAAGCCTACAAAAAGCAAACATTTCTAATAAACATGCTAAACAGGTTAAGTATATTTATACAGTTACAGTACCTTCAAATTGGCATACTAATTGCAACCCAAGTAAAATCATTGCAAACCGAGTAGAACAAAAGTGCCATTTATTAGAAAATGCAAAAACAAAAACAAGATGCTGCAGCAGCATGCGGTCTGAAAACAAAACAAAATCGCTATATTAAATGCACCCTGAAAATAGAGTTAAAAATCAGATTGAAACGTCAGTTTTGAACTCTATTTTCTATTTTCAGCATGCATTTAGTACAACTATTTTAATTTATTAGAAACATTTGTATGATGTAATGAAAAGCTATTGGCAAGATTTAATACTTTTATCATGTGATTTTAAAATGTACTTACAGTGCTGATTAAGAACAGTAATTATTTTAATAAAATAAACATTGCTTTTACTAGAACATTACTAGGCACCCTGGTTATCTGTTTATTTTTTTTGTTGTTGTTGTACCAAAGCAGGTAGTTGTTAAAGAGGCTTCATTATTTAACATCTTGAAACTGGCAAAATATGTTGTTTCGTGATTTATTTAATGCTGACTGACTGTGAATTACTAAATAAAATCTAGTTAGCACTGCATGACTTAGCTGTGTTTTTTTAATTTTTAGAAGATGTGCTACATAATGATTAATTTGCAGTGCATTTCAAAAAAACATAGGCCCAGATATTCAAACTGCACCCAAAAAGTGCCCAATAGTAGGAGCAAGTGCAAGTCCATTGCACCCAAGCGCAAGAGGTGCAATATTTAAAAAGTGAGCTGGCCAAACTGCGTCTACAGCCAACGACTGAATATCGCACCACCTGTGCCATAGCGCAACTAGGGAGGGGAAGCTGAGCAGATCTGATGCACCATAGCGCAACAAGAGATGTACAGCTCAGCAGTCCAGAGGCACCATAGCGCAACCAGGGATGCCCCCCAGCAGCAGAGCAATGCAACTGCACAACCAGGGAGGTAGGGGCCCACCACCCATGCCACAGATGGGCACAGGAACACACAGCAGAACAGACATTGTCCCCCCACACCCCATGCACTGCACAACTGGGGGAAGGCTGGAATAACCACCAGCCCATGGAGACAAGCAAACAACCCACAGCTGGGCCATGGTGCCCCATCACACCCCTTGGCAAGCTGTGACTGGCACACAAGGAGGGCTGACCACCCCATGCCACACCATCCCCCCAATGCAGAGCATACCCTGCACCATGACCCCTAGACACCTTGCCCAGGAGCAGCGACCACCACTGCAGGAAACCCCATGCATGCCACCACCCCCACTGTGACACTGCAACCCTGTGCACCACAGAACCATGCAAGGCAGCCCCATCACGAGCACCCATCAGCGGGTGGCAGCACACAGTGATGCAACAACGGCATACACAGTGCCACCATGCACAGTCCCCCCGAGGTACTGCTGAGAGACCAACCATGCATCAGCACATGAGACGCCCCACATGGGACAGGGCTTGCTCCGGACACCACCACCAGTGGTACAGCACCCTGCACAGTATCCCAATGACACACCCTGACCCAGCACTGGCCACAACAGCCAGCACAGACACCCACAGTGGTACGTAGAAGCATGCACCACACCGGATGCCACACAGTGCATGGACAGACACCCACTCATACCCAAGGGCACAACAACACAGGGACGCAGTGGTGGGGCAACCAAGCCCCCAGCGTGGGCCCATGTAAACTGTGTACACACAACCCGCAGTCCTCCTTGGCACTGGAGTGCCAGCCACCCTGCGCAGGCACTGTGGACCTGTACGCCACCAGCATTTCCCGGAGCACAAGTCACAGACAGTGGTGCACATCCCCTGCAACACACACAAGGCACAGCATGGAGGTGGGACAAAAACTGTGGAGGCCACAGTGTCACCCGAGGCAGACATGCACCACACCAGTGACAGGGGGCAACCCAGCAGTGTGACGGGTACAGTGGCTGCCCTGCATGGACAGCCACCACTGACATGCCAGCAGACCGTGCAGGTCATAGACATGCATGTGTGTCAGCTGCACAGGCCATGGACGGGCTGATAGGGGTGCCATGGACACAGAGTATGAACCATGGACCCCTGCACACAGTCATCCAGTGCACAGGGCACAAAACACACACCACAGACACTGACTGATAGCTACCCCCACACCATAGTCACCTCCACACGGACACACACATGATCGCACCACCCCTGACGCCATGCACACCACTGCAGCTCAGCATCTATAGCCCACTGCAAATCAGAGACCACCACAGTATTCATATCAAAATAACTGTATTGAAACAACATATAAAAGTTAACTATTTACAAAATATATACAAGGTTGGGGGGGCCACAAACAAGGTGGGGGTGGGTAAGGGGCAGGGGTGGACAAATGGAACAGGAAAGGAGGGGTGTGAGGGTGGGTCCAGGGGGGTAGGGGATTTCAGAGGCAGAGGGACTTCTACCGGGAGCACTGCTCCCCACTCTGGCTCCGTCGCTATCGGTGCCTCCGCAGTACCCCAGTGTGTACTCGATCCTGCGGAGGATGTCGAGTGATGCCCTCCCCAACTGCAGGATCTCCCAAAGTGCCTCCCTTATCTCTCGGAGCCAGCGTGTACCTAGGACAAGGAGCACAGTCAATAGGTGTGAATGCATAGCCCCATACAGCCCGCCCTCTGTGCATGGCATACGGCCGTGGGACATACCTCTGTGATGGTGTGTGACCACCCACAGTGATCATGTCCACATGATATGCCCACCCAGGCGCATACAGCCATGCAGAATGCTGCACACAACCACCGGCCAAATCACGCATAGCACCACCATGGCCGTTTAGTGACATGGCTATGTGGTGCAAAGGCAGTGGCACAGCCATGTACCTGGTGCATGCATGGACCACCATCGACACACTCCCAGACATGCATTGCCACTGGACAGTGTTGACTGTAACAAGTTGCGTGCATGGCAGTGATGTCGATGGATGGCGGCCATGCCCTGCTGCCCACCCTGTTACACAGCATGCAATAGTAATCATGGAGGTATGGCACTCACCATCATCGGGCCAGTCCCTTGGGTGGTGTGGACCCTCACCCCACCTTTCTTCCCTCTGTTCATAATTCCGCCACAGATGACGGGCAAGGAGCCATTCCTCCGGGCCTGTGGTGCAAACATGGAGTAAGGAAAATCAGTACAATCCCATAGCAAAGCCCCTCTGCCCCCAGGTGTGTGCCCTCCCACTCAGCCAGACCCACCCACTACACACCCTGATAACACCACCAGAGGCAACCCTGGACGGTCCCTCCCCCATGTGCTGGACACATACAACTGTGATACCCATATGGAAGATAAAAGTGTGTTGACGTAACACCTACCCGGCCATGGCACCGTGCCCCTCCTGGCACGTGCCTGCAGGCGGGCTAGCAGCTCCGGCTCCCTCTGCCGCAGGTCCCCATACCTATGGCGGCACTGTTCTGTGCTTCTCCCCCATCCAGTAGCCTCCTCGAGTGCAGTGGCCACCTTCTCCTACACCTGGCTCCTGGACCTGTCCAGGGGTGCCTCCCCGAACATTGGCCCATGGTGTGGCTTCACTATGGCCACTAGGTTGGCCAGCTCTATCTGTGACCACTGAGCAGCCCTCCTGTGTGCCATGCTCTCTGCTATATCTGCAAATATGGTGCTCTGCAGCGTGGCTCCCCACGTGCAGATGCTGCGCGGTACAGAGCTGCCATTCCATATCGTGCTGTCACTGAGCAGCGCGATAGTGGTGCACCCATGCCTGTCGCATGGTGCCTAGGAGGCAAAGGTCAGGCACAGGGTCAAGGGTCTCTAGCGCACGGACACGCACAGCGCCATTGGAACCCAATGCGTGTAGCATGATTGGCTGCCTGTGTGCTACTGCCAGTAGCAGCCTACCGCGCTGTTGCCCCAGTGTGCCTATGATGGCCCAGTGCCACAGCGCCATGTAGGTGACCATCGCTATAGCGCCACTGGCACAATGGTGGCCATGCCCTGCATTGCTTCCCATGCACAGCACATCTGCAGAGCTGCAGACACCTGTGTCAGCAACCGGGTAGGCGCAGCGAGGTGTGTACTACGCATGTCACAGAACTGCGCCATTGGCTCAGCATGTTCAACACAATTACGCAAAGCGCAAAAGCGCGATATTCAGCCATCATATGCAAATCATCTAATCAGCCATTCAATGGCTCAGCACTGCAATTTGCATCCACTTAAAGTTGCGCCTTGCCTCATTTTCATGGGTGCGCTATAAAAGTGCGACATTGGGCTGCAGTGGCCATAGTCGGTTACTGCAGTCTATTGGTGAGTTGCATGCTGTTTGGGAGTGTGGACTGTGGATTTAGGGACATGCATGGGACTGCACAGTCACAGGTAACAACTGTCATTCTTACAGACTAAATAATGACGGAGCAAGTTGTGGGACAGGAGGAACACAGTGGTGGGAGGAAGAGGAGGCCTAATTTTACCAAGGCTGAGACTGAAGCCCTGTTGATGCCTACCTGGATCAGGAGCTGCTTCTCAGTGGACAGCAGGGAACACCTCAAGCCTGTGATGCTGCATGGGAGGAGGTGGCACATGCTGTGAACCTGCATGGCAGCCACCAGCGCTCCATGCAGAAGTGCAAGAAAAAGATGGGCATGGACAGGAGGAGGATAAAGGAGAAGGTAGCTGCCATCAGGGCAGCATGAGCTACAACAGGTGGGGGACAGCCGGAGGTGGTACACCTGACCCCACAGGAGGAGAGGATTGCTGGAAGCATGCAGCATAGTGCCATTGAGGGTGTTCCGGGTGGTGGCTTCCAGACAGGTGGTGGCCCATCACTGCATGGTAAGTCATGGTCTGTCTATGGGGGGGCAGGGTAGGTCACATGCAGTAATGCCACTTTGCTTTCCCTTACAGACCCTGAGCGTTTGCATGGGTCAGCAGTGGTGGGCATGTCCACTGAGGACAGTCAGCTGGAGATGGAGGAGGGCCCATCCACCTCCACAGGTATACGTAGCTCAGTGCAACAGTGGGGCCGCCTGGCTGTCCACACTGATGTTGTTGTAACAGGTGCAGAGGAAGCTCTGCCTGTGTCCCAGCATGCCGGCGTCCACGGATGCCAGCATGCTGTGACTGGGGCCGGTGCCGAGTCCATCACTGATGATGATGTCGCTAATGGCATGGGCAGTGACATCTGTGTGCCACGGGATGGCCAAACAGCAGGACACATCATGGCCATGGCTGTGGGTGGTGCTGCCATGGAGGTCTGCGTGTCAGCACAGTCCCAGCCTGTGCCTGTCCACACAAGTGGGGCAGCACTGGTGTTTGTTCAGGACAGTGGGACTGTTGCAGCCACTGTGGCAGAACCACTGAGCCCTGGGGAGTGGCAGCTGGAGGGGCAGCATCAGCAGTCGGCCAATGGGCTTGGGGGCACAGGGTCCAGCGGCAGCGTCTGTGCACCACCTGTGGACAAGCTCAGACCTGGTCCTGGTGCACAGCGCCCACCCTCAAGGGGTGTTGAGCATCAGGCCCATGCACACCCTGAGGGACAGGATGCCGAGGAGGCAGATGACCTCTTGGATGAGCACAGCCACCTACTGCAAGCATCAGTCCAGCAGCAGATGTGGCTTGTGACGTTGGTGGATGCACTACGTGTGGCTCTGGAGCGGGCAGAGGAGCATCGCAGCAGGGACACCACTCTGATCCTGGCAGGGATGGATCTGTTGTGGGAGGATGTGACAGCTGCCATTGACAGGCATGCACAGGCATTCAGTGCTGTCTTGGCCACAATGGGCACACAGTCATGTGCCCATGCATCGCGGACACCACGCAGTGCACTGTCCACCCCCCATTCCCAGCATCATGCGACACCCTCCCTGTCGACACCGGGTTCAGCTGTGGGCATCCCGAGCACGCCTGGCACAGACATGTTCGGTGTGCTGCAAACCCCTGCATGAGCACGGTCGTATTCACCCAGTGGAACCCCTGGGGGACCATTCGTGCCACCCCATGAGGCCAGTGGTCAGCCTGTCAGTGCTGGTGGGTCTCAGCGGGGCCGCCCATGCATCCGTGGTGGCCGGGGCACTGTGTCATGTGACTGACCTGTCTCCCAATGCGGCTACTGTCTGGTCCTGTCCAGTGTGCATTGTGTCTTTCAGTGGGCAGTGCATGGGTGGGTACCCGGCCCTGCACGTGGATACACAGTCCATCTGCACACCCTCCTGGCTGCTGTCCGCAGTTGCATGTGCATGATGATGCCTGCATTGCGCTGTACACCAATGTGCAATGGTGCTCAGCATCTGACACACGCACATGGACAGGCAGTGGGCATGGTGGTCTGTGGACATGTGTGTGGCTAGGGGTTGTGTTCTGGGTCAGTGTGCCTCCTGCCCTTTGCGCAAGTTTTGTGCATTGTGTATGTGTGTGCATGTGTGTGTGTCTGTCCACATGGCATGTTAGTCCTCACCCATCCCTGGTTGTGTGTGTGGTTCCATGCCCTGCCACTTCCCTTGATGGCATGCACCCCTGCTGTGTGTCCATGTGTGTTTGTGGGTTGTGCCTTAGCCACTGTTGGCTGCACATGGCCCCATAACTTACCTGGGTTGGTTAAAGTGCTCCTCCATGATGGTGTCCCAGTGCAGCTGTGCCAGCTGGAGCAGTTGGGGGTCCTGTCAGCCAAGGGGGGGGCAGCCCATCACCATCGTCACCGGCGTCCTCATCGTCCCCATTGCTGTTCCCCTCTTCTAACCTGTACGGCTATCCCACATTCGTTGGCCATGTTGTGCAGGATGCAACAGGCCAGGAATAGCCACAGGCCTTTGAGGGGCTGTACTGTAGGGCACCGCCGAAGGTGTCCAGGCAACAGAAACATGCCTTCAGCATCCCGAACACCCGCTCGATGACATTACGTGTGGTGGCGTGTGCCTCATGGTAGCGTTGCTGCGATAGGGTCACGGGCCACCAGTAGGGTGTGAGCAGCCAGGAATGGAGTGGGTATCCACTGTCACCTGTGTGTAGAGGGTGGAGGTTAGTTTGGTGATCAGCATCGCCCTGCCCCGGGGCCATGTAGGCCACTACCCATGTCACCTCTGGCCATGCCCCCCCAGGCCCTATGATTGTCCATGTGGTTTGCATACTCACCCACTAGGTGTCTAGTGGGGATGTCCCCACTCTCGAATCTGTAGCACAGTGCTGAATGGCACCAGATGAAGGCATTGTGTGCTCACCCAGGGTTCGTGGCACAGACATTGATTATGCACCCTCTGGCATCACACACCACCTGGCAGTTGATGCTGGCATAGCCCTTGTGATTGATGTATGCGGCCCCCCTCAGGACCAGGTGGTGTGTGTATGGCCAGATGGGTGCAGTCTATTGCCCTAGCATGCCAGCCATATGTGCTACCCTGTGGAACTCCTGTATGTTTGCTGTGCGCTCTGCCGGTGTGCTGGGGAAATGGATGTACTCCACAGCATGTGGCAGCAGTGCGCTGAGGAACTGGGTGAGGTGGCGTGATGTGGCCGACTGGGTTATGCCAGTGGTGTCCCCAGTTGGTCTCTGGAAGGTACCCGTGGTGAGCAAGCACATGCAAGCTGTCACTTTAGTCTCCACTGACAGGGCATGGCTCCGTCGTGTGGGTGCCTGCATCACATCACTGCACAGCTGCAGAGCCACGTCAGAATTGCCCATGTGGGCTCAGTACTGCCTGTTGGGGGCATACCGTGGATGGACCCTTCCACGGCCATGACCCCTGCTGCCCGCCTTCTCATCCCCCTCATAACGGCCTCCATCTGGAAGGTGGCACTGGCCATGTCCCTGGCTTGTGTTCACCCCCCCGGCAGCTGTTACTGTATTCCCCCTGCTGTCCTCACTGCTACTTCCCCTGCACCAGGAACACCTGCCTGTGGTGGCCTCTGTGCTGTGTGGCACTTCCCCCTTCTGCACTGGCTGTGGCTCCCCACGCCTTCCCTGTGCCTCTGTGTTCAGGGTGCCCTTTCCCTGGCCTGCCTGTGTGTCCCTCCTGCCCTGTCTGTGTGGCTAGAGTTCAGCATCATGTGCCTTCCCTGTAGCGTTCTTGCGCCTCTCCCTTGCTCCTTTTTATTTTGGCTCATTTCCACTATGGCGCAACTTCCGCTTGCTCCCCTATTGCGCATGGCGCAAGTTGTTGAATATCGCACTGCGCCATTTATGCAGGGTTCCTCCACCTTCAGTTGTGCATGCCTTCATTATCATTGCGCTGTTGCTCAGCGTGATTTAGGGGGTGCAACTGCCTCCTGCTGAATATCGCAGAATGGCTCAATTTTGGACTTGCGCAGGCGCAACTCTATTGAGCGTGGCTCAACTCTTTTGAATATCTGGGCCATATTTTTTTTTTCATATTGAAAACATTTTCAAGTGGCAACATTTATCTAACACTTTATGTGAACAATATATGAAGTATGTGAAGGGTAGCATCTTTCAAAATAAGAGGTGTGCAAGAAAAAGGGGGCACAATTTGAAGATAGAGGGGGGCAGCTCAGAGGTAATGTAAGGAAGTATTTTTCAAAAAGAGGGTTGTGGATGCATGGAACAGCCTTCCGGAGGAGGTTGTGGAGTCAAAAACAGTGATTGAATTCAAGCATGCATGGGACAGCCATGAGGCAATTCTAGGGGTGGGGGTAGAAAGAAGTAGGCTGCTGGTTAAATAGGATCTGCAGCTTATACATTAGGTAGGGAAATGGGCAGACTGGGTGTGCCAAGTGGTCCTTATCTGCCGTCAAATTCAATGTTTCTATGTTTCAATACATGCTGCAGCAAACAATAAAAGATTTATTAGGGGGCAGTGGGAATGTATAATGAAACCCCAACATTTTTTCACAGTTTCTGCAAAAGGTCTCTGCATTTTTGAGTACAATTATCTACAGTTTTCTAGTGGCCCTGCATACGACTTATGCAGACTCATAATACTATGTTCATCTCTTGTGAAAAATGATTTTTTAATAATGTCAATGAATTTATTGTCTGTTTGCATTATTTTCCTAATGTGTGTGTGCAATGTCAATGTTAATATCGAGGTCTTTCTCATTACTTACTGCTGGTAATGGAAACTGCATCAAGAAGTAGGGCCTCATGGGATTTTTATGGCCTAGGTTGGTATCACCCCTGGAATCAAGACAAGGTGATATACGTTCACCTCTTCCCACTCTTACTACTGGCTCACATTACCTCTCTCTGGGATGAAAATCTACAACACAGTTTTCGCTCCTATAAGAGATGCACTAAGAAAATCTCCCTCAGACAACTACGTTGGTGCACCCTAAAACTCCTGCTCTTTCTTTTACTGCTATCTGGCATTTACCTCCAAACCCTGGCACCAGAATTCCTGGCTCTGACCACCAACAGTGTCATTCTTGGGCACTCACCTTTGTAGCACTCAACATCTGTAGCTTCCTACTGAAACTTGATGTCCTGCAAATATTTGCCCACCTACACAACCTGGATGTTCTTGTGGTTGTCAAAATCTGGCTCACTTCTAAAACTCCAGACAGTACAATTACCCTACTGGGATTCAACACCATCAGACTTGACAGGACCTCTAAAAGAGGTGGTGGATGTGCTATCTACCTCAAAGACACTCTCCTAGGGCACCTTGTACAATCCCCCTCCTCGGTCTCAACTGTTCAGATTCTACCCATCAGAATTCTACTCGGGGCCCAGAACAAGGTGGTGACTATTACTGCTATCTATATCCCTCCGAAGGAACAAGGTAAATGTCTCAAATCCATCCTGGACTTTATCTGCTCCCAACCCCCAAGCTCCGAGACTATCCTTATGGGTGATTTTTACATTAATTGGTTTGGGTCGGATGCAAACAGCTTTAAGGATGCTATCTCAGCCGTCAGCCTCACCCAGCTGGTCACCACCCCTACCAGGCACAACTATAAGACTGGCACTTGCTCCCTTTTGGACTGGATCCTGACTAACCACCCATCCCGCATCTCAAAAGTCTCCGTCCTACCTGATTCATTAAGTGACCACTCCCCAGTCACCTGTGAATGGTCAAATAAATTTAGCCTCCCACCAGCCAAACTAATTATCAGCAGAATCCTCCCACATGGTCAATTGAAGCACTTCAAATCCCACCTTAGACAACATGACCGGTCCCCTATTTTCCAAGCATCAGATGTCAACTCTGCTCTTGACTTCTTCATCGACACCTTCAATACTGCCTGTGACTCCTATGTCCCCTACAAAAAGTGGAAAGTCAAAGAACTTTGCAACCCTTGGCCCTTCTTGGAACTTCTAGTGCTGCTGAAATCTAGGGACCACCTCTGGGCTCGAGCATGGGCCACAGGTAGGCAAATAGATATAGAAAACTACAAACATGCTAGAAATTACTGCACTAAAGCAATACGACTGAAGAAGAGTAACTACTACAAAGATGCTCTCACAAACATCTGAGGTAAGGGGAAGTCCTTCTGGAATAATCTTAAAGAAATTGTAGGGAAACTGCCCAAAACGTCACCTACCATGTTGGTAGTGGATGGGACTATAACTCTAGACCTTGCAACTATAGCAAACACATTTTAATAATGTGTTCTCAGATCTCAGTAGTGTGCTCACAGTTCTATGTGATAAAGGTGAGTCTGAAAGACCACCTATCACATAGAGTGAACAAACTAGAGCCCATAGTAAAAAGGGCAACTGATATTGTACTGACCGTTGCAAATATCGACGGTCACTACAATACTCACCAAAACCACACAGAAATAATTTTTTTATCGCGGGGCCTGTCCCTTGTAGGGGCAAGCCCCCGCACTAAACAAATAATCCACTCCAAGGGGTGCAGACCACGGGACAAATTACTGGATTTTTTTATTTTAAAAGGATTCTGCATATAGCTGGACCCGAACCGGGTCTGCTTGCAGTGCAAGTGGTGGTGTACACCACTATACTATGCAAGCAGCTCAGTGGGAATCGGCCACAAAGGATGCTATATCCTACAATAGTGAGTATAGGTCCTTGTTATACTGGCTATATAGGATATAGCGACGTATTGCACCACTCGCTCTCTTGTAGAGTGTTATTATTGAGTCGCTCAAAAGTGCAGCACTCAATAATCAGCGCTCTTCATGAGTGCTACCGTGCTCGCACAAGACTTCTTCGATGCCGACCTCCCCTCTGCACCCCACCCCTCCTCCTTGATTTGACCACCTTTTTACTTCAAAGCAGTCAGGATGCATGAACTGTGCAAATACATCAGCAAAGCAATTGCCGGATCAAAAACCAGTGTGGACACACTCGACCTTAAACTACTGTCCCGTACACTAGACTAAATGGTATCTCCACTTACTCAGATTTTCAACCTCTCCCTCACCCTCGGCCAGTTCCCCGACAGATGGAAATTCACCACCATTATGGCAGTTCACAAAAGTGGGGACTACGCCCTTCATGGGAACTTTAGGCCTATATCCATACTACCCCCCCAAAGGCCATTGCATGTTTAGTCTCTGACCAGCTGATGGAATACTTGGCTAAGAATGACATCCTTTGTAAGCAGCATCATGGATTCAGAAAAGGCCACAACACTACATCTGCACTCCTAGAATTCACAGGAGCAATCCACAGCTCCCTGGACAATAATCAACTAACTGGGTCAGTCTTCATAGACCTGGCTAAGGCTTTTGGATACAATCCATCACCTACTACTCATCACAGCGCTTCAAGGTGCTGGGCTTTTCCCAGAGGCTACATCCTGGTTTAAGAGCTGCCTGGAAAACTGCTCCCAAAGAGGAAAAATTGCTCATAACCTCTCCAATGCTAGAACTGTCGGATCAGAAGTACCTCAGGGATCCATTCTTGGGCCACTCCTTTTCAGCCATTTTTGAACAATCTTCCACAATCCTTTCCTGAACAAATCCTGCTCTATGTGGATGATGCCATCATCCACGCCACTCGTCATGACCCCCACCTACTCAAAAAAAAAGCTCCAGATGGGTTTCACCTCAGTTGAAAAATGGTTTAATAGACAAAATTTGGTCCTCAACTATATGAAAATCAAGTTGATGCTTTTTTTGCAGCTCCTGCAACAAGCATAGGTCTCAACCCCTCACAATTACAAACTGCCATGGTACTGTCCTCGAGCAAGTTCACTCCTTTAAATATCTAGGAATCACCTATCTTATGGTATCCACATTGACACTGTTGCCAAAGCTGCTAACATGAGCACTGGACTTCTCTACAGGCACAGGCAATGCCTTACCTCATATGCCCTAAGGATAGCAGTGCAGAGCTCTGTGGTCTCACTAATTGATTATGGTCTTGTTATCTACGGCTCCACTACTGACACAGTCCTTAGGTGCGTATCCTTGGCCCTAAACAAAGCCTGCCGTCTCATCACAGGATCCCACTGTCTCACCCACACATGTGAACTCTACGCCAAAATGGGATAGCTTCAACTATCCAACCATATCAAGTACCATACTTACTTAATAGCCAAGAAGATAACACCAGGCCTTGAACCCCCAGGTGTCCAAGCTCTCCTACATGCTGAATGCACTCCCGCCCCATCAGGGGTTCTGAAAATCAAATAGTGCACATCCCCCGGTGCAGCACCACACAGGGCCAAAGGTCCTTTGCTCATCAAGCACCCTCCTGGTTTACACAGAAACATAGAAACATAGAAATTGACAGCAGGTAAGGACAGCTTGGCCCACCTACTGTGCCCATGTCCCTACCTAGTGGATAAGCTGCAGATCCTAGTTAACCAACAGCCTACTTCCTCCTACCCCCCCACTAGAATTGCCTTATGTCTGTCCCATGCATTCTTGAATTTCCTCACTGTTTTTGACTCTATGACCTCCTCAGGAAGGCTGCTCCATGTATCCACAACCCTCTCTGTGAAGAAATACATCCTCACATTACCTTTGAGCCATCCATACTCTATCTTCAAATTGTGCCCCCTTGTTCTTGCACATCTCATTTTCTGAAAGATGCTACCCTTTTGGACTCTGTTGATTCCCTTGAGGTATTTGAAAGTTTCTATCATGTCCCCCCTCCCTTCTTTCTTTGAGGTTATACATCTTAAGTTCCTTTAGTCTTTCTTCATATGTCTTCTGATGCAGACCCTGCATCATTTTGGTTGCCCTCCTCTGCACAGCCTCCACTCTTTCTATGTCTTTGCGTTGATGGGGTCTCCAGAACTGTACACAGTACTCCAGATGTGGTCTTACCAACTGTCTGTACAGAGGGCCAATAACGTTCTGTTTTCTACTGGTGATGCCTCTCCCTATGCATCCCAGTATCCCCCCAGCCATCCTTACTGCCTTCTCACATTGCTGGCCCACCTTAAGGTCATCTGATATGAGTACTCCCAGGTCCCTTTCCACTGTTGTTGTTGTAAGTATCTCACCCCCCCATTGAGTACTCTTCCCCAGGTTTTTTGTTTTCCAGGTGCATTACTTTGCACATCTATGCATTGAATCTAAACTGCCATACATTTGACCAATCCTCAACCTTGCCAAGTCCCTTTCCATCCTTTCCACCCCACCTTGTGTATCAACCCTGTTTCAGATCTTTGTGTCATCCGCAAATTTCCCTTCCAGTCCCTCTGCAATGTCACTTATAAAGATATTAAAAGGGACCGGCCCCAGTACTGAACCCTGCGGTACCCCACTAGTAACCCTCCTTTCTTCACTATGGACTCCATTTACTATTACCCACTGTGTCCTGTTGTCCAACTAGTGTTTTACCCAGGCTACCACCCTGGGACCCACTCCCAGGCTGGCTAATTTGTTTATTAATCTTTTGTGAGGAACTGTGTCAAATGCCTTGCTAAAGTCTATGTAGGCCATGTCCACAGACCCTCCTTAGTCTACTGCTTTAGTTACTAAGTCAAAAAAATCAATTAGATTTGTCTGACATGACCTTCCTGCTGTGAATCCATGCTGCCTTGGGTCCTGTGCCCCACTGGCCTCTAGGTACTCAACAATTCTTTTCTTCAGAAGTGATTCCATCATTTTCCCTACCACTGAGGTCCAACTGACAAGTCTGTAGTTTCCTGCCTCTGTCTTGCTCCCACTTTTGTTAAGGGGAATCCCATCCACCCTCCTCCAGTCCTCATGTACCCCACCATCCTCCCATAACTTATTAAAATGGGTAGTCAGTGGTGTTACTCGTTCTTCCCTTAGTTCTTTTAGAAATCTGGGGTGAATCCCATCAGGCCCCACTGCTTTATCTACCTTCAGTTTTAAGAGTTCTTTCAGAACTCTTTCTTCTGTGAAAGGACTAATATCAACTCCCCTATCCAGAGTGCTTCTATTGACTGGATTAGGTATTTCCCCCTGCTTTTCCATTGTGAATACTGAGCAGAAGAATTCATTCAGTATACCTGCTTTTTCACTGTCGCTCTCTGCAAAGCAATCTTCCTCTTTGTTCAGCCTCAGTATAGAAATATAGAAACATAGACTTTAACTGCAGATAAGGACCACTTGGCCCACCCAGTCTGCCCATTTTCCTACCTATTGGATAAGCTGCAGATTCTAGTTAAACAACAGCCTACTTCCTGCAACCCCCACTATAATTGCCTTATGTCTGTCCCATGCATGTTTGAATTCCCCCACTGTTTTAGACCCCAACCTCTCCAGGAAGGCGGTTCCATCGTCCACCACTCTCTCCATGAAAATAATTTCCTCACATTACCCCTAGAGCCATCCCCCTCTAACTTTAAATTGTACTTTGTTCTTACACATCTCTTTTCTGAAAGATGCTACCCTCCCTGGACTTTGTTGATTCCTTGAGGTACTTAAAAGTTTCTATCATGTCCCCGTTCCTCCTTTCATCAAGGGTATACATATTAAGCTCTCTCAGTCTCTCTTCATATGGTTTCTGATGTAGACCCTGCACCATTTTAGTTGCCCTCCTCTGGACTGCTTCCATCCTGTCTATGTCCTTGCGTAGTTGAGGTCTCCAAAACTGCATGCAGTACTCCAGATGGGGTCTCACCAACTGTCTGTAGAGAGGGATAACCACTTCCCTTTTTCTACTTGTGATGCCCCTCCCTATGCATCCCAGTATCCCCCTGGCTCTCCTTACTGACTTCTCACATTGCTTACCCACCTTTGGGTCATCTGATATGACTACACCCAGATCCCTTTCCATTATTGTTGTTGTTAGTACCTTCCCTGCTATTGTGTACCCTTCTCTTGGATTTTTATTTCCCAGGTGCATTACTTTGCACTTCTTTGCATTCAATCTAAGTTGCCATATGTCTGACCATTCCTCCAACCTTGCCAAGTCCCATCTCATCCTTTCTACCCCCCCCCTTGTGTATCAACTCTGTTACAGATCTTTGTGTCATCTGCAAAGAGGCATACCTTTCCTTCTAGACCCTCTGCAATGTCACCTATAAGGATGATAAAGAGGACTGGACCCGGTACTGAGCCCTGAGGTACTCCACTAGTAACCCCCCTTTCTTCAGAATGTGTTCCATTCACTATTACCTTCTGTGTCCTGTTGTGCAGCCAGTTTGCTACCCAGGCTACCACCCTGGGACCCACTCCCAGGATGGCTAACTTGATTATTAATCTTTTGTGCGGGACTGTGTCAAATGCCTTGCTAAAGTCTAGGTAGGCCATATCCACAGTCCCTCCCTGGTCTATTACTTTGGTCACCCAGTCAAAGAAATCAATTAGATTTGTCTGACATGACCTTCCTGCTGTGAATCCATGCTGCTTTGGGTCCTGTGCCCCGCTGGCCTCTAGGTACTGAACAATTCTTTCTTTCAGAAGTGATTCCATTATTTTCCCCACCACTGAGGTCAAACTAACAGGTCTGTAGTTTCCTGCTTCTGCCTTGCTCCCACTTTTGTGAAGGGGAATCACATCTGCCCTCCTCCAGTCCTCAGGTACCACCCCATCTTCCCATGATTTTTTAAAAGGTGTGATTAGTGGTGTCACTAGGTCCTCCCTTAGCTCTTTTAGGATTCTAGGGTGAATCCCCTCAGGCCCCATTGCTTTGTCCACCTTGAGTTTTAGGAGTTCTTTCAGGAATCTTTCTTCTGTAAATGGACTGGCGTCAACCCCATTACCCAGAGTGCTGCCTTAGTCTTTGTTTTCTTCTTATTGTACCTATAAAAGGTTTTATCCCCCTTCTTAACTGATTTGGCTATCTTTTCCTCAGTTTTGGCCTTTGCTATTTGGACTGCCTTACCCGCTTCCTTCTGCTTTAACTGGTACAGTTCTCTGTCCTGCTCCTTCTGTGTTTTCTTATACTTCCTGAATACTATCTTTTTCTCCCTTACCTTCCCTGCCACTTATTTTGAGAACCATAGTGGTTTTCCTTTTGTTTGATTTGTTTATTTGCTTCACACAAAGGCTTGTTGCCTCTGTGATGGCGGTTTTGATGTTTCCCCATTGTTGCTCCTCCCCACCTTCTTGCCTTTTTTCTAGTGCTTTTCTGAGGCACTCTCCCATTTTGACAAAATCAGCCCTCCTGAAGTCCAGTACCTTCACTTTTGTGTGGCTTGACTCTACAGCTAAGTTTATTGTGAACCACACAGTTTGGTGTTCGCTTGTTCCCAGATGGCTACCCATTTCAAGATCAGAGATCCTCTCTCTGTCCTCATTTGAGAGTACCAGGTCTAAGATTGATTTCTCCAGAGTGGGTTCCAAAACTAGTTGTCTGAGGCATGCACCCTGTAGGGATTTGAGAATGGCCCTGCTTTTGGATGTGGCTGCAGCAAAGGTGCTCCAGTCAACATCTGGTATATTCAGGTACCCCATCAGCAATGTGTCCCCTTTCTCTGCCATCCCAAGGATGCCTCTTATCATTTCCTTATCCATTTCCTCCCCCTAGATGGGGGTCTATATGCAAACCTGTACGGATTGTGGAGCCATTTACAGTCTCCGGGATGACCCACAGTGCCCCATCTCCTCTCTGTTTACCCTTTAGTTCTGTTGCTTTGATCCCTTCCCTTACATAGAGAGCTTCTCCTCCTCCTCTTCTTCCCTCCCTGTCCCTCCTGTCAATTGTGTACCCTGGTATGTTGACATCCCAGTCATGGTTCTCTGTGTACCATGTTTCTGTGACTGCCACAATATCCAGGCATCCCTCTTCCATCAAGGCCTCCATTTTGAGGAGCTTTTTACCAAGACTATGGGCATTGGTACTCATTATCCTTCATTTTTTATGGCTTTATTTCTTTTTGCCCCATCCCTGTCCCTACTGCCTTTGTCTTTTTCTCCATTTACCCCTGCTCTTCTCCCTATTAACTACTCTATCTTGGTGTTTACCTCACTAATTACCCTGATTTGTTGGGGGGGTAGGATTTCCCTTCTCCTTTTCAGTGCCTCCTCCCTTGGCTAGTTTAAATGCTTGCCATTGAAGCATTTAAACCTATCACCTAGGATCCTAGTTCCCCTCTCGGATAGATGCAGACCATCATGTCTGTATATGCCTGCTTCCCTCTAGGTGGAGCCCCAGTCCCCAATTAAGCCAAATCCCTGAGCTATGCACCAGCTTTTCAGCCAGTCATTGAATCCCATGGTGTGGAGTACCCTAGCTTCATCCATGCCATAGACAGGTAGCACTTCTGAGAAAGTTACCATGTGTGCTACTTGTCTAAGGCCCCTCCCAAACTCCACAAACTCCTGTTGCACTGCTCTGATCCCATTCTCAGCCAGATCATTCATCCCTAGGTGGACAATGACATCCAGCTCCCTCCCCCTTGCCGCTGATCCCACAATCCTGAGGATTTGTTTCCTGTCCTTCCAAGCCATGGCACCAGGCAGGCACCTTACCTCCCTTTCCCCTCCCTCCCCTAGTTCTACCCCCTAACAATTGAGTCCCCCACCAGGAGTTGTTTCCTTCCCCTGTGGGGTCCTGGCCACCCTCCTGTGGGTCTCCATTGTGGAGGTTCCCAGCATCCTCCTTGGTCTCCACTGCAGGTGCCTCCATTGAGGAACCATGCTCCACCAGAGTGGCAAATGAAGTGTGGAGAGGCACAACTGGTGGGATGCACCTCTGTTCCACCACCCTCACCCTCACCCTCCCTGAGCCCACCGTGGTCCAACCACTCCTCTTTCTTGGCAACCTCTGCTGTAGTGGCGGTGGCCTAGGTGGTCCCTGGGTGGGGGAGCAGGTTTCCCGAATCCTTGCCAGGTCAGTATGGAGACAAACAACCTCTTCCCTCAGACCAGAGAGGTGCCTGCAAATAGGGCAGCAATGCAGTCTCCAGAAGGTCTTCCGGAAGACTGCTGCTCCACAGCCAGTGCATTGCACCACTCCCCACATGTCTGTGGCCCTTCCAGTTACAGATGTTTTTTTGTTGTTTTTTGTTCTTGTTTTAGTGTGTGCAAGCTTGTGAGTGTCTTTACCCCTATTCAGTGTGCGGTGACTTTAAGGATATGAACAGGTGTATGTTATTAGTAGTTTTGGGGAAGTGGTGTCAGAACCCCTGCTATAAAGGAAGTTATGCACTTGAGGTGGGTGGGGTGAGGGCAGGGTGGGTGGAGTAAACCTATGCCATCCAGAAACAATCACCTACAACTCTTACCCTCCACCCAGGGGAGTGACTTCCTTCTTTTCAGACACCTATTTCACAAAGGCTAAGTAACAGGTCTAGTCACAAATGACTGCAAATATCTCCCAGCTACAGTTCCTCCCTGGCAAATTAAAGTTAAAACTAAGAAAAGTCCGCCCCAAAAACAGAATCAATACTAGTTACTTACACAGGTCCAAAAAGTAATGATTCAATTCAGTGTAGTCTAAAAAATAACCTCCTTGATTCAAGGAAGCTGTGGCTGCTTTCTCATTCTCTCTGTCTCAGTCTCAGCAGACAGAGACCACAAACAACTCCTGTTATACATCCTCAGTTCAACTAGGTCCCTTTCAGCTCCTCCCTTTAACAGACACCTATTTCACAAAGGCTAAGTAACACGTCTAGTCACAAACGACTGCAAATATCTCCCAGCTACAGTTCCTCCCTGGCAAATTAAAGTTAAAACTAAGAAAAGTCCACCCCAAAAACAGAATCAATACTAGTTACTCTAGTTACTTACACAGGTCCAAAAAGTAATGATTCACTTCAGTGTAGTCTAGAAAATAACCTCGATTCAAGGAAGCTGTGGCTGCTTTCTCACTCTCTCTGTTTCAGTCTCGGCAATGGACTCAACAATGACATCAGCTCTCTGCAAAAGCTTGGTCCATTCAAAACCAACCTCCTCCTACTCCACCTCTCTGCCACCAGCTCCTGTGACTGTCCCTCCTAATCTGTTCTCCCTCCTAGCACTTACCTCTCCCTCTCTTTCACATCCTTCCCACTCCCTCCCCTCCTCCCATCCCCCCAGCTATGCACTTTCTTGAAGCCTGACAATGCCCACATCTGCACCTCTCTTTTGTGTCCCTTCATTGCCTCAACTATTCCCTGTTAACCCTGCCCTGCCCTGATCCTTCCTTCCCTCAACTGTCTGTACTCATCTTCTTGAGACTGTTAGAATACCATGTTCTGCACTGTTTACTCAAATTTATGTCCTGGTACCTACCTTCAGTCAAATGTATGTATTCAACCACTTGGAATTGTATGTATACTGTATTCTGCATTGCTTATTCAAATTTTTGTCATGTTTGTATTGTTCATCACTTAGCTCAAAGGTACTTGTAATCTTAGAACTAAATAAATAACTAAATATATAAATAAATACGTGAAGAACTGAGCAGTTGTCTAAATTCAATTCCATTTTGTTTCCTAACTCCCAGTATGCAACCAATTCCATATCTTTGACTAGGGACAAGTATTTTGCTTCGGTATCAACTTCACATGCTATTTTTATGTTGTCCACAAATTTGACAATTTTGTTAGTAAGCCCAATATGGAGATCATGAAAGAAACAAATAAAATAGGAAGGGACCTTGGACTGACCCCTGCAGAACCCCATTGGTGATAGCCCTTTCTGAGAATAACTGTACTGATATTCTCACCCGGTGGGTTCAGTTTTGTAACCATGAGTAAACCCATTTAATCAAGTAGGAGACAAATCCCATAGTTTTAAGCTTAAGTAGGAATTTAATTCTCAGTGTGGGACCATGTTGAACACATTTTTGAAGTCTAAGAAAATAACATCAGATGGTCTCCCATATCCAAACTTTGAACTCACTGACTCATAAAATGTAATAAGATTAGTGGGATAAGATCTTCCCTTACTGAACCCATGCTAGGCATTACCCTGTAGGCCTAGTGAAGTAGATTCATTTTTGAACCTGGTCATTATTAATTTTTTCCTTCAGCTTTACCAATGTCAGGCTTTTTGGTCTGTAGTTGTCAGGGGATGTCTTACTACCTTAATGTATAGGTGATACAACAGTTTATTTTTCATTCAGTTGGTACTGATCCTGTCATTAGGGGCCTATTAAACATCAGCCATAGGGGTTTACATATACTAACAAGATATTTTAGAAAACAAGGATGTAACCCATCAATACCTGCTGATGAATTTGGTTTGAGTGATTTAATCACAGGAAGTACCTCATCAAGTGTGAAACCTATTGTGCCACTAACATCAGAATTTCCATGATGTGGTGAAGTCATCTTTTTTACTGAATACAGAACCAAAATACTCATTGAAAGCATTTGTTATTTCAGTAGGATCTTATATAGTTGATCCAGTGATAACCAGTGACCCTGGAGAGTTGCTGTTTTTATTCATATTGTTCATGTAAGAAAAGAATGCTTTCTGATTTTCTTTTGTTGTTGCTATTCTAAACTCAAGATTATGTCTTTCGGTCCTTATTAGTTGTGCACTTGATCCTATTTCTGTCCACAACTCTGCACTTGCAGATGGACTAGGGAGTACCCAGGAGTGACACTACACTCCGCGATATGTACTAAGATGCGGCATGCCAAAGGAGCGGACACAAATTATGAGGGCAGAGAACCTGCCGTAGCTGCTATATGCCCTGTCAATTCCAAATTGGCCAGTTGCGGCAGGGAAAGCAACCCCCTGTGCCAAGCCACCCCAGCCCTCCAAACCTGCAGCGAGGGCTGAGCTTGACCTAGAACTGGGTCACTTTATAGGACTTCAGGAGCAACTGCATCCCACAATCACCTGCTCTGTGGGAAGCAGGGAATCTACTCTGGCAGCAGGGCAGGTATCTGAGTGGATTTTCACTAGTGTCTAACACTTCACCTGCAATCCCTGTCCATTCTATGCTCCTACATGCCAGTGGGGTGTGGCCATGAACAGACAGCCAGCAATTGTGAATGGTGAGCCACATGCACCCGTCTGGGTGTGTGGATGGGCATGTTACGGGTAAATGTTTATTGTGCATATTGAACTGCTAAAGTGTATTGGCCCCAATATACATATATTCTATGCTCCCATAATTTTTATCCATGACCAGATAAAAGACAAAAGGCTGCTGCATGCTCCTACATGGTGCTAAGCTGTGTGCCAGCCCCACCTCCAGAGTTCTTGTTTTGCAATTTACAGGAAATGGTGCAAACAGCACAATATTCATAATTTATGTGCTCCCAGATTTGTTCCCAGTGACCAGAAAAAAATACGTCAGGTTGCAGCATTCTGCTATGTGATACTACGCTGTGTCAGATCCACTGCCACAGATTTTGTAATGCACTTTTGGGGGAAATGGTGTGAAAAGCGCAACATACCTAAACTCTGTACTCACAGAATTTTCCTCAATGACCAGAAAAAAATACATCAGACTGCTGCATGCTGCTATATGGTACTATGCTCTGTGTCACTCCCACTACCATAGTAGTTGTAATCCACTTCAGGTGAAATGGAGCAAAAGGTACAATATACCTAAATTCTGAGATCCCCCAATTTTTCTCAATGACAGTAACATATACGTCAGGGTGCTGCATGCTGCTACATGGTGCTACTCTCTGGGTCAATCCAAGCACCACAGTTCTTGTTCTGATGAACTTTCATGCTTAGAAATTTTCTGTCTAATGAATTCCCATGTCTGGAAATTTTTCCACATGGAAACAAAATTAGATGGGCTCCCTGAATTCATATGCTGCTTTTGTGCAGTGTGAGTCTCTCAGTACAGCACATTTCCTGATGAACTATAGTGCCCAGACAGTGTGGAAATTTTCTCATGAAATAATAAACCCTTGTTGGGGTGCAGATCTGGCTGATGATCTTTGAGTATAGTTGTGTGCCATAGCAGCAAAGGTATTTATCTTTTACTTTTTGGCTGCGGCTGGGGTATGTAGAAACAGTGGGCAGGGGCAGCTTATGCTGATTGTCGGTGTGCTAGTGACCCTACACTCAATTCTCTATTGGGTTGGGTCCTAACGACAAAGTCCCACAGCTTGTGGCAAATTTGGTTGTGTGCCAAAGAGGCATTGCACCCAAAAGGTTTGCTGCAAGCTGCAAGCAAGTGTGCCATAAAATGTAAAGCAGTCCCTGGTGGCTAGTGCCCCCCCCAGCCCAATCCCATGTTTAATAAAAGTAATCACAGCCTTGGAGGTCTAGTGGACCCCCCCATTCCCCAATCTGCCCATATTAAAGATAACTTTCCTTGGTGTTCTTGCAGAGCACCCTCCCAGCCTAGATCTGCCCAGTGTTACAATATAACTTTCCCTGGTGGTTTAACGGACACCCTCCCTATCTCCATTCTGCCAGTTTAATAGGTAACCATCCCCTTGGTCCAGTGGAACACTGTCCCCCCAACCCAGCAGGCAGTGACACACCAGCTTGCTTCCCCCATCCCATCCCTGAGCCAGTGACTGGCACAGACCCCCGCTCTCCTCCACGGCCAGCCACCGACTGAGCTGTCAGTGAGTGTGTACTGTGACAGCTGCACAGTATGAACCCATTGGCAGCTCAGTCATCAGCTGGCCATGACTGTGAGAAGAGAGATGTGCCGGTCACAAGCTTAGGGATGAGATGGGGTGAGTAAGTTTATGGGGCACTGCCTCATGGGGTGGGGGCTGGGGGTCAAGTGGACCATCACAGCAGTCAGATTATTATACTGGCAGAATAGGATGGGGGGGTCTGTCAATCTACCAGGGAAACCTATCTTGTAATATGACCAAAAGAAAAAGAACCCTTTTTCATGAGGGAACAATCATTTCTGGCTTGCAGGCCTGTTTTCCGTGGAGTCTAGTGGCACCTCCCACACTCCATTCTCCATTCTCGTATTAATATGATTTTTCCCTGGTGTCTAGTGGCACACTCCCACCCTCCAATTGTCCTCCCTGTATATTTTTATATTTATATTATATGTTTCTCCCTGATGTCTATTGGCTACCCCCACTGTCTGATCCCAGCACCCATATTTTTCATTGTTTTCCTGGTGTCTAATGGCACCCCACCCATCTGATTGCCGCTCTCATATGTTTTGATTGTATCTCTAGTGTTTAGTGGCAACCCCCCAGATGGCCTCTTGCCTGTAATAAAGAAAATGGTCCTTTGATGTTTTTTATTTTAAAACCTGTAGACAAGAAAATGGCCCATTGCTAATCCGACTCCACCCCCTTCCCAACCTCCAACACAGCAACCACCACGGCACACAAGCCCCACACACCCTTACTCACCTGAACAAGTCCCAGGGTGAATATCCATATTCCCACTGAAGACATGTCTTGTTACTGGAACCGCCAACTGCAATATGAGAAACTAAGATAAATGCAGTATAATGTATTTCAATGGGGTTTTCAACTTTGATTCATAACTTGGGCATTTTTGCATATTTTGACACCAAATTTTAAACATGGCCTTTTTTTGACCCCACCTCATGAAAAATGTCAGTGGAATTCTGCAAATCTGGCTCAAAGAGAGATTTTATGGTCACTAGGTGAAATCATCTTTCAGCCGGGAATTTGAAAACTTTTACTGCCCTTGTTCATGATGTGCAGTTATAATAAGGCTCTGTTGAAAACAGAAACATAGACTTTGATGGAAGATAAGGACCACTTGGCCAACTCAGTCTGCCCATTTCCCTACCTATTGGATAAGCTGCAGATCCTAGTTAACCAATGGCCTACTTCCTCCTACCCCCCCCACTATAATTGCCTTATGTCTCTCCCATGCATTCTTGAATTCCCCCACTGTTTTTGACCCCACAACCTCCTCAGTAAGGCCATTCAATGTGTCCACCACCCTCTCTGTGAAAAATGCTCCTAACATTGCCCTGAGCCGTTCCCCTCTATTTTCAAACTGTGCCCTTGTTCTTGCACATCCTTTTTCTGAAAGATGTTACACTCTTGGACTTTGTTGATTCTCTTGAGGTATTTGAACATTTCTATCATGTCCCCCCCTCTCCCTCCTTTCCTTGAGGTTATACATCTTAAGCTCCTTTAGTCTTTCTTCATATGTCTTCTGGTGCAGACTCTGCTCCATTTTGGTTGCCCTCCTCTGGACAGCCTCCACCTTGTCTATGTCTTTGCAGAGATGGGGTCTCCAGAACTGTGCACAGTACTCCAGATGTGGTCTTACCAACTGTCTGTACAAAGGTCCAACAACTTCCTGATTTCTACTGGTGGTGCCTCTCCCTATGCATCCCAGTATCCCTCCAGCCCTCCTTACTGCCTTCTCACATTGCTGACCCACCTTTAGGTTGTCTGATATGAGTAGCCCCAAGTCCCTTTCCATTTTTGTTGCTGTCCGTATCTCACCCCCATTGTGTACTCTTTACCTGGGTTTTTGTTTCCCAGGTGCATTAATTTGCACTTTTTGCATTGAATCTAAGCTGCCATAATTTTGACCATTCCTTCAACCTTGCCAAGTTCCTTCTCATCCTTTCCACCCCCCTCTTGTGTAGCAAACCTGTTGCAGATCTTCGTGTAATCTGCAAAGAGACATACTTTTCCTTCCAGTCCCTCTGCAAGTCACTTATTAAGACATTAAAAAGAGGACTGGCCCCAATACTGAACCCTGCAATACCCCACTGGTAACTCCCCTTTCTTCGGAGTGGACTCCGTTTACTATTAGCCTTTGCGTCATGTTGTCCAGCCAATTTTTTACCCAGGCTACCACCCTGGTACCAGCTCCCAGGCTGCTTAACTTGTTAATTAATCTATTGTGTGGCACTGTGTCAAATGCCTTGCCAAGGTCTATGTAGGCCATGTCCACAGCCCCCTCCTTGGTCAACTACTTTGGTCACCCAGTGAAAGAAATCTATTTGATTCATCTGACATGACCTTCCCACTGTGAATCCATGATGCCTTGGGTTCTGTGCCCTGCTGGCCTCTACGTACTCAACAATTTTTTCTTTCAGAAGTGATTCCATCATTTTCCTTACCACTGAGGTCAAACTAAAGGTTCCATGTCATAACGTGATCACCAATTGGCAATCACCATTTGGGTGAGTGCACATCACTGAAAATAAATAACAGCGATGTACACTTGCAGTGACTCCAAATGTGGCCATGGGACTGCAACACATGCAGGGGGCTGTGCCCGTCAGATCCCTCTTCATGGGGGGCTTCACCCCCTATCTAAAGATTCTCCACTCCCGTGGGGTGCATGTCATGTGTGTGTGTGTGTGAAACTTAAAAAATAAAACACTCAGCCCAGACACAAAAAGTGATGCCCCCCCGAGCTGAACCCAGCACCCTCCCAATCCCAGCTGGCAACCATCACCACTATGCCACATGGCCAGCTCGACAGCTGACCACCAAGCTACCTCCCACATACCCTCCCTCCCCTTCAGCCCCTTGCGAGGTGTGGTCTCTCCCCCCATGCACGTGTATAGTTCCTGTTGCCTTCGTTCACCCACCGTGGAATCCTGTCGCTACGCTGTCAATTAGCCTAGAACACAGGCACCATAATTGAGTCACCGTTTTTTGCAGTCACTCAATCCCAGTCGCCATGTTCACAAGATACCAAACTAACAGGTCTGTAGTTTACTGCCTCTGTTTTACTCCCACTTTTGTGAAGGAGAATCACATATGCCTTCCTCCAATCCTCAGGTACCACACCATCCTCACATGATTTGTTAAAAAGGGTAGTCAGTAGTGTCAAGGTTCAAATTCTTTTATTTAAGTATGTAAAGAGCTAAAAACATGACATACAAAATATAGCTCACATGTATAGAATTGCAAACACATCACATCATATATAGTACAATAAAATATAAAACAATATAAAGCTCAGAATTCATTTAGTTTTCCAGCCATTCCAATTATAAAGTGCACATTTAGCAAAATTAGCTATTGCACAAACATGAGTTGTTTTGTTACAGAATAGCATACATTTAATCAAATTCTTTGTAAAACTAAAATTCAGGTGACCCCAAATTGGCTTCAACCAGTGGTCAGTGGTGTCACTAGTTCTCCCCTTAGTTCTTTCAGAATTCTGGGGTGAATCCCGTTAGGCCCCATTACCTTGTCCACCTTGAGTTTTAGGAGTTCTTTCAGGACCCTTTCTTCTGTGAATGGACTGGTATCAACCCCCCTATCCAGAGTACTTCTGTTGTTTAGTTTAGGTATATCCCCCTCCTCTTCTTTTGTGAATACTGAACTAAAGTGTCCATTCAGTATCTCTGCCTTTCCACTGTCACACTCTCCCCACCCCATGGCCCCTTTATTAAGCCTCACTATCCCTCCCTTAGTCTTTCTTCACTCTCTAATGTAACTATAAAAGGTTTTATCCCCTTTCTTAACTGAGTAAGCTGTCTTTTCCTCAGTTTGGGCCTTTTCTATTCTAACTGCCTTCCCTACTTCCTTCTGCTGTAACTGACTGAGTTCTCTTTCCTGCTACTTCTGTGATTCCTTATACTTTCTGAATGCTGTCTTTTTCTCCATAACCTTCCCTGCCACCTCTTTTGAGAACCATAGTGTTTTTTTTCATTTGTTTTGTTTTGTTTATTTGCGTCACTCAAAGGCTTGCTGCCTCTCTGATGGCAGTTTTGATTTTATCCCATTGTTCTTCCACCCCTCCTTCCTGCCCTTTTGCTAGTGCATTCCTTAGGCACTGTCCCATTCTGCCAAAGCCAGCCCTCCAAAAGTCCAGTACTCTTGCTTTTGTATGGCCTGACTCTATGGCTGTGTTTATTTTGAAGCACACTCTCTAGTGGTAGCTTGTTCCCAGATGGCTACCAACTTCTAAATCCAAGATCATCTCACCATCCCCATTTGTGAATACCAGGTCTAAGACTGCTCCCTCCCAAGTGGGTTCCAACACTAGCTGCCTGAGGCATGTCCCCTGTAGGGCATCAAGAATGACTCTGCTCTTGGATGTGGCTGCAGCAAATGTGCTCCAGTTAACATCTGGTATATTCAGGTCCCCATCAACAACTTCTCCCCTTTATCTGCCATTCTAAAGATGCCTCCTATCATTTACTTGTCCATGTTCTCCTCCTGAGATGGAGGTCTGTATATAACCCCTGTGTGGAGTGTGGTGCCATTTCCTATCTCCAAGGTGACCCAGTTTGCCTCCTCCCCTCCCTCTTTACCCTTTAGTTCTGTTGCTTTGATCCCTTCCTTTATGTAGAGAGCGCTACTCCATCTCCTCTTTTACCCTCCTTGTCCCTCCTGTATATTGTGTACTGTGGTATGTTGACATCCCAATCATGGTTCTCTGTGTACCAGGTTTCTGTGATTGCCATGCTATCCAGGCATCCCTCTTCCATCAAGGCTACTAGTTCAGGATGCTTGTTACCCAGACTATGGGCATTGGTACTCATCGCACTCCATTTTTTGATGGTCTTGACACTTTCAGTCCCATCCCTGTACTTACTGCCTTTACATTTTTCTCCATTTATCCCTGCCCTGCCCCCTATTGACCTCTCTACCTTGGTGTTAACCTAACTAACTACCCTGATTTTTTTGGGGGGGCTAGGATTTCCATGCTCCTTTTCAGTGCCTCCCCCTTGGCTAGTTTAAAAGCTTGCCAATGAAGCATTTAAACCTATCACCTAGGATCCTGGTTCCCTTCCCAGACAGATGCAGACCATTGTACCAGTATAGACTGAGTTTCAGGAAATATAAGGGGAGCCAAACCGAGGAGGATTGGAAGGTGCACCTTGAATGTCTTAGGGAAGCAGGAAAGGCTTTTAGGAGGGTGAAAGTGCAGACAGAAGAGGGCTTAGCATGGTCTGTAAACAAAGGAGATAAGGCATTGTATAAGTATATCAGTGAAAGAAGAAAAACAGGAGGATTGTGAGGCTCAAAGGGGAAAGAGAAAGTGTAAGGGGGGATCTGGACAAGGCATAAATACTGAACAAATACTTCTGCTCAGTATTCACCAAAGTGGGGGAAGGTCAAGGACCACAATTGGGTTGCACAGGAAATGGATGGGGGGATAAATGGACACCAGTCCATTCACAGTGGAGAGAGTTCTGGAAGAACTCACAAAGCTGAAGGTGGATAAGGCATTGGGGCCAGATGGCAGCCACCTGATGATATTAAAGGAGCTGCGAAGGGAACTAGCAGCATCTCTGGCAGCCCTGTTCACAGAGTCACTCAACACGGGTATCATTCCAGAGGACTGGAGGAGGGCACATGTAGTCCCACTGCACAAAAGCGGCAGTAGGGAGGAGGCTGGGAACTACAGGCCAGTCAGCCTCGCCTCAGTGATGGGAAAGATCATGGAGGCACTGCTGAAAGAAAGGACTGTGGCACATATGGAATCCAACAGTACTCAGGATCTGAAGCAACATGGATTCACAGCAGGAAGGTCATGTCAAACAAATCTAATAGATTTTTTTGACTCGGTGACTAGGGAAATAAATCAGGGGGGTGGTGTACGTTGCCTACCTAGATTTCAGCAATGCCTTTGACACTGTCCCACATAGAAACTTGATTAAGAAGATGGGTAGTCTGGGCATGGGAAACAAGGTGGTGAACTGGGTTAGGGACTGGTTAACAGACAGGAGACAGGGTGGTGGTAAATGGTGTACAATCTGGGGAGAGGGGAGGTGACCTGTGGGGTACCACAGGGATCAGTTCTAGGACCAGTCCTGTTCAATGTCTTCATTAGTGACATTGCAGAGGGGCTGGAAGGAAAGGTCTGCCTGTTTGCAGATGACATCAAGATCTGCAACAGGGTGGATACTCCAGATGTGGTGCAGAAAATGAAGAGGGACCTGGAGAAATTTGAAAGATGGTCAGAGATGTGGCAACTGAGATTCAATACAGGGAAGTGAAAAATAATGCACCTGGGAAAAGGGAACCCTGGGGAGAACTACAGCTTGGGGGGAGAAGCTGACTGTCACCACAGAGGAAAGGGACCTAGGGGTTATTATCTCTGATGACCTTAAGGTATCAAAGCAGTGCACAAAGGTGGCAGGGATAGCCAATGGCATGCTGAGGTGCATAGGCAGGGGTAGCACTAGCAGAAGGTGGGAGGTGATGATGCCATTGTATAAAACATTGGTAAGGCCTCACCTGGAGTACTGCATGCAGTTCTGGAGGCCACACCTGAGCAAGGACATAGATGAGGTGGAGACTATCCAGAGAAGGGCAACAAAGATGGTGCAGGGCTTGCACCACAAAACATATGAGGAGAGACTAAGGGACCTCAATATGTGCTCAATGGAGGAGAAGAGACAGCAGGGGGACATGACTGAAACTTTCAAATACCTCAAGGGCATAAACAAGGTGCAGGAGGGGGACCTTTTCCAATGTAGAAAAAGTACTAGAACAAAGGGGCACAATATGAAATTGAAAGGTGATAGATTAAGAGGTAATGTGAGGAAGTTTTTCTACACAGAAAGGGTAGTCAATGTAGTCAATGTCTGCCACAGGAGATAGTGGGGGAAAGCACAGTGGAGGGGTTTAAACATGCCTGGGACAGGCACAGGGGAATCTTGAGAGGGGAGAGAGTGATGAAAAGCCATTGACCACATAGGGTCAGTGTTCACATACAATGAATAGGGCCTACAGGCAGACAGGATGGGCCTAACGGTCCTTATCTGCTGACAATTTCTATGTTTCTTTGTATCCCTCCAGGTGGACCCCCAGTCCTCAATGAAGCCAAAATCCTGTGCTCTGCACCAGTTTTTCAACCATTCATTGAATCTCAGGGTGCGGAGAACCCTAGCCTCACCCATGCCATAGACAGGCAGCACCTCTGAGAAGGTTACCATGTGTGCTACTTGTCTAAGACTCCTGCTATGGAATCATACGCAAAAATGGCAAAGTTATGCGCATGCATTTAAATGTTGATACGCTCCATTGTAACTCTGGTAATTTAAAATATTTTGACCCAAATTTTTCAGCATAGATATATTTTTACACCACCTCATGAACATGACTGATGTCATTTTTCAAATCCTGCAAAACTTTTTTTTCGCTTATGTGGCATGGAATGAAGTTGCTGAGGTATGGAATCACATTTTGATGGGGATTTGGAAATGTTCAGTACTGGGTTCATGAGATGGTGAAATAAGAAGGCCATGGTGACAATTTGGTTGCGGTTTTGCAAAAATTAGATCAGAGCCCAGAAGCCGAGCATTTCCACAGCAACATGAATATACACATATATGGAGGGATGGGAATGCAGGGCCCAGAGGGCCTGTGCTCCTACAGGCAAATAGGGATACAATTACACTATCTCCAAAAGAATGGCTGAATGGGAGTGTAGAGCCCAGAGGCAAATGAGGATGTGATTATACTATCTTAACCCTAACACACCACCACGCTGCAGGCAGCAACAAAAATGGAGTGTGTCTTGGGGTTGTCAACCCTGACCCTCACCCTGTTCTTATATACTGTGCCCATCTCAGATTATTTAGTCATGGAATGGGGTGAAAGTTAGGCTGACAACCCCTAGGCTACCACGCCCTATTGCTGCCTGCAGGAGACTGGATATTAAAGGTTTGGAAACCCTAAAACCACATTTCCCTACATTTGTTGCTTTAACCCTAACTAGTACATTAACAATATTTCTTTGCAATTAATTTCTCTCTTTCTCTCTATGTGTGTGTGTATGTATGTATGTATGTGTGTGTGTGTATGTATGTATATATGTATATGTTTATATATATAGTCATTGCAAAAAAAACTCTGTTAATGCATAAGTTAGGGTTGTTTCCTCAGTGAAAAAAGTGTGGAAATGCGATGTTAGGGTTAGCAGACCCTGACCCCTAACCACCCCACTTCCCTCCACAGACCAACAGATGCCGAGGTGTGCCATAGAGTCGTGCAGCCTAACTCTCACTCCATTCCATATGTAAACAAGTTGACATGGTATAGTAAAGGAGAATGGGGTGAGAGGCCACATGACCCTATGGCACACCTCGGCATCTGTTGGTCTGTGGAGTGATTTGGGGTCAGTTTCTGTTAACCCTAATATCGCATTTCCACACTTTTGTCACTGTGGAAACAACCCTAACTGATGCATTAACATAGTTTTTTGCAATGCATTTCCCTTATTTTTGAGAAAGTGTAATATGAATAGTAAATGGTAAGTGTTTTTGGCAGTGTGGGGCCCTTGTGGTTCCACACTCCCATCAAGCTGCCCAGTTCTCCATAATGATATCTGTTTGTGGGAGTGTGGGCCCCCCTGGCCCTGCACTCCCACTTACACATAAGCATTTAGCCATACAGCAGCCTTATAGGTCATAATTGTGGTTCTCGGACATGAAAATGAGCAATTGGAACAGTAAATCGCAAATATCTCAGGAATTGTGCAAGGTAGAAAAAACATTTATATTTCATAGGTTTCAGGACCTTGCAACCTAGTTGTGGACTTAGTCTGCCTATATAGAGGAACTAAGAATTTTTGAGATGAAAAGTCCGTATCTCAAACCGTTTTCGAGATATGGGCTCCGGAAGGCACCAAGGACGCTGCAATGTTATCCTATGGGAAAATTGTGGAACTTTGGAATGCTGTAACTTTGGGCCCCTGCAATGTTTTCACAGCAAACCACCAAAAAGCACATCTGTGGGAAAAGGACTTGCAACCCTGCAAATTTCAGCCCAAAAGACCAAGCCGTTGTTTTGCAGGACAGTGGCAAAGATTTGCAGTTATTTTGAGCATACTTTCGCAAAATACTTTCACAAATCAAGACACTTTCGCAAAACATAAAATCACAAAACTTTAGCATTTGCAAAAAGTAGTTTGTGAAAGTATGTTTCAGAAAATTTTAAAAATGCATTTCTGGGGGGGATTAAATGCCAAACAACATAGGTCTAGCATCCTCAGGACTCGACTAGGTAAACACAACAATCAGGGTGTTCCTAGAGGGTCCCAATTTTAAATGACAGGCATTTTTCTGTGCAATAACTGGAAAAAAATGGGTGACTCATGAATGTAATAAGACCATTTGCAACAGTAAAATTGGGCATTTTCAAAACACTCATGATTTTTGTTAAGTTTTACCATTGACTATAATGGGAAATTTGTTTTTTGAATAACTTTTGAACGGTTTAATATTTTTTCACCAAATCATCAAAATGCACATTGGTGACCAAGGCTGAATCTTTCCTGAAGTTTTCAGACTGAACAAACAAACCATGCAGGATATGGGTGCAAGCAAAGAAACATGCAAAATGTCAATTTGTTTGCATTTTTTGTTGTTCTATAGCTCCACGACCATACAACCGACCATAACAGAACTTGGCAGATCCAGGGTTTACGGTGGAAAAAGGTATCAAGATGCAAAATGTGAGGTTTTGCAATAAAGTGCCTACTCAACCCTAACTATAGTGCCACTACCGTGGCACTATAATACATACATATATGTAGTAGATAATCCACTCTAGGGTGTGCGGTCGCCTCTGATATACGCGTGTGAAGCAGTCGGAGAACTAGCGCAGAGTGAGAGTGTTGGCAGCGTCAGAGACGTAATGCAGGGCAGAGCGAGTGTTGCTCTAGCAACTGTTACTAGAGGAACACTCGCTCTGCCCTGCGTAACGTCTCTGATGCTGCCAACCCTCTCGGTCTGCGCTAGTTCTCTGACTGCTTCACACGGCAGCTTTTTTACATGATTTTAAATTGAAATAACCTGAAATGCAGAGTTTGTTTGCTTTTCTGCTACAGAGTGTGACTTACTTTCACTGTTTGGCTGCACATTAAGTGTCACTTTTGACCACGCTTGGTCACACTACACGTCAGTGATAAAACTGAAAGTTCTGTCTGCCACTCCCTTCAGCTGGCTACTTCTTTTAGGCAATTCTCAATAAAAATAAGGTAAAATGCAGTTACTTTCCTTTTTCACACTGAGGGACTTGCTTTCAGTGTCTGGGTGGTTATTAGGTACCATTATTGACCACGCTCGGTCACGCTACATGTCACTAATAAAAGTGAAAGTGGTCCCCACTCGTTTTCCTCCCTGTAAAGAGGATGACTTTATTGTAAGAACAGTAACTGAAAAGAAATAGGAATACAAACCTCTTTCTTTTTTTTTTTCTAGTCAGTGTTAGTTTGAACTTTGGCATGTGGGTGCCTATCTGTGGTAGATGTGGAATGATGTGACTACTGGTGAGAAGGTTTTTGAGGATAAAAAGTAGTTCAGGCGTGCGGTCGCGCTGGGAGGTGTGCGGTCATTGGGAAATAATGCACGGTCATGTGATGCATTCTGTCCAATCATGTTAGTGGAATTTCTATGATTTTACCACCCCATTTTATAAATATATATATATATATATATATATATATATATATATACATATATATATATACACATTTATTATAGGAGTGCGATCATGCCCGTATAGTTAGGGTTCAACCTTTATGTCTATGTTAAACTCAAAATTTTGCACTTTAATAACAGCAACCATTCAAACAATTTGTATGAAATCTTGCACATACCATCAGAGGCCAAAAATCTTTTGGTGTGGCAATTTCATTCCAGCTCTGGTTGGATTGTGGGTACAGTGATACAGAGTTCCAAAAAATGTAAAACTTATCATTTTTTGTAAAATTCTTTGTCACATATCTGGGAAAAAAAGATGTGGAATCTTGGTCTAAAATGTTTAGAGTAGAAAGATCTTGGGTCACAGATATGCCTTTTGAAAATTTCAGGAAAAATATGAATCCATTCCAAAGTTATTACATTTCAAAGTTTCCCATTGTTTTCAATTGGACCAGACAGATGTGAGCCTCGAAGAAAGATTCTTTATTGCAAATGCAGAAGTGTTTTTTGCAAATATAGGATCCTTTGCCGCAAACATAGAACATAGAAATACTATATAGAACTGATGGCAGATAATGACCTCTTGATCTACCTAGTCTGCCAATTTTCCCTACCTGTCTCATATACTGTATCTCAGATCCTAAATGATCTGTGGCTTACCCTCTCTTTCCTATTGTTAGAGTTCCTTTATGTCAGTCCCATGCATATTTGAATTCCCTACCATTTTCCCTCCACAACCTCCTCATAGAGGCTGTTCTATACATCCACCACCATTTCCATGAACAAATACTTTCTCACATTACCCATGAGTCTACCCACCTCTATTCTCATATAGAAACAGAAACATAGAAGTTGACAGCATATAAGGACCGCAAGGCTCATCCAATCCACCCATTTCTTTTTCTACCTTATAAATGTGCCATCGGCCTTTGCCCTGTCAATGGCCTATCTATTCATACTCATCTGTATTGCTCCCTTATGCCTATCCCATGCCTGTTTGAAGCCCTGCACTGTATTCAGATCCACCACTTCCTGAGGTAGGCCGTTCCATGCATTCACCACCCTTTCTGTGAAAAAGGATTTCCTCACATTATCCCTTAATCGGCATCCCTCTAATCTCATGCTGTGTCCTCTTGTCCTGCTCTTTTTCTTATATTGAAACATGTTAGACTTTTTCTCCTTGTTAATGCCCTTAAGGTGTTTGAATGTTTCGATCATACCACCTCTCTCCCTCCTTTGCTCTACGGTATACATATTGTGCTCCGTTAATCTGTCCTCATATGTTTTCTGATGCAATCCCTGCACCATTTTGGTTGCCTTCTCTGGACTGCCTCAATTTGGTTAATGTACTTGTGAAGGTGTGGCCTCCAGCACTGCACGCAGTACTCCAGATGGGGCCTAACCAGTGTCTTGTAAAGAGGGATTATTTCCACCCTCTTTCAACTTGTGATACCCCTACTAATACATCCCAACATCCCTCTAGCCTTACCTACTGCTTTAGTGGTCTGCTTGGATGATTTCAGGTCATCAGTGATGATGACGCCCAAGTCTCCTTCTTCCCTTGTTACTACCAGCAACTCCCCTCCCAGCCTATAGGTGGCTTCTGGGTTTCTTTTCCCTATGTGCATGATCTTGCACTTCTTTGCATTAAACTCCAGCTGCCACTCTTCCAACCATTTTGCTAGTTTATGCAGATCCCTTCTCATTCTGTTCAACCCATCTGGATCATCTACTTTGTTGTAGATCTTGGTGTCATCTGCAAACAGGCAAACCTTACCCTCCAGTCCATCTGCAATGTCACTGATGAAGATATTGAAGAGGACTGACCCCAGGACTGATCCCTGAGGTACCCTACTTGTGACTTGCATCTCTTCTGACTGTATACCATTTACCACCATTCTCTGTTTTCTGCCCGTCAACAGTTTGCCACCCAGTTGACCACCTTCTGGCCCACCCTGAGCCTACCCAGCTAATTAACCAATCTTCAATGTGGAACATTATTGAAAGCTTTGCTGAAGTCCAGGTAGGTGACATCAACTACTCCCCCTTGACCCACCACTCTGGTTACCTAATCAAAGAAATCTATGAGATTAATTTGACAGGACCTTCCTTTTGTAAACCCATGCTGTCTTGGATCCTGTGCTCCTACGGATTCCAGGTGTGGCACTATCCTTTCCTTAAGGAGTGCCTCCATAATCTTGCCCACTACTGAGGTAAGACTGACTGATCTGTAGTTCCCTGCCTCCACCCTGCTACCACTCTTCTGGAGTAGGATCACATGAGCCCTTCTCCAGTCTTCTGGGACCACTCCTGTGCTCAGAGACTCACTAAACAGTTCCACCCTTAGCTCCTTTAGTACCCTGGGATGTATGCCATCAGGTTCCATTGCCTTGTCCACCCTTAGCTTATCGAGCTCTTGTAGGACCCTTTCTTTTGTGAAGGGACTAGTGCTCTCATCCCTCCCCCGTGTCCATGGTTCTGAGCTGTGGGCCCTGCCCTACCTTCTCTTCAGTAAATACTGAGCAGAAGTATCTATTTAGGATAGATGCTTTTACATGGTCCTCCTCCTCACATGACCCCTTATCTCCTTTACTCTTAGCAATACCCCTTCTGGACTTTCTCCTTTCACTAATGCATCATGACCCCTTGTTCTTGAACACCTTTTTTCTGAAAGATGTTACCCTCTTGTTCCTTATTTATACCCTTGAAGTATTTGAAAGTCTCTGTTATATCCCCCCTCTCTCCTTTCTTCCAGGGAAAACATATTGAGATCCTCTAGTTGCCCCTCATATGACTTTTGGTACAGGTCCTGTATCATTTCCATTGCCCTTCTCTGAACCACCTCTACTGTGTCTATGTCCTTCCACGGATGCGGCCTCCAGAACTGGACACAGTACTTTAGATGAGGTCTCACCAATGCTCTGTACAGTGGCATTATCACCTCTTTCTTCTGCTGGTGATACCTATTCCTATGCACCTTGGCATTCCACTGGCTCTCCTCACAGCCTTCTCACATTGCTTGGCAACCTTTAGATAATTGGACATGATTACCCACTGGTCCCTTTCCTGTTTGGTGGTTGTCAGTCCTTTCCCCCCATCATGTATTCCTCCTGTGTATTTCTGTGCCCCAAGTGCATGATCTTGCACTTCTTGGCCATGAAACTTAGCTGCCACACCCTTGACCAATCCTCAAGCTTGCTTCGGTCTCTTCTCATTTTCTCTACCCCTCCTGAAGTGTCAACCCTGTAGCAGATCTTTGTGTCATCTGCAAAGAGACATACTGTACTTCACCATCCAGTCCTTCTGCAATGTCACTTATGAAGACATTAAAGAGGACTGGTCTAAGCACTGATCCATGTAGTACCCCACTGGGACCCCCCCTTCGAATTGCACTCCATTCACCACCAACCTCTGCGACCTATCGCTCAGCCAATTTTTGACCCAGTTTACCACCCTGGGACCCACTCCCAGGCTGCCCAGCTTGTCTACAATCCTCCAATGTGGGACAGTGTTGAATACCTTGCTGAAATACAGGTAGACCATGTCCATTGCCCCGATCCTCCTCCCTAGTCACCCAGTCAAAGAAATCTATCAGATTTGTTTGACAAGTTCTTCCCAATGTGAATCCATGCTGCCTTAGATCCTGTGCTCTGCTGGATTCTAGATATATCACAAACCATTCCTTTTGTAGTAATTCCATTAGTTTCCACACCACCAAGGTCAGGCTAACTGGTCTGTATTTGCCAGCCTCTTTCCTGCTTCCGCTTCTGTGGAGAGGGACTACATTCACCCTCCTCCAGTTCTTTGATACCTCACCTGTTTCCAATGATCTGTTGTACTGTGCTGTCAATGGTGCTGCCAACACTTCCCTGTGTTCTCTTAATATTCCTGGATGTATTCCATCCATCCCATTGCCTTGACTATCTTCAGATTAGTGAGTTCCTTTAGGACTCTAATCTCTGTAAATGGGCTGGTGTCCACCTCCCTCCCTCCCAGTGGTCCTTCTGGCAACTAACTGTGGTCCCTCCCCTCCCACCTCTTCTGTGAATACTGAACAAAAATATTTGTTCAGAATTTCTGCTTTTTCTTGGTCCCTTTCTGCAAACTCCCCTCCTTCCTTTTTTTTTTCTTACAATCCAACCCTTACTCTTTTTTGTCACTAACATACCAGAAAAAGTTGTGCCTCCTTCTGTTATTGTTTGGGCTATTTTTTTCTTACTTTGCACCTTTGCACACCTGACTGCTTTCCCTGCCTCCCTCTGCTTTGCCAGATGCTGTTCCTTGTCTTCTTCCTTCTGTGTTGCCCTGTACTTCCTGAAAGCCCCCCTTTTGCCCTTACCTTCTCAGCTGTCCTTTAATTACCACAGAATTTTTTTCTTTCTTTTTGTTTTGCTCACTTGCCTAATGCAATGGCTTTTTACCTCTGCAATGGCTTCCTTAAGATTCTCAAACTGTTCCTCTACCCCCCGTTTTCCCCTTCTCTGTCAGTGACTTCCTAAGACATTCTCCCATTTTAGCAAAGTCGGTTTTCCTGAAATCCAGTACATTTGCCTTAGTATGGTTTGACTTCTCCGCTGTAGTCACTTTAAACCACACTGTACTGTGGTCGCTTGATTTCAAGTGGCTCCCTACCTTTATATCAGTAATTCTGTCCCATTGATGATTACCAGGTACAAAGGCATGCCCCCTCATGTGGGCTGTATCATTAGTTGTATGAGGTGTCCAGCATGTCCCTGCTCCTGGCTGTGGCTGCTGCCAGTTTGCTAAAATCTGCATCCGTCAGATTGAAGCCATCCACCAACAGCATCTCCCCTTGATCTGACATTCTGTGCATGGCTACTACAAGTGCCCTGTCCAGCTCTTCCCCTTGTGCAGGATGCCTCTAGATCACTCCAGTGTGAATGGCATTGCCATTTCCCTGTCTCGGGGGTAATCCACACTACCACCACCTCTTCCTTCATTCCCTATACCTCAGTTGCCTTAATTCCTTACCTGACATAGATATCCACTCCTCCTCCCTTTTTCCCACCCTCTCCCTCCTGAATATAGTATAACCTGGTATGCCTATTTCCAAGTCATGGTTCACCATGAACCATGTCTCAGTAACAGGCACAATGTCCAGGTATACCTCAGTCATTAGGTCAAGAATTTTATTTCCCAGGCTATGTGCATTTGTGTACATTTATTTAAGCAATATTCCACAACAGGGTGTGGGTTATGCTAGGATGTACAATGCCTGGTGTGGTGTTTGGTCACAAGGCCGCAGGCCAAGTGAGCAAAACACACCAGGCTTTGTCCACCTGGGAACAGAAGTAGGAGGTTGTTTAGGAAAGAGGTTTGGTTTATATTCTGTTTTAACTGAAATAATTGAATAGTCTTGTACTTGAAATTAGTTCTGTATGTTAAAAATTACTACTTTGAGTTAGAACTGTTACTTGGGCTGTGATGTTGTAACTATTGGTGCTGTGGGAACACTTGTTTGGCAGTGATAATTAGAGTGAAATTTAATGTGATGTTTGCCTGGTGGTAGTAAAGCCCTCTCACCCACTCTGTTTTGTAGGCTTTCTTAAATACTGAAAAGCCACTGGGGGTTGGGATTGAAGGGCTGTGCATTTCTGTTTGTAACTGAAATTTGAAGCAACAGGAACTGGTGGGCCTGTGACATCATACGGTACCTGATGTCTGCATACACACACTGTTAGCAGAACTGGACACACACTGGACTGTATGTGTTTGTGAGACTTGGGAACATTATTGGTGAGGTTGAAATAGGGTTCATAAACAACTGCAGTCAGTATAGAAAGAGAGAAATGGTATTCCAAGGGGAAGGGACTGAGAAAAAGGGTGTGTGTCATTATCAACAGAGAGGGACAAACAGGGTGGCCACATTCCACCATGGCAGGTGTCTTTGGAAGGGTTGTAGGCTGCACAGGCTTGGGGTGGCAATAATTCTTAATTGAGCCTGGAGAAAGGGAGGCTGCCCACTCGGTAGACAGTTATCTCATATCAGGAGTGAAGTATATTGGTTAAGGAGTAACCTGGGGGAGTTGGGAGGTGTGACCAAGGATAAGGGATGTGGATATGGGCGGCAGAAGGATGGGGCTGAGGGGAGGCCGGGGCAATGCTCAGAAATTACAGAACATTGTGTTACACCAAGCAGGAGGGGGGGATATTAGGGACAGAGGACCCTTTGATAGGGATGTTGACGCTGAGGGGAAAACTTACGGGGAAAACATTCTGAACATAAAGAGAGTGGATGGGGAAGAGTCAGGAGGGGCTGTTGTTGGGAAGCCTAGAACAGCAGACAGTGAGAAGGGAGCTCCTAAGGAAAACAGGGCAAGAGGGGAGGGAGAGGGGCAGTTTAGAGGGGCAGTCAGGGGAAACTCAGGTCACATGATGGAGGCTGGCATAGAGTGTTACAATAAAATTGAGCTACTAAGCAACCTAGAGGTGGAGGAAGGGGTTGGTGGAAATGAAGAAACTGATACAGAAGCCGGGGGAGGGAGTCTGATACCCATAGGGCATCACAGACCAGCAACGGAAAGGATAGAAATAGTCCCAGAGGGGGAAGGGGAAACATAAATGTTAAGCAGATCGGGAGATGCAACATATTGCAGACATAAGGGAGGAGAGCATGACTGGAGAGAAACTAGGAGACAAGGAGGTGGGGAGGGCCCCCCTTCAGGAGGGGGGTCTGTACCAAAGATGGGGCCCTAGGTAAAGGAGACCCACAGAGGGCCTCTGGAGGCAGGGGTACTATTACAAGGGAGGACAATGGTGGTGTGGGGGAAGGGGAAACCATCAGGGCCAGGATAAATGGTTCTGATAAGAGAGGGTTAAAGGGGACACCTATTCAGGGGGGTTCTGAGTTAAGTGAGCAAAATAACAAGGGTGGCAGAAAGGGTATGGTGACAAGGGGGTCTCTAATAAGGTGGGAAAACTCCCATGGAATTGAGATCACAAATAAAGGGGGGGATGGGGGGTTGACAGTGCATAGTGGTGGTAACCATAAAAATGATGGCGGTGTTAAGGTTCTGTTATTGGGATACTCGATGATTAGGGGTATCCATTGGGATGGACGGGGGGGTGGATGCCATAGCTAGGTGAAGGTAGTGAGTATCTCTGGGCTGAGGGTGCACAGAGCAAAGTTCATGTTGTACGAACTGGTTAGGGATTGTGGAGGGAAAACGGATTTCCTTGTGCATTTGGGAACTAACGATCTAGAGGGAAATAGCATTTTGGAAATCCAAGCAAGGTTCCGAGAACTTGCCAGCATCTGTCAGGATAATGGATGCAACATTTCCTTTTCGAAGATATTGCCAGTACCAAAGGCCTCAGTGGAGAAAAAAAATGAAGATCACAGAGGTTAATGACTGGCTCAGGAAGTGGGGTGAAGAAAGTGGGTCGGGGACGTTGGAGAACTGCAAAGGAGTTTCGGAGGATAAGGGACTGTATGCCAAGGACAGGTTTCATCTTGCCCCATTAGGGAAGGAAGTCCTTAAACAGGGGGTGGCTGACTACATTCAAGAAAAGTGGGGTTTAAACTTGTGAGGGGGGAGGGATAAGGTAGGGGCTGAACAGAAGCCCTCTCCTCCAGATGAGGGGAGTAGCCTTCAAACCCAAGGGGGGGAAACAGACTGGGGGAGGAAGTTTCAGGAGGAGCAGAGTGTGGATGGAAGTATAAAGATCCTGGGTGGGGTTTGACAAATGAGATCAGGGATAAGGGGTTGGGGATGGTGTTAGTAAATGCCAGGAGCTTGGGAAACAAGTTGCCAGAGTTCCAGGCCATGCTGTTAGGGGGGGTGGATGTGGCGGCGGTCACGGAAGTGTGAGCCAACAAAAACCATGACTGGGACCTAAACATGTGGGGGTACACTATGCTTAGGAAGGAAAGAAAGGAGGGCAGAGGGGGTGGAGTGGCTATGTTCATTAGAGATGACATAGAAATTGCTAGAGTAGAAGAGGCAGAGGGAAACGTGGAGGCCTTATGGGTCACCTTACAAACCCCAGCAGGAGGTAAGGTCAAGCTGGGTGTAGTATATAGGCCCCCCGGGATGGGTGATGTTCTGGAGGATGATTTGCTGGACAACATTGTTGCCCAGTATGGACCAAAAGGAGAGAGAGTGGTGTTGATGGGGACCTTAATATGCCAGGTACAAACTGGGGAACCTTGTCCTCTAAGGTGGCCAAGGAGCAGAGGCTGCTGGATGGCTTTCAGTATGTGTTCTTAACACAGCATGTGATGGAGCCCACAAGGGAGGGGCATGTTCTGGATGTGGTTCTGGCAGATGGGCATCTGGTAAGGGACCTGGATGTAGCGGATCCCCTGACTTAGAGCGATCACAATACTGTCTGGTTTCAAATAAGCATGGGGGAGGGGGGAGAGATCTAGGATACTGGCAGAGAACTTCAGGGGGGCAGACTTTGTGGGCATGGGAAATATTCTCAAGGATCACTTGAAGGGGATTACAGCAATAACAAATGTGGAAAAGAGATGGGAGGTCATAAAACGGGGACTTCATGAGGCAGTCAGGACCTGCGCTAAGGTGAAGCGTAAGGGACCAAAGTCACATAAACCATGCTGGTGGTCCAGTGAGGTTCAGGTAGTGGTCAGAGAAAAGAAGGCTGCCTACAAAAAATATAAAACAACCAGAGGGGATAGGGAAAAGGAAATGTACCATCTTGCATCTAGAAAAGTCACCCGGATGGTGCGAGGGTCTAAGTCCAGTAAAGAGTAGCAGCTGGCACAGGGAATATGGGGAGGGGAAAAGGGGTTCTTTCGGTACATTGGGAAGCGGAGAAAAACTAAGGGCCATCTCGGCAGGTTGAGATCAGAAGGAGGGTGGGTGGAAGAGGCGAGGGACCAGGCAGAGGTATTAAATGAGTACTTCGCCTCTGTGTTCACTAGGGAGGGGGATGGGATATCTACAAAGCAAGGCACAATGGGGATAGAAGCAGTAGTGAGTGGGATCAGGGGAGCAACAGAAATGGAGCAAGAGGGAGGGACAGGTACCCCAAGGGTGTCGCATCAGGATAAGGATAAAAAGGCCAGTAAGGTGGAGGGGATGGATGATGCTGTCTCCACTGAAAGGGTGTGGTTAGCCCTTAAGGGCCTAAATAAAGATAAATCTCCTAGGTCGGATGGCATTCATTCGAGAATACAATGGGAATTGGCGGACATACTGGCTGCACCCCTGGCGGAGCTCTTTAAAAGGTCACTTGAGACAGGGAGGGTACCAAGGGATTGGCGAGAGGCACATGTGGTGCCAATCCATAAAAGGAGGTCAAGGAAAGTACCAGGTAACTATAGACCCATCAGTTTGACCTCAGTGGTGGGAAAATTAATGAAGAGTATACTAAAGGAACGCTAGGGGTGTACTTGGAGGAGGTGGGAGGTCTGGATAGTCAACAACATGGGTCTGTGCCAAGTAGATCATGTCAAACCAATCTTGTGGAGTTCTATGAATGGGTAACATCAGAATTGGACAGGGGAAAGCCTGTGGAGGTATTATTCTTGGACTTCAGCATGGCGTTCGACTCTGTCCCCCACAATGGTCTGGTGAAGAAACTGACGGGGTTGGGAGTAGGCCGTTTGATGGTCAGATGGATTGAAAACTGGCTAGCTGGACGCACTCAGAGAGTAGTGGTCAGTAGGGAGCTCTCGAACCCTAGAGAGGTCAGTAGTGAGGTACCTCAGGGCTCGGTCCTGGGTCCAATCCTGTTTAATGCATACATTTCAGACATCAGGGAGGGTATAGGGTGTGAAATGAGTCTCTTTGCTGATGACTCCAAGAAGGGAGCAGTAGTTGAGGGGGAAGAGGGGAGGTTGGCCCTGCAATGGGACCTGGACACCATGGAAAGGTGGGCTCACACATGGAAATTAAATTTCAATATCACCAATAGCAAGGTGTTACATCTTGGGCTGGGAAACCCTAAACACAGGTACACCCTGGGAGGGGAGACGCTGGAGGCCTCAACAGGGGAAAACGACCTAGGGGTCATGGTGGATGCATGTATGAATAACTCCGAGCAGTGCAGGACAGTGGCTAGCAAAGCAAACAGGATGTTGGGATGCACTGTAAGGGGGATCACCTCTAGGAGCAGGGAAGTGATTCTGCCACTGTACAATGGATTGGTTAGACCACACCTTGAGTACTGTGTACAGTACTCTAGACCACACTTGAAGAGGGACATACAGCTCCTGGAGAGTTTACAGAGGAGGGCAACTAAGATGATATGAGGACTAGGGGATTTGACGTATGAGGACAGACTTGAGGAGCTCTGTCTGTTTTCATTGGAGGAGAGATGGTGGGACATGAATGAGGTCTTCAAGTACCTCAAGGGAATAAATAGGTCAAACAAGGAGGGGATCTTTAGAGTAAAGCAGGGAGGTACCACCAGAGGTCATGATTTGAAGTTGGAAGGTGGAAGGGTGAGGGGGGAAAAGAGGAGGAGGAGGTTTTTCACTGAGAGGTTGGTGGATCCTTGGAACGTGCTGCCTGGGGAGCTGGTTCAGAGATCCACAGTGGAGGGCTTCAAGAGAGGGTGGGACAGACTCAGAAAGCAGATGTATCAGATGATGGTCTGGCCCAGGGGGGTGGGGATGGTTGATAGGGGTTTCTGGAACACAAAGGGGGGGAGGGCCTCGGTACCCAATTAGGGATCTGAGGTTTGAGCAGACTCAATAGACCATAAGGTCTAATCTGCTGGCAATTAGTATGTTAGTATTGTAAATCCTAGCATTAACGCACATCCTGGAATGGTATATTATGACTATACAATGGCCCCTTTCAGGTTTTGTGATTAAAAAAGAAAAAGTTTCCCTTTTTTATTATTTTTATTGTATTTATTCCAGCACCGGAATAAAATATTCCTTTATTACTAGGGTGTTGTTAGGGGTTGATACTCCTGCCTAGAGGTTAGAGTTACTGAGGTTGGTAAAAGAAAGAGATCTAGGCTTCTTTCCCGGAGCCAAGTTTATTGTGTTCAAGGTTCATGCTTTTTTTTTTCTAGGAACTAGAAGAAGCGTTTTGAAGCATGAAGCACTTGGTCCATTTGTGTTCACTGTGCGTATGTGCAGGCATGAAATGATTGCTTCCTGCTTTCCATTTAAAAATTATTATTATTTTTTTTTAATAGGGACATCAGGGCATGTAGTCACCATAGTCATGGGGCAATTGAGGCTGAGGAGAACGGTAACCGAACAATGCTACTTGTAAAACTTAATGGTAAAAAAAAAAGAATTGCACTGCTTGCAGGTGTCTCTTTGCGTGGAACAAATGTAGCAGTAAGAGCCTTCTTTAAGGCTTTATCTATTGATGAACAGCCGTTCATTTGCAAAGATGGTAATTTTATTTGTTTGTTTGAAAAATGCTGAGTAAAATGTTAAGAAATCCTAGAGAAAAATGCCCAGCCATGATACTGGGCTTGTTACTAGGCATATGCATATGTCCAGTAGTACGACTTAATTTTTTGGACATGATTTTGTCGTGTTTTATGCTTGGTTTTAAAATTAAAAAAAAGAGTTTCCCACGTTGAGCATTGTGCAAAGTTTTTAAATGTTTTACTATTTGAAGGGTTATGGTTTCAGCCGACCCTCAGTGACCATTGGGAGTGTTCAGTGCTGTACTGGCTGGTGCGTTGTCTCTCAGTTAAACAGTTGATTTTGAGTGTTCAGAGTGATTTCTCAGGGGTTCTAAATGTGGTTCCTTGGTGGATGGCACCTCTTCCTATTGGTACTGATGAGGATTTACAACAGGGAAGAGGTGCCAAATGACCAACCACAGAGTGGCACTGGCATACTCCATTGTATAATTATTTATTTATTATTAGTATTTTGTATTGACACCTTTGAGCTAACAGCTCTTTACATAGGTTCCACATCAGAGGAATAATATACAGAGCCATAACTGACACAAAACTAGAACAATCACTCTACATGATTAGGAGAAATGTACATTTGGAGCCGGAAAGAGATAAAAACATGACATTGTGCAATGTATGCCACGGGCATAGAAACAGAAACATAGAATTTGATGGCAGATAAGGACCTCTTGGCCCACCTAGTCTGCCCATTTCCCTACCTAATGCATAGGCTGCAGATCCTAGTTAACCAACAGCCTGCTTTCTCCTACCCTCCACTAGAATTGCCTTATGTCAGTCCCATGCATTCTTGAATTCCTCCACTGTGTTTGAGTCCACTACCTCCTCAGGAAGGCTGTTACATGTATCAACAACTTTCTCCATGAAAAAATACTTCCTCACATTGCCTTTGAGCTGTCCCCCCTCTATCTTCAAATTGTGCCCCCTTGTTCTTGCAAATCTCTTTTTCTGAAAGATGCTACCATCTTGGACTTGTTGATTCTCTTGATGTACTTGAAAGTTTCTATCATGTCCCCCCTCTCCCTCCTCTCCTCAAGTGTATACATATTAAACTTCTTTACTCTCTCTTCGTATGTCTTCTGGTGCAAACCCTGCACCATTTTAGTTGCCCTCCTCTGGACAGCCTCCATTCTGTCTATGTCCTTGTGGAGATGGGGTCTCCAGAACTGGAAGCAGAACTCCAGATGGGATCTCACCAACTGTCTGTACTGTACAAAGGGATAACAACTTCCTGTTTTCTACTGGTGATGCCTCTTCCTATACATCCCAGTATCCCACCAGCTCTTCTTACTGCCATCTCACATTGCTTGCCCACCTTAAGGTCATCTGATATGACTACCCCCAGGTCCCTTTCCATTTATGTAGTTGTTATTATCTCACTCCCCATTATGTACTCTTCCCCTGGATTTTTGTTTCCCAGGTGCATTACTTTGCAATTCTTTGCATTGAATCTAAGCTAAATTATATCTGGATCCAGCACAGCCCACCTCAAACAAAAAAGATAACAAAACTCATCAGGGAGAGGCCCATACCAATTCCATGCTAATGATACTCAGAAAACTAAATTGGTACAGAGGGCCCACTCACCCAAAAATATATTTCATTAAACTTGTTTTTTAATATCAAGATACAATCTCAAAAACAAACGTTTCGGAAATGATCCTTCATCAGTGTTCAGACTGCATCTAAATTCATATTAATATCAAATTAAAACATTGTAATAACTACAATTACAGAAATTATAAAGAAAATAATTCAGAATTCACAGTGAATGCAATGCTCACCTATATGCCTATTATTGGTTTAAACCATTAAGTATACATTGCTTCTTATATTATGTACTAACTATAAAAACAAAAACATTTTTATTTTTAGTATTTTAAATAAACTGATTATACTCATATCATTATAAATTGGTGTTTAAATTAATATTAAAATAATAGTAATACACAGATGAGTTTCACCTTCTAACCACTTATTCTCCTTCCAATACCTTCGTTTCACAATACTGTAATCAGGTCTTTTATTTCGTATAAATGCAAGTTAATTTGCATCAGTTTCATTTTATTTACTATTACTGTATTTATTTCCATTGAATTAACCAGTTTTAGATGCCTAATGATGTTTGCCATTACTCATTTTGTTTACAAATGAAAACACATGCTTTTATGGATTTCATAAGGTAAAAATGAAACGCAAGTGGGCGTACAGAGTCACAGGTATCTCATGACATTTATAGCCCATCTCCCGCTCTGTCCCCACCTCCAAATAATATCATTGCCATCTCTATTTGTCGTTACATCGAAAATATATACTTATTAAATGATCCAGTTAATATGTTAAATACTGGTTCTCACAAAAATGTGACAAACATCTCACAACATCCGCAGGCTAATTCATTTCACATCCTTGTTTCAAAATGCTGTTGCAAACCTATGTAACCAATTTTACTCTTATAACAATTCAAAAGTTAGCAACAAATCCTCTCTGAAGTTTACTGCCTATTGCTGGGGATATGTTATAACTAATTTGTTGGAATTTGTAAATATGGTCTTACTTCACCTGAAAAATGAGTTTGTTTCAGATACATATTTTGTTATGTTTCTTCCGGTCCACACTCCTAGCAACAAAAGTTCTGAGTCAGTAAACTTTACATGAATTAGATGTGTTATCTACTCTTAATCCAGTAAAATATGTACTTACTCAGTGGATGTAGGCTGTGGCTAAACCTCCTACTTTCTCTGTATAAGGAGGTGTGTCGCCCAGTCTGTTATGGGTTTATATACTCGAAGTCAAGGAATCAGGCGCGGGAAAATGATGAATCACCACAAGAATCTCACGATATCTGCCACCTCTCCCGTGCCTGACCCGCCATGCAGAAAATGGGAAAGGCTCTCTACATAGGCAGCACCTTGCTATAGCATAGGTGTCCAGACTTAAGTAAACTAAAACACTCTCGTTTTAAGTATTTATGTTTTATTCCTTTTATAATGGAGCTACATAAAACAGCTAGTTAAAGTGGTATATCTGCATATATACTTTTAACCCATTTTATGTTTAATAAAGAAACCTGACCCACCATGCAGAAAATAAAAAGACTTTCTGCATAGATGGCATCTTGTCAAAATATAGGTGTTCAACCTCCAATAAACTAAAACACTCTTATTTTTAACCCTTATATGCTTGATTTCTTTCCCAATCAAAGTGAAATCTGTTAAGGGAGGATACCCATATATATTATTTATTATTTAAACCCATTTATATGTTTAATAATGTTTACATCCAATAATGAGTAAAGAGACCTTAAAATGCCCAAATCAAACTATTATTCAAGACAGTTTATAATAATGGCTGCCAATCTATACTTTCATTTAGTCCGAATCTGAAATTTGTTGCTTCAAATCTATCAATATAATACCCTTCCCTAGTCAAAATTTTTGTCCTGAAATCTCCTCCTCGGGTGTCTGGTATAACTTTTTCTATTCCAAAGAAGAGTAATTGGGGTAACTGGTGTTCAAATTCCATAAAGTGTCTAGCGACTGGTGACGTTATATCCTGTCTTCTAATATCAGATTTATGTTCACTAATCAAAGTTTTTAACATCCTTTCTGTTTTGCCTATGTAAACTTTGTCACATGGACATTTCAATAGCTAAATGACACCTGTTGTCGAACAGTTTATAAATTGATTAACAATAATTTCTTCATCTATATTTAAAATAGAGAATGTTTTAGTTTACTTAAGTCTGGACACCTATGCTATAGCAAGGTGCCACCTACGTAGAAAGCCTTTCCCATTTTCTGCATGGCAGGTCAGGCGTGGGAGAGGTGGCAGATATCACGAGATTCTTGTGGTGATTCATCATTTTCTTGCACCTGATTCCTTGACTTCGAGTATATAAACCCATAACAGACTGGGCGACACACCTCCTTATACAGAGAAAGTAGGAGGTCTCACCACAGCCTACATCCACTGAGTAAGTACATATTTTACTGGATTAAGAGTAGATAACACATATAATTCATGCAAAGTTTACTGACTCAGAACTTTTGTTGCTAGAAGTGTGGACCGGAAGAAACATAACAAAACATATCTCTGAAACAAACTCGTTTTTCAGGTGAAGTAAGACCATATTTACAAATTCCAACAAATTAGTTATAACATATTATCCCCAGCAATAGGCAATAAACTTCAGAGAGGATTTGTTGCTAACTTTTGAATTGTTATAAGAGTAAAATTGGTTACATAGGTTTGCAACAGCATTGTGAAACAAGGATGTGAAATGAATTAGCCTACAGATGTTGTGAGATGTTTGTCACATTTTTGTGAGAACCAGTGTTTAACATATTAACTGGATCATTTAATAAGTATATATTTGCGAAGTAAAGACAAATAGAGATGGCAATGATATTATTTGGAAGTGGGGACAGAGCGGGAGATGGGCCATAAACGTCACGAGATACCCATGACTCTGTACGCCCACTCGAGTTTCATTTTTACCTTGTGAAATCCATAAAAGCACGTGTTTTCATTCGTAAATGAAATGAGTAATGGCAAACATCATTAAACATCTAAAACTGGTTAATTCAATGGAAATAAATACAGTAATAGTAAATAAAATATGTCTGATACAAATGAACTTGCATTTATAGGAAAATAAAAGATCTGATTACAATATTGTGAAACAAAGGCATTGGAAGGAGAATAAGTGGCTAGAAGGTGAAACTCATCCGTATATTACTATTATTTAAATAGTAATTTAAACACCAATTTATAATGATATGAGTATAATCAGTTTATTTAAACTACTAAAAATAAAAATGTTTTTGTTTTTATAGTTAGCACATAATATAAGAAGCTGTGGATACTTAATTTTATAAACCAATAATAGGCATATAGGTGAGCATTGCATTCACTGTGAATTCTGAATTCTGTTTTTGTAATTTCTGTAACTGTAGTTATTACAATGTTTTAATTTGATATTAATATGAATTTAGATGCAGTCTGAACACTGATGAAGGATCATTTCCGAAACGTTTGTTTTTGAGATTGTATCTTGATATTAAAAACAAGTTTAATGAAATATATTTTTTGGTGAGTGGGCCCTCTGTACCAATTTAGTTCATTGAATCTAAGCTGCCATATATCTGACCATTCCTCCAACCTTGCCAAGTCCCTTAGCATCCTCTCCACCCCACCTTCTGTATCAACCCTGTTGCAGATCTTTGTGTCATCTGCAAAGAGACATACTTTTCCTTCCAGTCCCTATGCAATATCACTTATAAAGACATTAAAGAGGATCGGTTCCTGTACTGAACCCTGCGGTAGCCCACTAGTAACCCAACTTTCTTCAGAGTAAACTCTGTTTACTATTGCCCGCTGTATCCTGTTGTCCAGCCAATTTTTAACCCAGGCTACCACCTTGGGACCCACTCCAAGGCTGGCTAACTTGTATATTAATCTTTTGTGTGGGACTGTGTCAGATGCCTTGCTAAATTCTAGGTAGGTCATGTCCACTGCCCCTCCCTGGTCTACCACATTGGTCACCCATTCAAAGAAATCTATTAGATATGCCTGACATGACCTTCCCATTGTGAATCCATGCTGCCTTGGGTCCTGTGCCCCACTGGCCTCTAGGAACTCAACTATTCTTTCCTTTAGAAGTGATTCCATCATTTTCCCTACCACTGAGGTCAAACTAACAGGTCTGTAGTTTTCTGCCTCTGTCTTGCTCCCACTTTTGTGAAGGGGAATCATGTCTTCCCTCCATGGCAAGTTACAGGATGTAGGGAGAAGAAGAGGTGTAGAACAAGAGTTCAACATGAAGAGGAGGTTACAGCCCAGAGGGTCAAGTTAGAGGGTGGGCTTATGTAAACAGGAAAACTGGAAATTAGGGAGGTTCGGGGGAAGGAGGAGCAGCAGGAGGAATAGGCAGGTGGCAGAAAAGGGTAGACAGATGTGACAAGAGGGGTGATACAGAGAATCAGCCCAGAAGGCCTAGTCAAAGGAATTGCAAGACAATCAACACAACATTGTCAGAAGATATATTGCTATTTGGGCTTGAAAGAGCAAATAAACGTGGTATATTACATTCAAACAACATGAAGTCTTGCTGTAGTCTGACAAGTGCCGTGATTCCCAACCTTTGAACTGCCCAGGCAGGAGAACTGGGGATTCTGGGGGGCCGCCTCCTTGTGTGCTGCGCCTGGCGTCGGTGGCGGGGCTGGCATTGGGGGCAGTCCCCACTGGATGCTGCTGGGGCATTTCCGGGGGGTCCTGGTGCCTGCTGGCTTCAGTCCTGGTGGTGTGACCTGCTACAAGAGCTGTTCTCGATGATCTGCTGTTACGGTAAGTTCTTACGTAACTGTACTTTTCTGCTATGGACCACTGCATTGGTATAAGCAAGGTCATGGTGGATTCCTCAGCACAATAAACACTCAAAGCACATTTCAAACAACATGGGGTCTTGCTGTGTTCTGACAGTTGCGGTGGTTCCCGGCCTTTGGGCTGCCCCGGAGGGCAGGGAGTTGGCTTTCTGTGCGGGGTGTCGAGTGCTGGGCTCGAGCTCGGTTTGGGTCTCTGTCTGGAGTGATTCAGGCCTAAACCATCAGATTCTTTACTCCGCCTCACTGAACAGTCACTTCAGAGATTTATCCTTCAGCTCGGTTCGAAAGTCGGTTAAAGTTTCAGTTTTCATCAGTTTTTAAACCGAAAAAGTATCCTCATAGTCGGTTCAGTCTCTGTCTGTGGTGCTGTGCGTACTAGATAGGAATTACTAAGGTGAGTAATTTTTTCACGCGTGTCATGGATAGAAAATAACAGGAAATAGGAGAAAAAGTGCAAGACAGGGATTACAACAAGATGGGGAAGTTACCGCCCAGAAGGCCACATCTAAAGGTGTGAAAAATACAGGAAATGGAAAGGATAAGATGCAAAACAGGGGTTATATGAGGGAAGTTACAGCCCAGAGGGTCAAGTCTAAAGGGTGGACATTTGTAGACAGGGAAGACAGGAGATATTGAGGAGGGAGGAGTGACAGGTGGGAAAGACATGACAGTGGAAATAGGGTAGTCAGGTAGCACAAGAAGACAGATGCAGGGAAACAGCCCAAACGGCCCTGACAGAGGTAGGAAGGAACGGAAACATAGGGTAAGTGGGTGGGGAGACATATTAGGGGTGTGGGAGGTAGGGAGAGAAAGGGAGGTGAAGGACCGGGAAGGATGAGGAGAGCTAGGAGGGAGACAAAAATCATGGGAGGAACAGGTCACTGATAGGGTCTAGTTAGTGGAAGCAGCCACAGCTGGCCTTAGTGACCAGATTTTGTCTGAGAAGTCATTTAAAACAGCCCAGTATAAGTACAAAGGATATGTCAACATGGTCTTCCAGTTTTTACTGCCTCTTCTCCTAATAACCCCTCCTGTTCCCATGCCTTTCCTCCAACCCCCATCTTGTCCTTACTCCCATTCTGCCTTATCTTTGCCTTTTTGCCTATTTTGGTTTTAGGTACTCTGGGTGAGTTCTTAGCCTCAGGGTTCTCTCTACTGGCTGTTAGATTCTGTGGGGTGGGTTAGCTGTTTGTTTCTCTCATCTTACTTCCACCACCCCCTTGGTTAGTTTAAAAGCTTGCTCAATAAGCATGTAAACCTCTCACTGAAGATCCTGGTCCAGCCTGTGGATAGATGCAGGCCATCCTTCCTGTACAGGAACGCATCCCTCCAGGTGGAACCCCAGACTCTAATGAAGCCAAATCCCTCTGTGCCACACCAGTCCTTTAGCCATGCATAGAACCTCTTAGTGCAGAGCACCCTGTTATCCCCCTTGCCTTTGGCAGGCAACACCTCTGAAAAGCTTCCAGAGTGTGCCACCTGTCTTAAACCCCTCCCCAACTCCCTGAATTGCTCCCGCACTATCCTAACCTCACCACTCGCCAGGTCATTATCCCCAGGTGGACTATGATTCACCCTCCCATCCTGCAGCCACAACTATACTTGGGATGTCTTTTCAGTTCCTCCAAGCCATGACACCAGGTAGGAACTTGATCTCCTGCACCCCCTCCCTTCCTTCCCCAAATCTATCCCCCTAATAATAGAGTTCCCCACCAAGAGTTGCTTCCTCATCCTCAGGGGTTCACTGCCTCCCGCCCGAGTCTCTACCATGGAGGACCCCCACATCCTCGTTGGCTGCCACTGTGGGTGCCTCTTTGGGATAGTCCCTCCCTGCTAGATCAGCATAGGAGTTATGAAGTGGAACTGTAGGAAGGTGTGCCTCTGCCCCACCATCCTCACCCTTCCCAAGCCCATCATTGTCCAGCCGCTCCTTTTTCTTGGCAGCTGTTGAGGAAGCAGAGGCAGACTTGGTGGTCCATGGATGGGGGGAGAGGTCCCCTGAGTCCTGTAAAACTGGGCACAGAAATGAGCTACCTCTTCCCTCAGCCTACAGAGGTGTCTGCAGATGTGACAGCACCACAGCCTCCAGAAAGTCTACCTTAAGACTACTGCTCTGCAACCACTGCACTGTACTACTCCCAGCATGTCTATGAGTATCATATCTGCTTTTTGTTTGTTCTTTCAGTTGTTTTCTCCCTTTGTACTTTCCTTTTGTATAGAACACCTTTGCTTATTTCCATTAGTGACCTGTAGTTCTGTTTCTAAAAGGTGAACCCTCTCTTCCTGCCTCCACGGGAAGTATTAATCAGCTGTCAGTCACCCTCTAGTACCTATAAAATTATAGCTAGCATGAGGTGGGTGGGTGAAGACGTGGGAGGGAGGGCATTATCATCTGTATGTAGATGTCTTGTGTTGTTTCTTTCTGTGTTTTTCCTTGTCCCTTACATCTTGCTTCTGGTTCTGTTTACTTTGCACCTTTACCCTGCAACAATAACAAGTAGAGTTTAGTGTGCTATTTCTTTTTTTTTTTCAGTCTCCTTATCTCCTTCTCTCACTGCCACTGTCCTGTAGTCTGTGACAAATGAAAACCCTGCACAGGAATGAAAAACTGACTGTCAAAAATACAAAATACAAAAAACAATAATCAGTTGTGCCCTCCAATTCCCTTGCCTTTAGCAGCAGACTGCTAGAGAGTGTTTAGGCTGCTCTGATCATAAAGATCCAAAGCCACCATTTAAAATTGGTGCCCTTTTTTCCTTGCTTTCTATTGGCACGTGTCTCCGATTGCCAAACCTCCTTTACTTGTTGCCGCTTCTCCATACCCTACAAAAAGAAAGAAAAGAAAACAGAGATGTTGTCCATTTGTAGATGCATTATGTTGTTTCTTTCTGTGTTTCACCTCACCTCTTACATGATACTTATGGTTCTGTTTACTTTGTTCCTCTACCCTGCAACAATCAGTAACAAGCAGAGTTTAGTGTGCTGTGTTTTGTTTTTGTTTTGTTTTTCACTCTCCTTATCTCCTTCTCTTGCTGCCACTGTCCTGTACTTTGTGACAAATGAAAACCCTGCACAGGAATGAAGAACTGATTGGCAAAATGCAAAAAACAAAAATCAGTTGCGCCTTCTGACTCCCTTGTCATTAGTGGCCGACTGCTAGAGTGTGTTTAGGCTGCTCCACTGGTAAAGATCTCTGGCTACCATTTAAAATTGGTGGTCTTTTTTCCTTGCTTTCTATTGGCTCATGTCTCCAATCTCCGTATCTCCTTTGTTCTCTCTGGTACTCTGCAAAAAGAAAGAAAATAAAACAGAGATGCTGTCCATGTATAGATACATTGGGTTGTTCCTTTCTGTGCTTCCCCTTGCCTCTTATATCTTGCTTCTAGTTATGTTTACTTTGTTCCTTTACCCTGCAACAATCAATAAGAAGTAGAGTTTAGTGTGCTGTATTTTGTATTGTTTTTCCAGTCTCCTTATCTCCTTCTCTCGCTGTCACTCTCCTGTACTGTGTGACAAATGAATACCCTGTACAGGAATGAAAAACTGATTGGCAAAATTCAAAATACAAAAAACAATAATCATTCATGCATTCTGACTCCCGTGCCTTTAGCGGCAAATGCAAAATCTTTTTCTGTGCTGCTGTCATCTTGTTTTCAGTTAGAAGTGATAACAAAATGAAATAACTACAACAATATACTGCTTTACTAGACATCCACAGTTGTCTTTACTTAATCAGGACCTGTAGAATCAGATTCTGGGATAGGTTTTTCAATAAGTCACTTACAAATGTGTTTTTTGTACATACCAAGATCCTTTTTCACAAATTGCAAAAAAGGAATCATGAAACAGGATCCTTTTTCACAATTTGTGAAAAAGGATTTTCTTTTACCACAAATTGTGAAAAAAGGAATAGCAGAAAAGGATTTTTTTTTCACAATTCGCAAGAAAGGAATTTTAAGAAAGCTGTTTCTTTGTCACTCCATAGTTACCAAATGGTTTGTGATTTTAGTCTGCAATTTTCTGGGTACAAAGGGCTTGCACCACATATGTCCCTGTTGCTGGTTTGGTGAAAAGATATTACTTTGCTCTGGAGTTCTACAGGTTTACATGTTACTTTGTTTCCCATAGGATGACATTGTAATGTGAGGTGTACACATTCATGTCTTTGTCTCTCTTCTGTGAAGCAACGGTTTGCAATTTTGTTCTGAAATCTTCAGGCTGCAAAGGGTTTGCCTCACTGATGTGCCTTTTTCTGGTTTCGTGAAAATATATTAACTTGGTTTTAAATTACACAGATTTCAAATTTTGCTGCATTTTCTATATCACATTGCAATGTGAGGTGTTTTTTGGCCCTGCACACTATGTGATGGGAGCGCGGAGCCCAGAGGGTCCTGCACTCTCACAGTCATCTAAGGATATCTTTACAAATATCTCAAAAATTAAGTATTGATCCAGGACCTGAGCTCCCACATACAAATACAGTTATCATTAGGGATTGATGGGAAAACAGGGCCCAGAGGACCCTTTGCTCTGACAAGGAAAAAGGGGTAAGATTACAGTATCTCAAAAATTATGGATGGATGGCACTGTGTGCTCCCACATGCAAATGCAAATACTATTATGGAGTGATGGGAGCACAGGCCTTATGGATGGATGTTAGTGCAGGGCCTTGAGGTCCTGCCTTCCACACACAAATATGCATAGCATTATGGAGTGATGGGAGCACTGTGCACCCACAGGGAAATAAGGATACTACTAAGATTCATACTAAGGCAGATGTAGAAGCAAGCAGGTGTTAGCCCATAAGTGCTTCATTCTTGTGAGAGACATTCCTTAAGGATCTCCCTGACATACTAAGTTTATCCTATTTATACTTAAAACTATTTTTACTATCTGTTACAATCACATCAAGCAGGAGTTAAATCCATAGTTTGACTATTCGGTTAGTAAAAAAGTACTTTCGAGTACTAAAATGAAACCTCTTCCCTTTAATCTGAAAAGGAAGACTTCCAGGGCCAGATATTCAAAACTTTGCCCAGGGGCCAAATTAGCACTGCCCGGCGGGCAAACTGAGCCCGGAGCACAAAGCAAGCCATATTCAAACGGAATAGCCCAGGGCAAACAGCTTCTGAATATAGCATGGTAATGAGGCCATGCAAACTGGGCTGGAAGTGCAGGGCAAACATTGCCCTGGAATAAGACAGCACTGAATAAAGCAACCAGGAAGTGCAACCCACAACAACAACACAGTACACAGCAACGTGAGGGCAGGTACAGACGAACTACGTGGCCAATGTGTGTGCCAGCAAATGCATGGACTCAGTACAGTTGCAGGAAGCAGCAGATGAGAAAGAACAGTGATCAAAACTTTACAATATTCCCGTACCATTAAGCGCTGCGCTAACACATTAAGCGAGGCTAAGCAGTTAACTGGAGCAAACACACTTGCCCGGAGCTAAATGTGCCATATTCAAAGTGCCATGCAAATGAGCCTACTTAGGTAGTCTCTGGGCAAACAACCGGATTAGCATCTCATTATACCCTGATTTTGCACACAGTTTGCCTAAGCGTTACTGCAGGGTCCCATAGAGCCACCTGTAGGTCAGTCTGGCGGTGCACGAGTGATAGCTACAGGCTACAGGTAAACAGTACAGCATAGCATAGCATAGCATATTGTACCCCAGGGACGGACAGCATAGGCACAGGTGGTGGTGGTGCTGCATGCAACTGTCACACTGTAGGGCATGCTACAGTGCACAGCAGACACTACAGTGGCAAGGGAGACAGTAGTGTGAGGGACGTAGCACTGCCTATGGTGTGTAGGGCAAGTGATGCTGATTGCACTGTACACAGTGACAGGCCCAACCTGCAGGTGTTTACTGACAGTCAACATTACTGTTACACTGTTGTGTGACCCACAGATGCTGTACCTGTGGCATGTGATGCCCACGTGACATGTACATATCTGGCTTTGTGTGTTGTGGCAGTTGTACAGCTGTGTGGTATGTGGCTGGGGGGCATATAGTATCCGAAAGGCACACTAGTGTTGGGGGTATTCCTAATACTGGCCCATGTGCACTGCATGCTGAGTCCCAGCCCTGTGGCCACACCTGGTCTGTGGCACAGCCTGGCCACCCATACACTCCTCAACATCCTCCATGCCCACAGTGCTGCATGTGTGTGCTGGCATCTGTTCTTGTCCACAGATATGTGTGGTCAGCAGGTGTGTGCTGTATGGCTACACTGCCATGCTGTCCACCGGCGGCAGGGTCACCACTTACTGCCTGGCATGGCTGGGACTGGTGGCAGATGTTGGCATCATTGTGATGCCATTGGTTAGCAGAAAGCTTCCACTATGTTTGGCTTTATCTATGTGTTATATTTATGTATTAGGGTCGCGCAAGACCCGCGCTAAACCCCAGCAAATGCCGCGCACAGCCATTTATGTTGCGCAAAGCTCATTGCCCAGGATTAAGACCAGCTTTTTCTGGGCGGTAATATACACCGCGCTAACTGTCGCGCTAGGTCGCGCTAAACCACTTAGCGCGGCGCTAGCCACTGAATATAGCATTGCGCTTGTATTCATGTCAGTTTGCCCCATGCATACATTATACTTTTGCCTGGCGCTAATGCAGTTTGCCCGCGCTATTTGGCCTTTTGAATATGGCAGACCCGCGCTAATCCCGCGCTAAACCTGCGCAAATGATTTTTGCCCAGCGCAAAGTTTTGAATATCTGGCCCCCAGTCTCTATAATAGACTCCTTAAATTCAATACCTAGGTCACACATCAACTGCAGTTCCTGTACAATGTCAAACATTAATAACAGATCACCATGTGCTCTGCTATCCTCTAAGGACATAAGCTTCAGATCCTGTAGCCTTTCTTCATATTCTTTGTCCTTTAAAGGATACAGCTATAATCTCTGAAAAGGCATGGATGGATGGGAGCGAAGGGCCTGGAGGGCCCTTCGCGCCCATAAGGAAATAAAGCTATGATTATACTATCTCAAAAAATAAGGAAATTGTTTGCAAAAAACTTTGTTAATGCATCAGTTAGGTTCCACTGACAAAAGTTGGGAAATATAGTGTTAGGTTTTCCAACCCTAGCACCCCAACCCTACCCTGCATGCAGCAACAGGCATTGGGTGTTTGCCTTGGGGATGTCAGCTCTAATGCTCACCCCATTCCATGAGTTAATAAGCTAATATGGGTATAGTATAGGAAAATGGGGAGATTGTTAGGGTTGACAACCCCAAAGCACACACCCCTCACCTGTTGTTGTGTGCAGGGTCGGGGTGGGGTGTTATGATTGGGAACCCTAACACCACATTTCTCAACTTTTGTTGGTGGAACCCTAACTGATGCTTTAACAAAGTTTTTTGCAAAGAATATGCTGTATATATACACATACTGTGTATATATATATATATATATATATATATATATATATTGTGTATGTATATATATATATATATATATATATATATATACACACACACACACACACACACACACACACACACACACACACACAGATCCACAGGACCATCCACCAGGATGAGCATTTCTATCACAGTTTCTGCAAGTGATGTCTTCCCAAATACTGCTAGAACACAGTATAATCCAAAACAATATCTTCAGTTTGTTGTGCAAAAAACTATGCTATCTTTATCAAAGAGTGCTTCATCCTGGTGGATTCATATTTTTTCTTTTTTCTACATTATTGTAAATGTTTATCACCTTGCTTTTGACACTTTATTGTTTCTGTATTCTCCTTCTTTCATTCCCTCCCCATGGTTGTGCCTGTAAATAAGTCCAGCTTAGTGTTGCTTTCCCAGTCATCAAATTTAAATAAATAAATGCTTGTTTTTTCATATTGTGATACCTTTTATTAGATCAACAAAAAAAGGAAAAACATATAATTAGATAGTACAATACACAAGCTCTCTGGGCCACAGACTGTAGGTTATGTTGTCCAGATGTATTTGAAGACTGGGCAGAGAAAGCAGGTTTTATACCAAAGGCTGCAGATAAAGTATTACAATCAGAAAGGGCAGAATGAGATCTGCCTCCTTGAGACTGTGAATGTGCCATGATTAATTACAGTATAGTGGCATGAAAAGTGTAAATGGCAGGGAAAGAAAAAAAAATACTAAAAGATTAGAGCAGAGACCCACTAGGTTTTGCTAAGTATGTAAATAAACAGACCAGTCTCACTACATACAGTAAGATATGATGGTTGGGTATGAAGGCAATTGGGAGTATCGTGGCACTAACTGAACTTATTGTTAGTGGAACAGGCATGGTGGGGATATTATTATCTGTTTTGTGTGGGACAGGTAAGAGAAAATGCTTAGGGTGAATGGTGGCAAATGTCATTCCGGGCTGCCTCAGCACATCTCTCCAAAGGGCATTACTTGCATACCAGGCCATATGAGCCCTCTTATGGATTATTCTATGTACTATGCAATACATATAACTGTATAGTTTCATTTTTCTGTGTTTTGCATAATGTGTGTAATGTGCATGGCGCTTGATGTTCATTTTATTAGGGTATATTGTAGAGGACACATTTTTAGCTGGGTCAAAATTTTCGCTTTATTCTCTTAAGGTACTTTTCAGTGAAATTTATATCTCAGTGAAAAGTATGTCCGACAACAGTTCATTTCAGTACAGAAAATACGCAGCGGAACACTTACTTACTGTACTTTGTTAAATCAATGAGGAGACATGTAGTCAGTTTTTAATGCTTGACAGACTGACATTTATTTTTGTTCAACAAACGAAAACAGTAGATTAACACTTTTTTAGGTTAGTTCCGCATTCCTCATAGTCATCATCCTCATCCAAATCAGGGTGTGTCAGTTTGACGTCTGACATCACCGCCTCTTTCAACTCATCCTGTAATTACAAACAACTGGAAAAAATGACAGGTGCTGACATTGAGACAATAGTCAGAAACAACTCAAAAGTAAGTAAACTTACCCAATTCAAGTTGTTAGAGTGTGCGTAATGGATACCGGCCTCAGAAAACCCCCTAGAGCAGTCAACAGCTCTAGTTGAAAGCTCCATGAAACTCTGCACTAGCCAAGCAGCATGCCATTCTTTAAGCTGGTGTAGTTTAAAGTAAATCTTGAACTCTTGGCTGCCCTGTGCAACATTTTCTGCCACAATACCAGCATACCAGTTTGTAAAACAATGTTAAAGATTATCCTTGAACAGTTTGTTTATAGAAATGCCAAGGGGTTGGAGAAGGTCAGTGCATAATGGGGGTATGAAAATTGCCACTATGTTAGCCTCCTCTAGGCAGCTCAGAACAACTTGTGTGGTATGGGTTAGGAAAAGGTCCATGATGAGAATTGCCATTCGTTCAGATGGGAGATCAAATTTTACTTTAATTTCATCATAATATGGTATTATCACTTCCTCGATGTACAGCATCATTGTTGACTGATTTGCCCAGTGGTTTTTCAGAATGTGCTATGCACCAGCCATTAGAGAATTTGTGTTTTGGGTGGCAAGCAATGGTTTTTCCTTTATAGATTACCTGAGGTGGCAAAAATGAGTTGGACAGAGTGCAAGCTAAGAGAATAGAAACCTGTCACTTGTCCCCTACTTCTGTGACAGAAACTTGTCGGGACCCTGTAGCAGCCATTGTCCACTCGGACATGGGTATCATGAATACCCCAGTTTCAACAATGTTGATAACGAGCTCAGGAGTTAACCCCCCATTTTCTTTCAACAAGTTAGGGGCACTGGATTTTATGATACCCTGTGTGATTGTGAGCACCACAGGTGCATTCACAACACTACCTTCTGCACGGAGGCTGTTCACTATTTTTTTAATCTGTTCTGTAACATCATTGAGTACCATACTGGTTCACCCTCTTGGTTTACGTGGCAAGCTTTTTGTGAGGTGTGCTGAATCAGGAGTACCTTTCAGTTTTGCCAAGTAATCACTTTTAAAGCTTCAGGTTGTACTTTCATTAATATTGTTTTTGGTTTTCATTCTATAATAACGCACTGCTGACATCACCCTATGATCAGCCGCGTATTTTCCATACTCAAAACGAACCTCAGCAATGTAGTGTGCATATGTCCCTTGTTGTCTTCTCTTTGCAGGTGGGTTGAAAGAAGCAAGCTTACTGGCAACTGCTATGGCTAAGGGCACATCAACGCCAGAGGAATGTGCAAGCTCAGCTGGATCTAAATCGCTATCATCAAGAGGATGCTTATGCTCTCGTTTCTTTGGAAGGCTTTTTAACCAGTTTAACAGAGACATGGTGTGCACGCTATATAGAATGCTGTCAGTAAATTTGCTGTCTATCAAACTACTGCAGTATATAGCAGTGCTGTGCTGCCGTGCTTGTGCAAACATTTTGTACTGCAAAGTCAGACTAACAGCTGACATTGCGAACATTAATGGACGTGAAATATTTGTCCTCTACAGTATGTATGTAGCTCACTTAGTGGGTGAGGTGGGAGAGGCATGTGTGACATTGAATGTTTGGGTGCATGCCTCATTTTGGGTTGTGTTTGAGCATGGTGTAACTGCACAGGCATGTACAGTATGTACTCTGGGTGTGAATGAGAAATGCCAGTTTTACTGCAGCCTCCCTAATTGTGTATTGACCCCCTGTTGAAGCCTCAGTAGAAGATAGTGTTTTGTGTCCTGATTATTTCTTTTGAATGCTGTGCACAGGTACTGTATATCACTTTGGTACTTATTTTGCACTTTTGAAAATAAAGGTGCTAAAACATATTTTTAATTATTTATTCTTTTGGTCACTGGGTTAGACCCACTAGGCAAAAGTGCCTGTTTTCAAGGGTGAACTGGGAGCACTGAGGAGGTTAAGTGACTTGCTTTGAGTCACACAGTATGCAAGAGGAGATTGTGGGTATCAAACCAAGGTCTGCTGGATGTATCAAGCCAATTCATAGCTTGTTATTCTAACCTCTAACCTATACTGGCAGCCTCAACATTGATGTTTTTTGTGGCATATATATATATATATATATATATATATATATATATATATATATATATATATATATATATATATACCTATGCCTTTCTAGTAGAGTGCTTCTTCTGTGTGCATTTTGATGCAGTGTCAGAGCCTGTAATCCAAATGTGTGATTGCCTATCTAGTGCTCTGGGTCAGTGTATAAATGTATGAATCATGTGTATACCCAGAAATGGACACAGCTACACTGTGTGGATATGTTTGCACTTAATTTCTGCATCATGCATAATGCGCACAGTTACAGCATATGCACCTGGCTGAATAAAGCAGCTGTTTAGTGTAAGTGCCTTTGCACCATTGCCACACAGCAATGTTAAGCACCTGGAGCCCGTTTGTTTTGGGTGTCAAGCCCTTAGTGCGAAATTTCTAAATAAATAAATATATATCAGAGGCACATATGACTAAACATAGTGGGTGTATGTGATCAAAAAATTATCAGCAATTATTTGATGAGTTCATGGTTACCATCAGGTGTACCCATTTACTGCTGTGAATAACATTTTTTCCAGTGAATACACCATAAAAGTGCCATGTTGCAGTGCCAAAAGTCAACAAAACATGTTGAGGACTTTCACAAAGTTCACTTTACCTGAAATTCAGTGAATGATCACTTGATGTTAAGGGTAAACTCTATTTCTTGGTAACTTCCTCCCCTCTCTCCCCCTTCCTCCCCATGGTTCATTTAGCTTCATGTGCCCCCATTGTTTAGGCTATATATTCTGTAGACATAAAATGTTGTATATTGCAATAACCAGAACTACAAGCAATATTCTAAATGAGCTTCACCAGTACTGTGCATCATGGTAACATTACTTCATGTGACTCACTTTAAGCAACCCATTTACTGAATCCCAACAAGTACCATCATCTTCACTCTCTGCCACTGCACACTAACAACAGTGCATCACTAGTTTAATAACTGCAGTTGGTAACAAGGCTGTACACATCTCAAAATAATGTTTTATAATGAGTGCCACACATATTGAGTTTTTCTTTTTAAAATAGCCTTTAATCACATAAGACATACACTGTATGCCTTTTTAAGAATGCAGACTACAGTGTCTACATTAAAAACATCCAAAAGAAACATCCAAAAGGCATCTCAGTCTATTTCTACAATACAACTGCCTCATAATTCAAGGAAAGATAATACAAACTAATTTTGTGCTCAAATTAGACTCCTGTTTACAATAAAAAAATCAACAAAATCTTTTATGATTCAGATTTATTGACGGGAACTTCCATAGCCCAATACAGAGTAATTTAAACACTGAGTCAGAGGACGACCATGCCTTTCCTTACGCTTTACCCTGTCAGTCATGTCTCTCACTACTACCTTACTTACAAATGTCAACTGATAGGTCTTTATGCTGAGTGAATGCAGAAACATTTATTTAAATTGTTTTTGTTGCATCACTATTATGTGTTGACATTAAAAATAAGCCAAGTCAAGTAGATCCACATTGCTTACTTATGGAAGTTTTAAACCAATGACAGAACAAACAAGTGCCTACTTAAGTGCTGGTAGCTTATTTTCTAAGACAGATGATTTCAGTTTCTGCTTTGATGCACAGTCCAGAAGTGTTAGCTCCATCAGAAACCTGGTTCAGCTTCACAGCTATTAACTTCAAGCTTAATGGGGTGTTGGGATCAAAATAGACTGGCTACACTCTCAGCATAGAAAACATAAAATAAACCACTGAATAAGAAAAAAATCTTTAAATCAATATTTTAACTTGCTAGCGTTCATTAGAATGACATAATACTAGGCTTAGAAGAAAAGGCCTGCAGCCAGCCCATCACTGAAGTAGTGAGGCTAATATTTGTGATGCCAGCATCCCAGTTTCATGATCAAACTCATGTCAATGGAGGCTTTCTTGGGGAAGGAAGATTGACCATGTCTAGGATAAATCAGCACATAGGGGAGGCTGGGTGGGATCACAGTTGGTGCCACAAGTGGGAGAGAAATAACAGCAGATGCTGGCATGGCCACATCCTGTCATGTAAGTCACTGCATGGTTGTTGTCACAAGGGAGAAAATTCCCTGTCTGCTAAGGTCAATGTTGGCACCCCTGCAGGCCCAAACTCTACTGAGATGGCTATTCACCCACCATGAGTTGGTCATGTGTAAGTGCTAGGTACAGTATGAATAATTCCAGCAGAAGGTTGACAACAGAGCTAGGGGATACCATCAAGAGGCAGTGGACTAGGGGAGCAGAGAAACTGCTTTATAAAAAAAAAAAATTCTGGCCTCTTATGAGGTTATGAGATAGAAGACACTATAAGCAATGTGGGGGAAGGGTAGAAAATCAGGGGTGGAAATATGCAGGAGGTATGTCTTGGTACCATTTCAGGAGATTTGTAAAAAAAAATCCTATTTCATGAATTCAGTAGGTTTCTTTTTGCCACCCCACAGTAAGAATATGCGTTACCCTGTGCACACATTAGGAATGAAAAAAAGTAAGGTAAAAATGGGATTAGTATTAAAGACTCATATTGCTCCAATATAGTGACTGAGCAAGTTAGCTAAAAGACTGAATTCTTTAACCCAGTTAGTAGGAAATTTTCAGATATTCATGCTCAATCTGAGACACAGACACACACACATGCACACACACACACACACGCACACACACACACAGAGCCAGGATTGCAAGTTACATATTGTCTTGAAAAAAAAGCAATGGGCACGATTCTAGTACACTTACACCTGGCATAACAACAGTTGCACCAAGTAGAATGGCGCATGTAGCAACTTACTCCAGCAGTTGTGACATGCGCGATTCTACAAGTGACCTGTGACATGGCGCAGGCCACTTGTGCCAAACAGCAGTTACACCAGTAGTTGCACCACAAACCCTCTGCTACATGGCGCTAGGGGCTTTATGGCAGCAGTTGCGCCCCATTCCAGAAGGGTAGCATCAAAGTCCCCAAGGTCGGGATTCTACAAGAACCCCCAGAGGAGAACCGGTAATGTAAGTTACACCAGCATTTAGCTAGTGTAACTTACGGACACCACCCTGGGGGTCCTGTAGACCTGCCTACAGTCCAGTGGGCATACCACAATTGCCCATTCCCTCCCATGCCCAGCATACCCCAGTGGGTGCCTCTTCACCCCGACATATCCATTATGTTCCACTCTGGGCTGTCCACACCAACCACCCTCGATGTTAACTGTATGATCCCCACAGGGCTGCCCACATCCCACTGCCCCCCCCATCCTACAAGAACTGCCATGCAGGGCTGGCCACACCATCTGCCCCTGAATCCACCATTGCCAAACGCCCCGTAGGGTGGCGCTGTCATCCCCCCACCCATGCCCTGACCCCAAGTCACAGCCGCAAAATGCTGCTTTGTCTGCATGCGTATGTTGAATTACAATCAGCTGTATATTAACAGGAGTGACAGTAATGTAGTGAACTTATGTTCTTAAGCAACAGGTTGGTAGAAAAGAGGCCAGGAGTTATATTTTGTTTTAAACTGAAATATTTGAATAGTTTGTTAGTGAAATTAGTTCTATGTGTTAAAAATTATTACCTTGAATTACCTTGACTTACCTTGAAGAGCTGGTTGAGCAAGGAGGTCATGGAAAAGGTAAGGAAGAAAAGAGCTGCCTTTAGGAAATACAAGAAAACAGGGAGGGGGGAGGACAGAGAGGAGTACTTGACAGAATCGAAGGAGGTGACAAGGGCAGTAAGGGGAGCCAAAGCATCTACGGAACTCAGGCTGGCACAAGGCATTAAGAAGGGGGAGAAGGACTTTAAGTACATCAGGGAGAAAAGGAGCTGTAAGGACCACATAGTAAGGATTAGGAAGGAGGGGGTTGGTGGAAGCAGGGTACGATAAGGAGGAAGCACTAAATGAGTACTTCTGCTCAGTATTTACTAAAGAGAAGAGGGGGGTGACACCCAAGATGGGTGAAATGGCAGACGCAGGGGGGGAAGTGGTGACAGATGGGGAAATCATGGAGGACAGAGTTCGAGAGGGTTTGAAGGCACTGAGGGTGGACAAGGCACCAGGCCCAGATGGCATCCACCCAGGGTACTGAAGGAGCTGGCAGAGGTCCTTGCAGGACCTTTGTGACCTATTTAATGCCTCACTACATTCAGGGTGTGTACCTCAGGACTGGAGGATGGCTCATGTGGTGCCCCTCCACAAGAGTGGCCCCAAGGATGAACCGGGAAACTACAGACCAGTGAGCCTCACATCCATCGTGGGTAAGCTAATGGAGACTATCCTGAAGGAGAGGCTGGTGGCCCTCTTAGAGGCCAAAGGACTACAGGACAGCAGACAGCATGGCTTCATACGTGGCCGATCCTGCCAAACCAACCTGGTCGGGTTCTATGACTGGGTAACTAGGCAACTGGACGGGGGACATGCAGTGGATGTCCTGTATCTGGACTTCAGTAAGGCATTCACCCAGTGCCATGGAAGGCTGGGAAGGAAGCAGTAGGCAGGGGCAGGTGCAGTGCTGGTGAGATGGGTAGGAAACTGGCTGCAGGGGCAACAGAGGGTGGTGGTGGGTGGGGAGCTCACACCCAAGGGCAGTGACAGTGGTGTCCCACAGGTTCAGTGTTGGGACCAGTGTTGTTTGGGATATTCATTGCAGACATATCATGGGACATCAAGAGCAAGATCAGTCTGTTTGCTGATGATACCAAGGTTAGTGCGGTGGTGGATGACCTAGGGGGATGGCAGGGGTTGCGGATGATCTGGCAAAGCTTGAAACCTGGTCAGACACCTGGCAACTGGGCTTTAATGCCAAAAGTGCAAGGTGATGCATTTTGGGATGAATAGAACCAAGGAGGACTTACTAGCTAGGGGAGTGCAGCTAGGCCCAGACAGGAGGAGAAGGATCTGGGTGTGCTTACCACTGGGTCAATGAACAACTCGGCACAGTGTAGGAAGGCAGCTGCAAAGGCCAACAAAATGCTGGGTTGTATTGCAGGGGTATATCCTCAAGGAGGGAGGAGGTGATTCTGCCACTGTATGGTCATTAGTTAGACCACACCTGGGTACTGCGTGCAGTTCTGGCGTCCGTATCTGAAAAGGGACATTAAGTTACTGGAGGGAGTGCAGCGAGGCGCTACAAAGATGATCAAGGGTCTGGGGACTTATCATATGAGAGGAGGTTGAAGGAGTTGAACATGTACTCACTGGAGGAGAGGAGAGACAGGGGACATGATTGAAACCTTAAATACATGAAAGGAATAAACAAGACAGGTACAGAGGGGCTGTTCAAAGTAAGAGGGAGGGCCACCAGGGGCCATGATATGAGACTGGAGCGAGGAAGGTTCAGGGAGGAGATGAGAGACACTTTTTACAGAGAGGGTGGTGGCTGGGTGGAATCGTTACCTGCAGAAGTGGTATGCAGTAGAACAGTGGACTGCTTCAAACGAGGATGGGACAGGACAAGGGGGAGGGTTAATGAAGGGGAAGGGTGGAAGGGAGGGGCAGCTGCAGAATAAGGGGTGCTAGCTGCACATTCGAGCAGACTTGATAGACCTCTAGGCCTTTATCTGCTGGCAAATTTCGTATGTTCGTATGTTCGTATGTACAGTTGACATATGAGCTTATGTTATCAATACATATGACTCTGTGCTCCGACCCCGAGTCATGGCCACAAATGCAGCAATTAACCTGCCGTGGTAGCCTAGTGGCCCCCCACCCAGCTGTGCCAGCCCACCTAGCACCCACCACCCATCCCCAGCTGGCGACAGGCACAGCCCACTTCTCACCTCTATGACCAGCAGTCGACTGAGTTCAGTAGGAGATCATACTGAAAAGACATGCTCAGAAATTAATTTCTGAGCACATCTTTTCTGTACATGCGCCAACTGGACTTAGTTGATGGCTGGCCATGAAGGTGAGAGGTGGGCTGTGCCAGTCGCTGCTGGGGATGGTGTGTGGCTGCTGGGCTGGCAGGCTGGGTGGGGGGCCACTAGGCTACCAGGGCAGGTTAATTGCTGCATTTGGTCAGCACCCAGGAGTCGGGGCACAGGTGGGGGGGTTGCTTGTGCTGCTCTGCGGGGCTTCTTGGAATGATGGTGTCTGGGCACAGGGGTGTGGGCAGCCCTGTGGGGCACTATTTGGACACTTCAGGGGGCTGGGAGTGTGGGCAGCCCTGTGGGGTCTAGTTGGACACTTTGGGAGACAGGGGGTGTGGGCAGCCCTGCGGACGGCGATTGTGGCTTGCTGGGCAGGGGAATGCACATGCACCCTGTGTTTTGTGGCTTGCAACATGCTCACCAGGTGATCCCGCAGTTTGGCTTACCTGGCCACATGTTGCAAGTCACAGAACTTAGCTGCAGAGACCCTGCCTCTTCTAGAATAAGGTGCAGGGTCAATGTCGCAGTTGTGGGTGGAGCAAGTTGCGTTTGGAGGTGACTTGCTCCACCCTTCTAGAATCAGGCCCAACATTCTATAATCTATTGTGACACACTATCTAAGCCCACTAGCTCATGATGACAACCCAGAAAGTGTAACCACCATGCATGCCAAAAAACTGTCAGGTGGGAAAGGATACAGGGTTCTTCCTTATAACTCACTCTGCAGACAACTCAGTGAGGCTGATTTGCCAGAGAGCATACGGTCAGGCAAGCTTTAGAGCAGGTATGTCTCAGGTAGGAAAATGTGCAGACATGATGGCATACAAGACTTTTTCTACTGGTACCTTTAAATGTTTCCATACGTTTTTTTTTGTTGCTACTGTATCTCAGCCCAGGAACTTAAAATGATCTTATTCTGGCGAGGTGCCCCCAATTGAAAGTACTATAGATCAGAGTGCGAAGGACAGGGTGCAGATGTGGAAAAGGTGGAGACCTTGCAGGGATGACAAATGGAGCTTAATGTATGTCAAATACAAACTCTGCTTTACTGACCCTGGGGAATATGCCAGGTTCAATCACTTCTTAACATAAATTACACACTGCTATTTATTATAATTTTCTATTTCTATTTCTATTTCTATTTCTGGCTTTAACATGATGCTCGCTTCTGCATTTACAAACATTTAGCCTGCTTACACCCGGTTCATACCATGTGGTACAGATGGATGCCAGACACCCACACTCCAGCACACCTTACAGTGGTAGCCAGGGACATGATAGAGAATATCCATTTACATCACAAAATATCACAGGAACAACACCTTCATTTCAATTGGGTTTCTTTTATATTTCTGGACATATCCAGATATTTATTGACTACTGTGACTTAGTCTATGGTGCTGCTCCTAAGCCCTCCCTGACCAGATTGGACACTCTCTTCAACTCCTTCTGCCACTTTGCCCTTGATGCTCCCTCTTGCACACACCACTGTGTCCTCTATCGAGCCCTTTCCTTCCCCACCCTTACCAATAGATGCCTGTCACACTGTGCTAAATTCACAGCTAAACACTGCCTGGGTGAACTTCCTTTCTACTGCTCCCCCTCATTTATAACACCCCCCTTCCCACTCCCTCAGATCTATCGACACTTGCACACTAACTGTCCCCCACCGCTACACCCTCTCTGGCTAGTCTGGGCACTCTCACCATTTCCCTAAAATATGGAACTCTCTACCTCCCCAAATCTGACGTTCCTCCTCCCTCTATTCCATCAACACTGCCCTCTCCAGCTATCTTGCACCTAACTGTTCCTGTCATGACCCGCATAATTTTACATAAACAGTGCTCCCAGGTCGCCCCTGAAAACAGGCACTTGTGCCTAGTGGGCCTTACCTGGTTACCAAAGACTAAAATAAAAAAAAAAGTAAATAAAATGTCCTTCATCTTATTCCTTACAGTTCATCCCCCACTGGAATTTACCCAGTGCCTCTATCAACTTTACTGCCTTTACTGACCCTAGCCCCTCCTAGGTGCTTGTTCTCGTACCTTTCTCCCTTCTCCTACTCTCTCCCCCTTTTTTCATAGGCTTCACACTCCCCTTGCAGGGTTCTCAGCCTCCTGAAGGGGTCCTATAGTGCCTAGGCTTGCCACCTTTTCTTCCCTCATTTACCTATCCTTGGCCTTTCAGTTTCCCTTGCAGGGTCCCCATCATACTGGAGGGATCCTTGGATCAGGTCTCATCCCCTCCCAGGTGTTACTTCTCATTCTCTCCCTCTCACTGTCCCTCTATAATTACAATGCCTAACTGCAGCAGGGTTTACAATCTCCTGAACTTCCCTGTCCCCTTGCAGGGTTCATTGCATCCTGAAGCGTTCTCTTTTTGGGTCAGGCCTTATTTCCCCTCCTAGGTATTAATCACACTTACTCCCTCCCTCTCTCTCTGTCTCTCCCTCTGTAATCTCTACTCCAGTCCCCTGTCCCCTTGCAGGGTTCCCCACATCCTGAAGGGGTCTCTCTGGGACACAACTCTACATTATCTGTCATCTCATTCTCTCTCTTTCCTTCACCCCTTATTTCACGATAGCACTTGTTCACTTATTACCTTTGCACTTATTAATTGTTGTCACAAATTACATATGTATGCAACACTATTTGTAACAACTGCCTTAATTAACTGTATGCTATGTTGACCTTTGTAACTTGAACGTAAAATGACTCATTCATATTATATCCCTTCCTCCATTGTCACACCTGGAGATGAGCAATCTGTTGCTCAGTGTGCCTTCCTGGTGAAACATTTCAATAAATAAATAAAATAAGAAATATTTACATTGTATCTTGTCACTGGCTACCACTGTACTTTAATTTCTTCAGATACGCAACCTGAAATAGCTTACATTGGGTGGGCTGCCAGGCTTCCTCATGCTTCAGTACTCCTCACTGTAACTGTAAACATGCAGCCTGTAACACATTATACTGAGGTAGGTACCTGGTTTACCCCCTGCTTTAGCACAACTTATTGTAACTCTTTACAGACATGTAGCTTACAATAATTTACATACTTGAATGGACAATTCTGTCTTAAAGGAAGACTATTGGTCCAGCTTTAAAAGTCATTACTGAAAAGACTGGGGCTTCAGTAATAGGATCCCCTGTGAAAGTGCAAACTTCATTCTATATGTCAAAGTGGCTCAGTTGGTAGAACATCCACCTCTGGGCATGGTGGTTTTGTGTTCTAGTCCCACACTGGGACTGAACTCATGTTATAAAATGCTGGCACCCGAGTTCCGTTCAAAGGGAGTGCTGTACTGTTCGGGTGCGCCATCCATCAGATAACATCCTAAGCAAAGGTCCCTTCTAGGCACAATGTGCAATGCCTTCACATCAGTGTATGTTGCATTCATTGCTGCATTAGCCTTTCTATGTACTAGCCACAAGGCTTAATGTTTCCACATCTATGTAAATATTATATTTATGGCATGTTCTTTGTATGTACAATATATATTCCTGTATACAAAGACATATTATTGTCCCTATTCCCTACCCCGGGTCACACCTGGAAACAAGCCATGGCTCAGCATGCCTTTCTTGATTACAAAATTTTAAATAAATAATAAATAAATACATTTCTGGTGCTGTCCTGGTGGGTATCCAGGTAGAAGAAAAAGAACCCAAGAAACTTTTCACAAGAGTAGGGATGTTTTTATTGAAAGAATACATCTCCATGAAAACAATCAGTACATTAAGTCAAACAACAGGAAACTTAATTCATGTATCAAGGAAAGATGTATGTACAACACCCCCCTTCCCAATGTAGTCATATGTCAAATTAGGTACTTCACAATTAAATTATAGTTTATAGTTTATAGCCAATGTACTCGCCCCGCTATATTTGAAATACCGCCCTCCTCAGTGAATTATATTCTTTTTCATAGACTTAACAAAGAACATTCTTGATTTTAGGCATTGTTGACATTAAGATAAAAAACAGGGTGATTTGATATCTTTTATAGGACAAGTAAGAACGTTTCAGAACACAAGCTTTTAGGCTACATTGCCCTTCGTCAGGTATGGTAATTTATATAGAGATCAAGGTTTTGTGGTTAAGTGGATAATGCGATCTACTGATATCAATTAACATATGAAAGAAAAAAGTTGTAGATCAAAAGACAGGATGACTTTTAGGAAGTGCTAAATGTATCTCTTTCCAAGTGTAATTAAGTCAGGATATTGCAGTCAGAGAAAATGGTGGTTGTGAGGGGGTAAAAAGTATGTATGTGTATATCTATACTATACTGCATAAACATACATACACATAGGAATACAGAAGTTAAAAAGTGTCATCAAACATATAAATAAAACCATGATAATGTATAAGGCATAATAAAAATATATTAACTATAGGAGATAACGTATATAAATATATACACACAGAATGTATATGCACCTGAACCAACAAAATGCAGCTGGCAGTTAAATATGCAATGGGTCATGAAGGCTAAGTCTATACTTAGCCCATTCTTTTTAGTATCCTGAAGATGAATACGTGACCTCAGAAGCTCACCTGTCTTGTGTATTTTTGAAGTATCCTTTGAGAATAAGGACAGAAAGGTCAGAGATGGCGTGATCAGACTGAGAGAAATGCTGTCCCACTGGTGTTTCAGTCTTTATGGTGTGCCTGTGTGAGTTCATTTGGGTTGAAAGGGGTTGCCTGGTTTCATCCACTTAGCCTGTATGTAGACACTTCTCACACTGGATATAACAGATAACATTCTGGAATTCATATCTGTAACACTCCTGTATCTTAAATTGCTTGTTTTGGGTGGTGCTGATAAAGCCTGAAAAGGAAATGTGCTCACATGTTTTACATTTAGGAATACTGCAGGGTTAAGTGCCTCCTAGTGTTCTGTTCTTTTGGTCAGGTAAAAGTTTGCTCCTAATAATCAGGTTGGATAAGTTAGGTGGTTGTTTGAAAGACAGTAAAGGTCATTCCCAGAAAGTGCATTTTGTGGTGTCATCCTCACTGAATATTGATTATAGGACTTTGAAAATGTATGTATAGGCTCCAGATTTGGGTTGTATGTAACAACTAAGGGTGTCTGGAAGGTGGTGGTCTTTTCATTATATTGCAGTAGTTGTTCTCTTGGCATAAGCATGGCACATTCCATAGCTCTGTCTGTTTCTCTTGAGATATGTCCCTGTTTTACATGTTTTTTCAGTGAGACAAGAGGCTCGATTTTCAAAGCCCTCCTTTTGATGCAAGCTGTCTGCATCAAAGGTAATTGATGTAAGTGTTACATTGCATCAAAGGTTGTGGCACTACTGATTTATGAATGCAAGCTGTGTCAAAAATTGGAGGTCGTCCACCAAAGGAGCCCTGCACCACCCTTATGCTGAAAGTAGTGGTGCGCCTAGGCAGAATGGGCTTATGCCATGGGGGGGGCTTCAGTATCCCCTTACTTGTGATTTTGTTAGCCCTGCTGTGGCCACAAGTCCATGCTGTGGTTGGTTCAGCCATGAGCTGGTCTAAAAGCCATGCCCGCAAGTTGGGAGTGCACTGGGTGAGGAGTGTTGGAAAGCTGCAATGTCATGAAATACAGAACATGGATTTGTGGGGTGCCATAGTGGGTCACTTGGGCACAGAAGATGTGGCAGGGTACATAGGTGGCACTGGGCAGATGTGTCCTGGACAGTTGTACAAACCCATGGACCAGGTACTCCCTAGCGTTCATGCACTGACCCTGTCCCAGACCACCTGGTGCCACTACTCCTGGCAGCAGTTTCACAGCTTGAACAGTCCCCAACCTGTGGAGATAGTCCACTGATGCAGGATACTAGGTGCATTTGGTGGATGGGAACATACCCTGGGCAGCATGAAATATCCCTGCTGCACAGCCTCCCAAGTGGTGATGTACCACAGGTACAGGTGCCGGTTTAGCTATGGAATGGTGTAAGGGCACCTAGTACCCCACAGCTGTGGACCACCTCTGTAGGTCGAGGACTGTGCAAGCTCCAGGACAGCTGTCAGGTCTGGTGGCACCAGAGGCTGTGGGACAGGGTCCATGCAACAGGTACAGCATCCCTAACTGTGAGGATGAGGGAGAGAAGGCAGCAGGGTGCAGCAACCCCAATTGTTTGGGCAGGGGGTGGCAGGGTGCAGTAGTCCTTATTCTTTAGGCAGGGGATGGAGGCAGCAGGGTGAACAATCCCTGACTGTGTGGGAGACAGCAGTGGGCAGCAGGTTGCAGCAGCCTCGAATGTGGAGCAGAAGGCAGGGGGCTTGTGGGGCAGGGGACAGGAGCAGTAGACTGCAGCTGCCTCAACTGTGGGGCAGAGACACGGTGCAATGGGATGCCACATAGTGTTTCTAGTTAAACACATACATGATGTATTTTCTTGCAGAAACCACCAAAGAACTGAAATGTGTGTGTTCAGACAGGTGCCTGTCACACTCTGCCACAATATTTCAAGCACATGTATTTTCTGTCAATCTGACATGAAAAAAAATGCTCATATATGATTGTATTTATGAAGGCTACATCAAAGACAAACTGTTTCTGTGAATGAACAAAATTTTGATTTATTTTATATTCACTAAATAGCCTTGTGTTATATAGTTAGAAAAAAAATCAGAGTTTTGATTAAAAAGATTTGAAAGCTGTGATACAGACAAGCTGATTTCTCACAGAAAAAGATATCACTACTTCAGTTCAGCATTGAAACTGAAATGATTATCCAGCCTAGTGGTACTTAGGGCTGAGGCACTGGATGCCTTACCTCATGCAACACCGGAGACCCGTGTTCAGGAATGAGCACAGGCCACCTGGGGTTGGCAGGGGAGGAGAAGGATTGAGCATCAGAGGGACTGCTCTCCTTCTCTGGGGAGGGGGATCACCAGTGGTTGGTGTCACCTGCCCCCTAGTGGAGGCTGGTGGACAGCACCCTGATGCCTAGGAGGGGGAGGAGAGGAGGCAGACACTTGGAGGAGCATGTGTGGATGATTGCATGCTCTCTCCTTAGGGCGTCATTGCATGCCCCTTCTCCTAAGAAGAGTAAATGTGGAAAAAGAAGTCCAGGGTGCAACATGATGACAGCCGATCCCCACAGGCCCTGCTTCCATGAATAGTGTAACCTCTGCACTGGATCCGTTCCGGCGGGTTGAAGGAAATCCAATACCCCGCCATGGGGGCAAGCCGTGAAGGACAGGGGAAGGTTAGCCATGAGCAGGGGACAGGGCTGGGGGATCTAGCTTGAAGGTATGCCACCCAGGAAGAAAGAGATTAACTGCAAAAAAAAAAAAAGAAACTGAAATGATCAACATTTTATAAGATAATGATATATTTTAAGCTGATCTATCTAAATACAAATCAGAGACTGGGTTTGTATGAAACTTGGAGAGCTCAGCAAACGTTAACTCTACAAACTACTGCTCTGATTGGGAATCTGAAACAGCAAGCTACTCCAAAATGATGTCATCACACTCTAAGTTTGACTGAGAGGACAGAAATAACTCCAGTTTTCAGCCACTGTAGAGCAAGTTAACAAATGTTGATTTAAAGAAAACCACAAAACAAAACAGCATGTAATTTTCAGAAAACACTAATCATGACATGGGGATCTGCATTTCAGCTTTTCAATCTTTTATAAAAAAATATGTTAAAACTGTTGCACATGATCTTTAACAGTATAGCACAGTGGTTTAAGGCTCTCAGCTGCAAATCTGGTGACATCCAACAGACCTGACCTGGGTTTGAATCACACAGCTTCCACTTGCCCACTGTGTGACCCTGAGTGGGCTCAGGGAGGGTTAGAGCAGTCAGGCAGAGGCACATCCCAGATCCTATTCCTCTCAAGAACTCATATGCCACACTGGCAAATGAGGACAACCAAATAGAGGTACCCAGGGAAGTGGAAGGAAAGGATGTGGAGGTTAGGCAAGGAGGTGACCTCAGTGGGGGAAGCAGTGGACCCCAGAGGAGGAGGAAGCGAATCCTGGTGGGGGACTCCATCATAAGAGGGATCCAGCTAGGAACATAGGAGGGGAGGACAGGAGGTGAGGTGTCACCAGGTTCCACGGCATGGAGGGATGGAAGGAAGATACTGGGGATCACTGGGAAGGCAAGACAGGAGGGTGAGCTGGATGTCATTATCCACCTAGGTACTAATGACTTGGCAAATGGGGAGCCAAAGGAAGTTCAGGAAGAGTTTAGGAAACTGGGAGGGTCTCAAGCAAGTAGCTACTTCTGTCACTTTCTCAAGTACTACCTGTGAAAGGCAAGGGAGGCATAGGGTGCATGCACCAGGAACTTTAACTCATGGTTGAAGAACTGGTGCTGTGAGGAAGGGTTTGATTCATTGGTGACTGGGGACCCACCTGGAGGGATGGAGGTTTGTTCAAGCCTGATGGCCTGCATCCATCCTGGAGAATCAAGCACTCAATGATAAGTTTAAATGCTACATTGACAAGCATTTAAACTAGCAAAGGGGTGCAGGCCAGCAAGGACGGTACCTACTTGCTCACCCCACAGCTAGTAGTGGAACCAGTGAACCAGAGGAGTGGCTATCTCTGCAAAGCAGTGTGCAAAAGATGGAGATTAGTGTCCAAAAGGTGGATAAGCAGAAAAGGGGCAATTCAGCAGAAGGGCAGACAGCAAGGAGAACCAGGGATAAAATGACAACCAAGGAAGGGCTGAGTAGAACAGTGAAGCAGTCTAGGAGGTCAAATCATGGAAAGCCATGTGCAAATGCCAGGAGCCTTAGCAACAAGATGGAAGATCTGGAGGCTGTCATGGTACAGTCAGACCTGGACATTGTGGCCATCACTGAAACCTGGTGTAATGATAACCATGACTGGGAGATGGCCATACCTGGCTACAACATATTCAGAAGGGACAGAGCAGGCAGGAAGGAGGAGGGTGGCACTGTATGTGAAAAATGACATAAGGGCCACACAGATCCAGGAGGAACAAATGGGGAGAGATACTGTGGGTTAAGCTGAAAGGAAAATGGGACCAGCTATCCGCACAGGTGTGGTCTATAGACCACCAGCCCAGGAGGAAGAAACAGATAGAGAGTTGATGCTAGCCATCCAAAGGATGGCAGACAAGGTGAGGTAGTACTGGTTGAGACTTAATATACCAGACGTGGACTGGAGCATCCCAGCAGCAGCATCAACTAGGAGCAGATTTATCCTGACTCCTTCAGGGTGCCTTCCTCAAGCAACTGGTCATGGAACCAACTCGGCAGACAGCAATACTGGACCTTGTGCTCACAAACAGGGACAATGTGATGGGGGTAACAGTGGGGAGCACCTGGGTAACAGTGACCACCAGTCATTGTGGTTTGAAATCACAGAAAGAGCAGAACCAAACCACACAAAAACACGATCCTGGATTTTAGGGGGCAGATTTTGGGAAAATGGGGAGATGCTTGAAAGAGGCATTAAGGAATGGGACAGGAATCAGGATTGAGGAACAGTGGACAGTATTTAAAATGGGGATTATAAGAACAACAGAATTATGCATTAAGCAGGTTAGCAAGAGGAAAAGAAAGAGGAGACCATTATGGTTTTCCAAAGAGGTAGCAAAGAAAGTGAAAGCTAAAAGATTGCATTCAGGCAATACAAAAGACACAGGCAGAAGGGATAGGGAGAAGTACCAGGAGAAACAAAGGGAGGCAGGAAGTCAGTAAGGGAAGCCAAAGCTCAGACAGAAGAACACATTGCAAAATCAGTGGTTAAAGGGACAAAACCTTTTACAGGTACATAAGTGAAAAAAGAAAGACAAAGGGAGGGATAGTGAGACTGAAGGGGAGGATGAGAGCCGGTTGAGGATGACAACAGTAAAGCTGACATATTGAACAGGTATTTCTGCCAGTCTTTACTAAGGAAGAGGGGGTAATGGGTCTGAAGGGAGTACAAGGGTGAGAATGGTGCAGAAATGGACACAAGTCCCTTTACACGAGAAAGGGTCCTAAGAGAACTGGAAGTAATAAGAGTTGATAAAGCAATGGGGCCAGATGGGTGAACCCAGGGTCCTTAAGAACTAAGAGAGGGGTGGCTGAACCTCTGGCTATCCTGTTCAGCCAATCACTGGAAACAGGGAGGTACCCAAGACTGGAGGACAGCAGATGTAGTCCCCTTTACAAAAGTGGGAACAAAGAGAAGGTAGAACTACAGACCAGTCAGCCTCACTCGGTAGTGGAAAGATCAGGAAGCACTACTGAAGGAGAGATTGGTGGAACATCTGGTTGTCAATGGACTACAGGACCCAAGGCAGCATGGTTTCACCAGGGGAGGTCATGCGTCAGACCAACCTCATTGAATTTTTGACTGGGTGACTAGGGAGGTGGATCAGGGAGGGCAGTGGACATGGCCTATCTGGACTTCAGCAAGGCCTTTGACACTGTGCCACATAGAAGACTATTACACAAACTGAGGAATATGGGTGTGGGCAGGACAGTAGTGTGGTGGGTAGGTAACTGGCTGGGTGGCAGGACACAGGGTGGTGGTAAATGGCTGTCACTCCACAGAGGAAGAGTGACCAGTGGGGTACCACAGGGATCAGTGCTGGGACCAGTCCTATTCAACATTCTCTATCAGTGACATTGCACAGGATCTAGAAGGCAGAATTTCACTGTTCGCTGATGACACAAAGCTCTGTAACAGAGTAGACACACCAGAGGGTGTAGACAGAATGAGAAGGACCTGCAGAAACTTGAAGAATGGTCAAGGGTTTGGCAGTTGAAATTCAATGCAAAGAAGTGCAAGATAATGCATATAGGGCACAAAAACCTGGCACAATATATCAGTTGGGGGTGAGGATATAGCATGCACCATGCAGGAAAAGGATCTTGGGGTTGTCATCTCTGATGACCTCAAAGTAGGAAACAGTGTGACAAGGCATCAGGTAAAGCAAATAGGATGCTGGGATGTATAGGCAGGGGCATCACCAGCAGGAAAAGGAGGTCATAATTCGCATATACAAGACACTAGTGAGGCCCCACCTGGAGTACAGTGTACAGTTCTGGAGACCATACCTACGTAAGGACATAGACAGGGTAGAGAAGGTTCAGAGGAGGGCAACAAAGATGGTGCATGGTTGCATCACAAGTCCTATGAAGACAGGTTGAAGGAACTGAACATGTACTCCTGGAGGAGAGGAGGGAGAGAGGGGATATGATAGAGACATACAAGTATCTTACAGAGAGAGGAACAGGGTGCAGGAAAACACTATTTTTAAGCGAAAAAGATGTTTCAGGACTAGAGGGCATGGGATGAAGTTGGAGGGAGGACGATTCAGAGGAAACATGAGAAAGAATTTCTTCACAGAACGGGTGGTGGACAAGTGGAACACCCCACCAGAGGAAGTGGTGGGGACTGAAACAATCACAGGATTTAAGAATGCATGGGATAGACATAAAGGAATTCTAGAGGTCAGGGGTAAGGGGAAATAGACTTCTAGGAAAACAAACTTAACTTACAAGCTCAAATGGGCAGACTAGGTGGGCCATAGGCCCTTATCTGCCGACACTGTCTATGTATCTATGTATCTATGAGCAAGTCATTTAACTTCCCTGTGCTCCCAGGTCTTACCTGTAAAAAAAAGCCTTCTGCTTAGTGTGCTACTTCTGGTTAAACAACTAAAAAATAAAATACAACAGTTATCATGGGATTTCTTTCCAACAATAGAACAAGTCTGTGAGATATCAATTAGATTTGATGCTGCTTTCAAATTGGTCCTACAATCCAAGGAGTTATCACGCATCTCAAAAAGTGATTTACTAGTTGTGATCACATTCTTAAGTTTTCTTATAATGTGCTATTCTTCAAGCAAAAATGAAGTTAATCACTTGACTCATGGACCCAGATGTGGCATAGTAATGGCACGAAAGTTTGCCTTCAACATTTTATCGTCTGTGGTTTCTTTGGGAATAGACTGCATAGTTTGGAGATCTAACCAGTAGGACATGAACCAGAAATATATTCTGGTGGAAAAATTACCCTTGAAGAAATATGCTCCTTGTCCTTTCCAGTTGTATATGCACCATCATTTAGACATGCTGTGGAAATCAGACAACCTAATAAACTATGTCACTGAAAATGTTTCTAGTTTTTGCAATACAATCTGAAAGTGCCAGGCAACAATTTAAATCTCCCAAAAGACCCCTTTGGTTGTAAAATATATATAGATGAATTAGTTGAAAAATCTCTTCTCTGTCAGCTTTAAAATGGAGTGACATACACATTCATTTGCTGAAGCTGCACATTTCCAAATTTTACATCAAATATTAAGATTCTGCCTAGTAGAGTATGTATCAATTTTAGAACCTGAAAGTATGATCCAGAGAAAAGGACAGCTACTTCCAAGCAAAGGCCCTCTCTCATGGAGAAAAAGATACTCAGTTAGTGCAGGAGCTCAATGCTTTGTTTATATCAAATTTAGTGTGCAGCCCATCTTGAGTGAAATGTATGTTGGTGACCATATTTAGTAGGATTACTTATGATGTTAATTTTTTTAAATCTGGCAATACTTTTGACATTCACAGTTTCTGTACAAATATTGTGGCATGACTCTCCCATGAGGAATAAAATGATAAGCACAAAATAAAGTAACATTATTATTTATGTGGTTAAAGAGCCAAGTTCTTCACTTACCCTTTTCTTTTCTTTGAGGCTTGCATCTCAGTAGCTATCCCTTCATTATCTGGAGATGGGTCTGTTTCAGACAAGGCCATGGAGGAACCATCTGAGTCCTTGGCCATTTCCCCCCAATCTTGTCTTCTCAGTAGGATTTCATATTTCTTCCTTGTGATAATAGGCTCTGTTCTTTTTTTATTTTTATTTAAAATTTTGTTAACCAGGTAAACAGCACTGGGCCACCTGGCCCTTTTACAGGCTCATCCCGGATTTGTAAAACATATGCTAAACATTATAATCTAGTCAATCTGATTACACACTTTCACAACCCACAATCACAGAGGCATACTGGTGGTGTATTTACACACATATATATGTAACTGTTGGTGTTAGTAACACAATTTATACAATGAGTGTGATAGATAAATGTGTTAGATAAATTCAATATTCTGCCTCCTGATGTACCCAATTTATACATAACACATTTATCTTATGAATTGGGTACATCACTGCTGTTATCTCTACACTCTGGTATGTCATAATTGTAGGTTGCCTGTGTGGTGAGCTGGATCTTTTTAGCATGCCACAGCATCTGCACCTAAAAATTTAAAGCTGGCAAGTGCCGTGGGCTTTTGTGAGCTCCGGCTGGCCTCCTCGGCTGGATCTTGACTGCTGGCAAAGATTGTGGCCCCTGCCCAGGTGCAGGAGAGAACCTGAAGGCAGAAAGAACTTTTTGTTGAAACCTCAGCGACTTCGTCACTCACCGGGATTGCTACCTCGTTCTGAGCTCTTCTCTGTGTTCCTCAATGCTGCTAAACTGGACTCCGGACTGTCCTGCTGCCCAGAGTTATTTCCTGCATCCGCTGCTGGGAGTCTGGCATTTCTCCAACTCCCTGTCCTTTGTTCCAGCTCGCTTTTTGCCGCCGAAACCGCACTGCCTCCTATTGGACCCTGGCATTGGTGACGCTTCCCCACTGTGCTCTTAAAGAGGGAACGCTGTCCCAACGCTTACACTCACAGCAATCTACCGATGAGAGGAGGGGAGGCGTGGGCGACCTACTCAGAGGGTCCCCCCCCAGCGCGACCAGGAGGTGCATTGCAATAGCCAAGTGGAGGTGCCGTGGGCTTTTGTGAGCTCCGGCCGGCCTCCTCGGCTGGATCTTGACTGCTGGCAAAGATTGTGGCCCCTGCCCAGGCGCAGGAGAGAACCTGAAGGCAGAAAGAACTTTTTTTTGTTGAGTCCACCCACTCTCCCTGTGTTGGTGGGGTGTATTTATGCTAGCTGGTGGCCTCGCCCATTCTGTAGTGTTATCCTATCAGTCTAGGGGGGGCGTTTTGTCCTGTCTAATGAGGGGGTGTCTCTCATACAATTTCCTCCCTGTGTACTGAATTGGGCTGTCCCTTTGACATTCTCCTCCCTGGTTATTGGATGTCATAAGACTTATTGAGCTCTCTAATTCTGTGGGACTGAAGCTGCTGCCTAATCTGATGTATGGTCAATTAATTTTTTCATTCTCCTGTGGTTACACGGGCACTTAGTCAAGTATAAGTCTATCATCTGCTGTCTAATCTGATGTGTGTACTTTTATTTTTATTTTTTCTTTCTCCTGTGTTTACACTGAATCATAGTCAAATATAAGTTTTGTCATCTGCTGATCAATTCCTATTATGTGCTTAATCCTGGAATAGGACTACTGCAGATGTATTTTTCGGCTGGTAGCTTCACCTAGGCTGTTGTTGTATAGCTCTGGCCGGGAGTGACCCCTACCTCTGTTGGGGAAGTTCAAAGCTGTTGTTCATATCTCTCAATGCCTAATAACTACAGCTCCTTGAGGTGGTGGGTGGCATAGGGTCATACCAACACCTCTGCCGGTGGGGGGCTTAAGGGTCTTATTAATACCTCTGTCTGTCCTGACCAACTTGTATGTTTATGCTGTAGCTTGACTCCTAGGGCTCCTAGGGCTGAGGGCTGTACCCATTTCTCCTTACCCCCGGTTAGGGCTGTACCCATTTATCCGCACCCTTGGCTATCGGGCTACCTTTGTTGCTGTGGCTGAACTGACTTGCTTACTCAGGGGAATTCAGCCCTGGTTTACTGTCTGTACTTAGGTTTGCCTGTTGGTTGTCCTACTGATTTGTGAAATTGCAAGTTGTGGAGATCACTTCCCTTTCAGGGCCCTACCTTGCAGGGAGTCCTGGTTTACTCCTTTTTCTGGTCTCCAGTTGCCTCCAGTTCGAGGGGGGTGGTTACTCCTGTTCTTTCTATGGAAGGTATGAAAGCCTCTACTCCTGTGCTCAGGAGTGGGCGGCAGGTCGGTCTTACGACATCACTACTTATGATACTGGCCCTGGGGCTGGTCCTCCTTCATTGTGCTACCTCGCCTCCTAGCCTGCTTATTGACTCAGGGCAGTGGCCCTCCCCCCATGATGATACTGAATTCTCCTTTTCCAAACTCCTTGTAACCAAGGTAATGCACTACTGTACTATCCTTAGCCTAGACACTAGGTGCCTTATGTGTACGGTCAGGGTGAAGAGAGTCCGAAGCTTGTACAGGCCTGGAGGTAGACCACCCATAAGGTTGTTCCTCCCCTGGCAAGTCCTTCTTGTACTTCTTATGGCTGGAGATATTGAGCTTAATCCTGGACCCCCTAAGCTGTTCACCAATATTCCTGCTACCTGGAGTGGAAGTAAGGGACTAAAAATAGTGCATATGAATATTAGGAGCTTGATCCCTAACCGAGATGATCTCCTAGCATGGGTTGAGCTATATAAGCCTGACATCCTAGGGGTAACTGAGACTTGGCTCAAACCCTCGATTCCTGACTCTGCCTGCTTCCTAAAAGGATATGAGTTCATCCGTCTCAACAGGACTGGGGGTAGTAAGGGGGGTGGCACCCTTATCTACTACAGATCCCACCTGAAAATCTCCCTGGTGGCACAGAGTAAATCTGATCATCCACCATGTGAGTTTCTCAATGTGCTCCTGCTGTTGGGTGATGCTAAGAAGCTGCATTTGGTGTGTGCCTATAACCCTCCTGGGGGGGGGGTCTGACAGGACTTACTTATCTCCTGGATGCAGTCAGACCCAGTATAGGTGACAACAAACTCATTATTATGGGTGATATCAACATGAACTGGGAGTGTGGCAATATTAGGAAATGTGAATCTCAACTTGCCTGCCTATCCCTAAACCAACTAATCCATGACCTGACGAGACAGGCTGCCAATGGCTCCTCAAGTTCCCTGCTGGACTGGATCCTGTCCAATCGGCCGGACAGGATAGCATCCTCAGGCACGCTATCAGACTCCATAATAGACCACTCCCCAGTATACTGTGTCTGGAAAATCCCCTTCCCTAGAATTCCACATAAAATCATTCAAGTCAGAAAATACTCCAGTTTTGACTCTGAAGCTTTCCTGGATGACCTAAGATGTACTGACTGGACCAGGGTGCTTGAAGGCCCTGATCCCTCAGTGGCAGCCTCCTGCTTCATTGATTCCTTTGGTGTTCTCCAAGATAGACACACCCCCAGGGTCACCCGGAGGGTGAGGGGAACTGCCACCTTCTGGCTGAATGGTGACTTACTAGCCCAGATGCGGGAGAGAGACAAATGCTGGGCAAGTACTAAGGGATCCAGGGATCCCTCTAATCTTCTGAGATATCGGCAACTCAGGAATCGGTGCAAAAAGGCTATTAGGGTTGCTAAAAGTAACTTCTGTAAGTCGGCACTACTTAGCTCTGCCAGAGATCCTAGGAGGTTCTGGAGGAACATTAAATCCCTCATCAGTGGGCCCTCTCACTCGGGTGTCGTGGACATGATTATTGATGGAGTCTCGTGCAATAATCTCCATACTATAGTTGACCATCTCAATCTCCACTTCTCCGACCTTTCGGCCCTTACCTCTCGTTTCACAACCGATGGGGGTAGCTCGCTTAATATCCCTCCGAGTCAGGGTGAACATCCTCCTCAGAGAGTGTTTAATCACAGGGCAGTATCAGTCCTGGATGTTCAGAACTGCCTGGCTGCCCTCTCCCAGCACTCCAGTGCGGGTCTTGACAACCTGGAGCCCAGGCTTCTCAAGCTTGGAGCAGCATACATTGCCCTTCTGATTGCCCATATCTTTAACCTATCCCTCAGTTCGGGGATAATCCCTGACATCTGGAAGGAGGCAAGGCAATCCCAAACTCCCCGACAACTATCGCCCTATTGCCATTCTCCCATCCCTTGGCAAACTCCTGGAAAAGGTGGTGGCGGAGCAACTCTCGGAGTACGGGGATACCCGTGAACTGCTTTCCAGGGCCCAGCATGGTTTCTGGAAGGGCCATAGTACCACTACTGCCCTGGTTACTGTAACTTCTTGCATTAGATCTGCCATGGACCAGGGCAAACTGTCAGGTGCTATATTTATTGACTTGTCAAAAGCTTTTGACCTTGTCAACCATGACCTGCTGGGGAGCAGCTCTGGGCTCTTGGGCTCTCTCCTCATGCCATGAGCTGGATGATGGCTACCTAATGGGCAGAAAGCAGCTGCATCTTGCTAACAAGGTCCTCTTGAGCCCAGGGCAGTGACCATGGAGTTCCCAGGGTTCGGTACTAAGACCTCTCCTATTCTCACTTTTTATTAATCAACTCCCCACTGGTGACCTCTCGCCAAGTCACGCTATATGCAGATGACCTTGTGCTAGTGGCCCATTGTCATGATGCTGCTGACCTTAACCAGTGCCTATCTGAAGATTTCAGCAGGGTCTCGGCCTGGATTACCAAACCATAGACTGGTGTTGAATCAATCAAAACTCAGGCCATGCTCTTTGGATCCACGGCCAAGATAAAAGCCTCATCAGCTATGCTCAAAATAACTTGTGATGGTGGCCCCTGTTTCCAACAGTGAGCTCAATTAAATATCTTGGAGTCACTCCGACCCACAACTTGACATGGGAAGCCATATCCTCAACATCTGCAGAGCTAAATGGCCTGGCCTAAGGGCCAAATACAACCTAACTCCGGGAGCTAGACTGGCACTTCACAGGAGAGTGCTTCTCCCCTTCCTCAGTTATGGATTCCACCTATTTGCCAGGTCACCCCAAATTCATCTTAGTCGGTGGAACACGGCATATAATGATATCTGTAGGTTTGCACTAGCTGCTCCCAAACTCACCCACCGCTGTGAGCTCTATGACAAACTCAACTGGCTCCCCCCAGCAGAATACCTGAACCTTGGGGTAGGAAACTTCACCAGGAAAGTGCTTGCTACTGGCATCCCGTCGGGACTGGCTCATCTCCTCCCTAAACTGGACGCCATCCCCTACCAGCTCAGGTCACAGACCTCCGAGTTGCTTAAAGTCCCCCCTACTCGGACCCTTATGGGGGATCGTGACTTTGCTGCTTTTGTGCCAAGGCTCTGGAACTCTATTCCAGATCATGTCCGCTCGGCTCCCTCCCATGGGACCTTTCGCACCTCCCTGTGGTCCCACTTAAAACAATCATCAATGTGTGACTGCTCTTAGCCTCTGTAATGTAATGAATACTAAGCAATCCACTAACGTCTAGTCTAGGTCTATGATGGTCTATGAAATGTATACTCAGCAATTCTCTAATGTCTATCTATGTCCTGTAACAATTTATACAATTTGTGGCAGTATCTCTGCCTTTATACAAGTGTTGTTATAGCTGTTTTTTCCTGTATTACGCTGTTTCTCCAATGATGCCTTGTATGTATACTGTATGTTTGTGCTTTCCTGGGTCGTTCCTGAAAATAGGCATACTACTTGTCTAGTGTACTTACCCGGTAAACAAAAGCTAAATAAATAAATAAAATAAAGTGAAGGCTGAAATAGCCTTACTGGTTTTGACTCGCACCTCAGTATCTGTGCAGCACTGCTTGCCAATTGTGAGGGAAAAGAAAAAGCCATTCCTCCTAGTTAAAATTCAACCCCCTCCCCCTCCGATGCAGCATGACTGCTTACGGCATGCAAGTCTCTTTGTCAATGGTCCTGCCATTATTATACAGTTAACCAATAATTTTAATGTCCCCACAGTATGTGGGCCAATAGGAAAACACTGGCTGCCTGGCAACTGGCATAGCAACAAAAATGCCAGGCAACCAGTGTAATTAGCATAAAATGATGTACAGCTGTCTCTCAAACAACCTAGAAACCAGATAGTTAGGTTATGCCTCCATGACAACAGAGGCAGTCAAAGCATCTGTGTGTGACCTTAACATTGATGGAGTGCACGTTTAGCAAGAAGACCCCCATAACAAAATGAAATTGTGGTAAGACAACTAAATCAGACAGGAAACAACTAATTTTTAACCATCATACTCTTATAAAGCAGGTATGTGATGGCTGACCATGGCATATGCGTTTTATCTTCACTCAAGATCTGTGCCCCATACCCCTCACTCATGGCAGTGCCACCCATGAGAGATCAAGGGGTCATCACAGACTTTTTGTGAAGATAAAATGCATATGCCGCAGTCACTCATCACATATCCACTATATCTATACATAGACAATACATCATTAGTATTAAAAAATGAAAACTTGATCATTCAGTCAAGGGTACACTTCATTTACCTTTACAATTATGTTTGTGCTGTGCTTCATTTTAAAAATGTTTTTTATAGATGACTTAAAGCTATATCTATTTCTTAAATTCCTCATGCTATCTGGGAGAGTATTCAATGTTTTTATAGCCACATGCTTAAAGGATCTCAGTTTCTTTAAAGTTTTGCGAAGAGGAATTGTTAAATTTATAGTATCTTGAGATCTTAAAGCTCTGTTAGTTAAGTTCCATTCAAAAAAAGCTATCTTTGGGCTATCTGGTGCACAGTGCAATGTATTAAATACAAAGCACGATATTTGAATTATATCTCTCTGTTCAGCAGTCAACCAGTCAAGTTTCTTGTACAGACTACAGTGATGTTCCCTATGTTTTGCACAAATGACAAAGCTACAGATGGTATTATATATGCAAACTGCGTGATTTTTAATTTTTTTCTCATACCCCACCCCACATTAAGTTCCCATAGTCTAAAATTGGGAAAATACACATTTGTGCTATAGTATGTCTTGTTTTATCCATGAAAAAATATTTAACTGCATATAACCCTTACAGAAATATAAGTGTGCTGTGTACATGCAGAATGCATGCCACATGCTTAATAGTGCAATGTGTGCATGCAGTTCACATACACAAAGTGAACATAAGCAAATTGGGTCTAAAAAACACATCAGGTTCAAATGCTACATATCAGGTTCACATGGTGCAAGCTTACATGTGCGCAGCAGGTAAGCTGGAGTGAACATCATTTAAAAATCACATCAGGTTCACATGCTGCACGCTTGACATGTGTGCAGCAACTATAGCTGCTGCAAATCTCATCTAAAAAAGACACATACGTTTCTTTATTTCTCATACTACTGCTAGCAATCAGAGCCATTAAAATACCTTTTTCATTGAGTGCCCATTAAAATTAGGCAAACATATTAATTCTGATCCTTTGGCAAGTTGTTAAAGGATACCTAAACAACATTTTGACAACAAACTATTCAAAACTCTGACTCCGTAGGTGATTAAAGGAAAGGCTGCTGTATTCATTAAGGCTAAAACTACATATTATATAATATACCTAAATGTGGTTCCAGAGCATTTGAATATTGTAAAATCAGACTTCTAATTTCAAAAAAACTGTCTTACCTGCTTCCTAAAATGGCCGTCAAATGTGTTATGTGATGGCATAATTTGAGCAAAAGTCACAAAGATATATGGCTCTCTATAGTGCTAACTAGTTATTTTTTCCCTTTGTATAGAATTGTTTCAACCAAAAAGTCAAAATCAGGTGCATTATTTTGTATAATACACATGTCAGGCTATGGTTCTGTTCATTTTGTTTATTTTAACATGCTGAAATTGTATTTTAATCCAACCGACTTTCTCTGTGTCAAACCACAGTGCACTACAAATCTTGAATAACCTGGTGGTCTAGGGGTTATGGTGGATCCAAGATGCTACAATGGGGGTGCTGGGGTGGTGTGTATGCTTAATATGCACTTTTTAACATTTTTATTAAACCGTTATATTGTCTGCTGTTATTCTTTTTTAGTACGTTTTTGACAGAACCTACAAATGTAATCCATAGTTTGAAAGTAAACATTTGTACAATCAATAAATCTGACTTCTTCAACAAAGTGAAATGCAGCAGCAGCATGCACTTTCTTTACTATGTGTGTGGGAGGGGTGCAACCACACCCTTCACCACACCCTAGAGCCACCACTTTTTTGTAACAAAGTTCTTGTTCAGTCCAATGTTAAAGTTCATACTTTCTTGAAACTCATATATATATACTTGTCTTGTCTTCTTTTTCCATGGGAAATAATAATAATAAGGAAAATCAGCATTTATATAGTGGTTTTCATACACATTGTATCCCAACGTGCTTCACAAGCAATACTAGACTGGTGGTGAAGTGACTGAACATGTAGTGGCAGCCATTCCATACATTAATATCCACATACAGCTATGGACAATTGCATGAACTGATTTTGTGGGAAGGGGAATGTTGGCCAGGACAACAAGGTCAGGTAGTGATCAAGGTGCTGGCAGCCATCTTATTTCTCACAGTAATCTGCTCATATTTCTCTCCTCTGACTTCCCCCTTCCCTGAATATAGCAGTACCTTGCATGAGTGGCATTCTCAATCCCTCTCTGGTATTCATTCATCACTATTCCTTCTCACACCGAAAACTGGTGAGTTCATTACCCTTCTGCATCATGAATGCAAGTAGTAGAGTCCCTGTTTTATTTTGATATATCAAATATAAACATATCTTTCCAGTAAGTCAGGCTGATAGCAACAGGGAACAAGGGGAATGATGGGCTTTCCTATCCTTAAAAGATCTAGGCTACTTTTGATTAGGCACGGGTAAATGATAGGTGTGCGCATCATTATGCATGTCATTTAATAGTGCCTAATCATAGGTGGCTTAGATCTTACATGGATAGGAAAGCCTATTTTTCCACTTGTGCAATGCAGCTTTCAGCCTGGCTTACCAGAATATCATGTTTATTATTAATATGTAAAAATAACATGGGAGACTGTACTAACCACATTCATGATGCAGAAGGGTAGTGCACTCACCAGTTTTTGGTGTGGTGTGCAGGTGAGAAGAATGAATGCCAGAGAGGAACTGATGAGGCCATTCCAGGAGGGTATAGCTATATTCAGTTTAGTTGAAGACTTGAAGGAGGTCGTTGAACAGATCACTGTGAAATCTGAAATGAGAGGCTGTCAACATCGTGATCACTACCTGAATGTGGATGAGAGTAGCCAGTGATGACAAATACTCAGAGTGGCAGGGCTGCACCTAAACTGTTAGTTGAATTCAGTGTAGGGAGATTACCCTCAGGTTGGGGGGGTGGTGTTGACATCTGTTAGGACAGTATTGAGGGAGTTGTGTATAGCTCATTCAAGATTTGGAAGGGTGGTAGCCATCCAACTCGAATTGTGGAGTACAGCACAGAAAAGTACTGGAGAAGAATTGCTGGGACCTGTCCTGCTGGGTTCTGCAGATCACAGGTAAAGGAGTAGACTGACAATGGAAATCAGGTGGATTTGTTCAAGGTATTAGTATGTCTCCGCTAATATCGCTACTCATTCTAAGTGCAGCCCTTATGAGGGCATGAACAGCAGTTTTCTGATGGGTCATGATGCTTATTGCTTGGCCTCCTGGAAGACCTAATTGCTGGTTAATGAAGTGGGGAAAAAAACACAACAGGGGAACTGTACATACTACCGTCACTGTGCAGAAAGGTAGTGATCCACTCAATGTTTACTGTGGGAGCAGAAGTCAAACACTGAGAATGCGGACTGGAGAGTGATTTGGGAAGCATTTTTTAAACCGTGCTGGCTGATGATGCATATTGGTTTAGGTGTGCACAACTCTCTGAGGTACAAGATTACAATCTGAGGTATGATAATTCTCTTCATGAGACCATGAACACATATGTGGGCACCAGGTAGTACTAAGGACAGGGTACGGATGGTGGGTTGTCCAATATGAGGCAGTCTAGGTGCAGGGGGTTCACATGGAAAAAGAAAGCCTTATTTGTGGATTAACAAGAGAGCATGGGCTTTGGAACTGAATCAGACAAGTACTTTGCTCTGTGACCCTGAGCAAGTCATTATACTTCCTTGTGCTCCCAGGCCACACCTGTAAACAAGCTTTCAGCTTAGTGCGTCTCTCCTGGCTAACAAAAAAACAAAATTCAGTGCATCACATTACCACTAGATCATCAGGTAATTGAAGTGTTGTACTGTAATGCAGTTTGTCAAGGAAAATGTCAGCTGGATTGCAAAACATTTTCCACAAGTTAAAGTAAACTAAATGAACAAAATCATAGCCTAACATGTGTACTGATCAAAATAATCCATGAGTTAATACATGGTGTTGATCATTCTGATACAACAATTCAAAACAAAGAGGGAAAGAAGAACTAGTAAGCACTATAGAAATATATATGGGTCTCTGTCTTTGGCTCAGATGATGTCATCATGACTCATCACTAAACAGACTTGGCAGCCATCTTAGGAAAGAAAACAAAGCTATTTTTTTGAAAGTGAAAGGCTGATGTTTACATTTTTCAAAAGCTATGAAACTGCATTTCTATCATTTACATAAATGCAGTTTTAGCACAAATGTAAACAGCAGCCTCTACTTTACCTTGTTGTGAAGCCAGATTTTGGAGTTCGCAGTTTTAAAAAACTGCTTGTTTAGGTACCCTTTAAGTAGCTTTTGATTTTTGTCATTAAATTGCCATTGATTTGTAAAGTATTGTTTCCTTACTGCATTAAATGTCTAGGATATAGACAGTCAACATCCCCAATTCCAGATGTGCAATGAGGAAACTCTGTGTTGTGAAGCCTGACCTTTTTTGTTTTGGGCCATGCAAATGCCCTAATAAATATTTAATGCTACAAATAGTTCCCCTGTACACCCAGCTGGTAAGGCCTCACCAGGAATATGGGGTCCAGTCCTGGAGGCCATACCTAGTAAGGACATTAAGAGGGTCAAGAGTTCAGAGGAGAGGGTGACAAAGATGGTGAGGGGGCTTGACCACGTACCATAAGAAGGGAGACTGAATGATCTTGGCATGTTCTCAATGGAGCAGAGGACTGAGAGCGGTGACATGATCAAGACATTTAAGTATGTTAAGGGGATCAATAAGATACCTGTGGAGAACCTTTTCCAGCTAAGGAAGTGGCCCACAGCGAGGGGTCATGAAATCCATATCATGGGGGAGGGATTTAGAGGTAACTCTAGGAGGTATTTCTTCACTGAGAGTGTGGTTGACAATTGGAATGGGCAGCTGAGGGAGGTGGTGAGTGAAAAGACAGTGGAAGGTTTCAAGAGTGGTTGGGATAAACATAAGGGGATGTTGGGAAGGGGGGCTACAGTGAAGGCCTAAAGGGATTCCTAGGCCTAGTGGGCAGACTGGGTGGGGCTGGCAGCCCTTTTCTGCAATCACATTCCTATGTAAATTAGTTCTGCGTTGCCCCTGAAAAAGGGACTGTAATGGTTCCAGTGGGCCTACCTGGTTACCAAAATTAAATAAATAAATAATGTAAATATGTTTCTTCATGACTGCTACAGCTCCCTTACTTTTCCTTTGTTATTCTTTATGGAGCATAGACACAATGGCCATGCTCAGCACTCTTCGTGCTGAGTAGGGTCTTGGAATCATGCACCATACCTCACATTTTGTCAAGAAATGAGGGACACGGACACTCACAAAAAGAGACAATGAGGGACACTAATGCTCACGATGATCAGGGAATATCCTGAAACATGGAGTTACAGTACCTCAGAACACAGTGGAAATCATTGTGTTTACTTGTAGCAACAGTAGCACCTGAGAATGAATTTCTACCATAAAGTAGGGGTTTCTTTTAGGTAGGGCAGAGGGAAGCAGTTGCCCACCACCCCACATTTATGCCTAGGTTATTGTTATAGTGTTGCAATAATGGCATTATATTTGGATTTAATCTTTTGCACAACAAGTGCCCCCCTGGCCTGCATGCACTCATGGTGCAGGTGCACTTCTGAATTGACTATGTCTGTATTGTGTTGTCCACTCTCTCTACCTATTAGCTGCAGCATCATCACAAGTGACATGGAGGAGCTTCAGCCAAACAAGAGCACATGACTCAAGTGAGTGTAACACTGTCTTTCCTGCCACAGAGTAGACAGGTTGTACACTACAGCTTGGAGGAGTCAGTGAACACTGAACTCTCAATAGCAGTGATGTGGCAGCATATTTTTATTGGTCTGCTCTTAGTGAGTCTCCGTCTCCCTTTGTGGCTGAAGGGGCAGGGGGTGAGCTAGAATCTAACTTGAGACTAGGATACCTTCCTACTCTACGAGGCTCATCTTGTGAAAAAAAAACAGTGTGGGCCCCCAGCAGCAGCAATCTAGACCTAACAGCAGCAGTAGCATTGGTATGTGGGGCCTTAATAGGCCTAGATCAGTGCAGTGTGGCAGCAGCCACACCAGCTACCAAGCAAGAAGCAAGCAACACAGTTGGGTGGGTTTGGATGATGAGGTGACTTGATCGCAGACCACGTTTGGGACCCGAGATGGTCAGTTCTAGCATCCAGCTTCTGGCAGACAGACAAAGGAGGAGTAGGGTGAAAACTGGGCTGGTGGCACACAGGGCCAGGCTGCAGGTTCTAGCCAGATGACTGGGTAAGTAAAAGTAAATAAATTTTTTTACAGGAGGTTTGGGGAAGGAGGAAGGACTGAAATATTGATTTTTTTTTTCATGTTTCTGTGCCTCTGGGCATCTTCATAACCCATGTGGGATGGGTATTGAATGGAATGGAGTTGTGGAGAGAAACTAGGACTTTTTTTGGGTGGGGAGGATCTTCAGTCAGGAAAAAATTGATTAGTAACTGGATGTGTTTAAGACCAAATCTGATGCACTGCTCTGTGGTATAGACAGACAAATCTTATACATTTGAATTTTTAGTGATCTGTGTATCACTTTTCAGTCACAACAAATAGGTTTTACCTTTTAGAGATGTTCCAGACATTCCAGGCCTTCAGACCTTGCCACCTAGGGGCTTATGAGCACCAGGCCTCCACTGGTTGTTGGCTCCCCACTGCTGAAATCTGAAGTGGCACCCCTGCCATAAAGTCTAAATTTACTGGACATCCTCGGTGATAGCAGCATGTTTTCCATGAGGGATGGATGAGGGGCAGAGCACTTTTATGGAGTAAAATGAGTACTATTCATTGCACTCAGGGACAGTTGAGCAGTATGGTATGCACAGACTATTACAGCCCCACTATAGTCAGGCTTAGCTTCCCTTCTCACAGTGAAGTTGACCTCCACATCCCCACGCTCAGGCACATTATGACATACAGCAAGGGAGAGTGCAGGGGCATACCCCTTTAAAATAAATGGGGGTATTTTTATTACTATTAAATACATTATTAATGGAGAGTTGGAGATTAATGAAGGCCACCGCTCGACTAACAAGGGCCTTGTTAGTAGAACAGTGGCCTTCATTATTCTCCAACTCACCATCATAATATATAAAAAAAAGTAATAACGACTAACTTCATTTTAAGTGGGTATGCCCCAGCACTCTAACCTATGGACATCATCTCTTAAAGACCTCTTCCCATTGGTTCCCTAGTACTTAGGTAAGAGACTCTTGACTTATATCTATAGTTGGTGGGTTGTCTGTAGCAGCTGACTGCATCTGCTACAGTGTATGTGCATGGGGGGGAGGCATTTGGGTGGGAGTCGAGTTTTTGCTACTTTTGTGTTTGCCACTTAAAGTCTGTTTTCATGGAAGCATTCAATCAATCAATCAAAATTGTTATTTATCCAGACGGGCACCATTGAGCAAGGCTCATTTGCAAGGTGGACCTGGTCATGAATACATCAAAGTACAGTACAGAAGCAGGTATACAAAAAGCAATAATATGCAAGGAAGAAAAAATATATACTGTACTATACAGAGAAAATAGTAGGAGTATTCAGGCCACACTGAAGTAATTAAGTAGTTTTGTGAGTAACTGTGTATTGGGGTTGGGAAGAACCACACGTGTTCCCATTGGTGAGTTTGCTACAGTTCAGCTGTGCAACTGAGATGAGGGGGGACAAGAAAACCAAAAATCAGTGGCTGCAAGCATGCTACATGAGTGCAGATGTATGCAGATTTATATTGAAGTACAAGTGAACCATATGTATACAGGCAATATAGCTTAGTGGTTAAAGGCAATGAACTGCAAACCAGGAGATGTGGAAACCTGAAGACCTTGGTTTGAATCTCATCAGTCCTCACTTGTATACGGTGTGATCCTGAGCAAGTCACTGAACTTTGATGTGTGCAGTTATCAGTGACAAGTTGCTTTTTTCACACATGCCACATGCATGCAGTCTGTTCAAATTTAACACGAAAATCATGCTTTCTACACTTGTGTGCTGCACACATGCCACATGCATGCAATTGGTTCCAATATAACATTTAAATCATGCCTGCAGCATGTATATCACATGGGTAGCTTTATGTGTGCAGCATGAAAACATTTCTAATAATTATTTCTGCAAGGGAATGTGCCTATTTTTTGGTAGAGTTGTTTTTTTTTTTTCATTTTCCACATGTGGTACAAAATTCAGTTGACTTTCCAGGACCATTCCTATATATCTAAATTCTGTTACCATTTCCAGTCTTGAACCATCTGCAAAGTGGATTTCAAAAGGATCTTTTATTGCTTTTAGTTTATGATTTGCACAGAACAACATCCATTTTGTTTTATTTTTATTTAGTATAAGCCGATTCATTTGAAACCAATTAATCATTTTTTCAAATCCACATTCCAGACTATGTTTTAGATTTTCCAAGTTTCTGTCAGCAATGTACATAACTGTATCATCTGCATACAATGCCATGTGTGAGTCATTATATTGTGTAGGGAGTTTGTTAACATAAAGTATAAACAATACTGGTCCCAATATTGAGCACTGTGACATCCCGCAGCATATTGCAGGGGGTGGCAATTGGGCAAGAGACATGCAGAGACCACAGGTTGGGAAACCATTTGAGCTTCCCCACCATAACATTGACAAAGGACAAACGGCAAGTACTATTGGTGATGCTAGTAAAGGAGGGCAGGATGGGGGGTGGTGGAAGGTGGTTACCCTTAATGCTAGGAGCCTTGGTAGGAAAACTGCAGACTTACAGGTGCTCATGGCAGAGGGAGAGGTGGACATTGCAGCCATCACAGAAACATGGGCCACCCAATACAATGACTGGGACCTGTCTGTACCAGGGTATAGGTTATTTCATAGAGACAGGATGATTGGGAAAGGAGGGGGTGTGGCACTATATGTGAAGGAAGGACTGAAGTGTGTAAGGGAGGAAGGGGAGGAGGGTAGTACGGAGTCAATTTGGATGCAAATCCAGGATTCCAAGAATAGGATTCTTAGAATGGGAGTGGTGTACAGGCCGCCATCTCAGATGGAGGAATTAGACAGGGAACTAGCGGGACAGATCAGGAGGACCTGCAAGAAGGGTAGTGTGGTGATTGTGGGAGACTTCAACATGCCAGAAGTGGACTGGAGTACCCCAACAACCAGGAACAGAAGGGAGCAGGTACTGCTGGATGCCTTCCAGGACAGCTTCCTGCTGCAAATGGTCAGTGAACCAACCAGGTGTGAGAATACCCTTGACCTTGTGCTGGCAAATGGGGACTTTGTGAGAGAACTTACAGTGGAGGAACCACTGTCAGGGAGTGACCACCTCTCAGTATGGCTCACATTGGATATGGGCAAGGAAGGAGTGGAATCTGGCATAAGAGTGTTGGACTTCAGAAGGGCTGACTTTTGGAGGATGGGGGAAGTGGTAAAAGTGTACCTGGCCAGAATTCAATCTAGTATGGACACTAACCAGAGGTGGAAGCTCATAAAGCTGGGGATAGTGGAGGCAACAAAAACCTGCTGCAAGGCCCAGAGCAAGAAGGCTAGGGCTAAGAAACTGAGCTGGTTGAGCAAGGAGGTCATGGAAAAGGTAAGGAGGAAAAAGAGCTGGCTTTAGGAAGTACAAGAAAACAGGGAGAGGGGAGGACAGGGAGTAGTACTTGACAGAATTGAAGGAGGTGACAAGGGCAGTAAGGGGAGCCAAGGCATCTACAGAACTCAGGCTGGCACAAGGCATTAAGAAGTGGGAGAAGGACTTATTTAGGTACATCAGGGTGAAAAGGTGCTGTAAGGACCACATAGTAAGGATTAGGAAGAAGGGGGTTGGGTGGAAGCAGGGTGCAATAAGGCAGAAGCACTAAATGAGTACTTCTGCTCAGTATTTACTAAAGAGAAGAGGGGGGTGACACCCAAGGGGGGAGAAATGGCAGAAACGGGGGAGAGGGGTGACAGATGGGGAAATCATGGAGGACACAGTTCGGGAGGATTTGAAGGCATTGAAGGTGGATAAGGCACAGGCCCAGATTGCATCCACTCCAGGGTACTGAAGGAGCTGGCAGAGGTCCTTGAAGGACCTTTTGGCAGACCTATTTAATGCCTCACTACATTCGGGGTGTGTACCTCAGGACTGGAGGATGGCTCATGTGGTGCCCCTCCACAAGAGTGGCCCCAAGGATGAACGGGAAACTACAGACAAGTAAGCCTCACATCCATCGTCGGTAAGCTAATGGAGACTATCCTGAAGGAAAGGCTGGTGGCCCTTATAGAGGCCAAAGGACTACAGGACAGCAGACAGCATGGCTTCATAGGGGACAGATCCTGCCAAACCAACCTGGTGGAGTTCTATGACTGGGTAACTAGGCAACTGGATGGGGGCCATGCAGTAGATGTCCTGTATCTGGACTTCAGTAAGGCATTCGACTCGGTGCCACATGGAAGGCTGAGAAGTAAGTTAGCAGGCATAAGGGCAGGTGCAAAGCAGGTGAGATGGGTAGGGAACTGGCTTCAGGGAAGGCAACAGAGGGTGGTGGTGGGTGGGGAGCTCTCACACCCAAGGGTAGTGATGAGTGGTATTCCACAGGGCTCGGTGCTGGGACCAGTGTTGTTTGGGATATTCATTGCAGACATATCATTGGACGTCAAGAGCAAGATCAGTCTTTTTGCTGATGACACCAAGGTAGGAGCAGTGGTGGATGACCTAGGGGGATGGCAGGGGTTGCAGGATGATCTAGAAAAGCTTGAAACCTGGTCAGACACCTGGCAACTGGGGTATAATGTCAAAATGTGCAAGGTGCTGCATTTTGGGATGAAGAACCCAAGGAGGAGTTACCAGCTGGGGGGAGTGCAGATATCCAAGACAGAGGAGGAGAAGGATCTGGGGGTGCTCATTACAGGGTCAATGAATAACTCGGCACAATGTAGGAAGGCAGCTGCAAAGGCCAACAAAATGCTGGGTTGTATTGCAAGGGATAAATCCTCGAGAAAGGGGGAGGTGATTCTGCCACTGTATAGGTCATTAGTTAGACCGCACCTCGAGTACTGCATGCAGTACTGGCCTCTGTATCTGAAGAGGGACATTAAGTTACTGGAGGGGCTGCAGTGCAGGGCGACAAAGATGATCAAGGGGCTGGGGGACTTATTATATGACAGGAGGCTGAGGGAATTGAACATGTACTCACTGGAGGAGAGGAGGGACAGGAGGACATGATTGAAACCTTTAAGTACATGAAAGGAATAAACAAGACAGGTACAGAGGGGCTGTTCAAAGTAAGGGAGGGGAGGGACACCAGGGGCCATGATATCAGACTGGAAGGAGGAAGGTTCAGGAGGGAGATGAGGAGACACTTTTTTACAGAGAGGGTAGTGGCTGGGTGGAATGCGTTACCTGCAGAAATGGTATCCAGTAGAACAGTGGACTGCTTCAAAAGGGGATGGGACAGGACAAGGGGAGGGTCAATGGAGGGGAAGGGTGGAATAGAGGGGCAGCTGCAAGATAAAGGGGTGCTAGCTGCAAATTCGAGCAGACTTGATAGACCTCTAGGCCTTTATCTGCTGGCAAATTTCTCATGTTCGTATGTTCGTATGTCCATAGAGTCTGATAATTCTCCATTCACGTGGACTTCTTGTTTTCTTGCAGTTAAATAATTATGCAACTAGTTCACCACAGGGTTCCTGAAGCCCAGCTCAGACAGCTTTTGTTCCAATAATGGATGCTCCATGTGAGTGAAGGCCTTTGTCTGGTCCCCGAACACTGCTTCTGTATACAAACCCTCCTCCATATTCTCCTGCAGATCCTTCGTGAACCTGACCAAGGCCGTCGTTGTGCCACACCCTCCCCTAAATCCATGCTGAGAAGCCATAAGTATATTATACTTTTCTAAATATTCCACTATCTGGGAATGCAGAAGCCTTTCCTACCTTTGACAGCAAAGAAATAGGTCTGTAATTGCTTGTATTATTTGCTTGACCTTCCTTGAAAATGGGTGATACATATGCCCTTTTCCAGATATCAGGTACTGTTTGGATTGTTAAGGAGTTATTATATATTATTTGTAAGGGATAAGCAAATTCATCAGCTGCAAACATTAATATGTTCGCCTCTACGTGATCTGAACCTGACCCCTTTTGTTCACCCAGTTCTGCTAGACATCTCAAAACAAAATTTCTAAATTTGTAATACTGTACGTCTAAAATAAAACCGTGGTGCCATACTAACCTTGTCCTTTTTAATTTTCTGTTGAATATCTTCTTTGAAATTACTGCTATACCTGGTCAGGTCTGTAAAGTATTCATTCAAAAGATTCACTATTTCCTTACTGTCCGTTATATCCATTTCTTCTTTTGATTAGATATGATATTCCTTTCTTTTGGTGCTAATAGGTTATTTATATTATCATCCCAAAATGTATGTTTGTCTTGGAAACTCAGTTTCTACTTCTTGTTATAAAACTAAACTTTTGCCCTTTTTATCTCCTTTCTACATCTATTTCTTAGCTGTCTAAATGAATTCCAGTCACTCTCCAACTTTGCCTTTCTATAACATGCCCAGGCAATTTCCCTATCCTTAATAAGCTTAATTACGTTACCATTTATCCACATATTGTTTATACCTCTTACCCTTTTCTTCTTCAGTGGGGCTCTGTTTCGTCAACTATTGCATTTCTGCATTTTAAGAACAAATCTACAGCAGTATTAATGTTGTTAGTACTTTTCAATATATTTAGTTTTTATCTGCTAGAACATTCTTTATATTATTCAATTTTTCATCATTAAAAACTCTAGTTTCAACTATTCCTTCAGATAGCATTTGCTGCCTTTGGCTATTCCCTTGTCTTTCGTTTTCTTAAAATTGTTTCCATTGTTTTGGAAGCTGGTGTGGGGGCATTACTTATTTTCCATTTTTATTTTTATCATGCAGTCTTGTCTTTGGTCTTGAAACTTCATTTACTAAAGATACAGTACAGGTCCCTGGACCTGGGTCTCCATCTTCTCTAGAGTCCTTTGGTGTGTCTGAACTGAAACTAACATGTCAGGTGCTGAGAGAGGGGTTATCTGGATTTCCTGATTTGTTGATCTGAGTAATATCTGTGAAACTGTACAAGAAGAAGTGTCTCAAATAAAACTCAAGGAGGATCTTGGCTCACAGAAGTTGGTGGCAAAAGCAGGGAATTTTCGCTGGTGTCCTGGCTAATGTTCCCCTTCCCATAAAACTTGTTGATGCAATTGTCCAGGCTGTGTGTGGGTGATGACGTGAAATAGCTGAAAATAACTTCCACTACACTTTCACACTCACTTCACTAACTGTCTATCACTGTATGAAAGGACTTTGGGATACAATGTGCATGAAAAGTGTTATATACTATAAATGATGAATCTTTTTCATCTTCTTATTATGTATGTCCAAATGGGTCCATCATAAAACAAGGTCTGGTCAGAGGCAAAACATCTACTAATGCATTAACCTGATAAAGGATATAGAATTACTGGGGTGATAGTGACTGCATCCTTCTATGCATCTCTATTGCATAGAAACATACAGTAGAATTTGACAGTGGATAAGGAGCTCTTGGCCCACCAAGTATGTCCATTTTTCCATATCTGCATTATCACAGTAGGCCCAACTTGATCTACAGCTCTTTCTCTCTCTCTCTCTCCCCATCTTTATTTTCATGATGATTCCTTGTGCCTATGACTTCTTTGTCCCTATTCCATGCATTCCAGAACCCCACCACTGTTTTCACCCCCACTACCTCCACTGAAAGGCTGTTCAGTGAATCCACCACTCTTTCCGTGAAGAAGTACTTCCTCACGTCTCTCCTGAATCTACCACCGTCAACCCTCATAACATGTCCACTTGTTCTTGAGCAACTTTCCGAACCAACCTGGTGGAGTTCTATGACTGGGTAACTAGCAACTGGACAGGGGCCATGTAGTGGATGTCCTGTATGTGGACTTCAGGAAGGCATTCAACTCAGTGCCACATGGGGGGCTGGGAAGTAAGTTAGAAGGCACAGGAGCAGGTGCAAAGGTGGTGTGATGGGTAGGGAACTGGCTTCAGGGAAGGCAACAGAGGGTGGTGGTGGGAGGGGCTCTCTCATCCCCAAGGACAGTGACGAAAGGTGTTCCACAGGGCTCGGTGTTAGGACCAGTGTTGTTTGGGATATTCATTGCAGACATATCATTAGACATCAAGAGCAAGATCAGTCTGTTTGCTGATGACACCAAGATGGGAGCAGTGGTGGATGACCTAGGGGAATGGCAGGTGTTGCAGGATGATCTCGAAAAGCTGGAAATCTGGTCAGACACCTGGCAACTGGGTTTAATGCCAAAAATTGCAAGATGCTGCATTATGGAGTGAAGAACCAAGGAGGAGTTAACAGCTGGGGGGAGTGCCGATAGCCAGGACAGAGGAGGAGAAGGATCTGGGGTTCCTCATTACAGGGTCAATGAACAACTCTGCACAATGTAGGAAGGCAGCTGCAAAGGCCAACAAAATGCTGGGTTGCATTGCAAGGGGTATCTCCTCGAGAAGGGGGTAGGTGATTCTGCCACTGTATAGGTCATTAGTTAGACCGCATCTGTAGTACTGTGTGCAGTACTGGAGCCCGTATCTGAAGATGGAAATTAAGTTACTAAAGGGGGTGCAGCACAGGGCGACAAAGATGATCAAGGGGCTGGGAGACTTGCCATATGAGAGGAGGCTCAGGGAGCTGAACATGTACTTGCTAGAGGAGAGGAGGGACAGGGGGGACATGATTGAAACCTTTAAGTACAGGAAAGGAATAAACAAGACAGGTACAGAGGAGCTATTCAAAGTAAAGGAGGGGAGGGACACCAGGGGCCATGATATGAGACTGGAGGGAGGAAGGTTCAGGAGGGAGATGAGGAGAAACTGTTTTACAGAGAGGGAGGTAGCTGGGAGGAATGCATTACCAGCAGAAGTGGTATCCAGTAGAACAGTGGACTGCTTCAAAAGGGTCTGAAACAGGGCAAGGTGGAGGGTCAATGGAGGGGAAGGGTGGCAGGGAAGGGTAGATGCATAATAAGGGGTGCTAGCTGCAAATTCAAGCAGACTTGATCTACCTCTAGGCCTTTATCTGCTAGCAAATTTCATATGTTCATATATTTGTACCTCTTCATCTGAAAAATGCTCACCTTCTGTACTTTATTTACCCTTATGAGATATTTCAAGGCCTCTTTCATATCCCCCTCTCCCACCTATCTTCCACAGTGCACATGTTGAGGTCCTTAGGTCTCTCGTCATAGGGCTTTTTATTCAGATCCTGCACCATTTTTAGTTGCCCTCCTCAGGACTGCCTCTACTTAGTCTATGTCCTTCTGAAGATGTGGTCTCCAGAACTGGGCACAGTACTATAGGTGGGTTCTCACCAGAAATCTATACAGAGGCAACACCACCTCCCTCTTTCTGCTATTATTATCAGCCTCATCATAGCTTGAACATGTACTTATAGTTAGTCTGAACTCACTGAAGCTCCATAGAGTTTGGAAGCACTCAGAGAGGAGGAAGCTGGGGATATATTTTCAAATCCAGAAATTCAGTGTCCCGAATGTTACAAGACTGAGTTTGGGATACTGAATTCCGTAAGACCACAAGGTACTGAAATGTAATGCAGGGGGCTTCACCCACCTCCCTCCCCGACACCACCTGTAACTTAATTAACCAACTCTGAGGGGGAGCAGACCTAGAAGTAAACAAAAAAAGTTACAGGTGGTGGAACTGTGTGCAGCAAAATTATTGGTGACCAGGAATAGAACCCAGGTTTACCAGACCATGCTGGCCAAGCTGCTACTGCATTAGACCTCCACACCATGGGAACAGCTCAGCCAGCATCCACATTTTTCACTTTCTTGTTATGCCTTGTTAGGGGTAGGGTAGTGGTTCATCACATCCACAACCATACCCCTGTTGGCAACGGCTTCCTCCTGTCTGGTCTCTATATTTGTCAGGAGATTGAACTTGGTCCCATCAGTTTCAGGATTCCGAGTTTCAGCCTCTTAAATAGATGCCGAAGTGGGAGGTGCTTTTATTTTGTTGTTGTTTTACAGGGAAGAATGATTGATGGGGGGAGACAATTAGCTTCAAAAGTTTGGTTGAGCTACTCAGCTTGGTGGACCTCACAGCAGCAACATTGGTAGCTGGTAACTGACTGGTGTGGGGGAGCATGGGGCAATGATGGTGGCCAGGGGGAGCCCATAGAGGGAGGGAGCAGGTGGTGTTTGTAATTATATCCCGTAGTCTAAACTCACTGAAGCTCCACAGAGTTTAGAATCACACAGTGGGAGGTATGGAGTGGGAGGTGTTTTTTTTTGTTAGTTTGTTTGATTTACGGAGATGGTCAGTGGAAATCAAAAATGGCAGCAACAGAGCAAGCACTGCAGCGTATAGCTTCTAAAAGGAAAAGGAGGTCCCATGAGATTTTGGGCATCAACAGAAAGAGTAAGGCTCAATATTTGACACACTAGTACATTTATTTATTTGGTTCATTTTTATTTACCAGTTAAGTGCACCAGGCAACCATATGCCTATTGCCTGACATGATTTTGGGGGTTACAAAGAAAATGGCAAAACAATGGCATCAGTTTACTCATACATTAAAACAGGGTCAATTGCAGTGATACAAGTACTGTGCAAAAGTTACCAGGAGTACAACACATTAAAAAGGGAAATGGGAGAAAAACGTCAAGGTAATAAATAGTCAGAGGTGCACCATGCAAGTGAATTAATGCAGACGAACTGTACCAACACAACAGTCACATACACAAGGATTGGTGAAGACAGAGAAAATAGGATAGGTGCAATATGAAGAATAACATATAAGTGAAATTCATTAAAATAAGAACATGTAAATGCATTGTAGCATTGATGGGAGTATGAAGTAAAAAGGAACTGCATGCCCTAGACCAAGGCAGAGGTCTTCTGCCTGAGGCCAATGGTCTACATCTACATCTACATCTACAGTGCCCAGTAACATTATTTCTGTGGACAGACCCACTGATGCCTAAAATTATCATTATTATATCAAGGTCAACAAAGATAGCTTGTCAGCTTCCCACAGCTATACTTCCTAAAAAGATGAAGCCATTTCTGTCTTAAATCTTCACACTTCACAAATCAGGTAGTTATGAAGAGGCTAGTAATTACAGACTGGTGAGCCTCACATCTATAGTAGGGAAACTAATGGACACTACTCAAACAGAGGATCATAGCATTCCTCAAAACTAGTGACCAACAAGACACTAAACAGCACAGTTTCACAGCACGTAGGTCATGCCATACAAATTTGCTCACATTTTTTGACTTTGCTACAAAAATAGTGGATGACGGTGGTGCAGTAGATGTGGTCTGCCTAGACTTTAGTAATGCCTTCAACTCGGTGCCACACAGAAGGCTGGTAAAGAAGCTTGGCAACACAGGGGTTGGTCCAGAAATAGACAGATGGGTACAAAACTAGTCACAAGGCAGAACCCAGAGGGTACAGGTTAATGGAACACAATTGATGGAAGGCAGGGTGATCAGCGGGATGCCCCAGGGCTCGGCGCTGGGACCTCTGTTCTTCAATCTTATTATGGCAGACATCACTGATGGACTGGGAGGGGAAAGTGTGTCTGTTTGCAGATGGCACCAAGATATGTAACAGGGTGAATACCTCAGAAGGAATGAGCAAGATGGAAGCTGACCTCAAGAAATTAGAAGAATGATCTGGAGTGTGGCAGCTGAGTTTTAATGCCAAAAAGTGCGAGGTCATGCACATAGGAAAGAAACATACAAGAAAAGATTACTACCTAGAAGGTGAAAGACTGGCGGCCTCAAGCCAGGAACGAGATCAGGGAATCATAATCTCAGAAAACTTGAAGGTTAGTAAGCAGCGTGAGAAGGCAACATTGAAGGTCAACAGAATGCTGGACTGCATTGGGAGGGGAATCATGAGATGGAGAAGAAAGGTGGTACTACCACTGTATAGATCACTGATCAGGCCTCACCTGGAATACAGAGTCCAGTTCTGGAGGCCTCACCTCAGGAAGGACATTGATCGGGTGGAAACAGTACAGAGTAAGGTGACAAAAATAATTCAGGGTCTGCAGTACATGTCCTACAAGGAAAGACTTAGAGAACTGAATATGTACTCCGTGGAGCAGAGAAGAGAGATAGGTGACATGATTGAAATATTCAAGTACGTAAAAGGCATTAACAAGGTACAGGCACAGGAACTTTTTCACTTCAAGAAGGGCTCCAGGACCAGGGGACATGACCTCAGGTTGCAAGGAGTGAGGTTCTATACCGACACCAAGAAGTTTTTCTTCACAGAAATTGTGGTGGACGCATAGAACAGCCTGCCTCAAGAGGTTGTGGGGACAACACTGTGGGGGGAATTCAAGAATGCATAGGATAGACAGAAGGGAGCCCTGACTACAAAGGGCCAAAAGAGTGTCAAATAGGTCTAAAACAAATGGGCAGAATAGATGGACCTAATGGTCTCCTTCTGCCTTCAACTTCTATGTTTTTATGTAAAGCTGGATTTCTGACAGAATGCTCATGAGGAGAAAGTTAGGTCAGAAAAAGGTTTGAATCTGCTGGCCCAGTTGCGTGGAGAGCTGAGGAATTGAATGCATCACCTTCTGCCATATTGCCTTCCTTGGTTCAGGAATGAATCAAGAGTGCTAAGGGGTTAGCCAGGGAAGGGAGAATAGAGCATCCCAGGAGAAGATCTCTTTCCTCAGGGTGGGGGTTAACATGTCTTTCTGCTTGCCTGCCAGCTAGTGGAATCTGTGTGGCAGTGCAGTGGGACTTGGGAAAGAAACCCACTTGCAGGTACCAGTGGGGTGTCTCTGGAGGTAGAGCTTGCACAATTCACTGTTGTGCATGACCTGGGACTAGGGGAAGAAAATAAAAAAAGATAAAAACAACCACAGGATGATAGGCCACACCCCTGAATAACCTGCAACAGTGACTTGGCACCTCTACAATCTTGTGCCAGAAGATTTGTGAGCAAGGTAAGTCCCTGAGAAGCTGGTTGCTGGGGTCGGTGGAAGAGGTCATCTGAAGGGCAGTGATTGGAGTGCCAGTCTGAAGGGACAGTTAGGGCAGCAAAGGCGAACAGACTACTATCTGAAAAAAAGAAGCAAAACTGGTTAGTATGTTTGGAATGCCTCACTGCTGATTTGCATGCTCCAAATGCCTCTGCAGCCCAAATTGCATATTCCAAAGGCATTTGTTGCCTAATTTGCATGTCTCAAATGCCTTTCACATATTTGAAGCTTATTTACAGGTGATTGTCACATTAAGCAATCTTATTGGTTCACAAACTATCATCCTAATATAATCAACAACATCAGTAAGTGGTACTGAAATGCCAGCAGCTAAGTGCATTGCTAACATCAGCCATGTCTGTGTGTGGAAAGGTTATTCCATTCTCATGTAGCATGGGAACCACAGAACATTTCTTGCAAATAAAAAAAGTAATAGAGATTTAGGTTTACCTCCCACCCGAACAATGTCATCCTCCGTTCTGTGCAGTGCTGCGCCTCCATGTCACTTTGTCACTGTAAATTTGTGTGATTTCTATACCAAACCCTTATCATGGATTTGTTCTTAGTGGGTAATGATGTCACAGAGAAACACAGTTACAGCATAAAATATGTATTATCAACTGTGCCAAATTGCAGGAAAAGTATACATACCATCATGGAAGAGAGGGCAGTGCTCCCCAATCTGAAGTACTGGGCTCTGTTCAATTGAGACCCCAGATTGATCCTCTGTTTTTACAGTGTCTCATACTTCTGCTCAGAATTCACAATGGAAAAGCAGGAGGGGAGATATAGAAGCAATCTGGATACTGAGGCTGAATAAAGATGAAGGTGGTTAGGTAGAGAGTGACAGTAAAAAAGCAGGGATACTGAATGAATACTACTGCTCAGTATTCACAATGGAAGAGCAGTGAGAGATACCTAATCAAGTGAATAGAAGCACTCTGGATAGGGGGCTTGATACGGGTCCTTTATCAGAAGAAAGGGTTCTGAAAGACCTCTTAAAACTGAAGGTGGATAAAGCAATGGGGCCTGATGGGATTCACCCCAGAATTCTAAAAGTAATAAGAGAAGAACTAGTAACACCACTGACTACCCTTTTTTAATAAATCATGGGAGGATGGTGTGGTACCTGAGGACTGGAGAAGGGTGGATGTGATTCCCGTAACAAAAGTGGGAGCAAGATGGATGCAGAAAACTACAGACCTGTCAGTTTGACCTCAGTAGTAGGGAAAATGATGGAATCACTTCTGAAGGAAAGAATTGTTAAGTACCTAGAGGCCAGGGGGCACAGGATCCAAGGCAGCATGGATTCACAGCAGGAAGGACATGTCAGACAAATCTAATTGATTTCTTTGACTGAGTGACCAAAGTAGTAGACCAGGGAGGGGCTGTGGACATGGCCTACCTAGACTTTAGCAAGGCATTTTACACAGTCCTGCACAAAAGATTAATAAACAAATTAGCCAGCCTGGGAGTGGGTCCCAGGGTGATAGCCTAGGTAAAACACTGGCTGGACAACAGGACACAGCGGGTAATAGTAAATGGAGTCCACAGTGAAGAAATGAGGGTTACTACTGGGGTACAACAGGGTTTAGTACTGGGGCCGGTCCTTTTTAATGTCTTTGTAAGTGACATTGCAGAGGGACTGGAAGGGAAAGTATGCCTCTTTGTAGATGACACAAAGATCTGCAACAGGGTTGATATGCAAGGTGGGGCAGAAAGAATGAAAAGGGACTTGGCAAGGTTGGAGGAAAGGTCAAATGTATGGCAGCTTAGATTCAACACAAAGAAGTGCAAAGTAATGCACCTGGGAAACAAAATCCCAGGGGAAGAGTACACAATGGGGGTGAGATACTGACAACAACAACAATGGAAAAGGGACCTGGGAGTAGTCATATCAGATGACCTAAAGGTGGGTCAGCAATGTGAGAAGGCAGTAAGGGGGGCTTGGGAGGATACTGGGATGCATAGGGAGAGGCATCACCAGTAGAAAACAGGAAGTTGCTGGCCCTCTATACAGACAGTTGGTAAGATCACATCTGGAGTACTGTGTACAGTTCTGGAGACCCCATCTCCGCAAAGACATAGACAGGGTGGAGGCTGTCCAGAAGAAGGAATCCAAAATGGTGCAAGGTGTGCACCAGAAGACATATGAAGAAAGACTAAAGGAGCTTAAGATATATAGCCTCGAGGAAAGGAGGAAGGGGGGGGCATGATAGAAACTTTCAAATACCTCAAGGGAATCAACAAAGTCCAAGAGGGTAGCATCTTTCAGAAAAAGAGATGTGTAAGAACAAGGGGGCACAATATGAAGATAGAGAGGGGACGGCTCAGAGGTAATGTGAGGAAGTATTTCTTCACAAAGAGGGTTGTAGATGCATGGAAAAGCCTTCCTGAGGCGGTCGTAGAGTCAAAAACAGTGGGGGAATTCAAGAATGCATGGGACAGACATAAGGCAACTCTAGTGGGGGGTAGGAGGAAGAAGGCTGTTGGTTAACCAAGATCTGCAGTTTATCCGTTATGTAGGGAAATGGGCAGACTAGGTCGGCCAAGCAGTCCTTATCTGCCGTCAAATTCTGTTTCTATGTTTCTATGACTATGGCTATTGTTTCAGCTTCCCTTATCAACGTACAGAATAAACATATTCTCAGTACAGAACATCAGCAACTTCCGCTCAATAACTGTTAGACTTCACTGTATCTAACCTGGGGCTTTCTTAGAGTAGTAGAGAACAATACATTACTGTCTCCTGCACGTGCACATCTCCTGAAAGTAAATTTCCACATTCAACAAGGTCATTAAAATTCAAATCTCACTAAAAATGTCATTGCAGTAGGTACATAAATCATCACTCAGCAATTCTAGAAGGCACTTACCTTAGTATACTAATAAATCTAACAGTGGATTTCATTAAATTCTAACATATAACAACAAATACTTTTCTATCTTTAGTAATATACATATACAGAATGCATGTATGACAATGTGTGTATATATGACATCACAAGCTTATGCTAACATCATTTTTAAAAACTATAAACAAACTGGAATGTATTTCCGAAATCCACCCTCTTGCCTTGCCCAAAATGGCCACTGCAAAAGTGCACAACACAACAAACCCATCAGAGCGATAGTACTCCAACACCAAAACTATACCCCAACGGTACAAAACTAATAAAAATATCATACAATCTCTCTTCTATATGAAACAACAAAAAACTATAACTTGTATGTTTGTCTGTGTGAAGTTTACATCTTTCACTTCTGCAAAAAAGACATTGCATAACACACATATATCTACATTGTAGCATTAAAGCACAGCACCTCATTGGAGAGCTTTCATAGAAACAGCATTTGTCAGCAGAAACTAACCGCTTGGCCCACCCAGACTGCCCAGGTGTTCCCTGCCTAATCTTTCTCTGTCAACCCTAGCTTGTCTCTGGCGACCTTCATCCATCCTGCCTATTTTCTTATATACCTCTGAGACATAATGACATATAATTACTGGTGAGCATAAATATCAACCGGATTACTGTTTTGCTAAAAATGCATACTAACTGGATTTCAGGTTATTATGCTCAAAAGGCAATAATAACCTGAAATCCAGTTGATATGACACTTCATAATAACTCGAAATCCAGATGATATGACATTCCCCAAAGAAACTGTTACATTCCATTGTTTCATAAAACATATTTCAACTGCAGTATTTTCAACTGTGTTTTATTCAATTTCTTTAAAAATAAAACTGCAACCTAGCTTAATAAAATGTCTTTTTCTTTCAAGATGCTAGAAATACAGTCTAAGCCTCCACACCAGCAATTATAAAAAATAAAGGATAGGTAAGTTTGATGTTATGGATTTTTTCACACACCCTTGGTGTGTGGTGACCACATAAACCTCTCGAGCTACACCCTCAAGGTTTATGGGTCATCACACACCTCAGATGTGTGAACAAAATCCATAACACACACTTACCTAGCCATTATTCTCTAATAATAACAGGCTTAGGCTTTTTCCCATAGGGAAATTGTGGCATAATTTGCCATTATAAAGGAGTGTTTATAACGGCAAACACGTGCATGATTTCCCTTGCTGTGCGCATGGTCACACAGCAGCGCGACAAGTTGAGACCGCTCACCACTTCCGTGTAGCCTGAAACAGAACCATCACAAGAACTCTGAGGTAAGTCCTTTTCCTTTATTTTCTCCCCCCCCCCCATATACCCTGGGAACACACAAAGACCCGCAGAAAGGGAAAAAAAATATTTTAAAAAACAAAAATCTCGGCACCGGACTAAAAGGACCGACCACAGTATACACTTGGAGAATACACTAGAACCTGTTTATTTTATATAATTGCTGTGGCGAAAAAGCCTAACACAGAAATTATATAAAATAAAATATGGAATGGTGTGCAAACTCGTATTTTACACACACCCTTGTGGTTGGATGCCTGGATAAACCCCATCGACATCCAACCCCTCAGGTGTGTGTAAAATCTCGTTACACACACCACCCCATACTTTATTCTCTATTTTATCACTATACCCCTATGACTATCACACACATGCTAGAAGCCCCCACTGTCTTTGCCTCCACCATTTCCACTGGCAGTCTGTTCCAGGTGTCTACCACCTTTGCAGTGAAGAAGTATTTCCTCACATATCTCTTAAACTCCCCCTCATCGGCTTCATCTCATGCCATCTGGTCCTACTGCTCTACAGTAATTCATTTGAACGAGACTCTGCTTCTGCATCCCGTTCACCCCTATGAGATATTTGTAGGTCTTAATCATATCACCTCTCCTTTTTCCTTTTTCCCAGGGGTGTACACGGTCAGATCAGTCAGTCTCTCCTCATAGGATATCTTGTGCAACCTCTGCACCATTTTAGTTGTTCTCCTCTGAACTGACCCCACCTTGTCTGTGTCCTCTCTGAGGTATAGCCTCCAAAACTGTACCAGTACTCCAGGTGGGGTCTCAGCAGTGAGTGGTACAATGGCAACACCACCTCCCTCCTGCTCCTGGAGAAATCCCTCTTTATAACCCCCAGCATACCAGTAGACCTACCCACTGCTTTATTTTTTTTTAATAATTGTTATTGTTATTTTCAGTTAATCAACATTACAGAAGAATAGAGGAAAAAAGTGATGCAACATTTAATACATTTTCACACCTTGGAGCTATGTCTATTACAACAAGCAATATGACAGCTATCATGACACATACATATGCCAATGTTTGAGTGCTTGTAATAAGGAGGGGACCCTGCTATGATTATCAAACCTGCTACAGGGAGTATGCGGGTAATCCTGGGTCAACTTCTGCTGGCAGCTCAACATAGTGGCTGTCATTTCCTCTCCTGTATCCTGAAAAAGCTACTCAATTCTTCAGTTCTCAAAAAGGATACATGGAACCACAAAGCATCTTGGCAGCAACAGTGTGATGTTCATACACAGATTGGCAAACATAAAATGGCCTAAGTAAGGTTATCTGAGGCTCATTTCAGGCTACAGTCAGGGCCATGAGTTAACCTACATGTATAGCAAGGAAGAGTTGGATGGCAATTCACCCAACACCTTACCTGGGGTCATTATAAACCATATAAGGGTTCCAACACTTATACTACTTGTCTGGGGTACCACTTAGTGACTTGGTAATCTTATCCAGGGAGGCCAAGGCCATTAGGGAGTTCAGCAGTTCCAGGACAGAGGGTATAACTGTGGTTCTCCATTTTGACAGGATAGGTCTTTTGGCCTATATCCTTATCAGAGCCTACCACCTCTTCTCAGCAGGGGAGTACACACTTATGGGGGGGATCCCTAAAAGCCAAAAGGCTACAGTATGGGGGCTAGCTTTCTGCAGAACATCCATTGTCATTAATAACACCTGTGACCAGAAGGGGGGATAGTAGGGGGCAAGACCACAGAATATGGACAAGGTCCCCTCTGTCAGCTAAGCATCTCCAGCACAAATCCGTGGGTAAGAAATTCACTTTGTACAGCCACTCTGGGGTCCTGTACCAGGAATGTAGAATATTTTTCTGCATGAGCTGACTCCTAGTCAGAGTATATCTTATGTTCCACTGTCCAGCAGGTCAGTCACTGCTGGTCTGTAATCTCAATATGCAGGGCATGCCCCTACTTAGATTTGGACTCAGACGTTTGGTTAGGGATTTTATTTCTAAGATCAAAATATACTGTATGCGGCTGGCCACCCCTCTCTGAAGGGCTACCCATCCATGTATGCTACTAGGGAGGTGAGTTTGGATACATTTCCGCAGGTATGTCTGGACAGCACTTCTCAGTTGTAAATATATACAGAAGTCCACCTGTGGTAACTTAAACTTGGCCTTCAAGGATAGGAAAGTGGCCATCTGACCAGTGGAGGGGTCTAGCACATGCTGGAGAAGCATAATTCCCTGTTCACTCCAGTAAGACCAAAAGACAGGCTTACTGTCAATCTGGATGATATGGTTGCCCCAAAGGGAAGTATAACTCAGGGGAGTTAGGTTTATCTTATGGAGCCAGTGTGCTTTGGCCCAGTAGCTGGCAGATGGACCTATGGTTGGTTGTGTTTTAAGGATGATTAAGGGGAGGCCATAAAGAAGTGGTGATAAACTGTGCAGTCCTGCCTGTGTCACTCCCGTATGGAGCCATTGTGGAGAGGAGTTGGAGTGAGGGTGAAACCAGCAGATGGTTTGGGTGACCCGGTATGCCATGGTGTACCCCTCAAACTGTGGGGGCACCAGCCTCCTGCCTTCCAGTGTGCCCTCAGTTTGCTCTGGCTGTATCAGTGCTTGCTGCCTTCCCAAATGAAATCCCCAATGATGCCATCAATTTTTGTGAACCACTGAGAGGGAAGGTATAGGACTAGGTGTGATATGACATACAGTAACTTTGGGGAGATTACCATTTTAATGGCAGCTATTTCACCCACTATAGTGAGATGTAGTAGCTTCCACCTGGAGATCTCAGTACATATCTCACTTAGTAGAGGTTTAAGATTCAAGTCCCAGAGCCGATATTCATCTACCGATATTCTTATGCCCAGGTATGTGATGTCTTGAGGTGCCCATCTCAAATTGTAAGGTGTAACCATGCCTTCAGTGCTAAGCTGATTTAAGGGCATCACTTCTGTCTTGCTGTGGTTAATTTTAAGACCAGATAGGTGGCAAAGCGGGTTCGCATGTCCTATGATGGGCTGATAGATACTGTTATATCAGCAAGGGGAACCAGCAGATCATCTGCATACATGAGTGTAGAATATCTGATTGAGCCAATGAGGACTCTGAATATTTGTGGGTGCTGCCTAATAGCTGCTGCTAAGGGCTCTACTGCCAATACAAAAAAGAGCAGGGATAAGGGGCATACCCACTGCTTTATAACACTACCCTGCCACTTTGAAATTGTTAGATATGATAACCCCAATGTATCTTTCCTATTTAGTTACAATGTCTGTACCTCCACCCATCCAGTACTCAGCATGTGGGTTCTTATGCCCCAGGTAACACATGTGACAATAGCGGATGGTACATTATTTGTCCTGAAGCAATTCTCAAGATCTCTGCAATGAACAGCAGCCCCTAACTGGATAAGGGGCAGCAGGAAGTAGGGCCACTGGATGCGGCTTCATTTCTGGGGATGCGGGAGCAAGAATGAGTGTCACTGACTGCAGCTCCATTTATGAAGTGGATTGGCTGGGACGGAGAGCCATCAAGACCAGCTCTGATGCAGTTGATGGGTACAGAGGGAAATGTAGTACCACAAAGTGTGGGACTTGCTACACAAACAAGGCAGCAAAAGAAAAAAGTGATAGGAAGCGGGAGAAGGGGAGGAGGGAGAGGAAGACAGAAGGAGGAAGCGGACTGATTCCTATATTCTGTATGTGTTTCAACTCTGCTCACTGGGCAGAGCACAGAGCAAATGGATATATTATGAAATCTAGAAACTCGGTTCCCCGAATTTCAGTAACCTGAACCCGGCAGCCAGAAACACAGCTGCCTGACATGCAAAGTTTTGCAAAGTTTTCCTTTTTTCTGTATTTCAGGGTGCTTTGGCTCCCCACACTCTGCTTACTTTTTAGAACAAACTCCACTGCAGGCAGGCTTTGCATGTCAGGCAACTGTATGTTGGGCTGCTGGAGTCGTGATAGTGAAACTCGGGGAACTGAGTTTCTAGATTTCAAAATACTGCAGAGCAAACATTTTGTGAAGTGTTCAGTATCCTGTTATGCCCATCAACCCCCTTTTTTCTCTCCTGTTTTCTCTCCTGCTCCCTTTTGCTATATGTTAGCTTAACTGTTGCCATGCAGCCATAAAAATGCTGACAGAGATACAGCAGGCAGGTATTTCATTTCATGTCTGTGCCTGCCTACAAGATTGTTCTAGACAAGATTGTTAGCACCTTGATGTAATGACATGCAACTGTCTCTTTCATTACAATGCTATACAGTATGTAGGGAGAGCTTACATGCTGTATACTATATATCCTATTCCCTGCTCTATTTGCCAGGACTAGGCCTAAATATAATGTTAAACATAACACAATGCAAGGGCAGTGATAGTACAGCACTGGGTTTGGATGGGGTTACCACTGGATGCTAGAAGGCTTACTGGGGAAGGGAAACAGGTGGGTAATATACTGAACTGCCAGGGAATTGATTCATTGGGCCAGAGAGAGGAGAAACTATTGTCTCACGGCAGCCCTTACAGTACTGCAAGGAGGTTGTTAATGGAGGTGGTGGGGGATTTCCAAAAAAGATGCCCTCTTCAGTGACAATGTTCAGGTTATTTTTTCTTAAAACAGTAAAGAAGGTAACTTACATATTTGCAGTTTGAATCTGCTCTATAATATAATCAATGCACATAGCTCTTTATTGATTGTCACTTTACTCTGATACTCTGACCAGTGTTTCTTATACTTATTTGATACTGTAAAATGAGAACTAGAAGTAAAAAAATTGCAGGGAGGAACAGGATATTAATAAAGATCTTGATAATGATCCTGTTTTGGCTAATGGGAATCAAAAAAGGGGAATAATCAGAAAAAAATAATACAAATATGAAACAAGATTTAAAAAATAATGCAGTTGAAAGTAATATAACAACTGAAGTAGGACAAACGTTGATTACTGAACATAAGAAAAAAGTTACAAAGTCTACCAAAGTCTCAGCTTCTAACCTGAGCAAATAGTAAACTTAGTAACTCAGAGCTCCTTGGAACTTTCTCGCAGATTGGGATGGGAAGATACTTTAAACATGGGGGGGAAATAAAGAAGTAATGCCCCCAGGGTAGGGGAAAACACAAAATCAGCAGATTACAATATAGTTAACTAGTAGTAAAGAAATTAACCAGGAAAGAGATTCAGGAAAACTAAATGAGAATAAGGATTCTGATTCGTCCCAAATAATTGCAGAGATTCAGGAGCTCTTACAAAGTCTGGAAGAACTGACAGAAAAAGAAAGTAGCACAGAAGAAAAGGTAGTGAAATACATTATACATACACTGTTTATGGACTCAAATTTAATTGAAGCTTTACAGGATCCATGTGTAGCCAGTGTAGATATAATGGAGCAATTAATCATTCTATGAAGTGAGATGAATCACTTAAAAGGGGAAGTGGTGGCTAATACTACATGATTGGAAGAAAGTTATGTTAATTATTATGGGGGGAAAGAGGCTGGTAACAGAGAATTTAAAAGCAACTAAAAGTGAAAGCAGAGATAAGCTCATTAGCTATGTGATGGGGAGAAAACTCTGCTGAGAAAGGGCTCTGAGCAGAAAATAGATATTCAAAAAAACAAAGAATAGAAGAAATACAAACGAGGGAAAGCATATTAGAAATTTCGGATCTAGTAAATTTGAAACTGATATTGGACTTGATGGAATTAAAAGAGTAAAAGAAATTAAAGAAGCACCAAAAAGGAAAACAAAACAAAAAATAAAAGTCAGGTTATGGGAAATAGAGTGTAGGTGTAATACAGAGGAGCTCTGCTACCTGTATTTCCCCAGTAAAGGTACAGCATGTAGGAAATGATGGAAATAGCAATCAAGGTAATGAACAGGATATTTTAGATGGTAAAGTAGGATAGAGTAATAGTGGTAGAAAGGATGAATATAATGATCAGTCGAGAAAACAGGATATTACTGATTCAGTTATAGAATAATTGGAGAAAGAACAGTCACTGATTATTGTGATTTTAAATGAAAGTAACATAGTGTTGAGAATTTTGGGACATTTGATTTGTACTGACATTTTAAATTTGGATGTACAGTTAGAAGACATATTGGATGCTAGAACGATGGAGAACAGTAAAAGGAATTATATACTGTACTGCTCCAGTGTGTATGGAGGAATTCAAAATGCACTGGAGGTATTTAATGTGTTTATGGCATCACCTTTACTAATTAGTGACCTGATTGACCTTGCAATTAAGAATAAAGGGGAATTAGATATGCAATTAGAACAACAGAGAAACTTGCAACAGATGTTTGATAAACAATGTGAGTTAGAAACTCCTTCAGACATAACTCTTTCTATTTTTGGAATCTTGTATGTGGGTATTAATGCCAGAGTCAAATTAAGAACAATGATCACCCACTTGATAGGAAATATATTGGAACTAGGGTTTTATGAGGATGATACTGTTCAGGTTCAGAGAGCCCATAGGTTTTGGGCCTATGGAGATCAAATAAATTTATCCTTGGATAATAAAACATTAACTAGAAATATTCCAGAAGTTAGCCCAAAGCTGGATAAGCTGGGGATTTTAATAGTAGATTTTGAAACAATGATGAATTCTTGGACCCTCTGAATTCAGGAATTGGAGATAGTACAACAATCTGTAGAATTATTCAAGGAGATCAACTTCCTGAATATAATGTGATACATTTAATAGATTACAAAATGTCGCAGGTTGACCAGGTGTGACTTAAAAGGGATAAAGTTAAAAATGAGTGGGAGCTAAAATCAAACTGCATGAATATCAGTACCACCTTATTCATTGAAATAAATAAAGAGACTAATTTATGAATTGTGTCATGGAACATTGCTGGTTTACAGAGTAAGTTTATAGATCCAGCATTTAGTGATTTTATAGAAGGGATGGATATAATAATGTTTCAAGAAACATGGCATGATAAGGAACAAGTAGATAAGATAACAATTAATGGTTACAGTACAATTCAATCACCAGCTGTAAAACAAAAGACAATGGGATGATGTATGGGTGGAATGGTGACCTATGTTAAAATAAATGAGACAATGGGCCAGATATTCAAAAGTTTTCCCTGAGGCTAAATTAGCACTGCCCGGCAGGCAAAATAGCCTGGAGCAAATAGCTCCTTATATTCAAAAGGAATAACCCAGCATTAAACCCGCTAAATATAGCACACAAAGGAAGCCAGGCAAACTGGGCCTGGAGTGCAGGGCAAAAATAGCCCGGGAATAAGACAGCACTTAATATGGCAAATGTTTTTTTTGTTGTTGTTTTTAACCAGGAAATGGACTGGGCACTGCCCTTTTACAGCCATGCCTGACACAAAACATTACGATACAGTTCACATTGGTATAACATAACAATTATTCACATTTACAAACATTGTCACAATTATAACTTTTTTAACATTATGGGTGGGATATTCAAACTACGCCCGACTAGGGCGCGTGCAAGGGCGCAGCGCAACTAGGCTGTACCAGAGCGTGGACCAGGCGATATTCAACGGTGCTGCACCATGGCTGAGCACCGTTGAATATGGCACCGTGGCCACCTGCATTGTGCAAGGTGCAGTGGCACTGCACCAGTGCAAGTGGCAGGTGAGGAGCAGGACGCTGCACCAGTGCAGGAGCTGTTGCACAAGGTGCAGGAACCACGATATTCAGTGGTGGATATGCAAAAGGTGCCATCAGATATGGATGGTGCAAATGGGGCCATTAACATACCATTATGGCCCCATTTGCATACAGTTGTGCTGATCCCCGGCAACTTGCGACTTGCACTCCACCAGACTGCAGCCGTCGGGGACCGAGGCCTCCTGCTCCTCGCGCGAGGTGCTCTGCCTGATCGCGGACTAGAACAATAAATAAATATCCCTCATGGTTCAGTGGACCTGTCCCCATGCCCAATCACGGGCATTAATAGAAACAAATATTCCTGGTGGTCCAGTGGACTGATCCCCAGCCCAATCACAGGCTTTATGAATAAAGAACATCTCTGGTGATCCAGTGGCTCACCCAGCCCGATTTCATGCACTATGTACAAACCAGTACCCTGGTGGTCTAGTGTACCCCTCTCCACCCGCCCACTCAGTCTCACCACCACTCCCCCAGTCAGCGGCAAGCAGCATCTCCACCCGCAAGTCTCCCGGCTGCCTCGTCGACTGACATCGCAAGTATGGCTGTACCCCATTGGTCTATAGCTGGGCCAATGGACATGCAGACCATACAGTTCTACACAGTCCCAAGCTGTGAATGAATGGACTGTGTAGTACAGTATGGTCTGCATGTCCATTGGCCCATGCTGTGAACCAATGGGCATACAGCCATTCTGTACACTGTCAGTCAGTGGGCGGCCGGGCGGCTTGCGGGTGGGAAGATGCTGCCCACCGCTGACTGGGGGAGGGAGCAGGATGGTGGGACTGAGTGGGTGAGTGGGGAGGGGGTACCACTAACCCACCAGGGTACGGATTCATACACAGTGCCCGAGATCAGGCTGGATGGGCCACTGAGCCACCAGGGATGTACCTCATTCATAACTCCCGTGATCGGACTGGGGACAGGTCCACTGGACCACCAGGGATAGTGGACATTTCAGATATGTACCTATGCCTGTGATCAGGCATGGGGGAGCGCTACCGCAATGGTACATCCGGCAGACCACACCTAGGTTTGATTCTCACAACCTCCACTTGCATACTGTGTGACTCTGAGCAAGTCACTTAACCACTCAGTGCTCCCAGGTCACCCCTGAAAACAGGCACTCGTGCCTAGTGGGCCTTACCCAGTTACCAAAAGACAAAAAAAAAATATGCACCTCTCTCACCATGGAAAAGGAAATGCATGGCAGGACAGGGAACAGGTCCCACCACACAGATGTGCTGGTACAAGTGAGCCACTATGCAGTGGCATACCTGTGTCAGTGACTGCCCCAGCAGTAGGTGCACAGCTGCAATAGGAACAGTGACCCACAACCCCCTGGGCCCAACACTGTACAGACAACAACAACACCAATGTACAAATCCAAGCCAGAAATGAAAGGCAAACACGGGACACTTCAGCAATTGTTGAAACATTAGATGACCTGTACAGACCTTCATACACTGGTAGGCACACCTGCTAGACACATGGTACACATGACTACTGGAATATCCAGAACAGGATTATGTATCATGGCACAGTGTACTATTTACCTAGCCATGTTCACATAAACAAAAACAGTGGCAGGGCAAAGACAGCCCCCCCCCCCAAAAGGTATAAACCATATGCAGTGCAGAACCAAACAGAATACTCACACAAGATGCCCTGGTGTCCATCACTGCTTTTCTCTGCTCAGTGGGGCACGTGGGGCACTGTTGTGTGATCCAGTGGGCTCCCAGAGCTTAGAACTGGTGGCAGAGCACACACACAGAGCGATGGCAGCACCTGTGGAAGTCACATGCACACACACACACACACACTGCAACACACAGACACAAGCAATGTCAGACCCTCAACACCCCAGGCACACACATAGAGACACACGGGCATAATTGTATGGAGACAGGTAACCTACCTGGCACTGGCACAGTCCCATCCCAGACCATGCATTTAAAAAGCTCCAGCTGCCCACCCTGCCATCTCTGCAGGTCCACAAACCTGTGCCTGCATCTCTCCCCATCTCTGGGTATCCCAGTGCTCGATGTTAAATGTCGGGCAATGGAGGCCCACACCTGTCTGTGTGGTAGGTCCCCCTTCCTCACCTCACCAAACAGGCACCTGTGCCTTTGCATCACAAGGTTTGCTGTTTCTACCTCCTCTCACCTCCTGTCCCTGTGGACAACTGCCCTTTGGTGCCTGTTGCCTGACATGGTATATGTAGGTATGGCACTGTTCAAGATATGTCCACAAGCAATCTGTGCAACAGGTAATAGAGCTACTAGGCCTGTGAACGTCTGCCGCACTATTGGGTACATATTCACGCTATCATGTTAGTGCCATGCAAGCAGGAAGTCAATACACTGTGCATACATGACCCATCAATGACCCCAGAGCCATTCCTAGTGCACGCACACTAGTCTGCGCAAACCCTGCATAGCGCTGTTCAACAGCGATGCTATGTTAGCACCAAGATACAGCGCATGCACGTGACTCACACGTGTGCTGATGTGTTGTGCAACACATGTTAGCACAGCGCTATGGCATTAGCATTATGCTGTGATACGGAGGAATAGCCTGGTGCAAATGGATTGCCCTGGGCTATGCATTAACCCACCACAAAATGTGGCAATATTCAAAGGTAGTATGCTAATGAGGCTTATTACCTATGCACAGGGCAAACATTCTGATTTGCATCTCATTATGTTGTCTTTTGCATCCCAAACAAGGAGAATTGCCCAGCTGGGCTATTTAAGGGCAAGCAGTGCACCACCTGTGGTTCACACGGGAACTGCACTGCAGAGTTCTGAACCATTATATGCATTTACACTGCAGGATGTCACAGGCTACTCCACAGGATGCAACAGGTATGTACTGACAACAGGTCACTCTGCTGGGCTGCATGGGTATTGTGGGTTGCAGTGTTCTGCAATGCCCCTGGATGGACTATCAATGTATGGGTTGGACACAATGGAAAGCAACACCCAACCACACTGCACTAATGACATAGGTGTAGCAATGCTGTGGTCTGTTGCACAGGCACTTGCATAGTCTTGTACAGTGCTGCACACTGGGGGCACTTGTGGTTCAAGTACTACAGAGTCTGCCACTGCTGTCTGTTGTGTAGGTACAATGGACATATGTGATACCACTGGTTGGGTAGTCTGAAATGCTCCACATGTGTAGTGTTCAACATGTTAATATTCCCCTCAACCATGCATGACCAGTCCTTACCTTTTGCCCCACACAGGTGCTGCCACTGGCCAGGAGAGGCTTTGCGCCCACACGTTTAGTGGGGATGAGGTGCATGCGCTTGTTCAAGCCTGTAAGGAATGGGAGAGGGTGCTGCGGACCAGAAAACCCATGGATGCCCTGGTTTACCAGATGTGGGAGGAGGTTGCAGCTGAGGTCAATGCTGTAGGGGCTGAGGCCACAGCCCTGATGCAGTCCTCAAGAGGTGAAACAACCCTCTGGGATGTATCAAGGAGGAGGTGGCCCAGAGACTGTGGGAACAGCTCAGGATGGGGCGGGCCTCAACCCTTGGACCAGAAAGAATGGTACCCTATCCTGTCACTGTTTGCATCCACCATGAGGTCTGTGGCCGTGGAGGGCATAGAGGGAGGTAGATGTGAGACACAGCTGACAACACCATGTCCAGATATGTACATGTCTTACATAATACAGTGCTGGCATGACAAGAGCTCCTGGTTGTGTACATTCCACTGTTGAGGCCTAGCTGCACTGGGCATTCACATGTATGGGTGTTTGCCTTGCATTTGCGCTTCTTGGCCGTACAATACTGTGCATGTGTTTGTGTCACATGTTGTTCACTACTGTTTGGCTGCACTGTTTCCATTGGGCCCTCACACTGCACATTAGGGGTGCTGGGCAGTCAGTGGGCTGTGCACTCCAGTGGCACATTGGTACTAGTGGTGGGAATGGTGTGGATTGTGCTGTACTGTCCCATTAATAGTGTTCACTTGCTTCACAGCACAGGGTGTACCACCAGCACATGTTCAGGCAGAGCATGGGACGACGGACATTGGGGATGTTCAGGACACAGACTGGGCAGTGCCATTTTCATCTGGCATGGGGGTAGCATGTAGACCATGTGTGGCTGACTATCACAGGGGTGCAAGTGGCTGTGGCACCCTTCCAGCACTGGACCCAAGATTACCATATGATGCTGATGACTCGAGTAACAACGAGGATGATGAGACCCTGGACACCACCATACCTATGGAGGATGCACAGTTGGAGGACTTTGGCTGTAGCTCTCTCATCACCCTCATGGTCACCAGTGACCAGGGTTGGGGCATATCAGATTTATTTATTTATTTATTGAATTTTGATGACCGGGTAGGCCCATTGAGCCACAAAGGTCCTTTTTTCATGGGTGACCTGGGAGAGAGAAACAGTACAATACAGTCAGGTAGTAAAGGGTGCAGAGAAAGTAGACATGAAATTCAAGGTTACAATAAAGGCAATATTAAAATTAGGAAGGGGAAATACCAACTGAGAGTCCTGTGGTTGGGGACATTGGAACACAGCCTGCAGAGCCTGCACATACCTCTGCACATCATGGTGGGTTTCACAGGAACTGGGTATAAGTGAGCAGTTGCCTGTTGTTGGCCATGATGCTGACCAGTCTGCACCAATGGATCTGTGCCACCTGCCACAGCCCACTGAACAGGCCATGGGCCACACAGAGCCCCATGCTGGCCCCCAACAGCAGTGGCAGAATGCAGCTCAGCTACAGCAGCCAGTACAGGTTGCCGAGAAGCCCCAGCACCCCCAACAACCACCTCCTCCTCCTCCTCCACCCACTGCCGGGGGCAAGATATCCCCTGTAGCACAGGATGGTCAGAGTGTGCGACCCATGCTCTGTGCTATGCTGGAGTCACAATATGCAGTGCAAACAAGATCTCCACAACCTGAGACTTAAGATGCTCCATGAGCTCTCCCGAATGTGAGAGACAGTTGTTGTGGCTGTGTTCTGTGCTGAGCAGTGTGCTGAGGAGTGCATGACCTGGGTCCTGGGCACTGTGCAGCGGTGCTTTGGAGACCTCACAGCAGCAGTGTGTGCACATGCTGAGATCATGCATGCTGAGCTACTTGCTGGTTGGTAGGGCACAGTCTCAACTACCTGGAGGAGGGACAGCAGACCTTGGTGTGCAGCACACGCATGTGGTGTGGGTACTGGGACATCCACCCCAGTACCCCAGTCCTCCATGGTCCAGGCACAGCGATGTGGCTGCCCACCCTCTAGGACTGTTACAGTATCCAGCCATACACATAGGCATGCTACACTGACATCCTTCCCACAGTCCTCACCACCTGTGTCCTCAACATAGATCACCCTCACATCCGTTCCCCACAGACATGGTGCAGGACATGTTCTTGGGGATAGGTGCCAGCATTAGTCTGGAATGACCTGGACAAGGCAAATGGGGCACTGCTGTTCACACTCCCCCTCCCACACACATTGTTACACACATGCACAGTCCCTGAACCACACACTGGAACCTCATACACACAGTTAAACACCAGCCCATCAACATCCCCTTCCTCACACTATGCACGCAGAGCACTCATGTGACCCCCACCCATTTGTGTCATTCACTGTGCACAGCCACACACATATACTAACATACTATTTGCCAGCAGATTAGGCCTTATGGTCTATCGAGTCTGCTTGAACCTCAGATCCCTAGTTGGGTGCCGAGACCCCCCCCATGTGTTCCAGAAACCCCTATCATCCATCCCCACCCCCCTTGGCCAGGCCAACATCTGATACATCCACTTTCTGTGTCTGTCCCACCCTCTCTTGAAGCCCTCCACTGTGGATCTCTGAACCAGCTTGCCAGGCAGTGCATTCCCAAGGGTCCACCACCCTCTCAGTGAAAAACCTCCTTCTTTCCCTCACCCTTCCACCTTCCAACTTCAAACCATGTCCTCTGTTGATACCTCCCTGCTTTAGTCTAAAGATCCTCCATGTTTACTCCTATTTATTCCTTGAGGTACTTGAAGACCCCAATCATGTCCCCCTGTCTCTCCTCTCTCCTCCAATGAAAACAGGCAGAGCTCCTCAAGTCTGTCCTCATACGCCAAATCCCTACCCTCATATCATCTTAGTTGCCCTCCTCTGTACTCTCTCCAGGAGCTGTATGTCCCTCTTCAAGTGTGGTCTCCAGTACTGTACACAGTACTCAAGGTGTGGTCTAACCAGTCCATTGTACAGTGGCAGAATCACTTCCTTGCTCCTAGAGGTGATCCCCCTTACGATGCATCCCAGCATCCTGTTTGCCTTGCTAGCTGCTCTCCTGCACTGCTCAGAATTATTCATGCATGCATCCACCATGACCCCTAGGTCTTTTTCCCCTATTGAGGCCTCCAGCGCCTCCCCTCCCAGGGTGTATCTGTGTTTAGGGTTTTCCCGACCAAGATGCAACACCTTGCACTTGGTGATATTGAAATTTAATTTCCATGTGTGAGCCCAGCTTTCCAGGGTGTCCAGGTCCCCTTGCAGGGCCAACCTCCCCTCTTCTCCCTCAACTACTGCTCCCATCTTGGAGTCATCAACGAAGAGACTCATTTCACACCCTATACCCTCCCTGATGTCCGATATGTATGCATTAAACAGGATAGGACCCAAGACCGAGCCCTGCGGTACCCCACTACTAACCTCTCTAGGGTTCGAGAGCTCCCCACAGACCACTACTCTCTGGGTGCATCCAGCTAGCCAGTTTTCAATCCATCTGACCATCAAAGGGCCTACTCCTAACCCCATCAGTTTCTCCACCAGACCATCGTGGGGGACAGAGTCAAATGCCTTGCTGAAGTCCAAGAATAATACATCCACAGGCTTTCCCCTGTCCAGTTCTGATGTTACCCATTCATAGAACTCCACAAGATTGGTTTGACATGATCTTCCTGGCACAAACCTATGTTGCCGACTATTCAGACCTTCCACCTCCTCCAAGTACACCCCCAATCGTTCCTTTAGTATACTCTCCATTAATTTTCCCACCACTGAGGTCAAACTGATGGGTCTATAGTTACCTGGTACTTCCCTCGACCCCCCTTTATGGATTGGCACCACATGTACCTCTCGCCAATCCCTAGGTACCCTCCCTGTCTCAAGCGACCTGTTGAAGAGCTCTGCCAGGGGTGCAGCCAGTATGTCCGCCAATTCCCATAGTACTCTCGGATTAATGCTATCCGGCCCAGGAGATTTGTCTTTCTTTAGGGCCTACACATAACATGCACACTGTGACACTGCCTGAACCCTGGTTTTACACACATTTTTCAATTTTCATCACTGTAAATACATTGCACATCTAATAAAGTTATTACAATTCAACAGTTGTTTGTCTGTGGTCTGTTTACTCACCCACCCATTTGTGCTAGTGTGTCAATTGTGATACTCTTATGCTCCTGTGATCTTCGGGACATTCTGGGGTCTCTCCTCTTGAGATGCTCTACTGTCCCCTTGGTCTCTGGCTCTGGCTCAGGGTCTGACTGTTCCTCAGGTTCAGGTGCACGCATACCACTGTTAGTGCCATGTTGTGCAACATGCTAAAAACATATGGCATATCTTCTGAAGGCTGTACTGTAGGGCACCACCAGAACGGTCAAGGCACTGGAATTGCATCTTCAGCATGCCAAAGACCATCTCTATGATGCTTCTGGTGGTGATGTGTACCTCATTGTACTGTTCCTCGGCCACTGTTGCTGGCAGCGGTACCGGTGTGAGCAGCCAGGATCTCAGGGGATAGGCACTGTCCCCTGTGAACATATAGGAATCTGTTAGCTGCACAAATTTGTGCAAAATTCTGATTAAATAGACTATTAGTTATATTGAATCAACAAGAGATAATATCAGAATTTCAAACAGGTTTCAAAAAGGGTACTGGTACAAGGAATCAGGTTTTCATTTTTTCCAATATAATGGAAAAATACCATGAAATAAAGAAACAAGGATTATTTGTGGCCTTTGTCGATTTTTCTTTGGCATTTCATACAATTTGAAGATTATTATTTTGGGAAAAATGGAAGAAATGGGTATAGATCACAATTTAATAGCCTTAATAAGAAAACTTTATGCAAATTACACAAAAATTTGGTCTAGAGTAAAATACAAACCAGAGCCTTCCTTTATAGAATTAATTATATGAAATGTTTTCATGCTGCACACATTAAACTATCCAAGTGATATGCATGTTGCAAGTATGATATAAATGTTAAATTGCAGCTAACTGCGAGTATATGGCATGTGTTTGCAAGCAAGTGTGGAAACCATGATTTTTATGTTAAATTGGGAAAGACTGCATGCATGTGGCATGTGTGCAAAAAGCAAGTGGTCACTGATAACTGCACAAGTAAAAGTTAAGTGACTTGCTCAGGATCACACCATACACAAGTGGGGGCTGATAAGATTCAATCCCAGGTTTTCATGCCTTCAAGTATCCTGGCTTGCAGTTCAGTGCCTTTAACCACTAAGCCACACTGTCTGCACACTTATGACTCACTTGTACTTCAGTACATACTGTATCTGACTAAATCGGCACGCATGCAGCATGCATGTAGCCACTGTTATGCTTTTCAGTTTTCTTCTCTTACTCATCTCAGTTTCACAGCTGAAGTGCAGCACACATACCAGTAGAAACACATGTGGTTTTTCCCACCCCAATACACACAGTTACCCACAAGTCACTTAATTACTTCTGTTTGGCCTGTAATCCTACTATTTTCTCTCCATAGTTTTGAATGCTCCAATGCAAACAGACTTTAAGGTGCAAACACAAAAATAGCAATAACTCAACACACGCCCACATGGCCAGTCCCCCCCCCATGAACAAACACTGTAGCGGGTTCGGCCATGCTGCTACAGACAACCCACTAACTATAGATATAAGTAAAAAAAGTCTCTTATGTAAATACTAGGGAGCCAGAGGCAGGAGTCTTTAAGAAATGATGTTGATGGATCAGAGTGTTGGGGCATACCCCCTTGAAATGGATGGAGTTAATTTTTATTACCATTTAATATGGTATGATGGTGAGTTGGAGAATAATGAAGGCCACTGTTTTGCTAAGAAGGCCCTTGTTAGTCGAGCAGTAGCCTTCATTAATCTCCAACTCTCCATCAATGATGTATAAAATAGTAATAAAAAATACCCCTTTCATTTCAATGATGCACACCCATGCAGTCTCCTTTGCCCTTTGTCATAATGTGCCTCAGCATAGGGATGTGGAGGTCAGCTTCACTGGGTCAGGGGGCATCAGCCTGACTATAGTGGGGCTCCAATAGTCTGTGCATATCATATCACTTAACTGTTTGTGAATACAAAGGACAGCTCTAGAATGTCTGTAACATCTCTAAAAGGTACAACTTATTTGTTTTGACTGAAAAGTGATATGCAAATCTGTAAAAATTTTAATGCATAGGATTCATCTGTATACACCCTAGTGCAGTGCATCAGATGTGGGCTGAAACTCATCCAGTTACTAATAATTTTTGTTTCCTGGCTGAAGTTCTGCCCCCCTGCCAAAAATAACTGTCATGATTTTTCTCCCTGACTCCATTCCATTCAATACCCATCCCCTATGGGTCATAAAGCCACCCAAAGGTGAAGAAACATGAAAAACACATGAATATTTCAGTCCTTCATCCTTTCCCAATTCGTCTGTAAAAAATGATTTACTTTTACTTACCTGGCAATATGTCCAGAACCTGTAGCCTGGCACAGTGCACCACCAGCCCAGTTTTCAGTCCGTTCCCCCTTTCTCCCTCTTCCAGAAGCTGGGTGCTAGAACCAACCATCACAGGTGCCCAATGTGGTCCATGACCAAGTCATCTCACCAACCAATCACACCCAACCTCGGTTGCTTGCTACTTGCTTGGTTGCTGTTGTGGTTGCTGCCAAACTGCACTGATCAAGCCATGTGAAGGATACGCACACCACTGTCACCACTGCTGCTAAGTCTAGCTTGCTGCTGTGATGGTCTGTGCTGTTTTTTTGTAAGGTGAACCTAGTAGAGTAAGTAAGTAGCTTATTCTTGAGTTAGCTTCTAGCTCACCCTCTGCCTCTTCAGCCACCAGGGGAGAAGGAGACTCACTAAGAGTAGACCAACAAAAATATGCTGCCACAACACTGCTATTGAGAGTTCAGTGCTCACCGACTCCTCCAAGCTGTAGTGTGCAGTCTGTCTACTCTGTGGCAGGAAAGACAGTGTCTCACTTGCAAGCCTTATGCACTCTTTCTTGGCTGGAGCTCATCCACATCACATGTGATTGTGCTGTTACTAATAGGTGGAGAGAGTGGACAACACAATACAGACACAGTAGAGTCTAGAGAGTACCTGAAGCACACAGGCCAGGTGGGCACTTATTGTGCAAAATATTAAATCAAAATGTAATGCCATTATTGTCACACCATAAGAACAAGCTAAGCACAAATAAGGGCAGAGGGGGGCAGCTGCCCCCCTCTGCTCTACCTAAATGGCACCCCCTGCTTAATGGTAGAAATTAATTTTCAGGTGCTATTGCAATGGTTTCCACTGCGTTCTGAGGCACTGTATCTCCATGTTTCATGATGTGTCTTGATCAATATGTGGGTTAGTGTCCCTCATTGTCCCTCATTTTGAGTGTCCATGTCCCTCATTTCAGTGACAAAATGTGAGATATGGTGCATGATTCCAAGATCCTAATCAGCACAAAGAGTGCTGAGCATGGCCATAGTGCCTATGATTAATACAGAATGACAACGGGAAAGTAAGTGAGATGAAACAGTCATGGGGAAACACATTTGTAGCACTAAATATGCATAAGGGATTTTAATGGTCCAAAAGATAAAGAACAGGCTTCACAACACAGAGGCCCCTCTTCATACAACTGAAATGAGGGATGTTGACTGGCTATATCCTAGGCATTTAATGCGGTAACAAAAGATACTTAACAAATTAATGGTGATTTAATGACAAAAATCAAAAGCCTTTAAACAACTTGCAGAAGGATCAGAATTAATGAGTTTACCTAATTTTTATGGGAATTCAAATAAAAATGTATTTTAATGACTCTGTTTGCTAGCATATAAGAAATAGAAACTACTGTGTTTTTTTAGATGAGATTTGCACCAGCTTAGTTGCTGCACACTTGACAAGTGTGCAGCATGTGAACCTGATGTGATATTTAAATGATGTTCACACCAGCTTAACTGCTGCACTCATGTCAAGCATGCAACATGCAAACCTAATGTAATTTTTAGAAGATGTTCACACTAGCTTATCTGCTATGCACATGTCAAGCTTGCAGCATGCAAACCTGATTTGCTTTTTAGATCTGGTTCGCTTGGCATCGTTTTGTGTATGCGAACTGCATGCATACATTGCACAATTAAGCATTTGGCATGCATTCTGCATGTACACAGCACACCTATATTTCTGTAAGGATTAACACAACACATTGAAATTGAAATTGGTGTGAGACAAGGCTGTGTCCTGGCTCTAACATTATTTAACTTATATATTAATGAGATTTTGCAACAATTAGATAATCCCCTACACCACTGTCTTATAATACTACAGAAAAGGGTACTGGTTCTTAGCATATGCCAATGACTTTGCAGTTTTATTTACCTTGAGGCTTGGCCTCCAGAGAACATTGGATAGGTTAGATAATCTTTGTAAAACACATAACCTGAAGCCTAATGCTAATAAAACCAAAATTATGATAATAGGCTGTAATAAAAAATACAGGAAACTAATGCTAGCACAAAATAAGCTGGACTTTGTCTCAGAATTCCCATATCTAGGAGTGCTTATAACAAACAACTATAGATGGACCAAATATGTGGTATGGATCAGAAAAAAAATAGAACAAACAGTTAATGCACTCAAAAGATTTAACAACATATATGGGGGTTGACATTAATTCCAGTGGTCAAGACTATTAATGGGAAAGTAATAAGCCAGGTGTCATATCTGGCAGAGATTTAGGGAACTGAGAAGGTAAATTAAATAGAGATGTATCTAGACAAGACTTATAAACAAATATAGAGACTCCCACTAGGTACTCCAAACACATTGGTAAGATCAAAAATAGGACAAATAAAATTTGAACACATAATACATATTAGGATGATAAATTTATGGGTTAAATTAACCACAGAAAATAAAGACTTGATTATTGGTAAGACTATAAGGGAAAAGGAAAAATGTCTGTCCCTAACAATAAAGGATGGCTAGACATATATGATCTAAGCTATTTATGAACATGGACTGAAATGAATATAGAACTATGTCTAACTTATTGTAAAAAAATTACAAAACATGTACATGAATATTCAAAAGAAAAAGATCTTGAGGGAAATAAAAGACTTAAGGTGGCTAGGTGGTTAGTCAAAAATACAAGGGAACATAATTTGAAATATTATCTTAATTTTATTTAATGACCAGAACACAGATTTATATTGACTAAGTTTAGAGTTAAGGCCTTTGCAAGTAATATACTCAAAAGTAGATACAAAAAAGAAAGTATAATTGGAACAGAGTGTTATTCCACTCTGAAAGAAGACCTGGTACATGTCATAATTCGGTTTCCCTGGTACTAATTTGAGACATAAATATCTGGGGCAATATCTGAGTGGGATGAATTTCCCAGATAGCTATATCCTGGATTTATTATTTAACTCAGAAAGCCAAGATGTTCTGAATAACCTAGCAGTGCTACTGATCAAAACTGCTAATATTAGAAAGAAATGTGTACAGCAGTTCCTCCCACCTTAATAGAGGATAACGATCTGTGTATTGCTAAATGCAAATAAATGAAATCTATGGAAAGGTTAAAATTAAAATTACAACTACTTGTTTATTAGTGTAAATTAGAGGGAATGGGGTTACTCTTGGTAGTGTTGTAGTTATTAGGAAAATAGTATATTGGATGTAATGATTAACTATTTATGTATATGGATATATTTATGTGTTATGAACAGTTTGTATTTTTGCACTATGAAACTTCTTTTTAATACTGCTTTTAACAGTACTTTCTAATTGTAATGATAACATGTTTTGTTGAACAATAAACAAATAAACAATAAACAAACTAAAATACAGTGATATGTCAGGTGGATGTCTTTCATACAGTATGTCCCTTGACTTCCAATACTTTTTTAAATTATTGTATTTGGCTTCTGAGTGATTATACCCGTGGTGCCCCCATTACCTTTCCCAGAAAATGAGGCTCACCCTGGCTTTACACTTCCTGTAGGCATGAGAGCAGCTGAGAGGCAGCCATAAAAGCCATTACCATTCTGTATAAACTCAGCAGAGGGTGCATGATCACGGGGGGGCAGACCCACATGCCCCAGTACTTAGTTTACTGAGTATCATAGGACAAAAGAAGGCTGTACGCCCATCATGATTGTCCCCCACACTATGTGGGACATTAATCCCTAACTGGAGTAGATCTCAGATCCAACCCTTTTTTGAAGGAATTAAAATTATTCAAATCCATAATTCTTGAGGGAGTAAGTTCCACATTTTTGGCACTCTTATACTGAAGAAGTTATCTCTTTTGTTTGTCTTCACCCAGTTAACCATGAGCTGTCTGTCATGCAACCTAGCAACAGTGCATTTTTTAGAATATTCGAGTCTGCATCTGTGCATTAATTCAGATAACTGCAACATTTTATAAGTGAAAATAATATTGCCCCTGCATCTTCTGTTATATAATGAGTACAGGCCTGTTTCTTTTAGCCTAAAGGTGTAATCTTTGGATGATAACCTTGGTACCATTTTTGTGACACATCTTTGAATCTATTCAATATCTCCCTTAAGGTATGGACTCCAGAAAGGGAGACCCATAGTCAGCATAGGGTCTTATATATTCCCTGTATAAAGGGATTAGACATTATTCAGATTTGCTTACAAAAGTTCAACTGACTTGTTTCAGTAAACATTGGCTACTCTTGCAACTTTAGTACAGTGGTTTGTAGATGACAGTTTTTTATTATTATGCCTAACTTATGCTCACTAGAGGATGACTTAAGAGGCATATTATTGAGTAGCTGAATGTTTACATCTGCAGTTTGCCTGCCTATCCCCCAACCACCACTGACACTATAGTGGATTTGTCTTCCAGGTGGAAATGCAATGTACTGCTGCTATGCCGCCAAGTGAGAGCCTCTGACTTCAATGGTCAGCATCAGAACATGCCACATTTTCATTACCCTAGTAGCAGAAGATGTAGGGCTTCAGTTTTAGGCATCCTGCTGCAGGTGCAGGACTCAGTTTTGGAGTGCATCTGCAGCAGGGCAAATGTGGCAAAACAGTTGAATGTTGCAACATTTCCAAACCATTTGCTGCATTTTCTTTCTGTTCATGCCACTTTACAGCAAAAATAATAATGCATGCATCAAAGATGGATCTGAATATTTGGCCTACAGTGTGTAGCAATGAACATGGAAAGGTGGGGTGTAGTCTCTTCAAAATGAAACTGAGGGTTAGTCTGGGACCTTTGGATCTTATTCTTTTAAACAAATATCATTCCAATCTAATCATACCCTTGACTTTTTTCATATGGGTTCTGTTCATTAGCATAAAGGGGTTAAGACGAATATTTAAAGGAGTGTAAAAATATAAAACTAATTATGCCAGTGAGAAGTAATCTATGTAAGCCATAACCTACAAACTGTACATAGTATCTTGAAAAAAAAACTATTTAAATGCTCCATATGCCAACATGCTGTTTAGGGCATATCATTCCTAATAGTTTGTGCAATGGATGACAATGAAAAAATCTGAATTAATATACACAATTTCCAAAAGAACTATGGAAATACACTCTACTAACATCAGTTGATGAAAAATGTAGACTTCCAAAAGTGAAATTAAAACCTGGCCCTCAGAAGAGGTCATGTGAGCACCTGACCAAGATGGCCACCTAAGCCTTGCGCTCTTGGCAGCCTGAGGGAGAATCCTGCTTCATCCCATGTTTATCTCAGCAACTGGACCCTGAAAACACAATATATAGGGAACTGATAATTAAGCAAACAGATTGGGCTTTGTATGATCTACTAAAAATTGCAGAAATTGATCACCATCCCTTCCCCTCAGCACTTACCTACAGCTAAGATTGCAACAATGCAAGGTCGGGGAGCAATAGTCTTGACTGTTGAAGAAAAGCAGACTACCTTCCATGAAAAAAATGCAGCAGTGGTAGAGCCCATTAAGAGCACCGTCACTGAAACTCAAGACAGCATCTCTATGCTCACCACGTGCGTAAGTTTGTGCAGAAATGAGTATTACACAACACATGGAGACCCAGACTGCACAAGACCAGTGGCTCCAGTTGGCAGAAGTCCAAAACAACTGGCTCACAAAGAAGCTGGCAGTCCAGGAAGGATGGAGCCAGAGAAAAAAAACTCTGAATTACTGGTCTCCCTGAGTGCTTTGAAGGAAAAGATGCCATCAAATTCCTCCATCTGAACCTCCCACTTTGGCTGGGTGTGACACCATCAGAATGTAGAGTTGAAATTGTTAGAGCCTATGGAATTCACAGGGCTTAACAAAATACTTCAAGCCCCAGACTATGGCTCTTGATCTTTAAACTCCTGAAATATCAGTATGAAGAGCTGATTCAAAAGTGAGCCTGGGAGTTGCAAGATATTGAAGTTGCCAGAGCAAAAATATTGTTTTATCCAGACTACCAGAAAAAGCATCATGGATATAAGACAAGTCTTTGACTTGCCATATTCCCTCCTATATCCCATCACTTTAGAAGTCACCTTATGGCAAAATGGAATATTTTCAGACACTAGCAGAAGCAGATGCCTTTTTCAGTCAAATCTGGAACCGCCATGTATACCCAGTTTGCCAACCTAGTCTACAGAGATGGCCTTGGAAGTAACTGCCAGCCCAGCTCCTGATGGTAGCAGGGAGGGAATGAATGCCAATACATGAATATAGCAGAGAATGAGAGCATACCAATCTTACATTTCAGTCCCCCACATACTTTAATTTACCCCAGAGAATGTATGTTTGAAACTGATCCAACCATGGGGGCTGCCTAATCCTTACCCTGTTTACAATGAGGTAATTTAATCTCCATTTTGTTATCACTGCCTGGGCTTTCCTGATGCCATCATACCATGTCTTCTTCCAGCACCCACTGGGGACTCACGAATGAGAGCTGTAGTGCATAACTCTGGGATCAACTGAATAAGTTGGGCTGCTCTGCCTAAAACTCCATAAAACAGCCTGATTAAGTTCTTTCACATGGACATTTTGATAAATATCACCTGCAACACAAAGACTCATGGTCTGAGTGTTGTCATTCCAACATGGAGATTCCAGAATTGTCAAGGGACATGGATGCAAAGTCAAGGGACTGTTAAAACCCTAGGCTGACCTGTTAAGCCAGGTTAGACTGTAATTTAAATAAAAAGGCTATCCTCAGTGAGATTCTGCACTTCTCTAGCCTCTGCTAGCACTACCTGATTTTGCTCATAGTAGTGTTACCTCACTTACTGATCTAAGGCCCCCTGTGTACTGCCTCACAAAATGGCAATAGGAACTCTATCTGGCATTGTGCCAACACTACTCCTTGTAATATCCAATACAAAGACTTTCAGCTACTGTAAATTGAAGGATCATTGCTGGACATAAAATTGGAGTATGGAGATGCTCACCCCCAGTCTGATATGTGATTTCTATTGTTTCCTAACCTAGACTGTTTTATGGATTATTACATTGACAATGCATTTAATTAAACTTTCACTGAACAGAATGTTTTACAAATCCCTCCTACTGTAATGGAATGTGCTGAAGAAGGGTGTGGTTACTACCCCTTTTTTTTGCACAACTGCAGACCAGGGCTTTCAGATACATTTTTACCTTAGCCGCACTCTTCCCTTCACTGGTTTCTCCTTTCATATGGGAAGTCATCCACAGAGAAGTGAGTGGTGGGCTTAGCTCTTCCCTTTAGAAACAACAGCATATCTCCTCACAGGGTGCTACAACCGACCTCCCTCTAATCTTACAGGGTGGTCTAACCCCTCAGTATTGCTGTAGAGTATAGGAGCAGTGTCTTCTAGGGCAGCCAGAGCCGCCTAGCTGCTACAGCCCTAGAGGTCCATGTGATCATTGGCATAATTAGCCATCATTACTGTCAGTTAGCAGTAGTAACTAGTTTACATTGACCAGAAGGAAATGCTTGGTATCTTATGACTTATGAATGGATGAGGCAGCAAAGGCATGAGCCCATGTATGCTGTCCCTTTTAGTTGCAGTAGTAATCTTCTAGTCCCCTTCTGCTAAGTATTTCTCTAAATTGCTCTTACAGGTGTTAAAATCACTGCTACACACTGTCTCTGATTGCAGTCTGTTCCATACGCCCAGCACCCTTTGAGTGAAATATTTCATCTGCCTCCCTGTTTTAAAACTTGTCAGGTGAATTTGCTTATCATGCTCTCTAACACTGAATATTGTTCTGTGCTTTAGATTCGGACCTTCCATTAAGTCATAATTGTTAAAGATTAATATAACATAAGAAATCTCCTCTGATTCATCTCTTTTGCTAGGTGTTTAATCTGTGTATTCTCAAACAGTCTTCATAGATCTTATCCCTCAGCCCTTTAATTTGTTTTGTGTCCTTTCTCTGTATCATTTTACTTTATTTTTGTCCTTTTACTTTCTATTCTGTTCCACTCTACTTTATATAGTTGGGTACACCCCTTGTGTTTCAGAAGGAATCAACCTCAAAGAGTGAGGCATCTTCAAATTTACTGTGACTTTGGTTTATGTAAATACTTTGTTCATTGTTTTTGTGGTTGAGGTCAGGGTGGGGGTGGTAGAGGAGCAGAGGATATGTGAAGACTCCATTGACATTGCCTTCACAGGCTGTGGTGGCAATGTATGACAGTTTGAAAATAGTGTTCTGAGCCAGCCTGGAGGCACAGAGGACTGAGCACCATTGTGCCTTACCTGTCCCATACCAGTAACCTGAGTTCAGGAATGAGCTTAGGCTGCAGGGGAGACAGCCTAGGAGTAGGAGTATCGAGCATCCCAGAGGATGCACTCCTTCTCTGTGGCAGAACAGTCAGCTCTGGTACTATACTGCAACCTGCATGATCACAGGTGGCAGTGCAGATGAAGTAGCTGGGGGGGGCATAGGCAGGCACCACACATTGGACACTTGCATGTGGTTCTGCATGGCTTGCCCTTGACACTGACATCCTGGGGATCCTGGGAGAAAAGAAGGAAAAAGACACTGAGTGGCAGGATGAAGCTGACCAGCTTGCAGGCCCCGCACCTAGGTACCTAGGTGTGTTCTCCCATACCAGATCCTGTAGAAGTGGAGGAAAGGGGGTCCTGTTGCCCCTGCAAGAGTGGGAAAACTTGTGGGAACATGGGGAGATGCAGGTAAGTCCTATGGGATATCAGAGTGATGGGGACGGGGCTAGGTCCATAAAAGGCTGCTTGAAGAGTACACGTATCCTGGATTTTAGGGGGACAGACTTTGGGAAAATGAGGAGATGCTTGAAAGGGGCATTAAGGGGAATGGGGCAGGAATCAGGGATTGAGGAACAGTGGGCAGTATTTAAAATGGGGATTACAAGAACAACAGAATTATGCATTAAGCAGGTTAGCAAGGGGGAAAAGGAAGAGGAGGCCATTATGGTTTTCCAAGGAGGTAGCAGAGAAAGTGAAAGCCAAAAAGATTGCATTCAGGCAATATAAAAAGACACTGGCAGAAGGGGGCAGGGAGAACTACCAGGAGAAGCAAAGGGAGGCAGGGAGGTCAGTAAGGGAAGTCAAAGCTCAGACAGAAGAGCACATTGCAAAATCAGTGGGTAGAGGGGACAAAACATTTTACAGGTATATAAGTGAAAAAAGAAAGACAAAGGAAGGGATTGTGAGACTGAAGGGGGAGGATGGGGGCCACGTGGAGGATGACAACAGTAAAGCTGTGATATTGAACAGGTATTTCTACTCAGTCTTTACTGAGGAAGAGGAGGCCGGGTAATGGGTCTGAAGGGAGTATAAGGGATGGGAATGGTGCAGAAATGGACACAAGCCCCTTTACATGAGAAAGGGTCCTGAAGGAACTGAAAGTAATAAGAGTTGATAAAATAATGGGGCCAGATGGAGTGCAATCCAGGGTCCTTAAAGAACTAAGAGAGGTGGTGGCTGAACCTCTGGCAATCCTGTTTAGCTGATCACTGAAAACAGGGGAGGTACCCAAAGACTGGAGGACAGCAGATGTAGTCCCCTTATACAAAAGTGGGAACAAAGAGGAAGTGGGGAACTACAGACCAGTCAGCCTCACCTCGGTAGTGGGGAAGATCATGGAAGCACTACTGAAGGAGAGATTGGTGGAACATCTGGTCGTCAATGGACTACAGGACCCAAGGCAGCATGGTTTCACCAGGGGGAGGTCATGTCAGACCAAGCTGGTTGAATTTTTTGACTGGGTGACTAGGGAGGTGGATCAGGGGAGGGCAGTGGACATGGCCTATCTGGACTTCAGCAAGGCCTTTGACACTGTGCCACATAGAAGACTATTACACACACTGGGGAATATGGGTGTGGGCAGGACAGTAGTGCAGTAGGTAGGTAACTGGCCTGGTGGCAGGACACAGAGGGTGGTGCTAAATGGCTATCAATCCACAGAAGGAAGAGTGACCAGCGGGGTTCCACAGGGATCAGTGCTGGAACCAGTCCTATTCAACATCTTCATCAGTGACATTGTGCAGGACCTAGAAGTTAGAATTTCCCTGTTTGCTGATGAAACAAAACTCTGTAACAGAGTAGACACACCAAAGGGTGTAGACAGAATGAGAAGGGACTTGAAGAAACTTGAAAAATGGTCAGGGGTTTGGCAGTTGACATTCAATGCAAACAAATGCAAGATAATGCATATGGGGCACAAAAACCCTGGCACAATATATCAGTTGGGGGGGTGAGGATATAGCATGCACCAAGCAGGAATGGGACCTTGGGGTTATCATCTCTGATGACCTCAAGGTCTGGAAACAGTGTGACAAGGCAGCAGGTAAAGCAAATAGGATGCTGGGATGCATAGGCAGGGGCATCACCAGCAGGAAAAGGGAGGTCATAATTCTACTATACAAGACACTAGTGAGGCCCCTCCTGGAGTACAGTGTACGGTTCTGGAGACCTTACTTATCTAAGGACATAGACAGGGTAGAGAAGGCTCAGAGGAGGGCAGCAAAGATGGTACATGGATTGCATCTCAAGTCCTATGAGGACAAGTTGAAGGAATTGAATATGTACTCCCTGGAGGGGGGGTTATGATACACACATACAAGTATCTTACAGGGAGTAACAGGGTGCAGGAATACACTATTTGTAAGCAAAAAAAATGTTCCAGGACTAGAGGCCATGGGAAGAAATTGGAGGGAGGACGATTCAGAGGATATGTGAGGAAGAATTTCTTCACAGAACAGGTGGTGGATAAGTGGAACACCATGCCAGAGGAAGTGGTGGGGGCTGAAACAATCACGGGATTTAAGAATGCATGGGATAGACATAAAGGAATTCTGGAGGTCAGGGTTAAGGGGCAACAGACTTCTAGGAAAACATAAATTAAACTTACAAGCTCAAATGGGCAGACTGGGTGGGCCATAGGCCCATATCTGCTAACACTGTCTATGTATCTATGTATCTAAGAGCAGGAGGCATAAATAGAAATCCAAAACAAAACAGTGTTCTGGAACACTAGAGAGAGATAAATTGCCCTATTAAGTGGCATAAAGTGCTTTCCAAATTGATGGATCTGGTTCTAGGTGATAATGGCAATCGTAAAATTGTGATTGCCATTAGGGCGAATGTACATTGCTGAAAACCAAAACGGTGATGTACACTCACAGCAAGACAACTCACTCTAAGTATTTAGGCAGGGGGCTTTGCCCCCACATCACCCTTACAGGGGGGCTTAGCCCCATGCACTCCCCTCACTAAAAATAACCAACTCCAGGGGGTACATATCAGGAAGGGTGACAACCACAATTAAAAAAATAAATGAACACCCACTCCCATAAAGAGCACAAAATATTGTGATCCTCCCCAGCCCTGAACCTTGCACTCTCCCCATTGTAACCAGCCATCCCCCATGCCACACAGCCAGCTCAGCAGCTTCCCACCTCACCACCCCTCACATACCTTCCCTCCTTTTCTGGTCTTCGTGTCGCTTTTCCTTTCACCTTGTCCTTCCCCATCGCTACCCTTTCAGAATAGCTGACATTGTAGGTGCTGAGACTGAGTTGCTTATATTTGAGTCGTTCAATTTAAGTTGCCATGTTAACGGTATACCAATGGATCTGCAGTGCGACATGGCTTTCTTTCAAGTAACCCATATGCTAGATCAAGAAAGTACCCACCTCTTTTCTCTGTGGGTTGGGAAAGCTTATCATAACACCTCTAATAACAGGTAATGGGGTGTGGCTATATTCTGTAAAAAAGGTCTTCAGATTGGCATACAAAAATTCTTTAAAGATGATGAGGGATATAGAAGGGATGTTTCAGAAAGAATCTTTTACCTTGGGAAGTGTGTACGCCCCTAATAACCCAGACCTTGCATTTTTTTTGAGACAGTGATAGCTGAAATCCCAGGAGGCTCCTCAGAGATTATTACAGGAGGAGATACAGTATTAGTCTGGCAGTCAACCTAGGGTTAGATAGAACTGGGCCAGGCAGTAGATATGAGAATGTGGTGATGTGTTGGTGGCCGCACAAGTACACCACAGTTTCATCATGCTGGGCTGTACAACATGTAAATATCTCTTCATGCTACTGAGCAACACTTCTTGTGCTACTCCATGGTCCATGATTCCTACAGTTGTATTGATGTCCTCTTCACCTCCTTTGACCTCATATCTCAAATGTGGGGTGCATAACAAGGGAATATTCTTATTTCAGACAGTGCCCCATTTATCCTATCCCTGAATTGGGGTAGGGCCTCAGGTCTTAGGAAAAAGTGGAAGTTTAACACTGCATTACTACAACAACCTCCCTTTATCTTCAGGGTGAGGTTCGAACTGTTAAAATTTGTGTTCCTTTTTTTTTAATTTAGTGTGCGTTATACTCCCCCTTATCCAGCTGGCCCCATTGGTCTTACTTCTGATAGTCAGACCCGTCATCCACCCCTGGTCTTACTTCAACTTCCAAGCACCCTGGCTTGCCCGCAGAGTGCGGCCACAGTGGGGGCCCTTCCCCCAATGGAGACTACACAGTACAGCAGGAGTGAGAGCCCAGTTGGCAGGCATGGGATCTGCAGCATGGGGGCATATGTCATTGTGCATTGGCCAGATCTCCATTTTTCTCCCCTAGGAGAATACTTGTTCCTGAATGAAACTCCATACACTAGCATAGCAACCCAGTTGGAAGTGATGAAAACAATCCTCAGGGGAAAACTCACTGCCTACATCTCTCAACGTAGAAGAAATAGAGACACACTGCTTCCTCAGTAAGAAGAAGAGCTAAAAAAAGCTGAAAGAAGTTAACCCACTCTGCCTGGAAAATAGTGACTCCTGTGCCCTAGGATAGTGGCCACCAGCCTGGACTGAAGTTACATTACAGGGCCGGCCCATCGGCGCAGTGGTAGCGCTACTGCTCGCGAAGCTGGTGACCTGGGTTCGGGAATGAGCACGGGGAGCTGGAGGGCCAGCCGGGGGGAGAAGGCTGAGTGTCCGTGGGACTGCTCACCTTCTCCAGGAAGGGAGGAGGGACAAGGTTTGGAGCTTGACTGACCCCAGGCAGAGGCCTGGGATACAGCAAGGGCCTGACAAATCCAGGAGGGTTGGGCATGCCAGACGTCAGCGGATCTCCACCTTGATGTCAGGGTGCATGGCACGCCCAGAAGAACAGGGGAAAAACTTCTCTGTCGCTTCGGGTAGATGGAGCACCAGCACAGACCTCAGTGGTCCCCTGCCTGTCCCACACGGTGGCCCCGACGAAGTAATGTTAGTTCAGGGTGCTTGGCTCCCACCTCATCCCCACCTGGGGGGTAGATCCAAGGCTACATGGGGGGACCGCTGTGGGGCTCCAGGCATGGAAGGAACTGAGGCAGATGCCAGGCGCTCCCGAAGAAGTGGAGCATAGGAGGCAGGGAAGGTGGAAAAACAGCAAGTTCAAAAAAAAAAATAAAGTTACATTACATTACATTACTATACTGAGTGTGCCTTATTCCAGTTAAACCAGTCATACTTGGAGGCAGGGGGACAACTGGAATAGCTGTTAGCTAACCTCCTACAGATACTGGAAACTGAGAAATATATACCACTTATACATACCCAAGAAGAACGGATGAAGAACGAACAAATACCAGTGTTGAGTAATACTGAATTAATACAGGAAGAGAGTGGTGGTAGGGAGGAAGGAAGTAGTTAATAAAGTACAAATGGAAATGAGGAGTGAGCAAGCTGCTACAGAGGGAAGTCAGGAAGGGTCAGGTGATGATTGAATTAGTAACAATAATACCATTCAGATTGATCAGAATCCAAGGATGGATGTGGATGATAATATGAAGGGAGGGAGGATACATATTATTGATGACTCTATAGTCAGATATACTGATGCCTATACAACAAAAGGGTTAAAAGATAGAGTAATAAGCTTGTATCTGCCAGGTGCCACCCTTGCAGATATTAACATTATAATCACTAAAATGGTTAAAAAAGGTACAGATATCCCACTAATCATAGTACATATGGGAACAAATGATTTGTATACAACTAGGGAGGATCAGATATACCTACAATTAATGAATATTATAAAAATAGTGCAGTAAATAAATGCAAATATGGTGTTTTCTGAAATATTACCGGTGCCTAAAGCAGGTTCTAGGATAAATCAGAAAATAAAAAGAATTAATAATTGGATGAGGAGGTGGTACATTTTGAATAATATAACATGTATAAATACCTGGGAGGAGTTTGATTTAAACACACACTACTTTGCTAAAGATGAAAGACACCTAAGTAGGAGTGGCTCTAGGGCCTTGGGGACATCATTCAGGAAACATGAGGACCAGTATTTAAACTGACTGTAGGGGAGGCAAACAAAGGGAAACACAAGCAATTAGGAGATGGCATGAAAAAGACAAAAGGAATAAAACTGTTATTAGCAAATGCAAGGAGTGTGAAACAAAAAATAGATGAATGTAGGTGAAAAGGGATGATATAGATATCTGCGGGTTAACAGAAACCTGTCTGAGAGAAGATGACTGGATAGACGAGATCAAGGGTTACGATTTTTTTTATAAATCTTGAGTGGGAAAAAAGGGGGGGTAGGAGTGCATGTATCCTCACATCTTAAAGCAAAAATCATGAAGCCTGAAAACTCTGTATGGAACTGTGTAGAACAACTATGGTTATCCATTTGGATGGGGAAAATAAATATGAGGGTAGGGATATGTTACAGGTCACCGAATTTGACTGACCAAGAAAACGATGCATTTCTTGATTTATTGGATAGTGGGATGATAACAAGCAACACCATTATTATGGGAGATTTTAATTTCCCCCAGATACTATGTAGGTCAATGGAGGCTGAGGGGTTAATTAAAGGAAAATTTGTTTACATATGTCATTTGAATTGCCTCAAACAAATGGTGAATGAAAATATTAGAGGCTTGAACCCTCTGGACCTGATTCTGTCTAAAATGGAGGGAGAAGTAAGAAATGTTGCACATTGCATATGGGGCACAAAAACCCTGGCACAATATATCAGTTGGGGGGTGAGGATATAGCATGCACCAAGCAGGAAAGGGATCTTGGGGTTGTCATCTCTGATGACCTCAAGGTAGGGAAACAGTGTGACAAGGCATCAGGTAAAGCAATAGGATGCTGGGATGTATAGGCAGGGCATCACCAGCAGGAAAGGAGGTCATAATTCAGCTATACAAGACACTGGTGAGGCCCCACCTGGAGTACAGTGTACAGTTCTGGAGACCATACCCACGTAAGGACACAGACAGGGTAGAGAAGGTTCAGAGGAGGGCAACAAAGATGGTGCAGGCTGCATCACAAGTCCTATGAAGACAGGTTGAAGGAACTGAACATGTACTCCTGGAGGAGAGGAGGAGAGAGGGATATGATAGAGACATACAAGCATCTTACAGGGAGGAACAGGGTGCAGGAAAACACTATTTTTAAGCGAAAAGATGTTTCAGGACTAGAGGGCATGGGATGAAGTTGGAGGAGGACGATTCAGAAGAAACATGAGAAGGAATTTCTTCACAGAACGGGTGGTGGACAAGTGGAACACCCTGCCAGAGGAAGTGGTGGGGGCTGAAACAATCACGGGATTTAAGAATGCATGGGATAGACATAAAGGAATTCTAGAGGTCAGGGGTAAGGGGAAATAGACTTCTAGGAAAACAAACTGAACTTACAAGCTCAAATGGGCAGACTAGGTGGGCCATAGGCCCTTATCTGCCGACACTGTCTATGTATCTATGTATCTATGTATGTTAAAGTAATTGGGCAGTAGCCACCATAATATGGTCAGGGCAGAGATAAAGGAGATGTCCCATAGTGTCCAGGGGAAAAACAGTCATAACAGATTATAAAAAGGCTGACTATGCTAAGATAAGGAACATCCTGGGAGCATATGATTGGAAGGTGTTGGATGATAAATTTATAGAACAATCCTGGCGAGTTATTGATGAAGTACTCCAGGGATTTATACAGAGGTGTGTCCCATTAATAAAAAAATACAATAAGAAAGGTAGAGTACCTAAATGGATGACACAGGCAATCCAAAGGAAAATATACAAAAAAAAAGAATAAATCATATAAGAAGTATAAGTTAAAACCCTCACCAAGTACATTGGGTAAATATAAATCTCTAGTAAAAAAATGCAAGAAAAGCATTAGAAGAGGAAAAGAACAGGCAGAGCTGAATTTGGCTTTAAAGAAGGAGAATGGTAAAAAATAATTTTACAGTTATGCAGGAAGTCTAAGAAAGAGTAATAACAATCAATTTACTGGTATGAAGGATCATGAGAAATTGGTAAATGATGAGCAGGGGATGGCTAACTTGTTGAGTGCATATTTTCAAACTATCTACATCAAGGATACTGCTGTTCCTGTAAAAGACACGGATGGGATGGACAAAGTAGGAAAGATAGAATTTCCAACTATAGCAGAAGAACAAGTAAAAGGGAAATTATTGAAATTACACACATTTAAATCTGCAGGACCAGATGGATACCACCCAGCATTCCTGAAGGAACTTTCAGAGGAACTGTCGGTTCCTCTGACAGTTCCTTTTAATAAGTCAATAAGGGAGGGAGTGACTCTGAAGGAGTGGAGAATAGCAAATATTACACCTATTTTTAAATCAGGTGATAGGACTAGGCCTTAAAATTTTAGACCAATAAGTATTACCTCTATTATTGGGAAGATGATGGAGGGTTTCACAGAGGAATTGTTGGAAAAAAATCTAAAAGTCCTGAAACATCTGGACATTTCACAGCACGGGTTCTGAGGTTGAAGATCTTGTACTATGAATCTGTTACATTTCTTTGAGCCAGTGAGTCAGGCACTAGATGTAGGGCTACCGGTGGATGTTGTGTATCTGAATTATTGGAAACCATTTGATTCCGTATCTCATGGAGTCCTGAATGGGATCTTGCAAGAAATAGGAGTTGAAGAATATCTTAGAAAGTGGATTGCAGCATGGCTGTGCGATAGGCATCAAAGGGTACAAGTTAGAGGCTACCTGTCAAAGGAGGTGGAAGTGACCAGTGGGGTCCCTCGGGGATCTGTGCTGGGCCTAAGATTTTCAATGTTCTAATTTCCAGCATGCAGGTATCAGAAGGAGTTTGGATCTGCAAATATGCAGATGATGCTAAAATAATAGTAAATAATACAGATGCTATAGCCTTATTTCAGGAGCAATTGATACATTTGGGGAATTGGGCACAAAAAAACAAACTGGTATTTAACATCCCAAAATGCAAGATTATGCATTTTGGGCAGAATAATGGTAGAGCGCAGTATAAGTTACATTCACAAATTATTACAGTAGCAGAATGTGAAAAAGACCTAGGGGTAATAATTACTGATAAATTAGATCTTGATAGGCATAATAAAGCTAGTATAAGTCAAGCAAACTGGATTATTGGTAATTTGTTGTGAAACATAAGTAGAAGAGAAAAGGATATGGTGCCCCTGTACAGATCCCTGGTGATACCTTTGCTGGAAAATGGGACCCCTTTTAGTTTGGTACAGAGTGTTATGGAAGGAAAAAAAGGTGGAACAGGTGCAGAGGAGATTCAATAGAAAGATTAGAGAGGTAGCTGGCACAGAGTATGGCTACAGATTAATGAATCTGGGACTGTATTCACAGGCTTATAGAAGGATGAGGGGTGATTTATGCTATGTGTATAGATCAATGAGTGATGGTATGCTACATGAATCAGCCAGATTAAATTGGAAGGAAAATGTGAGGTTGGGTGAAAGGGTTCATGATAGGTAATTGTGAGGTGAGAATTATAGAACAAGTCGAAGAGGGAAGTGGTTTAATTAGAGGGTGGTGAAAGTTTGGAACGGCCTCCCTAAACAAGTCGTAGATGGGGGAAGCTTGTCTAGTTTTAAGTACTTACTGGATAGGTATATGGGAGAAGAAAAATTGAGTTATGCCCACTGAGTTAGTGGCAGGTCCTTATATGGCTCTTGAAGCTTATGGACCAAATTCTATCTATGATCTATGATTCTATGATACTTCCCAAGGGGCCCCTGTGTCATCTCCTAAGTTGATTATGATAGGATATCATAGGATAGGATAGGATAGGATAGGAACATTATTTATATAGCACCATTCCAGAGCACAAAATGCTTAAAAATACAAATGATCACTGTTCATAAATAAAATTAGGTAGAAGCATATTCCTCCATTTAGCGGCACTTATCAAGTCTCTGATAAGGCCTGTCTGAACAGCCAGGTTTTTAGTTGTACAGTACATATGAACATTTATTTATTTATTTATTTCATTTTTGTTGACTGGGTAAGTGCACTACACAAATTCTACCTATTTTCAGGCACAACCCGGGGAGGGTGATATAGATGAATGCCAAACATAGAAACACAGAAACACAGAAGTTGACGGCAGATAAGGACCACAAGGCCCATCCAGTCTGCCCATTTCTTTTTCTATGTTATAAATGTGCCATCAGCCTTTGCTCTGTCAATGGCCTATCTATTCATGCTCATCTGTATTGTTCCCTTATGCCTATCCCATGTCTGTTTGAAGCCCTGCACTGTATTCATATCCGCCATGTCCTGAGGCAGGCCATTCCATGCATTCACCTTCATTTCTGTGAAAAAGAACTTCCTCACATTACCCCTTAATTGGCCTCCCTCTAATCTCATGATGTGTCCTCTTGTCCTGCTATTTTTTTTCATATTGAAATATGTTAGACTCTTTCACCTTGTTAATGCCCTTAAGGTGTTTGAATGTTTCGATCATATCACCTCTCTCCCTCCTTTGCTCTAGGGTATATATACTGAACTCTGATAATCTGTCCTCATATGTTTTCTGATGCAGTCCCTGCCCCCTTTTGCTTGCCCTTCTCTGGACTGCCTCAATTTGGTTAATGTCCTTGTGAAGGTGTGTCCTCCAGTACTGCATGCAGTACTCCAGATGGGGCCTAACCAGTGTCTTGTAAAGAGGGATTATTACCTCCCTCTTCTGACTTGTGATAGCCCTACTAATACACCCTAACATCCCCCTAGCCTTACCTACTGCTTTAGTGGTCTGCTTGGATGATTTCAGGTCATCAGTGATGGCGATGCATCTGGTACAACATTTGATTTTCAGAAAAGTGCAATATAAATAAATCTTGATTGACTGTTTGATTGATGATTCCCAAGTCTCTTTCTTCCCTTGTGACTGCCAGAAACTCCCCTCCCAACCTATAGCCAACTGACCTTGAACCAGATTAAGCTGTTGGTGGTACTTTTAGTGAATGAGGGGAAATTTGGCTAGGGCACTGGGGAAATTCTCCTACTCTTTTGGTAGGGGCGCGCTGTCTCAAAGGTGTGTGGTGTGTAAGGAACCAGAACAAATCTGGAGCTGCAAGGATGTGGATGTAGGCCAGTCTCCTCAGTGGGTGTGTCTTGTGCCAAATGTGAGGAGACAATGGGCCAAAAAATGATGGAAACTACAGATTCTGTGGAGGATGCCACAGTATAAAAGAAACTGTTGCATCAAACCCTGCAAGAAAGGATCAGAACAGCCCAATTGGATTATGAGGCTGCAACAGAGAAACAGCAAGAAAAAAAACAAAAGAGGCTTCAGGGATTATTACCTGAGCAAGAAGCAACCGCTTCTAAGGTTTTTGCTGCTACTCCTGGAAAGGATTCAGGGGATGCTCCAGTGAGAGATACAGGAGATGTTCAAAGAATTTCTGAGAGTGTACCAGGAGAAGAAGGCTGGTCAGCAGAGGAGACCCTAATGCAAGCCACTGGAAAAAAACTTGAGAATGGTATATGGATTGCAGATACAGAAGGTGAAACCTCATATGAGGTAAATCAGCCAACATCACTATCAGTGGCACCATCAACCAATTCTCTTCAGAGAAAAGAAATTTATATCAACCTGGAGGATGCATCCCAAGATGGAGCAAACTTTGAGGAAACTGGTACGCCTTCCTATTCTCCCTTAATAACTGTAGACCTTGCAAAACAACCCTAAGATGGTTCTAGCAATGAACCTGAAGAAATATTGACCGAGGACCTGGCAGATGCAGAAAAAATTCAAGATTGTACTGCTCCAGTACATGAACAGGGCCTCCCCAAAAAACCTTTCCAGATTTATTTCACAAACCAGTAGAACTGGCAAAGCGTAGAAATACTATTCGATTAAGATATCTGAGAGGTATGGAGGAAGTCCAAGATCATTTCTTTTTTGGGAGAATACTGTTAAAACAGTCTTTAGGATTCTCCCCTAATGAAGTTTACGCTCTGATCCATGCTCCAGGAGAGCTCATATTCAACATCAGCTTTCACACCCAAGTGGTACTTGAAAGTTTCTGGACTAAGTATTCCCTCTTAAAAACCAATCCATTATGGGCACATTTTCAGCACATACCCCTAACTAAACAGTCCTTTCAAATCATTAGAGTTCTTTTCTGAAATGAGGGGGTCAACATTACAGATATCATGCAATGGTTGAAAAAAAGATACGACATCCAGGATTCCCCAGACCCAGTCCTGGACTCAGAAGATTTTTGAATGAGGAGTGGCATCTAAAGGTAAAACTCTTTCAGATAGATAACAATTTTCAACACTTGCCAAATAGCTTTTTCCTGGGCAGGGACAAAGGTTTTATTTTTTTACTCAGAACAACCACGTCGATGTCACAAGTGTGGCTCCTTAAGACACATTAGCACAACATGTGATAAAGTCCAGTGTTTTCATTGTGGGAAGTTGGAGTGTGTGGGGATGGACTGCACAAATGCCCCTAACTGTAACTTTTGTGAGAAACAAGGTCACACTTTCACGGAGTGCCCCCTCGCATCACATAACACAGATGATGCAGACTTTGCAATGCAAGACTTTTACATTAATACTGCAAGATCATGTAGAAATACTGCTGACCCAAGACCTCCTAGAAGGCCCCGTGCATCTGGTACAACATAAGTGCTGCCAGCACCAATGGTGCAGACACAGATAACCAGTGTGGATATAGTTCACCCTCCATTGTCTGTTGACACAGAGGTTACACCAGCTGGGCCTCGGAGTGAGGCTAGATCCACTCGACGGACAGCACCCTCTCAGGAGAGAGGTATTATGGTGCCACCCCCAACCCCCGCCTTGGAGCCTTTGAACCCAGGCAAGGTAGTAATGATGGATTCCTCAACCATACCTCAAGTACCAGTACTTCCAAAGACGGCATTGCTATCTTGAACGTTTGATGGATTGCCTACTGAAGAGGAGATGGAGGATCTCAATTTAGATTCTGATGCTGCTTCCAGGACCTCTTCTCAAGGAGACCCTGCATCTGATGTAGAACAAGGTCCATCACTGCCTGACTTGAATCAACAGAAAAAGAAAAATGGGGCCTAGGTTAGGTTTGAGAAAAAGCTCAAGAAAAAAATAATTTTCACCATTGCCTCTTGACTTAATCATTTTTCTGTGACTCCCAAATTATATATTGCCACCTTTAATGTAAACAGCATTTGATCTGAGAAAAAGAGGCCAGCAATATTTGATTTTTTTCAGGTTCACACATTGACATTGTTTTTTTCCAGGATACCTGATTATACAGTGCTAAAGATTTTGTTCTAGCCTCAAATGCTTGGTTTCAGGGAGCACGTTTTTGGTAAGGGGGTGGGGGTAAGGTGTTATGCTCGGGGTGGGAATTAGTTTTTCAAGACGGGACATAATGGTAATGAATGTAGTTGATATTGAGGAAGGCAGAGCCCTTTTGTTAGATGTCAGAGTTAATGACGCAGACTTTAGATTGGTAAATATTTATGGCCCACAAGTGAAGACAGAAACGATCGTGCTACTAACAAAAGTTCTGCCATATTTATTTACCAGATGAAATGTTCTGCTAGGTGGCGATTTTATTATTAATAGGGCTGTGAGTGATAGGGGTGCACAAAGTGCAAAATTATATTGTGATACAAAATATCTGAATGAGGTACTAAGGCTTATGAATCTACATGATGTCTTTGAAAGTACAGACAACAGTACATCTTTTACATACATTCTGGTTCTCGTAAATCCCGTATTGATTACTGGTTCATATCTCCCCACCTACTACCTAGATCAAAGAGAGTTACACCAATGGCAACATCAGATCATTTGCTTATGCAACTAATATTATCCAGTTTCCCAGCCATGTCAAAGGGTCCAGGCTACTGGAAACTTAACCTTTCCGTACTAGATATACCAGAAGTAGAGGAGGGTTTTCTTTCCTCGCTTTAAGTGAGGAAATCAGTTCTTTTCTTATATGATTTCTCACAACACTGGTGGGAAGATACCAAGATAGACATAAGACAATATTTCCAACAAGTGGGACAGCTGTTAGCTCATGCAAAACTAAACTCTGCCAAACATTTATGCTCTCAATTACATGAGGTATACACTAAATTGTCCAAAGGGGAAATAGTGGATACCACTGTGATGCAGGAGTTGAAAATCAGTATTGCACAAACACAATATGACAGGCGTAAATATTTGGAGGTTAAACAATGCTTTGGAACAACAGGGGGTAGAGAAGCTATAAACCCATCTGAATGTTGTGCAGCACAAAGATCCAAAAAAGATATTACACAATTAATGACATCCTCAGGAGACCTGGTGACAACACAAAAAGAAGTTGTAAAAGAACTAGATACATGTCTCATACAGCTCTTTAGAGCAGACTCTCCAATTTCAGAATACAGCTTAGAACAGTGGTTCCTGTCATGTACGTTGCTAACTATTCTCACATATTTAAATCCATCTTTAATAACTCCAATCACAACAAAAGAACTGGAAGGGATCATTACAACATTATCAAAAAATAAAATGCCTGGATTTGATGGTATCCATACATTTATAAGGTTTTACATACAGAATTAGTACACATGCTAAATAATTATTTAGACACTGAAATTTTTCCACCAAGTTTCATTCAAGGCTTAGTGTTTTTTTTTATATAAATCAGGTCCAAAGGAAGATCTTCATAACTGGAGACCAAATAAGCTTTTAAATTCAGATAGTAAAATCCTCTCTAAAGTTTTGAGTAATAGGCTTTCCAATGTATTGACGTCAATAATTGGCAGTTACCAATTTTGCTCAGTCCCAAGTAAAAAAATAACAGATGCTTTGATTTTACTCAGAGAAGTAATGAATAAGAGCAACAGTGGGGAAATACAAGGGTTTTTGCTTAGCTTAGACCAATTGAAAGCATTTGATAGGGTTTCTGATCCATACATTTGGAAATGTTTAAAAAAATTTAGATTCTCATTTGCCTTTATTGCCTGGATTAAAATCTATTACCATTCTGCAGAGGCTGCCCCATATGTAAATGGGTGGGTGGGTAATTTTCGCAAACACATATGGGGAGTTAGGCAAGGCTATCCCCTTAGCCCCCTTTTATACATATTAACCTTAGAACCATTATTAACAAGAATTAATAATATGATGGGTATCAGAGGTCTTTCTTTGAATAGTAGTATGGCAGAACTCAAAACTATAGCATATGCTGATGACATTTTCATCTTTTTGGCAGATAATCCATCCAGTAAGGCTGTAAAGGAGGTGATTGTAACTTTCATGGTAGGCACCGGGTCAAGGATACATGTTCATAAGAGTAAGTGCCTTTATCTTGGTACTGAAGACGTTTCATACACTTCAGTTAGGGGGATCCTCATAGTACAGTCTGCAGTTAAAATTCTAGGAATTTATTTTGGGGTAGACAAAATAGCTGAATTTAATTGTAATATCCTGTTGTAAGAAGAGAAGACACGAGTCAACATCTGGAATAAATGGAGGATGTCGAAATTAAAAAGAATTTTCATGGTTACAACCTTTTTGCTTAGTGGTTTCTTACACTTAGCGGCCATATATCCTATCCCAAAACAAATGGAAACCTGACTACTGAGTGTAATTTTTTTAGCCATCTGGGGGAGTCATTTAAACTCCATAAAACATGAGATTTTGTATCTTAAAATAGCTCAAGGGGGACTTAATATGGTCAACCCCATCTCTTTTTTTTATTCACTATTTTAATTTGTCAACATCAGGCCTTTATTATTGCAACTTCCTTGTATATGGTCACCTTGGGTCTTGGATGTCAGTTCTCCTTGGTTAGATGACTGAAGGTGGGACATACCGATAGCCAAACAAAAACACATTCAGGGACTCCCTACCCATATTTATGAATGTTTTGGTAAGTTAAAGATGTGGAAAATCACCAAATCGATGATAATTCATAAAACTAGGAAGGAATTTTATCACTATTTACAGCAAACATATTTTTTGCAACTACCACACTATGCTCACAGATCTCCTCAAGATAACACATATATTAAGAACATGCTCATGCACTCCAAAATGCCAAATTTTATGTGGGATGTCATATGGTTGGTAGTGCATGGAAAACAATTTGTAAAGGGAAACCTTAAGCACAAAAGAATAGAAACCAGAGTATACCAAGCCCCAGTGGAAACAATGGAATATTTGTTTATTGATTGCCCATATATTAAACATTTCTGGAAGCTGGTAAAGCAGTACTGGGGAGCTTCACCCTTGGTAAATATTACTGCTGATATATTACTGCTAGGTATTGTTCCTAATTACATCTCTGTACACTATGCTTTGGGTTTGCAAAATAATTTTTTTAGGGAAGAAGTGGGGATGCTTAAAGGAAATGATAAAATATGATTTAATATTTTTCAATGTATAATGTAATACCTACTTATGTTTTGATTTTTCCTTTTTATGATTTGTATGTTCTCTATATAGTTTAATACAGTTTAATTTAGAGTTAAAAAACAAAATGTCCCTACTCTTTTAGTATGGGGGGATATGCTTACGGTATTGTATTTATCTTTTGGGCATAAAGCATGCAGTAATACTCTTTTGTGTTTATGTTTTCTCCTTTTTCATGATTTTGTATGAAGAAATACGAATTTGTTTATATGTTCTTTTAAGTTATGAATAAAAAAATTCCCTATTCTTTTTGAGAAGTGCCATGGGATCTTTAACATCCACCTGAACTACCACCAGGACAGGCAGATGGGACCCATGTTTAACATCTCATCTGAAAGACGGATAGGCTAGGCTAGGCTAGGCTAGGCTAGGATAGGATAGGATAGGATAGGACAGGACAGGGCAGGACAGGACAGGATAGGATAAGATAGGAACATTATTTATATAGCATCTTTCCAGAGCTCGAAATGCTTAACAATACAAATCATCACTGTATTGATCAAACTGACAGCAGATACAGGCCTATCAATCTAGCTAGTCTGCTCAAGAGTACAGCACTTCAGTCTTTCATACTGCAGCTGCCTCCCCTCCCCTTACCTCCCTCCATTGATTTTGCCCCTGTATCCTTCACTCTAACCCCCTGCCCCCATGGTTTTTTACCCTTCCTCTGAACCTATCCCACCCCCTTTTGAATCTGACCACCATCCACAGTGATATCACTGCCTCTGGCAGCACATTCCACCCTGCCACCACCCTTTCAGTGAAATAGTGCCTCTTCATTTCCCTCCTGAATCTGCCTCCTTCCAACGTCAGACTGTGCCCCCTGGTTTCCCTTCCACCTTTTAATTTAAAAACACTTCCAGTGCTTACTCTGCTCATGCCATTTATGTACTTGAAGATCTCAATCATATTCTCTCTCTCTCCCTTCTATCCTCGAGGGAATACATATTGAGCTGTCTCAGTCTCTCCTCATAAGGATTATCTCCCAACACCCAGGATCATTTTCATTGCCTGGTGCTGTACCTCCTCCAATAGCTTGATGCCTTTTTTCAAGTAGCGTTTCCAGTACTGCACTCAGTACTCCAAGTGCAGATTCTCCAGGGACTTGTACAGGGGACATCCTTGAAAATGAGCATTGCTTAATGAAGTAATTTCCCTTTCATGGTTTTGAATAACATATACTACTACTGTACAGGGGCAGGATGACTTCCTCTCTCCTAGAGGTAATTCCCCTTGCAATGCACCTCAGCATTCTGTTGGCCTTTGCCACTGCCTTCTTGCACAGGGCTAAGTGGTTAGTTTCCCCTGTCACCAGTACACCCAGATCCTTCTCCTTCTTTGACTGGGATAACTGCACTCCCCCCATCCAGTAATTATTTTCAGGGTTCCTGGCTTCTAAGAGCATGACTTTGCACTTCTTGGCATTGAACCCAAGTTGCCATGTGTTAGACCATTCCTCCAGTTTTGCCAAATCCTCCTGGAGTACTGTACAGCCTTCACCTCCATCAACCTTTGCACAGATCCTGGTGTCATCATCAAAGAGATTGCTCTTACTCTTTATCCCTTCTGTTATGTTAGAAATGAAAACATTAAACAGCACTGGTCCCAGCACCGAACCCTGTGGGCCCCCACTCGATACTGTCCTGGGCTCAGATACCTCCCCCCCCAACTACTGCCTTCCGCTGCCTATCCTGCAGCCAGCTCCTGACCCATCTAACCAGTTTCCTCCCTCCTCCCAGGTTGCTCAGTTTGCTGGTCAGCCTACCATGTGGCAATGAATCAAAAGCTTTGCTGAAGTCTAGGTATAGGATGCCCACTGCATGACCCTTGTCCAGTGCCCATGTCACCCAATCAAAATCATCCACCAGGTTCATCTGGCAGGATCTTCCAGAGACAAATCTGTGTTGTCTGCCATCCTGGAGAGCATTATCCTCCAGAAATTTTAACAGCCTTTCCTTGAGGATAGTCTCCATTAGATTTCCCACAATTGAGGTTAGGCTGACTGGTCTATAGTTCTCTGGTTCATCTTTGGGCCAAATTTTATAAAGGGGCACCACATGTGCCACCCTTCAATCCCTGAATATACATCCCATTTCCAGAGAGGTGTTGAACAGGTCCGCCGACAGCCCTGCCACCAGGACTACTGCCAACTCTCTCAGTACTCTAGGAAGAATTCTGTCTGGCCCAGGAGTCATATCAACCCTCAGGGACTTAAGGCCCTCTAACACCCTTCCCTCTGTTATTTCCCCATCCATGAGCTCCTCCCTCCTACCCCCCATGCCCTTCCCCTTAGGTATGAGTTCGTCCCCCTCCTTGGTGAATACCAAACAGAAGTACTCATTGAGTACTTCTGCCTGCTCTGCCCCCTTTTCTGCCCACCCACTGCTATTCTTGATCCTAACAATATGATCCTTACTCTTTCTTTTCTCCCTTATATGCCTGAAGAAATCCCTTTCACCTTCCCTGATCCCCTGGGCCAGCCTCAGTTCTCTCTATGCCTTGGCTGCCCTTACTGTTCTATTCACTTCCCTGGATTTCCTTATGTATTCCTCCCTATCCTCTTTCCTGTTGGATCTTTTGTAGGTTCTAAATGTAGCTCTCTTTTTCCTCACCCTCTCCCCTACCTCATTGTTAATCCAGCTTTGGATTCTTGGTCCTGGATTTCTTGATCTGACTCTTGACACATGTGATAGTGGCCTCAGTCAGGCCCCTCTTGATGAGTGTCCATTTCTGTTCAGTGTCCATGTTTGGGCAGATGCTAGCTATATGCTCTTCCAGTATACTACCTATCCTGCAAAGTCTTCCCTTTTGAAATTCAAAACCTTAGTCCTTGTAGTGGCTACCTTCTTACCTAGATTGACTGAGAACCACACTGTGAAGTGGTCACTTCCCACCATGGGTTACTCTACTTCAACATCCCTGACTTGCTTCCCATCCTCCAGCACCAGGTCTAGAATGTTCCCCTCCCTATTTGGCTCTGCTACCCTCTGTGTCAGGAAGCTGTCCTGGAAGACTTCCAGGAGGATCTGTTTCCAGGTGCATGAGGTAGCCAGGATGCTCCAATCCACCCCTGATAGATTAAAGTCCCCCACCACCACAGTGGTCCCTTTGCCGCTAAGCAACTAAGTTGTGATTTAAAACTTTCCACTGAGGGGGCAGTGCACATGGATTTTGGGACAATATTACAGAGTCTTGGTGTAGCTACAGAAAATGCTCACTCCCAAGCAGACTTTAATCTTGAAGCTGGGACTACCAAAAGCCCTTGGATATCTAAGCAGACAACTCTGGTTCCCGGATAATCCTCCTGATGGGTTGCCAGAAATTCACAAATGTAGATGGGACCTTGTCTCCTCATGGCCTTACACACCAGCAACAGAATTTTAAATTCAGAAGGGCATCTGATCTGCAGCCAGTGCAACTCCCACAAAGCAGGACTAATGTGGTTGTATCTGGAAGTATCAGTTAGCCTGGCTGCCAAATTCTGCAGTAACTGCAGGCAACCAAGCTGAGAGCTGAGAGGCCATAGCTGAGTGCATTGTAGTAGTCAATTCATCAGAGAACAAAAGCTTGTACTAGTGTGTATTGATAGCCATAGTCATGGAAAGGACATGGTCTAGCTATATTTTTCAGGTGGTAAAAAACACATCTAATAACAGTGATAATGTGAGATGTAAGATTCTGATGACTGTTGAAGATGATTCCCAGATTGGGAACTCCTTCTTAATCTGCAGTATCTCTCCATCACGTACATGGAGAATAAGATTGTCCTGTACTGCAGACACCAAGTGGTCTGCACCCATCAGTAGCATCTCAGTTTTGCTGAGATTAAGTCTCAGCCAGCTCACATTTATCCAAAGCTTCATCTCTGTGATAGCCTTCTCAACTAAACACAGCATTAAAAAACAAATAAGAGTGTGGCCAGCCACATGCTTGGGGGTTCTTAAATTCTGGTAGAAGTCCACAATTCCATCAAACTAAGGAAATCTTCTGTAAATGCAAATGATTAGGACTTTGCCCAGGCATTGAAGTCCCCTTGAATAATAAGTCTTTGGGATTTCAAGACCAGAGATGACACCATCTCAGAGAATTCCACAAGAAAATTGCCATCCACACCCAGGCGTGGCATTTCCTTTATAGCCAAGGTTCTGACATCACTTCCTCATCAGGTCTTGGGGCAGAACTGTCATATTCTTAATTACCCAGCAGAGTGCATAAAGGGTAAGTACACACACACAAAAAAATTATATATTACTCATTGTATATTATAAGGAAGAGGGCCATGTGGGGAGTGGTGCAATGCATTGGCTGTGGGGCAGCAATTTTCCAGGAGACATTCTGGAACCTGCATTGCTGCCCTATTTGCAGACAACTGTCAGCTCTGAGGGAGGAGGTTCCCCACCTCCAGGCTGAACTGGCAAGGACTAAGGAGGCCTCCTTCACCCAAAGAGCACCAGTTCCACAACCACTGCCTCAGAGGTTGCCATGTGTGAAGAGCAGATGGACCACAGTAGGTTCTGGGAGGGTGAGAGGAGTGGAACAGAGGCGCAGTCCCCGGCTGCACTCTCTACACAAATCATATGTCAGTCTGGCAAATCAAGGTTCCTCTATGATGACACCCTCATTGGAGACCAAGAAGAATGCTGGGGACATCCACAAGGGAGACCCACAAAAGGGTGGCAAGGGACACCACAGGGAAAGAAACAGTTTCTGATAGGGACTCCAATTGTTAGGGGTGTAGACCTGGGGAAGGGAGAGGAGAGGGAAGTAAAGTGCCTGCCTGGTGCCATGGCTTGGAGAGACAGGAAGCAAATCCTCAGGATTGCAGAAGCAGCATCACAGGAGAGGAAACTAGATATCATTGCCCACCTCGGGACAAATGACCTAGCAAGGCATGAGATCAGTGCAGTGCAGGATGAATTTGTGGAGTTGGGGAGGGGCCTCAGACAGGTAGCAAGCACGATAACCTTCTCAGAGGTGCTGCCAGTCTATGGCAGCAGTGAGGCTAGGGTACTGCACATCATGCAGTTTAATGAATGGTTGCAAAACTGGTGCAGAGCACAGGGCTTTGGCTTTATTGGGGACTGGGGGCCCACCTGGAGAGATGAAGGTCTATACTGGCATGATGGTCTGCATCTGTCCAGGAAGGGAAACACGCTCCTAGGTGACAGGTTTAAAGGCTTCCTTGGCAAGCTTTTAAACTAGACAAGGATGAAGGTGCTGATAGGAAACAGGAAAGTTCAAGCCTCCCCACAAAACATGGCAGGTAGTAGGGTAAACACTGAGGTACAGAGCTTGACAGAGGGCAGGACAGGGGTAAATGGAAAAATGGACAAGGGCAATAAGAGCAGAGATGGGGTAAAAAAGGATAAAGCCAACATTAAATGGAGGGCAATGAGTACCAATGCCCATAGTCTGGGAAACAAGCTTCCAGACCTAGTAGCCCTGATGGAAGAGAAACACTTGGATATTGTGGCAGTCACAGAAACATGGTACACGGAGAACCATGACTGGGATGTCAACATACCAGGGTACACAATCTACAGAAGGGACAAGGAGGGTAAAAGAGGAGGTGGAGTAGCTCTCTACATAAGGGAAGGGATCAAAGCTACAGAACTAACAGGCATTTGTCAATGCCGAATGTTTGCTCGCTGGCATTGGCATTGGTAGTGTAGAAGTTACAGAGCTGCATAACAGAAATGGCAGTGAAGTATTGAACTGAAGCCAACCCCACCACTACCCTGCAGAGAGTGACAGGCATTGGGGTGTGCCTTTGGGTCATCAGGCGTAACGGCCACGCCATTTCACCACACCCTACCCTGCAGACACTGACAAGTGTCACGGTGTGCCTTGGGGTCTTTGGCCCTTATGCGCCCCCCATTCCATCAGGAAATACAGTGAGATGGGTGCGGTGTAGGAGAATGGGGTGAACTTTGGGGATGAAGAATCCAAGGCATACCTCGATGCCTCTCACTGGCTGCAGGGTGTGGAATGGTATGAGCATTACAGGCAAGAATCCCAAGCAACACCCCTGATGCCTGTCATTCTCTACAGGGTGGGGTGTTATGATTGGAGACCCTAACACCTCAGGCATTCGTTGGTATTTTCACTCCAAATTTTGAACATGGTTTTTTGTGACCGCCACCTCATGAACAGTGGCAATATCAGTTTGTTAGCCGGAAGCTGCTTATGCACAGCGACTACGGCATTTAGCACCACAGGTGAAAAAATACATTCCGAACAGGATGTGAAAAATGATAGCTATACTGTTCGTGGGGAGGTGTAAAAAATGGCAATTTTGCAAATCTGCAGTAAAAATATTAAAGAAACTGGTGAAGTCACGATCGTGCATAGAAACTGTGCGACGCACACAGGCATTTTGGTACTTCCGATCATGAACAGTGTCACTGTGATTTTCTTTATCTATCCCAAACAATGACTTCCCACAGCGACCACACATCTCTGTGCTGAAAGTGTGAAAACACATTTCGGCCATGTTGTGAAAAATGACAGCTGTACTGTTCATAAGGAAGTGTGGAAAAATGCCACTGGTGAAAATCTGGACTGAAAATATTACAAAGTCATGAACTTACGATGGTGCGTGGAAACTGAGCAATGCTCACTCGTAACACAGTCATTTCCAGGAATTTTTTCACCAAATTTTCAACATAGCCATTTTAAGACCTCTGCTTATGAACAGTGTCACTGTGGTTTTCTTACTGTGTCCCATACATTGATTTCGCACACCAACTGCGCCATTGTGCGCTACATGGGTGGAAACACATTTTGGGCAAGATGTGAACAATGACAACTGCACTGCTCATAAGGAAGTGTAATAAAATGGCAATGTTGAAAATCTGGAGTGAAAATGTTGAAAATTCGCAAACTTATGAGCGTGCGTATGAACTGCGCAACGCGCGCTCGTAAAAGAGTCATTTTTAGGAATTTTTTCACCAACTTTTCAACATAGCCATTTTAAGACCTCTGCTCATTAACAGTGTCACTGTGATTTTCTTAATGTGTCCCATACATTGATTTCGCACACTGATTGGCCATTGTATGCGCTACCTGGGCATACGTTTTGGGCCAGATGTGAAAAATGACAGCTGTACTGCTCATAAGGAGGTCTGGTAAAATGGCAATGTTGAAAATCTGCAGTGAAAATATTGAAAATTTGCGAACTTACGAAGCTTGCGTAGGAACTGCGCAATGCACGCTCGTAAAACAGTCGTTTTTAGGAATTTTTCCACCAGATTTTCAACATAGGCTTTTTGAGAGCCCATCTTATGAACAGTGGCAGTGTCATTTCATTACTTGGTCCCGAAAGTTGATTTCGCGCAGTGCCTGCGAAATCACCCTTCAGGGCCGATTAACGCCATGACAGTGAGATCATTCATGAGAAGGGGTCTCAAAAACCCCATTTTGAAAATTTGGTGCAAAAATTCCAAAAGTGCCTGAGATATGCAGCAAATTGAAAACCCCTATCTATCCCATTATACAGCTTACCGGCATTTCTCAGTTCATGCGGTCGGCTTTGAAGAGTGCAGACGTGTTCCCGGGTCCACTCAAGATTGTCACGCCGGAGTCTGGAGGTAAGTATGGGGTGAGGGGGTGTGTGGGGAGGCAGGGTGCACAGTGGGTGGGCGCGAGTGGGGGCAGAGACACGGAGGGACCGTTTTTGAGTTTCAGGTGTTTTTTTTTTTAAATGACGACGATGCAGGACATTTGCCATGCTGGGGTGGGCTCCCAGCATGGCACAAGGATGGCTGGTGGGGGGGCATGGAGCCGACGGGGGATTGGGCACCCCCGTTGGCTATACTGATGTTTAGCCATAATGGGGTGGGCACCCAGTGTGGCATATAGAACTCTGTTTTTGGGGGGGTGCAGCACAGCTGACGGGGGATTGGGCACCCCCCATTGGCTACCAGTGTGTGAGTTCGAGCACGCAGTATGCGGCATGTGTGTGTGTGTGTGTGTGTGTGTGTATAGGGGCGCACATGAGCAGGTGATATCTATCGCTGCTCACTGAAGCGTAGCCCCCTTTCAATTATGTACCATCAGATTTTGTTTGCTGTCAGAGACAGCCCGAGCAGGCATTGAAGAACTGCGGCCGTGCCTGCAAACACACTGCCTGAATTGGAAGAGGGCTGCCACACCTCTGAAAACTCGGATGATGGCACTATGTTTCTTGCACAGGCGTTCAAGCAAACATAAAAAGTAAAGGGGGAGGACAAGAGGAACTCTGGGTCACCTTGGAGACAGAGAATGGCATCACAATCCGCACAGGGGTTGTATACAGACCCCCGTCTCAAGGGGAGGAAATGGACAAGAAAATGATAGAGGACATTCTCAAAATGGCTGAAAAACGGGAGATACTGTTGATGGGGGACCTGAATATGCCAGATGTTAACTGGGTGACATGGACTGCAGCCACATCCAAGAGCAGGGTCATTCTCGATGCTCTACAGGGGGCATGCCTTAGACAGCTAGTGGTGGAACCCACTCGGGAGGGAGCAATATTAGACCTGGTACTCTCAAATGGAGAGAGGATCACAAATTTAGAAGTCAGTAGACATCTGGGAACAAACGACCACTGCACAGTGTGCTTCACAATGAACACAACCATGGAGACAAGCCATACAAAGATAAGGATACTGGACTTTAGAAGGGTCAAAAACAGTGGTGGAATTCAAGCATGCATGGGACAGTCATAAGGCAATTCTAGGGGGTGGAGGTAGGAAGAAGTAGGCTGCTGGTTAACTAGGATCTGCAGCTTATCCAGTAGGCAGAGAAATGGGCAGACTGGGTGGGCCAAGCGGTCCTTATCTGCCGTCAAATTCTATGTTTCTATGTTTTTATGCTGACTTTGGCATAATGGGTGAATACCTGAGGAATGCATTAGCAAATGGCCAGAAAGGAGGGGTGGAAGAACAATGGAGAAAAATCAAAACTGCCATCATGGAGGCAACAAGCCTTTGTGTGAAACAAATAAAGAAAACAAAGCAGAATAAAAAAACACTATGGTTCTCAAAAGAAGTGTCAGGGAAGGTTAAGGAGAAAAAGGCTGCACTCAAAAAGTATGAGGAATCACAGACGAAGCACGACAGGGAACTATATCAATTAAAGCAGAAAGATGTGAGGAAGGCAGTCAGAAAAGCAAAGGCCCAAACCGAGGAAAAGATAGCCAACTCAGTTAAGAAGGGGGATAAAACATTTTATAAGTACATTAGGGAGCATAGAAAGGTTAAGGGAGGGATAGTGAAGATTAATAAAGGAGAGAGGAGGTGGGCAGAGGGAGACAGTGAAAAGGCAGAGATACTGAATGAATTATTTTACTCAGTATTCACAAAAGAAGATGAGGAGGAGTTACCTAAACCAAACAGTAGAAGTACTCTGGATAGTGGGGTTGACACCAGTCCAATTACAGAATAAAGAGTACTGAAAGAACTCCTAAAACTCAAGGTGGACAAAGCAATGGGGCCTGATGGGATTCACCCTAGAATACTAAAAGAGCTAAGGGAGGACCTAGAGACAGCACTCACCACACTTTTTAACAAATCATGGAAAGATGGGGGTGATACCTGAGGACTGGAGGAGGGCAGATGTGATTCCCCTTCACAAAAGTGGGAGCAATGCAGAAGCAGGAAACTACAGACCTGTTAGTTTGACCTCAGTGGTGGGGAAAATGATGGAATCACTTCTGAAAGAAAGAATTGTTGAGTACCTAGAGGCCAGCGGGCACAGGACCCAAAGCAGCATGGATTCACAGCAGGAAGGTCATGTCAGATGAATCTAATCGATTTCTTTGACTGGGTGACCAAAGTAATTGACCAGGGAGGGGCTGTGGATATGGCCTACCTAGACTTTAGCAAGGCATTTGACACAGTCTCGCACAAAAGATTAATAATCAAGTTAGTCAACCTGGGAGTGGATCCCAGGGTGGTAGCCTGGGTAGCAAACTGGCTGCACAACAGGACACAGAAGGTAATAGTGAATGGAACACATTCTGAAGAAAGGAGGTTTACTAGTGGAGTACCTCAGGGCTCAGTACTGGGTCCAGTCCTCTTTAACGTCTTTATAGGTGACATTGCAGAGGGTCTGGAAGGAAAGGTATGCCTCTTTGCAGATGCCATAAAGATCTGTAACAGAGTTGATACACAAGGGGGGGGTAGAAAGGATGAGAAGAGACTTGGCAAGGTTGTAGGAATGGTCAGACATATGGCAACTTAGATTCAATGCAAAGAAGTGCAAATAATGCACCAGGGAAATAAAAATCCAGGAGAAGAGTACACAATAGCAGGGGAGGTACTAACGACAACAATAATGGAAAGGGATCTGGGTGTAGTCATATCAGATGACCTAAAGGTGGGTAAGCTATGTGAGAAGTCAGTAAGAAGAGCCAGGGGGATACTGGGATGCATAGGGAGAGGCATCACATGGAGAAAAAAGGAAGTGGTTATCCCTCTATACAGACAGTTGGTGAGACCCCATCTGGAGTACTGCGTGCAGTTTTGGAGACTTCATCTACGCAAGGACATAGACAGGATGGAAGCAGTCCAGAGGAGGGCAACTAAAATGGTGCAGGGTCTACATCAGAAACCATATGAAGAGAGACTGAGAGAGCTTAATATGTATACCCTTGATGAAAGGAGGGACGGGGGGACATGTTAGAAACTTTTAAGTATCTCAAGGGAATCCACAAAGTCCAGGAGGGTAGCATCTTTCAGAAAAAGAGATGTGTAAGAACAAGGGGGCACAATTTAAAGTTAGAGAATGATGGCTCAGGGGTAATGGGAGGAAATTATTTTTCACGGAGAGAGTGGTAGACGCATGGAACTGCCTTCCTGGAGAGCTTGTGGGGTCTAAAACAGTGGGGGAATTCAAACATGCATGGGACAGACATAAGGCAATTATAGTGGGGGGGTTGCAGGAAGTAGGCTGTTGGTTAACTAGAATCTGCAGCTTATCCAATAGGTAGGGAAATGGGCAGACTGGGTGGGCCAAGTGGTCCTTACCTGCTGTCAAAGTCTATGTTTCTAATAATCTATAATCCAAGATCCCCAAACAAGTAAAAGCCACCACTTCAAATAAGTCATGTATCTTCAGAGGGAACCTAATACAATTTGTGCGCAGTCCTGAGATGACAGCCACTCCACTTCCACCCATCCACCCACTGCACCCGATGTGAGGACGATGACCCATGGAGTATCCTGGAAGAACCAGACCTCATAACACAGGACTGGGTCTCTCTGACAAAAACAGGTCAGTCTTCTCTCAGTCGAATAAATCACATAAAATCGTGGTTTTATTAATTACTAACCGGGCATTTATCAACATCGCCCTTGCAGGGATGAGTTGGTCACCTTGCATACACCCCTAGTTGCATGATAGATGACGGGGGGGGGGGGTCTCAAAGCTTCAGGAAGGACTCCTGCCCATATGATACATACTTTTCCTCCTCCTTCTTGCTGCTCCAACTCTGCCTCTCCTTCTCCTCTTTAATATACCCAACTAATTTCTTAGCTTAATAACCTCTACCTGCAGATCCACAGCTGATCTCGAAATGGTCATAGCTGCCAGAATCTTCTGGGAGAGTACATAATAGAATTTGTACATAAACACTTTTTTAAAATTCTACACTCAGATTACACAAACTACTATTTAAACCTCCATACCTCACTCACACATACAAATCCTCACAAACATTACACAGCCAACCAGATTCAAAGGAATTTCCACTAGCAGGAGAAAAGACAGGTAAAGGGTAGCACCCTGCAGCTCCCGTCATGTCAGCTTTGAAAGGGAACAACTTTTCTACCTCCCTCAAAGCTGCCCGAAAGAAACAATTCCAAGGAATATACCTAGCATCAGCACACACAAACATTCATTTATTCATAAATAAATAAATACATACCACCACTCAATCACAAATGATAAATAAATAAAAAAAATATACAGGTGAAAAAAACCCTTTAAAATGACCCAGAAACCATTATAGTTTCCATTTTAAAAGTCTGCTAATGCCAGTGTCCAAATGCAGCAAAATTACAGAATCAGCCTGGTGAAGTTCACTTTTATGATGAATAATACACTCCAGGAACTCATTTGCAGCACAGATACTCTGGTTCACTGCCTCTGCTGTCCCTAGAGGATGTCCACCAAACACAGAGATGAGGACTAAACTCCAGCACTGGCACTGCTGCTGTTAACCAAAATAGTTTACAAGGTAGTAAAAATAGCTTTCTAGGAAAAAAAAAAAGGTTGAGCTGTTGGCTCTCTCACCACCTCCAGCTCAGCCGAGATGGAACTCCCTTTAGATCAGTCATTTTAGAGCACTCTCCTAATTCAAGGAGAATCCAGCAGATGAACAAATGACAACTAAGGCCCAGCAAGGGTCTCCCAGACTCCTGACCGAATTGACATGCTCCCACTTCAATTACATCCACCGTGGTTCATAGCTTCTTCCTGCTCCAGACACAGGGCTTGATCCCCACAAAAGTCTCCTACACAGGTACAAAATACAGTAAAATAGGCACTGGTTCACTCAAACTGTACTGTTTCACCTGGCTATAGGCGCTGAGCACTTTATGCCTCATTCTCCTTACAACCAGTTGGGTGTAGTCCATTAACATCTTAACCCCTTCTGCTCTTGAAACACTTCCAGCAAACTGCTACAGTACTGATGGTTCAGATGGATAAGTATTGAAAATTAGCAGGCTGCAACAGAACATGCTCTAAGGCAGTCAAAGGCAGGCTCTCACTGCTAAGAAAATAAAAACACTAGCTTCTATCACTACCTCACTATAAGCCCAAACCAACACTTTAACCCCACTGCCACATTACAACACAATTAAATAAAACAAGACAAGACTCAACCCTTGCTGTGCCTGCAGGTTTAATAAAAAAAGCTGCAGACCTCTCAAGACAAGGTATTTTCTTTTCAAAATACTATGATATGTATACCCTTGAGGAAAAGAGGTAGAGTGGGGACATGATAGAAACGTTTAAGTACCTCAGTGGAATCAACAAAGTCCAAGAGGGTAGCATCTTTCAGAAAAAGAGATGTACAAGAACAAGGGGACACAATTTGAAGATAGAGGGGGGATGGCTCAGGGGCAATGTGAGGAAGTATTTTTTCACAAAGAGGGTGGTGGATGCATGGAACAGCCTTCCTGAGGAGGTTGTGGGGTCTAAAACTGTGGAAGAATTAAAGAATGCATTGGACAGATATAAGGCAATTTTTGTGGGGGGTAGGAAGAAATAGGCCGTTGGTTATATAGGATCTGCAGCTTATCCTCTAGGTAGGGGAAATGGGCGGACTAGGTGGGCCAAGTGGTCCTTATCTGCCGTCAAAGTCTATGTTTCTAGGTTTCTAGTGTGGCAAACAGACCTAAAAGAAAGAACGAGGAGTTCCAGGCCTATTTGAACCTATGTGTGCCTCAGAAGCTTCCCCCTTACTGCCTCAGGATGAATCCTTCTACCAAGATATTACTCTCCCACAGGAGTCAGGGGAAAACAGAAGGGCCCAGAATCAACAGTTACACCAGATGTAGTGGTCAAGGCCATACAGTCAATGGCCAAAGTGAAATCACTGGACTAGATGACTTCCCCAGATAATTTTATCAATAGTATGCCTCCATTCTAGTCCCCAAACTGAATGAAGGTTTAAATGAAGCCTGGCAATCAGGAAATCTTCATTCCTTCCTTCTGCTCCCAAGCCCTCATTTCTCTTATATCCAAGAAATGAAAGGGCAGCATTCTGTGGTCCCAGTACCATTCCGTATCCTTGATAAATGCAGATGTGAAAATGTTTGCTATGGTCCTGGCACATCACATGAAGGGGATTATAGGACATGTGTTACCCACTGAGTAGATGTGATTTGTCCAGGGTCACTTCAGGTAAGATAACATCGAAGGACACTGACTCTTACTTATGAGAACCTAGTCTCCTTATAGCCCACTGCCACTCTGTTACTGGATGCTGAAAAAGCATTTGACAGGGTGGAGTGAGCATACATATTTGATGCCATGCTGAGATTTGGTTTCAATAAGTCCTTTTTCTCCCTATTTTGCTTCCTATACATATCACCTACTGCGTCAATATTAACCAGTGCAGTCATTTCTCCCTCCTTCTCCCTGGGCAGGGACACTATGCAGCAGTGTCCCTCTCCCACTTCCTTTTCTCATGGGAATAGAACCTCTAGCACATACGATCAGAAGACCAGAGGGCTTCTCTATTATCAAAGTGGGTTGCATAGCTCATACAATTACACTGTTCACCAATGGAATTTTGCTATTTCTCTCAGATATATACTAGTCTTACCAAATGCTGCAAGTCTCAAGGGTCCTTGAGGGTCTATCTTGGGCCCTCTTTTATTTAACATTTTCCTCAACAACTTCTTCTTACTCCTGTCAGGGTCACATCCTTTTATATACTGACGATGCTGTCCTGTTTACCAGTGATCCAGACCCTAAGGTTCTTGAATCCAGGCTGCAGAGTAAGTTTGTAGTTGTAAAAAGATGGTTCCATAAGCACAAGTTAGTTATGAATTATAGCAAGACTAAAACTATGCTGTTCTCTAGCTCCTAGAATAGGCACAGAACGTATCCTTTTTCTATCATCAATGAAGAGGGCTCTCCCCTGGAGACAGTTCAGCTCTTTAAATATCTGGTGATTACTACTGACAGTATGATGACCTATGCCTATCACATTGACAACATTGCTAAGGCTGTTAACACCCACATTGGGCTACTTTATAGGCATAAGCAATATTTAACCCCAGAGGCTGTTAACCTGGCCATTCAAAGCACTCTTGTCTCGCTTATTGATTACGGCTTACCAATCTATGTATCAGCTACTGAAATAACTCTTCACCACATCATAGTTGCACTCAACAAAGCATGCCGGCTCCTTACCAGCTCAGCCCGTCTGTCCCATACCTGCAACATGTACGCTCAGGCTAACTGGCTCCAATTCAAAGGTAAACTCATGTACCAAACATGTTTTCTGTCCAAAAAAGTATGCTTAAGCAAAATGTTCCCAGTTATGCAAAAGCTTATTACCCCCACTATCAACCATCATTGCACCAGAAGCTCTACTAGCCAGATTTTTAATACACCCCACTGTCGCACTTCTCTTGGACAAAGGTCCGTTGCCTACCATGCCCAGCTATGGATGAACTTGCTGCAGCATGACATCACTTCAACATCCACCTTGGGCTCCTTCAAGGTTAAACTTAAGCAACAGCTAGTTGCTGATGCCAGTTATGACTGCTTCCAATTACCTTCCTTGTTGTGTCCAGCACTGATTCTAACCTTATGCTTTCCTGACCTTATGCCTAACTGTTCTCAGCATGTAAATAACTGTTCTAAGTTGCTAATCATTTTCCTTTCACTTTTCTTCTTGATCCCCTTCCACTCTTTCCCCTTACCCCTCAATGGCTTTCATCCTATCCCCCCATCCCCCTCCAACCGTTATATCTCCTGAGCTCCCTTGCTCACTTGAAAATGCTTTGTCCCATGCCTTCTCACCTTTGACGAGGCCCCTGGGCTGATGCCATCCCTTACCTTGTTGCGAATTAGATATCAGGCTGAGTCTGTTCTCATTTTCCTTTAAAGGATTATTTCATCATAAGACCCCACCACTTCTAATATGACCCTTTGAATTTCAGGTTTTAATCAAATATGCATCATGGCATACATTGTACAATGCCACATGTATTGGAACTTCTCTAGTTATACACTGTTGTAATATCTTGTATAATTCCTTGTTTTGTTTTTTTCTCCGTTTCATACTTTTCCAATATGTATTGTTTGTCTGAAGTGGAACGTATTATATGAGCTTGTTCTCAAAGGTGTTATCAGAAATTTTAATAAATAAAAAAAGCCATCATTCATGATTATTCACTCCTATCTGGGAATAAATTGAATGACTCAGAGTGTCGGGTGGTTCCCCTCACTTGCACCTGACATCAGGCCATGTGCCAGGGTTACCCATACCAGTGGGTACCATGGGGAATGACCTGCCTTGAGATACCAATCTGTTCTTCCATTCCCTCCACAGTATGAGCAAACACACAAAACATGGTGGAAAAATTGGATGCACGTCCTGCCAGCTGGGGGAATAATCACTTATTCATATGGGGTTAGACTTATGACCTAAAACTGAGTTTTCTTCCCAGACTGCAGTATGTACTGTCCAACCTCCCAGAACCTCTCCCAGGCTTGTTCTTTAAAATGTTGTAGTTCAAAATGACAGCCTTCATCTGTGTTAACAAACCACCTAAAATCAGACAAAACTTGCTACAAGCTCACTGGAGTAAAGGAGGTTTTGGTCTACCAGAACTTAAAACATTTCATGAGGGCAGCATGTTCCTCCAGCAAGCAGCCATCTGCATTAGAACCAAACTAGTTGAGGCACCTCCATGATGGATTGGCCTAGAATTCTCTCAGGGTGATATGCCAACCCTATTTATATTCATTTCTGATACTGGTAACTTACACCTATGTCTTCCCTATGTACAAGATTCACGAAATGAATATGGACCAAATATGTCACCCCCCCCCCCCGGTTGCGACCATTATGTGAATTGATACGAGCAGTGCTCTTCAAGCATTAATTTGCACTGCCTTGGCAGCCTGATAGCATTAACTGATAGAGATGCAGCAAATTTAAATTCCGCCGACGAAGGGAACGCGAAGTGGGCACTTCGCATTGCCATTCCGCTACGCAGAGTGGGCAATGCAAAGTGCTCACTCTGCCTTGTCATTATCACTCCACGTTAAGGTGGAATGGCAATGCAAAGTAAGGTGAAGTCATTGTTTTTAACAGACTTCGCGTTCCTCATTATGATTCTAAGTGATCCACTTGGTGTTTCAGATTTGGCAGCCCCCCACACATCACATGGCTTACAGTACTGTAAGTCACATGCTCTTTAGCTAGGCAGGAAGAAAATGAGTCATACAAGCAGACACTTTTACTTTCTCCTGTGCAGACAGAGAGAGTAGTGTGTTTTGTGACTGCTGATACTTTGAGATCAGAGCGAGGAGGAGATTTAAACTTTGATTTAGATCCAACAGCTTTTTTAAAAGCTACATTTTTTTGTCTTTTCTGTATTCTTTTTTACTTAATTTGTTCTTTCTGTAAATTTTTTTTTTACCTTTATAAGTAGTTAGTTTGTGTGTGTCCGTGTGACTAGGTGTGTGTTGTGTGACAGTGTGAGTAGTGATAGCTCTGAGTGAGGGAGCTCAGTAGGAGAGATGGACCACAGTGAGGGAATGTCTGGGGCGGGGGCAGCGCTGGGAGAGCATGGTAGTGATAAGCGTCGTACCATGCGCATGTGTGGAGGGCATGGATGCCCATTCCTGTTGGACCACTCAAAACTTGTGAGTGTTCCCCCCCAAGGAGCAGGACTTGAACCACCATCACCACCACCAAGTCCAGCACCAGGTCCTCTGGAGCAGGATGTGCCTGTTCCCCCGGGCACAGGTGTGGATCCCATCCCTGTTCATCACCGTGACCAGCCAGCTGCCAGTTCATCTGGCCATCCCTTGCCTGTGCCTGGTCCTCCCTGCACCTCCATTGTTTGGCAGTTTTTTGACTGTGTTGGGGGGGACAGCAGTGTGGTCAAGCGCCGCCTATGTGAGGTGGAGGTGCACCGTGGCCCCCGGGAGACTCACCTGGCGACTGGGGGTCAGTACACCCATATGCTCACTCACCAGCAGTTGGAGTGGTAGGCTGCCACAGAACAGACCATGCCTGCACCTGCTGGCCATTCTGTGGCAGAGGGTGTAGCTGTGCATTGCTGCATCCCTAAGAAGAGGAGGGCCACATTAGCACCTGCTGCTCCACCAGCACCCCCGCCACCACCATCAACAGGTCAGCCTGTAGAACATGTGGACCCCAGTGAACTGCATGTAACACAGGCTGACTTGACAGTTCTCTAGAGTGCTGTCGAGGAGAACAATGAGAGGGTGAGTTCTGTAGAGCAGAGGCTGGATCACATAGAGAGACATCAGTTGCAAATTATGTCCATGCTGGAACTGCTGCTGGATCACCATGGGATCCCACATTAGTTGTTTTTTTCCCTTACACCATGTGCCTTCCCACACCTTCCTTGCTGTGTTATAAAATGTATTACTCCACCATCCCCAATTCTTGTATGTAATTATGCCCTTTTTTGTTGTCTTCCGTATGCGTGACACTTTGTATTCTGAGCAGTGCAAGTATACTGTGATAAACTGCATTTGTGCAGTCTCTTTTCCAGTCTGTGTATGTACTGCAGACACTGTCCAACTCCCTGACTTAAAAAAAAAAACATTAATGAGTACAATGTTCATGCAGAATTAAGCACCACATCTGCCCAGTACTCTAAAGGGAAGCCAGAGAAACAACTGTGACTTAAGTTACAGATGGAGATTGGGCCCTAAAGAGATGCAAATGCAAAGACAGATTAAGATTGCGCTGTGCACTGAAGAGATGCAGACACAAAGGCACAACACCTAATCAGTGCTCACCATCAGAAATTCAAATCTGGAAAAGAATACCTTTGCCGGTTGGGGCGGGGGAAATTGTACTGCACTGCTGCAGTAACAGTCACTATTATTAGTCCCAGTAAAGATACCACAAAGAAGTTCAAAAATCACACAGCTGCAGTGGATAGCAGCTTCACATTGCTGAAATTATTATGTGGCACAATAAAATGTGTCTGATTTGATGACAGGTGTCATACACATACTCACACACACTAAGAAATGCATAGCAAATTGAAAACTTCAGTAATATAACCACATATTTTAAACAAACTAAAATTATGCACTGCTGCACCATAACAATCAGCAAAAAAATGGCAAGAAATATTGAAAATATTACTGTGTGTACATTAACACAGTTATACAAGAAAAATATCACCAAAACAGAAACACTGTCTTTTTCTCCAAGTTAATCTACCTACACCACAGATATGCCCCTCCTCCAAAGCACACATCCACTGTCTCTGATACACAGACTGAATGTTGTACATTAACATTCAAAATCCATACACAAACAATAAACGCTCGATGATATGAGCACAGGAGGGCTTCCTATAATCAATGAACTAAAGTTTCAGCAAAAAAAAAAGACTCAAAAAGCCTTTTTTAACAGCTTTTTGAAGGTTTGAATCTCAGAGAGCTCTCAAAACAGATTGTCTCCTGCAGCTTCCTACACACACTGCCCCAAACTGAGGCTGTGCAGAACAAGCTAGAGCCCATGTGACCTGAAATCCCATGAATCACTGCAAAATTCGCCTTTGGAGCTTATAAACAAGGCGAAGTGAGGCGAAGTGGAAGGCGGAGTAATGTGAAGTCATTGTTTTCAATGGACTTCGCGTTACCCATTATAACGCAAAGTACTCCGCTTCACATTGTGGAGCATTCCGCGAATTCGCCTTCACTCCACGAATCACTTCGCGGAGCGAATTAGGGCCACTTCGCCCATCACTATTTACTGACCCCTCTAAATATACCATTGCACCCTGTATATAAGAGTGCACCCTCATTTCCATTGGCAAAGTAGTGTATTCTGCTGTCAGTGAAATCTATAGTGCTCAGCACCAGGGGACACATTGAATTTAGCCCCTCATACATTCAGACATGCTATGCCTGGTTCTCGTGGCACTTTGCCTGTTAGCACCACATCAACCTTCTAAATAAAGGTTCTAAAATGTGCAAGTATAGATTTACTTTTGTTACATTTATTACCGCAATTATAGTTCTACAGTCAATGAATGGTGTGCATGCATTATACTCTGTCACTACCAGAAAACAAAAGTGAAAAGTTTGTATCACTGTAGCTACATTTCTAGCACATTACTTGACTGAAAAAACATTAATAAATAAAACCCTTATTTGTTCATACATGTTCAAAGTTGTTTATGTGAGCTTCTGTTGTCTTTCTGTATTCTAAAGAAATCACAATATGTAGTGGCAATATGCATGACTATATTGTGCTACCTGATGCCACATTAGCAAAGTCCCTAATACAGTACTGCCTTTACGGAAGTAGGAGCCAATGTGCTTGTTTCTTTAGTTTGGATTATTTATATACTGTATTTATAATTATTGGTGAGCCCATTTGTTGACTGGACTGATACCACTTTCTAATGCCATAATAACTGGATGGTTATTATGGAATGGAACCTGGTTATTAGGATGTGGGTGTCAGCCAGTCAGACTGAAAGTGAAAGCCACCACTGTTTTGTGCTCATGAAAACAAAATGCCACAGAAAAGGAAACCAGCTGTTTTTTTTTTGTTTTGTTTTTTGTTAGCTCATAACATGAAATTGACGAGCAATTATATACAATGTAAAGAATGGAGTGTTACATTGGTGTATAACACCATCACAAACCAATCGTGCTTCACACGATACCCCATACATTATTTTCTATTTTCACAATTTTTGACCAGGAAAATCATCCTAAACTGCAATAGCCTGTTTCCAAGTGTGTCCTGGGGATTGGGTTTCCTGGACCTCTTTATTTTATATTGATGGGGGTAATGTTGGCTACGATACTGAGAAAAACTCCCCTACTCCTCATAAAAAAGTGCTATGGGATCTTTTACTTCCACCTGGACAGTGACCAGAGATGGACAGAAGGGAACTCCATTTAACATCTCATCCAATGAATAGCACCTGAGAAGTGCAGCATCCCCCTCATACTGCACTGCAGAGCCAGTTAGGGTATTAGCCCAAATACCTTGTGTGGGGCTAGACAACGATATCATCTTCTGGCCCCAGAGGCGAGCATGCAACCTACTGAGTTACTGACACTGCTAACGGTTTCTGGAATATGGCATAATCCATGTAATTTGATTTCAAATGTCCCTCACTATGTCATGGCTTCTATTGCTGTAATATGGTTGGAAGTTTTCTTATAGATGCAATTATTTTCTTTTGTACCTGTACTAAAATTGGTTTTCCAGTGAAAGCAGAATACTGTGCTCTGTTTTGGGCCTTAGAAAGAAAAGCACATCATATATAGTAAGGTTAAATCATTTCATCTTTGAATCAAATAATTACAGTGACTGAAATAACAATGAATCTGCCAGCAGCTTCCCTAATTCTATATTGTTGGCTACATGACAGTACATTGGTGTAGCACTATACTGTGCAGAGTGGCACTTACAAATGAAGTTTTACATGTGCTAAATGATTGATGGACTTAGCTTGTTATTATCACTACCCTTGGAGTGATGATTTATGTCTGTTTCAGTGTTAATGTCGGCAGCACAAGCTCGGCACTCCATAGGTGGTGACTTAGAACAAGTAGTAGCAATTGTTAAAGCGCAGATGATCAACTACCTCCAGTTACCACATCTGTTGCTTAATGCAGGTCTATACCCTCTTTATGTGGAACCGCTGTTTCTGCATTTAGTCCAAGAAATGAAACAGGCTGAGGAGTTAGCATGGTGCCTTTGGTGCATCCTTAAAGAACTACTGAAGCCTTAGGAAAAACATTTGTTTTTACACACAATTTAACTTATATTTCATATAAATGTTACAATTGCATTGAATCTTGTTTAAAGGCATAAAGAAAAAAAGATTGCTGTGGTTGTTGCTTTAGGATCTGTTGTGTAACCAGATGATTGCATTGCGTGGACTGTCATGGTACATTTCACACAGTCATATGACTGCATGACCTCTGAAGAAAGTGCATTTACACACAGGATAGTTTCCAATGTTACATCACTGTCAGATCTGCAGAAAGCAGTAAATTGTTGTTTATAATTCCCTGCTTTAAATCTGAACATTCCACATTTTAAACATACAACAAAACTAGCCACGATGTAATGCAGTAACATTCAGCAAATGATGTCACAAAATACTGCAATGAACAAGCATTTGTCAATGCTGAATGTTGATTGATTTGGTCTGTTGAGCTTGCTCAGTGGCCCTCTGTCACTGGCTCAGTCTGTTTGTCCCGGTGCTGCAGGCTGCTCTTTTGTACTGGGCTACTGCTTGCATTGGCATCTTGTTCTGCTGAGAAAGAAATCCACAGCTGTCCTGACAGAGCTCCATTGAGGTGGCTCACTCCCCCTCTCTCACTCGCTCATTCTGTTTCTCCTGGCGCTGCAGGCTGCCCTTTTGTACTGGGCTTCTGCCTGTGTTGGTGGCTTTTTCTACCCACAAAGAAATTCACAGCTGTCCCGACAGAGCTCTGTTGAGGTCGCTCACTCCCCCTGTCTCACTCATTCATTCTGGTTCTCCTGGTGCTGCAGGCTGCCCTTTTGTACTGGGATCCTGCCTCTTTTGGCGCCTTTTTCTGCCCACAAAGAAATCTGCAGCAGTCCCGACAAAGCTCCATTGAGCTCGCTCACTCCCCTTCTCTCACTCGCTCATTCTGTTCTGCCGGTGCGGCAGGCTGCCCTTTTCTATTGGGCTTCTGCCTGCATTGCTGCCTTCTTATGCCCACAAAGAAATTTGCAGCAGTTACAATACAGCTCTATTGAGCTCACTCACTCACTCATTCTGGTTTTCCTGCCACTGCAGGCTGCCCTTTTGTACTGGGCCCCTGCATGCATTGCTGCCTTTTTCTGCCCACAAACAAATCTGCAGCAGTCCCAACAAAGCTCTGTTGAGCTCACTGACTCCTCCTCCCTCATTCGCTCATTCTGTGTCTCCTGGGGCTGCAGGCTGCCCTTTTGTACTGGGCTCCTGCCTGCATTGGCAGCTTTTTCTGGCCAGAAAGAAATCTGAAGCAGTCTTGACACAGCTCCACTGAGCTCACTTACTCCCCTCTGTCACTCTCACATTCCATTTCTTCTGGCGTTGCAAGCTGCGCTTTTCTACTGATCTCATGCCTGCGTTGTCACATTTTCTGCCCACAAAGAAATCTGCAGCAGTCACACTAGAGCTCTGTTGAGCTCGCTCACTACTGCTCTGTCACTTGCTCGTTCTGTTGCTCTTGGCACCGCAGACTGCGCTTTTGTATAGGGCTCCTGGCTGCGTTGGCAACTTTGTCTGTCCACAAAGAAATCTGCAGCTGTCCCAACAGAGCTTTGTTGAGGTCGCTCAGTCTCCCTCTCTCATCGCTCATTCTGCTTTTCCTAGCGCTGCAAGCTGCCCTTTTGTATGGGGCTCCTGCCTGCATTGACGCCTTTTTCTGCCCACAAAGAAACCCCAGCAGTCCTGATAGAGCTCCGTTGAGCTCACTAAGTCCCCTTGTCTCACTCGCTCATACTGTTTCTCCCACCGCTGCAGGCTGGCCTTTTGAACTGGGTCCCTGCCTGTATTGACACCTTTTTCTGACCACAAAGAAATCTGCAGCAGTCCTGACAGTGCTTCAGTGAGTTCGCTCACTCCCCCTCCCTCACTTGTTGTCTCGTTCTGTTTCTCCTAGTGCTGCAGGCTGCCCTTTTGTACTGGGCTCTTGTGTTGTCTGCCCACAAACAAATCCGCAACAGTTCCGACAGAGCTCAACTGAGCTCGATCACTCCCCCCTCTCACTCGATCGATCTTAATCTGTCTCAAACACTGTTTTCCCAGAGTGACCGTGCTATTGTCCGGCAGGAGTTCAAAAACATATTTTAGCCAGGATGTGAAAAATGACAGCTGTAGTGTTCATAAAGAGTTGTGAAAAAATGCCACTGTTGAAAATGTGGCATGACAGTATTATAAATTTGCAAAGTTACAAGGGTGCCTGGAAACAGTTCAATGCACGCTTGTAAAACAGTCATGTTATGGAGTTTAGTCACCAAATTTTCAACATAGGGATTTTAGGACCTCTGCTCGCTGTCATTTTCTTAATCTGTCCCGAACACTAATTTCCCACAGTGACCATGTTATTCTGCACCGGAACTGTGAAAACACATTTCGGCCAAGATGTGAACAATGACAGCTGTACTGCTCACAAGGAGGTGTGACAAAATGCCAATGTTGAAAATCTGGAGTGAAAATATTGTAAATCCGTGAAGTTACGAGCGTACGTAGAAACTGCACAATGCACACTCGTAAAACAGTCATTTTTTTGGAATTTTTCCACCAAATTTGCAACATAGGCTTTTTGAAAGCACACCTCATGAACACTGGCACTGTCATTTCGTTAATTGGCCCCAAAGGGTGATTCTGCACAGTGACCTCAAAACCACCTTTCGGGCCCGATTAACGCCATAACAGTTCAAAAACCCCATGTTGAAAATTTGGTGAAAAAATTCCCCAAAATGCCCGAGATATGCACTAAAGTTGAAAAAAACCCTATTTATTACATTATACAGCTTCCTGGCATTTCCTCCCGGTCGGCTTTGAAGAGTGCAGACATGTTCCGGCCCACCGTGAACAACGTCAAGCCAAGCTCTGGAGGTAAGTATAGGGGTGAGGAGGTGTGAGGAGGCAGGGTGCGCAGTGGGTGAGTGTAGGTTGTGGGAGGGCGAGGAGACTATTTAGGACCGCTTTCCTTTTTTCCAGGCAAAAACAAAAAAGCTATGGGACCGCTTTTAACTTTTCAGGGCATGTGGCACGCTGGGGTGGACTAGTGTGCCACCAAAGTCTTGCTTTGGGGGCAGCTGTAGCTGATGGGGCATTGGGCACCCTTGTCGGCCAAACAACAAGGGAAATTCCTTTCTGCCAACGGGATTGGGCACCCCATAGGCAGACACAAAACTGGGTACATTATGCCGACGGGGAGGCCCCCCATCGGCAACAAACATGGGTGGTGAAATATTGTTTGGAATATGGTGGCAAGCCACCCATGTTCACAAACAATATCAGGGATCCTACATCCCGCCGTGCAATGATGGGTCACTCCCTCATTGCAGCGGATGGCTGACGCTGCAATGACGAGGTGGCCCCTGATTGCAGCTGCTGATTTTCTAGAAGGTTGTGGCATGCTGGCTGAACTAGTGTCAGCCGCAGCATGCCATGGCATTGGGGGATGGGGGACAAGCCCTTGCAGGCTATGGAGGAATTGGGCACAACAGTGCCACGCCTCCACAACCTGCTTGTGGAGAAAGCTGATGCAACTTGTTTCTTGCGCATGTGTGCAATCAACATAAAAAGGGCTTAATTACCTTTAAATTACACTGTTTCCTGCAGCATACTGCAGCATTTTGTGATATACTGCAGTATTACTGCATTGCATCCTGGCTGATGCCGCTGTATATAGAACCCTGAATGGGCTGAGCCCCCACAATATCATTGATCTTCTGATCCCAACACCTTGATAGAGTGCTCAGTTCTATGAGGCAGTGGGTTAACAGAGACCCTCTCCAGATTAAAAAGCATTGGTAACCAAGCTTTTACAGGGGTCTCTCTCCCTGCACAAGTGACTGTGTCACTCAGGGAATAGTGCAGGTAAAAAAAATTGGGGATATTCAGCCATTTTGCAGGCTAATGCGCTTGCACAATTCAGACTAAATATCTAAACAATGCTCAGAAGCACAGTGGCACATGGGCAGTGCAAATGGCCAGATTTCAATATGGGGACAATCAGTACAAAGCAATGTGCAATGCTGCAGGACCTATAGGACCTCAACAGTGGGCAAAAGCAATGGCCCCCACACACAGCTGGCCACAAGTCATGTGGTGCATGTCCACCCTAAGGGGACATGGTCATCAGCTCCACCAAGACTGATGTTCTGAGAAAGGCAGCACATTGGACAACTGCATGGGCATCACAGTGTCATGGTACAGTAGGTGATAGTCCAAGATATTCAAAAAAAGGGTCAGGGTAGAGGGCAATATGCATGCCTCAGTGCAGAGACCACAAGAATGAAGACTTTGTTACCCAAAGGAACATCCAGGATGTCAGTCCCATGGGTACATATGGTAGCCGTTTCTAGTGGATGCACATCGACACAGAGGTGGATGTCAAGGAGGGAAACATGTGGCATGGGTACATGTGAAGTGCACCCATCACCTGCTGGGTACTGTATATGTACTGGTGGAGTGTGGAACAATGGACACCCACTATGGAAGGAAAGCAAGAGAAAATAACTCACACAGTACACACAATAAGGTAGAATTTATAAAAGTTTACTAGGAAACTGCAACATACAAAACAATATAAAACAACAATATCATAACAAACTGTACACGTGTCAACAAGGGGGCCAAACTATATACATTGGGTGTGGGGTTAATTATTTACTAAAGAGGGAACAGGAGCAGGGGTATATGAAATGTGAGAGGACAAGGGGATCTGAACTTGGGGCCTCTGTGGGGAAGTTCAAGGGGAAATCAGTGGTGGAGGAGGGGAAACTGCTGCACTATATCTAGTAGTGTTCCTGCAACATTGGTCAGAATGGCCGAGATTGTAGCCACCATCCTCTACTGCATAGCCAGTCTCATCATGACATCTTCCCTCAACAAATGGTGATGCCTCACCTGCCACCTCATGAGGTCCGCTAAGCCATGACGGCTTTTCTGGTGGAGTACAGAGTCAATGGCATATGCTGGACCTAGGGGGAGAAAAAAGATGAAATTAGTACTGAAGCACTGACCATGTGGGGATGTGCCAGAAAACAATGCCCAACCCCCTTCCCCAAAGATCTGTGTTATGTGTGACTGGAACTTTGCGTGTTTGTGGGTCACAGTCAGTGTCACTGTGCCCCATGACATAGAGGTACCCTGTGTGCAGATGACCTGCATTTGAAGAAGCACAGGACAATAGCCCCCAGTAGGATGTTAGGTGATGTACTTAGAGGCTGGGCTGCACACTCTGCCCCATGCAATGTGCAAATGGGTGAGGGACCACCAGGCAACAGCATCTGCAAGCATACACTGTGTGTCAGGCTAGCTGAGGTGCAGGACAAGTGTGGTACAATAAATGATGGCAGATAGGAGTCACAATGCCGGAGGATGACTGGCACAGCCCACATAGGGCAAAGCAACAACAGATGTGAGGGGCTCAGGGGCATGACCCTGCCTTTGCGGGGGCTAATGGAAGGCACTGGGTACTGTGACCACATCAGGTTACTGGGTCAGGAATGTGACACACAACACATGGCAGGATTTGCAGCACAACATTCTGGGGGGAAACATCAGGCCGCAGTGCATGTCCAGAAGGTCCCGTGCAAAGGGTGTTGTATGCAAACACAGTGGTATGTGAGTGGCAGTATGTAGCCAATGATGGGGAGGGTTGAGAAGGTTAACTCAGCATGAGACCCACAGCATGCAACATGGCAAGGTAATGTATGTCACCCCCACAGAGATGTGTGTAACAGGGTAGACACAACTCACTGTCTTATGGGAAGGCCCATACACAGTCATTGCCCCAAGTGGCCCCTATTGGTCCTATGTATACAAAACCTGTGCAGATGTCAGCTGCAGCACCATCAAAGCCATGCAGAACTTGCTAGGTGCAGCTGTCGCATACAGTACGCCCAATCACTGCCTCACACACAGATGCTAGTAATGCAGATACCATTAGCCTTCAATAGCAGTAGCAGAAAAACCACAACAGAAATGCATGGGATAACAAACCTACAGTACATACAGACAGATTAAAATGGCACAGTAGAGACACAGTGAGCAACACAGCAAGATGGAGTGGTAATCGTTTAGTGCTGCCTGCCTTCAAACAACTGATAGCATGTTGATTCAGTGCTGCAATGTGTAGCATTTGTGCAATTGTGAAACACTGTTTTGTTTGGCGGTAATGGGCGGTGCGATGTGTACATTGCATGATAGACCTATGTTGTAGGACATTCCACATGTACAGTACAGGTTGACCATACAATCACATGATATATTATCATGCAGCATTGTGGTGGACATGTACGGTACCATATATGCACCAAATTGGGAAGGCGCTGGACATGCCGCGACATGCATTAACACTGCTAGTCACTAATATATTGCATGATCTCTTAATGATGGACAAGTGCAAAAGGCTTTCATGAAATGCTAAACATTGCTACTCACATCCATCACCTGGATGGGGGGATTTAGTTAACAGCAGGATGTAAATGGCCATATGGGGCCACTGATCCCCGGGAGCCAGGTGCCACAGTTTAGAAAACAGGGACCAGCCATACATCCTCCAAGTCCTCCAGCCCTGGTTGAACCTCCACCTCCACCTGCGGGACTACTACCTTCCATGACCTTCAATGTAGGTGTAATACCCCGGCTCCATGTAGTCCAAATGAACACCTACACACCATCTGCAGAGGATGCATAGTAGCCAAACATGCCCTTGGCACCTGTGAATGGCCAGAAAAATAACTAAGTAAGCAGCATGGTGTCACAGAGGGTAATAATAGACTCAGCATCATGTGCACAACACAGTGAGGGCTCAATTCCACACAGAATGCCATGCCACAACATGAGGCCTTTGACAAATGGAGACACTGTTGTAAACATGACACGTAACACAGGTAGGTGTACACAGGACAAACAGCACCCCACAGGGGTGTAGTGGACACTGTTGTGCATGACTGCAAGACCACTGGGAGATGCCATGTGACATAGATGCAAAGCAGGCCATAGGGCTGCCCATGGGGACCCCAGCGTAGACAGGCCTAGCACTATGGTCTGGCATGGGCTGAGTACATACACCACCCACACATGGCGGACAACACACAATGCCACACCTGTGTACAGTAGAACATACTGTACATGACCCATGACCATCCACTGCATTACCGTTACTATGGACCAGCATGCATAACAGCAATTAATGGCAGCAACAGAACCAATGGATCGCATGGGAGAGATGGTAATCTGCAAGGGCCCATACACTGTATGGGTGTCCATTGTTGCCAGATGTGACACCCCCAGTAGCATGCATGGGCAGCAGGGTGAGTGCAGTGCTATCCAGAATAGTGGCAACGCCATGTGTGAGCCCCAGACACAGAATATGGGTGACAACAGCATCAAAGGGCCAACTGTCAGCAGCCATAGAGGAATATGCCACCATGCCAATGGATACACAAGAGGCAATACAGGGACAGCACGCACACAAAGCACAATACACAAGGATGGACCAATAATGCAGTGCCAGTGACCACACACCACCATGCAGATGCATGCTGTTGTCCATTTACTGCTCATGCACATCCATGGGGGGACACCATGAACACATCAGCACATGGTCCAAGTATGACTGTGCTCATGGGAAGGTACATACAGTGGTGAACCATGGGTGTGGGCATATTGTCAACCTGGCCATCATGACCACCGCCAGGGGATGATGCACAGGGACAACCCAGTGGACCATTGGTTACCCTACCTTGGGGACACATGTCAGCAATGTGAGGCCAGCATAGGGCATGATGCATGGTGCTAAATGCAAGAGGTGGCATAAGCACAATGGAACACACACAGCACAAGGCCGTGCCATCACACACAGCAGCATCCTCACTGCCTGTAGCCACCACGGAGGCCCCTATGCATCCCACAGTCCCCTACCCAGCCACTATATGGGCCGGCACAGCTCACAGGTGCCAACATACCCACTTGGCCGCCTTAGAACAGAATGTGGAACAGCAGTGCAATATGCCATGTCATGTGAAAGGTACTGATATTCATGTGGAGCTCATTTAGATAGCTCCCTACCATCAGGATCTGTCCTGGCATAATCTGACACAGCAGCTGTCCTAGGATGGACCACACCCCAGGCCCCACAGGCAGGCTGCATCATACAACTGTGAACACAAGATAAGGAATATTGGTACTCACAAGCACATTTGTCCCTCACCACCATCCTGGCCCATCAACACTGGTTTGTCAGCACAGTTGTAGTATTGCCCAGACCTGGTCCATAAAGGACATGTAACTATGTGACCTGTGCAGGTGCAGCACACACAGTCAGTGTGTGAAAATCCTGACATGGTAGATGGCACAGAACAACCCATGCAACATCTGCCACATGGAACACCACAGTGGACACTGCACAGCTCCTTGCCCCATTACAACCCCCAAAAACACCATGCCACACACATCTCAAATACCACAAACATGTGGGGTGCAGACCCAAACCCAGGCACACAGCACACAGACTGGTGACGCATGCCACCACACCTGCACCCGTGGCCTGTGAAAACAGTCATGCAGTGATGACAACTGGCACAGTAAGCCAGCCTGGACAGCACGAAAAAGGCTGTATATCACCGCTTCACAGTGAGATGTATAGCACATTATAGAACCCAGGACCACCACCCCTGTGGGTATGGAGGCCACCCTGTGTGAGTCTCCTGCAAGGCATTCTACTCACACATGGATCAGGGTGCATGTCACATGGATATGACGGGCCACTCATGCCAATCATATGTCTCTGCAGTGGTGTTCATCACTGGCATGTGCTCCCAGGGCTTCCCCAGATAACAGGCAGGGTGGCATACGAACATACATGTGAATTTGTCAGAAGAAATAGACCACCTGGTCCATCAAGTCTGCTCTAGTGTGCAGCTAGTACCCTCACCTTGCAGCTGGCCTGCTCCCGCTCTCCTTCCCAATTATCCCCCCTCTAATCTTGTTCCATCCCCTTTTGAAACTACCCACTGTCTTACAGGCTACCACCTCCTCCAGTAGAGCATTCCATTCTGCCATGACCCTCTCCATGAAAACGTGTCTCCTCATTTACATTATAAATCTTCCTCCCTCCAATCTAAGGCCATGCACTCTTGTGTCCCTCCCCCTCCTCAGCCTGAGTATCCCTTCAGTGCCTGCCTTGTTTATTTCCTTTATGTACTTAAAGGTCTCAATCATATCCCCCCAGTCCCTTCTCTCCTCAAAGGAGTACATGTTCAGCTCTCTCAAACTCTCCTTGTATGGTCTGTTCTCCAATCCCTGGATCATCCTTGTTGCTCTGCGTTGTACCCCTTCAAGTAATTTCACATCCTTCTTCAGATATGGCCACCAAAATTGCACATAGTACTCCAGGTGCAGCCTGACCAGTGCCCTGTAGAGAGGCAGGATCACCTCCCAGCTTCTGGAGGAGATCCCTCTCACGATACAACCCAGCATCCTGCTGGCTTTCACTGCTGCCATCCTACAATGCTCTGTATTGTTCATCTTTCCTGTTATAACCACCCCTAGATCCTTCTCCTCCTCAGTGGAACCTAGCTGCACCCCTCCCAGCTGGTAACCCCTCCCTGGGTTCTTTGCTCCAAAGTGCAGAACTTTGCACTTTTTCGCATTGAACCCCAACTGCCACATTTCCAACCACTCCACCAGTTTGTTCAGGTCATCCTGAAGCCCCTGCCAACCTTCTATATCATCCACCACTGCCCCCAATTTGGTATCACCAGTGAAAAGACTGTTCTTATTCCTGATGCCATACGAGATGTCCGCTATGAAATCCAAACAGCACTGGCCCCAGTACCGATCCCTGTGGCACCCCGTTCATCACAGCCCTTGGAGGTGAGAGTCCCACCCCACCACTACCCTCTGCTAGCTCCCCTGCAGCCCATTCTCAATCCACTTAACCATCTTAGTCCCCACCCCCACGTTTTTCAATTTCCCTCCCATCCTCCCATGTGGCACTGAACCAAAGGCCTTACTGAAGTCCAACTATATGACATCCACCACATGACCCTTGTCCAATTCCCTCATGATCCAGTCATAATACTCAAATAGGTTTGTCTGGCAGGATTTTCCAGACACAAACCCATGCTGGTGACTGTCCTGGAGCCCACTGTTTTCCATAAAGTCTATCAGCCTTTCCTCAAGCATTGTCTCCATCAGCTTCCTCATGATGGAAGTTAGTCTTACCAGTCTGTAATTACCCTGCTCATCCTTTGGTCCACTTTTATGGATATGTACCACATGGGCAATCCTCTAATCATGTGGTACTCACCCTGAGACCAGGGAGGTATTGAATAGTTCCACCAGTGGTCCAGCCAGGATCACGGCCATTTCCTGCAACACCCTAGGGTGTATACCATCTATTCCTGGTGCCTTATCCACCCTCAGAGCCCTAAACCCCTCCAATACCCTACCCTCAGTGATCACCCCACCTGTTACCTCCTCTCCCCCCGCCCGCTCTGCCCACCCCCTGCGGTAGCTGCCCAACTTTCTCCCTCATGAATACAGAACAGAAGTACTCATTCATTGCTTCTGCCTTATCAACCTTTTTTCTACCCACCCCCCATCCTTCCTGATCCTCACTATCTTGTCCTTGTAGCTCCTTCTCTCTCATCTGTATCTGAAGAAGTCCTTTTCCCCATCACTGGTGCCCTGCACCAGACTCAATTCCCTGGATGCCTTAGCTGCTCGGACTCTCCTGGTAACTTCCTTGGACATCTTCACATATTCCTTCCTGTCTTCCCCCTTCCTGGATTTCTTAGATTTCTTGAATGCTGCTTTTTTAGCCCTCACCATTTCTAAGATCCATCTACTTAACCAGCTCGGTTTTTTATCCCTTCCCTTTTTGCTCTGAAATCTTGTACATGTCTCAGTAGCCTCCAATATTCCCAATTTGATTTTTTCCTATTTCTGATTAACATCCCAGTGTGTCTGTATTCTTTCCAGATCCCCCCTTAAGATTTCACCCATCCTACCAAAGTCATCCTGTCTGAAGTTCACTACCCTGGTCTCTGTACCTGTTGTTTCTCTGCTCAAATTAATTGTTAACCAAATGGAGTGGTGGTCTCTCCCAGCCAGCAGATCCTCCACCCCCACTTCCCTTACAGCCTCCCCATTGGCCAGAACTAGATCCAGTGTATTCTCCAACCTAGTGGGCTCAGTGATCTTCTGTGCCTGGAAGCAGTCCTGGAAGACATCCAGGAGTATTTGCTCCCTAGCACACGAGGTGGCTGGGGTACTCCAGTCCACTCCTAGTAAATTGAAGTCCCCCACAGTCACTGTGCTACCTTTCCCATACATCTTCCAAATTTGTTCTGCCATCTCCTTGTTCAGGTCTTCCCCTTGAGTCGGTGGCCTATACACCACTGCTATACTGAGAATCCTATCCCTCATGTCCTGGAATTGCATCCACAAGCCTTTGTCCTACCCTCCTCTCCCTCTTCCCTTGCACACTTTATCCCTTCCCTTATGTACATCGCTACCCCTCCCCTTTTCCCTTTGGCCCTATCCTTCCTGTAAATCCTATAGCCTGGGATCATCAGATCCCACTCCTAGTCCTGGTTGGTCTATGTTTCTGTGATGGCAGGTATGTCCACCATCCCCTCAGCCAACAGAGCCCGTAGTTCTATGGCTTTGTTCCCCAGGCTCCTTGCATTCAAGGAAACAACCCTCCAAGATGTTTCCTTACACTCCTTAACCAATTTTACACCCTTTTCAGCCCCACCCTTTGATCCCTCCCTGCTTCCAATGCAGTTTGTATGGGGGTAGGCTCGATTGTCACTCCTGTCTGGAGAGCCTTCCCATCAGCAACCCACTCACCATCCTCCAACTACCTAGTTTAAATTAACCTTTGTTTCTATGTATTCATCAAACCTCTGTTTTAGCACCCCTTTCTCTCCCTGCTCAAATGTAATCTGTCCCTTGCATACAGATCCCTATTTTTCCAGACCCTGCCCCAGCCTCCCACTAATCCATACCCCTTAAATTGACACCAATTTCCTAGCCAGCTTTTGAATTCATCTATCCTACCCTTTCTTGCCATACTTGCCCTGGTTACTGGGATTACCTCAGAGAAGGCCACTGAGCTCCCATCCTCCTCACTCAGCTTACCCAGTTCCATGAACCTCTCCCTTACCACCTCTACTATGTCCCCTGCCAAGTTATTTGTACCCACGTGCACCACCACATTTGGTTTATACCTTTCCCACTTTGCACACTTGAGAATAGCCTATCCTGTTTTATCTGCCATCAGCCCAGGTACAGACTCTACCCATATGCAACTATGTCTTTCTCCTTTGCTCCCCCCATCTGACCACTTTTAGTATGGAATTACTCAGCACTAGCACATCCCCACCTTGTTTCGCATCCCTCCCCCAAACTCTTTCCTTGTGCCTGCCTTGATAGTCCACCCTGCCATGCACATTTGCATCCCTATTTGTACCCTCAACTCAACCCCCAGCCACCTCCCCAGTCCTACCCCTTCCCCTAACACTCTCAGTACCTGACTTGTCCCCCTTCCCACCTGGAGCTCCCTCATCCTCAATGCCATCCCTACCTTTCACCCTGTACCCCCCCTTTCACCCCCCTGTTCAGGTAACCTCTACATCAACCCCCACAGCCGGACCCTTTTTTCCCTTAACTAGGATCTGCTTCCCCTCCCTCAGAGCTGTCCCTCCTGGGAGACACCTAACCTCCCTCTCCCTCCTGATGCCGGATCCTATCTCCATAACCCCCAAACGATTGAGTCCACCGCTAGGAGAAGCCTCCTTCTCCCCTATGCCCAGTTGATGTGCCCCCCTCTCACTGGGTCTGCCCTTCACCCCTGGTCACAACCTTTGGTTCCTTTTCAGAGCTTTCCATATCCTTGAGAACATCATATTTCTTCTTCAGTTATACCGGGTATTAGACTTGAGCTCCACCTTCCTTAACCTCCCTGAGTCCACCGTAGTTCATCTAGACCTCTGACCGAGTATCCACTGTGGCAGTGACTGGTGCTGTGGTGGTCTCTGGGTTGGGACAAAGGTCATCAGTACTCCAGCCAACTATGCTCAAAGACTGGCAACCTTCTTGCTCAGCCCAGAGAGGTGCCTACAAATGGGGCAGCACCACAATTCCCAGAAAGTTCTTCTGAACATCGCTGCTCCTCACCCAGTGCACTGCACCACTCCTTGTCTCATCCTACATATTCCTCAAGTATGCTTCTACCCTCTTTTAGTGTTTTTTACAGTCTCACTCCCTTTTACAGAGTTTCTTTGTTTATGGCCCTGATATGTTTCTGCAGCCCTTGCCCCTTTCTGCTCAGTGCCCCTGCCAAACATATCCTATTCCTAATAGAGTGAAATTGACAAGATCATGCAATTTAAATGTAAAAACGTCCACTTATGTGATATAATCAACAGCTCCTCCTCTGTTTGATTTTATTAGCTTTTTAGCTATCAATCTGCCCCATTCAGGGCCTATATGTCCCTCCCCACTAACTAAGCATTTAATAATGTGGGGAAGTGGGAGTGGGTGGGAGGGCAAAAAAGTTCAAAGACCAAATGCCTCCTGGACAGATTCAGACTCATACTCCTACTTCTCCTGGCAACCAGCAGAATGAACAGACAAAATACCTGCTTGAACAGTTAAAAAGAGATTTAAACTAGCAACTCCTACTTGAAAGGCTTCACTGTTTCTGGGCAAAGAATTCCCTTCCCCAGCAGCCAGCAACAGTTAAACAGTTAACTATTCAAGTTAATCCTCCTCCTCCAGACAAGCTAGCAACAGTTAGAGTTAAAGAAAGATTTAAGCTAATCCTCAACCAGACAAAATGCTTCACAAAAAAAATCTCAGAGAAAAAATGCCTCCTGGACAGATTCAGACTCACACTCCTACCTCTGCCTGCAGCCAGCAGGCATGTGTTAATAGTATGATCTGACATGGGCCACTGTGAACAACTCTGGACCTCACACACATGCCAGACATCCACAACACAGTACTGTACATAGTACTCCCCCCTTGGTGCCAGCCGTCTGCTGTGCGACACATGCTGGGACACTGGAAGGTGTCTAGGACACTGCCTGGACAAATCATTATACTGGTGATGGCACTTGGTCATTGGTAAGTGCCTGGCCAGTTCTACATTGAATGCCATGTCACACTGCAGCCCACAGTGTTGCCCTGGTCCAGCACCATGGGTTCTGGATGTTGAAAATCCAAGGAGCGATTTCCTGCACTCTAAGCTATGGAGGGGGTTCTCATATGTAGGGTGACAAGCCCTTAACAACATTCACTACTCCAAAGTCATATGCACTCCTTTTTAAGTAGAAAATACAAACCAAGTGAAATTTCTCAACAAAATAGTTGATTTATTACGCACCACTGTGGAAGTCCCTAGCGCTCAGCAATATGCTTTCTAGGGGGCTTGTTGTAATCTGACTTACATGTTTCCAGTGTTTAAATGGTAATCAAAAAGTGACATCACACAACAATTCACCAATCCAAAAGGTCTTCTCATTAAGATAATGAGATCTTAATCAATTCATTTTTCTAACACTAATAAATAAGTCACTTAGTAGAAAATACATAAAAAAATATAGCTCACACTGCAAAATCAAAAAAGAACAAAGAGCTGTGCACATTATTTATGAAATATGACTAGTTGTTAGTAGAGTAGGGGTTCAACTATGATGTTTCTATTGGTAATCTTCACTGCAGGGTTCACCTAATGTTTAGGGATACACCAACATTCCTTTTAATATCCAATTAACATCAAATCTCTATCATTAACCATTATTCTTTAACCTTTTACTTTATCACTTTTTTTTTGTTCTTACATGTTCTTTTTTAAATGATGAAAAATGTAGAGAAGCACATACAGCTGCTGCTTCAAGGCCCATCTGTACTGGAAACTAAATCTCCTTAGGTGGTCCTGTAGGATCCAATAAAGGAACAAATACAAAAAGAAAAGAAAAGATAACATACATTATTTTTACAAACTTATATACAGTGAAGTTTACTTATACTACAGTATATATTATATACTATTTTGGAAGGAAGGACAGAAAGGGCAAAAGGAAAGGGTGGGGGAAAAAGAGAAAGTGGGGTAGAAAAAAGGGGGGGGGGGAGAGATTCACGTTTTATATATTTCCCACTTTACATCTCCTGGTTCCAGTTCTTCAAAAGGGGATGAGAGCTGAAATTGAGAACTGCAGCTAAAAGGGAACACTTTTGTTTGGGTGCTGCTACAACTTAAATATTATTTCTGTGATGGAGTATTGTTGTGATGTCAGAAAACCCTGGATGTGGTAACCAGGAAGCGGAGTTCGTGAACTTTTGCATGGCTGATACGAGTTCACTGCAAATGAAGAGAAAAGAGCTTCATGCAACTTTGGAGAAAGGAAATGGAGACTGCAAAAATGAGAATACAGAAGCTGGAAGAGGTAATAGTAAAGCCTCATTTCTTAAGCCAGAACATTTGTTGATGAAAGAGGTGAATGTTAGTTATAATATAATTTCTCTCAAGACTTATCTTGAAAAAATCAAGCACCACGAGGGTTAAAGGTACAAAAGACACCCTCATGTGGATCAGAGAGCTTTAAAAGAAAAGAAGAATTGTTAAAAATTTCAGAAACTGCATCCCTAGCATATATGCGATTAATTGCTGAGGAAGATAATGATAATTACCTATCCCTTGAAACAGAACTAAAACAAGAAAGGGAAGTAGTTAGTGCATTTAAAGAATATAATGAATTTTCTAGTTTAGACAAACTTTTAAAAAACAAAATGGTTAGACACGAGAAGGAAGTGATAGAAAGGAAGCAAACCAAACACTTAAGAGATGATGACATCTATGAGAAAGGTCAGGCTTATATTCCAGTAAAAAGTCCAGAGGGACGGCCACGAAGTAGAGTAGAGGAAGACTCAGAAGCAGAATTAAAAAATTTGATCAGCAGAAGAAGGTTAATTTCTTGAGAAGAGCTAAATCACAAGAATCACAAGAAAGGGAAAGAGCAACAACAAGCTCTAATAAAAGGTCTAAATCTGTAACGATTAACTTAAAAACAAGACCTTTTTTAGAAAAGAGGGGGTTGGTGGAAAAAACAAGGGATGAACAAGAAGAGGTACAAGAGGTGGAAAACTGTATATAAGTTTGTAAAAATAATGTATGTTCTCTTTTCTTTTCCTTCTGTATTTGTTCCTTTTTTGGATCCTACAGGACCACCTAAGGAGATTTAGTTTCCGGTATAGATGGGCCTTGAAGCAGCAGCTGTATGTGCTTCTCTACATTTTTCATCATTTAAAAAAGATCATGTAAGAACAAAAAAAAGTGATAAAGTTAAAGGTTAAAGAGTAATAATTAATGATATAGATTTGATGTTAACTGGATATTAAAAGAAATGTTGTGTATCCCTAAAAATTAGGTGAACCCTGCAGTGAAGATTACCAAAAGAAACATCATAGTTGAACCCCTACTCTACTAATAACTAGTCATATTTCATAAATAATGTGCACAGCTCTTTGTTCTTTTTTGATTTTGCAGTGTGAACTATATTTTTTTTATGTATTTTCTACTAAGTGACTTATTTATTAGTGTTAGAAAAATGAATTGATTAAGGTCTCATTATTTTAATGAGAAGACCTTTTGGATTGGTGAATTGTTGTGTGATGTCACTTTTTGATTACCATTTAAACACTGGAAACATGTAAATCTGATTACAACAAGCCTCCTTGAAGGCATATTGCAGAGGCGCTAGGGACTTCCACAGTGGTGTGTAATAAATCAACTATTTTGTTGAGAAATTTCACTTGGTTTGTATTTTCTACTTAAAAAGAAGCAGGTCCTGGACATTGCCTGGGAGTCTTCCCCCAGCCATCACCATGGCCACCAGGTGGACCAGTGCAGCCCTGGCCACCTGGTGTCAGCCCCACCAGCCGCCCTCCTTGCTACCATCTTTGCTGTTCCTTCCAGAGCTGTGAAGGGCACTTTGGGTGTTGTGCCACATGTGCAAAATCAGGGACATTTCTGCAATGACTGAGGCCTGTTGTGTGGCAGGGAAATTTTGTGGCTCTGCATAATGGCATTGCATAGTATGGGGGTTGTACGCATAACACACTTCGAAGCACTGGAGCTGATTTCTCCCATAACACCTACATGATTGTACCATGTAGTCAGTGATGGCATAAGGCTGTATCCAGCGCACCACTATGATGTATGCCGTATACCTTGCAAATGTCATATACAGTGCACCGTGGCGCTCTGCAGAGCAGTTGTTTAAGAGCAGATCGATGCCACTAGAGCAGCTTGCCAAATCACAGTATTTAGATGGGTTAAGCAAATAGCCTCATTTCACACTCTATGCCCTAATAGCCCTAAATGCACATTAGCATCTCATTACTGGAATGTATTCAGGTCATTTGCATGCACAGGACTATATAAGGGCCCACCAGCACCACAAGTCCTCAGAGGTGACTGAGAGGTGCTGCAGCCTTGAAGGTAAGTGTGATGTGTGTGTTTGTTTGTGTCTGCCTGTGAGTAACATGCCTGGTCATGTAACAGGGGCTGTGTCCATCTGTCTCCCCCCACAACATCAGCTATGTCTTCTGCAAGATGCCGGCTACAAAAATTCTCTAAAGAGGAACTGAGGGCCCTCTCCGGGGTCTATGTCACAAGGAAGGACATACTGAGCTGCACAGGGACATGGCCCAGGAGCATGGAGAAGGCCTGGAAAGAGGTAGCAGAAGCTGTTAAAGCCAAGGGCCATATGTGCAGGTCACTACAGAAGTGCCAGAAGCATGCCAGTGGCCTGCATATCTGGACCAAGGAATTGTTGCCCAGGGCCTGGTCTGAACAGCAGGCCACAGGTGGAAGCCCATCAAGCCTCTGACAGCTAACACACAGGAAAAGCTGATGGCCTCCACCCTGCAACAGGTTGCCATCCAAAGTGTACATGGAGGTGGTTGCGAAAGTAATGGGAGCCCCTCCCAGCAGTGTAAGTAGCCCTGTTGCATGTAACATGCTGTTGGCCAGGGTGTGGCATGTGTATATGGATGTAACACCCGCACTGGTGGAGGGCACTTTGTGGACACTGTTAAGATGCTGCTCTGTGTGTGGGTATGCCACAGTGTGTTGTGTTCATCTGTAGTGCGTGCATTGTTCCCTAATCACAATGCTCTTGCACTTGCAGTGGAGGTTTGGTGAACATGGAATGCTTGAAAAGTTAAATAAGATTAAACCACTTTTTGTGACCTCTGAAATTAAAGCAGATTTTCACAAAATTTAAGAAACCATGTATTCCAGCACAGGACCTCTTGATCTGGCGAAGGCAAAAAGCGAGCTGTACCATGGCAGTGATTCAGAATTGCTTGAATAAAGGTGACACATTACAACAGGGGATCACAGTGGGCTGACTGCTGAAGACGTTACCGACACATGCTGGCAAGTTGTGGAGTAACTTGCAGAGCAGGAGCTGTTGTTGAGCTGTTTTTAAGTCTAGAAAAGGTATGCCACCTAAGGAAATTCCCATACCTAAGACTTCAGCTCTTTCCTGGCCATCTTGAGTGGCTGTCTTCAGGTTTTCTCTCTGTTGCCGTCTTCTTTCTCTCTTGCAGGGGTGGAGTGCAGAAGATGGTGCAGCCCTTCTGGCAAGGAAGATGGAAAAGCACTACAGAGCGTTGGTGGTAACTGGAGGAAAACGAGTTAAAAGAAAAGTCTAAAGGAAGTGTTTTGCTGTGCCTTTTTTTTTTGTTATACTGTTTTTTCTCTCTGCTTGTACTGGGCGTTTGGTGTGAGATGAGATGAAGAATCAGATTGGATGTTTTTAAACTTGTATATTTTTCTCTTTTATGTCAGTGTTTTCAGTTAGAAATAAGTTAGTTAATTATATAATAGGGGTAAAGCTTTTTGTAGGGATTGTAGGGGTTTTATAAAGAAAAAAATGCATTCTTTTTAGATTCTGTAGTTATTTTTTTCACACTCTTAGTCAGGTGGTATGACCACATAAAGTGCATGCATGGTGTTCCTTTAGTTCAGATTCACCATCTTGCAGCACTATGTGGCATCTCCGTATGCCTATATGCTTTTCTTTTGGGAACTTCTGTTGATTTGTCTGTGAGCTGTGAGATTTTTCTCTAAAAGCAGCTATAAATAAGCCATAAAGCAGCATCGACAAGAACAAGTTCATATAGCTGTTATCCCTAATCACAAGGCCATTCCTGTCTGGTGGGTCCCAGACATACCATGGTCCTGCATGTCCACTTACATGTGTCTGTTACTGTCTCATGTGCAGATGCCATTGTATTACTGACTGTGTTTTACCTTCTCTCTCCACAGCACCATCTCTCCTTTGGAAGGGTTATGCTCACCCAGAATGATCCACCATGCAGCCTGCCTAGGTGATGATGGCCGGCTGCGGGAACACTGCGGGAAGCTTGGACATAGATTTCCACACTCAGGAGGATATGGACAGTAACAATAGTGATGATGCTGATAATAAGACCACCTCCCTCTTTGGTCAGGAACTGCTACTTTATGTGCTAGACCTCCCTGTGGAGTTTGGTGGTTGCAGCAGCCCAACCACCACCAGCATCAACACCGCCTCCTCCCATGGGCCACAGATCACCCCTACAGCAGCTGAGCAGCCCATACAACATCATCCAGAGCCAGCCCCTGCTCAGTTACAGGACTGCCACAGCCTGATAACTGCTGCGCAGTAACATGGCAATGTTTCAGGGCATGCACATGGGCAGTGGCAGGGCCACAGTGTCCAACACACACAGCAGTCTGTGCAATATGCACAGCCACAGCCTGAACATGTACAGGATCAGGCATCCCCTAACCATGCAGTACATGCATGTGGTCCTTCTCTACCACCCCACCAGGCAGCTGTGGGGGCGATACATGCTGTGTCACCTGTCTGCCAGTCACCAAAGACTACCCTTCCCCAGCAGCAAGCAACCATCACCCAACACTTGTACCTGAGGAGTCACAGCTTGCTGCCACATGTGGCTTTTGAAAACTGCAGTGGAGTGCCAGGATTTTTTTCTGGAGGAGTTGAGCGGGGTTTGGTTCTCAGATGCACCTCGAGGAGGAGTGGGCCATGATCCACCATATGGAACTCAAGGAGGGTCTCCATGGCATACAGGCGGAGCTGGTGGTGGGGGTTCAAAGGGATTACAGCAGCCAAACAGGATCTCACTGTGGCCCATGCTGTGCATAATGGCTGACCAGTTGTGGTCCCATATGCAGCACCTGCCAGGGTACACACATTGTAAGGTAGTGGTGGGCAACAAGTACCCTGAACACCCCACACACCCTGCAGCCCCTGTACTCCCCACACACACCACACCCCATCCTGTGGGTTAGCACATCCCCCCAACCCTGGATGTGGCATTCGTTTTTGCCTCAGAAACTTCCCCCATGGGCCTTGCACAGACATGTGGGCCTACCCCCCTCCAGGGTGTGTGACTTCCCTCAGGAATGCTGGCTGTCCCCACCTTGGCCAACTGCAGCATGCAGCCACCACACTGCATGGGTATGTGGCCATCATGGGCGCAGTGCCTGATGGGTCTGAGACCTACATGGCATGTCCATAAAGCCTCCAACCCATTTGTGAGGCACTGGGTGCCCTGTATTGCCTTCAGGTGCACAGTGCTGACATTTCCCACAACCACTATACCTCAGCTCACAGATCCTGTGGCTTGGACTCATTATATGGATGACTTTACCCCCCTCGTATGCATTGCATGGCAGCCTAGAGTTGGTATGGGTGTGATGAGTGTGTCTATGTCATGCTGGTGATGGTGTGTGCCATTTTACCTCTCAGACCCATGTCCAGATGTTACTGGTTACTGTGTGGGATGTGGGCCATGTTGTCACTTTTATGGGCCTGGCAACATCCCCCTGGCACACAAACATGCACACGTAGCTGGGCATGTCCTGCTGCCCCTCACCATATGACCCACACCACAGTCCTCAAATGTGTGCATGTAGGCCATTCTGCTGTATCAGTGGCAGAGGGACTTGTTTTAGGTAGTCATTGTTGTCTCATAAATGCCTACCTAAACTAGACCAGTCTTTTAGCTAATCAGAAGTCTCAAACTGTTCAACCCATTTTCTAATCTGTTTTCATGCATATAACATCAGTAATAAATAATGGACATAAATAATACAGTGCTAATGAGAAATATATGCTGCTTTATGTTCAAATGTTAAGTTTTTCAAAGTTCATCTCAAAAAAGGCTGTGTCTTATAGGTCACAATGCCATCCTTCCCCTGAGCAAATGACATAGAGAATATAATTGGAGGAAATGGCTATAGTCATGTATTTATTAACAGCCAATTAGAATTGGTGGAAAATGGAACATATGACTCAATCAGGCATGATGTGCACAGCAAAGTAGTCATAGCAGATCTTTTTTTATAACCATATCAATTCATATTTATAACTGGCCCTCCCCTCCTTTTTGGAGAGGGGACAACACGCTGTGTATGACCTTATGAGAGACTCCTGCCTCCATGGTATGAGGGGTGGTTCTACACTAGTCAGCAACCAAAGCACTCTCCCCCTTCAGAGGGTACCACTGACTGTTGGTCAGAACTTGAGGGTTATTCTCCTGACCACAAACTGGCCCCCTTACAGATAACCATCATCCAAGGCCTCACCTCTCTACAGCTTCAGGGTAATACACCTGCAAAGATGCAAGATTTCCTATTACTGTACCTCCTCTGAACTAGCCTACGAGACTACCATGCCACCACATGATGAGCATCATTCTGCTACTAAGCCACTGAATGAACACCCTCTGATGCTCATCCCTCACCAAGCATATCACACCAGATTCTTCCAAAACACATCGTAGGTCCACTAAAAACCACCCATTCTATTAATCAGATAAATGCACTCAATCTTTGCCATAATACTGGTGAACTTCTGCAATTATCTCACCATGATATAACACCAGACAACAAATGGGGTCCATGAATCCACTCATGACCATATTAGTCCACCTGTGTGCTCTGATTGTGCTAGGATTTTGAGCTTGACGTCAACACTGTCTGAACCAAGTGTGACCACACAGTTTGCATGTTCGGCCATTCCCAGTGCAAAGTAACAAGTCCTCTTTCATCAATCATAACAGTTCCAATGATTTAACCATACCCAAATCATTACCTTCCAGCTGGATGACCAATGTATCTGGAGGGCTGTTGCATTGATCTTCGGATATGACCCATGACAACAAGTTTTCTCACGTCATCCCCTGCTGGCCCATCCACCAAACTCAGACATGCAGTGGTTTCATGAAGAGATTCTCACCCTCTCAAAACTGCCTTGCTCTCAGCACCGCCCAATACACTACAGAGTGGCCACAGATCCACACTCATTTCCTTCAGGAGTCATGACTAGTCAAAACAAAACAGAAAGTTAAAGCAATTGTGGTCAAACATCACTCCTAAAAACTTGGGCCTTCCAGTCGGCCAGCACGGTGTCACTGAGGGTTGAGGCACTGGATTCCACACCTCACACTACACCAGCAATTGGGATTCAGGAATGACCTCGGGTCACCTGGGTGCCAGCACAGGGAGGGAGGATGGGAGCAGGATCTAACATTGGCTCTCCTCTCCCAGGTAAGGGGTAGGGTCACCCACCCATAGTACAGCCATGACTGAATGTAGGTTTGCTGCCGGCACAAGTGGCCAATGGTGTGACTGGAAGGGAGGGGCATCTCAAAAGGCATGCACGCACTACCTCCACATGCACTCACTATGTTGGGGATGCATGGGTATAGGGGTCAGGAGAAAACCTGCAAAAACACATGAATTACATATGAAAAAAAAAACGTGGGTCTTCCAACACCCCAGTGACTGGCCATCTGTCCAGCTCTCGACCCTTGCATGTGAGATAGCACATATATGATGGTGTGGGTGTTGTCCTCCTGTGAATCAACCCCCAGGGCCCTCTGGGCCTTGTCCAGCATGTGGTGAAACTATACAAATACCTTTGAAGGTGTCAATCAATCACACCCATGGTAGCACTTCCCAACCTTGCAGCAGAAGTGCTTGGCTATTTGGCCATCTGCCATCCTGTCAGTTTGGGATCCATCAGGCCTCCCCTTCTAACTTTAACAAAATGGTAAAGGCCCACTTAGTGTCTGCCTGGCCTATAACCAAGAATACCATGCCCAAACTATCTACGAACTGTCCCACAGCTGCCAGTGTGGTAGACCCATTCCCCCTACTGTGGAGGATATACAAGCACAGCTGATCCACTAGGGATTTGTCAGCAGGTTCTCTGTCCTTGGGCCTCTCATACACAAGAAATTCTCTACACTACACTGGTATGCCACCCCCATACTGTGCGCTAGAGAAAACCCGAGTAACTTGTAGTCTTCAAGTTGCCAATTCACCAGGGTAGGCAGGAATTTCAGTGGCATACCTCCCCACTTCTGGAGCCATCTCTTGAAATATCTGCACTTATTGAGGGTTCCCTGGATTGTCCTGTCATATCTTCACACAAAACTGTAAGATAGAAGCACAGACAAAAAAGAAACCCTGTAAGTATTCTTTGCCTTCACTTCCACTGTACCACAGGGTGCACTGTACAAAAACACAAGTGTTAGTAATGTTACATTAATAGAGTAACCGTCTTATACAGGTGCCATGCTGGCTGCCATTAGAATGTATTCCAATCACCCCACTACCCTCCCCCATGTGAATACCATATGCAAAGTCCACAAGCAACCTTGTTAGAAAGGTTTTAGTCAATAAATGATGTTAAGTTTGATTAGCAAATCATAGACTGATTGAACTAACTTCACTTGTTACCACCAGGACCCATGTGATAAACAGTCTTCAATTACAAAAACCTATTCCTATCCTAAAAGAAACAAAATTAATACTAAGTTCCTTAGGGGAACTGGCTTCCAAAGAGGAGATATGTGCAAGTGACCGTCTTTTAAATCTCAGCTACTCCTTTTCACAAAATATTTAGATTTCAGAAAAGCCTTCAACACCATCCCACATAGAAGGCTGATTAACAAGATGGGTAGTCTGGGCATGGGAGACACTGTGGTGAACTGGTTTAGGAATTGGCTAACAGACAGGAGACAGATGGTGGTGATAAATGGGGTTCAATCTGGGGAGATGAGGGTGACCAGTTGGGTACCACAGGGATCAGTACTAGGAACAGTTCTGTTCAATATCTTCATTAGTGACATTGCAGAGGGGCTGGATGAAAAGATCTGCCTGTTTTCAGATGACACCAAGATCTGCAACAGGGTGGATACTCCAGAAGGGGTGCAGAAAATGAAGAGGGACCTGGAGAAGCTTGAAAGATGGCAGGAGATGTAGCAACTGAGGTTCAATGCAAAGAAGTGCAAAATAATGCACCTGTGCAGAGGGAACCCTGGGGAGAGCTACAAGTTTGGGGGAGAGCTGACTGTCACCAAAGAGGAAAGGGACTTAGGGGTTATCATCTCTGATGACTGTAAGGTATTAAAGCAGTGCACAAAGGCAGCAGGGAGGACTAGTGGCATGCTGGGGTGCATAGGTAAGGGTATCACTAGCAGGAGGTGGGAGGTGGTGACACCATTGTATAAAACATTGGTAAGGCCTCACCTGCAGCACTGCATGCAGTTCTGGAGGCTACACCCCTTGCAAGGACATAGATAAGGTGGAGACTATCCAGAGAAGGGCAACAAAAATGGTGCAGGGCTTGCACCACAAAACATATGAGGAAAGACTAAGGGACCTCAATATATACTCACTGGAGGATGGGAGACAGTGGGGGAACATGACTGAAACTTTCAAGTACCTCAAGGGTATAAACAAGGTACAGGTGAGAGATATTTTCCAATGTAGAAAAAGTACTAGAACAAGGGGGCATAATATGAAATTGGAAGAGGGTAGATTAAGAAGTAATGTGAAGAAGTTCTTCTACACAGAGAGGGTAGTCAATGCTTGGAATAGTCTGCTACAAGAGGTAGTGGGGTCAAGCACAGTGGAGAGGTTTAAGCAAGCCTGTGACAGGCACAAGGGAAGCTTGAGAGAGAAGGGAGTGATACTAAACCATTGATCACATAGACTCATTGGCCACATATAATGTATAGGGCCTACTGGTAGAATGGATGGGCCTAGCAGTCCTTATCTGCTGACAATTTCTATGTTTCTATGTTTCTAAGAGAATTAGCACCAACTGAAGTGGACATTTTTACATGAAATTCTCCTCATTTGGGATAATTCTTGAAAGGGCAACTACAAAATGTAGCGGTGGGCAAAGTTAGAAAACTTCGTTCCAAGGAGAAATTTGAAAATTTGCCTACATTTACAAATTTAATCCACATGACAAACTTCAATTTCACCTTACAGCTAGAACTTCACAAATGGCAAATTTGGTAATTCACCTGTGAATTGTACCCCTAAGGTGAAGTCTGCAATGAGAGTGGAGGTCACATGGTGCTGCATTGAGCTGTATTGCCATGCATAGGCTGAATTCAGTGCAGTCTTATGAAGAGAGTGATGGGGCTGAATTTTCAAAATGTGGTGGAGGGTTTGCATCAAGCTCTGCACCATGATACTGAAGTTTTGGGCAGTGTGCCAAACCCTTTCACTGCAACTGTGCCATATTTTGCAATCTCAGATGCATTTGTGACAGTTTCTACAATAAATGGCAGCTTGCTCCAAATATCTGGTGCAAGCTTCATAAAAAAGGCCCTCAGGATTGTCGGACACTAGACCATAAAATGTTGGTCTAACTTGTGGCAATTGCCACATGGGATGTAAAATCCTGACGACTGGCCAGGAGAATGCTGCAAGCCCTGTACGCCATATGTTCAGTGCACCAGGAACTTGTGGCATTCTCAGAGTTTCAAAAATCCAGCCCATGGTGTTAAGTCTTCTCTGAATCTCTGTACCCAAAAACCTTTAAAAAGCATTTAAAACACAGTGTTTTTTTCAACCAAATCACTCCCTAAAGTGTCTTGTGTGTCTTGTGCCTCTGGATTGCCACTTACATGTTATATATTTTCTGATTTAGTGAATTTAAAATAGTAGTTCTGTTTTCTGTATTGTGTGTCATGAGGCAGTGCTGTGGGGGTAGGGAAACTGTGTTAGTAGCTAGCAGCAGCAAGAAAAAGGCAGCCTTTAATGTCTGAGTAGCATTATTTTTATTTATTTATTTGTACATCAGAAAGTCCTTTGAGCTAAGTAATCATTTGCAAAAGTTCCACTTTAAGTGTTATAACAAAACAGATTAAAATACAGACAATAAATGAACATTTGTTCATACATACTGGTACATTATATTGAATACAGGCAGCTCAGTTGAGCATAAGTCATAACAAACAACTATTACAATTACAAGGTATGGGAACTTACCAGTGTTGTTGTAATCAGTGTTTTCTGTGAATTATTTTTCCCGTTTTCTGTGGTTTGTAATTTTAGTTCCTTAGCAGTCAGGTGTGGTTTACTGAGTTATTTTTGCCAGAGTGGTTTGGCAATATTGATTTCATTTTTGTTTATTGATTGAGGTTAGACTTTTCATGTGCACAGTAAGGTCATGTATCCCCTTAGTTGCTGAAATCCCTGTTGTATATTGTTTGTGTAAAAACTAGAAAAAATATATATTTATAGTGGTGATGTTCTTTACTGTCTGTGTACCTCAATAAAGTCTTGCAGAGTGTTTTTTTTGTTCCTGGATTCACACATAACAAAATGCCCATAAAGAGACATTCCAGTAAAGTAGAAGTTATCAAACGTGAAGTTACAAGAGGATGTTACAAGACCATGATGTCCTGCATGAATTTCTGCTGAAAATTCTCATAGGATAACATTGTGACTTTAACAAGTCATAACTCTGTCAGTCTTTGGAGTTAAGGAACAAGTTAGATGTAACCAACCAGTCCCCTGGGGTTACTAGAATCCCCTCAGTTACAGTGCTAGGCAGGGAGAGACAGCTGGTAACTAACTAGTTAAATGGGTTTTTCACCTGCTCACTCTTCTGTTTACTCGGCTTCAGCTGAGATAGAAGTGATGAGCTCATTTGAAACTCTTACAGCAGCATAAGCCTTAGCCAGCTGTGAGAAGGGAGTTTAGAATGTTGAGATGAGAGTCAGTGTGAGTCAATAGCTGGGAGTAGCAGCTTGACGTTGGAGGAGAGAAGTGGTGGAAACCATTGCCTACAGCAGGATCTCCTGATTTTCATCCCTGGAGGGATGAAAAGGACTGCTAGTGGATGGATCCAAGGGGCAATCCCTTTTTTGATCCAGGATGTTTTGAAGCTACCTGAAATGTCTAACAGTGAGTAGGATCTGACTTTTGCAAGGGAAGCAAATTCCTGTGCTGTTGTGTTCTCTGGCTAAAAGGGAAGGAACAATTTTTCTTTGAATTCAGGAGTGTGAGACTGTTCTAATTTAAAGTTTGCTCAAGTGTGTGATGTCCAGAGGTATGACTATATCAAATTGTTTGGGACTTTAGTTTTTTCTCCTACCAATGTAGTGACTCAAATGCTGGATACCAAAGTTTTATTCAATAAGCATTTCCAAAGTGTGTTTTCCAAATGTTTAATGTGTAACTCTGAAAGAATGACTAAGAATGGATTTGGGAGAAAAGGGTGGGTGACCCGCATCTGGAGTAATCAGTTCAGGACTACAGGTTCAAAAAGGGCACCTAATTACTTTAGGCAAAGGGCCAATGTCTGAAAAGAATTTTACCTCCTGAAGTGGATTACAGTTTCTTCTCCAGTTAAGAAGAATGGTGCTAGTCTTAGCAGAAATGTGTGTTCAGTTGTGGCCAGTGCCACTGGAAGCAATGTTCAATGTCCTATGACATGTGGGAATCCATGTCTAAGTTGTTCAATATCCTGCGACATGTGGGAATATGAAGTGAAAGTGACCTGTGTCCTACTACGGTTGGAATACAAAGAGTTTTTGTCAGATACAGTCAATTTGTTGTACTGCAAGTTCCTAGTGCCATGCTGTGTAAACCTTGGGAGACCACCCTTGCTTTAGAGAACATCTTTTGTAATAAAGTCACACTCTAGAACCCCAACTGTGGTCTGGACAGTTACATTATTGCTTCTTGTGTGGAGTTACTGGGTACCCCTCCAGAAGATAGGTCTAGCATAGCCCTAGCAAAACATTCTTTCCTCAGGACCTGATTTTGTAAATATCAAATAGGTTAAATTGCTTTTCTACACCCCCAACCCTTCATCTCTAGAAGAATGAACCTGGTATACAAATAGTTTTTTGTCAGATACCATCAATTTGTTGTACTGCAAGTTCCTAGTGCCACAATGTGTAAACCTTGGGGGACCACCCTTGCTTTAGAGAGCATCTTTTGGAATAAAGTCACACTCTAGAACCCCAACTATGGTCTGGACAGTTACGTTATTGCTTTCTGTGTGGAGTTACTGGGTACCCCTCCAGAAGTTCGGTCTAGCATAGCCCTAGTAAAACATTCTCTCCTCAGGACCTGATTTTGTAAATACCACATAGGTTAAATTGCTTTTCTACACCCCACCATTTAATCTCTAGAAGAATGAACCTGATATATATTCCCAAAGTTAGGGGTAGTGCCATTCTAAAATGCATTGAAGTCTGTGCCCAGTTATAGGTGCCAGGGGTAGCTAACTGTGTAAAGTAGTGGGGGGGGGGGTTACGAACAATGGGGGTTCATCTGGTGATGTTTAATTTTGGGAGAGAACCAGAATTTTATGCTGAGGGTATGTCTAGCATCTTTCTGTCTGGTAGCAGTGTATCCCACATAGAGAGGAATCTTTGGACAGGAGATTTATGCCCAGAAAAATGCCATCCAAATGTGCTGCTTGTGTGCTTCTTGTACAGTAAAGAAACAGAGTGCTGCTTGTGTGTGTTCATCTAGCAATGGACAGTAAAGCATGACATATGTGCCTTAGTCTCTGCATCAAAAAGTGCTTAAAGAACTTTTAAAATGCAATTTTCAAATGCCAAAAGTATTGTGGACTTTGAGGAACATACTCAGATATGTGCCTTGAAAGTTTCATGTGCTTAGTGTGCAAATTAGGGGAGTTGCTGGAGAAAATGTTCAGAAACTGTGATAAAAATGATAAAAACAGTACTCCCGCCACTGAAAATTGCAGACGGGGTAAAAATTACAGTTTGTAGTTTAAATGTACTCCTGCTCAACGATTGCTGTGAAGGAAGAGCAAGTGAGGAGAGGGAGAGGGAGAGGCTCATTTGCATGATGTCGATTGATTGGTGTGAATGCATCCAGTCCCGCCCCCTGGCCAGCATCTGTGTGTTGCAGAATGTATGACGAGGAGAGAGAGAGAGTGGCATGTGAACTGGTTAGACCAGGATCAACCATCAAGGAGCTTGAGAGCATTCTAAGCTTTAATAAACAGACTAGCATAGTATAATTTCAGGCTCAACCCATTGTTCGACTGATTGGAGAGTGATTGAGGCATTAGTGGCTACGATCAGCAGACCACCAGCACGTTTCACCCCAGAAGCCTTCCTGGAATCAACAGCAGGCCAATATTTTCAATCGGAAGGAACCAGCTACTGAAGTCAGTGAGTAAACAAGTAAACTGTGCAAAGAAACTGTGTGTGAATGCTAAGTAAGCTAAACCCATGTACAAGCAATGTGATTTATGAGCAAAGAAGGATTGCAAGTTGTAAAGACAGGTGCAACAAACAGAAAATTCTGAGTATAGATTATGAACAATGAGAAATCGATTCAGCAGCAACACATTTCTAAGCAGCAGTACTGTGAGTTGTATAGGTGGATGCAGCAAACAGGCAATCCTATGCAAAGAAAGACTGTGGGACTTGCAAGTGACTGAGCATGTGTAAACAGAATTTTCCCAAATTATGCTGATCACAAAGTCAAGTTACCAGTTGTAAATCAGTGTGGATGTGCTGAGTTGTACCAGGAGAGTCAATCGTTTGCAGTTTTAAGTAATTTCAGTAGCAAGAAAGGTCAGAAACACTATTTTTGAACATGTTGAACAGACTTTGATGCATGAGAAAAGTTACAGACTCCATGGCAGGGTGGGGTCAGCAATATATGCACAGCTGCAGGGAGCCATTTTGTGAGGCAATATGTAACTAGTGAGAAATTCGGTAACGAAAGGTTTGTGTGTTTGCTTTCAGACGTGGCTTCAGGAACACACCGTTATCTGGATCATGCATAAGCTATTATTGCTGAGGAGGTGGCAGCACTGAGAGAGGTAGAGAGAGACCACTATGGTGACAGGCTACCCCTGGATGCAGCAGCTCCTAGCTATCCAGTGAGAATACGCATTGTGTCTAAAGGCTGGAAGGGATGTGTTTCCGATGCCCCATTGCTTGGACTGTCTTATGAAATTTGGAATGAGCAGGGGCACAGCTCCAGAGAGAACAATAAGAATTGGATTGGCTGCCACATGGACCCTGGCAGGTGACCCTGCCAGTAGTAGCATGCAGCACCAGGTTGAACCTGTTGGGGAAAGTTCTTCAAGGTGTGTTATGGAAAGAGCAAGTAAAATTGATATTGATCCACAGCAAGGGCATGAACAGAAAGGTTTCCATGCCTGTGTCCCAAATGGATAGTGCAACAGAGATATCAGTTTACCAATGGAATCAGGGATCAAGTCCTAGCCTCGTAGGGGAGGATGGCTTACAAGAGACATTGAATTGGGAGGTGTCTTCCACCATGCCAATTGAGAAATGGAATGTCTCAAGAGTGAGGACATATGCTCACTCTTAGGCACAGATAATGAGTGAGGAAGAGGAGGATGAAGAATTGTATCTTCATATTGAGGGCTAATGTGAGTCACCCCAAGCTCTTGCCTCAAAGGAGCCAAAGCCAGTTGGAGAAGGATGTAGCAAATTGTCCACAGAGATAGTGGGAGACAAGTTCTTTCATTCTTTGAGTTTCAGACACTGGCTTGACCAGGACTGGCCACCCTCAAGCCAGACCATGGGCCGCAGACTAGTAAAAAGTAGTAAGGAGAAGAGACTGATTCATAGGAGGGCTGACACCACATTTGGGAAGTCCTTTCCTACCTTTCCTTGCTGAGTCTGGGAGGAAACTGAACAGAACAGGCAGTCCTGGCTAATGTAAGAGGCATGTAAGAATTTTCACCCAGGTACGGCAGAATGTGTAAGGGACAAAATCATCAGTGATTACCTTAGATTCTGGAGACTGGGCAAGACTCTGTTTATGGACACTGTGCTAGTTATGGATGAGACTGGGCAAGAGACATTTCACAACATCAACTTGGAATGCCCAGATGGGGTCATAGTCCCCATCCCACACCCTGAGTGGTACTACCCTTAATGGTGCCAGTCCCTGTGAATATGCCCAGTATGCCTAAAGGAAGCAAGCAGTGGCAGGCCAAAACCCTGTTATCTGAAGCAGCAGAATCCATGGAGGAAGATGCATCTCTTTTAGTATTCCAGGATTTCTTCAGGTGTCTCCCGATTCGTCAGCAGAACGGTTTTCCTGTTCCATCATCTGGCCTTCCAGAGGACATGAGTCCAGCAATTTTCCTATTTCATCATTTGTTTTTCCAGAGGACATCAGTCCAGAAGTATCTGTAGATGCCATCTGGTCAAAAGGGAGAAGGTCCTCAGCTTGCAGAGTTAGAGAAAGTTTTGTCGTTCTTCAAGGAGCTGGTAAGAAAACTTTTTATTTACAATACATTAACTGAATTTGCACAACACATCCTATATTTGAAGACTATCCAAGAAACTTTAATTTTCATCAGAGACTCTCCCCATGGATTGCAGTGCTATACATGCCCTGTCCTGCCCAAGAACTGTTCTTCAGCAGGCTTCGGCCTAGGAGAGACTCTTTAATGGACAATGCCTGTGAGCAACAGTGACATTATCCACTAGTTGGGACATTTTAGGGAATTCCATCCCTAAATGTGTTGTATAAATGTCTTTTTTCCATTTTTTTCTTTTACTTTTGTAATTTTATAAAAAAAAATGTTTTTAGGGTTCTTTAGTGTTAGATGGAGGTTTTGGTTCTGTGTGGAATGCAGAATGCGTTTCTGTATTTTTCTTCTCTTGCAAGGTGGTTCTGAAGAAGAAAAGAACAGAAGAGGATATTGGAACTCATCCAAGTTCCCGTTTTCAAGGTTTTTTTTAGAAATTGTGTATAGCTAACAGGGTGTTAACATGTTTTCTGTACAGGTGAAATTTTTGGGAAATGTAGTGTATTTTTCCTTTTGTTGTTCAAAGGTGCCCTGGGAAATTTTGGGGATAGGTATTCCCCAGTAGGTAGCACAAGTTGAATAGATTTTCCCTATAGGGCTATGGGGATGGACAGGCTGGAGGTCTTAACTAGAGTACAGGCTTTCAGTTCTGTCTATCAGCACATGCTTGAAGCAGTTTTTCTTGGAGTCATTGAGAATTCATAGATAGATCATAGGCTAGGGGCTGAAGTTTCATCAGCCGGCCTCTGTTCCTTTAGTGTTACCTGCCTGTGCCTGGCACATGGTAGGGGAGAACTAGTGCTACCTCCCTGTAGGTGACACTGAGGGTAGGATGGCCTAGTGCCAGATGGAGATATGACTGTGGACAGTCATTCTTCTGGTTGTGGTGAGTGTAACCACCTTGTCCCCTGGGGTTACTAGAATCCCCTCAGTTACAATGCTAAGCAGGGAGAGGTAGCCGGTGATTAACTAGTTAAATAATTTTTTTTTCACCTGCTCACTCTTCTGTTTACTTGGCTTCAGCTGAGATGGAAGTGATGAGCTCATTTGGAACTCTTGCAGCAGCATATGCCTTAGCCAGCAGTGAGAAGGGAGTTCAGAATGTTGAGAACAGAGTCAGTGTGAGTCAGTAGTTGGGAGTAGCAGCTTGAAGTTGGAGGAGTGAGAACTGCTCAGCTGAGGGCTCTGAGTTGAGGGCCTTGTATTCTCACTCTAGTCCTGGTATTCTCCAGTTTGCCAAGTCAGTTAGTTAATATTTTATTTTGTTCGACTTTCAAGTCATTACAAATTAACACCATAAAAAACACAACATTCACATTATATTCTCCCATATAATATAAATTTACACATACTTACTTACATAGACATAAACAGGCAAACATAATTAAAATGTTATATAATAGGAAAGAAACAAAAGGAACAGAAAACAGGTACACAGTTATTGCACTTCTCGCTTAATAATCCTAATAAAATTCCTCCCCGACCCTACAGTTAGCAGTTTTTCATGTTTTTGTAAATCCAGTTAATATACACTGCCATAACTGTAGCAATGAACTCTAAAGGTGGCTTCATTAAAATTCTCAATACCTCTTTTTCCAGTAACTGATCTGTCAGGCAGTATGGGGACTCAATGTTATTACATAGCTCTGCATACTTTGGGCAGTGCAACATCAGATGATGCCACAAATACAATTTAGGTCTTAAAATTCTGATTTGTCCTTTGCATATAGATATTGTCTATATTTGGATGGATATAATTCTAGTCTGAATTTTGTAAACAGAAATCTTAATTTTTTATCCTTTAAAAGGGATAAATATGGTTCCTTAACATGGTTTATTTTATTTTGTGCATACCATTGATGAATTTTTAATAACCTAATTTTCTCTATGTCTTCATTAGCTGAAACACTAATCAATTTATTTTTATCAACTGATTATATCTATTTGAAAATTGTATTCCCTTCTGTTGGTCAATCCATAAATAATTTAACCCTATTTGATTGAGAATATGAATTATTTGATTTAACCATGACGAGGATAGTCCCTGACCTATCCAACTTGCTTTCACCTTCAAACATTTAAAGGCCAACCTATTTGGTTCAAGATTGGCACATATTATCCAGTACCTTATCTTTGTTAAATATGCTAAGTACTTAATTTGGGCTCTTCCCAGTTTGGCCCTTACTACAACCGCTGGAGTAGAGCCAGGGACACCCAGTATATTTTTGTATAAGTTGTTAAATGGTTTTTCCAGTTTTGACACCTTATCATCAAGCCACACTTCAATGGCATACACAGCAATTGGATTCAGTTTAATTTCTGCTGCTTTAAGAATTGCATCGACACTATACCCTCCAAATCTTGAGTTGAATCTCAATAATCCATTTTTGGTTTGAGTCAATTTATTTAGTGCATCTAACCATTGCTTTTAAAATTTACAATTACTAGTTATCTGTAATCCAAGATATATATATCCTGATACTAATTGAAGCTGAGTAGCATTAATAAACCATTTAAATCTTTCCTATTATTATTATTTGGGTTTTATCCATGTTTATTTTTAACTCATTATCTTTACAAGATGTTTGAAGTTGCTTTAATCATCTATCCATTCCTATAGAGGAAAGAGAAATGAGAGCCAAATCATCAGCATACATGAGAACTGGTACCAGAGTACCAGCCACTGCAGGTGTGTGGCTGGAAATGGATACAAGTTTTTCTAGAAAATCATTTATAAATAAATGAAATAGTACTGGGGCTTGGATGCAACCTTCTTTAACACCTTGATTTGTGGAGAAAGCCTCTGTTAAATTTCCAGCGAGATCATACCGTATATGTGCCCTGTCCTGTTTTCTGAATATAATTGCATTGTTATCATTAATATAGTTTGATTCAACTTCATATCTTTAAGTTTTTACCATAATAAATGCCTATACACCCTATCAAAAGCTCGCTGAAAGTCTACAATTGTAACATAAATAGTGATTTTTGTTTCTGTAATACTTCTCAATAATGTGTATTAGTATAAAACACTGCTCCACTATAGAGTCATTTTTCTTAAATCCTGCTTGAGAATTCAATATATTTAAATCAGACAACCAAATTTGTATTCTACCCAATAAAATTCTTGTGAAAATTTTGCTCAGACTATCCAGCAGACTGATAGGCCTGTAATTCTCAGGTAATTCAGGATTTCCTTTCTTGTATAATGGTATTATTATATTAAACTTCCATGATCTTGGGATGGTATTACTCTCAATTTTTTTTTATTTAATAGTAGTGCTAACAGATTACTCCACCATACCTGCTCTATTTTATAGAGAAAAGAGGGAACTCAATCCAAACTTAGTGCTTTATTTAATTTAGTTGCTGATATTGCCCGGGAAACTTCATAAGGTGTAATATTCAATGAAGACTGTGCTTCATTCAACTGTGTTAGAAAATTATCTTCTATTCCCTCATCAGTCTCTTGCCAGAATAGTTTTTGATAATACACAATCCAATTTACTACTGGGATGTGTGTTGTGATGTTCTGAGCAAAATTTCCCATCCCCTTTGCAACTTTAATCCAGAAACCTTTTATAGCCCCATTTTCTATTGTTTGTAAAATAGACTTCCACTGATCTTGAATAAACATATCTGATTTTTTAATTAATTAATTTTTATATTCCTTCCTTTGACTATTAGGTTACTGTATATTTTCAATTGTCCTATTTTCTTGTATAGTTTTAATTACTTTTTTAGATACTTTTTAAATTGTTGACATTCCATATCATACCAGGAATGAACCTGCCTATTTTTGAATTGTTTGTATAATAAGGGTAATATCTTACCTGTAATATCCTGTATTGAAATTTGAATCTCCGTTACTGTTTTTTCTTCTGTAATATTTCCAGCAACAATTTGAATATCAGAAGAGTTTAACATTGTCCCTACATCTATGTCCAACTTCACTGAATATTGGACCCACCTTTGATTTGTAATTTGTATCTCTGCAGAGTCTTACCTCTGTGTCCCCATGCTCCCATCTTTAATCTGTGTTTCTACTTTTAATGGATAGCGATCACTTTCTGAACATATTACCACCTCAAAATGTTAAATGTTATAATACTGCCAAGGAGGAATACAAATATAATCTATTACACTTGCTCTTTTCCCACTCAAGTATGTAAAATAGGAAGTATTCTTTCCCTTTAAACTACCATTTACCATAATTAAACCATGTTTCTCCAAAATCCTAAACAAATTCCTCTCCTGAATATTAGTTTTTCTGTCCTTAGTGTGACTATGATATATTGAAGTACCCTTCAGCAATTTCCTTGTAAGATGGCCCAATCTCGCATTAAAGTCTCCCATCAGCATCACATTGCCACCTGGATATTTATTCATGACAGTCTCCAAGTGAAAATCTAATTCCCCAAAAGCAAGTCTGAAAATTGCTTTGTGTTCACTGAAGGGCAAAACACATTAATAATTATGTATAAATCCATATCCATATCGACCACAATTGTTATAATACTGTCTGAGATAAGTTCAATTGTTCTAATTTTAATAAATGTTACAAACCCTCCCCCCCGAAGGCCTACCATATTTGGTGTTTTTTGGGGGCTTTTGCTCAAAAGAGGCAAAGCCATTTAAATGCAACCCTTCTATTGCCCAAGTCTCTTGTAAACAAATTATGATATTTGCTGAAAGGAACTTCCTTACATTTACATCCATCAACTTTTTTGAAAAGCCAAAAATGTTCCATGACATAATAGAAATCCATGCTTTATCATTCTCAGACACATTTTCTTGTTCTTCAGAATTAACCTCATGCAGTCATTCTTGTTCTTCCTGTGTAAAAATCTGAAATCTATTCTGTATAGTCACACCATATTCTACTCTTTGTTGTTTCAGCTGGTTATTACCTCAATTTTCCCATGTTCTCCTTGATATTGATCTCAGGAAGTTTCCATACTGTTCTACTTCCTGATGTGAATATATCAGTATACCCATTCCATCTGTTTTTCTAACTGCTTTTAATATCAACTGATATAATATTTGCTACCTAACAGCAACATTTATTTGCCCTTGTTTTGTGTAACTGATTTCTCTGTGTACCCATTTAACACCCAGTTTTTCTAATCTTATCCCCAAAACTTCAGAAATTATATAACGCACTTTTTTCATAAGCTGGGCTTCAGTTTCATTTGCGAAGTAATCAGCCCCATGGATTGATAAAATATATTCTTTTTCTTCCACAACATGAGTTTATGAACAACATTCCTGCATTGCCAAAGATAACTCAGCTTCAGTCAAAAACATACCTTCTGGACTATCTTTAAACTCCTTTTTCAGTATTTGTTCCACATCCATAACTACTTAAGTTTGATCTTTCCCTTATTTGGCTTTAGTTTCCCAAGCCACCTTGCAATTTGCTTATCTGTTAACACTATCAGTAAATTAAGGCAACCATTTGTCTCAAATGTTGTTACTAAAATTATGTTATTTCTTCCTTTTGGGATATCACAAATTGATTCAAGTATTTGTATGGCCATATCCCACAAAACATATTTTTCTGAAAGATCAGTGATACCTATTCCTGAACAAACTATCATGTCTTCATTTCCTGAAAACCATATTCCTGGATTAGTTCTGTGGGGATGTTCCCCATTTTGAGTCTGTATAGTGCTTGAATTGCCTCTACCCACAATGTTAACAGTATTGTCCCTGTTTTTTTTTTCTTCACTAAAGACAGTATTGGCTAACAACTCTGAGCTGTGTACCTTTTCCTCTATTTTACTATCTGTCTTTTTCCTCCTGATTTCTTTATTACTCTTTTTTCCCATTTTTCCTTTTTTGGTTTTATCCTTTTAGTCATTCCTATATTCTGATGGCTCCTATCCTCATGAATTGTTTGAGAGTTTTTTCTCTCACCTTCTTTGACATTTTCTAGCTCTTTAAACTTCTTTTCCTATTTTTTCTTCTTTTTTCTTGAATTTCTTTCCCTCACCATAGAACCCCACTCTGGTAAGAGGGAGTTTTCCTGTTCCCCTGTTTACTCATTTGACCTATAACCATAGAATCATCCTCAGAGCCCATCTCTTTTTTAACTAATTCTCTAAATAAGTTTCTTATCGGTGTTTCCTGATGCACCATTGTAGATTTTAGAGAGCTCAACTCATCCCATAAAATATATAATTGATCTAACAGTGGATATTGGCCATATGCGGATCTTTAAGGGCTGCCAATAAATGTGGTGTAAAGGGTGTTTGATAGTCCATTATCTTTTCTGCATCTTTCTTAACACAATAATTTGAAATTTTATAGTTTATTTCTGATAGATCAGTCTTCTGTACTTTTTGTTTAAGTTTGGCTTCTAGGGACAACACTGAATAATCTTATTTTGTTGTGGATTCTGGGAATGGTTCCCATTCAAACTCTGTTGAGTTATGTAGGTAAATGTCATCCCTCAATTTACACTTTGCCTTTTCCATTTTCACAGAATCCCTAGGATGTCTATCTAACTCAGGTACCAGATTCTCCTTCACCTGGTTAACCACTTCTATGCAATCCTGTATAATATTCTCCTTAGTTTCTTTCACCATATTGATCAATTCTAACTTCTGAATTTCCTTCTGGTGGTCTTTCCGAAGTTCTTTGTGAAGACTAGGTGTAGATGTGCATAAAAACCTGTCCAAGGTGACCAGGTTTTTCTTTTTCCCTATTTCTTGTTGACTCTCTTGATGTCCTTCTTTACATCTATTTTCCCTGTCCCCTTCTTCTCCTATGCCGGGAATATTTCCAAGTATGCCCTGAGTAACACAGCTATCCTGGGAATCACTCTGTTCCCCTTGTTGTTTACATTTTGCCTCCTTATTGTGTTTCCTTTTAGACTTTTGCTGAGGCTGTTTATACTTTTTTATTTTTTATTTCTGACCCCCCCCCATTATTGTGTTCCCTGAACTCTCTAAGTTATCTCTAGTCACTACTACCATTTTCCCTTTAAAGTGACTTCTGCAACCAATTTGACACTACAGCTAAATTCACTTAAAAATGAAGGCAATATTTGCTTAAATAAATAAACAATTAAACCATTATTAGACCAAAAGGCAAATTGAAAAAAATGGAGAGCCTCCTGAAACTCCCTGTCACTTTCTTCAGGAAGCAAAACAAATCCAAATAACAGAGACTGAATATGTTCAAATATAGAGAAGCTAATTAAACAACCGCAATAAAGTTCTCTAGTTCCTATTCAAAAATTCGGATCTTCATATCTTCCTCCAGCAACTGATCTTGTTACACTCTGTTCCTCTAGTCCTTGTTTGTTAAATTCAGCTCATTAGTAGATATCAGTATTGTTCTTAGTTCTTAATGAGTCCCTTCAAAGTTAGCACCACGAATATCAGGCAAGTCTGAGATCCACTTAAGTCTAATATGGAAACAGGACAAAAAAGTGTTGATCCAAATCTTAAGCCATTTCCCCTACTTCACAACTCAAATCACAAAAGGATACTTCATAATTCCAGTCAGACCAGAAGATAGGATTCCAATAATTAGTCCCTTTTAAATTGTGCTTAAACTTAATTTGTAGTTTGTTCTGTCTACTAAAATAAATTAAAAATAAACTACCTAATTCCACTCAAATCCTTACTTGAAGTCCAATCTAAAATCTTTAAAGCAAAAAGACAAAATAATATTTTACACCTTTAAAAAAAAAGTAATGTCAAAAGCTGCTAGGAGCAGCAGTACAGTACTATGGAGCATAGAGAAAAACATTTAGAGTTCTTTACTTGCAGTACTTTCCCTGATATACTCAGATAACATTCCTAGAGTGTAATATAACTTTTGAGGTTCACAAACCACATGGACTCTTAGCCTTTGTAACACTTTGCTATCTCTCCCCTCATTTATCTGAGCAGGGTTTTAATGTTATAATCTAAGGGAGATTCCTCAGATTCTCCAGTACTGCCCGAAATAACTTAGAAAGCCAGTGAGGGGGATACAAACCCAGTTAATGAAACTCCAGGTAAAACAAATAATTATAAAATCCACCACAGCAGGCACAGGCTCAGAGACAAATTTAGTGCAAAAAACAAAAGAAAAAATGAGTTTCAGGGAAGCAGCTAGGAAAACGTTCTGTTGGGGGAAATCAAGATCAGTCAAACCTGCCACTGGTCTTTCCCTCTATAAATTCCAACCTTTCTGCTGCGTGGCTAAGGGGGAATGGTGCAGGAAGAAAAAGAATACCCACACATGTGTTTTATGCTCCAGGGTCATGTGCAAATACAATCCAATAGAGGGTATACTTCCTGGTATACAATTTTCACTGTTTTGAAACTCCGACTAGATTATTTAAAAAGTATCCTCCAAAATAACTATTTTAAAAACTCTTTTTATGCCCATATGATGCTCCTGTAACTTTGTTGCTATATTTACGATATTTGTTGCTATATTTATTGTCATATTTGTTATATTTGCTATTTTAGCCACAATTAGACATATAAATTTCTGTGTATTCAGGGCTTTTTAGCTAAATCATTAACTTTGCAACATTGGATAACACAAATATTATAACTGCATTGATTTAATGTCAAACTAGAAAGACACCAGTCCTTGTAAAAACTTGGTATATTAGCTCAGATAGTGTAGCAGTAATATTTCGAGCAGTGGTGCACAAGCAAAAACACAGTATAAAAATAAAAATTAAAATGGATCTATTTTCTGGTAGATGGTAGATGGTGTTCACTGAGGGCAACCTTCTCAATCCTCTGTTCAGGCTGCTTCTTTCATTACTTGGCTTGACGTTCTGGGCTGATAAGCCCCCATGGGCTCCTCTGGTTCTCCCACACACTCACCAGGCTTCTCCACCCTCAGACTCCTTGCTGCTTGATAGGGAGGCCCTGAGACCTTCAAACATCACTCCATGAACCATAGGTGGGCCCAAGCTCTTAGATGGACTGGAAAGGTCAGTGAAACATAAAACAACAAATATGTAGTGGCAACGGTGGCATACCTTTTATAAAACTTTTTAGAGCTTTTCACTGACTCCCACTACAGATACTTCTCCTCAGCACCTTAGCGATCTGCTTGTGCTCACCACAACCGTTCTCTCCTAATCAGGCACATGACACAATGGTATGCTCCCAGTTTGCTAAGAGAAGTGGTGGAAACCTTTGTCTACAGCAGGATCTCCTGATTTTCATCCCTGGAGGGGTGAAAAGGATTGCTAGTGGACGAATCCAAGGGGCAATCCCCTTTTTGATCCAGAATGTTTTGAAGCTGCCTGAAATGTCTAACAGTGAGTGGGATCTGACTTTTGCAAGGGAAGCAAATACCTATCCTGTTGTGTTCTCTGGCTAAAATGGAAGGCACAACTTTTCTGTGAATGCAGAAGCATGAGACTGTTCTAATTTGAAGTTGGCTGAAGTGTATGATGTCCAGAGGTATGACTATATCACATTGTTCGGACGTTAGTTTTTTCCACTACCAATTTAGTGATTTGAATGCTGGATACCAAAGTTTCATTCAATAAGCATTTCCAAAGTGTGTTTTCCAAATGTTTAAGGTGTAGCTCTGAAAGAATGGCTGAGTATGGATTTGGGAGAAAAGGATGAGCAGAGTCCCATGTGGAGTAACCAGTTCAGGACTACAAGTTCAGTAAGGGGACCTGGTTACTTTAGACAAAGGGCCAATGTCTGAAGTGAATTTTACCCCCTGACGTGGATTACAGTTTCTTCTCTGGTTAAGAAGAATGGTGCTAGTCTTAGCAGAAATGTGTGTTCAGTTGTGGCCAGTGCCACTGGAAGCAGTGTTCAGTGTCCTATGACATGTGGGAATCCATGTCTAAGTTGTTCAATATCCTATGATATGTGGGAATACAAAGTGCAAGTGTCCTATGCCCTACTATGGTGGGGGTACAAAGAATTTTCTGTAAGATACAGTCAATTTGTTGTACTGCAAGTTCCTAGTGCCATGATGTATAAACCTTCGGGGTCCATCCTTGCTTTAGAGAACATCTTTTGGAATACATTCACACTTTAGAACCCCAGCTATGGTCTGGACAGTTACTTTATTGCTTCCTGTGTGGATTTACTGGATATCCCTCCAGAAGTTAGGTCTAGTAAAGCCCTAGCAAAATGTTCTCTCCTTGGGATCTGGTTTTGTAAATAGCAAATAGGTTAAATTGCTTTTGTGCACCCCCACCCCTTGATCTCTAGAAGGATGAGCCTAGTATACATTCCCAAAGCTAGGGGTGGTACCATTCCAAAATGTATTGAGGTATGCGCCCAGTTATGGGTGCCTGGGGTTGCTATCTGTGTAAAATAGCAGGGGGTAGTTACATATATATGAGAAGAAAAGGTCTCGATGAGTACTACAAGATAAAGTCTCTAAGAAATGCCAACTGAAAATAGACATATAAAAGACATAAAAATTATATATTAAAAATTTCCATAAGATAACTTTGCAACTTTAACAAGCCATAACTATGTCAGTTTTTGAAGTTAAGACACAATCTATATATCAATAAAGGTATAAATGAATACTACAAGACTAACACATAATACCCCTGTATAAACTGGTGTGCCGACTGAGCAACAAAACATTTACATTAAAATCCCCTGGAGTGACAATTTTGACAGATTTCAAAAATTGTCACTGTGGGGAACCTTAGGGCAAAATTTTGACCTTTCACCATGTGTCACCCCCCCTTCAAATCAACTCTGACTCAGAGTTGATAATCTTTAGAAGGGAGGGCATGGGGGGGAGGTCACAGCTCCTCGAGAGAAACACTCCAATTTGTCGAACAGGTGAAATTTCACCTGTCAACATTGGGGATCTTGCTATGCCAAACTTCAGCAATGCTGAGATTCAGCATAGGTAAACCATACACATTAATGAGGTACACATAGCATCCCAAAATTACCTCTAAAGTTCACCATGGTGCGAAATCAACAATTTAAGTCTAATAATCATCAAGAATGCATCAAATGTGCATCTCCTCTTGGCCTACAGCCACACTCAGTTTCAAACAAATCTGACAAACATTGAACAAGTTATGCCTATAAAGCCCCCAAACGCATTTTTGCCCATACGTAATTAACCCTCAGGAGTTAAGATGAACACTTGTTTTTTTTTTTCTTTGAAGTGAGCCCAACAGTAGAAAATGAGAACAAAGTAGATAACTTATTTTCCAGATTGCCTGAATTCCCTTACAGAGGGACTCTGGTCAAAAGTGCTACATTGCAGAATTAGAATAAGCATACCCCCGATAAATCTCATACCAAACAGTAGGTTTCTGTATTACTTCATTTTAAAGTTATGGGCTATTTTGTAACCCTGATTTCACTACCTGTTCAAAAAAGCCAGTTTCAGTGAAGAGGTGCTGATGATGTCACCTCCTGAACTCACAGTCTAGCCCTCCCTGTCAGCAAGCTTATAAGACCTGTTTCTCCAAAGTTAAAAGATCATTCTGCAATGGTTTTCACAACTCACAAGTAAAACAGGCAGCACCATTCTAAAAACAGTGCTACAGAATCTATGTGTTTCAGGTTTTGTAACAAAGTTGACAAATTTGTATTTTAATGCCTTTTTGGTGTGGTTCATTTCTCCAAAGTTGCAGGATGCTGAGTCAGCATGCCTTCAGGCTGCTGATACCATGTGAAGTGTTACTCTGAAGTTCCTGTTTGGAAGTTGTTTTGCTACAAGTGTTGCAATGCTGGTAACTGCATTGCTGTTTGTCAGTGTCCGCTTTACAATAAGTTTTAAAAGGGGCCTTATATGTGTTAATTCCTACTAGGGGTGGAAGAGTTAGCCCTGGTAAAATGATCATTGTAATGTGGAGTACAGTGCAGATGAGCCTGAATATAGCTCAAGTAATAGCCTGTCAATGGGAAAACAGAAAATGAGCTCTGCTCAACTGAGTATCCCATTCATTCATGCTTTGATGATGTATAAAATATTGACTGATTGAGTGAGTGATTAAGCATTGAGCTGGCTACTGCATAGAAACTCTAGTTAAAGGTTTCAAAATAGCACTACCTCTCCCACCCCCATTTACAGGGTGATGGAATAATTGATTTAAAGTGCCATTGATTTAAAGTGGGGGGGGTAGGAGGAAAGTAAGCTGTTGGTTAATTAGGATCTGCAGCTTATCTGTTAGGTAGGAAAATGGGCAGACTAGGTGGGCCAAGCGGTCCTTATCTGCCAACAAATTCTATGTTTCTGTTTCTATCTTGAGAAATCACCTCAATTGAATGATAGGTGTGAATTATCACAGCCTTTCACCACATCAGATAATATCCAACCTGCAAATCTCATATTAGTGTGCTGTGACTTAACATCCAGCAACCCAGGAGAAAAGGACCACAACAAAAAAGCACCAAAAACAAAACTATGAATTTGTCAATTTTGTTACAAAACCTGAAATGCACATAGGTTTTAAAGCAATGTTTATTGAATGGTGCTGCCTGTTTTGCTGGAGAAAACCATTTGCACATAATTTTTTAACTTTGGAGAAGTAAGTCCTGTAAGCTTGCTGGCAGGAAGGGCTAGACTGTGAGTTTAGGAAATGACATCATCAGCACCTCTTCACTGAAACTGACTTTTTTGAACAAGCAGAGAATTTAGTGTTGTAAAATGATTTGTAACTTTTTAACAAAATAACTTAGGGATCCCAGTTTTAGAATGAGGGTGATTGGGGCTATGTTGATCCATATTCTGAATTTATTGATGCCAGTAATTTATGACCATAGTCCCTCTTTAACCTTGCTTGGAGCAGGGTTTTAGTATGGTTCTTGACCAACACCAGAAAGAATTAAGTAAAGTAAAGCTGGTTGGATACCAGGATGGTTCAACAATAGGATCAGAAGACACATTAGGAAAAAGAAGAGGGTGTATAGGAAAGCAAGATTGACAAACTCCCCAGAATCATTGCTATATTAGGCAAAACTAAACATGATTATGAGGAGAAACTGGTGTTAAAGACCAAAGACAATTATAGGGCATTTTATAATAATTAAGTAAATTACAAGCAAGGGGGGAGTGTACAGATTGGGCCATTAGAAATTGATGAAAGTATCCTAGTCATGGAGGAAAAAGAATTAGTCCAGCTGTCGAACAACTAGTTCTCCTCACCGTTTAATAAAGAAACAGGTAGCCTTGCATTAATTTCAGCAAACAATGAGGAGGATGAAATAATTTTAAATGAACAGGATCTTAAAATCAGGCTGCAGCAACTGAATTCAAACAAAGCACCTGGGCCGGATGGGATCCATCCCATGCTGATGCAGGAAATGGCAGAAGAGTTGGCTGGTCCAATCATGCAGCTATTTCAGACATCCATTCATAATGGCTGTATGGTAAATAGCTGGAGGGAGGCAACAGCTGTGCCCATTTTCAGGGCTGTGGATGGAGCCTACAGCCATTTTGCGAGAGCTCTGTAGCTTTGAAAATGACTGATCTCACAACAGCTTCCATTGGACATTTGGAAGTATCCTTCCAAAAACCCAACAGAGATGAAACCCCTCTGCAATGATCAGCCTGTGGAATAACAGCCACACTATTTCCACAGTTACTTCCACATGCTGTTGCGTGAACTGTGTATGTGCATGACTTGTGCACATGCGCAGTTCTACGGTGCTGCCATAGAAACATAGAATCTGATGGCAGATAAGGACTGCTTGGCCCACCCAGTCTGCCCATTTCCCTACCTAATGGATAAGCTGCAGATCCTAGTTAACTAACAGCCTACTTCCTCCTACCCGCAACCCCTAGAACTGCCTTATGTCTGTCCCATGCATTATTGAATTCCACCACTGTTTTTGACTCTACAACCTCCACAGAAAGGCTGTTCCATGCATCCACAACCCTCACCATGAAAAAAATACTTCCTCACATTAACCTCTGAGCTGTCCCCTTCTATCTTCAAATTGTGCCCCCTTGTTCTTGCACATCTATTTTTTGAAAGATGCTACCCTCCTGGACTTTGTTGCTTCCCTTGAGGTACTTGAAAGTTTCTATCACATCCCCCCATCCCTCCTTTCCTCAGGGGTATACAGTCTCTCTCTTCATATGTCTTCTGGTGCAGACCCTGTACCATTTTAGTTGCCCTCCTCTGGACTGCCTCCATCCTGTGTATGTCCTTGTGGAGACTGGGTCTCAAGAACTGCATGCAGTACTCCAGATGGGAGTCTCACCAGCTGTCTGTACAGAGGGATAACAACTTCCTGATTTCTACTGGTGGTACCTCTTCTTATACATCCCAGTAACTACCCAGCCCTCCTTACTTCCCTCTCACATTGCTTGCCCATCTTTAGGTAATCTGATATGACTACCAGCAGGTCCATTTCCATTTTTGTTGTTGTTAGTATCTCATCCCCATAGTGTGCTCTTCCTCTGGGGTTTTGTTTCCCAGGTGCATTACTTTGCACTACTTAGCATTAAATCTAAGCTGCCATAAATTTGACCATTCCTCCAACCCTGCCAAGTCCCTTCTCATACTTTCCACCCCAGACTGTGTATCAACCCTGTTGCAGATCTTTGTGTCGTCTGCAAAGAGACATACTTTTCCTTCCAGTCCCACTGCAATATCACTTATAAAGACATTGAAGAGGACCGGTACTACAACTGAACCCTGCGGTACCCCACTAGTAACCCCCCTTTCTTCAGAGTGGACTCCGTTTACTATTACCCTCTGTGTCCTGCTCTACAGCCAATGTTTTACCCAGGCTACCATCTTGGGACCCATTCCCAGGCTGGCTAACTTGTATTTTAATCTTTTGTGTGGGACTGTGTCAAATGCCTTGCTAAAGTCTAAAGAGGGTAGCATCTTTCAGAAAAAGAGATGTGCAAGAACAAAGGGAAACAATTTGAAGATGGGGGGATGGCTCAGGGGCAATGTAAGGAATTTTTTTTTCACAGAGAGGGTGGTGGATGCATGGAACAGTCTTCCTGAGGAGGTTGTGGGGTCTACAACTGTGGAAGAATTCAAGAATGCATGGGACAGACATAAGGCAATTTTTTGGGGGGAGGTAGAATGAAATAGGCTGTTGGTTAAATAGGATCTGCAGCTTATTCTCTAGGTAGGGAAATGGGCAAACTAGGTGGGCCAAGCGGTCCTTATCTGCCATCAAAGTCTATGTTTCTATGTTTATATGTAGATAGTCCATGTCCACAGCCCCTGCCTGATCTACTACTTTGGTCACCTAGTCAGTGGGGTAAGGGGGGTAAGGGGGCAACATGCCTCTGACTATTTTGTGCTGCCCCTCCCCAAGTCATGCCCAACATCTAATGTTGCACACTGGGAGCCCACCCTAGTGTGCAGAATTAGTTTTTTTCTTGTAAATTAGAAAACAGTCCCTCATCATGTTTTTTTCCTGGTGCCCCCTGCTCAAGTTATGCCCAACATCAGTGTGCCCAATCCCCATGTCGGCATTCATGTGGCACACTGGGAGCCCACCCCAGTGTGCTGAAATGTTTTTTTCTCTGCATTTGCTGTAAATTAGAAAACGGTCCCTCGTTGTCATTTTTTTTACCCTGTGAATCTGAAAATGGTCCCTCGTCATCGCTGTGGTCCCCCTCCCCACATCCCATTGAGCACCAACCTCCCCACACACCCCATTACCGCATATTTACCTCCAGAGTTTGGCGCTGTCATCTTCTCTGGACCAGCACAGGTCTGCACTCTTTAAAGCCCAACCGCGAACTGAAGAACTAAAGATAAGTGTGCTATACAGCCATTCAATTGAATTTTCAACTTATGCTCATATCTTAGCCATTTTTTGGAATGTTTGCCCCAAATTTCAATATGGAGTTCTTGGGGACCCCCCCCCCAATGAAAACTGTCACTGTCGTTTTGTTACTTAGTCCCAAAAGGTGATTTTGAGGTCACTGCACGGAATCACTTTTTGGGACTGATTCACAAAATGACAGTGCCACAGTTTATGAGGTGGGGTCCCAAGAAGCCCATGTTGCAAATTTGGTGACAAAATTAAAAAAAAATGACTGTGTTACGAGCGTGCATTGCACTGTTTCTACGGACGCTCCGAACGCCACCAATTTTTTAGATTTTCACTCCACATTTTTAACGTTGCCATTTTTGCATACCTCCTTCAAAACAGTACAGCTGTCATTTCCCACAACCTGCCCAAAACATGTTTTCACACCTGTGGTGCAGAATAATGCATTTGGTCTGCACAATCACCTTTTGGGACATTTGAACAAAATGACACTGGCATTGTTCATAAGGAGAGGTCCAAAAAAGTCCATGTTGAAAATTTGGTGAAACAATTCCTCAAAATGACTGCACTACTAGTGTGCATTGTACAGTTTATATGCACACTCCTAATGTCACCAATTCTTTATATTTTCACTTCACATTTTTAACATTGCCATTTTTGCACACCTCAATCAAAACATTACAGCTGTCATTTTCCACAACCTATCCAAAATGTGTTTTCACACCTGTGGCACAAAATAGCTTGTTTTGTCTGTGCAATCACCTTTCAGGACAATTGAACAAAATAACACTGGAACTGTTCATGTGTAGGGGTCCAGAAAGGCCATGTTGAAAATTTGGTGGAACACCTCCAAAACTAGTTCACACCTGGGCATTGAATAATTTCTATGCACATGTGTATCTTTCATCACTTGGTAGCTCTGCACAGCCCTATCAGCTCTGGCTAGATCTTGTTAAGAAAGGCAGTAGGAAAGTGATAAAAAGTATCACCCTGTGAGTCTGACTTTGACATTAGGGAAGGTGCTGGAGAGTATAATAAAGGAGTATGTTGAGAAATTTATAAAGGAATCAAATCTGGCAGATGTAACCCAACATGGCTTCTCCAGGGGTAAATCTTGTCAGACTAACCTTCTGTAGTTCTTTAGGTGAACCAGTAGCTCACTCGATAAGGGGTTCCCAGTGGACATTATTTTCTTGGACATTAGTAAGGCATTTGATACTATGCCTTATAAGGATTTAGTCAGTGTCCAGTTAGAGACTGGTCTAAAAACAAGTGTTGTGGCTTGGATTTATTCCTGGCTATATGGAAGAAATCAGAGAGTCCAGATTTGAGATGTGACATCAGACTGATCCCATGTGACCTGTGGGGTGCTTCGGGGTTTGTTCTGGGACCCATTTTATATAACATGTATATTTCCTCAATGAGATATTTTGAGGGCATATGGTTAGTTAAATTTTTGAATGACAACAAAGTCAGGTCTGTCGCTCATAATGAAAAGGATACCTCTACCCTTCAAAATGAGTTATCTAAACTAGAGGCTTTGACCCTGAGTAATAAATTTAGATTTATTATAGATAAGTGTGCTGTAATGCACTTGGAAAGGTCCAGTTTGGAAGCCTGGATATCTAATAAATAGTCAGCCCCTTAATGTAACATCAGAGGAAAGATACTTAGGTGTTGTGGTGACAAATAACCTAAAATTAAAAAAAACAATGTCACTTCAGTGCTAAAAAGGTAAATGCAATTTTTAGCTGTATCAGAAGTAGAGACAGGAGGGTGATTATGCCTCTGCATGTCTCCCTGGTAAGGTCTCACTTGAAGTACTGCTCCCAGTGTTGGTCCCCTAAAACCAAGCTAGAGATTAAGACTCTGGAGAAGGAGTAGCAAAGAGTGACTAAGATGGCATCAGGCATTAGTGAACTAAATTATGTGGACAGATTGAGAGCCCTGGGGTTGTATTCCTTAGAATACAAAAGGTTGCATGGGGATCTATGCCTTCTGTTCATATCATTAACTAATGACGATCTCTGGGAATGTTTGGATTTTGAATTTTAGAGAAGTGAATTATTATGCTCGAGCACATAACCTTCAGCTTAGTGGGGTAACTAGCACAACAAAGTGAAGGGCTGGCTGGTATAGCCAGAGGATCATTGGTGTCTTGAATAATCTAGCAATAGAGGCAATAGATATCAGCTGTATTTCAGAATTTAAAATTAGACTGGACCAATTGCAGTGGTAGCAACACTATGTATTTGTCAACATCTCACACTGGCAGTGAAGAGTGTAGCTGGATCAAAGATACAGGCCAGAAAATGTTAGAATTGCTCCTGACTAAGATTGATGAGTGGATGCAGCCTGTAGTGGTTGTACCATTGGGGTGGGGAAGTGGCACAGAGTTGCCAGGCTGCTATAGAGTAGGGGGGACAAGGACCTGCTGAATTTGAGACTTTTGTGTATCAGTAGCTTCACTTTGACCCAACTTTGTCTTGGCGTAGCCCAAAGGGAAAGTTACAGGCAAAGTTTCCAGGCAAGGTTACCAATAGCAAATTTCCTATTAAACAGGAAAACTTTGTGAAATTATCCAAAAAGGAAGATTTGGTGACTTTGCTTTAACTTATCCTGCAAATTAAATTTTCACATCTCTCAAAATTATGTATGAAAGCACTTTCATAGCATTCACACTGCAGTAGTCCTCCAGACTGACCAAAGCCTTAGCCCTTGGCACAGTAGTAAATGATAATTAGTGGCTGCAGACAAGTCAGACACTTTAAAGCAAGTTTCTCCTGTATCTATTAAGCTAGTACTCACACAAGCCCTCCCAAAACATGTTACAATTGTTGCCTACATGGTCTACTAAAGCACCATGATGGTTTCCTGTTAAATGCCTACTCTTGTAGTTATGCTTTGGAGCCCTTTGAAGCCACCCTGCTTCCAATGCACTGAGCCTACCAAGTGAGTTAAGCCACTTGTGGTATCACAACTTCACCAATATCGTGGATCAGCATGAGACTAGTAGAGACAAAAGACTTATTTATTCATTTACAGAGAGCTGCCACCCAAAATGTGGTCTTGCCTTAGACTGAAGTTTTCTCAGTACCCTTGGAACATAATGGACTGTATCAGGCAAGGAAAACCTGTTACTTCAATGTTTTAGGTGCATAAAAGGAATGATATTTACGAGCCCTACAACTCCCTGCTTAAATGTCCTCCACTGGACAAAAGATAAAGAAGAATTATTTTTTTCTGTACTGCATGTCAGTCCAGCTTGGGGTTGAAAGATGTTGTAGTGGTACCCATTATATGCCAATGTAAAGCAGATTAAGTCCCTTTATTTTCAATTTATTATCCAGTTTACTAGACTGAGGGCTTGCATAATGTTAGGCACTATCAGTTTAAGGGAGCAAGGTGTGTTACCCATGGCATCTGCTCTTGAGATTAAGACTGTTTTAATTGTGATACTCGAGTCCCAATTTTATTTTATTTTTGTTAAACATGGTCATAAAATATTAACTGCAGTATGTTTTTTATTTTATTTTATTTATTTATTTATTTTGATTGGGATTAATACCTTTGAGTCAAAGACTCATTTTCAAAGGTTCCAAGTCAGGGACAAAACAGAGCAACCCAAATACAATACAATACAATAAGTACAAATTAAAATAACAGTGAAAAAGAAAAACATGGTAGATATCATGAACATCATTAAAATGGCACATGAGGTACAAGACTTATACATTACATCACGTTTTTGTAGGGTAGGGATACACTGGGAATAGTGAGACATGACAATGTTTTGCTTTGGTGTGCCTTGTTGAAATTGTCCTTTTCAGCTTGCAATTACTTAAAATGGGTGAACAGTTAGAATGATCTTCTCTAAAGCTATTTACTTGAAAAAACAGTGGTAATAAATTGAACCAGGCAGTTATATCTTAATACCATGCATAACAAACAAAACCAGGTGAGAGAAATTATTACATGAACAAACACCAGCACTGTGGTCAAACTGTGCTTGTTCAGTGCAGGGCTGAATGCATTGGATGTACAGTAGATAATGTACTAATGAATATCGACCTTTCCTTGTTATGGCTACAATGGGGGATTGTTTAACAGGAGAGGCCCACTAAGCTGAAGCTTGTTTCCATGTGTGACCTGGGAACACAAGGAAGTTAGATGACTTGCTCAGGGTCACACATTATGCAGATGGGGGGCTTCAGGATTCAAATCCATGTCTCCAGGTTTGCAGCTCAGAGCCTTAAACCACTATGCTATACTGCCTTTATAATATCCAAAAGGTTGCTGCCCCATCCTGATACAAGGGGAAGAGGAACTTGCATTAACTATTTATTTGTTAAATGAATTTTAAGATACTTAGCCACCATTTTCGTACACCCCTGACTCATTGGTATTAAATGTGAATTCAGTTTTTAAATGAATGAAGTGTAAAACATCCATGCTACCTTAGTCAGAACAAATGGTATGCTTTTACTCTAATATTTCCTGCATCCTTTTGATTTAACTGGCTTCACAGTGCAGGTACTGTGTTCAGAAGCAGCAACTACAGTACCAATGGACCCCATATTATATGCCAAAATGCTTCTGGCAACTTAAAAAAATGTTGAAAAAGGTGCCCATTTCATAAACATTAGGAAAAAATAAAACCTAAGCATCTAATCAGTCAATGCTGCTGGTTGGAACACTACCACAAGTAGTAAAACTGTAAACCTCCTGAAAAGAACCTTGTAACATTCCCTGTCAATAATGCCTGGGGGTTGAACTGTTCCACCTGCCACACAGTAAATGGGGGGTTGCACACTCTGGCCATCTCCATGTGGGGTGATGTAATATTCTATTCAACTAGCAGCCTATAATGAATGGAAGATTTAACTGACAAAGAACTTTAAAGCCCAACCTAAACACTACACAAAGACCAATCACCTGGTCTGAGTTTAGGGCAGTGGAATCCCTGGAACTGATGGGGAGAGCACTGGACTCAGTGTAATGGTCAAGCAAAGATTTGTGGGAGCCAGTGATTAAGGCCCTAGAACCAGCATCCCTGGTTGGGCCAGTTCTGAAGTTGTGAGACATAAAAACATAGAATTTGATGGCAGATAAGAACCACTAGGCCCATCCAGTCTGCACATTTTCCCTACCTATTGTGCAAAGCTGTTGACCCTTTTGATCACCAGCTTAACCCTCTCTTTCCTAATGGTAGGGCTCCTTTATGTCTGCACCATGCATTTTTGAATTCCCCCACTGTGCTTGCCCCACCATCTCCACATGGAGGCCATTCCATGCATCCACCACCCTTTCCATAAAAAAATACTTCCTTACATTACCACTTAGCCTAAACTCCTTCCAGTCTCATGTCGTGCCCCCTTGTTCCTAACATATCCTTTTCTGAAAGATGCTACCCTCTTGTATCTTATTGATGCCTTTTAGATATTCATAGGTTTCTGTCATATCTCCCCCCATCCTGTCCTCCAGGGTATACATACTGAGGTTCTCCAGATGGTCTTATATGACTTTTGGTGCTGGCCTGCACCATTTTTGTTGCCCTTCTCTGAACTGTCTCCACCCTGCTTATGTCCTTACACAGATGATTTGTCTAGAACTGGACACAGTATTCCAAATAAGGCCTTACCAGTGTTTTGTACAGTGGCATCACCACTTCTTTTCTTACTCTGGTGATACCCCTCTCTATGCACCCAGCATCCCACTGGCCCTCTTCACAGAGACCACTAGCTCAGAGAGACAGTTGCCCCAGGGGCCTCTGTGACCACTTTGGTGTGCCAGGAGAGGGGACTCTAAACATCTACCATAATAACTCCCTGAAGTTCTTATTAGGCATATTTTCCAAGTCAGGTCTACCTGGTTGATAATTCACATGTTCTGGTTGTACTTGCCTGCACTTTCTGGTCCTGCTTTTCTTAGCCAAGGGAGTCAGTGCTGAGTCTTTTGGAATTGGAGCCACCATAGTCACTAGCTGTGGTTGTGGATCTAGGTTTGAATGGCCCACTGGATTGGGACCATCTGAATTCTGGAAAACAGCATCCCACAAAGCCTCTCTCTTTACTTGCATAAGGGTCACAAGCTGTCACTCAAAGTTTGCACCAGCAGTTTGTCCCCTTCCTGGCATCTTTGTTCCAACAACTGTAAAGATACAAGAACAATGCAAAGAAAAAAAAATTCTGCAGTCTTTGTTTTCACTGCACCACAGGATATACTGTTTGAAAAGTGCTCATTATTGATGTTGTATTAAACATTCCACTCTTGCTCTCTGCTGGTCAATTAATTACCACAGAACTAAAGCCTGCCTTTGAATGAAAAGTGCCTCTTCAAACCCTGTAAAAATGAGTGGCCCCTATGTCCCTTTTATTGATGACTTTACACTGTGAAAAATGGTTGGCATGGCATAGCACTTTTCCATCAGCAACAACTGATCAGCTTGTACCATGAATTTATTAAGCAATAGGGTTGCGCAGCCATGCTGTTCTCTCAGTGGGCACATCGTTGCCAACTGGAGGCAAATCTTACCAGCAAGCTATGAGTAATATGTGTTTTGCATCTCTGTCAATCTCATACCTGCCCAAACACTATGGTGATGTCTACCATATTGCTTGTGAACCCAAGTATTAAGCAGAATAGCATAAAGTGGTAACTGGATGCTACCCACTGATATAGTGGCAGAATGATTTGAAGAACAAACCACTTAAAGTGCTAGCAGCCACAATGCACTCTAGTATGAAATGGTATAGGCCCAGCAGTTGGGCTCCATATCTTTCAAGCCCTTGTAAATAATTATGTTTATAACATAGCCCCTTTCAAAATTATGTTATTGCATTTAATTTTATCTCACTGAAGTGATAGGGTAGTTTAAAACAGTCTTTGAATGCTTTTGAAAAGAATAATATGGTGATCCCTGATTATTAGGGCTGATTTAGAAGAGGTGTTTTTTTTGTTTGAACAGCACCAAATTTTCACTTTCCTGTCTTTCATGTGTTCTGCACCTTGAGACCCAACATTCTTTCATATATGTATTTAAAAATTAAATTCTTCTGGGAAAATAAATGCAATTGAAGCCCTTTGCATGCCCTTACAGGTTTTGTATGAATCTGTAAAAAAAAAACAGGGGTTCAGCCTCCCTAAACAAGCACTGTCATGCAATTTTGCCTCCAGAACAATGATACAAAACCATTTTGGTGGACTTGAGGGCTAGCAGCAACATTTAACAGGCAATAGCATGTAATTTAAGCAGCCCCTCCCAAGAAAAGACAACTGCCCATGCAAGCCAGTGCTGAAATGTTTTTTTAAACATGCACTAAAATTGCCCATTATAGTTTTGTGTACCATCTTGAATCCTAGAGCTTGTCATCTACGTAATAGCATGCAAAAATGGAGAACAGACCCAAAGCAAATAATTTTCCAGTTGCAAGTTCCGTGTTTTTGATCATCTCACTCTACACAAAGATAAACCAACATTTTGACTGTCACAGATCATATACTTCCCACTTAGTCCTCTAATACCATAAGCATAGACAAACTGTTGCCATTTTATAGCTACTACATTTCCTGATAGGTCTCCAAACAAAAGGCCTGCACAAAATATTTGTCAGTTACAGAGCCTACACTTTCTAGCATTACCTGTAATTAATCTCAGTTCACCCCTGAAAAAGTGACTGTGATAGTTTCAGTGGACCAACCCAGTCACCAAAAATTAAAATAAATAAAAAATGAATGCTCATCAAATGTATTTATCTAGTTATTTATTTATTTTATTTATAGAGCTGATATTTCTGCTGTACTAGAGCTATCAGTGTCTAAAATCACTGGTTCGGCACGTTGGTGCTGCTTGCTTCCACCTCTCTGTTATACTGTTTACTGGGATGAGGCTTCACCTTACGACTGGGCTTCATTGATTTTTTTTGTACCTTGCTTTTATTGCTATATATTGTATTGCTATGCCCATTTATGCTATACATTCTATTGTGCTACTGTGTTATTTATTCTGTACCTACTAGGCCGTTCTTGAAAATGAGCTTGCTCAATGGAGTTTCACCTGGCTGAATAAAGATTGATTGATTAATTGATTTGTTGATTGACTGATTTCCAGCAAGCAGTCATATGACCATAAGATAAAAATACTGAAAACTGCTTACCAAACTGAATAACATTATGTGACTCCAAACAGAAACAGTTGTGGAAGCACAAGGCATGACAAAGACAAAGGAAATGAAAGAGGGGAGTTGACTCAAGAACTACAAACCAGAAAATCAAGTAACAGGCAACCACAAATAGCACTAATTATATCAACAATTTGCAAAATGTACTATGGGAAAACATTCCCCCAAGTCTGTCAGAAGCTGAAATTATATAGCCAGTTATAAAACAGCCTTAGAAATCAAAATCCCCCCCAGCATGTCAGTCACAGCAATAAACCCCAAAAATGACAAACCAGACTACACAGCCACACCACGCTAGCAAATGTCTTATGCTAATACAGGTTAAAAGTTGCAAAATTACCTTTACTAAAGACCGCAAGACATCAAGGTCTATTTACCCAACATTTTGTACCAAAAATAAGCTAATTTTTGGCACAAAACATTGGGTAGATAGACCCGGATGTCTTGAGATCTTTAATAAAGGTAATTTTGCAACTTTTAACCTGTACTAGCATAAGATCTTTGCTAGTGTGGTGTAGCTGTATGGCCCCTTTTTTTTGTTGTTTGGCTTTGGTGAGTTACCATTGGCTGTAGTCATACTGTGTGTTGTCCCTTTCTGTTTGCTTTACAGCAATAAGTCCCCCATACCTTTCATGGAAATGGATGACTGTGGATAATATAATTACTTCCTTTGCCATGTGTGCCCAAACAAGATTGAGGGGCCTGGCTTCTGATGTTCCTGATTGGTGGGGTGGGTGAATCCAGATTTTTCAGGTTTAGTGTGGGGCCTCCACCCCGAGTAAAATTTCAGTGGCCCTGGTATCAGACTGCTACAACCTCCTAGGATGCAGGACTTTCCTACCTCCTCACAAAGTCACCTTACACATGAAAAATCACAGTACAACCTTAGATTAAGCAACAGTTCAATTAGTGAATTATCACTATGTGATTATCAGGGAAATCATACAATGTCAATTAAATATTTATAGGCAGGGGGGCGTGGCTACTACCCAAGCCAAATGGATGCTTGAGCTCTGAGCTCCTGCCTAACCCCTAAAAATCCGTCTGTTATCCGTAGTTCTTCTATCTAAAATGGCGCGATTAGTTTGTATTTATGCCCGGGTAGCTCATGCACGGTGAGATCTGGTGTTTTGCGCTCTCAGCTGACCTGGTCTGTGGTTACTACCCTTCGTAGTGCGGGGTTCGAGTAGCAGGGCCTGCCGTTCGACAGGATGAAGTCGGTATCAGAGATCAACCAGCAGTAAGGCGATATGCCCAAAATCCACCAAATGTTCTCTGAGATTTTACAGCGAATGGACAAACTTGATGTGGCGGCTAAACAAAACTCCGCTGACATTATTGATTTGGCCCAATGGGCGTGCATCACCGAGCATAGATTGGCAGAAGTGGAGGATGGATGGCACAAAGCAAGCGCCCGGCTTCAAGAACAAGAGCGCCTTATCCAAGTACTACGGGGCAGGGTGGAGGACTTGGAGAATCAGAGCCGCCGGAACAATTTGCAGCTAGTGGGCTTCCCAGAGGGGTGTGAGGGTACTGACACAATTAGCTTCCTGCAAAAAGAATTGTCTGACTTGCTGGACTGGCCAGGTAAGGCCCCAATTGAAATCGACAGGGCCCATAGAACTCTGGTGCCTCGCCGCGATGCTGGGTCTCGCCCATGCACAATCCTGGTGTGCTTCCTCCGTTTTCAAGACCGAGAGTTGATTACTAAGCTGGCACATACTAAAAAGGAGTTACAATGGAAAGGGCACAAAATACAGATATTTGCAGATTATTCTCAAGAGGTTATTAACAGGCGACGGGCCTCCACAGCTGACCACAGAGCCTGTGCAGAATTGGGACTTGAGTATTCCTTGAGATACCCAGCTTCACTCAGGATTATCTATAATGGGGCTCCCAGAATTTTTGATAACCCCACCGCTGCAGAGAATTTCCTTTCGGAGCAAGCCCCTAAATTCTCTTGGGGCCCTCTACATGAGCCCTCTGGCCCGCTGGCTTTCTGTAACAGGTCCATGCCGATGGAGGTAACACCACAGGGAACTGGCCACAATACCCAGAACCCCATTATGACCCAAAGCACTCCTAACCACCCATCCCCACCAAAACCCTCGCACGGCAACAGTAAATGAAGAAATAGGAGATGACAAAGGCTGGAGGGGCTACATGTCAATAAAACTCCTCGTCTCCGGTCAAGGAGCTGCAGTGGAAGCTCAGACTCATCTGCTTCACAGGAGTCTTACCAACCAGACATGAGTAACAATAAATACCAGGCATTGATGGATCTGCCAACAGAAGGCTCCCTCTCTATCCCCCCCCCTCGCCCCCCCAATCTTCTCCCTCTAGGGCTACTGGGTCTAAAGGTGCCAGGAACATTTCTAGATCAGAGGCTCAAGACCCCTTTGAGGATACTTCACACAGTTTGAGTAATCAGCAGGAGTTTAAACTGATGGAGGATGCGGTCCCAGTCAAGGTGGCAGTGGGCTGAAGCACCCCCAGTACACTTTGCTGCTGCTGTCCTCTTGGGCTTGTATATGCTCCCTATGATCCCCCCTTTTGTACAAGGGTTGCTACCAGTGTGTTTCCCCTTGTTACCTTCCCTCCAGGGGGCTAATTGAATTTTGGACAGAAGGGGAGTACACTCAGCAACTGCTATTACATCGGTTCATTTGGATCTAGGACGTGAGGGGGTTTTACTAAGACTGCTGAGCACACTCCTTCACATGTGGAATACATGGATTTATGTGTGGACTAAAGAATGCTAATACTGACTATCTCGCTGCCTAGCCCCATGTGCAGGATACTGGGGTCATCTCGTGTTTTTTTTTTTCTCTCTCCAGCAATGACAATGTGGGTAGAAGGACTCAATTGATGATGGGGGGTTGGGGTGGGTGATATTGGAGTTAGAGAGTCCTCCCTATGTAGTGTAGTCTGTGGCTACACTACCCCCAGCAACCTCCGCTGGTATCTGGGCCTCTGGTTGGTCGGTACGCTCAGCGGTTGCTGGTCTGAAATGGAACTGTTTTTGGGTTTGGGTAGTGGGCAGGGGTGGGTTCAGGGTATGGTTGTTTTTTGGGTATTTAGAAATAGGTTATATTTCTGCTTGTTAGGGTCAATTTTTGCCCTTGGATATACTGTTGTACAATGCTGTTCTGTGTTCTAAATCTAGAGTCACTTATGTTATTATAGGATTAGATAGGGAGTCTGGGTCTATTGGGCACAGTGTACCTGGGTGGGGCTTCCTCTTGTATCTCCTTTCAGCCATGTTAACTTATTGGTCACATGGGGACTAGACTTGTCTCTTGGAATGTGAGGGGGCTCAACTCACCAGTTAAGCGTAAAAAAGTATTGCTCCTCTTAAAGAAGCTGCAACCTATGTTGGTGTTTCTCCAGGAGACAAGGCTGTCCTCATGTGAGGCCATGAAGCTCCAGCGGGAATGGGTTGCCATGGAGCTTCATAGCGCAGCAAAGGCCCATAAAAGGGGAGTTTCCATTTTACTTCACAAGAACTTGGTGTGGAAAGTAAAGCGACACAAACAGGACAAGGAGGGAAGATGGATCTTGGCAGAGATAGGGACCCCAGAGGGTTCCTTGATTCTTGCTAATCTTTATGCCCCCAACCAGGATTGTCCTCACTTCTTTTTTACTTTTAACCAGGCCCTAACTGATTTTAATGTAGCCAATGCTCCGTTAGTTATGGGTGGAGACTTTAATTTAGTTTTAAATTTCGCTATAGATAGAAGCAACAAAACCCCTGAACCTCATAGACAAGCACTCAAAGTGGTACAGACATTAATGTCAGAGCATACTTTGCTGGATGCCTGGAGAACTATGCACCAAGGTGTCTATGATTACTCCTGCTATTCCCAGGATCATGGCTTTTCTAGCAGAATTGATTTCTGGCTTCTTTCATCAAGCCTTTATGAGAAGGTAACTAGTACTGATATGCACTCCATTTATGTCTCAGACCATGCGCCTATAGAGCTAGGGATCCAATTGGGCTCCAACCCCACCCCTACTTCCATATGGTGGTTGGACCCCCTGTTACTTGAGGATGCTGATTTCTCTCATTGGCTGGGGCCTGTGGTGCAAGAATATTGGGAAATCAATGACAATGGGGAAGTGAATGAGTCAACGCTTTGGGAGGCTTTTAAGGCCACCATTCGGGGTAAAATTATTGCTTATGCCTCTGCTTGGCGGAGGCGGTGCCAAGCTCACCAAAGGGCTTTAGAAAAGCAGTTAACCACTCTGGAAGCCCAGTATAAGTCTTCAATCCCATCTCAGTCCTTATTAGCTCAGCTGACTAGTACCAGGATTTTTTTAAATGCCCACCTGACCCGACAAGCGGAATTAAATCTCAGACGACTGCGTCATTATTACTGGGAAGGGGGGAAAAGCTAGTAAACTTCTGGCTTATCGACTTAAGCAACAACAGGCATCCCGTACCATTCATGCACTGAAAGACATGCACGGGGTCTCAACCCACTCTCATAATGGGATAATTAAGATCATGGCCCAGTTCTATGAGGCACTGTACTCAGTTTCTCACCCTCCCGACTCCTTGAGTGTTCAAAAATTTGGGGGGGAACTCCCTATTCCCCACCTAACGGTTTCTGACACAAAACTACTGGAGGCGCCTATCACTGTGGCAGAGGTGGAGCAGGTCATTGCATCCCTAAACTCTCAGAAAGCCCCAGGAAAGGATTGCCTCCCTATTGATTTTTACAAAATAAAGGGAACTAATCTGGCCCCATACTTGATTAGGATGTTCCGACATTCACTACAGGTTGGCTTTCTCCCCCCTTCCCTGAGGGAGGCTACTATTACAGTGCTACCAAAAAAGGGGAAGGACCCCCTTCTGCCAGGTAGCTACTGCCCTATTTCCCTCACTAATGTGGATGCTAAAATTCTGGCCAGGCTTCTTGCTAGTAGGCTGGAGCACCTCATGATTGATCTGATCCACCCTGGCCAAGCAGGTTTTATTCAAGGGAGACTAGGGTCGGATCATCATAGAACGCTGCTGTCATTTTTACATCATACCACATTATCTGGCAAACCCTCCGTAGCCTTAGCAATCGATTTTGAAAAGGCATTTGACTCTGTTCAGTGGCCCTTTTTGTTCCTCACTTTCTCTAAAATGGGTTTTGGGCCCAGTTTTATTTCCTGGGTAAAACTGTTATATTCCTCCCCTACGGCCTCGGTTTTAATGAATGGGGTTATGTCTCCGTCCTTCCCCCTACAAAAAGGACCCAGGCAGGGGTGCCCCCTTTCCCTCTTCTTTTTGTCCTGGCTATTGAGCCACTGGCCATTGCTCTTAGAGAATCACCTAATATCCCCAGACTAAGAGTGGGTAATAGCACCTTCAAAACATTTTTATATGCGGATGATTTGCTTATCACTACAGAGTCTTCTTCTGGAGTGATTGACAGTATCCTAGAGATTTTGGCTACCTTTGCCGAAGTATTGGGGCTTAAGATCAATCACTCCAAAACTGAGGTGCTTCCGCTGAACTCCAAGACCCCTGGGAATGACTTCATAAATAGAGGCCTCCACTGGTCCCCTAATGGCATAAAATATTTGGGTATTATCCTTCATTTCAATATAGGGAAAATGCTATCTGCTAATTTTGAGGCTTTATTAGAGTCCCTTAAACAGGACGTGGGTAGGTGGAAGGCTTTAAGACTGTCGTTGGCTGGTAAGATTGACTCCATCAAAATGATGGCTACCCCCAGGGTATTATATCTATTAGCTCACCTGCCCGTGGCTATCCCCCAAAGATGGTTTCAGAAACTAGACGCATTAGTAGGTAATTTCCTATGGGAAGGGGCCCTGCCCTGGTTCAGTAAACTCAAACTCCGTCAACATTGGAGTAAAGGTGGATGGGGCCGTCCCGGTTTTCAGAGATACCATATGGCCTTCATTACCTCTCAAACTATTAGATGGTTTGCCAGGATTGGTCTGACCTCTCCAACTTGGCTCCCCCTAGAGGCATCATTGGCCCAGGCTCCTTCACCGGCGGTGATGCTCTATAATAAGAAGAAGTTATCCCAGGTTCTCTCCCCTCCTATGCAGGTCTCTATTCTGTATTGGAAACAAGCTTTCTCAATTTTGGGGCAAAACCCAACCCCGTGGAGACATATGCCCCTGTGAAATAACCCAGCCCTACATATAGGGAGGTCCTCAATACACTGGAAATACTGGGAGGCCAAAGGCATTTCTAAGATCCAGGATCTGTTGCTCCCCAGTACTGTCACATTAGATACTTTCGATTCACTGAAAGAAAGATTTGACCTAACCCAGTCTCATTTTTGGAGATATCTGCAGATTAGGGATGCTATTATTCACTTGCCTAATGCTCCACGAGATGGAAGGGGGCAGTACCTACCTCACCTGTTAGCTGTCTGGGGAAGAAATGTAAGGGCAGTGCCAGTTTGCTCTATTCAGCTCTTAGGGATGTTACTGTAGACCCTACTCAGTGGGCCAAAGTGCAATGGGAAAGGGACCTTCAGGTCTCAATCTCTGATCAGCAGTGGCAGCACAGCTGGTTCAGAGCACATAAGGCCTGTCGGGATGGGCGTACCCATCTTATTATGAGTAAGACCAGTCACAGATATTATAGGGATCCAACTAAACTCCAGAAGATGGGTCTCCTGTCAAAGGATATTTGTTGAGATGTGGCAATGATGAGCGATTTGTTTCATGTTATCTGGGACTGCCCTATCCTGCATCCCTTTTGGACATCAGTTAGGGAGTATGTGCCAGCCATTTTCACAGACATTAACCCAAGAATCCACCCCTTTTTGCTTCTTGGATGTACACAGCTCGAATGTGCCCAAATGCAACCCTGGCTAAATTGGTCAGTCACTGCAGGGGCAGTGCTAAACGACTCATTTTACTTAAATGGAAATCCTCTGTGACACCATCCTTTCAAGACTTTTTACTGGCACTAGCCCAGGGGGCTATGTTTGAAAGGATCTCCAGCATAGCTGCTGGCTCTATGCCCAACTTGAGAAATGCTGGCCACCCTTTCTGCAATCTAAATTTTGCCACACTGTCCCCACTCGAACAGCCCCTTAGCATACTAGTACTGCTGGTTTAGGTTGCTATCTTTTCATGGAGGTGGTGCCCCCTTCTTCTCTTGATCCCAGGCTGCCCCTTTATATTGTCCTCTATCTAGTGAAGATTGCCAATTTGTATATAGTTGATATGGTCACCTGAGCCTTCTTAGGCACACACATGCTAATATTTGCTGTGGATCTGACCCAGTAGGCTTACTTACCTTACCCTGGCTATGTTTGTTATTAATTGTATCAAGTATTGTATGCCCTTGAGGCACAGAGTACTCAGACTGATCCTTCATTAACTTTGTTTTATCATGTGGATGTTATGTCCTGTTATGCATTCACATGACCCATGTCATTGGATATTTGTGTGTATTGTAATGTATTGTTTTGTCTATCTATGTTTTCCTGGTCTCTCTAATGGATGTGGTCCGGCTTGGTTCTGAATTATCATCCCGAGCTGTGTGTGTGTCCAGCAAATAATAAAATAATAAAATTGTTAAACCAAAAATATTTATAGGCAGATATTCACAAGGGATGAGAGAACGTAGAGCAAAACTGTTTTGGGCAGAAACTTGTAAATTCTTGTTGCAGGACCAAAATTAGGTGTCTGACTAGGCTCAGCAAATAAAACACTTTTAAACAGAAATAACAGTGTCCACCCCCAACAGGTAAAGCAAGGCAATAGCAAAAAAGACTGTAAAACTTTTAGAGTTACCAACTCACCTGTACTGAGGACACTACCCACTGGTAACAGTTAAAACTCTTAAACCTTAAATGGAGCTCCTGGTGTTTATCTGGGTTACCAGCCATTGAAACAGTGCAGACCAAGTGCAATTGCAGCTGGTTGGCTGGCCATGGTACACTTAAAAAACAAAGCATAACAGTTAAACCCAAACCCTACAGGCCATGCAATAGATTAAATGGTTAACCTCCAAATGAGGTGTTTGTAACTCCTGTCCCATTGGCCAAATCTGTAGATTTGGTAGCCAAACATTGTAAAAATTTCCCACTTGCAGGGCAAGCACTAAGAGTAATCATGGTTCTGGTGTATCAGCTTCCCTGTCAGTTTGGGCTCCTCTTCCTCCTTTCTGCTGTTGCAGGTCCTCTGAAGTTGATGGTTCAGTTGGTGCAGATGACGATTGGCTAGAAAATGCAAATCTCAGGTACCTCTGGATGTAGATCAGGCTCTCTCTGTCCACTGTCATCTGGACCTCTCTGGCCCCCTCCCCAAAGAAGAGATCAGTCTAAGGAACAGGGGCCACGTGACATACACATATCTATGCTTCTACCCCTAGTGTGCTACACTAGCCAGTGCCTAGCAGTTGCACTCACTGGCCATTTCTCTATTTGCAGTTTCAATGCAAGCTTTCACACAGCTGTATTTATGCACAACATCATGTCTCACTGCAGATGGCAAGCTGTGGCACAGTTATTGGATAAGAAGGCTTTTACCTCATTTCACAGGAAACAGGAGCCACCGATTTCTGCAAGAAGTGTCATCCTGACACAATCAGCAAACACACAGTTTATTTATTTAACAGACTTTAGCATTACAACCTTTGAGTCAGGGACTCATTTACAAAGACTCTATGTCAGAAAAAACAAATACAAACCCTTAATACATATAGACATAGAATGGTAGCAAAGGGTTACAGTTTATTCAGTCATACAATATTGCAGAACCAAGATCAGCAATACATTGCATTGAATGTGTTACCAAAAGCTGTATTTTACAGTTTTCAAGAGAACAGTAAGTTTGCTGATAGAGGGAGGGAGTAACAGGTTTGATATTTATAGTGAAGTAGAGAATTTGACAGATATCTTGTGAGTGCAGCCAAAGGAGGCATTGTTGATAGATAATGTTTGGTAGCCCCATCGGTAGGAGCTCAGTGGCGGGGTGGTTCCATAAGATGATAGATAGTTGACCCAGCACTATCTTGTACATTGGCAGCGCCATGAAGTGAGTTTGATCTGTGTAGCACACAGGTTGTAGAAACCTTTGAAATCTTCCTCACCAAATGGATGTGGCAGCCCCAGGCAGACTTCCCTGGAGGGCTAAAGCATCAGCCCAAGCCTTCTCACTCAGTGACAGCTCATTGCCTTCTCTCCTCTTGCCTCTTGTTGCTGTCTCAGAAGATCATCTTTACTGCATATTCTTAACCCTTCTACTAGATCAGAAAGCACAGAACCAAGTAGCATGATGTCAAACATCCTAACACAAGAGTGCTGAAAACATACATTTTCTTATTCCTTTTTCTCTCCCCCTCCCCCCATTTTTCCCCCTCCTTTTCCCTGCCATCCACCTTTGGCAGTCCCATAACCATCCAACCAGACTCATCCATCGTCCACCTTTATGGTCCTACTATACAGTCCCTTCCTTTGTCTGTCTTTTCCCCTTGCCCTGTTTTGTAGGGTGTGTGGGAGGAATCAAAACTCAAGCAAAAGTGGCTGAACCACTTCTGTGTTGTCCCGTATGTACCTTCACTTGCCCCACCCCTTCCTGTTGCCTGTCCATTGTACTATCCCCGGGCCCCTTCCCTTCCTTCCCTCCCTTCTGAGCACACCATCCTGATGAAAAGGGAAGGGGTGCACCAGGACAACCTGGTCTGCCCCTTAAAGGGCAAACTCCATTGTCCTGGATTTCCCCCTTTTCCCTCACAAAAAGACAGAGACCATTGTTTGTTGTTGTGCTCAGATTTGGCAATTTATTTATTTATATATCATAATTCCATGTTCCATTTATCCTCTTTTATTATTATATCTCTCACAATGTAATTTATTTCCAACCATATATCCATTTCTGATCATCCCTCTTCCTTCCTCTTTTTCTCCCCCCAGGTGATAACCTGGGTGCCTTCTTCTTCTCCTTTTCTGTTAGGTAACGGTGAAAACCGAAACCGCTTTTCTCCTTCCGCTTCTTCCTCTTTTCATCTTATTCCTTCCCCCCCCCCAATTTTCCCACTAGCTGGTCTCCAACTTGCGTTGGATGACTGGCTTTCCCCTCACTTAGGGTCCTGTCCCCCTTTCACCTCGGAGAGACCCCTCCAAGCCGTCTCTTCCCCCTTTTTTTTTTATACATTTTCTGCATGTCTCCTCCATGCTTCTGTAAAACCCATCATTTCCGTATTAAACATATCTATGGCCAGATCTGACAAGTGGACGCCGTCTAACCTATAGAAATCTTCTACTCACTCTTCCACCCCCCACAATAGTACTTGTCCTCCCATTTTTCTCACTAGTGTGCCTACCCTTCTGTTCATCTTTTTCCTGGCTCTATCCACATCTCTATGGCTGTGCTCCAGTCTCCAAACTCTCCTTGGTATCATACCCGACCAGGCCAGGCACACCTTAGGCCACCACTGCTGTATTATCTCTAAGTCCCTTTTTATCTGCATATATGTGTCTACCCATGGCTTGCCCCCAAGGTCATTACCCCCTAGATGAATAATAATTAAGTCTGGAGTGGGTCACCGCTCCTTCAGCTCTTTCAAGGTGGGGAGCAGCTGCGCCCATCTCATCCCACAGATGCCGCACCATACCAATTTACATTGTTTTACCTCCTGGTAAAGCTGCTTTCCCCCAACCTTTTTCTCAGCTCTCCTTTCTGCCCAATAAATATAGGAGTGGCCACAGATCCATACTTCCGGGTCCCCTCTTCCTATGGGGTTTAAACAGAATAGATATTTATTTATGATCTTAGTTTTTCATTACCATATCATCACTCCCTTGTCCCCCCCCCCCGTGGCTCCCCATCTGTTACAAACTTAAACAATATGTTAGTCTCCACACTGCAGTGTTCGGATGTATCTTTTATAACTGGCCGAACGCAGCGCCTCGGCTCCAAAATATTATTCACTGTCTCTCCTGCCGCTGCCCACTGTGAGGCAGCTCCTATCCGTAAAGAATGGGAGGAATAATTCACCGGGTCCTCCCCCAGGAATTGCATGCCCCTCTTGAGTAATGCAGTGACTTGATAACTCGTGACTCTGCTTCCAGCCCCGTGCAGAAATAATTTTACTGTCCTATTTTCTTGCTCTGCGGCGAAAGCCCACAAAGGCTGCACTGGGCACACTGTGCCCTCTACATGTTTCTTTAGAGTTACCATGCAACCTTGACCCCTTTGATCTGTCTTTGACCTCTTAATCATGACCTGTATTTCCTTCGTCCCCCAACTTAAATCCTCCCATTCTAGTCCACCTTCCCTGTCTTGCCTGCCCTGGCCCACCACTTCACTCACTCTCATGGCCCCGGCAAACATTACCACATAAATTGTGTGGAATAACTGGGCCTCGGCCTTTGATCTGCATATTGCTGGCAACACACCCTTCAGTTTCACCAGCCACTGCTCCCCTATTGGCCTCCTATTATCCACCATCCCTTTTTACCCACTCTATCCTTGCATCATTCTCCTAATGAACATTGACTTCATTGGGTCCTGCCATCTTTTTAGACTGCAGATCACACTAATCCCTGCCAAGTAGACCCCCACTGTGGCATGGGCTGTCCCCTTCTGCTACTGCTCCACGGTGAACTTCCCCAACTGTTCTTCTGTGAGTGGCCTATTTACCTCCATGTGGTGAGTTACCCTGAATGTTTGAAACACTTGCCAGGCCCCGTCATAGGCCCTCAGAGTCTGTGGCACCCATGAACTGCTGAACAACATTTCTGCTCCTTCTTGCCAACTTCCTATATGTTCGTTGGTATGGGCGTTTTTTGCTCCTCCGCTGTTGGTGCCAGCCTCTGGAAATGATCCAGCTGCAGACTGGAAAGGCTGTCAGACAGGGTGTTGTGTATCCCTTCTATGTGTTTCACTCTGAATGACATATTCAACTGCAATGCCCTTAGCACCAAGAGTCGCAAAGCTTGCACGACTGTTTCTGACCTGGCTCCCCTGTTGTTCAAGACCTCTACCACTGCTATATTGTCACACCAGAATGTTACTTTTTGATCCCGTAATTCTTCTCCCCAAACCAGGGTGCATGCCCAGATGGGCATGATCTCTAACAAGGTTATGCCCCTCACCTTACCATCCCTCACCCAATCTGAAGGCCAGGGCTCTGCAAACCATCTGCCCTCAGATAGCCTCCCATGTTCAGGCCTCCAGCTGCGTCTGTGTAATGATCAAGGTCTGTGTTATACACCCATTCCTCTTGCCAGAAAGGGCAGCTGTTATAGTCCCTAAGGAATTCCTCCCATACTTTGAATTCCTCCTTGACTTCCTTTGTTATGTCTACCCAATGGTGTGGCCTGGTCACTCCAGCTGTGACCCTCACTAGCCTCTTTGTGAAAGCCCTCCCTGGCCCAATAGCCTTACACGTGAAGTTCAGCTGCCCTAATACTTGTTGTACCTGCTTTAGCTGTACCTTCCTTCTACTGGTATGTATCCTAATCAATTCCTTCAATTTTCTCACTTTTTTGTCTGGTAACTGAAATATTTCCCCCGGAGCATCTATCTCGATGCCCAGATACTCTAACACCCTACTGGGCCCTTCTGTTTTTTCTGGTGCCAGTGGGACCCCCAGTTCCTGACACAGCTGTTGGAAACTGGCTAACATTCTTTCCGTTTCCCTTTTTCCACTACCTATTAAAAGGAAATCATCCAAATAGTGAATCACTGTTTTATAACCAGTCCTTTCTTGGAATATCCACTGCAAACATGTGCTAAAGGCTTCAAATGTGGCGCATGCCATAGAGCAGCCCATGGGCATGGCTTTGTCGAAATAGTACTGTGCCCCAATTTTAAACCCCAACAGGTCCCAATCCTCTCTTCTAACTGGAAGTAGTCTGAAAGCTGACTCTATGTCTTCTTAGCCATCCATGCATCTGCAGTTGCCCCAATAATCCGGACTGCATCTTGCAGGGTGGAATACGTCACTTTACTATATTCCTCTCCGATAAAATTGTTGACTGACTCACCTTCAGGAAAGGATAGGTGATGAATCACCCTAAACTCCCCTTCTTGCTTTTTGGGAACCAAACCTAATGTGGAAATCCTCATGTTCTCCAATGGGGGGGTGTCATATGGTCCCTCTATTTTCCCTGCTGCCTTCTCATTCTGTATCTTCCATTGTAACATGTCATCCCTCCCTCTCATTGAGCCCAGATTGTTTGCCTCTCTGGCCTGCTTTGGTCCCTCACACTGTAGAGAAATACCTGTGCTAAAATCTTCTTTAATCATTTCTGCCGTTTTCTTATCTGGGTATCTGTCCAACCATTCCCTCCATGCCTCTATCCTGATAGGGGTTCTAGCTGCTCTAAATTGTTCCCCTGTCTTCGTTTCTTTTTCCCCACCAGCTCCCCCCCCCGGCTGATGCCCGGCCTTGCTGGTCAATGATTCTGACTCCCTCTATGTGCATGTCCCCTACCGCTCCCCCCTCTATTCCATGTCTGGCCTTTATACCCCTGCCCTTCCCAAAAGAACTGTTGAGCTGACCCCTGCCCCCCAGTTCCTTGTGTTCCTTGGACCCATGTCGTCCTGCATCTGATCTCCAGATGTGATCCCCCACATTTTGAACAGGCATGCTGAAAACGGCATTGTGTCCATGAGCAAAAGGCCCTATTGTAGGCCCAGCAACATCTTTGTAGCATGGTACCTTTTTTCCCAAACTCTCCCTCCGGCGTGGACTGATCGGTTACGTAATCTGTCCATAAATCTAGCTGTTTCGTGTCCCATCGTACATCCCCATACGTGGCCATTCTTTGCCGGAAGTATTCGCCATAATATATCCAGCCCACACCCCCTTTTGGTTTTGCTTTCCTTATTATCAGGGAGTATGTGATGAGTGGGATGCCCAACTCAGGCCTTTTTTCCAACACTGTGGCTGAGAATGTGGCGAAACCTACGAACCACCCCTCCCAAGTCTTCCCTTTTGTGAATTTGTCCTCCTCTTTCTTGCCTAACAAAACTACTGCCGCTGCCATTTCACTTTTCCCTATATTCTCTGTTTCTTCATATTTCGCCGCTGTGTCCTGGCTTACTAAAGCAAAAATATCCACATACTCTCCCTTCCATATTTTTTATTTTGTGGTCAGCGGTACGTGTTCACCCACTCTCATCCGTGGAGCTCCTATCTCCCTTGTTCCTTTTCCCTCCTTTTCAACTCCACCTTCCTTCTCCTTCACCACCTCTTCTCCTGCCCTAATCTTGGCTAGTGCAGCCTCCGTCCGGTTCAAGCCCCCCAAACCAAGTGCCGAAATGATCTGACCTATGTACTCCTTGATGCTGTCACCAACGGAGCTGGGTGCATTACCTGTGACCTATTCCATTCCTTGCTGCCTGCTAGCATCCTGGTGCCCCAGCATGTTTCCCTCTGGGTGAAGGGTTAGTAGGCCTACTAGTGGCTGTGGAGGAACCACTGTATGCTGGGGGTCCAGACTGGGCTCCACTGGGGGAACCACCACCTGTCTCTGGGGAGGTACTGATGGGGCCGGGTCTCCTGGGTGCAGAGGTACTGGATTAGCCACCTTGGTTGGCCCCACCATCTGTGGTTGTGCCCTGGTTGGGCTGCAAGGCTTCCCCGCTGGCCGCTTCCCTCTGCCTCCTTTACCCTTCCCCGCTTTCCTTTTCTCCCCAGACCTCCCTGGTTCCTCCCCTTCCACCAACTCCCACATCCTATTGGCCTTTTCAGCCAGCTCCACTATTGCCTTGTAGGCATTTTCCTTTGAAGACCTGCTCTTCTTGGGTGCCATGCTCTCTGCTTTGTCACCTGCGAAAACACTGGAAAAGAAAAGAAACTGATTTAAACAGCAATCCGGGGGCTGTAACCTGAGAGGCCAGGCCCACCTCCCCCCCATAGGCAGCCTCCAACTGAGATGCACCTGCTCCTCCCTTTTTTTTTTCTGGCCTTGGCCCAAAATGGCATGCTGCATCCTGCTGCATGTCCGGGCCCAGTTTCCCCAGTCCTCTGGTCGCTCCCCCTTGCCCCTTGTTAGGCTCCCCGTCAAACCCCCCTTTCACTTTCGGACCCCCGGGTTTCCTCTCTTCCAGATCGCTGGACTTCTTGACACTAGGCCCTCCTGCCATCCGACCCTGCTCCCTCTTGGTCTGTTCTCCCTCTCCCCCCCCGGCATGTGATGTCACGCTGCATGGCCACTTATGGCTTCTCTTTTGTTTTAAACCTCTCCTTGTTTCCAGGCATCCTCATTGTGTGCTCCCCGCCAACATGTGGTGTCATGCCACCTGTCTGCTGCATCGATCACCCCCCCACTTTCTTGGCCTGTCCTTCAGGCCCTTAAACCAAAGGTGGGGGGCCCCTTTCTCACTCCATTAGCCCCACTGGGCCATAGGGCATGAACCCCGTGCTGTCCCCCTGGTCAGCCCCCTTTTCAGTCCTCCTATTACACACACGGTCACCAGCATGCAACTGGCAAGGCTGCACTGCTCTGACTCGCTCCCTTGGGTCCCTGTGACCCCCCTGATGTTCCCTGCAGTCCAGTGTGTTGATCCCGAACCTCCCCATTGGTGTCCCATGCCGCCCGAGAAAATGCAGGCTCACTGGCTTCTCCCTTGCCTGGCACCTGCAGGGCCTCACACTGCTACCCCTCATGGCTTATATTTGCTAACCTACCAATGCCATCCTTTCCCTCTCCCCAAGCACTCCTCCCTCCCCACTTCCCATGCAGGCTCCCACGCATAACCCCCCCCAGCAGTGCTATCACAGCCAGCGCAGGCTTCGCGCTACCAGTCTCCAGCCCTTCAGGCTGCTCCTTCCCGTCTGCTCACTACTGCTCCTTCCTCTGCCTCTGACCAAGTGAGCGACTGCCCTGCTATCCGACAACAACGCTCCAAACCACGTGGCACTTTCGCCCCGCCGATGGCTTTTCCAGCCTGCTTTACTCCCAATGCTACCTTCTGCCTTCCCATTGCCCCCAAAAACCTTTCCCAAACAAAACGGGCTGTCTGCCCTGCCAACGAGACAAACCATAGCATGTGTGGCGCTCTCGCTCTTCCTCCAACTAGCCGCTAAAGCCTTGTGAACATGGGCGTCTGCCCCAGCCGACTGAAAACAGCCATGTCAACCATGTGGTGCTCTCGCCCCTTCCCCTGACCTCCTTTTGGTCACCTTCTCCATCTCAACAGGTTACTTTCAGCATTACAAACAGCCTACAAGTCTGTTAAACATGCAGGCACCAATCTTGCTCCTTAGCAATGCACTTATCTATTTCCACAATGCTTTTCTTTCTTTAAAATGCAGTCAAAACAGTACACAATCTGAGGTTTCTACAATTTCTTTTTTTTTTTTAACTCATAATGACCCCCACAAGATTCAAACCACACAAAACTTTCTACTTTGTAGTCTGAGAAACTACCCCTGCACTACAAGGGCAGCTTGTTTTTTGTTTTGTTTTTTAAAAGGAGGGTTATTCCTGACAACTGTTCAAAAAGACCTACAAAATTGCACTGCCTAACCATGACATACTTGTCCTTATCATTCATACAATTAAAGCCCCCCCATTTTTTTTTTTTTGAAGGTCGGTTACTGCTTAACTGACCAAATCCCCAACCTTTGTTCTGATGCCAATCTGATGTGCTGCAGTTCAGAATAATCAAAACTCCAGTAAAAGTGGCTGAACCACTTCTGTGTTGTCCCTTATGTACCTCCACTTGCCTCTCCCCTTCCTGTTGCCTGTCCATTGTTCTATCTCTGGGCCCCTTCCCTTCCTTCCCCCCTCCCTTTCTGAGCACACCATCCTGATGGAAAGGGAAGGGGTGCACCAGGACAACCTGGTCTGCCCCTTAAAGGGCAAACTCCATTCTTGGGACAGTGTTGTTCTCCCTGTTTATCAATGACTTACCCAATAACTGTGGAGGTGCATCTGTGCACCTCTATGCAGTCAATACTATAATTTACCAGTCATCCCCTGATGTTAATCAACTAAACAGTGACCTTGCCTCTGACTTCTCTAACCCAGAAGACTGGATCAGAAGTAATCATCTTGTCCTTAACACAAAAAAAAACTAAAGTTATGTTGTTCTTGCACCCATCCTCCTCTCTAGCACCCTCCCCCCACAAGTATCACATCTCTGAATTGGGATGCCCTTGAAGCAGTCCACACCTTTAATCAATCAATGAATTAATTTTATTTGTGTACTGGAAGGTATGCGAGCAAAAATGCCCATTTTCACAAACATCCAGTGTAGGAATACAAGATATAAACAGTTCAGAGGCCATTTGAATGCAAAGAACATGCAACTAAATACATAGGAGATAACATGAAGCAAATGCATTAAATCATGAGGTAAAAGAATATTGTATTTACGGATGTATAACCGTACAAGGAGCTATAAGGTACAAACTATATAATAACATATTGCATGGGTATAACTGTACAAGAGTCAACCAGAAGGCATACAGATAGACAGTAATGTTTCAAGGTGGGGTGGGGTGATTAGTAGCTGGAGAGATTACTTAAGATGACAGAGGAGAAAGGCAAGAGCAGAGGAGGAGCAGAGGGCTGGCAAGGCCATGCCTGGATGCAGGGATCCAGTTAACATAGGAAATTCTGACAGACTATTTTAAAGGGCAGAAAGCTTTCAGTGCACTAGGTGTGGAAAGAAACTGTGGGTGATGTGGGGATGATGAAGCTGCTGGGATTTAGCTAGCGGAAAGAAAGCGGGGGAGGTGGGTTCACTGGGATTTAACAAGAGGGCCAGGGAGGAGGCCTATCAGGGCAGTGACAGGTGGACGATAAGAGGAAATGCCCCTTGAGGGAGGAGTTGAAGGAGTAGATGGACCCACAGTCCTTTCGGGGGGGTAGTTTGTTGTAGAGCTTCATTGCCTCCAGGCCTTCTTCCATCCCCCTTTAAATACCTCGGAATCACCCTTGATTCCTCACATTCCTTTAATGTCCATGACTCCACTGTAGTAAAATACCTGCACCTTAGTCTCCTCTAATGTATCTGTCCCTTCCTCATCTCTGCCTCTTGCTTTAAAATTGCTTCCTTTTCCCTTCTCCCTCTCCTAACCAATACTAACATACTAAAATGCCAGCAGAATAAGCCTAACAGTCTTTCGAGTCTGCTCGATTGGTCAGCCCCCACCCTGGGGGCTGACCTTGATGCCCCCCTCACCTTCTCTGGCTTCTCCCTTCCCAGTTCCGGATATTCTTGCTGCAATGGATTTTGCTTCCAGAACCCTTCCCCTGTACCTGTCCCAGCCCCTCTTGAACCCCTCCACTGTCTCTGCCTCCACCAGCCCCCTAGGCAGTGCATTCCATGGCTCCACCACCCTCTCAGTGAAGTAGCACCTCCTCCTTTCTCCTCTGAATCTCCCCCCCTCCAGCTTCCACCCATACCCTCTAGTGGCCCCTGCTCCTCCTTCCTTTGAAGCACCCTGACTGTTCCTCTCCTATTTACCCTCTTCATGTACTTGAAGACCTTTATCACGTCCCCCCGGTCCCTTCTCTTTTCTAATGTGTACATATTTAGCTCTTTGAGCTTCTCCTCATAGGTCCTGTCCCCCAAGCCCCAAATCATTTTGGTTGCCCTCCTCTGGACCCTCTCCAGGAGTTTAATGTCCCTCTTTAAGTGTGGCCTCCAAAACTGTACAGCAGCACTCAAGGTGTGCCTCACCAAGTAGTTATACAGAGGGAGCATCACTTCCTCCTTCTGGAGGTGATCCCCTAGCGATGCATCCCAGCATCCTGTTGGCCTTGGCTGCTGCCCTCCTACAAGTCTCCGAGTTGTTCATTTTGACATCCACCACCACCCCCCAGGTCCCTCCTCAGCCATCGAGACTTGTAGCATTCCCCCCCCCAGGGTGTACACTTGGCCCGGGTTTCTGGCCCCCAGGTGGAGAACCTTGCATTTCCCTGCATTGAACCTCAGCTTCCACTTTCTAAACCATCTTTCCAGAGCCTCCAGGTCCCCCTGTAGGGCCACCCTCCCCATCCACCACCGCCCCCAGTTTTGAGTCATCCACAAAGAGACTCATCTTATGCCTGATTCCTATCCTTATGTCAGAGACATAGGCGTTGACGAGGAGGGGCCCAAGGACTGATCCCTGTGGGACCCCACTAATGACCCTCTTTGGGGATGAGACTATCCCGCCAACTACGACCCTCTGGGTCCGGTCCTGGAGCCAATTGCCTATCCATCTGATCATCTGGTTCCCCACCCCCATTACTCCCAGCTTATCCAACAGGCCCATGTGAGGAACAGAGTCAAATGCCTTGCTAGGGAGCTGGGGGAGACCGGGGCTTCTCCTAAGCCGCCTTGGGGTTCAGCCCTTGGGCTGACTGTTAAGGCGTCTGTAGCCGCGGGTCGTCGACTGGCTGGGGGTGTCCTCGCACTCTATTTGCAACTGTTTCCTAAACGTTCATCTATCTGGAGTTTGACTTAAATGCGGTGTGAGGATCAGCTACTGGCGGATCGATTGGGAACTGTTTTGCTTTTCCATTTGGCTATATTCGGATCTCACTGTGTGACTGTTTGCTGGAGAATTTATCCTGTCTCTTCCCTATTGGATTTGACCCTGTTTTTATCTTTATGTGGAGGTGCTGAAGAACTGGCTTCCCTGACCCTGCCCTGTTTGGATTTAGGGGTGGTGAGAGTGTATATCTACTTACAGTTTGTTTGTTATGAACGATCCCAATCCATGTGAGAGGAGGTATTAGGGGAGTATATAACATTCTACCATTTCATTATCGTTGGATTGTAGCACATGAGAGGTGCTTCGTTGAACATAATACAACACAATATTTTAATACTTTGACACTTTGTTGGATTGAAGCACGTGAGAGGTGCTTCATTGAACTTCAAAGTACAATTTTGAGTACCCAGTGGCATGTGTTAGCATCGACAGTGTGGTCTGGTTTATTGATGTTATTTTAATATATTTATTATTTGGGATATTTTGGGTTGGGATTAATCTGTGATTGGGAGGGTTTTTATTTTTATATTGTTATTTAAATTAGATTGTTTGTTTTATTTTTTCTCCCTTTGTGAGAGAGAGTGGAGAGTGTTTTTATTTTTAGGTTTATTTGTTTGTCTTTATTTAATGTCGGTTGGACATTATTCCCCCACTAGGCTCAGGGAATTACGTCCCTTTGAGTGCCCATTATTGTCATCTGACACCTATTTTAGGTGCCATGCATTGGGCATCCTGAGGAGACGTAGACGAAGGTGGAGAGCTGGGCCTGGTGGGGGACAGGAGGAGGGAGGGCGGATTGGGGTTCTAGGGTCCAGAAGACGCCCTGGGGTGAAATGGGGTCAGGGTAGAGGTTGCTCTGTCTTGTCCCCATACCCAAGGGGCTCAGAGAAATCGGACAGGCGCCGAGGTCTTCCCTCATAACTCATCCTGCCTTGGCGGTGTTATGCAATGCCAGATCAATTAAGAACAAGACAGCTATTATTGCTGATCTTGTTAGTTCATCTGATCTGACTTGCATCACCGAGACCTAACGATGAAAATCCAGACCCCTATATTGGCCTCGGTAACTCCAGCAGGTTCTCTGTGATACACCATCAGGTTGGATCGTGAAGCTGGGGTGCGGCTAGTATGTTTAAATCTGAGCTGGGCCTTGTGGATGCATGTAAAGCACCAGCTCCTTTGAATATATCTTGGGTGAGGTGCAGGTTGTGGATTCTCCTCATCTACCGTCCACCAGGTGACGGTGGAGAATTCCTGCAGGAGATTGCAGACTTCATTGTTGACCTGGTATTGAGGTTTCCCAGACTGATACTTCTGGGTGACTTCAATGCCTGAGTGGATGATGAATTCTCTCAGTTGGGCAAAATCTCCTCCAGCTGATGAATCGCTGGGCCTGACACAGGTTGTTACCGCCTCTACCCATATAGGTGGTCATTCATTGATCTGGTGTTCTCTTGGGTATGGAGATCACTGATTTGGGGTGGAACCAGTCAGTTGGTCTGACCATTACACCATAAGGTTCAGCTTTTAGGGCCCTCCAATAGGTCTGCCCCTCACGGAGATGGTTCAGCATCACTTTAAGGGTAAGTAACCCCAATGACATGATGGTGGTGCTGGATCCATCGAGTTTATCAGGTGAATGCATGAGTCCAGATGATCTTGTATTGGCCTACAATAAGGCTGTGGGAGACGCTTCTGACAAAATTGCTCCTGTTCGGTTCTGCCCTCTCACTCTTCGCTCAAGAAGTCCGTGGTTTGACGGCCCTTTAAGGAGTTAAAGGTAGGCTGAAGGCTGGAGAGAGTCTGGCAGAAGTCAGGCCTTGATGCACAGGCTTAGATTGATGGCTCATTATGACAGCTATCAGTCAGAAATCAATCGTAAGAAGGCAGAATTCCTGTCCAGAGAGATTTCTGCCGCATACAATCGACCTGCTCAGCTTTTCCGACTGTGGACAGACTGTGCAATCCAGTCTGTCTTCAGCCTAGAGAAGCGTTTTCTCAGTTAAGATGTGAGGAGTTTGCTCGGTTCGCGGATAAGGTTGCTGGCATTAGGTCTGGCATCGGTCCGATCCTCCTATGGGGACTGGTGGTCGATTGGAAGTGGCCTGCCCTCAGTCTCTCTGGTTAGATTTTCACCGGCCGAATTTGAGGACATTGTGAAGATCATCCAAACAATGCGACCAACTAGTTGTAGTTTGATCCGGGTCCACACCACTTTTAGTAAGTTTGTAGAAGTTATCTACCCAATCCTTGCAGACATTGTCTGGATGTCCTTGGAGAGGGGGGTCTTTCCTGACCCCCTTAAGGAGGCAGTAGTTCGACCACTCCTTAAAAAATCCTCCTTGGACCCAGATTGTCTTGCTAACTACCGGACTATCTCTAACCTGCCATTTGTTGGTAAGGTTATTGAAAAGGCAGTTGCGTTACAATTGGATGATCACCTTATATATTTTACAAGGAGAAACAAAGGGAGGCAGGGAAGTCAGTAAGGGAAGCCAAAGCTCAGACAGAAGAACACATTGCAAAATCAGTGGTTAAAGGGGACAAAACCTTTTACAGGTACATAAGTGAAAAAAGAAGGACAAAGGGAGGGATAGTTAGACTGAAGGGGGAGGATGGGAGCAGCGTGGAGGATGACAACAGTAAAGCTGACATATTGAACAGGTATTTCTGCTCAGTCTTTACTAAGGAAGAGGGGGTAATGGGTCTGAAAGGAGTACAAGGGTGAGAATGGTGCAGAAATGGACACAAGTCCCTTTACACAGAAAGGGTCCTGAAGGAACTGGAAGTAATAAGAGTTGACAAAGCAATGGGGCCAGATGGGGTGCACCCAGGTCCTTAAAGAACTAAGTGAGGTGGTGGCTGAACCTCTGGCTATCCTGTTCAGCCAATCACTGGAAACAGGAGAGGTACCCAAAGACTGAGGACAGCAGATGTAGTCCCTTATACAAAAGTGGGAACAAAGAGGAAGCAGGAACTACAGACCAGTCAGCCTCACCTCGGTAGTGGGAAAGATCATGGAAGCACTACTGAAGGAGAGATTGGTGGAACATCTGGTTGTCAATGGACTACAGGACCCAAGGCAGCATGGTTTCACCAGGGGAGGTCATGTCAGACCAACCTCATTGAATTTTTGACTGGGTGACTAGGAGGTGGATCAGGAAGGGCAGTGGACATGGTCTATCTGGACTTCAGCAAGGCCTTTGACACTGTGCCACATAGAGACTATTACACAAACTGGGGAATATGGTGTGGGCAGGACAGTAGTGTGGTGGGTAGGTAACTGGCTGGGTGGCAGGACACAGAGGGTGGTGGTAAATGGCTGTCACTCCACAGAGGGAAGAGGACCAGTGGGTACCACAGGGATCAGTGCTGGGACCAGTCCTATTCAACATCTTCATCAGTGACATTGCACAGGATATAGAAGGCAGAATTTCACTGTTCGCTGATGACACAAAGCTCTGAATAAGTAGACACACCAGAGGGTGTAGACAGAATGAGAAGGGACCTGCAGAAACTTGAAGAATGGTCAAGGGTTTGGCAGTTGAAATTCAATGCAAAGAAGTGCAAGATAATGCATATGGGGACAAAACCCTGGCACAATATATCAGTTGGGGTGAGGATATAGCATGCACCAAGCAGGAAAGGATCTTGGGGTTGTCATCTCTGATGACCTCAAGGTAGGAAACAGTGTGACAAGGCATCAGGTAAAGCAAATAGGATGCTGGATGTATAGGCAGGGGCATCACCAGCAGGAAAAGGGAGGTCATAATTCCGCTATACAAGACACTAGTGAGGCCCCACCTGGAGTACAGTGTACAGTTCTGGAGACCATACCCACGTAAGGACATAGACAGGGTAGAGAAGGTTCAGAGGAGGGCAACAAAGATGGTGCATGGGTTGCATCACAAGTCCTATGAAGACAGGTTGAAGGAACTGAACATGTACTCCTGGAGGAGAGGAGGAGAGAGGGATATGATAGAGACATACAAGTATCTTACAGGGAGGAACAGGGTGCAGGAAACACTATTTTAGCGAAAAAGATGTTTCAGGACTAGAGGGCATGGGATGAAGTTGGAGGGAGGACAATTCAGAGGAAACATGAGAAAGAATTTCTTCACAGAACGGGTGGTGGACAAGGGAACACCTGCCAGAGGAAGTGGTGGGGGCTGAAACAATCACGGATTTAAGAATGCATGGGATAGACATAAAGGAATTCTAGAGGTCAGAGGTAAGGGGAAATAGACTTCTAGGAAAACAAACTGAACTTACAAGCTCAAATGGGCAGACTAGGTGGGCCATAGGCCCTTATCTGCCGACACTGTCTATGTATCTATGTATCTATGTATCTCACAATGTCTACGATACTCTCCAGTCTGGTTTCAGGAAAAGACATAGTATAGAGACTGCCCTTGTCCGGGTATTGAGTGACCTCCTGATGGCCAGAGATCGAAAGGCATGTACCATTCTGGTCCTTCTCGATCTGTCTGCTGCATTTGACACCTGTAGACCATGGAGTGCTATTGATCGCCTATGGTCTTTGCAGACTGTCTGGTACAGTCCTCAAGTGGTTTCGTTTTACCTCACAGGCAGGTTTCAGAGAGTTGTCACTGGAATTTATTCCTCTGACACTCACTTCCTGCCTTGTGGTACCACAGGCTCCATTTTAGCTCCCATGTTGTTTGCAGTGTATATGCTGCCATTAGGAGAATTATCAGGTGATACAGTTTGGGTTTCACTGCTATGCAGATGATACTCAACTGTATCTGTCCTTTCTCCCCAGTCAAGGTGATGCACCTCTGTACTTAATAGTTGCCTTGATGAGATCAGACTGTGGATGAGTTTGAGCTGGTTGAGACTCAATCCAGATAAGACTGGGGTGCTGGTTGTGGATCCAGGTCGTCCGGGATGGTGTGGGTGTTGGGCAACCATCAGGTTTATTACTTGGCATACCACTTTCACTCTAAACAGGTGCGAAACCTGGGCGTTATTTTGATGATGGTTTAACCCTGAAATCTCAGGTGTCAGCTGTCGTCAAGTCCTCTTTTTACCATCTGAGGAATATCGCCCAGGTGAATTATCTGATTCCCCCGGATGACCTTCCAACATTGGTCCACGCCTTTGTCACTACCCGTCTTGACTACTGCAACTCCCTCTACCTAGGGCTACCAGGGGTTGATATCCGCCGCCTCCAGCTGGTGCAGAACGCGGCAGCCAGGCTATTGACTGGGACTTCTAGAACTAGTCATATTACGCCTGTGCTCCGCAAACTGCACTGGCTGCCGGTTTGGTGGCTGATCACCTTTAAGGTTGGTTTACTAATCTTTAAAGCCCTACATGACCAGGGACCCGGTTACCTGAAAGATCTTCTGATTCTATTGCCCCTCCGCCCCTCGCTCCGCCAACGAGGGATTGCTGGAGATTCCAGGTTCGATTGAAGTCATCAGGATCTCTGCCTTTGCTTTTTCAGCACCGACCCTGTGGAATTCTCTACCTCGTTGGTTGAGAGAATGTCCAACCGTTGAACATTTTAAAGTTGCTTTAAAAACATATCTTTCTGGATTAGCGTATCTCTGCTAGTTGTGGCTGTCTTTTAAATGTTGTGATTTTATTATTTTAAAATTTTGTACAGCGCCTTGATTTTGAAAGGTGCTTTATAAATAAAATTGAATTGAATTGAATTGAAGTCTAGAAAGAGGACATCCACTGGTCTACCAAAGTCCAAGGCACTTGTCACCCAGTCATAGAACTCCACAAGGTTTGTCTAACATGATTTCCCCGAGACAAATCCATGCTGTCTATCGTCCAGGCACCCTGACTTTTCCAGGTCCCCCCCAGCCTCTCCTTGACAATGCCCTCCATCACCTTGCCCACCACCGATGTCAGGCTGACAGGCATGTAGTTCTCTGCCACCTCCCTTGATCCCTCCTTGTAGATAGGCACTATATGCGCCACCTTCTAGTCCTGGGGCACCCACCCTGTCCTCAGAGAGATGGTGAAAAGCTTCACCAGGGGTTTCGCCAGGACATCCACAAGTTCCTTCAGCACTCTGGGATGTAATTTATCCGGCCCCAGTGCTTTCTCTGTCTTAAGGGAGCTGAGGGCTTCCCTCACTCTCTCTGCTGTGATTTCCACTCCAGGTACCTCTTCTCCTGCTTAGCCTCCCCTCCTGCCAGTGATGCCTCCCCTCCCCAGACCCGCCGATCGTAAGGGTCCCCTCCTCAGTATCTCTGTCTCTCCCACGTATGATGCAGCACCCCATTTTCCTTGGTGGAAACTGAGGTGAAGTACTCATTTAGTACCTCAGCCTGCTCCCCCGGGTCTTGTGCCCATCTCTCCCCTGATTTAATCCTGCTAATCTGCCCCTTCACCCTTCGTTTTTCCCCAATGTATCTAAAGAACCCCTTGTTCCCTCTCCTGATTTCCCTGGCCAGGTTCTGCTCCTTCCTTGGCTTAGCCACCCTCACCACCCTAGTGGCCCTTCTAGCAATCAGCTCATACTCCCCTCGATCCCTTTCACTCCCTGAGCACTTGAATTGCCTATAGGCTGCCTTCTTTCCCTGCACCACCTCCTGGACCTCCCTGGTCCACCAGCAGGGTTTTCGGGCCCTACCGCATTTTCATCTTACTCTTGCACAGGTGCTGGTAGCATCTTGCACCCCTCTCCTGATGATTTCCCACCTACTATCACCGTCCATGTCTGACCCAATTCCATCCAAATGCTCCTTAAGGATCCTTCCCATTTCCTTAAAATCCGTTCCCCTGAAGTCAGTTTCCTCTGTCTTTGTGCAGCTTTCTAGCCCTCCTAGGTCCAGGCAGAACCAGACCGTGGCATGGTCACTCCCCGCCAATGGGTTCCTTACCTCCAGGCCCCTAATCTGGTCACTGTCTGCCAGGACCACATCCAGTACCCATGCCTCCCTGGTCAGTTCCCCCACCTGCTGAGTTAGGAACGCGTCTTGAAAGACATCCAACAACCTCTGTTCCCTGGTCACAGAAGATGCCATAGTCTCCCAGTCTGTTCCTGGCATGTTTAAGTCCCCCAACACCACCATTCCTCTGCCCAGTCTGCAGTATCTCCCAGCATCTGCCACCAGACTCTCCTCCAGCTCCTCCGCCAGGGCAGGGGGTCTATACACCACTCCTATTTTTACTCTCTTGCCCCCCCTTGTTATCAAGGTGACCTAAATTGCTTCCCACGGTTCCCTCCGCCTCCCTCACTCCCCCTATGCCAATGCAGTTTTGACTATCATTGCTACCCTCCTCCCCTTCCTCCCCTGTCCTTCCTGAACATAGGTAACCTCCAGGTTCAGGTCCCAGTCATGTCCTGCAGTGGCCCAGGTCTCAGTGACCGCCACATCTACTGCTCCCCTCACTTAGCACGCCTGAGCTCAGGCATTTTATTCCCCATGCCCCATTTAGCAGGACTACCTTCCACCCTTTCCCTATACTTCCATTTCCCCTGCTCATGTTCCCATGGGGATTCTGTTTTGCCCTGGTCTGCACTTTACCAGTCAGCCTTTTCCCGCAATCCTCCAGCTCCCTAGGGGGGTGGAGACAGAGTCCCTCCTTTATCGGCACCCCCTTGACAGCCTTTTCTCCCATCCCTCCCCCCCTTCACAAGTTTAAACCCCACTTTTCACCAATGAACCTCACTATTTTCAACTTAAGGATTCCTCCCTTCCAAATTGAGATGGAGTCTCATCTCAGCATACAGCTCCTTTTCTCCCAGGTCTCCCCAATCCCCATCAACCCATGCCCTCTGGCCTCACACCACCCCTGAGCCACTGGTTTATCTCCCTAATCTTCCTTTGTGCTCCCCACTAGCCTCTGGCACTGGCAGGATTTCTGAGAAGGAAACTGTGCATCCTATGTCATGACAGACCCAGCAAGCTCCCTGAATCTTGCCTGTATCGCTAGCTCGCTATTTCCCTCAATGTCATTTGTAATTTCCAGGTGGACCAGTATGTCCGGGAACCCCTACAATCCTTTTGCCAGCTGATATACCTCGTGCTTATCCTGTGCACCGTTAGTCCAGGGAAGCATTTTGTTCTAACTGGCCAGGCTTCCCTCCCTATCCCATTTGATACCCTGATCATAGAATCCCAACAGGAGCAGTCTGACCGCCCTTTTCCTCCATTTCCCCCTTCCATGTCCCTCATCCTTTCTACTGGCCCCTCCACCCAGCCGGCTCCTTGTTCCTCCCCCTATCTGGGTACCACATGCTACCCCCTCCTTATTTACCCTGACCACCCCCTCCCTCCAATCTTATGCCTCTCCTCCTCCTGAGTATCCTTCTGTACCTTGCTAACTCCTCCCTCACTGCTCACAACTGGTCCTTCTTCCCCATCTGCTAAACTAGCCTGGCTCGTCCTCCCTTCCTTGCCTTCTCCATTTAGTCCCTCCTTGCTTGTTGTGCTCCCCTGGCCTCAACCTCAGCTTCCTACAACCTCCTTGTACTTGGTCCTTCTCCTTACTCTTCCTCCAAACTGGTCCTTCTCATTTCGCTTTCCTCCCTCTTCCCTGCCCCTCCTGCTCTGATTCACTGCTCCCCATTTTCCTGCATTCCAGGTTCCCCTGTTCTTCCTGCTATCTGGCCCTGCCTCCTGCCCCACTCCTTTCCATCTCTAACCACCCTGTCATGGCTACATCACCCCTCATCCTCGAAAGAAGAAGAGAATTGAAGTGGTTACTGAGTGTAAGATCTGATCCACCTCCCCACCTTGCTTCCTTCTGTCCAGCCCTGGCCATCTGCCTACTTCCCTGAGAATGTTGTCCCTCTGTCCCTCCTTTGTGAGGGTCTCCAGTTACCTGCCTGCTTCCTTGGTAGTGTCCTTTTGGACACCCTCTGCCAGGGTCCCTATGTGACCCCTGAGTATTGTCCTGCACTCCTTTCCTATGCCGCTGCCCCAGTGCTTGGTGCAACCCTGTGGGAGATCCCCTGCCCCCTTCCCCAACCATACCTCCCCTTCCCAGCTGTCTCCAATCCCCTGAACCTCCTCCCTAGTTGTGCTAGCTGGTAGCACACTGGGCAACCACCAAACTTCCAAGCCCAGTCCAGTATCATGGTTGCTCCACACCCTGTGCACCCCACCACCCTCCCAAAGATGCCGGCCCTAATGCCATGTGGTTCCATCCCCTTCCAAGTAGGTTTCTTGGGTGAGCCACCAGGTTTCTCAGTCCAAGATACACCCCTACTGCCTAATCAGGTCACCCACTAATCTTAGATACAGTCCCACAGTACACCGTAACCCTGTTACTAGGTGCAGTACAACACAGTAAACTTATAGGAAATGAACAACTCCTAGCTCCTCTCCCGGCCTTAAATCCAACCCCAGTGGCTAGAACTACATGAGCTGCACCTGCAGCCTTTTTCTCCAATTGCAGGGCAGGTGTTCCCCTATAAATTAGCAGAACTCTGGGGAGGGAGGGGTGGGGAGGGTGGGTTTTGGGCAGACACCCGACTCAAGAGAGAGTGTATCAGCCCTGTGTCTCCCTTCCAAGCCCAGCAGCCAAATACCCAGGCCCAAGCAAATCCCACCAAATAGGTTTTAAATCAGAAGAAATAGGCCTCCACCAGCGCAGCCTGTTACACAGTGAAACATCCAACAAATGAGCCCACTTACAGCCACCAAACCAGTTTTCAAACTTCCAACAGCCCCCACAACAATTCCCTGCTAGCCCCTTAGAAGTAAGAAAGCAAAGAAATAACCTTCTACCAAGTAAAATCCACAAGAACCCTGTAAAAACAACAAGCAGCAGCTACTGTCCTGGAACACAACTGATCCTGTCCCCTTCCAGTTCCTTCTGTGTTCCAATGGTGCTCCTTTATTACTATCTACCAATGTCACTACTGCATCTCTCCTGGCTCAAGCATACCATAGAGTACGCAGGTTCACACTGGGGGCCCAGTTCCCACCATTATCACTGTGACATTCTCTCTGCTTTAGGTTGGCTTCCATTTGAATCTAAAACTGAGGTATTCTACCCTGAGTCTCATGCATAAGCTGGTCCATAAATTTACCCCTCCCTGCCTCAGTGAGATTGGCTGCCATAGACAAGGCCCTCAAGCTCTGAGTTCTGCCTCCCTTCCCCTTCTCATGTGGCCAAATTTGCAACTTGCTACTGCCCGTTAGTTCTTTGCTTTTGCAGCAATGTCTGATTGGAACTCCCTTCCACCCACCATCCTTTCTTGCCTCACTCTTCCCTCATTCCAATCCAATTTGCTCCCCACTCTCTCCGCTGCTGCTATATGCATCTGCTTTTTGTGATGCCCATCCTACTCCAGCTCTGCTGTTCTCCCTCCTCTTTGTTCTACCTGACTCCCTACCTTTGCTTTCCCCGCACTCTACTCTGACTCACCCGTTGTACCATTTTTGTACATTATCTCAATGGTTTGACTTTTATATGATTATGTATACCTATAATATTGCACATGCCAGGCTGTTATTTGTTTACCTTATGCTTGTTGACCTTTGTGCTTTTAATATTGAAATTTATTTTGCTGCTGAAATTATTTTTCTGTGAAATTGCTTTGTATTGGAATTATCTTTCTGTGGAACTGATGTAAATTGCTCCATAGCCATTGCCGGGGGGGGTTCATCTGTTTTGAAAGAACCCCCCCTTTTGAAACTCCCCCTTTATTTTTCATTATTTGTAAAAAAAGTTTCATCATTTTTATTTATTTTTTTACTGTTACAGAGTGCTAATGCACAGATGATGAACCCCAGCACATTCTCTCTGCGTGCACCCCCTTCCTCCCTCTTTCTGCTGCCAATCAGCTCCCTCAGTACCAGTAAGATGACTGGAGCTGCTTTGTGAGTCTTTCTCTGCACCCTTCAACCATGACTGGCTGGCCAGTTGGAGCTCACATCATCATTGTGAATGTGAGTGGAATACAGCTCGGCCACTGCCCACAATTCACACTGTCAGCTAGCACTGGAGGAAGATGGAGCATGGTGGCAGGCTCAGAGACGACATCTCCAGGAAAGGAAAAAAGAAGTAGAGGACCTCTACTTATAATATTATCAGTTAACAGCAGGTAAATTTTGCTGGCTACTATTACTGAAGATGTGTCCCTTAATAACTTTATATTAAGGGATAGGCTGTGCAGTTGGGCAAGAGAGCTTTTCAGGTGGTGGGCTGAAAATGTAGAAATAAATTATTTAAATCCCCCTCTATACAAAAAGCAAAGTTGACCTGTTTCATATGCCTGTTTTAACTTTTCATAAGTTAAACAAAAGAGGTACCACAGTGGAAAGGCAATGCAAGTGTTTGGAAGGGTCTGGCTGGGATCTGCACTGCCACCTCATTAATTGTGCTGTTCAGAGAGGTCTTCACTGTGGTCCCATTTTCATGGACATTCAGTACCACATTGGTCTGTGTCATCTGTGCCAGATGCTGTTAAATCAAATAAGTTGTGATGTGTTTTCTCCAGATGACCAAGTGCCAGTAGAATGACATTTGTTGCTACAGTTCACTGTTTTGAACATACCCACTGTACTTTTGGAAGCATGGTGGGGTGGGTTGGGGGTGAGGGTAGGCATTTAGGAGATGGTAACTTTGCACTGAAAATCCCCACCGCTGTCAAATTACCTTTCCCCTTACACCCTTTGTCATACCCACCGCATTGGAGAATGGAGTGGGGCAACAATTGTAGTACTTATCTTGAACTAAGACTTATGTTACAGATTTTTTTCCAAGCAGGGTGCCTGGAATAGAAACACAGAAATATAGACAATGACGGCAGAAAAAGACCAGAGGTCCATCAAGTCTACCCAAGTTCCCTGTAATCCCTGTAACCTACAATTTCTCCAGGGACACTAACCCTCCTGTCCTCTTTCTAGTCACCTCCTTGGTCCTGTTGCCTCCAATAACCACTATTCTTTTCATTATGTCCCAGCCCTGCCTGAATCCTCTGACTGTTTTACACCCACCATTTCAGCTGACCGACTGTTCCAACGTTCCATCACCTTTTCCATAAAGTAGTACTTCCATCACATCTCTCCTGAACCTACCTCCTGTTAATTTCCATTAGTGTCCATGTGACCATGAATTGGTACTCAGGTTAACTAGTACCCCATAGTTCATTTAATTCATTTCAGGAACTTGAAGATCTCTATCATATCTCCTCTCTCCTTCTTCTCCAGTGAGTACATATTTAGTGCCTTGAGGCACTCCTCATAGAATTTGCCCTGCTGTCCCTGAATCATTTTAGTTACTCTGCACTGCACTGTCTCCAACCTTTCCTTATCCTTTCTGAGGTGAGGACTCCAGAACTGGGCACAGTACTCTAGGTAAGACCTCACCAGGGATCTGTAGATGGGAAGTAATACCTCCTTTCTTCTGCTACCAATACCCCTACCAATACATCCCAGCATCTTGCTAGCCTTGCTATAGGTCATGTTGCACTGACTGAATTACTTAAATGGTATATTGACTTGTGGATGGTGGGGGTAACAACAAGGGGTAGGGAGAGTTCAGATATGAGTTATTTAGACTTAAAATAAGCCACAGAAGTGCACCACTGAGCATACCATAGCCCATGGTTTCTGGGGCTTATCAGACCCAGACCCCTGCCTGTTAGCAAGCAGTAAATTAGTAGTGTACAATACCCAGCCAAAACCAGCTGCAGACTCTGTATTGAGGTTCAGTACATTAGCATTTGCTCTCTATATCTATCTATCTATCTATCTATCTATCTATCTATCTATCTACATATGTAATAGATAACCTACTCTAAGGTGTGCAGTCATGCTCTGATATATGCATGTCTTGGTGTGCATTGTTAGCATGAGTCCACAGGCTAAGTGCATCAACCACCCAAGGTGTGTGTATTTCAGAGTACGACCACACATCCTAAAGTGGGTTATCTATCTTATAAAATGGCAAAATTGTTTTGGAGGAGGGTAAAAGTGAAGGTGTGTGGTCGCACTCTGATAGATGCATGGTCATGTGATGTGTTTTATACAATCAGAATGCTGGATTTGTTATTTATTTTGCTTCCCATTTTATAAATACACACACACACACACACACACACAATCTGAGCTACCCAGATAGTAATAATTGTCCTTAGAGCAGGAGGTGAAGGGGCTCACAGATGAGTTATTCTGGTTTAAAATAATCTATAAAATTAGCCACAGAGTTTCTAGTACCCCAAAGCTTCTGGGGCCAAGCAGCCTCATACCCCTTTCCTACATACCAGTAGATACAGCAGCAGATATTAAAACTCATAACATAATATATCTGAGACAATGTCTTAGGTATATTACATTAACAGCATCTTGCTGCCCTCCGGTACTGAATACATATGTATTCACCCTGCAGCCAGCCAGATAATAATTTTGTTTAGAGCAAGGAGTGTAGGAGATCTCAGATATGACTTCTTTAGCTTCAAAACAAGCCACAAAATGCACCACAGAGCAATTCTAGGATTCCATGGTTTCCGGGGTACTTGCGGCCCTAAGACCCACAGCCTTTTTTAAAAAGTTGTAGACTGCATAAAAAGAACCCCCCTTGTGAAAATCCCGGCAACGGCCCTGTGCTCTGTACTGTACTGTACTTCCCTGTACACTTCCGGTCATCCTTGAGAAAGGGACTGCTATTGTCTTAGTGGACCTACCGGTTACAAAATTGAAATAAATAAGTATAGTGAAGCCATTTAGGCTCTATTACACACTATCTGTTGTTTGGCGCCCCTTGCCCTGTCTGTGACTTAGCTACTCTCTGTGTCTCTGCAGTATAATATAAGTTATTTAGGCAGTATATTTATTATTTACACACTGTCTGTTGGGTGCCCTGAGCCCTGTCTGTGACATATAGCTACTCTGTGTGTCTCTGCAGTATATTGGAGCCATTTAGCCTGTATATACACACACACACGCCACACACACACGCACACACACACACACACACACACACACACACACACACACTTGTCTGTTAGGTGCCTGAACTCTGTCTGTGATATAGACTCTATGTCTCTCTAAAGTAAAGTGAAGCCGTTTAGGCTGTATTACATGTTGTCTGTTGTTTGGTGCCCTGAGCCCTGTTTGTGACATAGCTACTCTGTTTGTCTGTGCAGTATAGTGAAAGTCATTTAAGCTGTATATTTACACACTGTCTGTTAGGTGCCCAGAGCACTGTCTGTGGCATACAATAGATACTCTGTGTGTCTCTGCAGTGTAGAGAAAGCCATTTTGGCTGTATTACACACTGTCTGATAGGTGCCCTGAGCCCTATCTGTGAAATAGCTACTCTGTGTCTCTCTGCAGTATAGTGAAAGCAATTTAGGCTGTATTAGACTGTCTATTATCCTGTTAGGTACCCCGAGCCCTGTCGTAGCTATACTGTGTGTGATGTCTTTCTGTGGCACAGCAACAACCATGGTTGTGTCTACTATGTCTCATATTTCCCAGCCTAAGTCTACTAAAAAGATGCACTGTGCTGCCGCATGTGTAACTAAAAATAATGTGGACAATACGAATCCTAGCACTAATGAAGATTATAATGACAATAATAACAATAACATAACCAGAAATGACACAAAATGTCCTCCTGAACCAAAAAAGCATGTTATTAATGAAATGATAGTAGAGTTTTGCAAAGAACTGACAGGAGTTATTTGTTGAAGCACTCAATGTTTTGCCACATGTGCCAGAATACTTCCAGCTGCTGAAGCAGCATACAAGGACAAGGAGGCATTCTCCTCAAATACAAGCTCAGATGCTGAAGCAGAGAAGGCTGTTAAAGACGGTGGTGATAGTGGGGACTGGGAATGGTATAGACTAGGCTATGTCCCACCTGATGATGATTGCACTTCGAGTTCTTCTGAATCTTGTGGTGATGAGGTAAATACTAGTTTTGATGAAGTGGTAGGAATGGATGCAATTTTAAGGCATGAGAGGCAAGTGCAGAAAAAAAATCATATGCTAAACTTAAGATTAAGAATATGACCATGAATGAGAAAAATTCATGTGAACAAGGACATGTCCATACAGGGTTTCCTCCACATCCCTTGACTGCACAAGAAATAGTGCCAGGAGCCATAGTACAAAGCAGAATTGGTAAATCTTTAAAGTGGAATTCATTTTATATTGGCCCTGCAGACAACTCTCAAGCTGTATGCAGTCAGTGGAAAAAGAGTGTCAGTTGTTCTGGGAAAGCAGGACATTTTGGAACATCAGAAATTATATAACATGCAAAAGCAAAACACCCAATTGACTGTGGCAGGGCAAGGGACAGTGTGATTTGTATGGGCAGTAGTGGAGGTGATGGTGGTGACCATAGTCATAATGAACTGGAAGCAGGAACTGACATTGAATCACTTGATGTGTCCTTGCAGTCTTCCCAAACATAGATTGTTTTCTTCTGACACCATCAAGTACAGCAAAATCTGAAAGTAGTATTCCACATGAAAAAGGCTTGAAAAGTACAGTCCAATTTAAAAATATCTCTTCATTCTTGTCAGCTAATATTAAAATAAAGTGTTGCAAGGTCATCAAAATTTACCTTTAAGCATCCGACATGCCGGCTGTTAAGTTGAGCCTTTGCAGATCTGTTGGCTGATTGTCAACTCCCTTTTTCTTCTGTTGCCCAGAAAGTTGTCCTCAAGTTCATTAACCAGATTGAACCATGGTGCAATATTCCTTGTAAAACATGTTTCTCCCAAAAAAAGCTGTTCCACGGTTGTATGACTTGGTGTGTAGTGCGGTCACTAAACAGTTGAAACTCTCTGAGGTGAAACAGGTTCACATAACAGCAGATATAGGGACCAGCCACCAAACAATTGACTATATGACTGTTACAGCTCACTGGGCAGGTTTTCAGTCAGAAAGTAATAATCCTACTATACTGTAAGTAGTAGGAAGCAGGCTGTATTATGTATCGCCACTTTTGAGGAAAACCACAGTGCTGTGAATGTTTTACAGGAGCTGCAAAATCAGTTCCAGAAATGCCTTGTTCCATATTCCTTACCTTCAGGGGTCATAGTATCAGATATTGGTGCCAACATAGTCAAAGCTGTTAGAGACAGCAACTACCAACATATACCTTATTTTTCACATTGTATACATCTTCTCATCCATGCATTCTTAAATGGAAACAAAAATGTTGAAAACCTGTTAGGCCTTGCTAGAAAAGTATGTGGGCATTACAGCCACTCTGTGAAAGCACAAAAAATCCTGAAGGGGCTGCAGAGGTCAAACAACGTACTTGTGCATACATTAAAGCAGGAAGTTCCAACCCACTGGAATTCAACATTTTACATGTTGGAAAGGCTTCTTAAACAGAAAAAAGCTGTACATTAAAAAAAGTTTGGAAACAACTAATGGCACTTAATACATCTAATCCTGGTGGAATGGACAGCATTGTGACCATAATGTTGAGGGAGGGAGCAGACATAATTGCAGTGCCTTTGATAAAATGATTGAATAAAAATCTTAGTTGTGGCTCATTCCCAAGATTTGTGCCAGTTTATAAGATGGGGATTCTCTGGGGCTGAATAACTATTGACCTATAACCTTGCTCTCCATTGTCTCCAAGCTTTTGGAGAAGGAAATTCACAAGAAATTGTCTGGTTATTGATCTAGTTATGATCTGCTCTCCCCACAAAAGTCTGGCTTCAGGCCGCTTCACTCCAAGCAGGTGGTGCTGTTGGAGTTCACAGACACCGTCCACCATACACTTGAAAAAAAATGTGCGATGGAGCAGTGTTCTTTGAATTAAAAATGTTTTTTGACACAATGGACCATCACATTTTGCTAAACCAACTAGCACATAAAGGAATTGGTTCAGAAGTGTTGAAATGGTTTTAATCTTATTTAAAAGACAGAGCCCAAGCAGTAGTGATTGGTGGTACATTATCTTTATTAGAATAATAGAGAAGTGGGTTCTGCAGTGATTGATTCTGGACCTCTTAGTGTTTTGTTCTTTTTATTGATGAATTACCAAAGTTATTTTCAAATATAACCATTAAAATGTATGTTGATGACACAGTCCTTCTTTCCCCAGCCCATGAACAGCAAGAGATTCAAAAAGTTTTGCAACTGGAATTCAGTATGTTAGAAAATTGATTAACTCAAAAGAAATTGGTTTTGAATGGTAAAGAAACAAATGTAATATTGTTTAAAACTGAGGCTGGGAAAAGAGAGACTGTGTCCAGTGATTTGAATATTTAGTCTTTGGATGGTATAACAATTGATAAAGCTAAATCATATCAGTACCTGGGCCTTTGATCAGATTCTGAACTAAAGTTTGATAATCATATACATAAATTGTGTGTTAAGGTTTCACAAAAGTTAGGAGCCCTTAAGAGATACAAGTTTTGTATGACAAAAGAAACAAGGGAAAAATTAACATCAGTAGTTAGGTTACTCATGTTGGACTACAGTAATGCAATCTATGGGGTAGTTGGTAAGGGGAGCCTACAGAAACTGGATAGATTGCACCACCAGATTACAAGATTTGTCCTTGGTTTCGTGGCCCCACCCCTTCCCCCAGCATTGAGGTATCATTGTACATTGATTTTGGACGTGAACAGGACACCTTTGAAAATTTAGAGGGAGAGGCATCTGCTAAGATTTTGGACAAATATGGCAGGTCAGGCTTCATCCTACCTATTAGTCAAGTTAACCCCAATTTCCACAAAATATTTTGTATGAAAAGGAACAGGAAGGGGTCTTCAAATCTCCAAAATAAGATCAAGATATGGTACAATGTCAATCATTGTTATTGCAACAACAGCATGGAATTCATTTCCTTGAAAAATATGAAATTTACCCTCTTACAACAGTTTTAAAGTAGCACTTATAAATTGGTCTGTGTTTTAATTGATTGTACTTGAATACTTGTTATAATTATTTTATTGTACATTTAACTCTGCTATTTTATTGTAACTTTACTTGTCTGTATACAGTGCAATCCTGTAAACAGGCTTTTTTGCCTAGTACTCAGTCCTGATAAAATATAATTAAACTTCAAACTTCAACATGAAAAAAAAAAAGAAAAGAAAAAGCTGTACATGACTACACAATGCAGAATCAAATAGGTAAAGCAGACATCATATTAAGTTACAGCAGCCGGACTCTACTGGAATCTTTGGTCACCTTATTGGAGCCATTTGAGGCTGCCACACATGATGTCAGTGTGGACAGTGCAACCTGGAGTTAAATGTTTCCTCAAATCAGATTTCTTCACATTTTCCTTGATGACATAAAGAGACTTTCTGTCAAAAGATTACACCACTGCTGTTAGTCTGACAAACAACTTGAGTCTCAGACTGTTGACCAATCAGAGAATCCATGTTTAAGAATGACACCTATGGGTTGGCTACATTGCTAGAGCCCCACTTTAAGTGGAACATTGAAGACATTGTTGCTGCTGGGGAAGACACTAAATATTGGAGAAATCTTCTGCTAACCAAATGTGATATTGCCCTATAAACACCATTAACTGATGTACAGCAGGCAAACCCTGCCAAACCATCACAGTGTGCCTCTGGAACAGACAATAGCACATCTATCAATTCTTCACAGTCAGCAGTGTCATCAATGAGGGAAAGGACATCTGCAGCTATGTCTCGGGCATACTATATTCAGAGTCAGAAAGGCAAATCACTTCTGAGTCACTTGCAACAACATGAACTGGTAGCCTGTAAACAAAGTGCAGCTGGCTCATCTGCCAGACTGGTTACCTTCCCACAGGGCACAATGATCCCAGAGTACTTTGCAGACCATACAGTGATTGGTCTCGAGGAAGATCCATTACTGTATTGGAACCAAAAGAGTACTATATGGCAAGATCTAGCAAATCTTGCAATAATGTACCTCAGTTGTCCATCTTCAGGTGTATATTCAGAACGCTTAGACAGTGCAACTGGAGAAATAGTCATTGCCTACAAAACACTGGTAAGTCCTGCAAATGTGGAATGGCTTGCATTTCTCAAAATCAATACTGACAATTTCCAAGTAGACATAAAAACTGAATTATATGTGTCTGACTCTGAACATGAACAACCGCCTGAGAACAGTGTTACTGAACATGATTAATAGGTTGAGTATGAAACAAATAGAATAATCACCGCTGCCACCATGCCAGCCACATGTGCCACACTAGTACTACTCTTAGTTTTCTTTTGTCAGTCATCAGTTTATATTATGTAAGTTTGATCAATACCCACCATGGGTATCATTTCTGGAAACAACAACAGCCTCACTCAGAGCAGCTGCCCCTCTCATACCTACCTCAACAATACCCACCATGGTATACTTTTTTAAAACAGCAGCAGGCCAAATTACAACAGCTGCAACTTTTGTATCTACCTCTGAAATGCCTGCCATGGGTATAATTTTTTTTTAAATAGCAGCAGGCTTAATCACAGCAGCTATGCCTGTCATACCTACCTCAGAAATGCCCACCATGGGTATAATTTTTGGAAAAAGTAGGCTCATTAAGAGAGCCTCCACTTCTCATACCTGCCTCAGCAATGCCTGCCATGGGTATAAATGTTGGAAACAGCAGCAGGCTCACTAAAAGCAGTTGTGCCTCAAGTACCTGCCTCAGTAATGCCTGCCATGGATATACTTTTTTTGAAAACAACAGCAGGCTCAATTAGAGCAGTTAGACCTCTCATACCTACTTCAGTAATGCCTGCCATGGGTATAATTTTTGGACACAGCAGCAGGCTCATTTAGAGCAACTATGCCTCTCATACCTGCCTGAGCAATGCCCGACATGGGTATAATTTTTGGAAGCAGCAGCAAGAGCCAGCACCTCTTGTACCTACCTCAGCAATGCCCACTATAGCTATACTTTTTGGAAACAACAGCGGGTTTACTAAGAGAGGTGCAGGACCTTTCATACATGCCTCAAGAATGCCCTCCATATAATGGCTTGGGCACTAACAAACAGTCTAACAGTAAAAAAAAACAGTCTTTCAAATGATTTTAGTTATGGTCAGGGACAGGGTCAGGTAATTGGGTAGTAGAATGGGTCAGGTAGTAACTTCCTGACCCAACCTGAATACTCATTTTTATCTGGTTATTTTTAGGGTACTTTTGGGGTACCCACAGGTAGTCTTGGTGGTTGGGAATTTTAGCACCTACCCATTCCTACTGATAAGGTACAGAAATAAACTTTCTAAACTTATTTATTTATGTGAGTCTGGAAATTAAAATAAATATCTAAGCCAACCTGGTGGTGCTGAGAGTTGAGATGCTGGACACCACACCTCATACCACACCAGTGACCCGAGTTCGGGAGCGGACTTGGGTCGATGAGGGTCAGCCGGGAGGGATAAGGATTGATCATCCAATGGCTGCTCTCCTTCTCTGGGGTGGGAGGGATTGCACTCTCTGCCATGATACCGCTGCCTGTTGGGGGAACTCAGGGTTGTCGGTGTGACTGGGGGATGCGTTGACATAAGGGTTAACGCTGGCAGAGGACTGGAGTCAATGTGTGTCTCTGAGCACACCGGCAGCTTTGCTCCTCATTGCATGCCAGCATCGGGGATTTGTACCTGGAGGAAAAATGTCTTTCCAATCCTCCAAGATGATGACCTCCGGAGACATCCTCACCACCCGGTGATGGAACACTGACCGCACTGTTCAGCTCACTCTCGGGGATGAGAGGGAGGTAAGGGAGCTGTCTCCTTGCCCCACCCTGGGGGTAATCTGGGCCATCAAGGGCCCTGAGGAAAGTGAGTGTGGCACTCTAGGGGCAGACCCGGACAGTTGGTAGGGTTGGGGGGGTGACGGTCACCAAGGCCCGAAGGAATGGAGGTTGGGGGACAAGTGGAGGTGCAGAAACATAATGAGTAAAAAAAAATCACAATAAAATAAATAAATAAATATCTATAACCAGTGTACTATAGTCAAGATTAATTAAATATCACAGCTGTTTTAAACAAAAATTCCCCCACTTGGCATTGTTTGTTTGCTTTTTTCTTTAATTTATTTTTCAGCCAAACAGACAGCCTAAGAAAAATATATTTTGGAAATGTGACACTCGCTTAATAGCTGCTCAGTGAATATGTTGCTGAAATTACAGAACAGGAAAATCCTTGCTGGAAAACAACATATGACACTATAGCTACAGGAATAGCATAGCAAAAGCCAATTAACGCTATACCTGTAGCTGTCATCACTCAGGAGGAAATGAACAATAGGAGAACTCTTTGGCACCTTGCCAAGCTGCTCCCATGGTGCGGGGGTTAGGGCTATGAGAAACTAGGGTGGTGGAAATTATGGATGACCAGGGTTTGATTCCCAGGCCAGCAACCCTTTTGTGTTCTCTCCCTTGCTGACTTTTATTTTATCTCTGTCTTCTTGCCATGTTTAATTGCACCAGTTTTTCATGCAAACTCGACAGTTCTGTGTGGTTTATTTCTATCAATCTAGACTCAAATAATGACCCTGTTTGTCTGACATTTAGCTTGACATTGGTCTTCCTCTGCTGCTGAATTCTGACAACAACCTTAAAGAATTTAAAACTGTATAAGTGTCAGCTTTTCCACCTAGGAAACAGTTCCATTGGATAAATCATCTAAAAATTCATCTTTATAAATTATGCCCATTTTGCACCACCCTACATTTGATATATAAACATCTTCCATTGCATTACATAAAAGATGTCTTATTTTCCATACAGATCACTATAGTCAACAACCAAGAAAGCGACAAAACCTTTAACACAATGGGGAAAAGCATAATGTCTTATTTATTTGGATTTTGCACATTGTTTTTAGTGCTATCTACTAAAATAATGTAGTTCATATTACTCAAATGATGTCATCTACAGTATACACAATAACAATATGTTATTGCTGCTAAATAGACATTGTGGAAGAAAATATGCCCTATGTGTGTGGATGCCCTGAGTTTCAAAAGGAAACAGCTTCAAATGGAAAACATTTCTAAAATATGAAAAAAATGGGTTATATTTTAATTATTTCCTGAAATTAGGATGCATGTGTTTCAAAGTTGGGAAAATGTAATCCTCTTTTACCTGGAATACATACAGGGTCAGATATTCAAAAGGGTTGCGCCATGTGCAACAGGGTTGCATATGCTCAAGTCCTAAATTGCGCCATTCTGCAATATTCAGCAGGAGGCAGTTGCACCACTGAAAACAGGCTGAGCAACAGCGCAATGCAAATGAATGCATGCTCAACAGGAGGGGAGGAACCAAGCATAAACTGCACAGCCCGATATTCCAGCCGGGCTGTGCAGAGTTATACTGGCGCACAACCTGAAAGCCTGCAGGACCTTGCGCAAAAAGGCTTAAGTCGAGGGCCACCCACAGGTGAGCTGCTGCTGTGTGCAGGGCACAACACAGCAGCTGCCACCTGTGGCTGGCCCTCAACTCAGTCCCTGTGCCCCCAACCCAATCGCGGCATAGTGTACTCCCCACCAGCCCGATCACGGGCAGCAATGTAGCTCCCCTCCCGTTCACATCCCTGGTGGTCCAGTGGACGAAATGCCCGATCGCGGGCAGAAAGTAAAGTGAAACCCCTCCTTGTGCCCGATCGCGGGCAGAAAGTAAAGTGAAACCCCTCTCCTTGTGCCCGATCATGGGCAGAATGTAAATTGAACCCCAAACATCTCCCTGGTGGCTGGTGTCCCCCACCCACCACCCACAAGCCCCACCACCCGCTCCCCGGCAGCGGCGGGTGGCAGCATCCACCGCCTGGCGCCCGCCGCCCGCCGACTGACTGCCGGTAGGTCTGCATGCCCATTGGTGCAGAGCAAGAGCCAATGGGCGTACAGCCCATACCGTACATGACAGTCAGATTTGTGAATGATTCATTCACAAATCTGGACTATCATCTCGTACTATCGACTGCATGCCCATTGGATCTTGCTCTGCACCACCGGTGAGGACCTACCGAGCCGCCAGTCGGCGGACGCGGGCGGCAGGCAGGTGGATGCTGCCGCCACCGGCCGCCTGGGTGGAGCGGTGGTGGGCTCGTGGTGGGTGGATGGGGGACACTAGCCACCAGGAGATGTTGGGGGTTCAATTCATTCTGCCCGGATCGGGCATTTTGTCCACTGAACCACCAGGGACATGTTTGGGGGTCACTTTACTTTCTGCCCATGATAGGCACAAGGAACATGTTCGGGGGTTTTCACTTTACTTTCTGCTTAGCGATCGGCATTTTGGTCCACTGGACCACCAGGGATGTGGAACGGAGGGGAGTTTGAAACATACCACCGTGATCGGGCATTTGGTCCACTGGACCACCAGGGAGATGTACAGGAGGAGGTGGGGGAGCCACATTGCTGCCCGCGATCAGGCTGCAGGGTGCGTCAGTCCCCGATGGCTGCTGCCTGGCAGGGCACCAGGCGCAAGTCCTCGGGGATCGGTGCACCTACATGCTAATGGCATGCAAATGGGTCCATAATCAGATGCAAATGGCCCCCCCTGCACCTTGCATGAATTATGGCCCCATTTGCATGTCACCTTTTGAATATCGTGATTTTGCACATGGCGCAATGGTACTTGGCCACCGCAAGTTGAATGCTTCACTCTGACAACTTGCGGTGGCGCAAGTTCCACTGCACCATGCACAGTGGCTGTGGCTGGGGGGTGATATTCAAAGGAGTTGCTCAATAGCGCAACTCCTTTGAATATCGCCCGGCCATACCCCTGCACAACTATTTTGCGCAGCGCAAGGGCTTGCGCCTCAGAATGGCGCAGTTTGAATATCCAGCCCACAGTATTTTGAGAAAAGTGAGTTCTTCCTTGTGTTTGTGCTTCTTTGACTGGAACTTAGCAGACAGTTTTGATGTCAGTTCCCAAGGTAAATTAAAAATCTAGAACTTATAAAGAAAGCATTCTTAGACCTGCACATTTCAGATACAATTATTTTCCCCCTTCCATGGCTGTTAGCATGGCTAAGCCACCGTCTCTGCCTATGGATATCTTATTAAGTATGTACATCCACTTCATAGTTCTTTACCAAGACTAACAGCCAAACCAGTATCCAGTTACTTAGTGACTTACTTATTGAATCCAAGCCATCCAGGCATGGAGTTCATTATTCTCTATAAATCATACCTCTTCCTGATGGGCAACCCTTTCTCATGCAGACTGCATTCATGGAAAGGGGTCACTGTTGTTTAAAGTTCTTTGGTTTGAAACTTGAAATGACCAGCTCCAACAAAATCATTTATCCTGAAAAAAAATGGGGTGAGGGGGCAAGCAGGCATTTTGGTTATTTTCTGAAAACACTTCATATAACATTTCTTTCAGTACAGCATTTCCACTTAGAATTTACACTGCAAACATTGAGAACAACAGTGTCATGTAATTTACAAATGAAGGTAACATTGTTTTAAACTAAATAAGGCAGCACAATAATAAAACTAATGAAACAATTGCGAGTGCAGTATAGTATAGTATAGTATAGTATAGTATAGTATAGTATAGTATAGTATAGTATAGTATAGTATAGTATAGTAAAGTATAGTTAGGGTTTACGGTTTTAGGTTACAACTGATAAACACCGATAAAACACCACCGTGGTGAAAACTGGGAAATCAGTTATAACTGAAAAACATTGAATTTCATTGGGGCCCGACTCTTCCAGCTGGCCAACTGTGAACTGGATATGTGGGTGGAACTTGTGTTTTTCCATGTTACACCTTTCACTTATATGGTGGAATGGAGCTTTAAAGCTGTGCTGCTGCTAGCTCACCATCACCATCTACTTATTTATATATTTATAATTCTACAGTTGTGGTGCACTATTTTGCAAGACCAATGCAATATTAATATGGTGCAATATCTACGGTGCTAATATGCAATAGTCATGGTACACAGTTTGAAAAAGTGTAATATCTCTCTTTTTTGAGTGAATAAACACTGATTTATAAAGATTGTTGTTGTCTGAGAAACTGATTACACTGAAAATACCAGATTTTTGTACTTTTGAAAGGGGAATAAAAATGTCACAAATAAACACCTTTTTTTTTACAAAAAATAAACACCTAAAACCAGAAACCCTAAGTGTAGTATAGTATAGTATAGTATAGTATAGTATAGTATAGTATAGTATAGTATAGTATAGTATAGTATAGTAAAGTACAGGCTAGTATAGTGCACATAAAGGTTTGTACAGTAGAACAAATTGCTTTCTCTGCCAGTGAGAGGTAAGACCCATAACTAAAGAGTGGAGAAAATGTATGAACACGATATAGATAAATACAGAGATAGATAGACAGACAGACAGATAGAAATTACCATGGAATGTCTGCTACCGATGGCAAAAAAAGCAATAAATATTTTGTCATTGGTGGCCTTCAATTTTTCAATAAATTTAATAGAAACCTTAATTTTTCAGGGGTCTCTTACTTATTTTATGTTTTGTGTTGAATAATATCTAAAGGATTCCAGGTCTTTAGTATTCATCCTAGTGGCTGTGTATGAAAACTCTGTTTAGTAATTATGTGATTCTAGCAGACAGATGCATATGTAGGCCCATAGCATTACATAACTGAACTAAATTATTTTAGTTGATGGCATTCAAAACAGTGTGCAAGTATTAAATAATTAAGACTTTCAAATACCTCATGGGTATGACTAAGGTACAACGCGGAAGTATTTTTCACAAAAAAAGATGCTCAAGAATAAGCTATGAAGCAGGAAGGGGTAGACTCGGGAAACATGAGAAAGTACTTCTTCACAGAAAGAGTGATGGATATATGGAATATCCTTCTAGTGGAGGTGGTGAGGGCAAAAGCTATAAGGGGATTCAAGAATGCATGGGCTAGGCGTAAGTGAATCTTAGAGGTTTGGAAAGGGAGGGTAAAGCTGGAGATAAAGTAGGGTCTGTCGTATTACAGTAGGTAGGGAAAATGGGCAGACTGATGGGCCAAGTGGTCCTTATCTGCTGTCAAATTCTATGTTTCTATGTTTTGATCATAGTTTCCTTCTGTAACGTCATTTATTATGTAAATACACTGTAACTTAAAGCAGCAGTGCAATGAAAACAGTTATTCCGAAAAGCTTATTTTCTCAGTGATTTTAAAAAATATTGGCAGAATTGTTGATTTTGGTTTTCCGGATGCTTCCCATGCTGTGTACTGTACATTTGCATTGTTGTCAGGAGCCTTACACTCCTAGGGTCCTTAGTATTATTTCTATGCAAAAATGAGGCTGCCATCTTTTTTTTTTTCTCGAGAAATAATTACTTTTAAACTTTCATAAAATTCTTAAATAATAATTAATACTGAAAATGTTACCACCAAAATAAACTGGAAGACATCTCAGCATAAATTAGGAATGCAAGGTGCTGCTTTTGAAAGACCTACTGCAAAGTAAGAGTGTGTCAAAATGTAAAATTATTGGTTAAAAACACATGTTCGGGTCTTTTACTGCCTTTAGAATTCCTCGATGTGGGGATTTCAAACATTATTACCAGGTCCATGTTTGTAATTCTCTTACAAATGCAAAATAATTGCTTTACATAAAATGCAGATGGAATGTGTCACTGTTTGCTTTATTTTAGTTTAAAAGATCACGTCATGAGAATTTAAACTCATTTACCATTTCTTAGTTAGCACAAACCCTCAGTTTCAGTCCTGAAAGGGGAATTCACCAAAACGCATGATTCTTCATAAGTGGCAAACTCATGTCAAATTGTAATGATACAATTTACAGTTGCAAACATCTGATATGTTTAACAACTGGTGATGAAAAACAGCTATCAGGTACAGGTGAGTTACTGGTTGACCTTTAGTTAAATATCATAATTTTCTGCATCCAACCCATGTTTTTCTAAGAAAAAGTAACCCAACAACAAACAAATGCAAACTATCGATTAATAATGAACTAAAAATGTTCTGGTGCCCAAACGAGGAAAAGTGGTTCAAACTATGAATTCTAATTCATGAAACAGGAAAGTGGTTGTAACTTGATATTCTAGTTTGTGATCCAGAAAATGTGGTTCCAACTAGTACCTTTGGTTCTCAAAGCAGAAAATTGGCTCCAGCATACTACATTTGGTTCACAAACCAAAAAAAATGTAGTTCAAACTAGTACTTCTAATTCTTGAAGCACAAAATGTGGTTCAAAGTTAGACTTTTGGCTGGTGATGTAGAAAATATGAAACTATGAAGAAGTTAAGAGAAGAAGGCAATTTGGTCTATGCAGTCTACTAATATTGCGGTGTCCAGAGGTTGACATGCTGGGTCTGCTCCACCTCTTCACTCCTCCAGTGCTTTCCATCTTTACTACTTATGGAGAATACTTCCTCGGTGGCCTTCCTGCTTCTTAACACTGTAGCCTCTCAAGTTATGGTTGCCACTTAATTTAAAGAAAGCTTCCATATCCATGTTATTATTCATCTGTTTCTAGTACTTGAAGGTCTCAATCATGTCCTCTCTCTCTCTGTACTGAATACGTGTTCAGTGACCTAAACCATTCATAGTATGCCCTAAAATGGTGATCCATTATCATCTTTGTGGCAATCCTCTGGAACTTTTCCAGTAGGTTAATCTGCTTTTTGAGGTGTGGCACCAGAAAAGAAGTTCATATAGTAGATGAGGCTTCACCAGAGAGTTATACAAGGGCAGTATAAGTTGGTCTCTCATTTAATAAACCACACAACCAAGCAAATAAATTCCTGTTTTGCCAGAAATGGAAGCATCTATGGAGGGATGAAGGTGCAAGTCCCAGAGGGCCCAGTGCATGCACAAGCAAATGAGTATACAATTATACTATCTCAAAATGTAAGTAAATTCATTAAAAAAAACTGTGTTAGTGCACCAGTTTATGTTCAATCTAAAGCCACGAAAGCATGTAAATGTTGTGTTATGGTTTCCAACCATAACTCTCCACCCCCACTTCAGAAGCAGCAAAAGAACAAGACCACATAAGCAACCAATGACAGGCATCATCAGGTAAGACAAACAACATGAAACTGTTTCCAGATGACACAAATGCAGTAGCACTGATTTGCTACCTTTGTGGATTTATATCTGCAGGTGCATAAGCACAGGTCCCCTGCAGCCACTCTGGTGTGTGTATGCCATACATAATGCATGTGTACATGTGGCATAATGGAGTTTGCCCTTTAAAGGGCAGACCAGGTTGTCCTGGTGCATCCCTTCCCTCTGTCATGGAATGGTTGTGCTCAGGAGGGGGGAAGGAAGGGGAGGGGCTAAGGACCAGAACAAAGGACAGGTAACAGGAAAGGGAGGGGCAAGGGGAGGTGCATAAGGGACAGCACAAGGGGGCCTCAGCCACTTTTTTGCTGGAGTTTTTGAAAAACGGAAGCTGCAGCACATCAGATTGGCAGAACTATTGGAGGTTTGTGAACCAGAAAACAGGTAAAAATTTGAAGAAAGAGAATAATGAGTTGGATGTGTTTAAAAAAAAAGAAAGAACTTTTTCATACAGTTTTGGAAAGAGAATAAGAAGTTTGACAATGGTTGCTAGTTTAAAAAAAGAGAGAGAACTGATGTTTCTGCATAGGTGGTGTTTTATGTTTGAGTTGCATGGCTTGGCAAGTGGTCATTTAGGATGCAGGGCCAGGAACAGAGCGAGTGGTGGAGCAAGCGGTGCCTGAGCTTGTCTGAGTAAGCTAGGTGAAGGATGGTTTAAAAAAAAAAAATATATATATATATGTAAATAATAAGGACTTGGATGTAGCTTTCCCGAGGAGAGCAAGTTTGGTGAAAGAAAATGAAAGAGCGTTGGTGGTTGTGGCACATGGCCAAGAGTGGGGGCAGGTAGCGATCCGGTTTAGCAGATGTTGTAAGAGCTTGTGGCTCAAGAGGGTAATTAACAACCTTGCAGGCATATGGTGGGGTTTTTTGAACCCTGCAGAGGGAGATTTGGCCAGAGGGAATAAAAAAAAAAAAAAATAAGCAAGCGTTTTTGCAGCACATGGTAGGGACATTGCCGGTAATATTCTGGAGCGCAATGTTAGAGAAGTGAGTGTTTTGGTGGGCAGTATCGAGAAGTAGTGAGGGGAGAGAGCAGTTGGGCAAAAGAGAGGAATGAGCATTTCTGGGTCCACCACGTGGCTGGTGGTATCGGGAAGGGCCTTCAGCAGTAGCAAGTGGGGAGCAGCAAGCTGAGTGGAGAAGGCTGATTCTAAGAGAACGAGCGTGGTGGTGGTGCAGTGTAAGGCTGTTTTTGGACTACGAAGGTAGGGTGGCTGGCGAGGGCCTTGAGAGAAGGGCAAGGGCTGAGACCAGAGGTCAATGCATTTAAAATGTTGGAATGGTGTGGGGGATGGCACACCAATTGCGGGGGGCAGCATGGTGTGGGGTCTGTGATTGGCATGGACCTTGCATTGGACTGGGAATGGAGCTGGGGAGGGCCATTGGAGAGAGGGGAGCAGAAGCACAGGCCTGGAAGGCCTGGAGGATAGCAAGCATCAGGGTTTTTGGATGGCAGGGGGCCTTGGGAGAGAGATGGGGGGGAACGCCAAAAGGGAGGAGGCCTGCAATAGACTAGAAGTGGGAACAGGCCAGCACCTGGCTGGAGAGAGCTGAGGCTGGCGCTGGGATAATGGAATATGGAGGAATGACAAATGCGTGAAAACCACGGGGAAGGGGAAGAGGCCAGGATGAGAAGATGTGGGGGAATCAAAACACGGGGTTTGTCTTGTGTGGAGATTTGTGCCGCAGCCATGTGGCCCAAGGACCATGTCACGGGTAGGCTGTAACAAAAAACGATTGGGGGGATTATGTAGGCAAGGCCTTGTAGACACGAGGCTTTTTGGCAATAACTAGTAGGCAGTACTCAATTGCAATAAGTAATAAGCAATATTCAGTAAGTAATAAACAATAATAACAGCATCAAATGGGAGTAGGAATAGACAATTAAAGGAGTTTCTAAGAAAGGCCAGCATGGAGAGGCCTATATATATATATATATATATATATATAAAAAGGATAGTTTTGCCATAGCAACCTCGTGGGTGAAGCGGGCAGCAGCAAGTATGGCAGTTGGTAGGAGGGGCCTCACAGGGGGGCGGGGCGACAGAAGGTCAAAAAGAGAGGTGGTGTAGGCCATGAGGAAGTGCTTGGGGGGCATGGGGTGGGGGGTTACAGACACAGGGGTGTACTTTGAAAGGTTTTGTTTAAAAAAAAGGGGGAAGGTGGGCCAATGGGAGGTGTCCCAATACAGTGAGGTCACACGTGGCATGACAAAAAAAAAAAATATAGCTATATATAATATATACATAGTAATGCAGGCATGGGATGACTCTTGTTCTCTTCCTACAGTAGTCTTCACAGGGGAAAAATGAAGGAAATGGCACCAAAGAAAAACAAGCCATCAAAGGAAGATGCCTACAGGGCCATAATCGAGTTGGCGGAGAAGGCCAACCAAATGTGGGAGCTGGTGGAGGGGGAGGAACCAGGGAGACCGGGGAGAAAAGGAAAGAGGGCCCAGAGAAAGGGGGCAGAGGGAAATGGCCAACCGAAGGGTCACGTAGCCCCACCAGGGTACCACCACTTGCAGTGGAAGCCCCAAGTGCAGCGGATCCAGTACCTCTGCAGCCCATAGATGCGGGAATACCAGTACCTTCCCCCGATCAAGGCGGGATCTTCCCTGGGAAACCCAGGCCAGACCCCCAGAATGTGTTTCTCCCTCGTCAAACCATAGGAGCTCACCCTCCTCCACAGCCACAAGGACAGAAAAAGAGTCAAGAAGAAGAGGAAGAGGCCAGGCTGCATGGCCCGGACAAGGTTACAGATAATGCACCCAGCGCAGTGGGCGATAGTATAAAAGAATACATAGGGCAAATTGTAGCGGTGCTGGGGACAGGAGGTTGAAAAAGGAGGGCCAAAAGGTAATGAAGAGAGTGCAGAAAAAGAAGGAAAAGGTACAAAGAAGATAGGGGCACCTGGGATGAGGACAGGACAGCATGTCCCACTGGCTACAAAAGAGAAAAAATGGAGAGGGGAGTATGTGGATATATTCACCTTAGTGAGCCAGGAAGTGGCAGCAAAGTACGAAGAGACCGAGCACATAGGTAAAAGCGAAATGGCAGCGGCAATTGTGCTTTTGTGGAAAAAGGAGGAGGACAAGTTCACGAAGGGAAAGACCTGGGATGGATGGTTTGTAGGCCTTTGCCACTTTCTCAGCCATTGTCTTAGAGAAAAAGCCGGAGCTGGGTATCCCGCTCATCACGTACTCCTTGATAATAAGGAGGGCAAAGGCAAAAGGTGGGGTGGGGTGGCTATATTATGATGAATTCATTCGACAGAGAATGGCAACATTCGGGGATGTGAGATGGGACACAAAGCAGTTAGATTTGTGGACAGACTACGTTACTGATCAGTCCATGCCAGAAGGGGAATGGGGAAAGAAAGGGTCGACACCCCAGAGATGTTGTTGGGCCTACAACAGGGCTTTTTGCTCATGGCCCCAATGTCGTTTTTGCCATGCTTGCTCAAAATGCAGTGGGGTACACCTGGTGAGCAGATGCAGGACAGCGTGGACCCAGGGGGCACAGGGACACGGGGGACAAAGGTCAGGTCAGCAGTATTTTCAGGAAGAACAGGGGTTTAAAGGGCAGACATGGAATAAGGGGGAAGGGGTAGAGGGCACACGAGCAGGGGGGTCAGAATCACTGATCAAAATTACCCAGCGCACTAAGATGGGAGGGGCCAGGGAGCAGAAAGGGGGATAGACAAGGAGCAATTCAGGATAGCCAGAACCCCCATCAACATAGAGGCATGGGCAACTGGTTTGGACAGATATCTGGACAGAGCAGTATGGGGGAGGATTATACAGGGTTTTAAGATGGGGTTTTCATTACAGTGTGATGGGCCCAGGCAAGCAAGAGAGGCGGGCAACTTGGGATCTGTTATGGGAAAGGAAGAAATGTTGAGACAGAAGATAGAGTAAGAGAGGGCAGCAGGGAGGGTAGAGGGACCATTCGACACCCCTCCTCTGCGAAATATGCGGATCTCACCTTTGGGCTTGGTACCCAAGAAACAAGAAGGAGAGCTCAGGGTGATTCACCACCTGTCTTATCCAGAAGGGGATTCAGTGAATGATTTCATCAGGGAGGAACACAGTAGGGTGACATATGCAACACTGGAGGATGCAGTGTGGCTAATCTGGGCTACAGAGGATGCATGGATGGCAAAGATGGATACTGAGTCTGCCTTTAGACTACTACTGGTTAGGAGAGAAGACTGTGATCTATTGGACTTTAAAATTGGGGAGCAGTATTATTTTGACAAAGCCATGCCAATGGGATGTTCCATAGCGTGCGTGACATTTGAATCTTTCAGCACCTGTTTGCAATGGATGTTCCAAGAAAGGATGGGTTATAGAACGGTCATTCACTATCTGGATGACTTCCTTTTCATTGGGAGAGGGAAAAGGGAGACACAGATTATGTTGGGTAAGTTTCAGGAATTATGTAGGGAACTAGGGGTGCCACTGGCATCGGAAAAAACAGAGAGGCCCAGCAGGGTGATGGAATTTCTGGGGATTGAGATAGATGTGCCGAAAGAGATATTCAGGCTGCCAGACAAGAGAGTAAAGAAACTGAAGGAACTGATTCAATTACACACCAGCAGGAGAAGGGTACAGCTGAAACAAGTCCAGCAAGTATTGGGGCACCTGAACTTTGCCTTCAGGGCCATTGGACTGGGGAGGGCATTCACGCAGAGGTTAGCTAGGGCTACATCAAGGGTTACCAGACCACATCACTGGGTGGACCTGACAAAAGGTGTCAGAGAAGATTCTGGGATATGGGATGAATTCCTGAAAGGATATAACGGCTGTTCGTTCTGGCAAGAAGAGTGGGTGTACAACACAGACCTTGATCTCTACACAGACGCAGCTGGGGGGCTGGCATGGGGGTTACCTGAGGGGCAGATGGTTCGCAGAACCATGGCCTGGTAGTTGGGTAAAGGATGGGACAATAAGAGATATAACCTTGCTGGAAATCATGCCCATATGGGCATGCGCCCTGGTATGAGGGGAGGAACTATGGGATCAGAAAGCGACATTCTGGTGTGATAACAGATCAGTGGTAGAGGTACTAAACAACTGGGGATCCAGGTCAGAGATGGTCATGAATGTATTACGACGTTTAGTTTTAAGGGCTTTGTAGCTGAACACATCATTCAGAGCAAAACATATTGAAGGGGTACACAATACCCTGGCTGACAGCCTTTCCCGTCTGCAGCTGGACCATTTCCAGAGGCTGGCACCAGCAGCCAAGGAACAAAAAACACCTATACCAACGAACATCTGGGACGTTGGCAAGAAGGAGCAGAACTGTTGTTTTGCAGCTCATGGGCACCTCAGACTCTGAGGGCTTACGATGGGGCCCGGCGGTTGTTTCAGACATCCAGGGCTGAGCATCAGATGGGAGTAAGTGGGCCACTCACAGAGGAACAGTTGGGAATGTTCACCATGGAGCAGTGGCAGAAAGGGACCGCCCACACCACAATGGGGGTTTATCGGGCAGGGATTAGTATTATATGCAGCCTAAAAGGGTGGAAGAACCTGACAAAATCACTGCTCATCAGGAGAATGATGCAGGGCTGAGTCAGGTTGAAACGTGGGCCAGGAGACAATAGGAGGCCAATAGGGGAGCAGTGGCTAATAAGGCTAAAAGAGGTGCTCCCGATAATATGCAGATCAAAGGTTGAGGCCCAGTTATTTCACATGATTTATGTGATAATGTTTGCAGGGCTATGAGAATGAGTGAGTGATAGGCCATGGGAAGGGACAAGGAAGGAGGTTTGGAATGGGGCGATGTAGGTTGGGGGTGAAAGAGATACGGATCAAGCTCAGGAGGTCAAAATGGACCAAAAATAGCAGGTTAGGCCAACACTTACTGAAGGGCAGCTAGAGGTTGCAATTTGCCCAGTGCAGACTCTGTGGGCTTTCGCCAAGAACAGGTGACCAGGATGGAAAGCTATTTATACATGTTGATGGAAAAAGGGTCACGGCTATCAAGTCACAGCAATACTGAAGAAGGGCATGCAATTTATGGGGAGGATCCATCTTTACTCATCCCATTACCTACAGATTGGGACTGCCTCACAGTGGGCAGCAAAAGGAGCCAGTGAAGGACATTTTGGGAAAAGGGCACTGGCGGTTAGCAGAGATTATAAAGAGATACATCAGAGCACTGAAGTAAAAAAAGAGAAAAGAAAAAGGAAAAGGTGGTATAGAAGGTAGTGCTCCACAGGGGTTCGCAGGTAAAGGGGTTGGGGGCCAAGAATGGAAAGAGGCAGGGGTAATATGGTGATGGCACTAAGAGTATGTGTAAATGAATTAATTTTCCTTGCACTCCATCGGTAGAGGGAGGATCAAGGAAGTCTGGATCTGTGGCCATTCCTATATTTATTGGGCTGGAAAGAGAGCAGAGAAGAAAGCTTGGGGAAAGCAGCTGTACCAGGATGTAAGACAGTGTAGGTTGGTATGGCACTGCATACGTGGGATGAGATGGGCACAGCTTCTTCCCACTTTGAAGGAACTCAAGGGATGGCAGCCCAGTCCAGACCTAATCATTATACATCTAGGGGGCAACGACCTGGCGGGCAGACCGTGGGTACACACATTCTTACAGATAAAAAGGGACCTAGTGGCAATATTACAATGGTGGCCTCAGGTGTGCCCCGCCTGGTCAGATATGATACCGAAAATGGTATGGAGACAGGAGCACAGCCACAGGGTGGTGGAGAGGGCCAGGAGAAAGATGAATAGAAGGGTGGGGACATTGATAAGGCAGATGGGGGGACAGGTGATACTGTGGGGGGTAGAAGAATGGGTGGAGGACTTCTACAGGTCAGATGGTGTACACCTGATGGATCTAGCCATAGACATGTTCAATACAGAAACAATGGGTTTCATAGAGGAATGGAGAAAACAGGCAAAAACTGGTATATAAAAAAAAATGGGGAAGAAAGGAACGTCCCTGAGGTAAGGGAAAGTGATACCCTAAGATGGGGGGAAGCCAGCCATCCAATGCAAGCTGGAGACTGGCTAGTGGGGAAAAAAGGGGAGGGAAGAAAAAGGAATAACACAAGAAGAGGAAGAGGAAGAAAAGCTCTCGGTTTTCACCGTTACCTAGCGGAAATGGAGAAAGAAGGCCCCCAGGTTTTCACCTGGGGAGGGATAATCAAAGATTGATATGTGGATGGAAATAAATGAAATTTCTGGAAATATGATAATAAAGAAATGGAAATGGAATATTGGATTATGAATATAAATAAATTAATTGCCAATCTGAGCACAACAACAAACAATGGTCTCTGTCTTTTGTGACGGAAAGGGTGGGAATCCGGGACAATGGAGTTTGCCCTTTAAAGGGCAGACCAGGTTGTCCTGGTGCACCCCTTCCCTCTGTCATGGAATGGTTGTGCTAAGGAGGGGAAGGGGGAAGGAAGGAGAGGGGCTAAGGACCAGAACAAAGGACAATTAACAGGAAAAGGAGGGGCGAAGGGAGGTACATAAGGGACAGCACAAGGGGGCCTCAGCCACTTTTTTGCTGGAGTTTTTGATTCCTCCCACCCACCCTACCAGACAGAGAAAGTGGGAAAGACAGTCAAATGGGGACTGTATGGTGGGTCTGTCAAGGTGGATGACAGACGAGTCCGGTTGGACAGTTTGGACTGCCAAAGGTGGATGGCAGGTGATGATATGATTGTGGACTGCCAAAGATGGATGGAGGGGGGGGGGAGGGGGAAGAAAAAAGGAATAACATAAGAGGAAGAACAGGAAGAAGAAAGCGGTCTCGGTTTTCACCGTTACCTAGTGGAAAAGGAGAAACAGAAGGCACCCAGGTTTTCACCTGGGGGAGGGATAATCAAAGATTGATATGTGGATGGAAATAAATGAAATTTCTGGAAATATGATAATAAAGAAATGGAAATGGAATATTGGATTATGAATATAAATAAATCAATTGCCAAAATGAGCACAACAACAAACAATGGTCTCTGCCTTTTGTGAGGGAAAGAGGGTGAATCCGGGACAATACATGCAGGCCACATGGTGCCTTCACTTCTGCAACCAGATATTCCATAGGGCCTGTGCCTCTATAGCCACAAGTACCCATGCACAGTGTATGAGGTACCTTGCTAGATAGCATGATCCACTACTGCATGGTTTTCTATATGCAGCTACATAACTGAAAAACTGCCACCGCCTTGAAAATTTTCTAGATCCACTGCTGAAACTAAGACACCCACATTGCAACAGTACTTCTGTCTGCATAATTGCAGGCCCCACAGGGGCCTGGTCTTCTGGTGCCAAAAGTTGATGTATGTCTTAGAGCTGTGGTTGAAATGCCACAGGACCCGAAAGAGACTTTGCTTCTGCAGACAGAAGTACTGTAGCAAGTTAGGTTTCATGGATTTTGTGACATCTGTGCTTCTGCACCCAGAGGCCAGTGTTAATGTTTTACATCTGCAACTGCAGAAGTGCAGGCCCATCAGTTCTGTGAATGTCTTAGAGTCCATGACTACCTGAGACTACAGAAGGGTTGGCCCCAAAAGGTCATACAGAAAATAAGTTTTGTAATTTGGATATCATGAGTTTGTATCTTGTTGCAGGGGCTGCTCTTCTGTATTCAGAAGCAGTGTTGTGATTTCAGTATCATAGATTTCTATCTGCAGGGAAACATGAGTGTGAATAATTAGCAGTTCGTGTTCTGCAGATACAAATCCACAAAGGTAACACATCAGTGCTACTGCATTTGTGTAGTCTGGACACAGTTGTATGCTGTTTGTCTGACCTAATGATAGCTGACTGTGGTTGCTTGGGTGGGCTTTTCCTTTTGCTGCTTGGGGGCTGGGAGCTGGGAGTTAGGTCTGGAAATCCTAACACCACATTTCCATGCTTTTGTGGATTTAAGTTGAACCCTAGCTTGTGCATTAATGCAATATTTTTGCAATATTTACTGTCTGTCTATCTATCTATCTATCTATCTATCTATATTTCTACCCCCCACACTCTCCACACACCAACAGGCATTGGGGTGTGCCTTGAAGTCATCAGCCCTAACTCTCACTCCATTCCATTTGTAAGAAAGCTGAGATGGTACAGTATAGGAGACTGGGGCGTAGAAGTGAGATTGATGACACTAAGGCACACCCCGATGCCTGTTGGTGTGTGGAGAGTGTGTGTGCAGGGGAGGGTGGGGGTAGGATTGGCATCCCTAGCACCAAATTTCCACACTTTTGTCACTGTAATAGAAACCCTAACTGATGTATAAATGGAGTTTTTTTGCAATGAGTTTCCCTTATTTTTGAGAAAGTGTAATCTTACTCATGTGTGGTTATGGGAGTACAGGGCAGTCATGCATGCATATTGTGATTGTCTATGATTTTCATGTGGGAGCGCAGAGGCCTCTAGGCCCTACATTCCCATCTATGCATAAGTGTAGAGACATTGTAATGAACATTCATCTTCCAGTGTGAGCCCAGTACTGCATAATTGAAATCCCTGCACTCCCATTATTGCATAATGGTATCCATATGTCCCTGCGCTTCCATCTACCTATAAGAATAGAAACATAGTGCAGGTCTAGAGATATTCCAAATAGTCCTTATGGTGCAAATATGACAATATTGAAGTAACCATAGGAACTTTGGAAAAAAATCCACTGCAGTTGTAATCATGACCTGGCAACCTGCACGCATACTTAGTTGCACTTATCAAAAAATCCATATCTTGAACCATTTCTGAGATATAGGCCCTGAAAGGTACTGCACCTGCCACAATGTTATCACATGGAAATTTTGGAATATTGTAACTATGGAACAGATATAAATTTTATTTTATTACCAAGCCAGCAAAAGCCACATCTGTGGGACACGCCCTTTCTACCCTGCAAATTTCACCTTAAAAAAGTCCTAACTGTTTATTTGCGGTGACGTGGCAAAGAAACAGCATTTTTTTAAAGTACTTTTGCAAATTTGTGAAAGTTTCGGAAACTTGGTAAAAGTACTTTCGCAAAAATCTGTGAAAGTAAATTTGTAATAGTTTTGCAAGCAACTTTCACAAATTTGCAACAGTTCCAACAGAAACATTGCAAAAATATATTTGTGATCATTATTTTTAAAGACTAATGTCAGGATCATGTTTCTCAGGTCCAGATTAGGTAAACACAACTACTGATGTTTGTCAAGTGCCAGTAAATTTAGGGTTTGTAGGAGTGTTTAATGTTAAAGGACAATATTTCCTGGTTAATAACTTTAAATTGCTTTCACAGATTTTCCTGACATTTGGCAGGCATCATCTGCTGGGGAAGGTCTGTTGATATACCAAATTTGGTTTGAATCCCTTTTGAGATTTGTGAAATATAAAGTGTTGAAAATACAGAGATTTCCTTGTTTTTTGCTGTTTTTTCGGCCACCCGTATCTCAGAAACGGCTTCAGGTGCTGGGCTAAAATTTTCCGGGTAGAAAGCCTTGGCCTCACAGATGTGCCTTTTTAATGTTTGGTAAAACAACAGTAATCCATTCCAAAATTATTAAATCTTGAATTTGCAATTATTTCCTATGAGAGAAAATATATGTAAAAGTGTGATTTTCACACACTGTCATCCAGTTTTGCATACTTTGCACCTGAATAACTTTGCAACGCACAAAACAGATTTACAGGAAATTTGACAAGCATCAGCCTAGGGCACAGGTCTCATGACTTGATAAATTTGGTTTGAATTCCTTGTTTGGCTTCTGAGATACATAGTATTGAAAAAAACAGATTTTTGAGGGTTTTGCTCTTTATTAATGTTAAAGGGCAATTTTTGGATCATAATAACTTTGTAAAGGTTTAAGTGATTTGTTCTAAATTTGGCATGCATAATTACTCTGGGGAGGTGTTTGTAAGTGATAATTTTTTTCTTAATAGCTTTAGCTGTTTCCGAGATACAGAGTGTTAAAAATAATGGTTGAGGGGGTGACACTTTTTTTGTCCACCTGTATCTCAGAAATGGCTTTAGCTTCTTGGCTGACATTTTCAGGGTAGAAAGCCTTGGCCTCACAGATGTGTCTTTTGAAGATTTTTATTGGAAAATATAAATTTGCTCCAAAGTTATGACATGTTCAATCTCCAATTATTTCATATGGAAAAAATAGATGTCTCATGCAACACAAGACTCTGCTTCAAACTAGGATTCTGCTTCAAACTAGGATTCTGCTTTGAGCTAGGATTCTGCTTTGAACTAGGATTCTGATTCAAACCAGGATTGTTCTTCAACCTAGGATTCTGTTTTGAACTAGGATTCTGCTTTGTATGAGCCCTATGGAAAGGGATTCTGCACTGAACTACTAAATCCCTTTTGGTAGACAGAACCAACACAGCAGGGGAACAGGAACCAACAGTCAACCAGCACTGCTTATTCTACAGCCCCCAGGGCCCCACCCCAGGCTGCATAAATGCCCTAGAGTTTTTTTTAAACATAAACTCCACTCTGGGGTGATCTGCCAGTCTTTGTTTTCTACAACACTGTGGACAGAGATTTAAACTTACTATAGGACTGAATGAGGTGCTGACCTTTTTGCTGGTTTTCCAGCTTGGTGCTTTTCAACTGAGTTTAACACCCTGTTAAGTGCACCTCATGCTTGAAAGCTAAATGCTAAGTGCCATTGAGCTACTGTCTTTTGTGCTTTTTTCTATTTCAATATGTTATTCCTCCCCCCCACCACCAGCACAGTAGGACACTGTGAAGCTCGCTCCCAGTGTCCCAGATAAAGCACCCCTTCCCACACTGTAGAATACTGGGGAATGCTCTCCCAGTGTCCTGAAATAAGTATGTAATGGTTTTGCTAACAGCAGGGTGCCCAATCCCCATGTGAGCACTACACTCACCCCCACCAGCAGTGTGTGACTCTAGGGAGTGCAGTCCCAGTATACATAGTGTACCCAGTTATGTTGTATCCCCCAGAGCAGTGTGGGACACTAGGAAACCCACCCCAGTGCCCTGAGAAATGTTTCTACTGTTTCTGTGAAAAAAGAAAACAGTTCACAACATTTTTTTAAAGTCCTGTAAAAAAAAGGTCTCTCATTGTTTCCTCATCCCCCTCTCGCATCCCGACCCTCCCACTGAGCAACCTACCACCCCACACACCCTTGCCCTATACTTACCAACTGAGGTCACCGGCTGTCATCTTCTGTGGACCAGAACACATCTGCACTCTTCAAAGCTGAACAGTGAACAGAAGAATAAAGGTAAGTGTCATATAGAGGCGGTCAATGGGATTTTGAACATACTGTATGTTAATATTTCAGCCATTTGTTGGTATTTTACATAGATACATAGACACTGTTGGCAGATAAGGGTCTATGGCCCACTCAGTCTGCCCAGATGAGCTTGTAAGTTCACTTTATGTTTTTCTAGAAATCTCTTGCCCCTTACCCCTGACCTCCAGAATGTCCTTATGTCTATCCCATGCATTCTTAAATCTCATGATTGTTTCAGCCTCAGCACTTCCTCTGGCAGGGTGTTCCACTTGTCCACTATCCTTTCTGTGAAGAAATTCTTCTTCATGTTTCATCTGAATTGCCCTGCCTCCAACTTCTTCCCATGATGTCTAGTTTTGGAACATCTTTTTCACTGGAAAATTGTATATTCCTGCACCCTGTTCCTCCCTGTAAGGTTCTTGTATGTCTCTATCATAACCCCTCTCAGGTCCTTCAGCCTGTCCTCATAAGACTTGCAATGCAATCCCTGTACCATCTTTGTTGCCCTCATCTGAACCTTCTCTACCCTGTCTATGTCCTTACATGGGTAAGGGCTCCAGAACTTCACACTGTACTCCAGGTGGGGCCTCACTAGTGTCTTGTATATTGAAATTATTACCTCCCTTTTCCTGCTGGTGATGCCTCTTCCTATGCATCCCAGCATCTTTTTTGCTTTACCTGATGCCTTGTCGCACTGTTTCCCTACTTTGAGGTCATCAGCGATGATAACCCCAAGGTCCCTTTCCTACTTGGTGCATGCTATATCCTCACCCCCCCAACTGATATGGTGTTCCATGGTTTTTGTGCCCAATATGAATTATCTTGGACTTCTTTGCATTGAATTTCAACTACCAAACCCTTGATCATTTGTGAAGCTTCTGGAAGCTTCTGCAGGTCCCTTCTCATTCTGTCTACACCCTCTTGCATGAACCAGATTTTCAAAATGGACTTTTTGGCACCCCACCCCATGAACACTGGCACTGTCAATTTTGTTACTCAGTTCTGAAAGATGATTTCATTGTGGCTGAAAGAAATCACCTTTTGGGACTGAGCAATGGAATTGAAATGCCATTGTGCATAAGGAGGGGTCCCAAAAAGGCCATGTGGAAAATCTGGTGAAAAAATACCCCAAAACGCCCAGGTTATGCATGGTAGTTGAAATTTTCCTTCGCACATGTGTAACTATGCCTATTTAAATTTTCACTCCAAGTTTTCAACATAGCCACTTTTCACATCACCTCATGAACTGTGCAACTACATTTCTCACATCCTGGCCAAAATGTGCTTTGACACCTGTGGCACGGAATGGTGTGGTCAATGTGCAAAATCAGCTTTCAGGATGGAGTAATGAAATGACAGTGCCAATGTTCATAATGTAGGGTGCCAAAAAGCCAATGTTGAAATTTTGGAGCAAAAGTAACAAAGAATGCCTGAGTTACACACAATCAATGAAATTTTCCTGCACATGCATGTAACTGCCAATCATTTAAATTTTCACTCCAGAGTTTGAACATTGTCATTTCTTCACAGCACCTCATGAATACTACAGCTGTCATTTCTCACATCCTGTCCAAAATGTGTTTCCACAGCTGTGGCACAGAATGGCATTTTGCCATGGATTAAGAAATTTACACCTACAGTATGAGGGTTATGAGGTGAGGTGATAAGAAGACTATGTCAAAAATGTGGGGTCACAATGTGAAAAAAAAATTACAAACTTATGAGTATCTGTTGCAATTCTATTACAGTCTCAAAAAGTAAGGAAATTCATGGCAAAAAAATCTTTTTACATAGCCAGTTAGGGTTTCCATTACACCTTTAAAAGTATGAAAATTCAATATTAGGGTTAATATGTGTATCAGCACAACAAAACCAATCTCTGCAAACATTAGAAACAAAACAGTTATTTGATATATCCCTTGGTGTCATTCCACCTAACAAATGCAGCATTTGATCTGTTAATCATTTGGTATAGAACAATATATTGTATTTGTATGGTGTAGAGTTAGGTGAAAAAGGGCAGCAAGGGATATATCAAATAACTGTTTATTTCTAACTGTTCTGAAGATGACAACATACGTATTAACCTAACATTAATTTCCATACTGAGTGTGTCTCATCTAACAGACATTTACAAACAGATTTTTGCAATGAATATAGCTATATTATCTATCTATCTATATATATATATATATATATATATATATAGAGAGAGAGAGAGAGAGAGAGAGAGAGAGAGAGAGAGAGAGAGAGAGAAAGATATGATACATGATGGGCACGACTGGAATATGGAAAATATTTTCACTCCTGCAGAGTGAGCCTGGATATTTCATGAGTGCCGAAGGCATGAGTGGAATATACAGTGCTCATGAGGCAGGAGTGAAAATATTTTTCATATTCCACAATATGCCCATCATGTGTCCTGTTCATGCAATGGGGCCTCACTGTTGCAAAATGCACAATTTGCGCAGCTTGCATGGGGTTAGTGCAGCTTGCATGGCTTGCGCAGGGTTAGTGCAGATTTAGTGTGGGTTTTGGGGATGTAATAAATGGTATTTATTTTAACTCTGCTGATGTCATCAGGATTTATTTCATTGCAGTGAAAATAACATGGTTTATTTCATTAGAATATGTCTCACCCCCATTGTATAAATATTTCTACAACATGTGTTTGGAAATAAATTCATGTATAAAAGTAGTATCTGAGTTAGGTCGTGGAGATATCTTGATGGTCGTGAAGATAGAATTGATATGTCCATGTTCATATATATCATAGTGATATCTCCACGATCCTGTACATCATTTAATAGAAAGTGAAAGTTTTTTCTCATTCCATTGAGTGAGTTTCTCTCTCTCTTTCTCTAAAACCTGACATCCCCCCCGCCCCAACCACAAACACATACACACATGCCCCTCTATATGGTTGTTCCTGCCATTATTTTTATGTAACAATGAAAAGTAAGCACTTATCTGGTTGATCCTGCCACTGTGACATTCAGCAGAGAACTATAAACTGCACCTCATATTACTTTCAGTTTCCCCTTTAAAAATAGCATGACCAAGTGGCAGGAAGATTGACCGACTAGGACATTATAGTAGTCCACATTAAATAGACCTGTTCCCCTTTATTTAAAAAAAACTCTTCACTTCTGCATTTCTTTTCTTGAAGCAGCTGACTGTTTCCAAAAGAGAGAGAGACAGAGAGAGCAAATCAGCAGCTTTACAACTGCAGCAGCACCCATGAGCATTCGTTGCTATAGCAACGTATACTCATGTGTCCTCCTGCTTCATTGACTCTCTCTCTCTCTCTCTTTTGAATACAGTCCACAGCTTCAGGAAAAAAAATGCAGAAATGCAGGGTTTTTTTATCTAGATGTCTACAGACCTCTTTACTGTAAACTACTGTAATGCTCCTAAACGGTCAATCTTCCTACCACTCAATCACACTTGCTATTTTTAAAGCTTAAGTAATAAACTATTGCAGTTTATGCTTCTCACCTGAATTTTATAGTAGCAGGATCAACCAAATAAGTGCTTACATTATATTTTTACATAATAATGGCAGGATCAACCAGATAACATTCTTCACATCATTTTAAACTGTCAGAATCTACCATATATATATTTTTATTTTATATAACATATCATCTCCTGTGTTCTGTGTTGGGGGGGGGTGTTTTAGGTTGTGTTCAGGTAGAGTTTCCATTGCAATTTGGCCCAAACACATGTTGTATAAACAGAACATGACATGGCCTGAGTGAAGATATCATATTTATCTTCACTCGAGGCCAATGACATCACGATATCTCACTTGTGGCTTCATGATATCATGATATCATTGGCCTCTCATGAAGACAAATATGATATCTTCACTCAGGCCATGTCATATCCCAGACAGATAGATAGATAGATAGATAGATAGATAGATAGATAGATAGATAGATCGATCGGTAGATAGATAGATAGATAGATAGATAGATAGATAGATAGATAGATAGATAGATAGATAGATAGATATCTGCTAGGATGAAGCACAGTGTCACAGTTTTCCTGCATGACAGAAGGGTTTAACTCCCATTGAAATATTATTGTTTCATGCAGTAACTCTATTGCAGAATTCTGCAGAGTTGGGCTTCATCCGGCAAGCATATATATATATATATATATATATATATATATATATATATCCATCAAAAACAAAGGAACTGCAGTACCTGCCTTCCCCAGGATTTCTTACATGCTTGCATGCTGAGAGTGAAATCCAGGCCAGCCCAAAAGTAAAAAAAAGGCATTTACCAAAGTGTTCTAATTTAAAAGGCCTAGTTCTTGTTTCTGCCCATATCCTTTGAAGGGCTGAAAATCCCTTTTGTTCTCTCTGAAGCTGTTCTGGCAGGAAGGTTGGAAGAGAGAAGCTGAAAGAGGACAAAACCCCTGACACACAGCCTTACCCAGGCTTCTCCATTCCAGAAGGATGCCGCTTCCCCTGGGAACCTTGCCTACCTGCCTAACCTGGCCCCTAGTAGACAGAAGCTAACCCCATGCCTGTTCAGGTGTCATCTGGACATGTGCCCATTGACACACCTCACATGCTGCAATTCTTTGCAAGCTCACACATTAATGGTTTAGAGAGACAGATGACTGAGTTGCAAACATCTGTGGAGGGACTATTTTACATTTTTTAAAAATATTTTATTATATTTTTGGTGTCTTAAACTTTTAGAGAGTTCATTTGTTAAAGGTTGCCTACGGACCCATCCTATAAGCTCATTAAGACATGCTAGAGCTGAGTTGGGTCTAAATAACATTCAAGCTTTCACTGATAGTAATATAATTAGTTTTTGAATAAGAACAACTAGGATTCCACAGGATAAACTTGTAAAAAGATGTCTACTTGAAAAGGTTCACTTGCATGATCTTGGCTTTAAATTATCCTTTTGGCTGGGCCATCTCTATAGACTTCTTCAGTTTTATGGAACTGATTTCTTAGTAAGATATGCTAAACATAATATTACTTTAAGTTATAAATAAAAATCATACAGTATATCCTTAGGAAAATCCAAATTACATTAGGTCTTGTGACTTAAATGGCATTACACAATCCAGATTCTTGAGATGGTATAGTGATGATTATTGTATATATAACTTCTAGAAATTTTAGAGGATGATGTGCAAAGGAGAAATTATGAAAACTTCAGAACTGGTATGTTTAAATTAAATGTTCTTTTGCCATATTTAACAAATCCACCAATTCACATGATGTGCTATGTAAATGCAAAAACAAATAAAAGGAAGAACTGCTACATGTAATGTAAAAATGTCATTGGTACAACAAAGCCAGGAAATACTGGCTAGTTCAATACTTGACTCTATGAAAGCCATGATTTTAAAAACCTTACTTGCTGAAGAGGATGATTATATTATTATTAGAGTTGCACATTATTTAGTGATAATTTAAAAGTTAGGGAGATAATGACCAAACTGCTTGAACTTTCAGCATGAACATCAACTTAATTGTACTGAAATGTGTTGTTTTTAGCTTTATTTATTTAACTTTGCTTTGTTAATGTATTTACTTGTTACTGTATTTTAATGGTGGTTTAAATTTATATTTTAATGTTATTGTAATAATCTATTTTATGATCGAACAATAAAACGTTCCATACTTCCACATTAAGGCATTTTGGGGAATCGGCTTTAGTGGATTTACCACACTTTCAGAGGCTGAAAATGCTCCACCTGTAGCTTTATGTCTTACTACAGTACACTTCTGGGCATGTGGTAAAACAGCCCAACCAATGTCCCTTTATGTCTTGTTGCTTACATATTACTTAGGCTTCCTGCAACACAATGGCATACAGTAAGTTCAGCTGAAGACTACAATGAAGTGGAACCCAGTGACATCAGCTCTGTTGTAGTTTAATTATTATACTTCTTTGAATGAGTAATCTGTTGTTTTCTTGCTTTGCAGCTGGGGTGGCTGGATTTGTTACCCAAAGGAGGTTTTGTTGCTAAAGTTAGGCTTTCTGTGCTCTATGTACAGTAAATGCATTTATAGATATATAAATACATATAATTTATCAGCAGATAAGGACTTCCAGGCCTATCTAGTCTGCCCATTTTCCTACCATTTATTTACATTGCAAACTGTAGATGATCTGTGGCTTTCCCTCTCCTTCCTGTCTGTATGGTTGCCTTGTATTTGTCCCATTCATGTTTGGATTCCTCCACTATTTCTGCCCCAACTCCCTGGCTATGGAGTTTTCTGCAGAACTCACAACATGCTACAGAATATATGTAGTGCCTCAGAATTCATTTCTTTTAGTGACTTTTCATTCAAATATACAGTTTTTCCATAGTACAAAAAATTGAATGCAGCTGTACCATAGCTACACAAATGGTGTCCAAAGCAAACAATGAAAGTAAAAACAGACAACAAAGCAATTGTACTCACACTGCTGCATTAGATCCTCAAAGGAAAGAAGGCTCACACAGCAATATAATGAGCAAAACACTTTATTCAGACACAGAACATAATTATAACGTGCAGAGTGCTGATCAGGTAAAATTGCATACACTATTCAGATGATTCATACCTATGCTTGCTAGTTTTTCAAGGGAAAAATGTGCCAATCACTGGCACAAAACATAATGTCTTTGTAAGGAATTTTACCTACTCTGAAATCTGCACAGTATATTCATGGTCTGTGCCTGAGTTTAAGTTTTGGCACATTTATTTGCTGTGTGAACCTTCTATCTATTGAGGATCTGATGCAGGAGGGTGAATGTCATTGATTTATTGTCTGTATTTAGTATTTCTATAGTACCTGGCTCCTTCCCATCCTTGTTTATCTTGACGCTCTTCCTGTATGATCAAAAGTCATGTCATTAATGACATCACATTATATGTTCGACAATGACAGGACTGCATTCTGCCACAGAAAAGGACAATTCCTATCAAAGGAATGTACCAATACTGTCACAGACAGATGCCTATGCACCCTGCTTCAGAAATCAGGACTTAAGTGCCACTGAGATATAGGGGCAGTGTGTGAGTGTGTTTTCTCTTTGCATGGCAGCTTGGGGGGGCTGGATATAGATTTACATAATGTTTTGTTGCAGTACAGTAGGTACTATGAGTCATGAGTTTTGGTTAGCATACCCCCCAGCCGTGCTTTATTACCTACTTACACTGCCCTCTGTGTCAATATAACATGACTAGTGAGAAGCCAGAACTGGCCATACCTCATTCTATAATTGTGCTTAAACAGTGATCATGGGGTATCATTAGACCAACAAAGTGGCTGAATTTCTAGAATTCTCTCTGACCCATTTTACACTTGACAATAATGTCTGATTATCTAGTTTTGCTTCACAGCACCACAGACTAACCATACATTTGGCAATTTCATCACTGTTGTTTTATTGGCCATGCATTTTCTTCAGCACCTACAGTATATTGTTCCATAAAAGTCACAAGTTAATCATTTACATGCTCTGTACTATGTTTAAACATGACTGTGTGCTGTTAAAGTAAGACTAATAAATCATCAGTCTAAGATGAAATCTGAGTACAGTATATACTGCATTTCCAGTTCTCTGGTAACAAGGCTTCTGGCTGTATATTCTGTAATACATATGCTACTAATCAGTAGAAAAGAAAGCAACCATTTGTCATTACATTAAAAATAACGCATATCCATGACACTGAGTTATTGCAAAAATGTAATTTTGTGGGGAGAACAAGATAATGTGACTTAATTCTCATTACAGTTTTTTTTCTTATTAAATGTGTTTGAAATGTTTGACAGTAACTACTATAATATTGGACCAAAAATGTCCTTCCTGTTAAAAACAGCAACTATAATAGAACAAGAAACATCAGTTTTGGGAGAACCAGTCTTGTAAATGAGAAACAACTTAGCAAAATAAGTTGTTTACACAACATAAACTTCAATAATTTTTTTTTTAATGTTGAAGTAATATGGATGACATGAAAATGATGTAGAAATCATATGCAATTAGATATGAATCATTATGCTTTCTGATGTCTGCCACTGAAGAACTGTGTTGTTGGTATTATAAAATATACTTAAACATCCATTCCATTCTGAAAAAAATATTAATTAGTTCATCAACATCAATTGATAATTCATAATTGCCTAATCATTGGAATTTATCACTTAACAGAGAAAAAAAATGCCTAGCATAACTGTGTGTGTGTGATATATTTGCATATGTGAAAGCCCTGGTGCAAACTATAGTTAAGATGGTAAGCATGCCTTCTCTGTTGCATATATGTCTAATTTGTTTGAGCTTTCTCAATGATACTTGAGAACAGTAAATACTGTATATACAGCTAGTCTGGATTTTAGAAGATTTGTGCCATGTGTATAATGCAATTGTTCTACTTGTAACATAACCATTAGACCATACAGACAGTGGTCTAACATTTTGACACAAGTACCACATGTTGCACACAGGAAAAACCATGTGCCATTTGTTTACCATAACATCTGGAAATTACATAAATGCAATGAAACATTTGAATATTCCACAAAAGCATTTTTGACATATTGTATGTGACTTGATGCTGGCTGCATCTCAAATCAGGAGTTACTTCTACATTGTATTTTTTGAAAAAGCAGACCACAACCCATATTTATTTATTTATTTGAATTTTGGTGACCAGGTTGGCCGACTGAAACAAAAAAGTTCCTTTTTTAGGAGTGGCCTGGAATTTGTTACACAGAGTATGAGAGTAAAGTATTCATCATTTACAGAAAGCATATCAAGTAATATACATGAAATGTACACTGGTATTAGTTACATACTGTACATTAAGTAAGTTAAGTTTCACATTATTTACAAAGAACTAGACAGATAAAGCAGCATACAATACATATAATGTACACCGAGGACTGAGAGGTCATGCAGTGCATCTTGAATAAATAGCACAATAATTACAGAGAGGTAGACAAATAGAGCAGCCAGTAATAATTCATATAGGGTGAACTAAGTGAGCAATAGGTCAGCTATTGGAGTTGTGATGCATTAATACCCAGAAGAAGGCTTTTTGAGGCTCTTTTTAAACTGTATAAAGATGGGTCAGGTAAGAATCTCTTGGGGTAGAGATTTCTACAAAGTGGGAGCTATGAAGGAAAGGGATCTCCTTCTGACTGCAAACCAAACCCTTGGAATATTCAGCAAAGGGCTGTCAGCAGATCTCAGGGGCCTTGCATGCTGTTTATACTGTATTATTCTAGTGAGCTTGGGAGAAGCAGTGGGTTTCAGAAGCTTAAAAGTTAAACAATATGGGGGATAGTGCAATCTTGCTTCAAAAGAGGGCCACCTCAATGATGCAAGCACTCCACAGTGGTGGTCTCTGGAGTGGGCAACCGCTGCAAAATGTCTGATTCTGTTACAGGGAATCTTTTGTCTGGGCAATGTAGATATTCAGGCAGACTGTAACACCATGGCACCATAGCAAAGGATGGGCATGAGGGTGCTGCTTGTAGCTGCTAGGTGAGCAGCGAAAGAGAGGAAAGGAGTAAGCTTCTAAAGGAGGCCGAGCTTCTGATGGAGGGTTTTGACCCAGGATTCAAAAGACATATTTTGGTCTAACACAACCCTAGGTATTTAAATGATCACACCACTTCAAGACTGACAATATTGATGGTGGATAGATTAAGAATGGTGTGTCTCTCTTGGCCAAGTTTCTTGTGACCAAATAGCATGGCTTTATTTTTTGTGTTTAGTAGACGATTGTTATTTTGAAACCAATTTTCAAGAATGTGGAAGTTGTTTTCTAAGTGGCTGTTGATCTAGTTTAAATCTGCCAAAGGCTCTATTAAGAATAGCATCATCTGCATACAGTTGTACTGTGCCCCCCCCCCACAGTAAAGAGGCATGTCATTTATAAGTAGAGAAAAGAGGAGGGGGCCAAGGATACAGTCTTGGGATACCCCATCTGTTATTAAACTAAAGACAGGTGCTGCCCTGCAATTGTACTCTGTTTCTGTCCAGATAAGTAATTTTTGAACCAGAGGCAAGAAATGCCAACCAAGCCAATGCTTCTTAATTTAGATAGTAGAGGGTAATGATTGACCAAGTCAAATACCTTTGTCAAGTTGACAAAGATTGCTCCAGTGAAGTTTAGGCCTGTGTTTAAAAGAATGACCAGAACTCATCTGATCCTTTCTTGCAGTAGTTGACAGTCCATATAAATGAGTTCACACAGGTTTAGTTAACTTTTGTGTTACCAGCTTCAAGAAATAGAAGCAGTTGATTACATCTCTGAGTAACTTATCTGAGGCAGCACTTAGGAAATAACCAGTTATAAGCAGTACTGGATACTGACTGCAGATGTTTAGTGACTGACGTCATATGAACATTGGTTTTGTACTTCTGTAAGGATGGGTTGCAAAGAATCTACATCAGAAAGTATATAACGATTCATTATTTGTCCATTAAGTAATGGTGCTGGTAAAATAAGCTGCTTAAAGTAAGCTCACCTCTGTAGATACTGTAATACTCCTATTTTGCATTGCCTGTGTTTAAAACAAAGAATATAGAGACTACTGGATGGGCAGCTATGCACAACCAGTGTGTTGTGCCACAGAGGGGTTCTGATTCCCTCTGACCTTGAGAGTGAAGCTCAAGAGGTCCATTGGAACTGGAACCTTGAGGTGGCACAACACAGTGGTTGTGCACAGAGTTGCCCATCTACTATTTTTAAAGTGTATGGTGCCCCTTAAAATAATATTAAAAAAAGTGCAAATGTTTTAATACAAAAATAAATTTTAGCTGCTGCATTTTTGTTCTGGGATTTAAGGCTGGTTGCTAGACTCAGTGATGTGGTTGTTAGGAAAAAGACATCCCTACATCTATGCCACAGGCTTTCATTAGTTGTCAGTTGCATTTAGCATGTATTTAAAAAAAATGGCAGCTGTATTTCTTGCAAAGTGAGAAGACTGCTACTGTGAGGAATCATTTTTGTGAGTAATTTCAAATATTTGGTTGATCTGGCAGTTGTATTTATTTATAAGTGAAAATGTCTTATTAATCCTGCATTTTTTATTGTATTTAATTGATCCTGCATCTGCAGGATTTGTAACAATGATGGATGGGTTCAAGTGATCATCGTGCCACTGGGAGTTTATATCTTGCAGTTTCTGTTGCCTAATTTGAACTGTGGCTTGTGTGCTTGTAAAAACAGCTGAAATGTTGTTTCAGCTACAATATGTTTATATGCTGAACAAGCCCTCACTATAATGTTTTTTAGCTGTGGGTATAATCTCAACCTGTCTATCAGCTTTATGTTGAGTTCAGTGGTATAACTTTCAAAAATATCTCAAAAATGCTATACTTACAGAGAATGCAAGCCACTCATTTTTAGTGTGCTGTATGTGGTCCATCTGCCATTATTATAAGCCTCCTTCACCTTCCTCTTTTGAAGGCTTGTAATACCCCAATATATAAGGGGTTCCCTCAGTGTCCCCAGTAGGTGTCCAGGTGCCCCAGTGGTAGGTGGCAAGGGTGGGGAGCCAAACACAGTCAGGAGCCCCTGCTAAATAAACTGCATGCTTGCAGTTTTAAAACATTTTCCTTCCCTGCTTTGTTTCCTTGCAGCCTGCCCAGCACTGGCATGGCTCCAGCTGCAGCAAGTCCCCCAGCATAGCAGTCAGCCATGGTGTGGCTGCACTGCAGACAACTACTGCACTGGGAAACCTGCTGCAACTGGAGCCATTGGACTCAAATGTAGGGAAAAGAGAAGGACTGCAGGTATGATTTACCCAATTCACTTTTACCTCCCTGTGTCCTCTCTCTACCTACTGGCCACAACACTTTTTCTTTTTCTTCTTGTCAGACTGACTGAGAGTGCTTTCCCAACCTCTGCTGCTGCTGGCCACACTTTTACTTCAAAATGGATGTTACTGGCCACACAGAAAACTGTCCCTGGCATTCAGGATGCTGAGTCCCTAGTGACCAATGAGGCAAGCAGCTGCCCAGTGTGAGGAGGGCACAGAATGACACTAGCTCGTGCCAGTGCTGGGCAGACTGTAAGGAAATAAAGTAGGGAAGAAAAACATTTTAAAACTGCAAACATGCAGTTTATTTAGTAGGGTCTCCTGACTGCGTGTGACCCCTACGCTTGCCACCTGCCACTGGAGCACCTGGGCACCTACTGGGGACACTGAGGGAACACCCTATCCTTTGGGGTATTACAGGCAGAATCCATGCTGCAAGCAGAAAACCAACATTGTTAGATGATGCAGTTGGGTCTAGACAGCCACCCACGTCACAGGCATCTGCATGATGTTGTGATGATGTCAGGTGATGTGTTGCATTGCCTGATGTCATTGGTTGCCTGGTTCTGGCATGGATTCAGAATTCAAAAGAGGAAGGTAAAGAAGGTATGGTCCCATTGTAATACTGGTGTAAGGGCCATGTGAAGCACACAAAAAATGAGTGGCTGGTTTTCTGTGTGAGTTAAATGGTTTTAAGATACTTTTGAAAGTTATACAATTGAGTTCAACAAAAAGCTTATAGACAAATTGAGATTACACACACAAATAAAATGCATGATTCTTTATTTCAAACAGAGACATTGCAAAATGGGAGTATTAGCTCCAGAAGTGAGCATATTTTGAATAGTTTATTAGTCCATAACATACATGCAATGTGGGTTCTCTTGCCCAGGTTTGAAAAACCTTGGAGAAAGTAATAAAATTGTATGGACTTCCAGGTTGTCTGACTGAAAGTCTTAGGACCCCTTTAGCATACATAGAAGTATTTTTTAGAGACAGAATTAGGGACATCCGTATACAAAGGGAAATGGAATTGGCCAAGAATTGAAAGCTACAGTAAGTTCTTGGTTGGGAAATAATAATAAGAGAGAGCTGGGAACAGAGTCTTAATTAATTAAATAAATAAAAAACAGAGTAAAAGGAGTGCTGTTACCAAATTTAGGTTTGGATACATTGACAGTCAGACCCTGAGTAAGTTCTACAGTAAAGGTATCACAAATAAATGTGAATGTATACTTGGGGAAGAAAACATAATACACTTATTTATTTATTTATTTATTTATTTAATCATTGGTTTACAGACATTTGAGTCAAAGACTTATTGACAAAGGCACCTCGTCAAGAGAGCAATACATCACAGCAAACAAAACAGTACAGTACATAATTCTTAGATTAAAAAAGCAACCAGTGTTACAGGAATTCACTGGTGGTACAAGCTTGGTAATAGGTAGATCACAGTAGTCATAATATAGGTACACGAGTACCAGATCAGATAGCAACCAGAGATATTTTATTACATTAGTCAGCAGATGTTGCCTAAGACCCCAGGCAGATACAGCAAAAGTAGACAGGGCAGACCCAGCCTAAGGGTGAGGGTAAGGGGCAGGTGGGGGATTATGTGCAGTTGCAGCAGCGAGTGCTTGTCAGATGGCTTCTGAGGGATACCTTGAAAGGACCAAGTTTAGTGGAGCCAGCTATGTTGACTGGGAGGGAATTGAGCCAGGAGGGAGCCTGATAGCAAAAGGATCTCCGGGCCATAGTGGTCCTTACCCTGGGGACAATAAGGGAGGTTTTGACAGTGCTGCGGGTGGAGACTGAGGGGGAGGCATGCTGCAGGGAGGTGGCGACCCCGGGTAGGGAGAGCCCTAGCAGGGTCTTTTTTACCAGAAGGCAGGTTTGGAGTGGAGTCTTTCTTCAAGGTTGAGCAAGTTGGTGGTGGAGTACAGCAGGCACATATGGGTGCACCTAGGTGCTCCCAGCATTAGCCTGCAGGCCTTGTTTATAGAGATCTGCATTCTTGCAAGTGAAGTGTTGTTGGCTGCAGCATAGATGGGCAGCCCATAGTCGATTAGTGACAGAACAGAGGAGGTGATTGCCAATCTAAGGGCCTCTTGTGGTAGGCAGTACCTATATCAGTATAACAGTCCAATCCTTACATTGGTGGCAGCAGAAAGAGCATTGATATGGGAATGGAAGGAGAGTGCTGAATCAAAGGTAATGCTCAGATACTTGTAGGAGGAAACCTGCTCAATGGGATTAGTGTGCTAGGCAGTATCACAAGAGGGGCACCACTGGCTTTGCTATGGCGTTGCGAGAAGAGCATAGCTTTGGTCTTTTTTAGGTTCAGGACTAGCCTTCGTGATGTGAACCAATGCTCAGCTCTATCAAAAGCTTGTTGGAGGGTGGCCTGTAGTGTGTTGGGGTTAGGGTCAGAGGCAAAGAGCACTGCGTCATTTGCGTAGAGGAGGATCGTACTTGGGCAGGCTGAGGGGTGGGAGTTGAGGTAGAGACTGAAGAGGAGATGGCCTAAAATAGACACCTGGGGAAACCCAGAGTGGACAGCTCATGTGTCAGATAGGGTGCTATTGAGTTTTACACACTGAGTTTTGGCAGAGAGGTAGCTGGTGAAACATGCAAGGGGGCCAGGGAAGAAACCAAGGCATCTGAGGGAGTCAAGCAGGAGGGGATGGCAAACCATGTCAAAGGCCTTGGAGAGGTCAATGAACACAGCACTGGCAGGACTTCCAGCATCAAGAGCAGAGTGCAGGAAGTTGAAGAATTCAAGTAGTGCAGTTGTGGTGTTGTGACCTGTATGAAAGACATGCTGTTCAGGGCACAGGATATTGTGCATGGCCAGGTATTCTGCAAGCTGGTTGGCAACTACTTTTCATGGGCCTTAGAGAGTTGGGGGAGGATGGAGATAGGTCGATAGTTACCCGGGGTCACTCGATTGATGCTCTTTAGGATGGGAGTGATGATGGCAGTTTTCCATGTGCTGGGGAACTGCCCCAGGCACAGAGAGCAGTTGAGCAGCTCGGGAAGAGACCAGGATAGCATCCAACATCAGACGAAGAAGCATAGTGTCCAGTAGATCAGTGCCGGGGTTGTTACTACTAACGGCTTTTTGCAGAAGGTCTCTAGCCTCCAATGGGGAGAAGATACATAGATAGCAAGGAGGTCCCTGGAGGGTGGGGAGGGGTGCTACTGGGATGGGGTCAAAGAAGTTACTGGGCAGGACTGAACTCAGGTCTGAGAAAGTGTTGTTTAGGCAGTCTGCAATGCCAAGGGGGTCAGAGCAGACAGTTCCATTAAAGGAGAGTTGAGAGGGGTTTGGGAAGCAGGATTTCCCATTCAGCTCCTTCACATTATCCCAAAAGTTTCTAGCTGTCCCCCAGGAGGAGACAAGAGTGGATTGGTAGTACTGGGCTTTGGTCTGTCAAATGGATCAAGTACACTTATTGCATTTGGTGGTGTATGCATGTCTATCAGCTAGCTTGCCAGATTCCACAACAATGTGCCATAGGTTGTCTCTCATTTTAAGTTTGTGAAGGAGGGAGGGGGTAACCCAGGGCATGCTTTGCTTTTTGATGCGATTTCTAGCAAAGGGAGCATAGAGGTCACAGGCAGTGCTAAAAGTGCAAGTGAAAAAATCTGATGCCTTGTCTATGGATGGTGCAAGCCTAACTTGGAACCAATCTAGTTGTGAGAGGTACAGTTTAAGGTGATGCAGGCTGCCTGAAAGTAGGCGATGTCGCCTGGTGGTTTGTGGTGCAGGTTTGCTGTCAGCAGCGGATCAAGAAAATACTATCAGGGAGTTTTCACTAAGTGAGTTGGGAAGTACACTGATATCGAGCACCCTCTGGGGCTGTTGGTAATGGTGATATCCAGGAGGGTGCTGGAGCCAGTAGAGGGGTTGAATCATGTTGGGGTGGTGACAAGCTGAGACATGTCAAGGGCAGCAAAGATATCTCTGGTTTGGGAGGCCATGGCAGAGAGCCAGTTGATATTCAGGTCACCAACAGTTATCTGGGCCATTCTGGGTGGTAGGCCAGGGAGGTAGTCTGCAAGCACCTGAATGGTGAGGTCTTGCTTTCTGGGGGGAATATAGGCAATGGTGAGAAAGAGTGGGCCTTAACCAGGGTTGCGGGAGATTTTTAGCATGAGGGCTTGCATCCCATTATCATGCTTGGGTGGTGAGAGTGCATGTCAAAGGAGGGAGTCATGCATGTAGACAGCACAACCACCTCCACGCTTAACCACCTGATCTTCCCTGAAAAGGGTATAATCAGGGAGGGAGACAAAGGCAACAGGGGTGGATTTGGATAACCAGGTTTTGACAAGTGCGACAATGTCCAGTTGGTGCTGAGTAACCCAGCACTGGAATGCAGCAACCTTCTTAAGGAGGCTGCAAACATTCATAGAAGCTATGAGGAGTTCTTGAGCCTGGGCAGGCTTATTCATAAGTTTGGGCACGGGGCCAGGGTTTGGATTAATGTTACCTGATGGAAGCAACAGGAGAGTGATTAGGCACACCAAACTGTGGTAGTGATTGTGGCATCTCCCCTTGTGACTGGACACAAGGCCAGGTGCTAGGGTGCAAGGGGTGGGTAGAGTATGAAGGGTGGGAAAGGCATTGAGGAGAAGAGACCAAGGTATGAGTAGGAATTAAGAGGTAGAAGGATGGAAGTGTGGAGGGTACTGAGGGGAGGTGGTCAACCATCGGGTGGGTCTGGTAGAGGTGTTGTACATAAGGGGGGGGGAACTATGGGTAGAGGGTGATGATCCTAAGTGAGGTGGGGCTGGTGTAGGAAGTAAGAGGAGGACCATAGTCAGTATCAATGCACTTGATCCCGGATGCATTAAGGATGATAAGTTATTTGAGCATGAGAGAGGATCACCCCTTGTTGATACTTTGCCGATTATATGGTTATGAAAGGACATTATATCTGGGAGCTTCTCTGGCATTATTAGATATGGAACCCAGATATCAGGTGAATTATCTGCTGAGATCCAACAGCATAAGAGTGTTGGACTGTCTACAAAGTTCTGTAAAATCATAGAATAGAAAAAAGTATGATAAGCACCCCGCTCAGTGCCAGTTGCTTCTTGTCTAGTGCAATAGTCTTGTTGTTTGTTTACATTGCAGATGTTAAGTAGTGTTTAACTATAGAATGAAATTGAATGTATTCACCACATGAAGATAACATGCACTTTTTAAAAATATATTTTTTAATTAGAGGTAATGAATGTGTATTTTTCTACTGTCTATTTAAATATATGCTGACTGATTTTGTAATGACAATGTTGTCTGTCTACAATAAAACTGAACTGAATTGAATAGCTTATTTTACAGGCACCATTATTTAACAGATATAGAATGATTTGCATCATTTTTTTCTGATACAGACTCTTTGCAAAAAATCCTTATTGAAGTCTCTAAAAGTGATTAATAAAAGGATTTATGCATGAAATGTCAAGGCAAAACAAGTTTGTAAAACATAATTAAATAAATGTTTTAATAATACAAATGGATATATTTAAAGATATATTTCTTAATTTTGCCTATTTAGATTGAACATTTAGTTAATGTGATGGGGATTCCACTGTATAAAACATTATTAATTTCTGTAGACAATACTACAGGAAGTAACAAGAGACTGAATGTATTAATTGGGGACCCTTTACTAGTGATGATGAGGTTGAAGAGTTAATCACAGAGGCTGTTTATGATTTTTTCCAGATATTTACATGGTGAATAAATAAAAAGAATATTAATTTGCTTTGTTTATCTGGAAGCACTGTTGAGGTAATTATGAAACATTGGTCCATTTCATTTTCTTACCCTGGCAGTATAGCCTAGAGGTTAGATTAATGATCTGTGAGGGCTGACAGTGTAGACCACAGGTTAGAGTAACGAGCTGTGAACAAGCTTAGTACATTCACCAGACCTGGGTTTGATTCCCACAACCTCTACTTGCATACTATATGACAGTGAGCAAGTTATTAAAGCTCCCCATTGCTCCCAGGTTTCCACTGAAAACAGGCTCTTGTGCCTAGCAGGCCTTACCTGGTTACCAGAGACTGAAAAAAAGGAAACTTGTATATGAAGTTATTAGTAGATATTATTAATGTAATGGAACACTTAACTAATGCCTGTTTCAAATGTCATATTGTTTATAACCACTAACCCTGAGGAAGAGACCAGCAATGGAGTCTTGAAACATTGGTATAACATTGAAAATTGCTGGCAAGAAAATAATGAACACATTTTGAAACCTGTTATTTCTAGTCTGGACTATGTTACTTTTGCTCATTAAGATTTTTGGGATACTGAACTATAACTACGTTTTCCAGTTGAAGACAGAAAGATCAAAGTTGCCAAGAACTATTTTGAATGTTCCTGTAATTTGTACATACTGTTTGCTGTTGAAACTGCTGTCAATGTGGGTCAGAATGAATTCAATAAGTCTGGCAATGAATTTTGAGTGGATGTCATGGTGCTGCCCTTTCTCTTGAAGGTATTTAAGACAGGCTGAAATTCCATTAGTATGTGGGATATTAGTGTAGAGGTAGCTCACATCCATCATGGCTAGGATGGCATTAGGAAGTAAATCTCCAAAAGCAAAACAATTATGCAAGAAGTGTGTAGTGTACTAAATATAGCTCTCTTTTTTCCTATAACGTGTTTTTATGATGATATCTATAAATTCAGATATCAATTTTGTTAAGGTGTTAAGGAGAGATATTATTGTTCTCCCACGATTCCCAGGTTTATGGCTCTTGAGCAGCATGTAGAATGTATCTGGTTTAGGCTCACCAGGGATGAGATCAGTTATTTTGTCTTGACATGCCTAGAAAGTGATTTGATAATGCCCCAATGGTTCCTTGGGGTACTGTATTGTGCAGTCATATCACTAGCCAATTCCCTGTAGAAGATGTGATCTGATAATTGCCTGTTTGCTTCGTTAACATAATATTCATAGTTTATGATCACAACTGCCAAGACCTTGTCAGTTTTCTTAATAACAATCATATGGTTTGATTTTTGAGACTGTACTGCTCTCTTTTGTAATGGGCAGAGGTTGTAGCTGAATTGTTTTTGCCAGGTAACAATCTGACAGTTGACTGTCTGATGAACACTTTTAATATACTGTAAGTGTCCAATTTGGCATTGCCTCCACTTGGGGGTCACAGGAGGGAAGAGGGTGAAATCAGATGATTGACATGCTTAGAAAATTGCTAACAGATGTTCAATCCAGAATTCTGAAGTGTAAAAAGTGAAACTAAATTGTACAAAAATACAATCCAGAAACACATGACTTTGAAAATATACCTTTCCTTCAAATTTTCCTACTGCAAGATATGTCACATAGATCTGTTTCTCTTATTGTGTTTTGCAGTAATGCTTACTGTGAGACATACATGGTTGATAAGCGGATAGATAGATAGATTAGATAGACAGACAGACAGATAAACAGCCAGACAGACAGATAAACAGACTGACTTGCTGACTAAAAGGGCTAGAGGATAAGATTTTTGTGAGCCATTTGAAAGCATTTACAAAGAGTTTCCCATAAAATGGTATTGGATCTGATAGTAGTAAGTGGTCTGATCAAGCACTGTGTAGAAACATTTCTGGTAAGTTCCCTTCAAAACTGCTCAACAATTTAGACACCAATGATTGTGCCTCAATTGCAAGGAATGTCCTTACTATTGAAATGTTATGAAAATGTACAGTAGCCTAAACATAATGGTTATATCTCTGAGAAATATTATTTTACTCACATACCTTCTGTATTCCACATACTGTTTGTTTTGTAAACTGCCTCTTTGGTGTGCTACCTGTGAGTGTACCACATTAATGAGAGAAAGTTATACTATTTAAGGGATATGATACATGTATATTATAGAATGTATACAAAAAAAACAGGGCAAGTTGTCTGTAGTTGTGCCACAACCACATAACCCAGGGCCATACGATGTAACAAGGCTGCAGGCTGAGTGCCTTCTGTTACTAAAAGTGCAGTTGTGGCACCTAGTGTTCTATTTCATTCATAAAATGGATAACTACAGTTATAATCATGATAATATGTGGATATTTCTAGATATTTCACAATATTTCTAAAGGAAATTCATTTTATGGTCCTATAGTAGTACTGTAGGCAGAAAATTTCTCTTGAGAGATCACAGAAAGTTCAGGAATATCTGGACATGTCAGTAGCTCAAAATGTAGGTAATTAAAAATATACAATTTTGAATAATTGAAAAATAAAGATATTTCTACATTTTATGTAACATAGCTTTTCATTCATCCACTAGGGACAGGTGGCAGTTTTATTGTTAGTGTGCAAGTTGTTTGCAAGAAACACAAGTGTTTGTCAATGCCGAATGTTTGCTTGCTGGCATTGACATTGGTAGTATAGGAGTTAGAGAGATACATAATAGGAATGGCAGTGAAGTATTGAACTGAAGCCAACCCCCACCACCACCCTGCAGAGACTGACAGGCATTGGGGTGCATTGGGGTGTGCCTTTGGGTAGTCATGCATAACGGACATGCCATTTCACCACACCCTACCCTGCAGGCACCGACAAGTGTCACGGTGTGCCTTGGGGTCTTTGGGCCTTATGCTCACCCCATTCCATAAGGAAATATGGTGAGATGGGTGCAGTATAGGAAAATGGGATGAACTTTGGGGCCGAAGAGTCCAAGGCACACCTCGATGCCTGTTACTGGCTGCAGGGTGTGGGTGGGGCTGGAATGGCATGAGCATTACAGGTGACAATCCCAAGTCACACCCCTGATGCCTGTAGTCTCTACAGGGTGATGTGTTATGGCCAGAAAGTGTAGAAAATCTGGACTGAAAATATTACAAATTCATGAACTTAAGAGTGTGCGTGGAAACTGCGCAATGCACACTCGTAACACAGTCATTTTATGGACTTTTGTCACCAAATTTTCAACATAGCCATAGTAAGACCTCTGCTCATGAACAGGATAACTGTGATTTTCTTAAACTGTCCAAAACATTGATTTCACACAAAAACCATGCCATTGTGCGCTACATGTGCGAAAACACATTTTGGGCAAGATGTGAAAAATGACAGCTGTGCTGCTCATAAGGAGGTGTGGTAAAATAGCAATGTTGAAAATCTGGAATGAAAATATTTCAAATTTGTGAAGTTATGAGCATGCATAGGGACTGCAAAATGTACGCTCATAAAACAGTCATTTTTGGGAATTTTTTCACCAAATTTTCAACATAGGGTTTGAGGGGCCTACCTTATGAACTGTAGCACTGTCATTTCATTACTCAGTCACAAAAGGTGGTTCCACACAGTGACCGAAAAATCACCTTTCGGGACCAAATAACAAAATGACAGTGACTGAGTTCATGAGATGGGACCCGAAGAACCCCATGTTGAAAATTTGGTGAAAAAAATTCCCAAAATGGCAGAGATATGCACTAAAGTTGAAAAAAAAACATTTATGCCATTATACAGCTTACCGTAATTTCTTCAGTTTGCAGTTGGCTTTGAAGAGTGCAGATGTGTTCCCAGTCCACTGAAGATCATTGCGCTGGGCTCCGGAGGTAAGTATGGGGTGGGGGTGGGGAGGTGGTGTGCAGAGGGTGGGTGCAGGTTGGGGAAGGGGTAATACAGTCAGCGAGGGTCTAGGTTTTTTTTTTACAGGGTGTTTTTTTCTTTTAGAATATAACAGGGACTTTTGCCATGCTGGGGTGGGCTCCCAGCATGGCAGCCCTGAGACATTGTTGTTGAGGGGCAATGGAGCCGACAGGGGATATGGCACCCTGTCAGCCATACAGATGTTTTCCATGCTGGGGTGAGCTCCCAGCTTGGAATTGGAAGTCGGCTTCTTTTTGTGGGGAGAGTACAGTGGATCCAATGGGGTATTGGGCACCCCATCACCATATGGACTTTTCACGCTGAGGTGAGCTCCCAGCATGGCACTGGGATGGAAGTCTGTTTTGGGGGGCAGAGCAGGGGCAGCGGGGATTGGACACCCCTCGGCCATCACGATGTGCTCGGGAGTGCATGAGCATGCTGGGTGGGCTCCCAGCATGCTACATGGGTGTTCATGGGGGCAGACTGTCTATGACAGTTCAGATGCAGTGGTGATGTGTAGGCAATTTGCATACTGCCAGCGGCAGTATACAAGTACTCTACGACTGATTAATGGTGTTTCCTCAGGAACTGTACGTCACTGCATTTGAATGGCTGTCATAGACAGCTCAGACAATCATTGGTGTGGTGCAGCTGCACCTGCAAGAGGGAGCAGGGCATTGGAAGTGGGGGAGGCACACCTACGAAAACTCGTATGGTGGCACTATGTTTCTTGCACATGCGTGCAAGCAAACATAAAAATGACTGCAGTTTATAACCTGAACATTCTAAAGGATTGCTAGCACAGAGATTTCCCCTGCACTGTGCACAACTGGGCAGCACTTGCTTTTATTGTTAGTAGTAGTGGTTTCACCATAGACAGCTATGAATTAATCAGTTTGTTCTGTTTCCATTTCCATTTTACAAAATGTTATAGTATGCTTATTTCACATTCATCAGGGTTCATTTTTTTGACCAATGCTTTTCAGTTATTTTTCTGTGTTTAAATCCCTCAGACCGAATAATAGTACCACCACCTAAAATTAATTTTGATTTTAAATATGCAATGGTCAGATCAAATTCATTAACTCCCACATTATTAATATGCTGATATGTATGGTGTCTCTGTCAGGTATACGGAACACTCCAGAGTTCTTTGGGTGCAAAAACTGCAAAGTGAAGCAAAGCAGTTCTGAAACATAAAGGACTTGAGAAGAATCACAGAAACATGAAAATATGATATCAGCAAAAGACCATTGGTCTATCCCGTCTGCTGTAATGCCTTATGCTATCTCAAGACCTATTGTTTAAGCGGGATTTGTACTCATGCTACCACCACCCCCCCATTTTACCTGCCCTGCTTCAACAACTCCAGGAGAATATTTCTATGAGTGGGTGACCAAAGTAATAGACCATAGAGGGGCTGTGGATATGGCATACCTAGACTTTAGCAAGGCATTTGACACAGTCCCATACAAAAGATTAATAAACAAGTTAGCCAGCCTGGGAGTGGGTCTCAGGGTGGTAGCCTGGGTAATAAATTTGCTGGACAGCAGGATGCAGAGGATAATAGTAAACTGAGTCCACTCTGAAAGAAAGGGGGGTTACTAGTGGGGTACTGCAGGGTTCAGTGCTGGGACCGGTCCTCTTTAATGTCTTTATAGGTGACATTGCAGAGGGGCTGGAAGGAAATGTATGCCTCTTTGCAGATGACACAAATATCTGCAACAGGGTTAACACACAACAAGAGGTGGAAAGGATGAGAAGGGACTTAGCAAGGTTGGAAGAATGGTCAAATATATGGCAGCTTAGATTCGAGGCAAGGAAGTGCAAAGTAATGCACCTGGGAAGCAAAAACCCAGGGGAAGAGTACACAATGGGTGGGGTACTAACAATAACAAAAACAGAAAGGGACCTGGGGGTAGTCATATCAGATGATCAAGGGTAGGCAAGCAATGTGAGAAGGCAGTAAGGAGGACTGGAGGAATGCTGGTATGTATAGGGAGAGGCACCACCAGTAGACAGCAAGAAGTTGTTATCCCTCTGTACAGGCAATTGATGAGACCCCATCTGGAGTACTGTGTGCAGTTCTGGAGACCCCATCTTTGCAAGGACTTAAACAGGATGGAGGCAGTCCAAAGGAGGGCAACTATAATGGTGCAGGGTCTGCATCAGAAGCCATACGAAGAGAGACTAAAAGAGTTTAATATGTATACCCTCAAGGAAAGGATGGAGAGGAGGGACATGATAGCAACTTTCAAATACCTTAAGGGAATCAACAGAGTCCAAGAGGGTAGAATCTTTCCTAGAAAGATATATGCAAGAACAAGGGGGCACAATTTGAAGATTGAGGGAGGATGGCTCAGGGGCAATGTGAGGAAGTATTTTTTCACAGAGATGGTGGTTGACACATGGAACAGCCTTCTTGAGGAGGTAGTGGGGTCAAAAACAGTGGGGGAATTGAAGAATGCATGGAATAGATATAAAGCAATTCCAGTGGGGGTAGGAAGAAAAAGGCTGTTGGTTAACTAGGATCTGCAGCTTATCCAATCGGTAGGGAAATGGGCAGACTGGGTGAGCCATGCGGTCCTTACCTACCATCAAAGTCTATGTTTCTATATTTAATATTAAGCCTTTAACTCTGTACCAACTGTGCTTAAAGCCATTTACTGTTTTGGCACCCACCTCCTCAGTTGGCAGGCTATTCCATGGTTCAGTCATTCTGTCTGTAAAATACAACTTCCTCACATCCCTCCTGACTTTCCCATGCACTATCTTCCACTCATGACCCTGTGTTCTTAATTCACTACACCTGGTGTATTGTTCTTCACAATTTTCCATGTTCATTCCTTTTAGTAACTTGAAGGCCTCTGTCATCTCACCCCCTTTCCTTTTTGGTCTCTATAGAGTACATGTTCAGATCCATAAGTGGATCATCACAGGATTTGTCCTGCAGACCATGAACCATTTTAATTACTCTATGTTTGTCCCTGTCTGGCCCTGTCTTTCCTAAAGTGAGGACTCCGGAACTGGGCACAGCTCTCCAGGTGTGGCCTTACCAGTTATATACAGGACTCAGAGATACTTTAGTAATGCCTCTTTTCTTCTTGCTTTCAAAACTCCTCACATTGTCATTGTCCACCTTAAGACAAGTGATCTAGTGAGGAATGGGGCTGGAGCAGTACAGAGAGAGTTTAGGAAAGTTGGGAGGGGCTTAAGGCAAGCAGCATAGTCAGTGGCATTTTCCAAGGTATCATATGTCTACAACTTGGGGGGGGATGTGGTATTCTTCTTCAGGAATGCCAACACTTGATTGAAAGAATGGTGCAAGGAGGAGTGTTTTGGCTTCATTTGGGAATGGAGGTGACCTGGAATGATATGGGTCTATACAGAGGTAATGGCCCGCATCCATATGGGAAGGGGGCCACAGTCCTTAGCAGCAGACTTAGATGTTACTTTGATGAACATTTAAGTAGCCATGGGGGGAGGCAGGAATAAAAGGTGAGGAATAAACTGCCCTCCACAGACTGAAGCAACATGAAGAGAAGCTCCAAGGAGAGGAAACTATCCCAGAGCACAGCTTGAAGGAAGTAGAAGCATAGTAAGGGCAAGGTGAGCAACATCAGAAGAGGTGGAAAGGGAGGGGTTGAGGAGTCATGGCACAAATAGGGTAGTGAGGGGGAATGGAATGGAGGAAAGCTCCAAGTGGCAACAAAGGCTGGAAGATGGATGGGGGTTGAAGGCAGAGTGGCAGCAAGGTGTGGAGAGCCACGCATGGCAATACAAGGAGTCCTGGAATAAAATTCCAGCTCTAGAGGCCATCATGGCAGAGGCAGACCTGGCCTTGTGGCCACTACGGAGTCATTGTGCACAGAAACATAGAAACATAGAATTTGATGAGAGATGAGGACTGCTTTGCCAACCCAGTCTACCCATTTTTTCCTAACTATATTATCACTGCAGACTCTACTGGATCTACTGCTCTTTCTCCAGACCCCTTTTCTTTCCACTATGATACCCTTGTGCCTATTTCATACATTCTTGAATGTCACCACTGTTTTTGGCCCCATGACCTCCACTGGAAGGCTGTTCCAGGAATCATTCACTCTTTCTGTGAAAAAGTACTTTGTCGCATCTCTGCTGAATCTACCCCCTCCAGCTTCACAGTATGTCCCCTTGTTCTTGACCATCTTTATTTTCTGAAACATTCCTCCCTCTTGTAACTTATTTATTAAGGTAAGGAATTTAAAGGTCTCTATCATATCCCACCTCCTCTCTTCCAGGGTGTACATACTGAGGTCCTTTAGTCTCTCCTCATACAGTTTTTGAGGCATAGCCTACACCATTTTAGTTGCTCTCCTCTGGACCGCTTTCACTCTGTCTGTGTCGTTCTGGAGATGTGATCTGCCAAACTAAACTCAATACTCTAGGTGGGATCTATACAGATTCAACAACACCTACCTCTTTCTAATGGTGATGCCCACCACAGCATTCCAATGGCTCTCCCAACTGCTTTGTCACACTTTCTGGCCACCTTTAGGTCATCAAGTTCAAATTTCAAGTTTATTTATGGTTTGGTTATTGAGCAGAAGCTCATTCAGAATGACAGCTTGCATATGATTTTGCCCAGGACACTTTTCTGCTTGGCAGTCATCAATACTACTCTACCCATTTTGTACTCTACCCCTGGGTTTCTATGCCTAAGTGTATTTTCTTCCACTGTTTCAAATTGAAACCCAGCTGCCATACCTTTGACTGGTTCTGGAGTTTTCTCAGTTCTCTGCTCATCCTTCCACCACCAGAATGTCCACTCTATTGCAGACTTTTGTGTCATCTGCAAAGAGGCAGACCTTCCCTTCTAGCTCCTCTGCAATGTTGCTTATGCAGAGATTAAAGAGGACCAGTCACAGCACTGATCCCTGAAGTACCCGGCTGGTCACCCTCTCTTCTCTGATGTGAACTCTGTTTGCCACTGTCCTCTGTCAGCTATCCCCTAACCAATTTCTTATCCAGTTTACCACCTTGGGACCCACTCCTAAGCTATTTAGCTTGTTTACAAGTCTCCTTGAGGAGCAGTGTCGAAAGCCTTACTGAAATCTAGGTAGGCCACATTCACTGCTCCACCCTGATCTATGTCCTTTCTCACCAAATGAAATCTATTAGATTCATTTGACATGATCTCCTCCCATGAACCATTGCTGTCTTGGGTCTTGTAAACCACTGGATTCAAGATACTCCACAATCCTTTTGCTCAGTAGTAATTTCATTAACTTTCCCACAACTGATGTCAGGCTGACTGGCCAGTATCTTCCCTGCTACCGCATTTGTGAAGTAGGACTATATCTACCCTCCTCCAGTCATCCAGAACCACTCCTGTTTCCATTGTGCTGTTAAATAGTCTGAAGAAAGTGCATGCAGTACCTCCCTGTGCTCCTTCAATACCCCTTCGTGCATCTCATCTGGCCCCATTGCTTTGTCCACCTTCAGATTACAGAGTTCCCTCATGACTCCCCCTCCAAAAAAAGGACTAGTTTCCACCATTCTCCCTCCCTCCAAAGCTTTTGTTCTTTTCTTGTGTCCCTTCCTCGTATCCTTCCTCTGGGAACAATGAACAAAAGTGTTTATTCAGGATGTCTGCCTTTTTCTGGTCCCCTTCTGCACAATTCCCCAACCATTCCCTTTTTAACCTTACAATATCACCCCGATCTTCCTTTTTTCACTTAAATACCTAAAAAAGGTCTTGTCCCCTTTCATTACCTCCTAGGCTATTCCCTGTTCAGTTTGTACATTTGCACTCTTTACTGCTTTCCCTGCTTCTCTCTGTTTCCCCGATTCAGCACCTCTGTGTCTCCTTATTCCTTCTGAATTCTATTGTTTCAGCCTTTACTTTTTCAGCCACCTCTTTTGAGATCTATAGCGATTTGTATTTCCTGTTGCTTTTGCTCATTTATTTGACACTGAGGTTTTTTGCATTTATTATGCTCCCTTCTAGCTTTCTTTATGTTGTCTTACACATGTGCAAGCAACAACTTGCAGTAGTAGCACATTCAGAGGTGTGTCAGTGTTGGCGAATGTTGATAACACTTTAGTGGGTGCATCTCTCAGCCACCAATTAGTAAGCATGCTAGTGATGATAGCAGTTTCAAAGAGGGCCACAGAGTTTAAAGAAATCTGCTGCTTCAGTGAGGTGCAGTTTCTTAACTGGAGCATCAACAAGGCTCCGTTATGTGCCTTTCCTTGTGAAACATTCCAATAAATATGGCGGCTTCTGCTGCCCGCCACACAATCCCCCACAATACCGACATCGGGTGATGCCCAATTCCTGTGTCAGCATGCCCCCTCCCAGTTCAATTTGTTTGCCGATGGGGGTGCCCAGTCTCCATCAGCATCATCTTCCTCCCCACCACCACACACTTTCTTTGCCAATGGGGGTGCCCAATTCCCATCAGCATCATGTGTCCCCCAAACTCATGGCACACTGGGAGCCCACTCCAGTGTGCCTACAATCATTTATTTACATGTAAATAAAGAAAAACATCTTCTGAAGTCCGGTTTCTTTTTTTTTTACCTGTAAAAAAAAGTCCCTTATTGTCCCACTGTGCCCTCCCCAACCCACACCCACCCTCTGTGCACCCACTTCCCCACACCCCCTCATCCCATGCTTACCTCTGGAGGGCTGCTGCTGTGATCCTCTGTGGAGTGGGAACATGTCTGAACTCTTCAAAAGCTGACCAGGAACTGAACAAAATGTGGTAAGCTTCATAATGGTAGGCAATGGGGGGTTTCAACTTAGGTGGATATCTCAGCCAGTTTTGGGAATTTTGGTACCAGATTTTTAACATGGGGTTCTTCTGACACCACCTCATGAACACATGCACAGTTATCTCTTTACTCAGTCCTGAAAGGAGATTTTGCTGTCACTGCACAGAATCACCTTTTGGGAATAATTAACGAAATGACAGTGCCACTGTTCATGAGGTGGGGTCCCAAAAAGCCCATCTTGCAAATCTGATGAAAAAATTCCAAAAAATTACTGTATTATGAGTGTGCATTGCTCAGTTTCCATGCACACTTGGAACTTCGACAAGTTTTAATATTTTCACTCCAGATTTTCAAGATTGCCATTTTTCCACACCTCCTTATGAACAACGCAGCTGTCATTATTTCACACCATGCCCAAAATGTGTTTTTGCACCTGTGGCACACAATGGCACTGTCACTGTGTGAAATCAACTTTTGGGACAGATTAACAAAACCACAGTGCCACTGTTCATGAGGGGAGGTCCCAGAATGCTTATGTTGAAAATGTGGTTAAAAAAATCTCCCAAATAATTGCGTTACAGGCATGCATTGTGCAGTTTCTATGCACGCTCATGACTTCACCAATTTTTTATATTTTAACTCCAGATTATCAACACTGACATCTTTTTAAACCTCCTCTTGAACAGCATAGCTGTCCTTTTTCACATCCTGCTTGAAATGTGTTTTCACACCTGTGGTGCCAAATGGTGCAGTCACTGTGCAAAATCACCTTTTGGTACATGAACTGATAGTGCCACTGTTTATGAAGTGGGGTCACAAAAAGGCCATGTTGAAAATTTGGAGTGAAAATACCAACAAACACTAGGGGCATTAGGGTTTCCAACTGTAATGCCCCACCCTTTAGATACTGACAGGCATCAGGGGTCTGACTTGGGATCATAAGCTGTAATGCTCATACCATTCCACCACCATCCCCACCCTGCAGCCAGTGACAGGCATCGAGCTGTTTCTTGGAGTCTTCAGCCCCAAAGTTCACCCCATTCTCCTATACTGCACCCATCTCACCATATTTCCTTATGGAATAGGGTGAGCATAAGGCTCGAAGACCCCAAGGTATACTACAACACTTGTCAATGTCTGCAGGGTAGGGTGAGGTGAAATGGCATGAGCGTTATGGCTGATGACCCAAAGGAACATCCCAATGCTTGCCAGTCTCTGCAGGGTGGGGGTGGAGTTGGAATCAGTTCAATGCTTCACTGCTATTCCTATTGTCCATCTCTCTAACTCCTGCACTACCAATGCCAATGCCAGCAAGACAACATTCAGCATTGACAAATGCTTGTTTTCTATGGTTCTAGGCCCTGACAAAGAGCTACCAAGTATTGATAGGGTTCATTAAATTGGGGGGTAGGAAACTGGATGTACAACAGTAATCAAGGCTGTTGATAGTTAAACTATTAACCACTGTGGGGAAAGAGGTCTTGATGAAAGCCTATTACACTAAAGGCAAATTGGTGTATAGGGAACAGAGTATTTATTTCAAAAATGATTATTCTAAAGCACTGTGGAATCAGAGGTAGACATTTCTGGGAGTTCAACAAAGATTATGGAAAGAGGGGTGAAGGAGTTTGTGATTTTGCATATAAAACTTTAGTTGTTATTGAACAACCAAATATTATACTATGCTAATGTAATGAAAGCAATTCAAGATCTGAAAATAAGACTCCCCACAATATTTGTTAATTATGAAGATGGTTAAGAGATGGTTAAGTGGTAGATATATGTTGGGTGGAAGTAAGAAGTGCACTTTGCTTGGGAGGAGACTAACATATTTTTAGTTAGTTATCTCAAGTAAGAAAGGGAGGATGCCAAACAATGGGTTTTGGCATCACAAAGGGAGGGAGGGTGGAGTTAAGGAAATATATACAGAATAAGGAAAGGAAATTAGTTCATAAATATCGATCAGGGAGGAGAGGAAAAATGATTTCGAAAAATGGTAATGATTAAGGGATGCTCATGGCATGTAAATGGGTTAAATTCATTGGTGAAAAGGGCAAGGGTTTTAGCAAGAGTGAGAATGCTCAAATCAGATATCATGATGTTACAAAAAGATTTCTTTAAATGAAATAGAAATAGGAAAATTAGATGCAAGATGGCCTGGGCAGCTTTATTTTCATTAGGTAGGACTAAAAAAAGTGCAGGTGTAGCAATCCTTTTTGATAAACATTTTAAGGGTGATGTAACTGGAGCACCTAAAGATAAAAAGGGCCACATAATTCTGGTAAATACAGAAACAGATTGAAGGAATATAACATTTGGCTCAGTATATGCACCCTTCCAGGACTTTTTTGGGGGCAGAATTAAATAAGTTGATGGTTACGGGGTGGGGGGGCATTATATCTTGGCTGGAGATTTTTAATTGTGTTTAGGACAGTTCACTTGATAAGTTTTCCAAAAGTTGGGATAAATACAAAGCTAGATTATTAAAAACATTTTTAAAAACAAATGAATTGATAGACTGGCGGTGGGAGGTGAAGGGTACATCAAAAGATTATACCTATTATTCATCAAGACACAAAATGTTTTTAAGATTATACTATGTTTTTGTTTCAGAAGACTTGTTGATGAACTGTCTTGGACACAATGTGGAAATAGAAAATAAGTTGATCTCAGATCATAGCCCTGTGTCTTTTCAAGCTTTTCTGAATTGTGGGAATTTGAAAACAGTGGGTTTATGGAGTTTTAACAATAGTTTATTAAAGAACAAAATGTTTTGTGATAAGATAGGGGCCACCATAGAGAACTTTATGTCAGAGAATAGGTGCCTGTCTTAAATAGTATTGATTGTTGGGACACTTTGAAGGCCACATTAAGGGGAGCTATAATCTCAGAGGCAGCATGAATAAATAAACGAAGGTTGAAACAGAAGCAGGAGGTGGAAAACAGGCTTCAAAGTTTGAAAACTGAGGTCAAAAGGGGATATACATCCAAGCAACAAGAACTCCACGATCTAAGAAAATTTATAAAAGCCACAGAATATTTAAATATAAAAATGGCCTGGGCTAGGAAAGCATAAAACTAGAAAACAGACAGTGAATAATAGCTTCTCAGGGCCAGGTAATTACTGACCAAACGTTAATTCTAGCAGAATTTGTTGATTTCTATGGTGCCCTTTATACTTTGACATTTTCTCCATCCCAAGAAGACCTGAAATATTTGTGATCTATGATAACCCATAAAATAACCCCAGCTGAAGACAAAAATCTCACCAAACCAATTTCTATTCATGAAATTAAGAATGTTATGAGACAAATGGCAAAAGCCAAAGTCCCCAGCCAAGATGTGTTTACCCTGGAATTTTATTTAGGTCTTAAGTCTTATATGGTTCTTTACCTTCATATGCTATTCAATCAAATATTAAAATCTTATCATATCCCAGAAACCTTTTATCAGGCCTATATTTCGGTCTTACCTAAACAAGGGAAAGACCTAAGGAAAATTGAAAATTATATGCCGATGACCATGTTAAACACAGATTACAAAATTTTAACCAAAATTTTGAACAATGGAATTCTGCCATACTTGGGGAAGGTGATTCACTATAATCAAGCTGGTTTGTGCCAGGAAGGATAATTCAATCAGGATTGCTTAAAATCCAACTAATAATAGAATATTTAGAGTCCAAGCAGGAGTCGGCAGCTTTGGTGGCACTGGATGCCACCAAGCGTTTCAACATGCTGGAATGGCACTATTTGTTTTTCATTTTGAAATCTTATGGCTACCCAGAGGAATTCCAGGTAATAAAAACACTTTACAATAAACCTGTGGTACAGATTAAAACAAATACATAATTTTCAGATACCACAGTTCTACACAGAGGCATTTGACAAGGATGGCCTTTGTCCCCTTCACTGTTTATATTGGGTTTGGAACCCCTTCTTTGTGAAATTAGACAAAACAGTAAAGTTAAATGGTTAAAAGTGGGGGAGGAAGAGGTAAAATTAAATGCATTTGTGGATGATGTTCTTTTGATAATAAAAGACCCATTACACAGAATTCAGGAAATAATTAGGCTTGCCACTAAAAGGTAGGACAGATAGTCCTGGGACACAGCCAGAGGTAAAGTCAGAGGGGGATGGGGGTACAGAAAAGGGGAGGTGGAGATGACCTCATGGAGGGGTCATCTGACCAGGCCTGGAAGCTCGCTGGCTATTGGCCAGGGAACGGGCCAAATAGGGGTCCTGGGCAGGGGTCCTTGGGGGTACTTAAGGGCATGCAACCCACAGCAAATTCTCTTTCTCTCTGTAAAATTCAAAATACAGCACATCGTTGGCAGTAAGGTAAGGCACAGAGAAGCTTTGTATGATTATACTGTTGGTAGTGCTGCAGAGGCAGCCTGGGTGGTATGTGCACTGATCAACTGAATTAATGCAAGTTCTGATGCAAGTTTGATGGATAAGTTGTTAGTAAGATTGTTGAAGTCAGCTGGAGTTATGTCGGTCAGAGGTAGAGAGGGAAGATAACGTGGTAGTGGTCTGGGCCTAGCTGTGGGCTGTGGTGTGAAGGCACACCGATGCTGTGTGGCCCACTGAGGTGGGGTGGAAATGCATCATGGGCCCTGCATGATCGGGCTAGAGGCAGTGGTACCGTGGCCTAGAGAGGAGTGCTACCGTTTTTCAGGCATATAGATAAGCGGCAAAATGGCCGATGGGTTGGTTTTGTTGGGGAGGTTGGACAGCGTGCTGCAGCCTCACAGGCATGCTGGTGTTTGTGGTGTCTGCTGAGAGTTGTAAAAAAAAATACAATAAAAAGCATCTACATGGAATGCATTTTGTGGAGCAGTTTGGCCAGGTGAGCGCATGGAAGCCAGAGATGTGGTAGGCCCAGTGGCACCTGGGGACCTGCATGGGGGTGGGATCAGGAGCTCTTGCTTTGTGACTCAGTGTGTGCGAGGCAGAGGTAGGAAGGGTCTGCCAAACTGGCGGTGCTCATGCAGGTTCTTGACCAGTAAAGGTTGCAGAGGTGTTGCTGCAAGGGCAGCTGAGGAAGGCGTTGGATCTCTGGTAGTGTGGCCCACAGTAGGGCCTAGGAGGTGGGCATAGGACTATACTGGTCATAAGGGGCCAGGGCAAAGGGCACAACACCATGGTCAATGGCAGCAAGGCACACAGGTGACCAGTCCTGGAGGCGGGGGGTTACACAGGCAAGAAAGGAGCACTGTTGGTCTCGTTCTGCCTGGAGGCCAGAGGGCAGAGTGGTGCTGGAAAGGTTTACCGCGTGGGCTGGCCACTATGTTGGGACCAGAGAAGCATGCAACTGGCAGGACACAGTAGTGGGGCATGGGGAAAGCATGGTAATGTGCTGGGATGGCAGGAGCAAGTGGCTGGCCAAGGAGGCCGAAATGGGGGATGATTGCACATGGAACAGAGGGGGCTGTGCAGTCACATTTAAAAAAAAAAATTGTGTGTGTTTTCTTTTGCTCTTTCAAGGACATAGAGGTTGGCATAAAGAGGGGAACTGGTCATTTAGACCAGAGAGGGGCAAAGCACCAATGCCAGGTGAGGGCTGAGGAATGTGAAAGGCCATACAGAGGGCCCCTACAACATGGCCTGGTGGGTGCAGGCAAGGGTTTAATTTGTCTGGGGCCTGGAGAGTGTGGGTCAAGAGCATGCCAACTGGGACAAGGAGGATGGGAGTTTGGCCCAGGAATTGGACAGGTCACTGGGCTGCAGCCAGAGAGTAAGGGGGGCCATAGATGCCTGGGCACGGGGCCTCATGGCTGACCTGGTCAGAAGTTTTTGCAGGGTGACCATATGAGGCAACAAGAAGGTGGAAAGATGGGGGAAGGGTTAGGGATATACAAAAAAAAATAGATTTAGTGGAAATAAATAATAAATAAATAGATAAATAAATGAATGGAAGCACAGCTGAGGGAAAGGGCGATCTGGGGGGCTGTGTGCATAGCTATAGTGGGGGCATCCAGGTGAATGCAGTTTATGGTGGGGCGGCCATGGAGGCACTGGGGGGGCTCCATTTTGTCACTAAGCCTGGCTGGCAGGGTGGCGCCCCCAAAGCTCTTGTGCTACGGGTGGTATGGTCAGGCCAGGGCAGGAGGCATTTTCAGCCAATGAAGCTTCGTGGTATGATCATGTGGTTCTTCTTATGTAACCAAAAAAAGAGTACATGCTTACTTGGAGGAACTCTGGTTCTTGTTGATTTCCCCTAGGCCATGGACCATCTTAGTTTCCCTGTGTTGTACTGCCTCCACCTAGCTGCAGTCTTTCTTCAGGTGTCTTTCTGCTGACAGATTCTAAGTTTTTCAGAAAACTCCACCTTGCTATTGACCTCCCTTGCGATGCTACATCAAGCTTGCTTCAAACTGTTTCCTCCGAGGAGACTGCAAACTGTGGGTGCTGAGGAGAAGCCCCAAAGCAGGACGTGCTGTAAGCTTATTTTTAATTTATGAAAGGTATGCAACCATTTTTATAACTGCACGTCTTTCCAGTTTCTTGTGTCTCCTCAGTTAGTGTGTGGCCTCAGGCTGTTCCTTGTCTCCCTGCAGGAGGAACGCATTCAGTGGTGGCTGGATTACGGGAGAAGGGGCCTTCAGAAAGGCCTGAAGCCTGTGGAGCTGAACCATTCTTGGTTACCCTGTCAATTGGAGAATCAGAGAACAGAGGTTGGCGGTGAGAGTGGAAATGGAAGCGGATTGAGCTTTGCTGAGGAAAGTGAGAGAAAGCGAGAGAAGGGAGAGAGTGGAGCCTGAAAGCCCGAAGCGACTCAGTCTGGGAAAGGCGAATAAACCTCAATTTTATTGTTTTACTGAGTTTTAATATAATTTGTATTTGTGTTTTATAATTGGGGATCTTTTTTTGTTTTCTGGGATCTAGTTTCGTATACACTCCCACATTTAAGATAAGTTTGCCTCGGGTGGGGGGGGTTGCTTAAAATTTTTTATTGAGGCTGTGGATGTAAGATTTATGGGTTTATATCTCTAGTCTCCAGTCATTAGCGCAATCTTATTTTGGAGATTGCATATTTAGTTATTTTTCCGCTGTGTTTTATTTTTCGTGCCACTAGTAATAGCCAGAAAGGGATTGATAGATTACCTCACGTGTCCTCAGAGGATTTAAGGAGCATGCACGAATGTGCATGGGAAGCAGTCATGGAGAGCTTAGCTCCAGGGAAAGCAGCGTGGTTGGCGTTGGGTTATACTGTGCCTCTGGTCCTCATTTAAATGCAATTCTGAGAAGGCACTTCCTAACTTCTAGTCGTCAATGTACTAGAGTTTTGTTTTTGTTTCTCACTTCTTTTCTGGTATTTGTTGGATTAATAGTTGAGAGTGCTAGAGTACTGACCACTGAGTTTTTTCCTTCATAGTGTGGAGCAGTATGTGAATTGAAAATCACTTGCAGCAGAAACGTATAGCCTCTCTTTTTCCCTGGCTCTTGGGAGCTGTATTTGTGAACATTTTATTTCTTGGTTTTTGTGGCAAGGATGGCTAAGTAAGTTTTAATTAAAGCTGATTTTTATATTTTATATTAGACCTGCTAGAATTACTCTACAGATACTGCTAGTCAAATCATATGTAAGAGTTATATTTTATTCTCTGGGTTCTTGAGAGAACTTTTATGCAATTTTATGTAAATGTGCTGTTATTGATATTACAAGATGTTATTACGCTCCCTCTTCTGTATCCTTGTTTCAGGGTGTCCATCTCTCTTTTAAAGTCCTTAGTTGCTACAAAGGATACAGTGGTGGTGAAGTGGCCGGAAGGAGCTCCAGATAGATCTCTAATTTGATGTACAGAGTTAAGAAAAAGGGGCCCTATGAAAGACACTGATAAAATCTACTTTAAGGATACTTTCTCCTGCTCTTATTTGTTTTTTTTTTTTGGAGCTTTTGGGATTCATGTTAGATGACTTGGATGTAGTATATGTAAAGACAGTTTGTCAGATATCTCTTGTTGAGCTTTATCTAAAAGTTTGAGATATACCAAAGGGGTCCATGGTTAAGCATTGGAGGGGTTTTAGCGAATTTTGACTATTAGTCATGTATTAGTTATGTACCTCTGTCAAATATGAGACTGAATTAAACCCTCTTAAACCCCACTTCTTAGTTCCATCCACCTTAGTCTGAACCTGAACTTGAGACTGAGTTTGTGTTTAGATATTCCATCCTGTCTTTACTTGCATGCTAAAACTGTGCAGATGTTGCAGTTCTCCATAAGATATGATGATTGTTTACATTGTTTAGACTGTTTAGGTTAACATTGATAAATTAATAAATAGGGTGAGAGACTATTAGATTGTAATACAATTTCCCTCCCTTTCTTCTTTTTTTTTTTGAGGGAACTGGTTATTGACTGTTAATTATCCCAATTAACACCATGTATACTCGTAGTGGGAAGGTAATGAATAAGATTATTAAGGGAAAGAATAAAGGGAACAAATCAGAAAATAGTAGTCAAAATGCCAATCAGAGGGCCAAGAATAACTGTTGTGTATACACTCATGAGTTGGTGATTACGGCCTCGACCCCTAAAGAACCTGCAGGAGCTACTCCATTCTCCTCTTTTCCTCACTTTATAAAGGAGGAACTTGCTTATGACTACAGATCAGATGCGTCTGGATATAATCAGAACTTAATTGCAGAAAACAAAACCCTGTAAAGAGCGACTACCTGAAGCACGGTACATCATTCATGGCTAGCTTAAATAATACAAATCAAGAGGCTATGATAAAATTACTGGAGAATGAATTTAGTGAAGGTGAAAAGAGTTCAAAGGAAGTGTTTGAGAAAAACTAAACTTATTAATTATCCCTAATAATGGACTCATAACGTCTGATACGGAGGTAATTAAAATTCATTCATCTCTTCTAATACATCATCTGGCCAAGGAAAATCACTGATTTGTTTTAAAAAAAAAATCTCAGGAAGCTATAAAACTGAATAGTTCACTTCCTTTATACAGTTTAGGTGATCAAGCAAAGGTTTCCCCAAAGGAGCAAGTAAATGCAATAGATTTCTTGGGGGCTTTTTTCAAGATGATTGGGAGGGAGTTAGTATCACACTATTATGGTCATGGGTAAACCAAGGGGCCTCTGTAGTGATGGATGATGGAATCTCATGTTTCCCATCTGGTATGAACTTATTCAGCCTACTGGAGATATCAAAAGAGGCTGGGAGTTCAACAGCGGATCTTGAAGAGCCATTGTATGTAACTCTAAATGGATCTCCGGATGAGATCTTAGAAGAAATGTATAGAGAGGTCCAGAATATCCAGTTAGACCAGCATTTTTTTGCTCAATGTCCTGATACTATATCGAAATATACCATTAAGGCCCTAGCTCACCAGGTGATGTCTAAAGTTATTTTATTGGAGGCATATAATGGTATCAAAATAACTTTGGAAAACCTCATGCGCTTTTGCATGAGAGGTTTTCCTACACATTTTACAGTTAGCTGAAGAAAATGACGCCCATAAATCAAAGCACAATTTATCATTCTCTTCCCTAATTATTCCTGAGTTCCCAAAAGGTAAAAAGGTAAAAGAGAGATGAGCTAAATAAGAAAAGGGTGAAAAAGGAGATTAAATCTGATGGAAAATCTAAGATTAACAAACCCAGGAAACAGAATAATAAAATTCATAAAAATGAAAACATCAAAGGGGGACCTTTAAATGCAGTAGAGACCAATGGCCATACTACCTTAGGAGGGATACAGGTAGTCAAAGAACATCTTCACCCATTGAATAGGGGGGATACCGAATTAACAAATAAGACCATAGTAGAGAAATTAATCCCCACAAAAGAACAGGGAAAGGGGATGGACAATCCCATTCTCGAACAAAGGACAACTTCCTCAGAGAATTTAGTCAAGAGAGACCAGCTCAATAAAGAGGTTGGATTCTCCGATGATACTAATCTTGATGGAAAATAACCTGAGGCATATAATTTAGTATGCACAGGTAAGGAAGTAGTTTTTAAATAAGATCAGATATATTTTAAAAACTACAAAACTAATGTATCACTGACTAATCTGATAGCACATATGTTAAGAGCTGAATTGGGGCTACCAGCTGCTGTGGATGTACTCAATATGGTAACTAGGTATACAACCAATTCTTCCAACTCAGTTTATTTTATGCTCCCCAACATGGACATGGCAAAACAAGTTTGGCAAAACAAGGTTTAGTAAATTCATTGGGAATGTTATTATCATCACGGTTACTTAGGCCACAATTTGGAAAAGCACCTATAATGGGATAAAACCAGGAAAATGTTAACACTTGATAAATTTAATTCTACCCTTGCACTGCTGAACTGGGAGTTCGAGTATCCCTGAATTTTCTATCTTCTCCATCTTTGGGATAGAAACATTGGAGGGAGAAACCGCTGTCAATTTATTAACTCTTTTGAGGATGATTCTCTCAGCTATTATTAAAACTCAAATACTCCCTGATGAATTAGTTCAGGTGGAAAGAGTTATGAAGGGTAAAGAAGCATTCAGATAAATTGTCTTATCTGCTCTGCACAATTAGTGGTACTACTTTTAGAGAATAGACAAATTCTGGATAAGTTGGGTATTTACTTGGTGGTATTAAATGAGTGGGACATACTAACATAATCTAGAATTGCTCAATTATGACTACAACCATTTGAAAGTCAAGATACTGACACTTTGTTAGATCAGGATTGGGGGTTAATAAGTAATCCTACTTACAATGTTCTTAATTGGAATGTAGCAGGACTTTATAACTAATCTGTAGACCCTCAGTGGGTTACCTTCATTTCTAGACATGAAGCCATCATTCTCCAAGAGACATGGGCCTTAACACAGCCCTACTTGAATGACTATAAATCAAACTTTGCCCCTGCAATCAAAGGAAAATCGTGGGAGAAATAAAGGAGGTTTGGTAACCCTGATAAAAATTATGGACGGATTAAGGGTATTAAAAGTTATTCAACCACTCCTGAAATACTCATGGTAGTAGTCAATTGGGATTCATATATAGTTCTGATTATGAATGTATATACTCCACCAAGTTTTTCATACCCACCAACATACGATTTTGGTCTAAATTGTCCTTGAAATAGACTAATTTACACAACTAATTAAGGTAGACATTGTTTTATTAGCAGGTGATTTTAATGCTAAGATAACAAACTTTGATAATTTACTGGTGCTGCAAGATTCATTATATATGTCAGACCTTGAACAAAGAAAAATGACAGACATGACTGTTAATGAGGGCAGGAGATGTTTTCAAAACTTTTATCACGGATAATAATTTTTGATCCTTAATGGGAGACTGAGGGGATCATCATGTGGAAAGTACTTTTTTCCCCCATTAGGTAGGAGTGTGATTGATTTTATTTTATGCTCCCCTCTCGGTTATCATTCCTTTAAGAGACTGGAGGTGGTTATGTGAACAGAAAGTGATCATGCAGCAATTTTGTTGGACTTTAGGAACTCTGATTGTAATATCTCTTCTCTAAATAAGCCTATGGCAGAGCTTGAGATTCAAGGGAAAAGGAGGTTAAGGCTGAATAATAAGGTTATGAATGGAGTATCAAATCTTATATATTCCCCTAGTTTTGCTCACCTATATTACAGTGTACAGATTGATCTTAAAAGTGAGCAAGCTAATCAGCTACTGAATTTAGGATACCAACAAATCAATAAAGAGATCTATTGCACTAATATTAACAGCTTAAGTCAATATCTTGATTTGACGGCCATTGTATGAGAGAAAAGGAAACCTAACGAGGCTTATTAGGCAAACTAAAAAGTCCAACTAAGAGGGTGATGTTAAAGTTAAACAAAGCTCAAGGTGATTATAAAAAATTTCTTGTTCAAAAAAAAATGAGTTCACAGATAAACAGTGGGAAGTAATGTAACAAGCCATTAAGGAGGGTGATGCTAGGCTCTTTTGGGCTCTAGTATCTAAGAGAGTTAATAATCAAAACTCAAAACCGCCAATATATATTCCAAAAGAGAGCTGGATAACATATTGTAATTCATTACTTAATAAACATTCTAATATCAGGGAAGAAATGGTAGACAATTATAGTGGTGGGGGGGAATATATACCCTTAGTGTTTACTTTAGGGGAGGTAGAAGATGCTATTGCGAACCTCTCAAATTACAAAGCACATGGGCCTGACCTGATTCCCAGAGAAGTTTATAAAGTACATTTGAATTATTGGGTAGTTTTTTTATAAACTTCTTTAATAAATGTTTAAGAGAGAGATCTGTACCACCTTCTTGGACAAAAAAACATAATAGTACCAATTCATAAAAAAGGACAGTTTCAATCTCTGTCTAACTACCCCAGTTAGTCTTATTGATATTAGAGGAAAAATCTTCACCAAAATACTATTACAAAACTACAATATTGGTCATCGGTAAGCTCCCACTATCTACAGTATGTTCCAAGAGGGTTTTCACAAGATTTTCAACAATAGACAATATTTATGTACTTGCACATTTGATAGAAAATACAGGTCATTTCACAGAATGAAGCTGCATGCTCTATTCAGCTGATTTTTACGGCATTTGACTCTGTAAACAGAGACAAATTATGGGAGATATTAATAGAAAAACACTTACCTTTGAACTTGCTGGTTCCAGTTCATATGTTACTCACATACAACTTTGGCTATCAGATATGACAACAAGGATAATATTACCGATTACTTTAGAACAAAATCAGGAGTCAAACAGGGATGCCTTTTGTCTCCCCTTCTATTTACTAACATACTAACATACTAAAATGCCAGCAGAATAGGCCTAACGGTCTTTCGTGTCTGCATCTGCAAATTCCTTCAGCACTCTAGGATGTAATTTATCCGGCTCCGGTGCTTTCTCCATCTTAAGGGAGCTGAGGGCTTCCCTCACTCTCTCTGCTGTGATTTCCACTTCTGGTACCTCTTCTCCTGCTTAGCCCTCCCCCACCTGCCAGTGATGCCCCTCCCCAGACCTGCCGATCGGTAAGGATCCCCTCCTCATTATCTCTGTCTCCTCCCATGTATGATGCAGCATCCCCATTTCCCTGGTGAAAACTGAGGTGAAGTACTCATTTAGTACCTCAGCATGCTCCCCTGGGTCTTGTGCCCATCTCTCCCCTGATTTAATCCTGCTAATCTGCCCCTTCACCCTTCATCTTTCCCCAATGTATTTAAAGAACCCCTTTTTTCCTCTCCTAATTTCCCTGGCCAGGTTCTGCTCGTTCCTTGCCTTTGCCGCCCTCACCACTCTAGTGGCCCTTCTAGCCATCAGCTCGTACTCCCCTCGATCCCTTTCACTCCTTGAGCACTTGAATTTCTTATAGGCTGCTTTCTTTCCCCGCACCACCTCCTGGACCTCCCTGGTCCACCAACAGAGTTTTTGGGCCCTACTGGATTTTCATCTTACTCTTGCACAGGTGCTGGTAGCATCCTGCACCCCTCTCCTGATGATTTCCCACCTACTATCAGCGTCCATGTCTGACCCAATCCCATCCAAATGCTCCTTAAGGATCCTTCCCATTTCCTTAAAATCTGCCCCCTGAAGTCAGTTACTTCCGTCTTTGTGCAGCCTTCTACCTCCTAGGTCCAGGCAGAACCAGACCGTGGCATGGTCACTCCCCTAATGGGTCCCACCTCAGGCCCCAATCTGGTCACTGTCTGCCAGGACCACATCCAGTACCTGCCTCCTGGTCGGTTCCCTCATCTGCTGAGTTAGAAGCATCTTGAAAGACATCCAACAACCTATATTTCCTGGTCACAGAGGATGTCATAGTCTCCCCAGTCTGTTCCTGGCATGTTTAAGTCCCCTAACACCACCACCTTTCCTCTGCTCAGTCTGCAGTGTCTCCTAACATCTGCCACCAGACTGTCCTCCAGCTCCTCCGCCAGGGCAGGGGTCTATACACCACTCCTATTTTACTCTCTTGCCCCCTTGTTATCAAGGTGACCCAAATCGCCTCCACGGTTCCCTCCGCCTCCTCTCCCCCTATGCCAATGCAGTTTTTGACTGTCATTGCTACCCCTCCTCCTTGCCCCCTTGTCCTTTCTGGAACATAGTGTAACCCTCCAGGTTCAGGTCCCAGTCATGTCTTGCAGTGGCCCAAGTCTCAGTGACCACTGCCACATCCACTGCTCCCTCAATTAACATCGCCTGGAGCTCAGGCATTTTAGTGCCCAAGCTCCTGGCATTTAGCAGGACTATCTTCCACCCTTTCCCTACAGTTCCATTTCCCCTGCTTGTTTTCCCATGGGGATTCTGTTTTCTCGTGGTCTGCACTTTGCTGGTTGGCCTTTTCCTGCAATCCTCCTGGTCCCCGGGGGGGTGGAGACAGAGTCCCTCCTTTATCAGCACCCCCTTGACAGCCTTTTTCCCATCCCACCCCCCTTCACAAGTTTAAAACCCACTTTTCACCAATGAACTCCTCTATTTTCAACTTAAAGATTCCCCTTCCCTCCAAATTGAGATGTAGTCTATCTCTAGCATACAGCTCCTTATCCTCCCAGGTCTCCCCCCAATCCCCCATCAACCCATACCCTCTGGCCTCACACCACTCCCTGAGCCACTGGTTTATCTCCCTAATTTTCCTTTTGTGTTCCCCACTAGCCCTTGGCACTGGCAGAATTTCTTAGAAGGAAACTGTGCATCCTATGTCATGACAGACCCTGGCGAGCTCCCTGAATCTTGCCTGTATCTCTAGCTCGCTGTTTCCCAATGTCATTTGTACCCAGGTGGACCAGTATGTCTGGGGAACCCCATAGTCCTTTGCCAGCTGATATACCTCATGCTTAGCCTCTGCACGTTAGTCCAGGGAAGCATCTTGTTCTAACTGGCCAGGCTCTCCCTCCTATCCCATTTGATACCCCTGATCATAGAATCCCCAGCAGGAGCACTCTGACCACTCCTTTTCCTCCATTCCCCCCTTCCATGTCCCTCATCCTTTCTACTGGCCCCTCCACCCAGCTGGCTCCTTGTTCCTCCCCCTATCTGGGTGCCACATGCCACCCCCTCCTTATTTACCATGGCCACTCCCTCCCCTCCAATCCTATGCCTCTCCTCCTCCTGAGTACCCTTCTGTTCCTTGCTAATTCCCCCCTCAATGCTCACAACTGGTCCTTCTCCCCATCCGCTAAACTAGCCTGACTCATCCTCTCTTCCTTCCCGTCTCCATTTAGTTCCTCCTTGCTCGTCGTGCTCCCCTGGCCTAAACCCTCAGCTCCCTTTACTGAATCCTCCTTGTACTTCTGGTCCTTCTCCTTTACCTTTCCTCCCAACTGGTCCTTCTCCTTGTGCTTTCCTCCCTCTTCCCCCTGCCCCTCCTGCTCTGATTCACTGCTCCCCCCATTCTCCTGCATTCCAGGCCCCCCCCGTTCTTCCTGCTATCTGGCCCCTGCCTCCTGCCTCCCACTCCCACTCCCTTTCCATCTCTAACCCCTCTGTCATGGCTACATCACCCACCTCATCCTTGAGCAGAAGAAGATGGAAGTGGTTACTGAGTATAAGGTCTGATCCACCCCCGCCTTTACTTCCTTCTGTCCAGCCCTGGCTATCTGCCTACTTCCCTGAGAATGTTGTCCCTCCATCTCCTTTGTGAGGGTCCCAGTTACCTGCCTGCTTCCTTGGTAGTGTCCTCTTGGACCCTCTGCCAGGATCCCTATGTGACCCCTGAGTATTCTCCTGCACTCCTTTCCTATATCCCCACCCCAGTGCTTGGTGCAACCCTGTGGAGATTTCCAGCCCCTTACCCAACCATACCACCCTTCCCCAGCTTTCTTCTCATCCCCGCAACCTCCTCCCTAAGCCATGCTGAGTGGCAGCACTGGGCAGCCACCAAACTTCCAAGCCCAGTCCAGTATCATGGCTGCTCCACACCCTGTGCACCCCACCACCTCCCAAAGATGCCGGCCCTAATGATGTGTGGTTCCATCCCTTCCAAATAGGTTTCCTTGGGTGAGCCACCAGGTTCCCCTAGTCCGAGATACCTACTGCCCAATCAGGTCACCCACTAATCTTAGAGACAGTCCCACTGTACACCAGTAACTCTGTTACTAGGTGCAGTACAACACATTAAACTTATAGGAAATGAACAACTCCTAAGCTCCTCTCCCAGCCTTTAAATCCAACCCCAGTGGCTAGAACTACATGAGCTGCACCAGCAGCCTTTTCCTCCAATTGCAGGGCAGGTGTTCCCCTATAAATTTGCAGACTTCTGGGGAAGGCAGGTCTTGGGCAGACACGTGACAAGAGAGAGTGTATCAGCCCTGTGTCTCCCCTCCAAGTCCTGCAGCTAAAGAACCAGGCCCAAGCAAATCCCACCAAATAGGTTTTAAATCAGAAGAAATAGGCCTCTACCAGTGCAGCCTGTTACACAGTGAAACATCCACAAAAAGAGCCCCACTTACAGCCACCAAATCAGTTTACAAACATCCAGCATCCCCCAAAACAATACCCTGCTAGCCCCTTAGAAGTAAGAAAGAAAAGAACTAACCTACCAAGTAAAATCCACAAGAACCCTGTGAAAACAACAGCAGCAGCTACTGTCCTGGAACACAACTGATCCTGTCCCCTTTCAGTTCTTTCTGAGAAGACAAAGCAGCTAGCACCTCAACCTGATTCAGCCCTGCCTCCAGTCAATTGGCTGAGTGAGACCTGGCCAGACCATTAACACCCCTCCCCCACTATGAACTAACCTTTACAGCTAATGGAGTCAGCACAAGGAATCAAAATTCAAGTCAAAGCCCCAAAATATGTTTGCTCACAAGGAAACAGGTCTCCAATTTAATCAGCTTCACTAACACCACATCAAAATAGGCTTGAAATTAACAGATATAGGTCTGCAATTCAAATAACCATCTCCAGCAAATCCCACCAAATAGGTTTTAAATCAGAAGAAATAGGCCTCTACCAGCGCAGCCTGTTACACAGTGAAACATCCACAAAAAGAGCCCCACTTACAGCCACCAAATCAGTTTATAAACATCCAGCATCCCCCAAAACAATACCCTGCTTGCCCCTTAGAAGTAAGAAAGAAAAAACTAACCTACCAAGTAAAATCCACAAGAACCCTGTGAAAACAACAGCAGCAGCTACTGTCCTGGAACACAACTGATCCTGTCCCCTTCCAGTTCTTTCTTTAGCTTGTATATTGATTCTCTTATGACTTATAGGGATGTATCTAGCCTTGACTCCCCTAAAATTAAAAACCTTCCAGTCCATAGCCTTGCTTATGCAGATGATTTAATTATTCTTGCTTTATCCACTCAAGGTCTGCAAAATAAAATAAATCAACACTAAATGTAAACAATTAGACTTAATAATAAACAAGAAGAAAATTAAGTTTATGATCTTTGGCTCACATCAGGGACAAAGAAATAAATCAAGGTTTTACTTAAATAATGAATTTATGGAGGATGTAACTTCTTACATATATTTGGGTGTAAAGTTTGCCTCAAATGGAACATGGTCAGAGCATTGGAGGAACCAAGTGGCAAGGGCAAAATTGATTGCCAAAGCTTTGTTACGTTTCAACATGAAACATGCAGGTTATTCGATTTCATCAGCATTACTTGCTGGTGAAGCTAAAATCAATACTATCCTTACATATGGAGCAGAGGTCTGTTGTACAAACTCCCCTCCATGTCTGGAAACACCCCTCTCCTTTTTTTATAAATCTTTATTACAGGTCCCATTATCTACATCCAATGTTATAGTTAGGGCTGAACTGGGAAGATTTTCCATCGCTGCAATAATTGATATACATACGTTGGGTTATTGGTTAAAAATTATTAATCATCAAGTTAATTGTTTGACTTTATTGTGTCTGAAGGAAAAGATTTCCTGGCAAAAATAAAATTATAGATCACCTTCGGTCAAAAACATTCAGAGTATTCTGGAAAGAATTGCCATGTATCAAATCTGGTCAGATTGGAAGAAATTATTTATAATATCTCCCTTACTTAAGGAATTTGCTAAAAAGAAAATACTCAGGTCTGCTCAAGAAAAACAAATGGATCTCCTTAGAGCTCAATGCCAGGCTATTTGGTTAGCCCAAAACAAGATTGATGTATTTTTGGAGAATTACTTAACTTACCTCTGACTCCCCTAGACACAAAAATGATTACCTGGGCAAGGATGGGAATTATCTGCTCCAAATATATATTTTTTAATAGAAAAACTTCTCCCAACGTGTGCCCTGAATTACATAGTTGTAATTGGGGCTTTGAAGAAAATCTTTACCATATTACAGTGCAGTGTCTCTTATATAAAACTCAGCGGTTAGTTTGTTAAATAACTTTCTTATTAAATACGCAAATGCAGAATATGACCCATTATTTGTGCTTTTACACCCTCATACATTGAAGGAGGCAAAGATGGCCTCAAAGTTTTTTTTTTTTATCAAGTGATAAAGTTCAAAGAAAAACATCTCCCTGCCTCTGAGAATTAAACTTGGGATGGAAATTTAAAAGGGTCAAAAACAGTAGCTTCTAACTTGTTAGTAAAAGTATATGATAGATAAGATAAAATTTATAACTGATTAAGCACCTTAGTCCCTTTTACTGAGTTTCTTTTTAATATTCATATCAGGATCATATTCATATAGGATTAATATGTTAAGACATATGGATTTGCATTTTATATTTATACTTGATAAGTACCCAGACAATCTAGAACCTAACTTTGGTGAAAAATTGTCTGGGATCTAAGCACACTATGGATTGTTTTTTACATATGGGAAGATTTATGAGAAATTTCAATGTTTTTGGCATATTGTAATGGTGTATTTGCTGAACAATAAAACTGAACTGAACTTGTACGTAGCCTAGGACACAGAGGAAGAGATGGCACCCAAGAAGACTCCAATGTCCAGTGCTACCATGTTGGCGGAAGTTTCAAAGTTGATGACGCAGATGACACAATTGATGGAGGCTGTGAAGAAAAGGGAGGAGGAGGGCCAGAGGAAAAGAAAGGACCAAGATGAGTGGGCCGGCACCAGGAAAGGAAACAAAAGACAGAAGAGGGTGGCACCCAGCCCTTCGGTGGAGCCCAGGGCAGGTGGGGGGCCCAACCAGGTCCCAGCAGGGCCACAGCCGGATCGGGGTAAGGATGAGATAGATATGAGAAATGATGCAGATTTGAAAGAGTACATTGAAGGATTGTTGGGGGACATGGGGGAGAAGGGGGTCTCCAAAATGGAGTGGGCCTTGCAGGCCATCAAAGAAAAAGGCAGGCACGGCAAAGAAGGGGCGGGCACAGTGGGCTGGGCATGGAAGCTGCACAAAGGACCACCTGGCTTCATGTGCTGGCCTCGATAAAAGAAAAAATTTGGAAGGGGAGTACATGGATATCTTCGGATTGGTGGATGAGGAGACGGCCAAAAAAGTATGAGCAAAGGGAGACAGTGGGAAAGTCAGAGATGGCGGTGGCTCTGGTGGTGATGGGGCACGAAACAGAGGAAGTCAGATTTAATGGCAAGAGCATCAATACATGGCAGGTGATCTTCCTGATTCATAGCGCTTTGGTGCTGGAGAAGCAACCGGACCTGGCGATACCGCTGCTGACATATATAGTGATCATCAGAGATGCCTATAAGTGAAGCTGGGGTTTAGTTGGCTTAAGTATGATGAGGCACTCTGGAGGAGAATGGCAGTGAAGGGTGACCTATGGTGGGAGTTGTGGGTGTGAGGACACTTTTGGGTTTAACGGCGCCGCCGGTGATGGAGCAGGGAAAGAGAGTAGCACTGGCCCAGGGCATCAAGGCTTGCTGGGTGTTTAACCGGGCATCATGTACATGGCCTAGCTGCAAGTTTAGGCACGTATGCTTGTGATGTGGGGGATCACACCCAGTGATGAGCTGTAGACAAGGGGGTGAAAAATGGGGATGGCGAGTGGGCAGGCCCAGGGCGAGCCCTTTTGCTTAGGGCAGGGTAGGGAGAAGGGGATGGGGAGTGGGGGCTTTGGGATGGGGGCTATATCTCCTACTATGGTTAGAATTAAGGCAAGGCTGGGGAGGAGCTGGGGCTATGCCTTGGGCTGCATCCCATCAGGTTAGGGGTAGTGGAAGAATGGACAGTGTGCTACCCTGACAGGCAGAGCAGAACTGCAGAGGTCCAGTTTTAAAGTGGGTTTCCACTGGGTTTCAAGGGGCATGGTTGGGGATGAGGGCTAAGAATTTGGGGTCGGTGAAAGGGAAGGAGGATGTAGTCTGGGGAAAATTCTGGAGGATGTCAGGGCAGGGAGGGTGGAGGGGCCGATGCATGAACCCCCCTGTGAGCAGTTTCAAATATCACCACTAGGAATGGTGCCAAAGAAGCAGGTGGGGGAGTTCCGGCTCATACATCACCTGTCCTACCCCGATGATGGGGTCAATGAATGGAGGGATCCTGGAGAGCCCTAAGCATGGTCTTTTATGCTTCTGTGGACCAGGCGGTGGCATTGATCTGTCTGCGGCTGTGGATGCTTGGTTGGTGAAGATGAACATAGAGTCTGACTTTCACCTGCTACGGTCCTCCTTGTGGACTAGGATTTGCTCAGTTTCTAATTTGAGGTGGGTTGTATTTTGATAAGGCGATGCCCTTGGGGTGCTCGGTAGCATGCTCCACTTTTAAGGCTTTTAGTTCATGGGTGCAAGGGTGTTTGGGGCCGCTATGGGCACAGAAGAGCGGTCCATTACCTGGATGACTTTCTACTGATCGGGCCAGCCAGGAGGAGACTCAGGGAATGTTTGCTGATTTCCAGGACATGTGCAACAAAATAGGGATCCCACTGGTGGCTGGTTAGACTGAGGGCCTGGCCTGGCCCAGACACTGGAGTTCTGTGGGGATTGAGGTGGACACCAAGCAGAAGTGTTTCTGGCTGCCAGGTGACAAGGTGGAGTGGCCCCAGGAGTTGCTCGCTCTAGTTGGGGGGAGGTGGAGGGTGCCACTGGTACAGATTCAACAGCTGCTGGGGCACCTTAATTTTGCCTGCAAGGCCATAAGTCCAGGCAGGGCTTTTACGAGGAGCCTGGGAAGGGTCACAGGGAGGGCAAAACAACCCCATCACTGGGTGGACATAAATAGGGTTGTTAAGGACCTGCAGATTTGAGAAGCTTTTCTGGAGTCATATAACGGGGTGACATTCTGGCAGGAGGAGTGGGTACATAGTGCAGACATGGAGCTGTGCACGGACGCAGCAGGTGGCTTTGGGATGAGGGCCTATTTTCGAGGGGATTGGATCGCAGAGACATGGCCAGCCCAATGGCATGAATGGGGCTGGACCAAGGACATTATGTTAATTAAGATCTTTCTGATCTGGGGTGCCCTGGAATTATGGGCTGCCTGGATGGCATATCAGTGCATCTTATTCTGCTGTGAAAACAAGGGTGTGGTAGAGGTAATCAACAGGCAGAGTGGCCACACGGAGTCTGTAGGTCAGGTTTTAAGGTGCATGGTGTTGCTAGGGTGGCACCTGAACATGTCCTTTAGGGCTCATCACACTGAGGGGGCATGGAATGAGGTGTCTGACTGTCTTTCTCATTTGCAGATGGATCGGGTCTGTGAGTTGGCACCGCAAGCTGCGCCTACCAGGACCAGGGTCCCAGACTGGATGTGGGAGATTGGAGGATTAAGGCCAGGGCATTATACTGAGGATATTTGTCAGCCAACAACCTGAAGGCCTATGAGTGGGCCTGAGCAAGTTTCCAGATGTTTTGGGTGGGGAAGGGTTGAGAGACAGAGTTGCTGGTCTGGGAGGAGCAGGTTATGCAGTACATGGTAGAGAAATAGGAAGGGGTGGTGGCTTATGCCACCATGGGGGTCCAGCTGGCAGGGATTAGCTTGGCTTGCCAGGATCATGGCTGGGAGGACCCTGCAGGTGGCAGGGTCATCAGGCGGATGGTCATGGGCTGGATGAGGAGGCAGGGATTGAGGCAGGATGGGAGACAGCCCCTGATGGGGTCCCTCCTCATGAAGATGGTACAGGCACTGTGCCACATGTGTAGTTCCACTAAAAAGTCCTGCCTGTTCTGGGCTATCTTAGCTGTAGTGGCAAAAGGGGCTTTCAGGGTCTTAGAGATGGTGGCAGCAAGGAAGGGGGTGGCTGCTGCAGGTTTACAGGAGGAGAATGTGAGACTGGAGGGTGGGAAGGTAGTCATTTGGCTCTGGTGGTCCAAAATGGATCAGCGGGGTAAGGACACTGCCATGGAATTGCACAAGCAGGCTGGTGCAGGAGTCTTCGCAGTGCAGGTCATGGAGGACTATGGGAAGGTTAGGGGCCGTAGGCCAGGGGCCTGGTTCATACACGGGATGGGTCCCCGATGATGGGTTTTCAGGTGGGGAAGGTACTGAAGAAGGCTGTGGCATTCATGGGGAGAACCCCAATGATTTTCACACTCCTTTCAGATTGGAGCAGCTTCAGAGGTGGCTGTTACAGCGGTAGGGAAGAGTGAGGTCAGAGTGTGGGGAGATGGACATTGAACAGTTACAGGAGGTATGTGCGGTGTTGACAATGGTTAATTCATATCCCTTTTTCTCTTCCCACAGCAGGCTCCAAGAGACAAGTGTGGATCGTGGGGCACTCCTTCATCTACTGGGCAAAGAGGTTTGCAGCTGCCATGAGGATAGGGACGCAGTTGCGCCTGGGAGCACAGCACACCAAGGTGCGCTGGAGGGGCCTGAGAGGCATGCGGTGGTCGCAGTTGCTACCCCTGCTGGAAGAGCTTCTGGTGTGCTGGGCCATACCGGACTGTATCATTGTCCATCTAGGGGGTAACGACCTGGGGACTGTGCCTTGGAGGTCCCTGTTGTGGGACATTCTGGCATATCTAGAGAAAGTGAAGGGCTTGTGGCCACGGGTGGTGATCGGCTGGTCTGAGATTACATCCTGGAGGGTATGGAGGGGAATGAAAGGGCCTAAGGCAATAGAGGTGTTGTGCATGTGCCTGAACAGAAAGGTGTCTAGGGCAGTGATCGAAATGGGGGGTTCACATACAACATAAGGATATTTTATACAAGCATGAGGCAGGGTACAGGTCAGATGGGGTTCACCTGACTGAGTTTGGCATGGTCCTGTTCCTCTGGCCTTTCGGGGAAATGGTATGGGATATCAATAAGAAGGGGCTTAGAGGTTAACCCACAAGGGTGGGGAGCCCCTTCTTCTATCACAAGCTGGAGATGGGTCAGTGGAAGGGGTTTGGGAGCAAGGGGAAACAGGGGGGCATGCAGATGGGGGAGGGGTAGGTACCACGTGCTGTTGACAAAGAACCTAGGCATGGGAGTGACGGGGTAGGGATATAGAGCTATGGGAAATAGATGGGTGAAGTTGCCCCAATTCGCTCCTCAAAGTGATTCGCGGAGTGAAGGCGAATTTGCAGAGTGCTCCGCAATGTGAAGTGGAGTACTTCACATTATAATGGGTAATGTGAAGTCCATTGAAAACAATGACTTTGCGTTACTCTGCCTTCCCAAACCAGTACTCCACCTATTCTTAAGGTGAAGTACATTGAAAACAATGTACTTCGCCTCACTTAGCCTTGTTTTTAAGCTCCAAAGGTGAATTTTGCAATGATTCATGAGATTTCAGGTCACATGGACTCTAGATTGTTCTGCACAGCCTCAGTTCGAGGTAGTGTGTGTAGGAAGCTGTAGGAGACAGTCTGCTCTGAGAGCTCTCTGCGATTCAAACCTTCTAAAGCTGTTAAAAAGCCTTTTGAGTCTTTTTTTGCTGAAACTTTAGTTCATCGATTGTAGGAAACCCTCCTGTGCCTCATATCATCGAGCGCTTATTGTTTGTGTGTGATTTTGAATGTTAATGTACAACATTCAGTCTGTATACTGAGAGACAGTGGAAGTGTGCTTTGGGGGAGGGGTGTATCTGTGGTGTAATTAGATTAACTTGGAGAAAAAGACAGTTCTTTTAGTTTTGGTGATTTTTTCTTATAACTGTGTTAATGTACACACACTAATATTTTCAATAATTCTTACCTTTTTGCTGATTGTTGTGGTGCATCAGTGCATCATTTTAGTTTGTTTAAAATATGGTTATATTACTGAAGTTTTCAATTTGCTACGCATTACGTGATGTGTGTGTGAGTATGTTTGTGATGAGTGTCATCAAATCAGACACCTTTTAAATTTGTGCCACATGGTAATTTCAGCAATGTGAACCTGCTATCCACTGCAGCTGTGTGGTTTTTGTGCTTCTTTGTGGTATCTTTACTGGTACTAGTACTAGTGACTGTTACTGCAGCAGTGCAGTACATTGCCCCCCCACCGTGGCCCACCCCAACTGGCAAAGGTATTCTTTTCCAGATTTGAATTTCTGATGGTGAGCACTGGTTAGGTGTTGTGCCTTTGTGCCTGCATCTCTTCAGTGTGCAGCGCAATCTTAATCTGTCTGTGCATTTGCATCTCTTTAAGGCCCAATCTCCATCTGTAACTTAAGTCACAGTTGTTTCTTTGGCTTCCTTCAGAGTACTGGACCGGTGTTGTGCATAATTCTGCATGAATATTGTACCCATTAACATGCGTTTTTAAGTCAGGACCATGATCACGAGTCACTCGTGATACAAATCATGTTCTTCATCATCACGGTCACAAATGCAGTCACAAATCACGATTCATGATCACGTCATGAATCACAACATTAATTGTTTTACTAGTTACTTAGATGTATTGTAAGCCTGTTTTGTAGTATCTCTCCTGGTTTCACCACCCCATCATTGTACTCATTGATATGTGTTTTTAAGTAGGGGAGTTTTAAGCTACAGCTCATCAGGGAAGTACAGCTGTAGGCATTCGCATTTCCAATACAGTTTCATATTGGTTATCTCACACCATCGACACCGAATCATGTTCTTCATTATCACAGTCACAAATGCAGTCACAAATCACGATTCACGATCACATCATGCATCACGAATAAATTTTTTTCTGTTTACTTGTGTAACCCCCCTGCACATTGGGGTTCCCAAAAGACTTCCAGGAGGTTGCTTGAATGCTCCAAGCCTGAATGGTGTTTGGCATTTAAGCCATTTATCAGTGAGTGTTTTTAGAGCCTTCTGGTACTGTCTCTTTAAGAGCTGTCTGCTTGCAGACATAATTAGTTTGTATGGGGGGACTGTGTGCTTCTCTGAGTACCACTCAAGCTGCTGCCAATTCACTTCATTTTGCAGTCACTAGGAGTGCAAAGGAACCTATCTGAAAGATGTAACTGTTTGCCAGAAATTATTTAGAGTAATAATGAAATTACAGTTTGTCTAACCTGCTTTCTTTGCAGTCAGAACTGTGTCTGCTAGTTCCCATTCTAGTTTTGAACTGCTGAACTGGACCAATCAGTGTGGGGTAAGCTAGCTCTAAAATGATGCCTTGGACTCATAATCTGAGCCAGCCACAAGAGGATTGTATGGGCAGTGACTCTGGGAGATGTAGTTTAGATTTCAGTGCCTTTTTGGACCAACAGCAGCAGTCTATTGTGAGTGACAGCCAATCCAGTCAAGAACTGGGAGGAACTCAAAGGAAGTGCCCGGTTTCGTCAGTTGGAGCTTCAGTTGAGCTTTGGCAGTGAAGAAGGAAGGAGCCCTGTACTTTTCAGTGTGCAGTTTTAGTCAAAAACGTGTGTAAGGCCCAGAGTTCGGTCTGCAGCTTGTTAGGACTGAATCCGTCCTGTGAAAAGAATCAAAGGATCTCTGAAGAGTAGAAACCAGGCTCACCCTGTAGAAGACTGGAGGAATTGCTGAAAATTACACTCGGTCTGTCAGGAACTGAATCTGCTGTGTGTTCTCCCGGTATTGTGCAGTAGTGCGATCGGGATACAGATGCAGCCTGCCTGGTATAGTGCTTTCTTTTATATGGATGTGTGAAGAGGTTTGTGTACCTCAAGTGAGCCCTGCTGACATTGAAGGACCCTATCTTTATTTGGAGGTCGTGAGTACTAATTCAGGGTCACTCCCTGTTGAATTGCCACATTAAATCCAAATGGAATTACTGTACTGCTGACTGTTTAATTCTCCTTTTCTCTGTGTGAAAGGGCCCTACCAGCTGCCACGGTTTGGACTAGCCACTAGGCTTGCGTGCCCAGGGACAGTAACTGATAGGGATAGGCCTGTGCACAGAGCCATAGGTAGATTATTAGAGTGATAAGCTAATTAACCTGATTTCCCCTGTCCTTGTTATATCCCCTAAATAAATCAGAGCTGCTTGTTTCAGCAAAGTTATACTGCCTGAAGTATTTGTCTATGTAAAGTACTGTACTGTGATTGTTGCACTGTATCTCATTTCACAGGAGGTCCCAGTGGCGGAACCAGACCTGGGGGTAAGTGTATACTGTGAAGGTAATTCTGATATATTGTGTGGGCCACTAGTGGGAAGAAAGGGGTTGCAGTGTCCCAGAGGGCTGTGACCAAGTTAGTTTAACTATTGCAAACCCTGACCTCTGGGTGGAGGCACCGCCATTGGATCCAGGCCCTCAACCTGTTAGTGGCAAATCAGGCAGGGGTAGTAGCCCTGGGATAGCGCCATCTAGGGTTACATCTTGGAGGCTCACCGCTGGGATTGTGTGTCCTCTAGTGGCCATATTTACAAACCACTGTTAAGAAAAATGGGTACCCGACAGAAGTGGCTGTGCACCGGCTGGTGGAGTGGTGTACTGGGAGGAGATCGACCCCAAAATGCTATGCTTATCCTGGACATCCCCTGGTATCAATACGGACACTGTGCAGGGAGTACTTTCCAAGGTGGAAGGTTTACAAAACCCTGTGGTGGTGGGTCGGCATGCTAATCTGCTCACCCACACTTTCCTGGCCCTAGTAGAGTTTAAGGATCCCATAGATAGCTCCAAAGTGCCACAGACCATTACCCCAGAGGAGCCCTCACTGCTTGGAGAGTGATAACTAAGGACAGTAAAGACCTGGGGAATCAGCCCCACCACTATCTGAAACTTTTGAGGAGAAATTTGCTGAATGGTTGCTGGGAGAGGGAAACTGTGGAGGACTTGAAGAAACTATTCTTGCCACCTGGGGTGTTCCTCCCCAACACCCTCTCCTGCTCCAGTGCCCGTAATGGTGGCTGAACCAATGCAGACTCCTATTTCTGCACCTGCCATTAGTCACGACTCTTACCAAGGTTGAGGATCTTCTCTGGCACCTCCCACCCCCAAGGGAGGATGACTGGGAGACCTGGATAGACTATGTTGCCCCAAGTGCTAGAATGGCAATGCTCGGAAGGAGAAGCTTAAAGAGGGTTAGTGAGCCTCCGAGGTCCTGCCCTGGCTACCATCCGGGCTAAACGGGCCAGTAACCCTGAAGCGACTGCACAGGCCTATCTTGAGGCCTTGGAGAATGTGTATGGGAGCCCAGATTCTGATGAGGACCTATGGTGGAGAGTAAGAAATGCACAACAGTACCAAGGGAGTTGTTGTCTGTGTATGTCTCGGCTGGAAAAATTGTTGCAAGAATGCCTCAGAAAGGGTAGTTTGCCAGCGATTGAACTGGACCGAACCAGACTGGACAGAATCTTAAGTCTGCCCCTTCTCAGAACTGCTGTTGCTTCAGTTCGCCTGGCAAATCGACTAGAATCCCCACCCTCCTATGATGAGTTAATGAGAGAAATTGAGGAGTTGAGAAAAGGCGACCTCGGAGGTACCTGCACCAACAGCTGTGGCTACGACCGAGTGATTGAGGGTGACCCATCAAGTGAAGTTCAGGGCAGAGGTTGACAGTCAATGAGTGCTCTGACAAGGAAAAGATATGCCACAATGGGGCGAACTGTTGAGAGAGATCCGGAATTCAAAACAGTCCCTTTATGAAGGCCACGCCTGCAAGTACGGGCCCTGGCCTATATCCGACTGCATCTGCTATGGGGTGGGGTACCCACCCATGTATCTCCTGCTGATAACAGCTCCAAACTCAATTCCTTGACCATGGAAGTGGAGAAACTGACGAGATGTCTCCAAATGCTTATCACGCCCAGACAGAGATGGCACCCAGGTTTCCAGTTAGTAATACCCCGCCCTGGCTCCCAGTGTGGCGCCTCGGCCAGCTCAAACTCCAGAAAGTATGTTTTGCTATAATTGTGGGAAAGATGGGCACATGAAAAGGGAATGCCAGTCCCCAAAAGACACTGACAAAGTTGCATATAGGCTACAAGGAGAGCTTGGAGAAGAAATCAGTGGTTAAGAGGTGCGACATGATCCCAGTGAGGGCACCAAAATGCTAATTCACGTCCTTTGTGGCAAGGTCAGTTGCCCAGGCCTCCACTACCGCCTCTCCAGACTGGTCCAGAATAGTGGGTCCTCCATGGAGACCACTGTAAAGGTGAATGGAGTGTCTACAAGAGCTGTATTAGACAGTGGCTCCCAAGTGACAATTATGTTCCAGGATTGGTATCAGAAGCATTTGTCAGACGTACCCTTACAACCATTAGAAGGACTGCATGTATGGGGTTAAGTGAGAGAGCCTACCCTATTCCGGGTATATCCGAATTTGGCTGTCTTTCCCCACCTCCGTGGCTGGAGTGGCCGAACAAGTAGAGACCCTAGCCTTAGTGTGTCCCCCACTGGACTGTATGATGGTGTCCCTTTGTTGATTGGAACAAATGCTCATATGTTGGAAGGCTGGCACAGTTGTGTTATGAAAACAGGGGTCAAAGACTAGTAGAGCTTTAAGAGTTCCGGCTTTAATTAAGAAGGCCTATGAGGCACAGAGATGCTGAAAAACAGAACCAGAGGAACCGGTCGGAATTGTATGGAAGAAGGATCCTGAGTCTCTGATCCTGGCGCCAAATACCCAGTGTACCTTACAGGGAGAGGTCCGTATCAGAAAGGATGTTAAGAATAAAATATTAATGTTGGATGCACCAGGCGATGGAAAATTGCCAGAGGGACTGCTGGTCAAGCCTAGTATTTTGCCCGCTAGAGCCCATGCTTATGCCAGAAGGGTAATGGTCCAAGTTCATAATGTGTCTGAAAGAGACATTCGAGTAAACAGAGGTTGCATCCTGGCTAATGTGCATTGTGCAGACACTGCAGTGCTACCCAGCAGCAAGAGTTCAAGGAAGAATGACAGAGTAACACCTGACTTGTTTGATTTCGGCGACTCCCCGCTACCAGCTGAATGGAAAGTGAGGATCAGTGAGAAGCTTGCCCAGAGAGACCAGGTGTTTTCTTTAAAGGAATGGGATGTAGGATGCGTGCAAGGAGCTGAGCACAATATCCGGCTGCATGATGAAAGACCATTTCGTGAGAGGTCTCGGCCTGGCACCTGCTGACATAGATGATGTGAGACGGCATCTGCAAGAGATGTTAGCTGCTGGTGTAATACAAGAATCCAGAAGCCCTTATGCTTCCCCATTGTGGTAGTGAGGAAAAGAATGGAACAGTAAGGATGTGTGTGGATTATCGCACCTTAAACCGTGGGACTATCCTGATCAGTACACAATGCCCGCATTCAGGATGCTTTGGACTGCCTAAGCGGAGCAAGTGGTTCTCTGTGCTGGATCTCCGCAGTGGGTACTACCAGATCCCGATGGCCCCAGAGGACCGTGAGAAGACGGCCTTTATCTGTCCGCTTGGCTTCTATGAATTCATGAGGATGCCTCAAGGATTTCAGGTGCCCCAGCCACTTTTCAACGATTGATGGAGCGTGCAGTGGGGACATGAACTTACTAGAGTGCCTGGTATACCTAGATGATGTTATTGTGTTTGGCAGCTCACTGGAGGAACATGAGAGCAGATTATTTAAGGTATTGGACCGACTGGAGGACTTTGGCCTTAAACTGTCCATTGATAAGTGTCAATTCTTTCAAACATCAGTAAAGTATGTGGGACACATAGTATCCACCGAGGAATAGAGACCCACCCAAGTAAAGTTGAGGCCTTGACCACCTGGCCACAGCCAAAAATCTAAAAGAACTGCAAAGATTCCTGGGATTCTGTGGTTATTATCGCGCTTCATCAAGGACTATTCAAGAGTGATCCGCCTTTACTTAACCTTACTCAAGGGTATCCCCAACCCACAAAAATACCAAAAGTCAACGTCCTCAAGACTGAAAGAGTGTATTTTCATCCGAGTGAAGTATTTGGGGCCGCTGGACTCCTGATTGTGAGACTGCTTTTCATGAGATCATATATCAACTTACCCATGCTCCAGTGCTGGCCTATGCCGATCCAAGAAAACCTTACATCCTGCACACTGATGCTAGCTTGCAAGGGTTGGGGCTGTGTTGTACCAAGAGCACGAGAATGGCCTGAGACCAGTGGCCTTTGCCAGTAGAAGCCTGACCCCATCCGAAAGAACTATCCTGTACATAAGTTAGAGTTCCTAGCTTTGAAGTGGGCTATTGTTGACCAATTCCATGAGTACTTGTATGGGGCTAAAATACTAGTAAAACTGACAATAATCCTTTAACCTATGTGCAGACCTCAGCTGTTGGATGCCACTGGCCATAGGTGGCTTTCTGCATTATCTACATATGACTATGTCTCGAATACCGAGCAGGTCTGAACCACATAGATGCTGATGCTCTCTCCGGAGGCCTGTTCCCCAGAATGATTGGGTCCGATTGGCAGAACCTGACATTCGGGCACTCTGCCGGAAGTTTGACAGGAGGAACAAATGTCCACGGACGCAGTGGACTGCATGGTGGATTGCTTGGGAGCCTCTGAGAATTGCATACCTGCTGCTTATTGCCACTTTTCTGCAATAGACATTGGTGCACTGCCTCAGCTGGACAATGACAGTATTCGCGGCTCAATCCCGCGATCCCATGATCAAAGCAGCTTTAGAAGCCCTCTATGCAGGAAAAGATGTGTCCAAATTACGCCCACTGATTTGAGAACTGCACTGTTATACAAAGAAGGTCCTAAGTTGAAACTGATCAATAAACTGTTATACAGAGAAACAGTAGACAGAGGGGACAAGTAGACAAACAACAACTAGTGCTGCCCACTGCCTTTCGAGACTCAGTACTGAGGTCCTTGCACAACCACATGGGGCACCTTGGTATAGACAGAACACTTGACTTGGTGAGATCCAGATTCTATTGGCCTAAGATGGGGGCTGATGTGGAGCAACACATTCGAACTTGTAGTCGCTGCTTACAGAGGAAAGCTTTGCCCCAGAGGCTGCCCCTTGTTAACATCACCACCAGTGCACCCATGGAGCTGGTCTGTATTGATTTTCTAAGTTTGGAGTCAGATCAAAGAAATATCAGTAATGTGCTGGTGGTCACTGACCATTTCACGAGATATGCCCAAGCTTTCCCCACCAAAGACCAGAAAGCATCCACTGTGGCCAAAGTACTTGTAGAAAACTTTTTGTTCACTATGGGGCTCCACAAAGAATCCATTCTGATCAAGGAGAGACTTTGAAGTCGTCTGATCAAAGAGATGCTTTCTCTGTGGGGAGTGCGAAGTCCAGAACCACTCCTTACCACCCCAGGGGACCCACAGCCTGAACGTTTCAACCGCACTTTGCTAGATATGCTAGGCACCCTGCACCCAAAGGACAAGCCTAGATGGAGCCAACAAATTAGCACCCTGGTACATGCTTATAACTGCACCAAAGTGATGCCACTGGATTCTCCCCTACCGCCTGATGTTTGGAAGAGAAGCTCGACTACCAGTAGATGTGTGTTTGGGGTCTCTCCTGATGGGGTTCAGGCTGACAACTATTTACAGTATGTGCAAAAGTTAAAGGCCCAGCTAACTCATGCGTACCAACTGGCTCAAACCATGGCTGCCAAAAGAAATCTGGCCAACAAAGAAAGGTATGATAAAAAGGTGAAAGCACAGGAACTCCAGGAGGGAGATCGGGTATTGCTAAGAAATCTGGGATTGCATGGCAAGCACAAGATTGCTGACAGATGGCACCATCTCCCTCACATTGTAGTGGGCAAACTAGATGATCTGCCAGTGTACAAAGTAAGGCCTGAGAATAATTCAAAAGATGTAAAACAATGCATAGAAATCATTTACTGCCCATTGGACAAATCTTAATTGAGTCTGAGCCCTAGAAGATGCCCCTCTGGACCAGTGACTAGAGCTGCTGCTAAGAAAAGATCAAGAAAGTCTGCACCTACAGAAGCAAAGTTAAAGTGTTCCCTCCACAAGTCCCAGTTGAGCATGACTGTCAGTCCATATCGGAAGAAAGTGAGAGTGACTTTGAATACTATCCTTCTTACGAACTGAGTCAATTGTTTGGGCAATCCCTAGTCAATACTGGAGACAAAGCTGGGCCTTCTGGACTGTCTAAGCCCCAGCTTCATCCCTGGAGCCAATGCTCCCAGAAAGTGAAGTGCAAAGCATCAGATCAGATGAAATGGAATCATTGTGCATGGTTGAACTGTTTGAGCTTTCAGGGGAGGAAAATGATAGATTGGGGCAGACTGGTGATACACCCGAACAAGAAGAGTATTTTGAGTGCCCTGACAGTCCACTGCCAGTGTCCGAAAGCTCTCCATGCGAGCCAAATGTTGTGGACTCAGAAACTGTAACTCCTGGAGCTGAAAGTGCCCCAAGTTCTAGCCTCTCTACCCCATGGAGACTCCCCTGACAAGTGTGGACAATGCTGAAAATGAGGCTCAGAGTGCAGAGACTGAACAGTTCCCCTAGAAAGACTGGTCGAGCTGTAAAGCCTGTGGTGCACCTCAGTTATGATTCCCTTGGGAGGCCTGTGGATTTGCCTCTCAATGTTGTCCATAAAGGAGTGTATGTGTCCCCGAGCTCATTGCCCAAACTGAGCGTCAGTGCTAACTCCAAGTTACTTGTGTTGCCCTCTAAGTATGGTGCCCTTGCCCCATCCAGCCCTAAGGTAACTGATAGGGAAGGGCCCCCTCTCTTCAGGTTTCATGTACAAGAGGTAATAACTTGAGTTATGGTACAATGTGTATGTAATACTGTGTAAGAGTGACGACTGCAATGTTTCAGAAATGTGTTCTTGGTAAAATGATATATTGACTGATGATTACATGTGCGAGCCTAATGCAAATGTATATGGTTGCAGTTGAAACTTATGGGGGTACTTGCTTGACGCGGACGTCAAGCTTTCCCAGGCCAGGAAGGGTGTAACCCCCCTGCACATGGGGGTTCCCAAAAGACTTCCAGGAGGTTGCTTGAATGCTCCAAGCCTGAATGGTGTTTGGCATTTAAGCCATTTATCAGTGAGTGTTTTTAGAGCCTTCTGGTACTGTCTCTTTAAGAGCTGTCTGCTTGCAGACATAATTAGTTTGTATGGGGGGACTGTGTGCTTCTCTGAGTACCACTCAAGCTGCTGCCAATTCACTTCATTTTTGCAGTCACTAGGAGTGCAAAGGGAACCTATCTGAAAGATGTAACTGTTTGCCAGAAATTATTTAGAGTAATAATGAAATTACAGTTTGTCTAACCTGCTTTCTTTGCAGTCAGAACTGTGTCTGCTAGTTCCCCATTCTAGTTTTGAACTGCTGAACTGGACCAATCAGTGTGGGGTAAGCTAGCTCTAAAATGATGCCTTGGACTCATAATCTGAGCCAGCCACAAGAGGATTGTATGGGCAGTGACTCTGGGAGATGTAGTTTAGATTTCAGTGCCTTTTGGACCAACAGCAGCAGTCTATTGTGAGTGACAGCCAATCCAGTCAAGAACTGGGAGGAACTCAAAGGAAGTGCCCGGTTTCGTCAGTTGGAGCTTCAGTTGAGCTTTGGCAGTGAAGAAGGAAGGAGCCCTGTACTTTTTCAGTGTGCAGTTTTAGTCAAAAAACGTGTGTAAGGCCCAGAGTTCCGGTCTGCAGCTTGTTAGGACTGAATCCGTCCTGTGAAAAGAATCAAAGGATCTCTGAAGAGTAGAAACCAGGCTCACCCTGTAGAAGACTGGAGGAATTGCTGAAAATTACACTCGGTCTGTCAGGAACTGAATCTGCTGTGTGTTCTCCCGGTATTGTGCAGTAATTGCGATCGGGATACAGATGCAGCCTGCCTGGTATAGTGCTTTCTTTTATATGGATGTGTGAAGAGGTTTGTGTACCTCAAGTGAGCCCTGCTGACATTGAAGGACCCTATCTTATTTGGAGGTCGTGAGTACTAATTCAGGTCACTCCCTGTTGAATTGCCACATTAAATCCAAATGGAATTACTGTACTGCTGACTGTTTAATTCTCCTTTTCTCTGTGTGAAAGGGCCCTACCAGCTGCCACGGTTTGGACTAGCCACTAGGGCTTGCGTGCCCAGGGACAGTAACTGATAGGGATAGGCCTGTGCACAGAGCCATAAATGAATTATTAGAGTGATAAGCTAATTAACCTGATTTCCCCTGTCCTTGTTATATCCCCTAAATAAATCAGAGCTGCTTGTTTCAGCAAAGTTATACTGCCTGAAGTATTTGTCTATGTTAAAGTACTGTACTGTGATTGTTGCACTGTATCTCATTTCACAGGAGGTCCCAGTGACGGAACCAGACCTGGGGTAAGTGTATACTGTGAAGGTAATTCTGATATATTGTGTGGGCCACTAGTGGGAAGAAAGGGGGGTTGCAGTGTCCCAGAGGGCTGTGACCAAGTTAGTTTAACTATTGCAAACCCTGACCTCTGGGTGGAGGCACCCGCCATTGGATCCAGGCCCCTCAACCTGTTAGTGGCAAATCAGGCAGGGGTAGTAGCCCCTGGGATAGCGCCATCTAGGGGTTACACTTGGATGTATTTTAAGCCTGTTTTGTAGTATTTCTCTAGGCTTCACCACCCCACCATTGTACTCATTAATACGTGTTTTTAAGTTGGGGAGTTTTGTGCTGCAGCTCATCGGGGAAGTACAGGCACAGGCATTCATGTTCCTTCCTGTACAGCATGTGACTTACAGTACTATAAGTAGTGGTGGGCAAGTGGCTCAATTCACTCCACGAAGTGATTCACGGAACCCACGGAGTACTCCACAATGTGAAGCGGAGTACTTTGCTTCATAATGAGGAATACAAAGTCCATTGAAACCAATGACTTTGCATTATTCAACCTTCCCCAAACCACTTCGCCACCAATTTTAAGGCAAACTACATTGAAATCAATGTAATTCACCTCACTTCACCTTGTAATTGAGCTACAAATGAAATTCTGCAATGATTCATGGGATTGCAGGTAACATGGGCTCTATATTGTTCTGCACAGCCTCAGTTCTGGCCTGGGTAGTGTGTGTGTAGTGGTAGCTGGAGACAGTTTGCTCTCATAGCTCTGTGATTCAAAACCTCTAAAAGCTGTTTAAAATGTCTTTTTGAGTAATTTTGTTTTTGCTCAAAATTTACTACATCGATTGTAGGAAACCCTTCTGTACTCATATCATCAAGTGATTATTGTTGTGTGTGGATTTTGAATGTTAATTTAGAACAGTCAGTCTGTGTACTGTGAGGTGTGCTTTGGGGGAGGGGCATATTTGTGGTGTAGGTACATTAACTGAAAGAAAAAGGCAGTCTTTCTGTTTTGGTATTATTTTTCAGGTATAACTGTGTTAATGTACACACGTAACATTTTCAATAATTCTTGAAATTTTTGATGATTGTTGTGGTGCAGCAGTGTATAATTTGTCTGTTTAAAACATTTGGTTATTTTACTAAAGGTTTTCAATTTTCTACTCATTACTTGTAGTGTGTGTATGCGATGCATGACATTAAATCAGACACCTTTTATGGTGACATACAGTAATTGCAGCAGTGTGAACCTGCTATCCACCGCACCTGCATGAATTTTGAATACTGCTTTGTGGTATCTTTACTGGTCCTGGATTGTTACTGCCATGCACTAATCCCCCAAATGGCAAAATGTATTTCTTTTCCAGATTTGGATTTGTGACTTGTGTGCACTAGTTAGGTGTTGTTGTGTCTTTTCATATGCATTCCTTGAGTGCGTAGTGCAATCTTAATCTGTCTGTGTGTTTGCAGTGCACCATTAATTCTGGGAGACTGCATTTCTTGTTACACTCTCATTTCACTTCGTCAGCACTGGGGAATTTTTTGGACACAAAACAGTAGCATTTCATCAGCACTGGGGAATTTTCTGGACACAAGACAGTAACATTTTCAGGATGCACATTAATTCTGGTGACTCTGTGTGTGACCACTGCGTGCATGACTGAGTGCACCATTAATTCTGGGAGACTTTGTATTTCTTGTTATGCTCTTATTTCACTTCGTCAGCACTGGGGAGTTTTCTGGACACAAGGCAGTAGCAGTTTGGGGATGCACATTAATTTTGGTGACTGTGTGGGTGGGGTGCTGTGAATATTGTTGCCACTCTGCCTTACTTCACGTTTATAGTGGAATGCCAACGTGAAGTAATAATAACAAGGTGAAGTGAGCCTTTCCTATGGGGCACTCAGTGTAGCGAAGTGTCAACGCGAAGTGGCCACTTCGCATTCGCAGGTGGATTTTAAATTTGCTGCATCTCTAGCTAGGGGATGGATCACTGTGCTCACACTTGGTGGGGGGGGGACTGGTCCAGGTAAGGTGGTACCCGGTTATGGTGATGAGAAGGGGGGGCCTGATCCTGGTGTCTGGACCCCGAGAAGAAAAGACAGAAGAGGAAAGCACATGATGAAGATGAACCACCAGAGGAAGACAGGACTGTTATGTTCTAGAAGTGATATGGGACTGTTATGTCAAAATCTGTAAATAATTACTGTTAGACATGAACTTGGGATATAAATGAGAATATATGATTGTGCCTTTTAATACATACTGCCAGCGAGCATTCAAAGTGACAAAGCAGTGGCCTGAGTTATTTCTGTTTGGGGATTTTTTTTTTGTTTAACCAGGGTAGCACACTAAGCTGAAAGCTTTTACAGGTGCGACCTGGGAGCACAGGAAGTTAAATGACTTGTTCAGTGGCACACAGTATGCAAGTGGAAGCTGTGGGATTCAAACCCAGGTCTGATCTGCTGGATGTCACCAGATCTGCAGCTCAGAGACTTAAACCACTGCACTATACTGCCTCCCTATCCAGAGATCCAGGGACAATTAGGCTTGCCACTAAAAGGCAGGCCATGTTGTCCTGGGACACAGCCAGGAGTAAAGTCAGAGGGGGGCTACAGAAAAGGGGAGGTGGCAGTGACCTCATGAAGGGCTCATGCTACCAGGCCTGGGAGCTCGCTGGCTATTGGCCAGGGGGAAGGGCTAAATAGGGGTCCTGGGCAGGGGTCCTTAGGGGGTACTTAAGGGCATGCAACCCACAGCAAGCCTTCTTTTTCACTGTAAAATTCCTCACCCACCCTCCCAGCAAGAAAGAGGAGGGGAGTAATGTTTGGAACAGGCACTGGTAAGGGAGGCACCAACAAAATGGTGGCTTATAATGGTGCCTGGCATGGGCCGGGGTGGCTGCAGATGAGTGGATGGTTTGTCCGGGGGACTAGGTGGAGTCCCACTGGAGGATAGTACAGACAAGGGAGAGGCACTCTGAGGGAGAAGAAGGGTTTGGGGAGCAAGGGTAAAGGGGTAGGCAGAGGGGAGGGAGTAGGTGCCATGGACTGAGGACAAAAAACCCAAGCATGGGAGTAACAGTGAGGGGGAGTGATATAGAGCTGGGGTGGATCACTGTGTCCACACCTGGTGGGGGAGAGTGGTCCAGGTAAGGTGGTACCTGGTCATGTTGATGAGAAGGAGGTGCTGGATCCTGGTGTCTGTACCCAGGAAGAAAAGACAGAAGAGGAAGAGCACATGATGAAGAACCACCAGAGGGAAGACAGAACTGTTATGTCCTAGAAGTGATATGGGATTATTATGTCAAAATCTGTAAATACTTATTGTTAGACATGAACGTGGGATGTAAATGAGAATATATGATTGTGCCTTTTAATAAGTACTGCCAGCAATCATCCAAAAGTGATAAAGCAGTGGCCTGAGTTATTTCTGCTTGTGGATCTAGGGACAATTGAAATTATAGCTAGATTTTCTAAGGTAGCAGGTTATAAAATTAATGAAAATGAAACAGAAATAGCTCACTTTCACATATCAGATTACACACAAATACAAAATATACCTAATGCAAATATTAATGAAGAAGGATTAAGATATTTGGGTATTTTTATACATAATAAAATGGGTCACTTCTTTAAATCAAACTTTAAAACTTTATCAGAAGCCCTTCAAGACAGGCTGCAACTATGAGCCAAGATACCAATGTCATTGTGGGGGAAAATTCAAATAGTTAAAATGATGGTGGACCCCTTTTTTCCTACAGATTACAAACAGTGATGATCCCAATTCCAGACACATGGTTTCAGTAAATAAATAAACAAATAAAAAAATTAATTTGGAACAACAGAGCACCAATGATTTAATGGGCCAATCTGTGTCTAGCTGTAGAAAATGGGGTAATGGCATGTCCAGACCTGAGAAACTATTATCTCACATTTACAGTGAAAATGGTTATTGAGTGGGATTTGAAAATGAAGTAGATCCAAATATAACATTCATAAATAACCTTCTTACAGAAATGTTGTCTGAAATGATTGATTTAAGTGTACTTTTGTTTGCAGCAAGGAAACAGCAAAAGATTAAGAGTAAAACAGTACAAAATTTAGCTCAAAGTATAATTAGATACACTAATAAAACAAATTGGGAGGTACATCCCTCCCCAGGGAACAGAATTTGGAGAAATCCAAACTTTAAATTAGAAGGTAAGCAGTTAAAAAATAAAGTATGGAAAAGAAAGGGGTAACCAGATGGCAAGACCTTTATGAAAATGGATCTAAAATTTCTTGGCCAGTCTTCAAAACAAAATTCAGATGGATGAATATCAATTTTTATGTTGTCTTGCATGCACATCGCAAGCAACATTTTGTGGCAGCTTGCTGGAGTAGCAGGTTGTGGAGGTGCAGCAGTGTTGTGGCCAATGGTGCCACTGCTTTTTAGGCTTGGTCTCTGTGGCACCAATGAATGAGCATGCTGTCTATGACAGCAGTTCAGAAGCGTGCCACCAACTTGAAAGAATTTTGTCACCAAAATGAGGAGCGCCCAATCATTGCAGAGTGTGCCTTGTCTGCTGAAACATTTCAATAAACATGTCAACAGCTGCCACCATCCACCTCTCACAGTCCCTAGAAAGCTAACATTGGGGTGTCCCAACACCCCCTCCCCAAACTGCACCCACTGTCTGGCACCCACCTCCCGCACCACCCTCACCATACTTACCTCCAGAGCCTGGTGCAATGATCTTGTTGGAACAGGAACATCTGAACTCTTCAAAAGCTGATCGCGATCTGAAAAAATCATGGTAAGCTGTATAATGGCATCAATGTGGGGCTTCAACTTAGGTGGATATCTTGGCCATATTGTAGCTTTTGGTTCCAAATTTTCTACATGGGTTCTTGGAACCGCACCTCATGAACTTCGTCACTGTCATTTCGTTATTCAGTCCCAAGGGTGATTTCACGGTCACTTTCAGGACTGATTAACAATATGGCAATGTCATTATTCATGAGTGGGCTCTAAACACCTATTTTGCAAATTTGTTAAAAAATTCCAAAAATGACAGTGTTACGAGCATGCGTTGTGCAGTTTCCACACTCGTAAGTTTGAAAATGTTTAATATTTTCAATCCAGATTTTCAACATTGCCATTTTGTCACACCTCCTTATGAACAGTACTGTTGTCATTTTTCACATCCTGTCTGAAATGTGTTTTAGCACATTTGGCGCACAATGGCGCTGTCACTGTGGGAAATCAATGTTTGGAACAGATTACAAAAATCACAGTGACACTGTTCATGAGCAGAGGACCCAAAATGCCAATGTTGAAAATTTGGTGAAAAAAGTCCACAAAATGACTGTGTTACGAGTGTGCATCACTGTCTGAGGCAGGCTTCCAGGGTTTAAAACTGCCTGCCTCCCATTGTTACTACCCCTGCACATCTTGTTGTCTGGACTTGTGGATTTATAGTGTAACAATCTGTCTGCAAGATGTAAGGCCAGAGTGAGAGACTGTCCTGCTTTTATGACACTTGTCTTGTGACTTTTTACCACTGTATTCAGTGAGCAGGGGGCTCGGGGGAGCCAGCTGCTGACATCACTGTCTGAGGTGGGATTTCAGGGTTTAAAACTCTGTGCCACTCACTAGCACGAGCGATAGTGAGTGGCACAAGAGCCACTCCTCAGAGAAAAATATTTTTAACATTTTGCCACTATTTTACATGAGGTGACTAGTCTATATTAACTTAGATATTTACATGAGCCCTACATTTTTGATATTTGGTTCTTACTAGATTAGTTACATTTAAAGAGTCTAGCGCACTATACTTTTGTATCACAGTCCACTGGTAGAGTACTGTGTTTTATGTCCTTAGCTTTATATAAAGTCGACATGGGCCTTTTAGACAGGTGTAATAATTAGCATTTTGTTTTATTTTAACCTAAGGTTATACTCAGTAGGTTCTTAGGATAATAGTTCATTTTATTTTTTCTCAATATTAATATAAGGACCCCCTTTTTTATTTATTCAGTAATTATGTTTTGGTTGACTGTTTTGGGTTGTTTGATTGCTTTGAATAATTATGGTGCTAATACTTCTACTGAGGGTTTTTCTGTTGAAACAGTTTTTTCTAACTGTAGCTATCCCCCCCATAAAATGTTTTTCGAGGGACATTACTCATATAATTTTGAGTATGAAATGGGTTTTCTCACAATGTTTACCTCTTATTGTTTTCTGAATGTCTATCTTTCTCAAGGTAGCTTTGAAACCTTTAAGCAATGTACTAAAAGGGAGAGACATTTTGAGAATAAACCAGACTACAGACGATGTTAGTTTTATTATTGTTAATTTCTGGTACTGTCCATCCCCACCCTGGACCAGTTATTTCTGGAGTCATGGATAATGCAAAGAATGTCACTTTCCTATCCGATTCATCACTAAAAATTGTCCAACTAAATGTTCAGAGCCTTCCAATAAAATGGACTCTATTTGTTGCCTGGGTTGAACAATATTGTTTTGATCTCATTACTTTATCTGAAACATGGCTTAATGATAATATTAAAGACTTAGACATTTCCTGGATGGCTATGGACATTGTAGAAAAGACAGGGTAGGTAAACGTGGGGTGGGTCTATGATTTAGTTAAAAATAAATTTAGTTTACTACTGTTCCTCATCCACTTTGTAATTCTGGCTGTGATTTAATTTTAATGGACTTGATCTTAGGGCAGAATAAGCACCTCACTATCAATTCCATTTGTGTTCCCCCTGGAAGGATTGAGTCTGGATTGAACCTCATCTCAGAAGTTAAGCATGAATTCCCAGTACACAGAGAGTGGATACTTCTCAGTGATTTTTAACTGCAATTTGGTAGCAGAGTCTTGTAGCTTTGCTAAAGTTCTATTGGTGGATTTGGGCCTATTTCAGCTAATAAATGAAGTAACAAGGCTTAATCCTAAATCTAGTTTGGGAACTCTACTTGATTGGGTTGTAGTTACCCATCCAGGTTGGACAGATAATTCAGGTGTGCTGTCTGATGTATTGAGTGATCACTGCCCAGTCCTTTGTCAGTGGTAGGTCAAACTTATTAAACACCCTCCTAAATACATTGGCCCAAATATTCAAAAGGGTTGCACATGGCGCAACAGTGTTGCACCATATGCAACCCACTGATACTCCCAGTCGCGATATTCAAAGAAAGGTGCTGGGCACAAATCCCGATGCGCCGGAGCGCATCAGTAATGTATGCAGGTGCAGGTGGTGGGGGTGTGCCCATGCATACCCTGCACAGCTTGATATTCAGCCTGGGTTGTGCAGAGCCATGCATGCACAACCCCTACCTGCACCAGCACAAAGCTGATCCAAAAAAAAAAAGGAACTGATGGCCACCCACAGGTGAGCTGCCGCATTGCAGTGTGAAACACAGCAGCTGCCACCTGTGGGTGGCTACTAACTCCAGCTGCACCTGGCGGCCCCCATGCCCGATCGTGGGCATTTGTAAAAAAAATAAGACATCATGCAATATCCCTGGTGGTCAGTGGACACGCTGCCACTTGATCGCGGGCTAAGTAAAAAAAATGTTTTCCCAAAATCTCTGGTGGTCCAGTGGACCTGTCCGCCAAATGCAGGCTAAGTAAAAAATGTTATCCCCAAAATCCCTGGTGGACCAGTGGACCTGCCCACCCGATTGCGGGCTAAGTGAAAAATCATATCCCCAATATCCTGGTGGTCAGTGGACGCTTACTGCCTGATCATGGGTATTTGTATTAAATAAAAGACCTATGTCCAATATCCCTGGTGGTCTAGTGGACCGCTGACTGCCTGATCGTGAGCATTTGTATTAAATAAAAGTAATAATACCAATATCCCTGGTGGTCCAGTGGACCACTGACTGCCCGATCGTGGGCATTTGTATTAAAAAAAAGACCTATGTCCAATATCCCTGGTGGTCCAGTGGACCACTGACTGCCTGATCACGGGCATTTGTATGAAAAAAAAGTAATAATACCAATATCCCTGGTGGTCTAGTTACCCCCCTCCCACCTGCCCACTGAGCCCCACCACACCCCCTCTGGTCAGCCCGTGGCAGCACCCCACCCGCCTGCGCCCGCGCCACCAACTGACACTGTCAGTGGGGCTGTATGCCCATTGGTCCTGGCGTGAGCCAATGGGCATGCAGCAATACCATCTACACATTCAGATATATGAATGATTCAGTCACATATCTTAGATGTAGTAATCTGAGACTGCATGCCCATTGGCTCACACTGTCAGACCAATGTGACGATACTTCCACTAGCGATGGTGTCAGCAGGCAGGCGGCGCGGTAGGTGGTGTTGCTGCCCGCTGGCTAACCGGGGTGAGCGGGTGGGGCCCAGTGGGCGGGTGAGGGGGTACCAGACCACCAGGCATACTGGTATTATTACTTTTTTCACAAATTCCAGCGATCAGACTGTCAGTGGTCCACTGGACCACCAGGAATATTGGTATTATTACTTTATTTAATACAAATGTCCACGATTGGGTAGTCAGCAGTCCACTGGACCACCAGGGATATTGGACATAGGTCTTTTTAATAAAATACCCACGATTGACAGTCAGCGGTCCACTGGACCACCAAGGATATTGGACATAGTTCAATTTTGTACACAAATGCCCGTGATCAGGCTGTGCAGCACATTGCCGGCTGCAGGGGGCATCAGTCCCTGATGGCTGCTACCTGGCAGGGCACCAGGCACAAGTCGTCAGGGATCAGTGCACCTGCATGCAAATTGGGCCATAATGACATGCAAATGGCCCCATTTGTGCCTTGCATACATTATGGCCCCATTTGCATGTCAAGTTTTGAATATCACAGTTGCTGTGCATAGCGCAATGGAACTTGCACTAGCACATCCCCATACTCCACTCTGGCCACTTGCACTGGCGCAGTGCCACTGCGCCATGCACACTGCGGGTGGCCAGGGTGCGATATTCAATGCTGCTGAGCCATGGCATGGCTCTGTGAATATCGCCACCCAGTCCACACCCTGTGCAGCAAGTTGAGCTTGCTTCAAACTTGCGCACAGCCTGCTTAGCTTGAATATCTGGCCTTTGAATTTAGAAAACTAGGTTTCTTACATCTGATTTGGTAGAAGCTGCTTGCTCTGAAATTATTTGGACTGGGCTTGAATCTATCAAGGACCTTGATTCAGTGTTTGATGTTTTGTTTCTTGCTACCTTAGGTGATTAATAAGCTTGCACCACTGAAGAGAATGAGGATTGAGGCTACTAAACATAAATGGATTTCCTCTGATTTGCTTCACCTTATGAGATTATGGGATAAAAATTGGAAACTATATAAACAAAATTTGGATCCTTATCTTTTGATGAATTATAAATCACTGAGGAATCAATGTAAATCTGAAATTCGTTAAGCAAAAACTGTGTTTTTCCTTTCTGAACAAAATCATTTGGCAATTCTAAAATGACCTGGGATATATTAAATAGCTTAATTGGGCAGGGTACAAAAGCTTCTGATATTTCAATTCAGATTGGGGCTCACCTAATTAGAAGTACTACTCTTGTTTCTGAAGCTTTCAATCAGTTTTTTGGTAATTTAGACAGCTACAGAATCCCTCCCCATGGAAACCACTCCCATAGTGATTCTTCTAGTGCCATAACACTAGTAAATGAGAAGATCTCTTTAAATTCCACTTTAATCAAGTATTTTCTGATTTTTTTTTCTGATGTTATTTCTCAGAGCCTCCCCGCTCCAGCTGTTCCTCCGGCACCATCCCGGACATGAGATCCTCTCCTTCAGCACCCCGACTTACCCTTTGTGGCAGGGTGGTGGGGAGTGACTTAACCCACCAGAATGGGTCCATGCCAGGGACGTGTCCTCTGGGAATGGCGACGGGGAACAACGTCGTGCTGCAGCTCCATTTTTTCCCCCAATTTTCTCCCAGCGGGCATGGCGTGCAATGATGCCTGCGACTAAGTACGCGCACGCTCCCATGCACGCACTAGTCAAGCGTCTGCCATGTCCCGCCTCCCCCCTGTCTCTGCGGCTGCGTGTTGTCAATCCCCAGCCTCCGCTAGGGGTCAGGCAAGCACCGGCCGCCCGAATCCCCCCACCCCGGAGATGGAGAGCAGTCCTCCGGACGCTCGATCCTTCTTCTCTCCACCGACCCCCGACAACCTGTGCTCGCTCCCAAACACGGGTCGCTGGCATGGCGCGAGGTGTAGCAACCAGCACCTCAACCCTCAGCGCCACCAGGCCGGCGTATTTTCTGATTTAATTAAAGAATATGTTTAAAAAAAGGATCATCGGCCTTATACTGTCCGCGATAGATTAGATTTCCAAATTATTAAGCTGGGAATAAATTCTTTCTCATATCCACTCTCATTTTTGTTTAACTTTTCTATGTCTGCTGGGGTTTTTCCTAGTCTCTGGAAGATGGCCATAATAACCCCTATTTTGAAATCTGGTGATTCAACTGTATTGTCTAACTATTGTCCAATTTCCTTGTTATCACCTCTATCAAAATTTTGGAACAAGTTATTTTGGATCAAACTTTTGAGCATTCAAAAATATAATCTGCTTACTGATTGTCAACATGGCTTTAGGCTATTTCATAATGCAGAGACAGACTTGGTGGGGTTCACGGGTGCCATTCAGGATGCCCTTGATAAAGGGCAAACTGTAGTGGTGCTTTTCGTGGACCTCACCAAGGCCTTCATTCTGGTTGAACATGGTTTATTAAATGGAATCCTTTCTAGTCTTCACTTTTCTAATAATGGAGTTTGCCCTTTAAGGGGTAGACCAAGCTGTCCAGGTGCACCCCTCCCTCAAGGTGGAGATAGTTTGCTCAGAAGGGGAAGGGGAAGGGAAGGGAGGGCAGACAAACAGAACAATAGGCAAAAAGAAAGGAAGGGGAGGGGCTAAGGGAGGTAGATAAGGGACAGCACAGAAGTGGCTCAGCCACTTTTTGCTGAAGTTTTTGATCGCAGAAACTACATCACATCAGATTGGCTACATCGTGGGGAAGGTTTGTGAACTAAGCATACGGCAGGTAAGAAAACTAGCAGCTATGGTAGGCAGTTTTGCTCTATTTAAAAAAATGTGTGTGTGGTTGCAGCGTTTAGCAAATTCGATTGGAGAAGGTTTGTTGGGAAGAATGGGAAAAGAGCTTTTAGACAAGACCTAGAGGCTACTGGATTGAGACGTTTAAAAAAAAAAAAACCCTGAGATTAGTTGTCGCATGAAAGCAAATTGTCTGTATGGCTGTTACTATGGCTTGTTTGATCAAAGTGTTTTTTTTTTTTTAAATATATAAATAATATATATAAATGGAGGCATTACTGAGTTTGGTTAAGCGCTGGCTTTAAAGCATAGTTCAGAGAGATTGATGTGAGCGTTTGGGGCCAGAAAGGGGTGCGCCAGGAGAAATCCATGAAAGAGTTTGGTTTTCTAACACAGATTGTCTAGGCAGTGGTGTTGATGTGGCCTGCATTGGTTAATGTAGTTTGTTGAGAGGTCATATGTGGGAGCGAATGGTGGAGCTCTACTGTGCCTTTGGTAGGCTGTGGCCTAAAGCATGGGGAGAACTCAGCTGCTTACGCTACAGAAGTACTAAAAAAGGGGCCCATTGGGGCTGTGGGTCCATTGGAGGAAGTTGGGCTCTCGTGCTCGGGGCAAACCTGAGGTGGGGGGGAACACTCTTGTAATGTGTCCTGGGGTAAGGGGAGCAGCTTGCTACAGAGTAGCCACATGCTGCGGTTACCACATGAAAAATGGAAAAAAAACCTCTTCCCCAGGCTCAGCAGCATCCTTGTGTCTCCATGAGAGGAATTACATCTTCCTTTTTGGTTGGGGGGCCTCCTTAACCTGCCCGCCAAAGAGATGAGCGAGAGCCAACATCAGCTCACCACATACATGGCGACATGGTTTGGGCCCATGCAGCCATCAAGTGAATGATTGGAGGGTCTAGTGCATCAGGGGGAGAGGTGTCTGAATCGGAATTAGGGGTAACAAATTGCCTACTTGTGGTAGGGCTGAATGCTAGGAGGCAAAGAGGCCCATGCGCAAGGCCAGACAAAGGGACCAACGAGGGACACATGGCGTGACGTCACACGCCAAGGGGTCGTGAAGAAAGTAGTGAGCAGCAAAATTAAAAGCTTGCTGAAGCAGGGGATGATGGCCTTGGGGATGGAAAAAGGGGTGTTGTGGAGGCAAGCAAGGCACATCTGTTATTAGGGGGAGTCCCTGATGGAAAATGGGCCATGCAACCCAGCTGGTTTAAAAATTCAAGTGGCTACCCTGTGGGGGTTGGGAGAGAGAATAGGAGGGGCACCACAAGGCTAGAGAGGAGCAGGTCAGAGGTCTGGTAAGCGGGGACGGGCCACGAGGAGTGACGCCACATGCCAGGAGCCTTGGCAATGGAAAGGGGTACAGAAAAAAGAATTTTTTTTTCAGGAAGCAAGGGGAGATATAAAAAAAAAAAAAAGAAAAGAAAGGAAGCGGACAGCCCAGACAAACCAGGCCAACAGATGGGAAGGGTCAACAGCAGAGGATGAGCAGGGACCGGAGGGGGCGGGGGGCGATGTTGGAGCAATGGGCAGTTGGCCAAGAGAATGGAGCATTAGCAACACAGGCATGAAGGGGCACAAGGAAATAAGCCAAAAAGGCAGCAAAGGAGGGGTATGAGGCTCAAGAGTGGGAGCAGGAGGCCCATGGGGCTGCAATGGGGGGATATATATATATATATACACACATACATATATATTAAAAAAAAGATAAAAATATAATATATAATAATAATTAAAAAATATACATATATAATAATGATGGAAGGAGCCAGTTTTAGATTGGTGGGAGACAGGAGCGAAGGAATGCAAGTTGGTTTAACCATAGGGAGGGGCGATTGAAAGGTATTAATAGAAGAATTTTCTCAGTTGTCATTACAGATATCCCAAAAATAGAGGAGATATGGCACCAAAAGAAGTGCAGACCTTTGAAGGAAGATGCCTACAAAGCGATCATGGAGCTGGCTGAAAAAGCCAACAGAATGTGGCAGATGGTGGAAGGGAGGAACCAGGGTGCGCTGGGAAGAAGTGAAAAGCAGAGAGGAAAAAGGGGCAGAGGAAAATGGCAGGCTGGCGGTTACACGTCCACCTAGGGTGCAGCCACTGTTGAAGGCACCTTCCAGGGTGGCTAGTCCAGTACAGTTGCACCCTGTTGAGTCAGTACCTTTAGTACCTCCCAGACCAGATGGTGGTCCCCCACGAGCACAGGCTGGAGCCCTGAGCGTGGTGGTTCCTCCTCAGCAGCCAGGTATGCAGCTGGCCATTCAGCCCAAGGGACAGCACAGGGCATCATGATGACAGCAGCCCACAGAGAACGGACAGGATCACAGGTAGTGTATCTGGGTCAGTGGGAGAAAGCATAAGGATTATATAGGCCAGATCATTTCAACACTCCGGGACAGGGGTTTGGGATAAATGGAGGCAGCATTGGCAGAAATTAGATCAGACAAAGAGCTGCCAAGAAAGAGGAAGAGTATAGAAAACGAAGGAAAGGGACAAGGGAAATAGGAACCCCAGGAATGAAGGTAGGGAAGCATGTTCCACTAGTTACAAAAGAGAAAATATGGAAAGGGGAATATGTGGCTATTTTTGCCTTAGTGAGCCAAGAGGCAGCAGAAAAGTATGACGAAGCAGAGAACATAGGAAAGAGCGAGATGACAGCAGCTGTGGTTTTGTTGGGGAAAAAAGAGGAGGATAAATTTACAAAAGGGAAAACCTGGGATGGTTGGTTTGTAGGTTTTTCTACCTACTCGGCGATAGTGATGGAGAAGAAGCCAGAGATGGGCATCCCACTTATCACGTACTCCCTAATAATAAGACGGGCAAAGGCCAAGGGAAGGGTGGGATGGATTTATTACCACGAATTCTTTCGGCAAAGAATGGCAACGTATGGGGATGTAAGGTGGGACATGAAACAGCTAGACCTCTGGACAGATTATGTAACAGACCAGTCCATGCCAGAAGGAGAGACATTTAAAAAGGGGACGCCACAGAGATGCTGTTGGGGTTATAATAGGGCCTTTTGTTCCAGGCCGCAATGCCGCTTTCATCATGCATGCTCAAAATGTGGGGGATCACACCCAGCGAGCAGATGCAGAATGACATGGGGGCAAGGAGCCCAAGGGGCAGGGGCACATGGAATGGGTCAACAGTTTCTTTGAGAGGGCAAGGGTTTAGGGGCAGGCATGGAATAGGGGGAGGAGTCAGAGGCACGGGAAGAGGGGTGCAGCCTTATTGAGTGGCAAGACCAGCAGGAGGATGGGGGGACTGGAAAAAGCATTAAAACAGGGGCAGGGGATCTATTTAAAGAAGCAAGAACTCCCATTAGGATAGAGGAGTGGGAAGAGTGGTTGAAGAGATACCCAAATAAAAAAGCAGCTGACACAATCAGAAGAGGCTTTCAGATGGGTTTTCCATTACAATGCATGGGACTGAGACAGGCGAGTGAGGCAAACAACCTGGGCTCAGTAAAATGGAAAGAAGAAATTTTAAGGCAGAAAATAGATAGGGAGATAGTAGTGGAGAGGGTGGAAGGGCAATATGACACCCCCCCACTGTGGAATATGAGAGTTTCCCCATTGGGTTTCATCCCCAAAAAACAGCAGTGAGAGTACAGGGTGATCCACCACCTGTCATTTCCTGAAGGGGACTCAGTGAATGATTTCATCAGTGAAGAGCACAGCAAAGTGACATATGCCACATTGGAAGAGGTGGTACAAGCCATCAGAGCTACGCCTGGTGCATGGATGGCAAAACTGATACAGAATCTGAGTTCAGATTGCTTCCAGTAAGGAGAGAGGGACTGGGACCTGCTGGGTTTTAAAATAGGGTGACAATACTATTTTGACATGGCAATGCCCATGGGATGTTCCATAGCATGTGCTACATTTGAAGCATTCAGCACTTTATTACAGTGGATATTCCAGGAACAAACTGGTTACAGGACAGTCATTCACTATTTGGATGATTTCCTTCTAATAGGCAGCGGAAAGGAAGAGACGGACAAAATGTTGTCCAGTTTCCAGGAGCTATGCAGAAAATTAGGGGTTCCTCTGGCACCGGAGAAGATGGAAGGTCCCAGTAAGGTTTTAGAATTTCTGGGTATCGAAATAGATGCCTCAATGGAGGTCTTTAGGCTGCCAGACAAAAAAGTGTCCAGGTTGAAAGAGCTGATAAAAATGCATACTAGTAGAAGGAGAATACAGCTAAAAAGGGTGCAACAGGTTTTGGGTCACCTGAACTTTGCATGCCAGGCCATAGGCCCAGGGAGGACTTTCACAAAGAGACTAGCTAGGGCCACAGTGGGGGTAACCAGGCCACACCACTGGGTAGACATGTCAAAAGGAGTTAAGGAAGATTTTAAATAGGAGGAGTTCCTTAGGAACTAGAACAGGTGCTCCTTTTGAACAGATGACTGGTATATAACACAGACCTAGAACTGTATATGGATGCAGTGGGAGCCTGGGCATGGGGGCTATGTTAAGGGCAGATGGTTTGCAGAACCATGGCCTACAGAATGGGTAAGAGGGAAAGTAAAGGACATAACACTGTTGGAGATCATGCCTATTTGGGCCTGCATCTTGGTGTGGGGCGAAGAGCTCCAGAACCAGAAGGTGACATTCTGGGTGACAACAAGGCAGTAGTAGATGTGTTAAACAACAGATGAGCTAGGTCAGAAACGGTCATGCAGGTATTACAACAATTGGTGCTAAGGGCCTTAAAAATTAAATATGTCATTCAGAGCCAAACACATAGAAGGGGCACACAATACTCTGGCTGACTGCCTTTCCCATCTGCAGCTGGATCATTTCTGGAGGCTGGCACCGACGGCAGAAGAACAAAAAACACCCATACCAACAAACATCTGGGATGTTGGCAAGAGGAAGCAGAACTGTTGTTTCGCAGCTCATGGTTGCCAAGGACTCTGAGGGCCTATGAGGGGGCCTGGTGGGTAGTGCAGACATTCAGGGTGATGCACCACATGTAGGTAAGTAGGCCACTTATGGAGGGACAACTAGGAAAATTTCCAGTGGAACCATGGGAGAGGGAACTGCCCACACAACTATGGAGTCTATTTGGTAGGGATTAGCTTGGTCTGCGACCTGAAAGGATGGAAGGATCCAACAAAGTCAATGTTAAGTGGGAGGATAATGCAGGGATGGGGAAGATTAAAGAGCAGAACTGCAGATAACAGGCGTGCCATTGGGTGAACAGTGGCTAGAGATACTAAAAGGATCATTACCAGCAAACTGCAGATCAAACGACAAAGCCCAGCTCTTCCATACTATCTATATGGTAATGTTCGCAGGGGCCATGAGAGTAAGTGAGGCAGTAGGACATGGTAGAGCGGACGAAGAAGAGGGGTTGGACTGGGGGGACATAAGTTGGGGGACAAACGAGATAAGAATCAGGATAAAGAAATCAAAGATGGATCAGGGAGGACAAGGATGTATAGTAACCCTGAAAGCTCAGGAAAAAGGCACACTGTTCCCAGTAAAAGCTTTGTGGGCTTACACCGCAGAGTGAGGGGGTAGGACTGGGAGGTTATTTGTACACGGAGATGGGAAAAAGGTCACAAGTTACCAGGTCACGGCCATGCTTATGAAGGGCATGCAATTTCTGGGGGAGGACCCAGGTAATTATTCATCTCACTCTCTATGAATAGGGGCTGCTTCTCAATGGGCAGCAGCAGGGGAAACGATAGCTAATATGCTGGATAAGGGACTCTGGCAGTCTGCCAGTTACAAGAGATACATTCAAGCAATAAAGTGTGGAGACTAACATTTCATCTGTATTTTCTTTTGCAGGCACGAACCATGGGGGAAGGGAGGCATATATATATAAAAAAATGGACAAGAACCAATGTGCAGGTATAAGATTTATTTTGTTTAAATCCTGTAGGAAGAGGGAGGATAGCGGAAGTCTGGATTTGTAGCCACTCCTACATTTATTTGGCAGAAAATAGAGCTGAGAAAAAGGCCAGGGGAAGACAGCCCTACCAGAATGTAAAAGAATGTAGGTTGGTGTGGCGTGGCATCAGAGGGATGAGATGGGGACAACTGCTTCCCACCCTGAAAGAAATGAAGGACTGGTGACCAGTTCCAGACTTAATAATCATACATCTAGGGGGGCAACGACATAGGAGGAAAACCATGAGTGGATACATACATGCAGATTAAGGATTTGGAAGTAATACAACAGTGGCGGTTAAGGGTATGCCTAGTATGGTCAGATATGATACCAAGAAGGGTTTGGAGGAATGAACACAGTCATAGAGCTGTGGACAGGGCCAGAAGGAAAATGAATATAAGGGTAGGAACACTGACAAGAAAAATGGGGGGGGTAATACTGCGGGGGTGGAAGAGTGGGTAGCAGATTTCTACAGGTCAGATGGAGTGCACCTGTCAGATCTAGCCATTGATATGTTTAATATGGAAACTATGGGTTTTATAGAAGCATGGAGAAGACATGCAGAAAAGGCTATATATAAAAAAAAGAGGAAACAAGAGAAAGGAGGAGGTCCCCTAAGTGGTGGGGGAACATGAGCTTAAATTGAGGGGAAAACCAGTCATCCAATGCAAGCTGGAGACTGGCTAATGGAAAAAGGGGGAGGGAGAAAGAAAAGGAATATGATGAAAAGAAGAAGATGCTGAAGGAGAAAAAGCGGTCTCAGTTCTCACCGCTACCTAACAGAAAAAGAAAGAAGAAGACACCTAGGTTTTCACCTGGGAGAGGGTGAAGAAGAAGAAGAAAGAGGGATGAGCAAAGATTGATATATGGATGCAATAAAGTACAACTGTGAAAGAACTTTGATAAAAGATGATGAGATGGAAAATGGAATGATGATATATAATAAATTAATTGCCAATCTGAGCATAACATGCAATTGTCTCTGTCTTTTGTGAGGGAAAAGGGGGGAATCTGGGACAATGTTATTTCTTGGTATTGTGATTATCTTTCTCATAGATACCATTGTACTCGAATAGGTGATAGTATTTCTTCCCCCAGTATCATTACATGTGAGGTACCTCAAAGGTCCATTCTTGGCCCCTTGATCTATTCACTCTACATTAACTCTGTTCCTACTGTGTGTTCTAATTCATCTTTGATACTTTATGCTAATGATGCAGTAATTTACAGTATTGGCCCAACTCCTAATGATGCCCTGGTTGAGGTTCAATCCAATTTCGATTCCTTTCAGAATTGGCGTTTTTCAAACTATATGGTACTTAATTCAAATAAAACTAAAGCCATGTTATTCTCAAATAAGGTCATTGAGCATGATAGTTTACATCATATTGTTACACGGGATGAAAATGTGATTGAATTAATTGATAGTTTTAGATATGTGGAGATAATTTTTGATTTGAAATTAACCTTTGAACCCCACCTGAACAAATTAAGGAAATCTCTTCATTAGAGATAAGGTTCACTCTTCAGAGTTAAACAGTTCTTGACCAGAGAATCAAGGTTTTTACTCATTCACAGTTTTCTGATGAGTGTTTTGGATTACAGTGTTATCATCTATTCTTCTTTCTCTGGTAAACTCCTTAATAAACTTAAGGCGACTTATAACTCCATCTTACATTTCATGCTCAATGTTCCCTTTCAAACACATCGTTTTTTTGTTTAGACATTCCCACAGCTTATCCCTCAAAAACAGAATTCTGTACAAACTGCACACCATGATGTTTAAGGTAAAGAATGGCCTTAGATCCCCAGTATTATTATTACTGTTTCCTAGTTTTTTTTTATTCCAGTGGCACTAGGTCTCAGACTAAATTTACTTTTGAAATCCAATTGTTTCGAACTGCTTTTGGTCAGAGATCGATCTTATATAGGCTCCTTTGTTTTTAACTCATTATCTGCTGATATAATAGAATGCATGACACTATGGTCTTTTAAAACAGATTAAAACATTGGATGATGGATAATGATATATACACATGCTCATGTTAAATACTTTTTATGTTTTTGTATTTTGTACTATTCTTAAATGTTCTTGTTTGTTTGTATTGCTACATATGACTAAGTATGTCTTGTAACTTGTCACTGGTGAAAGCAGGCAGTGAACTCATCCAGCTGACAAGTATAAAAATAAATAAAAGTTTGCACACGTTAAGTAACCGAGAATTTTAATATTTTCACTCCAGGTTTTAAACATTGCCATTTCTTCACACCTCCTTATGAACGGTACAGCTGTCATTTTTCACATCCTGCCCGAAATGTGTTTTCACACATCTGGCACAGAATGGCATGGTCTCTGTGGGAAATCAACATTCGGGACAGATTAACAAAATCACACTGCCACTGTTCATGAGCAGAGGTCCCAAATGCTTTCATGAGGTGGGGTCACAAAAAGCCCATGTTGAAAATTTGGAGTGCAAATACCAACAAATTCCTGGGGCCTTAGGGTTTATAACTGTAACATCCCACCCTGTGGAGACTGACAGCCATCAAGGGTGTGACTTTAGATTGTTGGCTGTAATGCTCATGCCATTCCACCCCAACCCCCACCCTGCAGCCAGTGACAGGCATCAGGGTGTGCCTTGGACTCTTTGGCCCCAAAGGTCACCCCATTCTCCTGTACTGCACCCATCTCAATGTATTTCTTTATGGAATGGGGTGAGTGTAAGGCCTGATGACCCCAAGGCACAACATGACACTTGTTGGAGTCTGCAGGGTAGGGTGAGGTGACATGGCATGAAATAGCATTATGGCCGATGACCCAAAGGCACACCTCGATGCCTGTTAGTCTCTGCAGGGTGAGTGGGGTTGGTGTCAGTTCCATACTTCACTGCCATTCCTATTATGCATCTCTCTAACTCCTGCACCACCAATGCCAAAGCCAGCAAGACAACATTCGGCATTGACAAATGCTTGTTATTTTTCAATTGACTTTCTAACCTTTATGTTAAGGACTACAAAAGGTGGGAGAGAGCCCCAAATGATAGAACTCTAGAAAAAAAACCTGTATAGGTCCCTTGATAAAAAGACACCCAAGCTGTTCTCATGGTTGGTATCCAATGTAAATGGAACATTTATTAAATTTTACAAGAAAACAGCAGAAAATTGGAGGAAGAATTAAAAGGGAAAATTACAGCAAATCAATGGATAACCACAAATAGAGCAGTGGCAAATTATAAATCAACTAGGAACCGAGTGATACAGTACACAATCTTGAATAGGGCCTATTATTCACCAAGTAGACTTTCAAGCGTGTATTCTAGTGTAGAAAATAAATGCTGACATTGTCAGTCTCCTAAACAGATATATTATTGAAAAATGATTCACTTCTTGCATTCTTCCCTAAAATGAGTGAAAACATTCTTTTTGGCAGCTCTATATAATTACAATTATTTTGGAAATTTTCAGATAGTATGAAAATTGCAAAATATAGAAATAGATCTTTGGACAATAAATTATTTTTACTAAGAAACAGGGCTAGTTGCAATTTGTAAACTGGGGATTGTGGTTTTATGGAAAGAACATGATGATTATTAAGGGATTATATGATGCGTATCAATCAATCAATCAATCAAACTTTATTAATAAAAGCCCTTTCCAAAACCAAGGCACCTGTTCATAACATAATAAAATCAATATAATTAAGAGAATATTAAAATTAATCCAATCCTGCAACATTTAAAAAGCATTATATGCAAGGCTAAAAAGATGCATTTTTAATGCCCCTTAAAGCTTTGGACAGTCGGGCAATCTCGTATCTGACGAGGTAGAGAATTCCACAGGGCCGGGGCCATAAAGCTAAAAGATCTGGCCCCAGAGGTCTTCTCTAGCAATCCCTCATCAGTGGATCGGAGAGAGCAGGAGGGGCAGTAGGGACAAAGGAGATCTTTCAGGCAGCCTGGTCCCTGATTGTGTAGGGCTTTATAGGTCAGCAAACTGACCCTGAAGGTGATTCATCAGCATATTGGCAGCCAATGCAGTCCGTGGAACACAGGTGTTATAAGACTGGACCTGGACGAACCAGTCAGTAGCCTGGCTGCCGCATTCTGCACTAGCTGAAAGTGGTGAATATCAACCCCTGGTAGCCCAAGATAAAGGGCATTGCAGTAGTCAAGGCGGGAGGTAACAAAGGCGTGGACCAAAGTAGGAAGACATGCCAGGAGGAACAAGGTGCTTCACTTGGCGATGTTCCTCAGATAAAAAAGAGGTTTTGACAACTGCTGACACCTGGGATTTAAGTGTCAAACAGTCATCAAACACGGCGCCCAGGTTCCGCACCGGTCTGAGGTAGTTAGCTGAACACCCCAAGCCATAAACCCGAGGGAGATCCTTCCAACAAACCCACATCCGGTGACCTGGGTCCACTACCAACACCTCAGTTTTTCTGGATTCAACCGCAGCCAGCTCACATTCATCCAGTCTTGGATTTGACCAGACAGTTGTTAAAGACCGAAAAGGCAGCATCTTGGCTGGGCACAAAGGACATGTACAGTTGAGTATCATCTGCATAGCAGTGAAAACTCAAACTGTACTGCTAATGATGGCTCCCAATGGTAGCATGTACGCCACAAACAACATGGGTGCCAAAATGGAGCCCTCACGGCACCCACAGGATAGGGAATGATGCCAAGGAAAAATCCCAGACACCACCCTCTGAGTCCTACCCTCAAGGAAAGATCGAAACCAGCTGAGGACTGTACCAGACAGCCCACAGATAAACCGCAGGTGCTCCAGTAGCACACCATGGGACACGGTGTCAAATGCTGCAGAGAGATCAAGAAGGATCAAGATGGAACAAGTCCTTCGATCTCTTGCTATTAGGAAGTCATTTAGTACTCAGAAAGAGCTGTCTCAGTACTATGTCTCTTCCTAAATCTGGACAGGAGAGAATCATAGACATTGTGGCTGGTCAAATGATCATCCAGCTGCGATGCGACCATCTTCTCAATAACCTTATCCACAAAGGGCAGGTTAGAGACAGGCCTGTAGTTAGCCAGACAATCCGGGTCAAGGAGGGCTTCTTAAGAAGGGCTGAACCACAGCCTCCTTCAGAGGATTTGGAAAAAGACCCCTCTCCAAGACCTCAAGACTATCTCAGCAAGGACCGGGCGATTTTATCCACACAGCCACTAGGAGACGTGTGGGGCCCGGGTCCAAACCACAGTTGGTCGGATGCAATGATTGGATAACCATCACAATGTTATTGATTGTGGGATGGCTGAAGTCAGACCACACAGACCGGGTGTCCGACATCTCCTGCCGACCATCACAACTCCCATTTGGGAGGGTCAAGTGGATATCAGACCTGATTGTCGCAACCTTATCTGAAAAGAATTGAGCAAACTCCTCACACCATTCTTGAGAAAAGGCTCTTCTGGGATGAAGACAGATTGGATTGCACAGTCTATCCACAGTCTGGAAAAGCTGAGCTGGTCTATTCTGTGCAGCAGCAATCTCTGAACAGGAATTCTGCCTTCTTATGAGAGGTTGCTGATTGATGAACACATAACGGTCCATCAAATTAAGTTTGTCACAATCCAGGCCGATTTCACTTAGCGCCTCTCTAATCTTCGTCAGTACTAACTTTTTCAATTAAGGACTGTGAATGATATTTCTTAACCTTGATTATTTAAGATTGTTGTAACTCTTTCAACTAACCTTCCTTTCTGTATAAGTATTTGACCTATATATGTGATGAATTGAAAATTAATAAAATATTGCTTAAATAATGCTCCCTTCTAGCTTTGCCTGCTGTTTCTCCACCTCTGTTAGGTCACCCCCCCAGCAGGTCATAAGGCATTCATCCATCTTTATAAAATCTGCCCTCCTGAAGTCTAGGACCCTTGCCCTTGTGTGGTTTAAGTCTGCAGTCATCCTTATATTGAACCACACTGTACGGTGATCAATGGTCGCCAGCTGGCCTCTCACCTTGACATCTGCAACACTGTCCCTTTTAGTGAGTACCAGATCCAATATTGCTCCATTATGATTGAGTTCACTGACTAATTACCTGAGGAATGCACCCTGCATAGAATCCAGGATGTCCCTACATCTAGCTGAAGTTGCTGCTGGGAGGCTCCAGTCTGCATCTGGCAGGTTGAAGTCCCCCATCAGAGCACTTCCCCCTTTTATGCTATCTTACCAATGGCTTTCACCAGAACCTTACCTAATTTTTCCTTCTGTTCTGGAGGCCTGGAGATCACTCCAGTGCAATTAGTGGTTCCATTCTCCATCTCCAGGGTGACCAACAATACCACTGCCTCCTCCCGTATTCCCTGTATGTCCTTCATTTTTATGCTTTCCCTTACATAAAGCACCACACCCCCTCCTTTCATTCCCACCTTGTCCTTTCTGAACAGATTATAACCTGATATGGTCATGTCCCAGTCAGAGTATTCAGTGTACCATAACTCAGTAATGGCCACAATATCCAGGTTGGCCTCTGCCACAATGGCTTCTAGGTCTGGAGTCTTATTTCCTTGACATCTAGGATTTGCATACATGGCCTTCCAGATTTTGTTTCCCCTCTGCTTGCTACCCTTCTTTTTTTTTCATTTTTGCCCTTCCTCCTTTTCCCCTCTCTTTTTAATGCTCCTGTTCACTTACTACTTTGTCTTCACCACTCTGCTTCTTTTATTAAGTAACACCCAGGGAATTTCTCTCTCCTCAGGTTCTCCCTACTCTATACATCAGCCTATGGAGGGCAGTTTCTGCCTCCCTGAATACTTCCACCACCCCTTGGCTGCCTAAAATGTTCTTCAAAGTAACATTTAAATCATCCACTGAGGACTGCAGTTCCCCTCCCAGGTGAATGCAGGCCATCACCCCGTATAGGTCCTTATCCTCCCAGCAGGATCCCTAGTCTCCAGTGTAGCCAAACCCCTCCTCTTTGCACCATTCCCAGTCATGAGTGGAAGATCTTGGTGAAAAGGTCCCTCTCCTCCCCCTCTCACAGACAGGCAGCCCCTCAGTGAAAGCCATTAAGTGCATTACCAGTCTAAGACCCCTCTCCAGCTCCCTAAACTTCCCCTGCACTATCCTGGTCCTGACACTAGCCAGATCATTAGTCCTCAGATTGATAGTGGTATCTAGCTTTCCCTCTTGTCCTGCTACCCTAGTGATCCTCAGGATCTGCTTCCCATCACTAGTTGCTGCTGTGCTGCATAGGCACCTAACCTGCCTTCTCTTCTTCCAGTTCAAAAATGTATCCTCCTCACAGTCAAGTCCTCCATCAGAAGTTGCTTTTTCTGCCTCTGGGGTCCTCTTCTAGCCTCTTTGGATTCTCCACTATAGAGATCACCCACAACCTCCTTGGTCATTACAGTGGTTGCATCCTCCCAGCAGTCCTTCCTCACCAGAGCTGTGTAGGAATTACATAGTGGTACTAGTTGAGGAAGGTGTCTCTATTCCTCCACCCCAACTCTTCCAGAGCACACCATATTATAGCCATTCCTTCTCCCTGGCATCCTCTGGGTACCAGTTGCAGACTTGGTAGCCCGTGAATGGGAGAATAGGTCCCCAAATTCTAGCAAATTCAGCCTGGATTCTAGAGACCACCTCCCTCAACCCAGAGGGCTGTGTGCAGATGGGGCAGCACCAGTCTCAGAAGGTCTCTTTGAAAACTGCTACCCACATCCACTGCACTGCACCCATCCCAGGATTCCCAACATCTATTCTCCTGTGTTACCTGGAAATACATTTGTACCCTTATTCCTGATAGGATGTTTCTAGTTTGCCACTTTGTTCATTTGTTTGTGTTTGTGATCCTCAGTACCTTGTTTAAATCTGCTTATACTGCTACACTAGACAGGTGTTGCTCCTATTCCCAGTTGTGGTCTACATTTTACCTTTCAACATTCCCAGCAGTGACTGTTACACAGTAGTAAACAGGTGCCTTACCTAGTCAACCGGCAGAAACCCTGCTTCCGTGCTTCCTCCCACAGATGCCTGCCAATGCCTAAGACACCAGTTACCTGTTTAACTTCATGGTTGTTCCACTCACTCACTGGGACACAATAATGTGTTGGACATCTTGGGTTGAGTCCTTTTACAGTGCCTTTATAAGAAGGCACTAAGCTTCTGTCAGCTCAAGCCCCCAATTACACACCTGATTTACAGGGCTTCCTAAATATACTTAGTCCCAAGAGTAATCTCCTGATCTTGTTTCCCCCCACATGATCTGTTACAATTTTAAAGACAAGTTTCAAAGTGCCCCAAACACTGCCTACAAATCTCTTTTTTACTTCCCACTTACCCTGTTACTTTCGGTACAAAGAGAAATGCCATGCAACCACAGCCAGCTAAGAGGGCAGCTGTAGGCCAACAGAGTTCAAAATTAGGTAGCTCTGTAATCCACTCCACAGTTGGAAAGATGCCTTTGAGTGAGGAGGAGCTGCAGATTTGGCAGAGGTTAAGTACTGTCACTCCAGTTTGTTTGTGGGCTGGGAACTGTATTGTTGTAAACAGTGGCTGATGCTATGATTTATGCAACATATTTTGGGCTATGGTGGATTTTGGGAGGAGGGAAATGCACCAAAGGGCAGGCTGAGGAAGGAGATCAGCAATCATTTTCCAGCACCATTGGAGGTCCCACAGACCCATGTTACTACAGCCAGCCTATAGGGTGGCTGTAATCAACGGGGTTCAAAGTAAGTCACTCTGTAGTCCACTCCACAGCTGGACATATGCCATTTGGCTGGGAGGAGCAACAGTTCAGTCAGAGGTTAAGTACTTTGGCTGCAATCTGTTTGCGTGCTGAGTCCTGTATTGTTTTAAACAGGGGCTGATGTTGTGATTTTGCAACATATTTGGGGTGAGGTAGATTTTGAGAGGAGGGGAACACACCAGAGGGTGATCTGAGGGAGGGTGATTGTTAGCCTTTTTCTGGTGCCATTGGAGGCCCACCAGACCACATGATTACAACCAGCCTGTAGGGTGGCTGTAGTCCAACAGGGCTCAAAAGTAGGCTGCTGCATAGTTCGCTCCACAGTTGGAGAGATGCCATTGGGTGAGGAGTGGTGGCAGTTTGGGCACAGGCTAAGTACTTTGGATGCAATTTGTTTGGGGGCTGAGTCCTGCATTGTTGTGAACAGGAGATGATGCTTTGATGTTTACAACATATTTGGGGCTATGATGGATTTCAGGAGACGGGAGAAATCACCAGAGGGCAGGCTGAGGGAGGGAGATTGGCAGACGTTTTCTGGTGCCATTGGAGGGCCCATCAGACCATGTGACTACAGCCAGCCTATAGGGTATCTATAGTCCAACAAGGTTTAGAAGTAGACCACTCCATAGTCCGTTCCACAGTTGGAGAGATGCCATTGGGCAAGGAGAAGTGGCAGACAGGGCGGAGGTGAAGTACTTTGGCAGCAATTTGTTTGTTGGCTAAGTCCTATATTTGTTGTAAACAGTGGCTGATGCTCTGATATTTGCAACATATTTGAGACTGTGGTGGATTTTGGAAGGGGGGGTGCACCAGAGGATGGGTTGAGGGAAAGAGATTAGTGACCATTTTCCAGTGGCATTGGAGGTCCCACCTGACCATGCAACTACAGAACAGCCAATAGGGTAGCTGTAGTCCCTATGTAATACCTAGAGGTCCAAGCGACCCTGAAGTGTGAGTGACCATGAAACACAAGTGCTATGATGCAGGAGTGTGATGTCTAATTTAGTAGCACCTGGGAGCCTCAGCAGGGTGTCTATAGGGAGGACCGCAGGCCACAGGCCATGCTGGGCATGGGAGGAAAGGTTAGTGTAAACAGAGGGTAGGAAGTACATTCTAGAGGTTTAGAAGGGGAGTGCAGTTAATTTGTATCTAGGGTCAACTTACATTTGTACTAAGCATCAAGGAAGCAGGAGGGGTTAAGATAATTGATGGAATTTGGGGATTGCTGTAAACGTCCTGACTGAGTTGCATACAGGGATACATATCTGGGTCTATGAGAAGTTGGACCCCGGAGGATGTGAAGGAATAGGAGCATGTACAGGCATCAGGATAGTGGAAGGAGCGTGGCATACTGTAATAGTTGTGGAGCAGCAGTCTTCCTGGGGATGATGTGGAGTGCAGTGGGCTGTCCAGTGTGCATGAGCCTGGAGCAGCTAAGGACAGACATAAGAATACTCAGATGGGAGCTGAGGAGGATGGATTGGAGAGTCAGAGGAGCAGAGCAGTGTGGAGGAAAGCAGAGGGAGGAAGGTGCCCAGAAGAGTGAGGGAATCAAGCAGGGGTAGCAGGGAGCATCACTCAGTATCCAGAGGTACTTCTTCCTCAGATAACTAGGGAGCCCAAGGTGAAGGAATGGCAAGTTGTAAGGGGATAGGGTGAAACTGTGAGGGTTGAAATTGGAATGGGTACTCATGAAGGGATGTCTTTAATGAATAGGTTTGAACCACTGTCTGGTAAGAGGGTTGGGGATTAGGAGGTGGGGTAGGAGGTTGGGTTAAACTGAGGTCAAGGGCAGAAGGACAGGGGAGGGGAGGGGGGACTAGTCAAGCTGGGCAGGGAAGAGGAAGCAGAAAAAGTGGTGCAGATAATGGGGGAGGAAGAAGCAAAGGTAGGAAAAAGAAAGGGAAATTTGGAAGCAAGTATGGTTAGCCAGAAAGGGACAGGCATAGAGTGGAACAGAGAAATAGGTGGGGGGATAAGTAGTGAATGCAGCAGAAAGTTAACCAGGGTTGAGTTGGAGCAGTTAGGTAGTGGAACAGCTCATACAGCAATTGAGGAAGGAAGGAAGCGAAACATGGATGGAGGAGATGGAAGGATGGAAATCCTAGGGGTCTCCATAATTAAAGTATTCACTTGGAAAGGAAGGAAGAGTGGCCTTAATGCAAGAAGGAAGGTGGTCGCATGGCATGGATGACAATGGGGAAGGTATGACCAAGAATCAGAGAAATAGTAAGGGGTTGGAGGAAACCAAATTTAGCTTTACACATGGGTACCAATTACCTAACTGGGGAGGTCGTGTAAGGTAAATTCAGGGCATGAGTGAAGACCTGCAATGAAAGCAAGATTTGTGGCTTTCTCAGAGGTGGTACCAGTAAGGGCAATGCAGTCAGGAATAAAAGGATAGAGGAATTCAATGACTAGTTGATGAAATGGTGCAGGGAGAAATTGTCCAACTGTATCAAGAAGTTGGGGTAGAACTTGTCAAATAAATCACTTTTTTTCACCAGACAGATTACACCTCAGTAGAAATGGTTTCAGGGTACTCAGGAACACAATGTGAGGGTACATAACCAAAAACCTTAATTTAAAGTACTGAGGGAATCATTGGGCTTATAGGCCCAAAGAATCTGGGAGGAGGAAGTCAATGGACCTCCCCTCATACCAGTAGATGAGGTTTGGAGTATGAAGGTGGAGAATGAGTGGAGCAGTTAGCAATAGGGAGAGGAGGCGACCACACACAGGGAGAAAGAGAAAAAAAAAAGAGAGGGATGGGAAGGAGGCTGATATTCTAGGTGGAAGGTGATGTCTCTGAATCAACAAAGTCTTGGAACCAAGATGGACAACCTGCAGGTGCTGTTAGCAAAGAGAGGCAGGACATAGCAGCAGTAACCAAGACTTGGGCACACCAAACCATGACCTGGACTTCTTGATTCTTGGATATAAATTATACAAGAGGATGGGTCAGTTTGGAAGGAGGCCAGTTTATATCTGGGAAGGTACAACATGCATGAGGAGGAGTCATAGGAGAGGTGGAAGCATTGTGGGTTCAGTTATTTTATTTTTATTTATTTATTATGATCTAGGATTGACACCTTTGAGCTAAAAGCTTATTACATAGGTTCCACGACAGGTGAGTACAATACAGACATCAGTAGACAGGATCACAATTGAATAAACTGAGACGATACATAGTATGGGTAGGCATTACCATTGAAATACTGATCTTTAAACAGAGCGTAGACAGGCATTAACATCAAAACATAAACAGAGAATGATGCAGAAGTAAAGACTGTGCAAAAACCAAGACAAAGTTGCTAAGTGCTGAGGGGGACTTAGTCCAAAGTGCAGAGAATGGGCAGAAGAAGATGAGCAGCCAAGAGGCCTTGTCAGAAGGGGGAAACTAGAGGGAGGTAATAGTAAGGCAGGTAGGACCAGGTAGGTGGGACAGGAGAGAGGGAGCGTGCAATGGGAAGACAGAGGGTGAAAGTGGGGGGAGAGAAGAAGGAGGAGAAGGAAGAGGGGAGAAAATGTGGGTAGGCAGCATGGAGGAGGCAGACAGGGGGAGGGAAACAGGGGATGTGGATTAGAGTAGGCTGTCACAGTGGGACCACAGCACTGTTTGTTGCTTTAGGTTTCATTTGATGGTACCCAGCGGGGGGAGGTTAGCAATGTTATCCTGAAGGGAGCTGAACCACTGGGGAGCTCAGTAAGTGAAGGACCTTTGTCCTTGGGAGGTGCAGCAATGGGGAGTAATGAAGAATTGGTGCTCTGACCTTCGAGTAGGGTGAAGGTTGATGCAAGGTACGAGAAGTTGTTGAACCCCCGGTCCAATACAGGGAGAAAGGTGAGATTGGGGGGGTTTACAGACCACCCGATCAGCAGACACTTAGAACAAGCAAAGTAAACAGTTACACATTCTGAACCACAAACAATTTCCACTTAAGCGTTAGGAGAAGATAAAATATTTATTTAAAGAGCTCCTGACAATGTTTACATTGTTTGGGGTTTCTGACACCCTGAGATCAGTTTTAACAAGGGTAGCCAACATTAGTCTTTAAAGGATCATTTATGCCCCCTTTTTACTGCAAATCTCATACCACCCACGATCTATATAGTTTTCCTGAGTTTGCCAGATGCTGCCAGGCTAAACCATATGTGACGTAATTTGTAGGGCTAGACTGAACCGCTGAGGAGACGAGAATCTGTGGCTTTCATCCCTGGACCTGCGGTTACTCACACTCTGTAATTGTTTTCCTTTTTAGATGATTATTGCTGCAGGTAGCAGTCATTGTGTTCCTGCGGTTGGGAAGCGTGTAAAAAAAAAATCTGGTCAGAAATGGTGTTTTGCTGAGCTGCTGTCTCAGCCTGTCTCCTTGTTAGCTGCCACTTTGTGAGAGTATGTGAAGTGAAGCAGCAGCCTGTTACAATTTTGCATGCGATTGCAGGGGATTTTCTGTGAGGGACTGCAGTTTCTTTATTTCATTAAAATGCACTCATATGTTGGGTGCTGTCCGCTGTTGGCTTTCCATGACAGCTGGCAAGACAGTGACATCTAATGCCGTCAAATGAAGAGATGTTACTGTTACTACAGAAGTTTATTTATGTGCCTGTTTCTTGCAAGCTGACATGGAAAGCCGACAGCAGATGGCACCAAACATATGAGCGCATTTTAATGAAATAAAGGAACTCCACTCCCTCACACAAAATCCCCTGCAATCGCATGCAAAATTGTAACAGGCTGCTGCTTCACTTCACATACTGTCACAAAGTGGCAGCCAACAGAGGCAGACAGGCTGAGACAGCGGCTCAGCAAACACCGTTTCCGACCAGATTTTTTTTTTTAATACACTTCCCAATCACAGGAACACAACACTGCTACCTGCAGCAATGATGATCTAAAAAGGAAAACAGTTACAGAGTGTGAGTAACCGGGGGTCCGGGGATGAAAGCCACATATTCTCTCTTCTCAGCGGTTCAGTGTCACCCCACAAATTATGTCACGTGATGGTTTAGCCTGGCAGCATCTGGCAAACGCGGGAAAACTATATAGATCGTGGGTGGTATGAGGTTTGCAGTAAAAAGGAGGTATAAATGATCCTTTAAAGACTAATGCTGGCTACCCTTGTTAAAACTAATCTCAGGGTGTCAGAAACCCCAAACAAGGTAAACGTTGTCAGGAGCTCTTTAAATAAACAATAGGGTAGCACCCCCTCCAGAGAGCATCAACATTTCACGTCACCCTGACACTTTTTCAAGACATCATACTGAATGCATGGACTCTATTAAATACACATATCAGGTTACATGATAAACCTATTAAAACATGCAGTGAAAAAAAATATATATACAGAATACAAAATCAAACCAATATACTGTATATACATAGTTCATAAAACCACCAATAAGTAGAGCTGACACCATAAATTAATTTATTTTTTTAAAAAAAGGTGCTAGTTGAAAATAATCATTAAGACCTAGAAACCTGTTCACTCAAAGATTATACTGCCAAAATGTTTCTCTACACATCAGTGTATTATTGAGGTCCCCCCCCCCGCTCTATCACCAAGTTCCACTCATTCCAATCTCCTAAAAGAAAAACAATGTCCTGATCCAAACATTTTAACATGTAATGCCAAAGCATTTTCAGAATTGCCCAGTCTAATATGTCTATTATGCTCTAGGAGGAGGCAAGGACGGGAACTGAGCTCACAAATATTGCAATCTGCAGGGAAAGGAGAGGTGGTAAGAGGAAAGACTTCAACCTACCCAGTGTAGACTGGACCTTACCATCCATGACATGTGTCAGGAGTCAGGTGATCTTAGAGGCATTGCAAGGTGGGTTCCTGGCTCAGTCATCACAGAACCCACCAGGGAGGGTAAATCCTTGTTTTTCGCTCCCACGGATGGTGACCGTATACAAGAAATAATAGTCAAGGATCCCTGATGGAAGTGACCATTGCACAGTGGGGTTCCGTTTGTATATGGGCAAGGAAGACAAACCCAATAAGACCAAAATCCTGGATTTAAGATGGTGGACTTCTTGAAGATGAGTGAGGAGCTAAGAAAGCACCTGGTGGGCATCATAGCAGATATGGGGTGGACCAAAGGCAGTTCACCATTAAGGATGGACTAATGGTTGCCACAGAGGACTGCGTCAGGCTCACTGGGAGGAATTCAAGGGCCAAAGCACCAATCTGATTCAGTACTGAGGTTGTCCAGACAGTAAGGAACAAGAGGTTAGCCTATAGGAAATCCAGAAAGACCAAGAAAGGAGGATAGGGAGAATTACATTAAGATGGCTAGTTTGGTAAGCAAGGCAGGCTAAGGCTTGGTAGGAACTGCAGATAGCTGAGGAAATTAAGAGGGGGAGAAGGCCTTGTTTTCACTATGCAAGTAAGAAAAGGGACAAAAAGGATGAGATTGTTAGGCATTGGAAGGGGAAAAAGTGGGTGGAGGAGAACAGGGGAAAAGCAGAGGTACTGAATGAACTTCTGTTCAGTTTTCACCAGAGAGAAAGATGGACAGGTGCCCACAGAGGGGAGTAGAGGAGCGGGGGGGGGGAAGGGGAGCATGAATGTGGTGATAGAGGAGGATAGAGTGAGGGAAAGGCTGCTAGCATTTAAGGTGGACAAATCACTAGGCCCTAAGAACATACATCCAAAGGTGATGAGGGAACTGGCGGAGGACCTTGCATGGCCACTGGCGGGCCTGTTCAGTAGTTTTCTGGAGTAAAGCAAGGTATGCAAGACTGGAGAATCGCACATGTGGTGTCCCCCCATAAGACCGGTCCCAAGGATGACTCACAGAATTAAAGATTGGTTAGTCTAACCTCATTCATGTGCAAACTGATGGAAACCATACTTAAGGAAATGTTGGTAGAGTATCTAGAAGAGGATGGGCTCCATGATGCAAGGCAGCATGGGTTTATGATGGGAGGCTGAGTCAAATTAATCTGATTGCCTTCTTTGACTGTGTGAATGCCTCAGAGATGGATTTGATACCAGTGAAGTCTTCTAGCCAAAAAGGCCATCCTAGGTCAGGCCCCAGTTGGGGTTCAGTCCATGCTTATCCCAGCTACAGTTGCCAGACTGACCAGAAGGACAAATAACAATACCTGTAAGATCCATTTTTGCCATACATCACAAGGTCAGCGATCCTTCTGATTCTGTGCTCCGAACTGGCTCAATTCCCTTCCAAGTGCCCTATTCACTGAGCCTAAACTTGGACCCTTTAAATCAAAACTCCACTCACACCTCACTAGTAAAATGAAGTGTATCTGTTTTCGCTAATCATTAAAAGCAACCCAAGTTCCGTTACTGATCATTATAGCACTTCTGCTCCCACCCACACTATACCTCTTATCATAGCACTTATTTTCCCCCCCTCCTGCTACTACTCAACCACCTCCCGCTTCATTAACAATCCTATTCCCCCCCATAAACCCTCTTTTATGCTCTGCTCCTACCTTAATGACTTCCTATCCCAGCCTCCTACCTCCACTCCCACCCCCACCAGACAAAGGTGATCCAGTGTTACTGGTTTCCTGCATTTCATCCCATCAACTTCCCTGCCTTCATGTAACTGTACATAATACTTAAAAAAGTTTTCCGCTCCTAGCCACATAGTAGTGCTATTCATCTTGTATAATTTTTGGAGAATTTTACCAAGGTTTCCTTGAGTTGTGCTAAGTTAGTTTACTGTTATCTCACATTTATTACTAACATAATGTAATATTATTTTTTGTCTGTATGCTCATGATGTGGAACCTCTGTAAATGAGCTTCTAGCTCAAAGGTTGAAATTCGAGAGTGTAATAAATAAATAAAAATAAATAAATAAATGACCTAAAGGGGGGTGCCTGGGTGGGGTGGAAGAAGAGTGGGCCAAATTAAGGGATGGCATAGTGAAGGAAACAAACCTCTGCACAAAAGAAGTGGGCAAAAACAGAAGGAAAATTTGACCACTATGGTTCTTGATGGAAGTGACTGCAAAGATAAAGTTTAAAGGGGTAGCTTTCAAGAGGTATAAAGAGACTTAGAAGGAAGACGATAGGGAGGTATACCAGAAGAAGAAGAAGAGGGAAGCAGGGAAGGCAGTGAGTGGTGCAAAGGCACAAACAGAGGAAAGGATAGCTAACAAGCATTTGTCAATGCCGAATGTTTGCTTGCTGGCATTGGCAGTGGTAATGTAGAAGTTACGGAGCTGCGTAATAGGAATGGCAGTGAAGTACTGAACTGAAGCCAACCCCACCACCACCCTGCAGAGAGTGACAGGCATTGGGGTGTGCATTTGGGTCATCAGGCATAACGGCCTTGCCATTTCACCACACCCCACCCTGCAGATACTGACAAGTGTCACGGTGTTCCTATGGGTTGGTTTTTATGCGCACTCCCATTTCATTAGGAAATGCGTGAGATGGGTGCGATATAATAGAATGGGTAAACTTTGGGGCTGAAGAGTCCAAGGCATACCCCGATACCTCTCACTGGCTGCAGGGTGTAGAATGGTATGAGCATTACAGGCAAGAATTCCAAGTCACACCCTGATGCCTGTCATTCTCTACAGGGTTGGGCGTTATGGTTGGAAAACCCTAATACCTCAGGCATTCGTTGGTATTTTCCTCCAAATTTTCAACATGTTTTTTGTGACCCCACCTCATGAACAGGGGAATATCAGTTTGTTAGCAAGCTGCTTATGCACAGTGAGTACGGCATTTAGCACCACAGGTGCAAAACATTCGAACAGGATGTAAAATGACAGCTGTACTGTTCATGGGAGATGTAAAAATGGCAATGTTGCAAATCTGCAGTACAAATATTTAAAAAAATGGTGAAGTCATGAGCGTACATAGAAACTGTGCAACGCACACCCGTAATATAATTAGGTTGGGGATATTTTACAGCAGATTGTCAACTCAGGCATTTTGGTGCCTCCGATCATGAACAGTGTCACTGTGATTTTCTTTATCTGTGCCGAACAATGATTCCCCACAGCGACCATGCATCTCAGCGCTTAAAGTGTGAAAACACACTTCAGCCATGTTGTGAAAAATGACAGCTGTACTGTTCATAAGGAAGTGTGAAAAAATGCCACTGGTGAAAATCTGGACTGAAAATATTACAAAGTCATGAACTTACAGGTGCGTGGAAACTGCGCATTGCTCACTCGTAACACAGTCATTTTATGGACTTTTGTCACAAAATTTTCAACATAGCCATTTTAAGACCTCTGCTCATGAACAGTGTAACTGTGATTTTCTTAATCTGTCCTAAACATTGCTCTCGCACACCAACAGCACCATTGTGCGCTACATGTGCAAAAACACATTTTGGGCGACATACGAAAAATGTCAGCTGTACTGTTCATAAGGAAGTGTAATAAAATGGCAATGTTGAAAATCTGGAGTCAAAATATTAAATTTGCAAACTTACGAGCATGCATAGGAACTGCGCAACGCACGCTCATAAAACAGTCATTTTTAGGAATTTTTTCACCAAAATTTCAACATAGCCATTTTAAGACCTCTGCTCATGAACCGTGTCACTGTGATTTTCTTAATGTGCCCCATACATTGATTTTGCACATACTGGGCCATTGTGCACTACATGGGTGGGAACACATTTTGGGCAAGATGTGAAAAATGACAGCTATACTGCTCATAAGGAGGTGTTGTAAAATGGCAATGTTGAAAATCTGGAGTGAAAATATTGAAAATTCGCGAACTTACGAGTGTGCATAGAAACTGCGCAATGCACGCTCGTAAAACAGTCATTTTTCAGGAATTTTTTCACCAAATTTTCAACATAGCCATTTTAACACCTGAGCTCATGAACAGTGTCACTGTGATTTTCTTAATTTGTCCGTACATTGGTCTACGCACCGACTGCGCCATTGTGTCTACATGAGGCGAAGCGTTTTGGGTGACATGTGAAAATGACAGCTGTACTGCTCATAAGAAGGTGTGATAAAATGGCAATGTTGGAAATCTAGGTGAAAATATTGAAATCGGGGAGCTTCACGGTGTCATTAGGAACTGCATAATGCACCCTCGTAAAACAGTCATTTTCAGGAATTTTTACCAAATTTTCAACATAGCCATTTTAAGACCTCTGCTCATGAACAGTGTCACTGTGATTTTCTTAATGTGCCCCATACATTGATTTTGCACATACTGGGCCATTGTGCACTACATGGGTGGGAACACATTTTGGGCAAGATGTGAAAAATCACAGCTATACTGCTCATAAGGAGGTGTTGTAAAATGGCAATGTTGAAAATCTGGAGTGAAAATATTGAAATTGAACTACGGTGTGCGTGGGAACTGCGAATGCTACGCAAGTAAAACAGTCATTTTCAGGAATTTTTTCACCAAATTTTCAACATAGCCATTTTAACACCTGAGCTCATGAACAGTGTCACTGTGATTTTCTTAATTTGTCCCGTACATTGATTTCGCACACCGACTGCGCCATTCTGCGCTACATGGGTGGAAACACATTTTGGGTGAGATGTGAAAAATGACAGCTGTACTACTTATAAGAAGGTGTGGTAAAATGGCAATGTTGAAAATCTGGAGTGAAAATATTGAAATTTCACGAACTTACGAGCCTGCGTAGGAACTGCGCAAAGCACGCTCGTAAAACAGTCATTTTTTGGAATTTTGGCACCAAATTTTCAACATGGGGTTTTTGGGACCCCTTCTCATGAATGATGTCACTGTCATGGTGGTATTCAGGCCCAAAGGGTGATTTAGCATTCACTGCACAGTCACTGCAGAAATCACGCCATTGACTGAATCGACATGACAGTGACATATCATGAAAGGGTCTAAACCTATCAATTTGGTGCAAAATTCACAAAATGTCCGAGATATACAATAAGTTGAAACCCCGTAACCCATTATACAGCTTACCGGCATTTCCTCAGTTCGCAGGCGCAGGCGTGTTCAGTCCACGAAGATCGTCGGCGCGGAGTCGGAGGTAGTATGGGGGTGAGGGGTGTGGGAGGCTGGATGCACAGTGGGTGGGTGCGGGTTGTGGGAGGGCTTGGAGGCGCCGGCAGGACGTTTTATTTTACAGGTTTTAAAATAAAAAAGGCGTTGTGGACATTGCCACGCTGGGGTGGGCTCCAGCATGGCACAAAGACTAGGCGGGGAGGCGTTCAGCTGGCGAGATTGGGCACCCGTCAGCAAAAACGTCGTGGGGCGTTGCCACGCTGGGGTGGACTCCCAGCGTGGCACAAAACTTTAGAGGTGGGCGTTCAGCCTTGATGGGATTAGGCACCCCGTCGGCAAAATAAAAAATCGCCGCATGGTTTGCCATGCTGGGATGGGCTCCAAGCGTGGCACAAGGACTGGAGGGCTTTCAGCCGACGGGGATTGGGCACCCGTCGGCGCTATTCCTCTGAGGGCAATCACGTCTGTCTGTGCGTGGGGGAGCTGCGTGAGCTGCCGATATCTTATCGGTGCTCACTCGAGCATAGCTCCCCCTTTCAACTGTATGCCACTGCATTTTGGAGCGTGTCATAGACAGCTCCAAAATGCATTGGCTTACAGGGGCCACGCCTGCCAGCTTGCTGCCTGAATTGGAGGAGGAGGTGACACACCTCCGAAATCTCCGATCAAGGCACTATGTTTCTTGCACATGCGTGCAAGCAAACATAAAAAGGGGTAGAAAGAGGATAAGACTCTTTTTAGAGACACAAGCAAAAAGGAAGACTAGGGAGGGACTGTGCGGTTGTGATGGTCAGGACGAAAGTGTGCTGAGAAGGGTTAGGAAAAAGATATCCTGAATAAATACTTCTGCTCAGTCTTCACAGTAGAGAGAGGGATGGATGACATAAAGGGAGAGGGGTGGGACACATAGAAATGAGCAAGAACACTGGAGGGAGATAGGGTGGACACAAGTCCATTAACAGATAAGAGTGCTCAAAGAACTTGGAAATGTTAAAGTGGATGAGGCTTTGTGGCTTAAAGGGGTACATCCAAGGATGCTTAGGTCACTTTGGGAAGTACTGGCTGCTCCTCTGACAGTTCTATTCAACAACACACTGGAAACTGGAGTGGTTCCATAGAACTGCAGGAGGACAGATGCAGTCCCGCTTCATAAAACTGACATCAGGGAGGAGTATGGCAACTATAGGCTGGTCAGTCTAATGTCAGTGGTGCAAAAGTTAATGGAAACACTATTAAAAGAAAGTCTAGTTGAGTATCTTATATCAAGGTGCAAGACCCAAGGCAGCATGAATCAGGTGTGGGGGGGAGATTATGTTAGATACATTTGATTGAGTTCTTTGAGTGGGTGACAAGGGAAATATATCAGGGTGGGGCAGTGGACATGTCCTGCTTAGTCTTTAGCAAGGCCTTCAACACCATACCACATAGAAGGCTTATAAAAAAATTGGGCAGTTTGTGGGTGTGACCCAAGTAGTAAACTGGGTACAAAACTGTTTGGTGGATAGGTGACACTCATTCTAATGAGGTGAGAGTGACCAGTGTGGTACCTCTGGGCTCAGTGCTAAGACCAGTACTCTTCAATGTCTTCATAAGTGATATTGCAGAAGAGTTGGAAGGAAGATATACCTCTTTGCAGATGACACTAACATCTGCACCAGGTAGATATTCCAGTGGTAGTAAGAGAGTAAGTAGGGACCTGAAAAACATGATGAGTGGTCGATGGTATGGAAGCTGGGTTTCAATATAAAACGTGCAAAATCATGCACCTAAGGCAAAGAAGCCCACGGATGATGTATAAAATGAAAGTAACAGTACTGATGGTCACAGAGTAGTAAAGAGATCTTGGAGTTATCATATCTGAAGACCTCAAGGTGGTGGGACAGTGCAACAAGTGAGTTGGCAGGGGCCAGCTGGATGCTGGGGTGGATAGGGATGGGAATCACCAGCAGAGGAGAAGTAAGATGGTGTTACCGCTGTATCGCTCATTGATGAGACCCCAGCTGGAGTATTGTGCCCTGTTCTGGAAACCACATCTCAGTAAGGACATAGACAGGGTAGAGGTGCTCAGATGAGGACAAGTAAAATGGTGTAGAGGTTGCATCCTAAACCCTATGAGACGAGACTCAGGGATCTCAATATGTACATCATGGAAGAGAAGTTAAGGTGGGCATGATAAAGACCTATAAGTCCCTCATGGGGATGAACAAGGTGCAAGTGGAGTACTTTTCAGAAGAGAAGGTGCACCAGGACAGAGGGCATGCAGTGAAGCTGGAAGGGGAAAACTGGGGGGTGGGGGTAGGTTTGGGAGAGATTTGAGTAAATTCTTCTTCACAGAAAGGGTGGTGACCACCTGGAAAGGTCTTCCAGTGGAGGTTGTGGGGGCAAAAACAGTAGTGGGTTTCAAAAATGCCTGTGATAAGCACAAGGGAGTCATACAGGACAGGTAAGGAGGTGGCAGAGAATGTGCTGTAGACCTGAAAGGGGGTACAGCGTAAGCAAAGCAACAAAAAAGGGAAGACTGGATGGGTCATACAGCACCTATCTGTCATCAGTTTCTAAGTTTATGCGGGATGTGAGGAAGCATTCCTTAACTGAAAAAGTGGTGGATGCCTGGAACAGTCTTCCAGTGGAGGTGCTGGAAGAGAAAAGAGTGGAGGGAATCAAGCATGCATGGGGAAGGTGCAGCTGGAGAATAGGTAGGGTCTGCAGTGACAAAATAGGCAGGGACAAACTAGGCAGACTGGGTGGGCCAAGTTGTCCTTATCTGTCAGCAAATTCTAGGTTTCATGTTTCCCATACACCCCAATCCACTCATTGCCTTCTTGTAGACCTTGATACACTGGCTTGGTTGTTTAAAGGAGTGTCTTATGATGTCTCTGGGGTTCCTTTCTTCAATAGTGGTGTCCAGCTGAACCCTTGTCATCCAGTATTCCATCCTGGGCTTCTAGCTACCTATATGTGTCACTTCACACTTTTTGGAACTGAACTTCCACTGCCAAACCTTGAACCATCTCTCGAACCGCTGCAGGTTCCTCTGAAACTCCCTTGCTCCTTCCTCACTCTGTACCCTGGCACAGAGCTTTGTGACATCTGTGAAGTGGCATGTCTTGCCTTGTATCACTTCTCTCATTTCACTGATGACCATATTGAAAAGAACTGAACTTAGGACAAAACCCTGTGGAACTCCACTTGTGAATCTTTCTCCCCAGATTTGACACTGCTTAACACTACCCTTTGCTGTCTCCCCTGTAACCATTTATCCACATACTGTATCTAACTGTGTCCTTCACCACATCTAGATCCCATAGATTCTGCAGCAGCCTTCTGTGTGGCACAAAGACAAATGCCTTGCAGAAGCTAAAGAAGAGGAAATCTACTGTTTGTTCCTTTTCTACCATCCTGGTCAATCACTCAGAGAATACTATCAGGCCGGTCTAATATGACCTCCATGACACAAACCCATGCTGTTTATTATCATGGAGCACATGACTCGCTAGGTAGTCCACTAGACCCTATTTGACTAGTGTCAACATCAGTTTTCCCACAACAGAGAAAAGATGACAGACCTGTGATTACCTGCTTACTCCTTGTCCCACTCCTATGGAGTGGAACTACATCCACTACCCTCCAATCTTTTGAAACCATCTCTGATAGATTTGAGCAATCAAATAGCTCTGCCAGGAGTTCAGCCAGTCCCAATGTCAGTTCCTGAAGAACTCTCGGGTGCACCTCATTTGGCCTTAACTACCTTCAGGGATTTTAATTTGATTTATTTGTTTAATTTACCAGGTAAGACCGCTGGCACCTCATTGCCTTTTACAGGGTTTACCCAGAGGTAAGTAATACATACAGAGAAAGAAAAATAATGATACAAAATATTACAAAATGCATACACAGAGAATAACTATCCCTGCTCCCTGAGGAACAACTGGTAATCTCATACCATGTGAGGGTGTTGACATCATTGGCACCAGAGTGAAGCTCGAGTGCCCTCATGATATCACCACCTCATGACCTATCAGATTACCAGTGACTTCTAATTACTCTGACTAGGTTACAAACCCAGCAACTTATTTGGAATGGATTTCATTAACTGCAGGTACTGTGGAACAATTTTCAGAAGGACAGTCTTACAGGATTTAGGACACTGTCCTTTATGCTGGGCCTTTGGAGATCTTAGGGCTCAGCTCCGGGCAGCATGGGCAGAGATTGCATGCCTCAAATTTCATATTGAAGAGGAAATACATTATAAAAACCACCCACCATTTCCCCAGCATCCAACGGAAAAACCTCGACCGCAGAGGGTAGTTGGTCCAGGAGGTTGGCAGGTGGTTAGGAGGAGCAAATCAGGTGCCCCATCACTCTCTGCTCTCCATCACATTACCTCCAAAAACCATATAAACACTACAAACAGGTATCTGCCTCTATCTCTGAAATCAAATAAAGAGGCAGAAGACACTGCAGAGCAGGACACTGCGGCACAGGAGCTAGCACAACAAAACTCACCCAAATCAGGAACCAAAACAAAACAAGCACAAAGGAAATCAAAAACTTTGATCATAGGAGACTCCATGATGTGGGGAGTTGATAACCATCTCAACCAGGGTGATGGTCAGATGTCTCCAGGTACATCAGCATGGAGAGACACTGACCGCATTGCTAAAATTGTTCACAAAGCAGGAGAAAACACTGATGTCCTAGTACACATAGGGACTAATGATCTAGCCAAGCCGGTCAGTTGTGGAGACCAAGGAACACCTGAACTAGGCTGGGTGACAAACTATCATCTATTTCGTCCGGCATCTCCTTCTCTGAGATCCTGCCAGTCTGGGAGAGGAGCAGATGGGACGGAAGGTCAGAGAAGGAGATAGGTGAGCTAAACACGTGGCTCAAGGGCTGGTGCCAGGAAAAGGACACAGATTTGTAGGGAACTGGCAACAGTTCTGGGAGCGAATGTTCTTTAAATTTGATGGACTGCATCTGACTAAAGAGAGAGTCAGTGCATTGGGGCAGAAGTTTGATGTCTTTACAGAATATTTAAACTAGCAAATGGGAGAGGTGCAGCACCCCATACGTCGAATGGGAAGAACACCCCTCCCCCCTCAGCTAGTGGTCAAACAGGAATTCAGCATGTTTGCCGTTCATTTGCATCACCAGGTAAGAAAAAAGGTTTGTCTCCCCATACGATGCACAGGGGTAATGCCAAACTTCACCCAACAACTAACACCAAAATCTGGCCAATGGAAAATCATGTACATAAATGCTCACAGCCTGGGAAATAAGATCCTAGACCTGCAGGCAATAATGTCAGAGGCTAAACTGGACATAGTAGCAATTAGTGAGACGTGGTTTACCAGTAACCACACTTGGAGACTTCAGTACCTGGCTATGTATTGTTCAGAAGAGACCGAGGTGCAAAAAGGGGGAGGAGTGGCCCTGTATGTTAATGAAAATATCAAAGCTACAGAAATTCAGAATACACATAAGGAGCCAGAAGACTGGGTCACCCTGGAAACAGGAAATGGAACAGCCATAAGAACTGGGGTTGTCTACAGGCCCCAGACCAGAGGGAGGACATAGACACATTACTGTTAGAAGATATACAAAACATGACAGCTAAAGGGAGGTTCTGATAATGGGAGACTTCAACATGCCGGATACAGATTGGTCAATACCAGCAGGAACATCTGCCAGAACTAGACTCATAGTGGATTCCTGCAGGGGAGGGCCTCAAACAACTGGTACAGCAACCCACAAGAGACAGGGCTATCCTAGATCTAGTACTGACTAACAAAGAAGGATCACAGATCTCCAGGTAGAAGGTCACCTGGAGGCCAGTGACCATCACATGGTATGGTTCAATTTGGCTACTACATCTAAATCATCCCATTCCAAGGCAAAAATATGGGACTTCAGAGGAGCTGACTTTGATAAGATGGCCAACAGAGTTAAGCTAGCCCTGGCAAAAGAAACACAGGTGAGGGGTACAAGCAAAGTGGGCAAGCATTAAGGATGCAATACTTGAAGCAACATCCCATTGTGTTAGACAGAAAAGGAAGTGCAAAGAAGAAGGAAACCACTTTGGTTCTCAAATACAGTAGCAGAAAGGTCAGAGCCAAAAGGCTGGCCTTCAGGAAATGTGAGGAACACAAGGGATGAAGATAGGGAGGCATGCCAAACTGCCCTAAGGAAGCAGGTAAGGCAGTAAGGCAGGCAAAGTCCCAAACTGAGTAAACACTAGCATGAACAGTAAAAGAAGGTGATAAGACTTTCTATAGATACATTAGTGAAAGGAGAAAGTCCAGAGGGGGTATTGCTAAGCTTAATGGAGAAAATGGAACATGTGAGGAGGAGGACCCTGTAAAAGCATCTATCCTAAATAGATACTTTTGCTCAGTATTTACTGAAGAGAAGGTAGGGCAGGGCCCACAGCTCAGCATCATGGACACAGGGGGGAGGGAGGTGAGCACTACTCCCTTCACAAAGAAAAGGGTCCTACAAGAGCTTGCTAAGCTCAGGGTGGATAATGCAATGGGACCTGATGGCATACATCCCAGGGTACTTAAGGAGCTAAAGAAGGAACTAGCAGAGCCATTAGCAGAATTGTTTAGTGAGTCTCTGAGCACAGAAGAGGTCCCAGAAGACTGGAGAAGGGCTCATGTGATCCCGCTCCACAAGAGTGGTAGCAGGGAGGAGGCGGGGAACTACAGACCGGTCAGTCTTACCTCAGTAGTGGGCAAGATTATGGAGGCACTCCTTAAGGAAAGGATAGTGCAACACCTGGAATCCATAGGGGCACAGGATCCAAGACAGCATGGGTTTACAAAAGGAAGGTCCTGTCAAACTAATCTCATAGATTTCTTTGACTGGGTAACCAGAGTGGTGGACCAAGGGGGAGCAGTTGATGCCACCTACCTTGACTTCAGCAAAGCTTTTGACACTGTTCCACATAGAAGATTGATAAATAAGCTGGGTAGGCTCAGGGTGGGTCAGAAGTTGGTCAACTGGGTGGCAAACTGGTTGGCGGGCAGAAAACAGAGAGTGGTGGTAAATGGTATACAGTCAGAAGAGATGCAAGTCACAAGTGGGGTACCTCAGGGATCAGTCCTGGGGCCAGTCCTCTTCAACATCTTCATAAGACCTTGCAGATGGACTAGAGGGTAAGGCTTGTCTGTTTGCAGATGACACCAAGATCTGCAACAGAGTAGATGATCCAGATGGGGTGGGCAGAATGAGAAGAGATCTGGATAAACTAGCAGAATGGTCAGAAAAGTGGCAACTGGGATTTAATGCAAAGAAGTGCAAAATCATGCACATAGGAAGAGAAACCTGAAGCCACCTATAGACTGGGAAGGAGTTGCTAGCAGTCACAAAGGAAGAAAGAGACTTGGGCATCATCATCACTGATGACCTAAAATCATCAAGCAGACCTTTAAAGCAGTAGGTAAGGCTAGCGGGGTGTTAGGGTGTATTAGTAGGGGTATCACAAGTCGTAAGAGGAGTAATAATCCTCTGTACAAGACACTAGTTAGGCCCCATCTGGAGTACTGCGTGCAGTATTGGAGCCATTTACTAGCTCTTAAGCGCCATCTGAAAAGCATCCGGTTTTGCTTGATCATCAAAACCCATGTCCTCCATCTTCCAGACCGCATGTGAGAAGGGTCAGGAATCTGAAATGGATCCGAATTTTCTGAACTAATGCGGCAGAACCACTGCCAGCCCTAGGATCACTGTTACCACCAATGCCAGCACCATTAGTACCAGTTGCACATCCAGTGATGGCACTGAATGTATAAGTCCTAGTCCACCATCTCTGTGTCCATCTGCCCATTGAAGCACAGTGATATAATAAAACCAGCAGGGACATGTGCAAACAGCTAACACTGTGTCAGGCATTAGAAAGGAAGAATACCTTTACATAGAAATCCAAGACCCTTCATCTTAATCACGAATTGGTGAACTGTTGCGAAGACTCTTCTCCCATACTCTTTGGTAGATCATGAGAGTTTTAGGGAGCTCATGACATTAGCAGAACCTAGTTACAATGTTCCTCATCGAAGCTACTTTTCACTATGTTGAAATAAAAAACATTTATCAGGCTTTAAAAGCAACAGTGATGCTTGCACTTAAAACTGCGGGGTAGGGTTATTCATGTCACAACAGATATGTGGAACCAGCACAGAAAACATAGATTACATGTCCCTTACCGCTCATTGGGTGCATACGCTTCTTGTTCTCTTAAAAACAAAGACACCCCCAAAAAGATCGGCTGCTGCATATAAAAGTTTGGGCAAAGTCATACTGCTGCAAACATCTTGCAGGAACTAAATGACCTCCTTGACCCAGATAGGTTTATTCTATGGTCTAAAATGTGGCTTCATAGTAAGTGACAATGGAGCCAACATCTTAGAAAGAGTACAGATGGAGGATTTCTGCATGCTTCTTGCTTTGCACATTGCTTTACACTTAATTGTCAGGATTTCTCAGCAACGAAACACAAGTGGATGTATGATTACTGTTACAAAAAAATTGTGACTCACTTTTCATTCAACCAGGCTATCTGGACATTGTCCGAACTCCAAAACCACAAGCTGCCCAGCAAAAGCTGATTCAAATGTTTCCACTCAGTGGAACTCAGCGCTTTATATGCTGCAAGCGCCTCTTGAACAAAAAGCAAGCTGTACATAGAGTACTGCTCCAGTTACATTATGGAGATGGCATTATGCTGTCTATGCCGCAGCGGAAAATGATGGAGACAGTGTGCTGTATCCTAGCTCCTTTGAGACAGCTACAAAGAGACATGTCTTCTGAAGGCGCATCTGTGAGTCAGGTTATCCCACTCACAATGCTCATTTTACATCATCTTAGTGTTCTAAATCTAGAAATAGAAAAAGACAGATCTGAAGTGCAGAACACATGTCACCTGTATCATGGGAATCTTGTAAAGAGAATGAGCGGCGCTTAAAGGCAGTATAGGCGCAGTGGTCTAAGGCTCTGAGCTGCAAATTTGGTGACATCCAGCAGGCCAGACCTGGGTTTGAATCCCACAGCTTCCACTTGCATACTGTGACCCTGAGCAAGTCACTTAACCTCCTTGTGCTCCCAGGTGGCTCCTGAAAAAAGCTTTCAGCTTAGTGTGCTATACCTGGTTAAACAACTAAATAAAAAAAAAAAAAAAAAAAACAATGACAAATTAGTTGCAATGATGAAATCAAACACTACATCCTTGCAACTCTCTTAGATTCCAGGTTCAAGGCTATACATCTTCCAAAATCAGATGATATAGAGCAGTACAAATGTATGTTGCTAGATGAGCTGCAGCACTACAGGAGTCAAACACAGACACGCACTAGTACCCCAGGTTGTCATCCCCACAACATGCAGTTCATCTTCACAAGGGATACAGAACTGGAAAAGTCACCAAACATTAACAGTAGTTGTTCCACAACTGCCACTTCTTCAGCTACTTGTAGCAAGCTAAATTTGTGGCAAAACCTTTCCCAATTTGCCATATCAGCTTCTGCTGATTCCTCTTCTGAGCGTCTCTGTCCATCATGGTAGACAGTTACCTGCAAGAACTGCCTATTCCTATTGATGCATGCCCTTTTGAATACTGGAGATCAAAAAAGTCTATTTAGATGGAGCTGTATGATGAAGCCTGTAAATATCTTGGTTGTCCTGCAACAAGTGTCTCTTCAGAATGCATGCTTAGTACAGCTGGCAATATTGTGACAGACACCAGAAATAGGTTGCTGCCAGAAAATGTACACACGTTAACTTTTATTAAAGTTAATAAGTCAAGATTTTCGTATCCCTATAAGACTATACAAACTGATCCTGAAGTGATCAATGTTGTGGATGTTGATGGTGATGACAACTCAGATGGTGGTGGCTGGTAAATACGGTGTGGGACAGAGTCTCTCTGCACCAAAAAGGAAACTTTTACAGACTGTGATGACTTTGGTTGTAGTCTCTCCTTTTCGATCTACTACCTGACTATAACCCCCAAAACTTTCCCGCTTTCTGTGAAACTGCTTTGTAGCTAGGGTCTAAACTAAAGTCAACAAGTTTTATATACAGGAGCAATTTTAACATCAGTGGGAACAGGCCCAAATTTGGCATAAAAGGGACACTGTCACATCAATCCTTTCTGTATCATATTATTTATAGTTAAAGTGCAAACATATATTTTTGGATTTACCTTCTGTGACTTTGTGGTGCATCAGTATGGGCTGGGACGGAGGCGGTCTATTTTCAATTTAAAGAGGACAAAACAATGGTAGCTAATTGGTAGCTGTTTATTATTTTTTCAATTACAGAAGTGTTAGCCATAAAGCGAAAATGGATGCTAGTACATGGGTGAGGGTTGTGGGTTGGTTTTAACATGGGTGTAAGGGTGGCATGGGTGCTACTGCACAGATGAGGTAGTGGAAGAAAAGTGGAATGGGTGATGGGGTGAAAGGTGGGTGTTGTTTTAGTTCTTTCATTTACAGATTAGTGATCAGCTGGGGATGGTGAGGAAAAAATGATGACAGACCGACCTACTGTAAACATAATTTATATTCTTATTAAATACATTGCAAACTGCTGCCACCTAGCACAATTGTCCTGTCCCTTTAAAAAAGAATAAAGGAATCAGAAATAAAAGAAAATCTGCATCAGCAGTTTTCACAGAATGTGACGATATCATAAAGTGTTTTTGCTTTACAAGTAGTGATAATTTGATACATAATGGGGTTGACAGACGCTGTCCCTTAAACATCACATGCCAACTGCTGCAGCTACATTAAATATTCCTTAGTATGTCGTGAGGAAACCACTTTTTTTATTTATGTGACTGAAATACAGATTTTATTGAAGTATCAGCTGCAAAAATGCATCATCTTAGAAAGTTGTATGTATTACTCCAATTTGCCAACAAAAATGTTGGTATATGTATGCATTACCTTAGAAAATTGCATGCATTTTTTGCCAGCAACAATGACTGGCATATTTTTTTTATTCAAATGTCTTGACTGACTACGTTATGACATAATATGTTTTGCAACAGTTCCACATGCTGCTGCTGTAGTACTTGGCTTGACTTTGTTATAAAAGCTTTCTTTAAACATAGCAACTTTTGATTTACTCATTTAAAACAGAGCAGCAAATAGCTGAAATTAGGTAATATCAGTTATTTTTCTCATAATTCATGACGATGAGTATATATAACTGAGTACATAAATGGCTAATGTGCCTCTTTCTTTCACTAAGGAACTATAGATGCAGCTGCAGCAGGAAAACTTTTAACATATGGGTGGGTAGGTGGGCCTGTTACGTATTAAGTTGCTGGCTTTAGCAAACAGAAGAAACCATAGATAAACCTAGATGTATTCCTATCAATGTCACACATGATAATTTCTCCCTTATATTGAACAGTTTTTCCTTTACATGTATTTTATTACTATCTTAGTTACTGGCAGCACAATAAAAAATAGGGTTCGAGTTCCAAAAGTTCTAAAAGATTAGAACCCCAGAACTTTTCAAAAGTTCTAGACTAGAACTAGAACCCAGAACTTCAGAGGGTTCTGACAACCCTAGTTAGCTGGATTGTAATTTCTACTACTGTTTATTTATTTATATAAGTGTTTTACCAGGAAGACATACTGAGCAGAGTACTGCTCGATTACAGCAAATTTCAAGTGTCTAATAGAAGTTTTCAACTGTATTAGCTGGACTGTAATTTTGACTATGGTTTAAAAGTGCTTACACGCTCTTCTGTTTCTTGCTCCTCCTGCACCCCTCCAATCCAAGAACTCTGCCTGGGTGCCAAAAGTCTAACTCTCCTTTGTTTTGCTAAACTGCTCAATCTAAACCTATCCTACCTCTATGCTATTTAACCCTGCTATGTTTTCTTCTGCCTGGCTGCCTGCCTTCAAGCAGGGCTGCTTCAGCTCCCCACGTTAGGCGGCACCCAGCAGACACAGACCAAGACCAGGATGCCCGCCTGTACTTCCTTGGAAGGAATGGCAACAGCGCCCGATCGAACCTGAGCACTTCCAGCAAACCCGCTCTGATTGGGCAGGACTTTTCCTCCTTTTGCCACTTGGCACTTTTACAAATAGATTTTAGATAGAACTAACACATTTCAAGTGTCTAATAGAAGTTTTCAACTTTATTACCTGGATTGTAATTTCTACTACTGTTTGCAAGTGCTTACAGCTCTTCTGTTTCCTTGATCCTCCTGCACCCCCATCTAAGCAATCTGCCTTGGCGCAAAAGTCTTACTCTCCTTTGTCTTACTAAACTGCTCAATCTAAACCTATCCTACCTGTATGCTATTTAAACATTGCTATTTTTCTTCTGTCCCACTTCATGCTGTTGAGCAGGGCTGCTTTAGCTCCCCACAATTGGCCGGCTCCCAGCCAGCCACCTATAGAGACCAGGACTGCCACCTGCATTTCCTTGAAAAGTACGACGACAGCACAGCCAATCGGAAAACGGGCGATTCTAGCAAACCAGTTCTGATTGGCAAGGGCTTCTCCCCTGCTTTTGCTACCTGGCACTTTTTACAAATAGATTTTAGATAGAACAAAGCACATTTCACGTGTCTAATAGAAGCTTTTCAACTGTATTAGCTGGATTGTAATTTCTATTACTGTTTGAAAGTGATTACAGTTCTTCTGTTTCCTTGCTCCTCCTGCACACCCCCCATATTCCAAGCACTCTGCCATGGTGCTGAAAAGTCTAACTCTCCTTTGTCTTGCTAAACTGCGTGATCTAATCCTATCCTACTTCTATGCTATTTAAACCCTGCTATGTTTTCTTCTCTCTAGCTGCCTGCCCTTGAATGGGGCTGCTTCAGCTCCCACATGTTCAGCCAGCACCCAGCCAGACACCGACCAAGACCAGGGCGCCCGCCTGCAGTTCCTTGGAAGTTACGGTGACAGCGCAGCCAATTGGAACAAGGGTGCTTCCCGCAAACCCGCTCTGATTGGCCAGGGAATTTTACCCTGCTTTTGCCACCTAGCACTTTTTACAAATTCATTTTAGATAGAACTAACCACTTTTCAAGTGTCTAATAGAAGTTTTTCAACTGTATAAGCTGGACTGTAATTTCTACTACTGTTTGAAAGTGCTTACAGCTCTTCTGTTTCCTTGCACCTCCTGCACCCCCCATCCAAGCACTCTGCTTTGGTACTAAAAGTCTAACTCTCCTTTGTCTTGCTAAACTGCTCAATCTAAACCTATCCTACCTCTGTGCTATTAAAACCCTGCTATTTTTCTTCTCTCTAGCTGCCTGCCCTTCTTTGGGCTGCTTCAGCTCCCCATGGTCGGTGGGCACCTAGCCAGCCAGCAACCGAGACCAGGAAGCCCGCCAGCAGCTCCTTGGAAAGCCTGGCGACAGTGCAGCCAACTGGAACACGAGCACTTCCAGCAAACTGGCTCTCATTGGCCAGGACTTTTCCCCTGCTTTTCCACATGGCACTTTTTACAAATAGAGTTTAGAAAGAACTAAGCACATTTCAAGTGTCTAATAGAAGTTTTCAACTGTATTAGCTGGATTGTAATTTCTACTACTGTTTGAAAGTGCTTAGCTGTTCTGATTCCTGCTGCTCCTGCACCCCCCCAACCAAGCACTCTGTCTTTGCACCGAAAAGTCTAACTCTCCTTAGTCTTGCTAAACTGCTCAGTCTACATCTATCCTACCGCAATGCTATTTAAACCCTGCCATTTTTTCTTCTCTTCAGCTTCCTGCCCTTGAACAGAGCTGCTTCAGCTCACCCACGGTCGGCTGGCATCCAGCCAGTCACCAACCGAGACCAAGACGCCCGCCTGCAGCTCCTTGGAAGGTACTGTGACAGCTCAGCCAATCAGAACACGGGTGCTTCCAGCAAAAGTGCTCTGATTGTCCAGGACTTTTCCTCTGCTTTTGCCACATGGCACGTTTTACAAATAGATTTTAGATAGAACTAAGCTTTTTCAAGTGTCTAATAGAGGTTTTTGAACTGTGTTAGCTGGATTGTAATTTCTACTACTGTTTATTTATTTATTTAAGTGTTTTACCAGGAAGGCATACTGAGCAGAGTACTGCCTGATTACAGCAAATTTCAAGTGTCTAATAGAAGTTTTTCAACTGTATTAGCTGGACTGTAATTTTGACTATGGTTTAAAAAGTGCTTACAGCTCTTCTGTTTCTTGCTCCTCCTGCACCCCTCCAATCCAAGAACTCTGCCTGGGTGCCAAAAAGTCTAACTCTCCTTTGTTTTGCTAAACTGCTCAATCTAAACCTATCCTACCTCTATGCTATTTAAACCCTGCTATGTTTTCTTCTGTCTAGCTGCCTGCCTTTAAACGGGGCTGCTTCAGCTCCCTCACGTTTGGTCGGCACCCAGCCAGACACAGACCAAGACCAGGATGCCCGCCTGTACTTCCTCGGAAGGAATGGCAACAGCGCAGCCGATCGGAACACGAGCACTTCCAACAAACCCGCTCTGATTGGGCAGGACTTTTCCCTCCTTTTGCCACTTGGCACTTTTTTACAAATAGATTTTAGATAGAACTAAGCACATTTCAAGTGTCTAATAGAAGTTTTTCAACTTTATTACCTGGATTGTAATTTCTACTACTGTTTGAAAGTGCTTACAGCTCTTCTGTTTCCTTGATCCTCCTGCACCCCCATCTAAGCAATCTGCCTTGGCGCCAAAAAGTCTTACTCTCCTTTGTCTTACTAAACTGCTCAATCTAAACCTATCCTACCTGTATGCTATTTAAACATTGCTATTTTTTCTTCTGTCCCACTTCATGCTGTTGAACGGGGCTGCTTTAGCTCCCCCACAATTGGCCGGCTCCCAGCCAGCCACCTATAGAGACCAGGACGGCCACCTGCATTTCCTTGAAAAGTACGACGACAGCACAGCCAATCGGAAAACGGGCGATTCTAGCAAACCAGTTCTGATTGGAAAGGGCTTCTCCCCTGCTTTTGCTACCTGGCACTTTTTACAAATAGATTTTAGATAGAACAAAGCACATTTCACGTGTCTAATAGAAGCTTTTCAACTGTATTAGCTGGATTGTAATTTCTATTACTGTTTGAAAGTGATTACAGTTCTTCTGTTTCCTTGCTCCTCCTGCACCCCCCCCATATTCCAAGCACTCTGCCATGGTGCTGAAAAGTCTAACTCTCCTTTGTCTTGCTAAACTGCGTGATCTAATCCTATCCTACTTCTATGCTATTTAAACCCTGCTATGTTTTCTTCTCTCTAGCTGCCTGCCCTTGAATGGGGCTGCTTCAGCTCCCACATGTTCAGCCAGCACCCAGCCAGACACCGACCAAGACCAGGGCGCCGCCTGCAGTTCCTGGAGATTACGGTGACAGCGCAGCCAATTGGAACAGCAGTGCTTCCCGCAAACCCGCCTCTGATTGGCCAGAATTTTACCCTGCTTTTGCCACCTAGCACTTTTTACAAATTCATTTTAGATAGAACTAACCACTTTTCAAGTGTCTAATAGAAGTTTTTCAACTGTATAAGCTGGACTGTAATTTCTACTACTGTTTGAAAGTGCTTACAGCTCTTCTGTTTCCTTGCACCTCCTGCACCCCCCCCCATCCAAGCACTCTGCTTTGGTACTAAAAAGTCTAACTCTCCTTTGTCTTGCTAAACTGCTCAATCTAAACCTATCCTACCTCTGTGCTATTAAAACCCTGCTATTTTTTCTTCTCTCTAGCTGCCTGCCCTTCTTTGGGGCTGCTTCAGCTCCCCCATGGTCGGTGGGCACCTAGCCAGCCAGCAACCGAGACCAGGAAGCCCGCCAGCAGCTCCTTGGAAGGCACGGCGACAGTGCAGCCAACTGGAACACGAGCACTTCCAGCAAACTGGCTCTCATTGGCCAGGACTTTTCCCCTGCTTTTTCCACATGGCACTTTTTACAAATAGAGTTTAGAAAGAACTAAGCACATTTCAAGTGTCTAATAGAAGTTTTTCAACTGTATTAGCTGGATTGTAATTTCTACTACTGTTTGAAAGTGCTTACAGCTGTTCTGATTCCTGCTGCTCCTGCACCCCCACAACCAAGCACTCTGTCTTTGCACCGAAAAGTCTAACTCTCCTTAGTCTTGCTAAACTGCTCAGTCTACATCTATCCTACCGCAATGCTATTTAAACCCTGCCATTTTTTCTTCTCTTCAGCTTCCTGCCCTTGAACGGGGCTGCTTCAGCTCACCCACGGTTGGCTGGCATCAGCCAGTCACCAACCGAGACCAAGACGCCCGCCTGCAGCTCCTTGGAAGGTACTGTGACAGCTCAGCCAATCAGACACAGGTGCTTCCAGCAAAGTGCTCTGATTGTCCAGGACTTTCCTCTGCTTTTGCCACATGGCACGTTTTACAAATAGATTTTAGATAGAACTAAGCTTTTTCAAGTGTCTAATAGAGGTTTTTGAACTGTGTTAGCTGGATTGTAATTTCTACTACTGTTTATTTATTTATTTAAGTGTTTTACCAGGAAGGCATACTGAGCAGAGTACTGCCTGATTACAGCAAATTTCAAGTGTCTAATAGAAGTTTTTCAACTGTATTAGCTGGACTGTAATTTTGACTATGGTTTAAAAGTGCTTACAGCTCTTCTGTTTCTTGCTCCTCCTGCACCCTCAATCCAAGAACTCTGCCTGGGTGCCAAAAGTCTAACTCTCCTTTGTTTTGGTAAACTGCTGAATCTAAACCTATCCTACCTCTATGCTATTTAAACCCTGCTATGTTTCTTCTGTCTAGCTGCCTGCCTTCAAGGGGCTGCTTCAGCTCCCTCACGTTTGGTGGCACCCAGACAGACACAGACCAAGACCAGGATGCCGCCTTACTTCCTGGAAGGAATGGCAACAGCGCAGTCGATCAGAACACGAGCACTTCCAGCAAACCCGCTCTGATTGGGCAGGACTTTTCCCTCCTTTGCCACTTGGCACTTTTTACAAATAGATTTTAGATAGAACTAAGCACATTTCAAGTGCCTAATAGAAGTTTTTCAACTTTATTACCTGGATTGTAATTTCTACTACTGTTTGAAAGTGCTTACAGCTGTTCTGATTCCTGCTGCTCCTGCACCCCCCCAACCAAGCACTCTGTCTTTGCACCGAAAAGTCTAACTCTCCTTAGTCTTGCTAAACTGCTCAGTCTACATCTATCCTACCGCAATGCTATTTAAACCCTGCCATTTTTTCTTCTCTTCAGCTTCCTGCCCTTGAACGGGGCTGCTTCAGCTCACCCACGGTTGGCTGGCATCCAGCCAGTCACCAACCGAGACCAAGACGCCCGCCTGCAGCTCCTTGGAAGGTACTGTGACAGCTCAGCCAATCAGAACACGGGTGCTTCCAGCAAAAGTGCTCTGATTGTCCATTTCCTCTGCTTTTGCCACATGGCACGTTTTACAAATAGATTTTAGATAGAACTAAGCTTTTCAAGTGTCTAATAGGGTTTTTGAACTGTGTTAGCTGGATTGTAATTTCTACTACTGTTTATTTATTTATTTAAGTGTTTTACCAGGAAGGCATACTAGGCAGAGTACTGCCTGATTACAGCAAATTTCAAGTGTCTAATAGAAGTTTTTCAACTGTATTAGCTGGACTGTAATTTTGACTATGGTTTAAAAGTGCTTACAGCTCTTCTGTTTCTTGCTCCTCCTGCACCCCTCCAATCCAAGAACTCTGCCTGGGTGCCAAAAAGTCTAACTCTCCTTTGTTTTGCTAAACTGCTGAATCTAAACCTATCCTACCTCCGTGCTATTTAAACCCTGCTATGTTTTCTTCTGTCTAGCTGCCTGCCTTTAAGCGGGGCTGCTTCAGCTCCCCATGTTTGGCGGCACCCAGACAGACACAGACCAAGACCAGGATGCCCCTTTACTTCCTTGGAAGGAATGGCAACAGCGCAGCCGATCAGAACACGAGCGCTTCCAGCAAACCCGCTCTGATTGGGCAGGACTTTTCCCTCCTTTGCCACTTGGCACTTTTAACAAATAGATTTTAGATAGAACTAAGCACATTTCAAGTGCCTAATAGAAGTTTTTCAACTTTATTACCTGGATTGTAATTTCTACTACTGTTTGAAAGTGCTTACAGCTCTACTGTTTCCTTGATCCTCCTGCACCCCCCCATCTAAGCAATCTGCCTTGGCGCCAAAAAGTCTAACTCTCCTTTGTCTTACTAACCTGCTCAATCTAAACCTATCCTACCTCTATGCTATTTAAACATTGCTATTTTTTCTTCTGTCCCGCTTGCTCTTGAGCAGGGCTGCTTTAGCTCCCCACTGTTGGCGGCTCCCAGCCAGCCACCTACAGAGACCAGGACGGCCACCTGCATTTCCTTGAAAAGTACGACGACAGCACAGCCGGAAAATGGGCAATTCTAGCAAACCAGTTCTGATTGGCAGGACTTTCCCCTGCTTTTGCCACCTGGCACTTTTACAAATAGATTTTAGACAGAACAAAGCACATTTCACGTGTCTAATAGAAGCTTTTCAACTGTATTAGCTGGATTTTAATTTCTATTACTGTTTGAAAGTGATTACAGTTCTTCTGTTTCCTTGCTCCTCCTGCACCCCATATTCCAAGCACTCTGCCATGGCGAAAAGTCTAACTCTCCTTTGTCTTGCTAAACTGCACGATCTAATCCTATCCTTCATCTATGCTATTTAAACCCTGCTTTGTTTTCTTCTCTCTAGCTGCACTGCCAGCCAGGCAGGGCTGCTTCAGCTCCCACATGTTCAGCCAGCACCAACAAGACTACCGACCAAGACCAGGCGCGCTCTGGAGTTACAGTGACGCACGAAATTGGAACAGGGCTTCCACAAGAAACTCTGATTAGCCGGACTTTTACCCTCCTTTTTGCCACTAGCCTTTACACACTTTTCAAATGTCTAATAAGTTTTCAACTGTATAAAGCTGGACTGTAATTTCTACTACTGTTTGAAAGTGCTTACAGCTCTTCTGTTTCTTGCGCACCTCCTGCACCCCCATCCAAGAACTCTGCTTTGGCACTAAAAAGTCTAACTTTCCTTTGTCTTGCTAAACTGCTCAATCTAAAGCTATCCTACCTCTGTGCTATTAAAACCCTATTTTTCCTCTCTCAGCTGCCTGCCCTTCTTTGGGGCTGCTTCAGCTCCCCATGGTCAGTGGGCATCTAGCCAGCCAGCAACCGAGACCAGGATGCCCGCCAGCAGCTCCTTGGAAGGCACGGTGACAGTGCAGCCAACTGGAACACGAGCCCTTCCAGCAAACTGGCTCTCATTGGCCAGGACTTTTCCCCTGCTTTTTCCACATGGCACTTTTTACAAATAGAGTTTGGATAGAACTAAGCACATTTCAAGTGTCTAATAGAAGTTTTTCAACTGTATTAGCTGGATTGTAATTTCTATTACTGTTTGAAAGTGCTTACAGCTATTCTGATTCCTGCTGCTCCTGCACCCCCCCAACCAAGCACTCTGTCTTTGCACCAAAAAGTCTAACTCTCCTTAGTCTTGCTAAACTGCTCAGTCTACATCTATCCTACCGCTATGCTATTTAAACCCTGCCATTTTTTCTTCTCTTCAGCTTCCTGCCCTTGAACAGAGCTGCTTCAGCTCCCCCATGGTCGGCTGGCACCCAGCCAGCCACCAACCAAGACCAAGACGCCTGCCTGCAGCTCCTTGGAAGGTACTGTGACAGCTCAGCCAATCAGAACACGGGTGCTTCCAGCAAAAGTGCTCTGATTGTCCAGGACTTTTCCTCTGCTTTTGCCACATGGCACTTTTTACAAATAGATTTTAGATAGAACTAAGCTTTTTCAAGTGTCTGATAGAGGTTTTTGAACTGTGTTAGCTGGATTGTAATTTCTACTACTGTTTATTTATTTATTTAAGCGTTTTACCAGGAAGGCATACTGAGCAGAGTACTGCCCGATTACAGCAAATTTCAAGTGTCTAATAGAAGTTTTCACCTGTATTAGCTGGACTGTAATTTTGACTACAATTTAAAAGTGCTTACAGCTCTTCTGTTCCTTGCTCCTCCTGCACCCCTCAATCCATGAACTCTGCCTTGGTGCCAGCGTCTAACTCTCCTTTGTTTTGCTAAACTGCTCAATCTAAACCTATCCTGCCTCTATGCTATTTAAACCCTGCTATTTTTTCTTCTCTCTAGCTACCTGCCCTTAAACGGGGCTGCTTCAGCTCCCCCACGTTCGCCTGGCACCCAGCCAGCCACCGACCGAGACCAGGATGCCTGCATTTAGCTCCTTGGAAGGAACGGCGACAGCACAGCCCATCGGAACACGAGCGCTTCCAGCAAAATTGCTCTGATTGGGCAGTACTTTTCCCTCCTTTTGCCACTTGGCAATTTTTACAAATAGATTTTAGATAGAACTAAGCACATTTCAAATGTCTAATAGAAGTTTATCAACTGTATTAGCTGGATTGTAATTTCTACTACTGTTTGAAAGTGCTTACAGCTCTTCTGTTTCCTTGATCCTCCTGCATTTCCCCATCTAAGCAATCTGCCTTGGCGCCAAAAAGTCTTACTCTCCTTTGTCTTACTAAACTGCTCAATCTAAACCTATCCTACCTCTATGTTATTTAAACCTTGCCTTTTTTTCTTCTGTCCAGCTGCCTGCCCTTGAACGGGGCTGCTTTAGCTCCCCCATGGTCGGCCGGCACCCAGCCAGCCACCGGCCAAAACCAGGACGCCCCCCCCGCAGCTCCTTGAAATTTATGGTGACAGCACAGCCAATAGGAACATGGGTGATTCCCGCAAACCAGTACTGATTGGCAAAGACTTCTCCCCTGCTTTTGCCACCTGGCACTTTTTACAAATAGATTTTACATAGAACGAAGCACATTTCATGTGTCTAATTGAAGCTTTTCAACTCTATTAGATGGAATGTAATTTCTACTACTGTTTGAAAGTGCTTACAGCTCTTCTGTTTATTTGCTTCTCCTGCACCTCCCCATCTAAGCACTCTGCCATGGTGCCGAAAAGTCTAACTCTCCCTTGTCTTGCAAAACTGCTCAATCTAAACCTATCCTACCTCTATGCTATTTAAACCCTGCTATTTTTTTTTGCTCTCCAGCTGCCTGCCCTTGATCGGGGCTGCTTCAGCTCCCCAATTGTCGGTGGGCACTTAGCCAGCCAGCGACCGAGACCAGGTTGCCTGCCTGCCTGTAGCTCCTTGGAAGGTAAGGCGACAGTGCAGCCAATTGGAACACGAGCACCTCCAGCAAACCCACTCTGATTGGCCAGGACTTTTCCCCTGCTTTTGCCACATGGCTCTTTTTACAAATGGAGTTTAGATAGAACTAAGCACATCTCAAGTGTTTAATAGAAGTTTTTCAACTGTATTAGCTGGATTGTAATTTCTACTACTATATGAAAGTGCTTACAGCTGTTCTGTTTCCTTGCTCCTCCTGCACCCCTCATCAAAGTACTCTGCCTTAACGTCGAAAAGTCTAACTCTCCTTTGTCTTGCTAAACTGCTCAATCTAAACTTATCCTACCTCTATGCTATTTAAGCCCTGCTATATTTTTTGCTCTCCAGTTGCCTGCCCTTGATCGGGGCTGCTTCAGCTCCCCCATGGTCGGCGGGCACCTAGCCAGCCAGTGACCGAGACCAGGTTGCCCGCCAGCAGCTTCTTGGAAGGTATGGCAACAGTGCATCCAATTGGAACAAAGCGCTTCCAGCAAACCCACTCTGATTGGCCAGCACTTTTCCCCTGCTTTTGCCACATGGCTCTTTTTACAAATGGAGTTTAGATAGAACTAAGCACATCTCAAGTGTTTAATAGAAGTTTTTCAACTGTATTAGCTGGATTGTAATTTCTACTACTATATGAAAGTGCTTACAGCTGTTCTGTTTCCTTGCTCCTCCTGCACCCCCCCATCCAAGCACTCTGCCTTGGCACCGAAAAGTCTAACTCTCCTTTGTATTGCTAAACTGCTCACTCTACATCTATCCTACCGCTATGCTATTTAAACCCTGCTATTTTTTCTTCTCTTCAGCTTTCTGCCCTTGAACGGGGCTGCTTCTGCTCCCCCACGGTCGGCCGCCACCCAACCAGTCACTGACCGAATGAAGATGCCGCCTGCAGCTCCTTGGAAGGTACTGCAACAGTGCAGCCTATTGGAACACAGGCGTTTCCAGCAAACCCGCTCTGATTGGCCAGGACTTTCCCCTGCTTTTGCCAGATGACACTTTTACAAATAGATTTTAGATAGAACCAAGCACATTTCAAGTGTCTAATAGAGGTTTTTTGAACTGTGTTAGCTGGATTGTAATATCTACTACTGTTTATTTATTTATTTAAGCGTTTTACCAGGAAGGCATACTGAGCAGAGTACTGCTTGCTTACAGCACATTTCAAGTGTCTAATAGAAGTTTTTCTTCTATATTAGCTGGATTGTAATTTTGACTACTGTTTGAAAGTGCTTACAGCTCTTCTGTTTCTTGTTCCTCCTGCACCCCCCCCCATCCAAGCACTCTGCCTTGGTGCCGAAAAGTCTAACTCTCCTTCAGCTCCCCCACATTCGGCCGGCACCCAGTCAGCCACCGACTGAGAACAGGATGCCCGCCTGTAGCTCCTTGTAAAGAATGGCGACAGCGCAGCCGATCGGAACACGAGTGCTTCCAGCAAACCCGCTCTGAATGGCAAGGACTTTTCCCTCTTTTTGCCACTTGCACTTTTTGCAAATAGATTTTAGATACTACTAAGCACATTTCAAGTGTATAAAAGAAGTTTTTCAACTTTATTAGCTGGATTGTAATTGATACTACTGTTTGAAAGTGCTTACAGCTCTTCTGTTTCCTTACTCCTCCTGCTTCCCCCCATCTAGGCAATATGCCTTGGTGCCGAAAAGTCTTGCTCTCCTTTGTCTTACTAAACTGCTCAATCTAAACCTATCCTACCTCTCTATTATTTAAACCTTGCTATTTTTTCTTCTGTCCAGCTGCCTGCCCTTGAACGGGTCTGCTTTAGCTCCCCCATGGTCGGCCGGCACCCAGCCAGCCTCCGACTGAGACCAGGATGCCCGCCTGCAGCTCCTTGAACGGTACGGTGACAGCAAAGCCAATTGGAACATGGGCGATTCCAGCAAACCAGTTCTGATTGGCCAGGGACTTTTTCCTCTGCTTTTGCCACATGACACTTTTTGCAAATAGATTTTAGGACGAACTAAGCACATTTCAAGTGTCTAATAAAAGCTTTTCAACTGTATTAGCTGGATTGTAATTTCTACTACTGTTTGAAAGTGCTTACAGCTGTTCTGTTTCCTGCTCCTCCTGCATTCCCATCTAAGCAATCTGCCTTGACGCTGAAAGTCTAACTCTCCTTTGTCTTGCTAAACTGCTCAATCTAAACCTATCCTACCTCTATGCTATTTAAGCCCTGCTATTTTTTCTTCTCTCCAGCTGCCTGCCATGAACAGGGCTGCTTCAGCTCCCCCACGTTCGGCCAGCACCCAGCCAGCCACCGACCGAGACCAGGATGCCCACCTACAGCTCCTTGAAAGGTACAGTGACCGCACAGCCAATCGGAACACGGGCGATTCCAGCAAACCAGTTCTGATTGGCCAGGACTTTTCCTCTACTTTTGCCACATGGCACTTTTTGCAAATAGATTTTAGATTGAACTAAGCACATTTCATGTGTCTAATAGAAGCTTTTCAACTGTATTAGCTGGATTGTAATTTCTACTACTGTTTAAAAGTGCTTACAGCTCTTCTGTTTCCTTGCTAATCCTGCATCCCCCAATCTAAGTACTCTGCCTTGGTGCCGAAAAGTCTAGCTCTCCTTTGTCTTGCTAAACTGCTCAATCTAAACCTATCCTACCTCTATGCAATTTAAACCCTGCTATTTTTACTTCTCTCCAGCTGCCTGCTCTTGATCGGAGCTGCTTCAGCTCCCCCATGGTCAGCGGGCACCTAGCCAGCCAGCGACCAATACCAGGATGCCCGCCTGCAGCTCCTTGGAAGGTACGGTGACAGTGCAGCCAATTGGAACACGAGCGCTTCCAGCAAACCCGCTCTGATTGGCCAGGACTTTTCCCCTGCTTTTGCCACATGACACTTTTTACAAATAGAGTTTAGATAGAACTAAGCACATTTCAAGTGTCTAATAGAAGTTTATTCAACTGTATTAGCTGGATTGTGATTTCTACTACTGTTTGAAAGTGCTTACAGCTCTTCTGTTTCCTTGCTCCTACTGCATTCCCCTTCTAAGCAATCTGCCTTGGCGAAAAGTCTAACTCTCCTTTATCTTGCTAAACTGCTGAATCTAAACCTGTCCTACCTCTATGCTATTTAAGCCCTGCCTATTTTCTTCTCTCCAGCTGCCTGCCCTGAATGGGACAGCTTCAGCTTCCCCATGTTTGGCGGGGTTCACCACAATATATCCCAGGCACACTACCTTAGGGTAGCTGGTCCATTCCACTTGGGTGTCAAACAGGCCGAAGCATACTGTTGAGTCCTGGTAGGGACGAAACACGTGTCTATGTCTCTGTTAGCACCCTTGCAAACTGTGTGAGAGAGGCCTTTCGGCACCATGCAACTCTGCTTAAAGTTGGACCAGCATAACATTCTGTGGTGATTTGCATATGCAGCCCATGATGCTTTGCATTAGGGGGCATGTGTGATTTTGTATTTTCTTGAAACTTGGCTTCCCAGCCAAATGCCCTTTAAGTAACCCTTGCCTCAGTGTTTCGCACAGAGGTTCTTTGTTTTAAATAGTTTTTTATTTTAATGGGTTCACCACAATATATCCCAGGCCACACTACCTTAGGGGTAGCTTCTGGTCCATTCCACTTGGGTGTCAAACAGGCGAGGCATACTGATGAGTCCTGAGTGAATGAGCTGCGATGTCTATGTCTTCTGTTAGCACCCTTTGCAAACTGTGTGAGAGCCTTTACGGCACCATGCAATTCTGCTTAAAGTTGGACCAGCACTTAACATTCTGTGGTGATTTGCATGTACCCAGCCCATGATGCTTTGCATTGTGGGGGCATGTGTGATTTTTATATTTTCTTGAAACTTTGCTTCCCAGCCAAATGCCCTTTGGGTGAAACCCTTGCCTCAGTGTTTACGCACAGAGGTTCTTTGTCTTTTAATAGTTTTTATTTTAATGGGTTCACCACAATATATCCCAGGCACACTACCTTGGGGTAGCTGGTCCATTCCACTTGGGTGTCAAACAGGCGAGGCATACTGATGAGTCCTGGTAGGACTGAAACACGATGTCTATGTCTTCTGTTAGCACCCTTTGCAAACTGTGTGAGAGGCCTTCGGCACCATGCAATTCTGCTTAAAGTTGGACCAGCATAACATTCTGTGTGATTTGCATATGCAGCCCATGATGCTTTGCATTGGGGGCATGTGTGATTTTTATTTTCTTGAAACTTGGCTTCCCAGCAAAATGCCCTTTGGGTAACCCTTGCCTCAGTGTTTACGCACAGAGGTTCTTTGTCTTTTAAATAGTTTTTATTTTAATGGGTTCACCACAATATATCCCAGGCACACTACCCTTAGGGGTAGCTGGTCCATTCCACTTGGGTGTCAAACAGGCGAGGCATCTGATGAGTCCTGGTGGGAAACTGCGTGTCTATGTCTTCTGTTAGCACCCTTTGCAAACTGTGTGAGAGGCCTTTCGGCACCATGCAATTCTGCTTAAAGTTGGACCAGCATAACATTCTGTGGTGATTTGCATATGCAGCCCATGATGCTTTGCATTGGGGGCATGTGTGATTTTGTATTTTCTTGAAACTTGGCTTCCCAGCAAAATGCCCTTTGGGGTAACCCTTGCCTCAGTGTTTACGCACAGAGGTTCTTTGTCTTTTAAATAGTTTTTTATTTTAATGGGTTCACCACAATATATCCCAGGCACACTACCTTAGGGGTAGCTGGTCCATTCCACTTGGGTGTCAAACAGGCGAGGCATACTGATGAGTCCTGGTAGAATGAAACACGTGTCTATGTCTTCTGTTAGCACCCTTTGCAAACTGTGTGAGAGGCCTTTGGCACCATGCAATTCTGCTTAAAGTTGGACCAGCATAACATTCTGTGGTGATTTGCATATGCAGCCCATGATGCTTTGCATTGGGGGGGGCATGTGTGATTTTGTATTTTCTTGAAACTTGGCTTCCCAGCCAAATGCCCTTTGGGGTAACCCTTGCCTCAGTGTTTACGCACAGAGGTTCTTTGTCTTTTAAATAGTTTTTTATTTTAATGGGTTCACCACAATATATCCCAGGCACACTACCTTAGGGGTAGCTGGTCCATTCCACTTGGGTGTCAAACAGACGAGGCATACTGATGAGTCCTGGTAGGACGAAACACGTGTCTATGTCTTCTGTTAGCACCCTTTGCAAACTGTGTGAGAGGCCTTTCGGCACCATGCAATTCTGCTTAAAGTTGGACCAGCATAACATTCTGTGGTGATTTGCATATGCAGCCCATGATGCTTTGCATTGGGGGGCATGTGATGATTTGTATTTTCTTGAAACTTGGCTTCCCAGCCAAATGCCCTTTAGGGTAACCCTTGCCTCAGTGTTTACGCACTGAGGTTCTTTGTTTTCAAATAGTTTTTATTTTAATGGGTTCACCACAATATATCCCAGGCACACTACCTTAGGGGTAGCTGGTCCATTCCACTTGGGTGTTAAACAGGCGAGGCATACTGATGAGTCCCTGTGGGATTGAGAAACACGTGTCTATGTCTTCTGTTAGCACCCTTTGCAAACTGATGTGAGAGGCCTTCGCACCATGCAATTCTGCTTAAAGTTGGACCAGCATAACATTCTGTGGTGATTTGCATATGCAGCCCATGATGCTTTGCATTGGGGGGCATGTGTGATTTTGTATTTTCTTGAAACTTGGCTTCCCACCAAATGCCCTTTGGGTAACCCTTGCCTCAGTGTTTACGCACAGAGGTTCTTTGTCTTTTAAATAGTTTTTTATTTTAATGGGTTCACCACAATATATCAGGCACACTACCTTAGGGGTAGCTGGTCCATTCCACTTGGGTGTCAAACAGGCGAGGCATACTGATGAGTCCTGGTAGGAAAACACGTGTCTATGTCTTCTGTTAGTACCCTTTGCAAACTGTGTGAGAGGCCTTTCGGCACCATGCAATTCTGCTTAAAGTTGGACCAGCATAACATTCTGTGGTGATTTGCATATGCAGCCCATGATGCTTTGCATTGGGGGCATGTGTGATTTTGTATTTTCTTGAAACTTTGGCTTCCCAGCCAAATGCCCTTTAGGGTAACCCTTGCCTCAGTGTTTACGCACAGAGGTTCTTTGTCTTTAAATAGTTTTTTATTTTAATGGGTTCACCACAATATATCCAGGCACACTACCTTGAGGGTAGCTGGTCCATTCCACTTGGGTGTCAAACAGGCGAGGCATACTGATGAGTCCTGGTAGGGCTGAAACACGTGTCTATGTCTTCTGTTAGCACCCTTTGCAAACTGTGTGAGAGGCCTTTCGGCACCATGCAATTCTGCTAAAGTTGGACCAGCATAACATTCTGTGGTGATTTGCATATGCAGCCCATGATGCTTTGCATTGGGGGGCATGTGTGATTTTGTATTTTATTTTAAATATATATATATATATATATGCAAAAAAATCTGTTAATGCATTATTTATGGTTAAAGCACAAAAAGTCAGGAAATTAGACCTTTAGGGTTGCCCCATCCCCCCCCCATGGACCCACTTATCATCCCAAGATTGACAGCTGACGGGGTGTGTCACAACCCCAATGACACACCCCATCAGCTGTCAATCTCAGGATGATAGGTGGGTCCAGAAGGGGGGGATGGGGCAACCCTAAAGGTCTAATTTCCTGACTTTTTGTGCTTTAACCATAAATGATGCATTAACAAAGTTTTTTGCATAGAATTTCCATACTTTCTGAGAAAGAATGGAAAAGTAGAAAGTTGCACAAGTTGGTGGGAGTGCAGGCCCTTTGGGCCCCAATGTACCACCAACTTGTAAATTCCTGATTAAGATCAGAGTACAAGTACTGAATATCATATGTATTGCAGGCAGTGCATATGGATGGTAGCGTGGGGCCCACCACCTTGAAAGAAAGCAAAGTGTCAGTCATCAGAGTGGCATAATTCAACACCTGTTTACATGTCAGACACATGGCAGTAACGTTAGGCAGCCTATAAATGTGAAGCCAGTACCACAATGCAAAACGCCATATGCAAAACATAAAGTGTGTCAAGCAATATGGTTGCAGCAAATTAGTTTTCCAACACCTAAACACGATAATTCAGATGGACAGCACTTCCCCTCAACATGATCCAAATTTCAATGTAAAAGACCAAACTGTTTCTGAGATATAAAATGTGCATGTTTCAGATATTCATTCATCACACTGACAGAATTTCACACCTTTTAACATTCTACACACCTAATGACTGAAAAGTACATCCATGGCAGTAAGGCTAGCTACTCTAGTAATTTCAAGCCACTACCACCATGGAAAACTCTGTCCATAAAATGTAAAATTCGCCCCATGGTATTGATGCAAAAAATGTATTGTCTGACACCTAAAGACTATAATTCACATCTACAGGACATGCTGTCAACACCCTACAAATTTCAAATTAAAAGACCAAACGGTTTCCGAGATATTTAATTTGAAAAATTATTAAAATTGTGCTAGCTGGTCCCTCCAAATCTGGCCATCTAGTCCGTCCCTTGCGATCACAGATTGCAATCAAAGAATCTCACAATTAAAGACTTTTCAGGCTCGTGATCAAAGAATTTGCAGGCTCATGATCAAAGAATAAAAAATGTTAAAACTCAATTTTTAGAGAAAAATACATGAAACCACAGCCATGACTCGACAGAACAAAGGCCCCTGAGCAGATCCCCCCTAGTTTGCCTTTAGAAGTCACCTCTGTGCTGAGAAAATTGAATTTTTCATGTGGCCATCTAGTTGTGCCCTTGCGAGCAAAGATCATGGTCAAAGAATCTTGCAATCAAAGAATTTGCAGGGTCGTGATCAAACAATAAAAAATGTTACAAGTAAATTTTTAGGCAGAAATACATGTAACCACAGCCATGCCTCAAAAGAACAAAGACCCCTATGAAAAACACACCCTCATTTAGCTTAATAAGGCACCCCTGAGCTGAGAACATTTATTTTTTTAAGTGGCCATCTAGTCACACCCTCATGATCAAAGACCTCAGTTAAAGAATCTCATGATCAAAGAATTTGCAGGCTCATGGTCAAAGATCTTTAGCGAGCCACGATCAAAGAATAAAAAAGTTAAAAACTCTATTGTTTGACCATTTTGATAGAAACACATGCATGGCTTGATAGAGGGAAGACCCCTGAGCAAAACCCACCATAGTTTCACCTAAGAAGTCCCCTCAGGTCGAGATATTAGAATTTTTCCGACTGCAAAGTGAAAACAAGATGGTGGCAGTCACGTTCAAAGAATTCCTTGCGATCAAAGATTCTTTGATTGCAAGCCTGCAAATTATTTGATCCTGAGGCAGGACTAGATAGCCAAAACCCCATTCTTCTTTTGCAAAATAACCATATAAATTTTCCCTTTGACTTATAATGGGAAATTAAAAGTTTAACAACTTTTGAATAGATTAATATTTTCTCACCAAATGAAAAGTGGCATGTTCCTTGACACAAACTCTTTCACACATGGCCACGCAGCGCCATGGATAAAATAAAAAAAACTGCCCACATAACTGGAAAAAAGTGCATTTTGCTGCGCAACAACCTTAAGTCTGACCAAAATGAAATTTGACAGATCAAGAGATCTACCATGCCCTACTGCACATACTAAATTTCATGTAAATTCGCTGAACTGGTCCAAAGTTATTAACATGCAAGATTTTGACTTTAACATAAAAGTGGCTTCATAACCCTAAATATAGTGGTGCGACCGCACCCCTATAATATCTTCCATGTCACAGCATGTTGACATGATACAGTAAATGAGAATAGGGTGAGATTTAGGCATCATGATGCCAATGACACACCTTGGTGTCTGTCAGACTGTGGAGGATCAGGGTGTCGTGTGTGAGGGGGGTTAGGGGTTCAACCCTAATGTCTCATTTCCTGAATTTTTTTTGCTTTAACCCTAAATGAAGCATTAACACAGTTTTTTGCATAGAATTTCCTTACTTTTTGAAAAAGTGTAATATGACTAGAAAAAAAACATATTGCTGGGAGTGCAGAGCCCAGCTCCCACCAAGTTGCCAATTTCTGCACAACAATATGCATCTGGGCACATGTTCCCACTTACACAAAGCTACAGAGCCATGCAGCAGCACTACATGGCACCAAACCATTGTAACAGTAATTTGTGCATATCATGGAAATAGTAAGAGCTAGAAAAAAAATCGAGCATCATTTTAACCATGACAGCAAGTAGTTCACACATCACCGGAATGACTGTACCCATATGTCACACCGTTTCTGAGATATGGGCACCAAAAAGCACTGGACAGGCACTCTTTCAACCCTTGTGACAGTAACTTCACAATATCTCATGAACCATGCAAGGTATGAACAAAATTCCACTGCAGGCTTACTCAACAATTTCAAATCTTTTTCCAATGGCTAGCACACCTTTAGGCTAAGCCACCCCTAGCAAAAAGTCTGTATCTCGCTTCGTTTCCGAGATAATGGCGCTGAAAGTCATGACACAGGCTGCAATGTAATCCTATGGGAAAAATGTCAAATACGTCATTGAATATCTCTGCAACAAATTATTTCCCCCACACCTAAACAGCATAGTTCACATCTCTATGACATCCCCTCAACACCCTGCAAATATCAAGTAAAAGGACCAAACTGGTACTGAGATATGGTCATCCCAATTTGGGCCATCTGGACTTTCTCATTAACACTACAAAAATACATATACATTTTCCCATAGGATATAATGGCCATTTCAAATAGTAATACCTTTTGAACAGATTGATATTTTTTCACCAAACAAAGAGTAACATGTCCCTTCACCCAAGCTCTTTCCATGTCCCAAGACTCAGAGCAATAGCCCACCGCGATTGTCAGCGAGTAGAATGCACAAAAAGTGCCAAAAGTGCATTTTTGGCACTTCGCTGTGCAAAAACTGTATGTCTGACTGAAAAGAAACTTAGAAAATCAAGAGACCTACTAAACCAAACTGAGCTTTCCAAATTTTATGCAAATCCGTTGAATGGTTGCAAAGTTATTAATGTGCAAAATGTGAGGTTTAACATTAAAAGTGCCTACCACAATGCAAAACGCTATAAGCAAAATGTTAAGTGCATCACACAATATCTCTGCAGCATCTTAATTTTCCAACACCTAAATGCCATAATTCATATGTACAGGACATCCCCTCAACACCCTGCAAATTTCAGTTTAAAAGACCAAACTGTGCCCGAGATATAAAATTTTAAAGTTTGAGATTTTCATTGGTCAGAGTGACAGAATTCCACACCTGTTTACATTTTACACACCTAACAACTGAAAAGTATGTCCATGGCAGTAAGGCTAGCTACCCTATAAATTTCAAGCCATTACGACAATGCAAAATGCTGTCTGCAAAACGTAAAGCATGCCATGCCATGTCTCTGCAACGAATGTGTTTTCTGACACCTAAGCACCACAATTCACATCTACAGGACATTCTGTCAACACCCTTCAAATTTCAAGTTAAAAGACCAAATCGTTTCTGAGATATTTAATTTTAAAAGTTGTTAAAATTGGGCTATCTGGTCCCTCCAAGTCTGGCCATCTAGTCACTCCCTCAGGATCAAAGAATCTTTGATTGTGAGCCTGCAAATTCTTTTATAGTAAGGAGGGACCAGATGGCCAAAACCCCATTCTTTGTTCGCAAAATAACCATATAAATGTTCCCTTTGAGTTATAATGGGAACTTAAAAGTGTTATAACTTTTGAATACCTCAATATTTTTTCACCAAACAAAAAGCGGCATATTCTGCCAGTGAAGCTCTTTCAAATGAGCCATGTCGCAGAGTGGCATGCCACACAACTGGTGCGCAGCATCATGGACAATATTCCAAAAACTGCCTCCAAAAATGGATAATTTTGCATTTTTTAGCATTTTGGTGCATAAAGACAGTAAGTCTAACCAAAATAACATTTGGTAAATCAAGAGATCTACCATGCCCCACCATGCATACCAAATTTATTAACGACCAAACTTTTGACTTTAGTACGTAAGTGACCACTGAACCCTAAATATAGTGGCACAACCACACCACTGTCATATAATACTAGCCACACATATATTTATACATATATGATACATACATAATGAGAAAGCAACAAAAAAGATAAAAAAAAGAGGAACCCGAATAGGTATAGTGGCCCGAATAGTCAAGCCAATAAAGGCATTAGGTAGGGGAATGTGTTCTGGGACACGATTGGCCGGGGCATGAATGGGGGTCTGTGGGGACCACCACCGGCAAGGGAGCACAGACTGACTACAGGATGGTTTCCCAGGAAGGGGAAGGGGAGGCACAACATCCCCCAACAATTTCAATACCCTCTGGCTGGGGGGGTGGACTTAATAAAGATCTGACTAACCAACTCTAGGGATGGGGGGTTTCTCAGTGTATTGCAGGGAAGATCAACTCAGCAGAAAACCTTCAGTGAATGCCACGGCTGGTCTGGAGGCACAGCTGCAGGAGATATACAATAGAAAGGGAGCCACATGGTTCAAAGCTTGCTTGGAGTGGATGGAGAGCCCACTGACAGCAGCAACTGGGGTGGGGGTACCACCACAGAAACTGGCAAAAAAGGGCTGGGGGCACCACCTGTGAAGGTCTTCAGGATGCCAGGAAGAGGTAAGCAGTGTTCTGAGTTAAGATGTTTGACAAATGGGGAGGTGTTACAGGTACTCGATATGGCGTTAGGGGATGGGGGCAGGAACGGGATAGGTAAGGCAGCCCGGGGGGGGAGTGGAGGTCACGTCACCACCCGAACAGCAGTGGGGCACTGTGGTGGGGGAGACCAGAGGACCACATTGGATGGTGGGCAGGTGCGCACAGGGATGGGGACTAAATTAGACAAACTACTGGACCTCATGGCTGTGATGGTTGAGAGAACAGGAGGAAGGATGCAGCTGTGGGGACGACTGTCCTCCCAGACCAGACCACCTCTGAGGCCCCTCCTCCTCAGCCGAGCTCATATGCAGGTCTGGATAAACAGTTGGGGTCCCACCTCAGTGATAAGATCAGGCATTAAATAAGGAAGCAGGAATACGTGGATATGTTCTCTCTACTAAACAGGCCAGTTGAAAGGGATGATTAGAAGAAAAAAAAGGATGAGGAGGCTGAAAAGAAGCCACCAAAGGTGCCTCACACCGTTGAGAACTGGACTGTGGCCTCCTCTATCTATGCAGGCTCAGTCCTGCAGGTGGATAAGGACCAGGGGCTGGGGTTGTACATGTACCAGAATAGGATTACACTGATGCACCACAGGAAGGGAGGGGTAGCTTGGCTTGAATATGATGAGGAGTTTCGGCAGCAGAGGCAGGAGGACAGAACCCTAAGGTGGGGAACAGTAGACACGACTCTTTTGGTGGATGTTATGCTTGGGGGGGTAGTGCATACTGACAGTGACTTGCCACTGTGGGTGGCACCACCACAGAGGGTAGAAGGAAGAAACACCGGGTTGCAGGTATGTTAAGCCTACGACCAGGCAACGTGTTCAAGGGTGGTGTGTCTCTTCCAGCACATCTGCATGGTTTGCGGTCAGCAACACCCTTTCATCTAGTGTGCGTCACCGAGTTCCCCAAAAGGAGGTTTTGGGGAGCTGCCAGGAAGCCAGGTAACCCACTAGGGAACAAACTGGCCTACCCCGGTAAAGGGGGACAGGACTAACCCATAGCTGGCCAAGTACCCAGATAGGGAGGCTGGGTACCTGCAGGGATAGGGGCATGGTGAGTTCAGGCTTCTATATGACGGTCCAAATGGGGGGCTCGAGGTGAAGCACATAGGATACATTAGGGTCCATCTGTAGGTAGTCTGGAAGTAGCTGATGTAGGTGCAACTAGGTCTGATTCAGTCAGACATGGAGGGGGGCACATGTAGTTAATGGGCAATTGGAGCAGTACAGCTCAATGGGTGATTTGAGGTACAGTTGTGTACTATATTGATTGCTGTCGAACATATCACTTAAGGCCGGGTTCATACTTAGGGTTACAAGGGGGATTTCTGATGCTTGCTGTCATTCACAGTGGCAATGGGTCTGAGAGCTCGCTCCAGCAATGCAGTAGCAGCCACTTTTGATGCCCCCCCTTCGCCGGGGGGGGGTAGGGCAGCTCGACTTAGGGTTGCAATGGTAATTCCATCACACTGCAGTCGAGGGAAGTAGATAGGAGAAGGCCAGAGTACTATCTAAGGGTGTGAGCACAACAGGGCTGGCCGGAGAATTGGCTTGTTCTGGTGGATCAGCAGTTCCAGGCCATCAGGCTGTTGAAGTAGGACGGGGTCGTAACGGGGTCGCAGGGCACCTCACTAGCTTGTCTTGGGTCCACAGGGTTTTGGGTGCCTCGACAGCACCAAAGACTAAAAAAGTGAGGGAGGTGTTAGTTGAGTGGTGGGAGTTCCACGCTTCCCACTAGGACACGAGGTGTCCCAGCACCCCTGTGACTCTGGGGGGGCATCCACAGGGCGCTGCCAGGGGGCTGTCGCTTCCTGTGGGAGGTGCTGTCAGCTGATACTAGGGGCTTGGCAGTTTTCAGTGGGACTTTCAGGGTGTCAGAGCTTACACAGCCCTCAAAAAGCACTGGGCTCATAGTAGGGGAGCTGGAGGCACTAGGAGCCTGGGGTGGGCAGATGGACAGATCTAAGCACTTGTGGTGAGGAAGGTCACAAGCCTTTGAAATGCATGTGCCCATTTTACAATAACAGCTTTTGTTTCTTCCAGGGTCCCCGGAGGGCTTGGGTTTGATCTGTATCTATGGTCAGGCCTTCACCCAACAAGCAGAAGCAAGTATAGCAGCTGGGGCAGGGAGGCAGCCCAGGAGGAAGGGTCATCCGTGGGTCCACATCTGATGGCTGGGGTCAGAGAACATGCGCTGGAAGGAGTTGGTCCCCCGATTGAGAGAAAAGGGATGGACACAACACATCCCAGGGATGTTGGTGGTACATCTTAGAGGAGACGACTTGGGAAGCCTGAAGATGGTAGACTTGCTGCTGGCTATGGAAAGAGATTTACAGACTATCAGGGAGTGGTGGCCATGGGCAAACCTCATCTGGTCCTAGTTGATTCAGAGGGCCAATTGGCCAATAAGGGATGGGGTGGTTTCTCTCAACAGGGCCTGCATAGGGATCAACAGGGAGATGAGGAGGGTCATGCGGATAGTGGGGGGCATGATGAAGCATAGTCAGATTCAGGCCTCCAGTCAAATCATGATAGCTGAGATGGGATGGTTGACCGAGAAGAGATTAGAACTGTGGTTAGGAGAATTAGAGTGGGTCTTGGAGGAGATAGTAAAGCAGTCAGCTTGGGGGGTTGGATGTTGTCCATCCTGTGGCATCTCGAGAGGATCACAATGACATGGAATAGTGGTTAGGGGATGGTGTTGAGCCAAGTTCTTCTGAAGGGCTCATGATCCCCACCTCTGGTTGGCATGGAGGTGGAAACTGAGTACCCTGACCTGGGGGAGGGGTCATGATATGCCTCCAGCAGATACAGCATTACTGCAAGGCTAATGGGGCTTGACGGGAGTGGCTGAGCAGCCTTGGCCTCTTACAACCATGGGCAGTTGATCCTCCCAGGTGCGCACGCTGCTCTCATTTGGTGTTAATAAATGCATGGCCGAGGCCATTTCCTCAAAAACTGGTGTCTTGTGTGTTTCTTTGCGAGAAGGGGGTTATGGAGGGACACCAAACAATATAGAGGCTGTAACAGATGGCAGCAGCCATAATTTGTCTGGTACCATCCTATCCTGGATCAAGGAAGGAGGAGGGAGGGGGAAGATAGAGGTGGTCCTGAGGGGGGGCTAGATAGTGTCCAGGGATGGGACAGGGGACCACCAAGGCCTCCCACTTGGGAGGAGGGGCCATATCCTTTGGGAGGAAGGAGAAAGCAGAATTTTTTGGACTATAGCCAGCAGACCCTCCACTTTCTCCTTACACTCTGTGAGGATCACCCACCCACCTGTCTTCATAAAAGCAAGGTAGTAGGGCCAGGCAGTTAGGGCCCCTCTTGTGACCCATTAAGGGTGACAGCAGTAGGGCTCAGGGAGTGGAATTTCCCATTTTTCCCCTCTATCATGATTTTCTCGATTTTTAACCTCTTCCAAAAGGGTGTTTAATCTGAGTTAGAAGCTGGAGAAACTAAGCAGGCAAGACTAAATAGTCAGGGTTCAGGTGAATGTCAAGTTGTTGCAGTCATGGGTTGTCGTCTCAGGAGGATCACGATGACATGGAATGGTGGCTAGGGGACAGTGACAAGCTGAGTTCTTCTGAAGGGCTCATGACTCCCCTCTGGTCAGCAAGGAGGTGGAAACTAAGTATCCTGACCCGGGGTAGGGGTCATGGTCCATCACCAGCCGGCACAGCGTTACTGCAAGGCTAACGGTGCTTGATGGGGGCAGCCAAGCAACTTTGGCCCCTTACAACCATGGACAGTTGATTCTCCCGGGTGCACACGTTGTTCTCATTTGGTGTTAATCAATAAATGCATGGCTGCGGCCATTTCCTCCAAGACTGGTGTCTGTGTGTTTCTTTCTGGGGAAGGGATTTATGGGGGGATACAAGACTATGTTTCCATTACTTTTACCTCATTGCTCAGCTTCTCTGACTTCTTCATTTCCATCTAACACAGCCATACTGGTAAACTGCAATTTACATTTTTTTTAATATCTAACACTAGTAGAGGACTGACTAAATACAATTAGAATGAGTAACATCATGGTGGTAATGATCCCCATCTAATGTATGTTGCCAGCAAGTGTAATGCAGTTAGAAAAATGGATGTGCATGTCAAACAAGAAGTGTATAAACCAGTCCTAATAAAATAAACATTTTATGTATATACTCACATATTAGTCAAGGCTCAAATACAAGTAAACACCCTTTTACATTGTCAAGATTAGAGAAATTAAAGTCAAAATGTCATGGGGACAATCTGAAGACAATACATGTTTTTGTGGCAAGCTTTATTTATTTTTATTTTATTTATTTTATTATGATTTTGGATTAAGACCTTTGAGAACAAGCTCATTAAATAGGTTCCGCGTCTAGTAGAGATGGACAGAACAACAGTTGCAACAGATATTATTTACAATAGTTAATACATTGCACATACAGCTGGAAATACAGGTAGCAGGTAGGTACTAGGATATAGGCACTGGGCTGCAAGATATTGGATCGAAGACCCAAGTAGTACGAGACACTAAGGTCCGGCAAGCAACAGTGTGTCAGGCTCAAGGAGAGGACTAGGGAAGTAATTATAATGGGGTAAAGGGAGAAAACAAAATTGTGTGCAGGCAGAGATCAGACAAGTGGGACCAGAATCAGGCTCCAAATAGGTGTGGGGGTTTAGCAGAGGCAAAGTAAAGAGATAAGGAAGGAGTTAAGTTCAGTCCAAGGGACCTTGTTAGTAGAAAGGGTCAGGGCCCGATGCTCAAGAAGTTTTGTGTTTGGAACTGAAAACTAAATTTGTTTCTGTAATTGCATAGTGGTTAAGCCTTGTAAACCCCACTGACAGGCCAACTTCATATATACAGTAAATTCAATAATCCTTTTTGAGTATCTGTTTTTAAAAATAAAACTGCATTCATATTCAAGTTTTCTATTTTATATAGTAGTATGGTACTGTTGTATAGTTGCAGGCGCAGCTCAAGGTCCATCCGGTATGTCCTTCCTGCTGCACACTAGCAAATATACCACATTTTGACTATTGATGCACATTTAAGATTAAGTGCTGAAATAGTGCCCCCTACTCTTGATGTGATCCTCAGTACTTTTCTCCCTTAGCATTTGTCTAGGCCTGCTTTAAAAGTATAAACAGTGTTTGCTTCAAGGACAGTACATCTGTGGGGAGACTATTCTAAATGCTGAACAATCTATGTGTGAAATAATGCTTTGCTCTTTTGTATTCTTAATATCCAGCCCACCTCTCTTTGAGTGTGTTCATTCATCCTGCTTGCATTCAGCATCTGAAACAGCTGTACATGCTCAGTCTTATATTCTAGATATCCAGTCTCCCTTTCATTGATCCCGGACTTTAGAACAAAACAGCATCTGCTAACTGGGCTACAGTGCCACTAAGAGCATCCTCACTGGATCTAGCCAGACCCATAACTTCCTATTAAAAGAAAAAGACTTATGATGTAAAAGGCAGTGCATGACATAGCTGAGAGCAAAGTGGAAAAAAAATGACACAATTCACATAGCATGTAGTACAGTGCATGAATTTGTGTAGTGAAATTCATGCAGTTGCAAGAATTTTACTCTGTGAACTGCTGTATTATGCATGCACTGTTTATTTATTTATTTATTTATTAAATTTTGGTGACTGTGTGAGCCCACTAAGCCCTGGAGGTCCCTTTTTCAGGGGCAACATGGGATTACATAGCAATTGATGAATAAACAGTGTGAAATAATGAGCACAAATTACATGTAATACAATCAACATACAGTCATGGTAGCATTTGGGACTGTAAAAGTACATAAGGAGTAAATAGGGTGAACCACAATGCTGATAAGTAGTAATTGACCTAATTGATACACACTAGAGGCAGGATAGGTCTTGGAAGACCATTTATCTGTGGGGTGGTCTCAGGAGTCAACACAACGGCAAGTACTGGCTACCACCATGTGGACCTTAAGCCTAGTGCAGAAACTTTTGATAGAAGGTACTTCCTGTACCCCAGGAGGGAGTATGTTCCACGGGGTGGAAGCAGTGTGGGCGAATGACTTGCCTCCCACCTTGGTTCTTACTCTGGGGACATCTAGGAGAGTTCGGCCTGCTGTGCGGAGGAACAGGGGATTGGTCCTTAGAGGGGATCAGTACTAATTCCCGACAATTGTCCACCCGACAGTACTTAGCCCAACTCTAGTTGCCCATGTTGTACTTGATGCTGACAATAATTTTCCCGTAAGTACATATCCTGTCATGAACAAGCTGAGATCTGAAACAAACAAAATCTCTCTGCCAGCATTTTAAATGGGAAGAAGTGCATGAGTGGACACTATCGGGACACGGAGCAGTTTAACAGTGAGCCAGCAGTATCAGAAATGGACTGTAAAAAAAAGACAGGTTTTGTGTTTTGGGGACAGTATTTTTGTGTTTGGGGGGAATGCGGTGGGGCTAGGAGGAAACAAACAAAAAAGCACGTAAATCCCTTGATGATCAAATTGCTGAAAAGCTGAGAACTGAAACAACCAAAATAGCTGTTTTGGGGACAGTATTTGGGGCTACGAGGAAACAAACAAAATAGCTAGTCATGAAATAACAACAGAAAGAGCAACATACTGTACCTTCATGTTGGAGCATGTATCCTGTCATTTCTGTATGAAAATGCTGTAGTCCATTTAAAATCAATCAATTTAATTAAATTAAAGTGTTAAATCATGCTGAATTCAATTAAGGGCAAAATTACATTGTTGTAGGTGTATACTTTTTAGCTTAACACACAGTACATATGAGGACATTAGTTGTCGGTAGAATACAATTACGGGCGAAATAACCATACAGGCTAATTTAAGTCAGTAAATCAGAGACAGGAATTTACAAGTCGGGAGATTTAGAGTAGGGAATTCATACTAGACTCCATTAGAGCAATGTGTCCAGAGACACTAGGGGGAGGGCTGACTAACGTGTAGGCTAGGTATAGCAGAGGGTACTGGAGGTGAGCGTCCAGTGAGGTCCAGTTTAGTAGGGATAGGATGTCACAGTGGTGATTCCTGGGGTTTGCCAGGGAGGCAAAGCGAGCCACCTTATTGTACAGTACTTGGAGACTGTTTCTTTCAAGCTTTGCCAGTCCATGAACGACTGGGGGCATCATATGTGAGTGTCAGGAGGAAGATGCTGGTGGTGATAGAGATCCTGGCTTCGGGTACCAGCTGGTCTTTCAATCAGTAGAGGGTGCCTAGTTTCCCTTGTATGGTTTTGGTGACTTGGTCCACATGGTTCTTAAGGGTGAGACCCTGGTCCAGGATGAGGCCGATGTATTTTAGGGAGGGCACTACTTCTAAGCAGTTGCCAGATGTGGAGGTAAGATGTAGGTATTGTTTTCTATCTTGACTGAGGGATCTTGGTCCAAACAACATGGCCTTAGTTTTGTCCATGTTAAAGACCATCCTGTTCTCGATGAGCCAGTTCTCAGGGGATCATAGGTCATCTTGGAGTAAGGGACTGAGGCCTACCAGGTTAGCAGTGGATCAATAGTTGACTGCATTGTCCATGTACTGGACAACACAGCTCCCTTCACAGTGGTCACTTAGTTCATTAGTGAACAGGGAGAAGATGAGGGTGCGCGTATCGACCCTCTTTTAGTGGAAATGGATCTGATATGGCATCCTTCCACTTTACCCTCTGTATGTGACTGGTTAAGTAGCTTTCAAACCACCTTAGAGCATGGCAGTCAAGGCCTATGTTGCCCAGCTTAGCTATAAGCAGATTGTGGTTGACCAAACTGAAGGCCTTGGAAAGGTCTATGAAGACTGCACCAGTAGGGGTCCCCGTGTCTAGATGCGGAGTACATCTGTTGAGAATTTGGTCAGAGTGGTTTCAGTCCTGTGCCTGGTTCTGAAACCGTGCTGGGAGGGTGCCAGAAGTTGATGGACCTCCAAGTAGTCTTGGAGTTGTCCATAGATCAGCCTTTCCTGGATTTTTGACAGGATGCAGAGCAGGGAGATTGGCCTATACTTGCCAATAGACTCCCGGCAGCCTCCCTTGTGGATTGGGACTACATGGACCTATTTCCATTGCTTGGGGACTGCACCCTCCTTCAAGGAGTGGTTAATGAGCCAGGTCAGGGGTCTGACCAGGGCTGGGGCACCATCCTTTAGCAGCATGGGGTGAAGCCCATTGGGTCCCTCAGAGCCCAAGGTTTTTAGGGTCATTAGTAGTGAGAGAACCTCTTTTGGCTTACATAGAAACATAGAAACATAGACTTTGATGGCAGATAAGGACCGCTTGGCCCATCTAGTCTGCCCATTTCCCTACCTACAGGATAGGCCGCAGATCCTAGTTAACCAACAGCCTATTTCTTCCTACCCCCCACAAGAATTGCCTTATGTCTGTCCCATGCATTCTTGAATTCTCCCACAGTTTTAGACCCCACAAACTCCTCAGAAAGGCTGTTCCATGCATCCACTACCCTCTCTATGAAATAATACTTCCTCACATTGCCCCTGAACTGCCCTCCTTCTATCTTTAAATTGTGTCCCCTTGTTCTTGCAAGTCTCTTTTTCTGAAAGATGCTACCCTCTTGGGCTTTGTTGATTCCACTCAGGTACTTAAAAGTTTCTATCATGTCCCCCCTCTCCCTTCTTTCCTCAAGGGTATACATATTAAGCTCCTTTAGTCTCTCCTCATACGGCTTCTCTTGTAGACCCTGCACCTTTTTAGTTGCCCTCCTCTGGACTACCTCTATCCTGTCTATGTCCTTGCGGAGATGGGGTCTCCAGAACTGGACACAGTACTCCAGATGGGGTCTCACTAACTGTCTGTACAGAGGGATTACAACTTCCTGTTTCCTGCTGCTGATGCCTCTCCCTATACATCCCAGTATACCCCCAGCCCTCCCTACTGCCTTGTCACATTGCTTGCTAACCTTAAGGTCATCTGATATGATTACCCCCAGGTCCCTTTCCTTTTTTGTTGTTGTTACTACCTCCCCACCCATTGTGGATTCTTCCCCTGGGTTCTTGTTTCCCATGTGCATTATTTTGCACTTCTTTGCATTGAATCCTAGCTGCCATACTTCTGACCATTCCTCCAACCTTGCCAGTCCCTTTTCATCCTTTCCCGCCTCCTTGTGTATCAACCCTGTTGCAGATCTTTGTGTCATCTGCAAAAGGCATTTTTTCCTTCCAGTCCCTCTGCAATGTCACTGATGAAGACATTGAAAAGGACTGGACCATCTGAACCCTGCGGTACCCACTAGTAACCCCTCTTTCTTCAGAGTGGACTCCATTTACAATTACCTTCTGTGTTCTGTTGTGCAGCCAATGTTTTACCCAGGCTACCACCCTGGGACCCACTCCCAGGCTGGTTAATTTGACTATTAATCTTTTGTGTGGGACTGTGTCAAATGCCTTGCTAAAGTCTAGGTAGACCATGTCCACAGCCCCTCCCTGGTCTACTACTTTGGTCACCCAGTCAAAGAAATCTATTAGATTCATCTGACATGACCTTCCCGCTGTGAACCCATGCTGCCTTGGGTCCTGTGCTCCACTGGCCTCTAGGTACTCAACTATTCTTTCCTTCAGAATTGACTCCATCACTTTCCCTACCACAGAGGTCAGACTGACAGGTTTGTAGTTTCCTGCCTCTGTCTTGGTCCCACTTTTGTGAAGGGGAATCACATCCGCCTTCCTCCAGTCTTCGGGTACCACACCATCCTCCCATGATTTATTAAAAAGAGTAGCCAGTGGTTTCACTAGTTCCTCCCTTAATTCCTTTAGAATTCTGGGGTGAATTCCATCAGGACCCATTGCTTTGTCCACCTTCAGTTTTAGGAGTTCTTGCAGAACCCTTTCTTCTGTGAAAGGACTCTGATTGAATTAGTCCTAGCTTTTAAATACCTAGGTGTGGCTAGATTGCAGGCTTGACATCTTTGCCCACATTGAAGCCATCCATGTCATACTCTGCCCTAAATCTCGTGCTCTCTACCACAGTATGGACTGCCTTTCTCTGCAGGTTCACCAGGAGCCGGTCACTAAAATGTTTCTCCCAGCTTTAAACTATGCAGATGTGGCTTATGGCACTCCCCCCCTCTTCACCCTCCATGATGCCTTCTGCAGCTTTGATACCAACTCACCCTCTCATATTCACCACTGCTACCTTTATTCCTCCCTATCCACCCCCCCTCCCCTCACATCACCAGTTCCACTGTGCTTCCTTCATCTCTGATTATTGGTTTGGGTCCCTCCCCCCATAACTATCCCATATCCCTTACTCCATGCCATCCTCCTCATACTCTTTGCACTCAAGGGACCCATGCACATTCTTCCATTCCCACCCACTCTCCTCAGCAGGGAAATTTGCTTTCTCATGCCACCTCCCCTCCCTCTGAAACCAGCTGCCCAGATCCATCTGTCTGTCCCATTCCCTACCCTCCATCAGATGCCAGCTAAAACTTCTACCCCCCCATCCCCCCTGTTCCTGCCAACCCACTTCCTGAATCCTTCCTTAACCTTGCCAGGCTTTTGACCACCCATTACCTCCTTCTGCCCATAACCTCATAGTTCCAGCTACCTCATTTAAGTTTATCAACCTGTTTTGACTCCTACTTTCTGCAGTAGCTCACCCTCCTTTCACTCTGGTACTATGTACTTTGTGTTTTTCCAATATGCTCATATGATTTGTATGCTAATTCATTTTTTGTCTGTATGCAGTTACATAGAAACATCATAACTGATGACAGATAAGGACCCATAGGCCCATCCAGTTTGCCCGTATACAATACCTTTATTAGTGGTTGCTGGCCCTACTTGATCACTGACTTCAGTCTCCCTTCCCATCTCTAGGGTTCCCTTCTATCTATCCCATGCATGTTTAAATCTCCCCACTGTGCTTGCCCCCACCACCTCCTCCTGGGGTAGGCTGTTCCATGCATGCACCACCCTTTCTGTTAAAAAATATTTCCTCATATTTCCTTTTATCCTGCCCACTTCTAATCTCTTATCATGCCCTCTCATTCTAGTACTTCTCCTGTACTGAAAGATTCTGCCCTCCTGAACTGTGTTTATGCCCTGACAATACCTGAAGGTTTTAATCATGTCTCCCAGTTTCCTCCTCTCTTCTAGTGTATACATATTGAGGTCTTGCAAATCTCTCCTCATATGTCTTCTGGTGCAAGCCCTGTACCATATTTGTCACCCTTCTCTGAACTGCCTCCACCCTGTTTATGTCCTTACAGAGATGAGGCCTCCAGAACTGTGCACAGTATTCCAGAGGAGGCCTCATAAGTGTTTGGTATATTGGTACCACCACCTCCCTCCCTCTGCTAGTGATACCCCTTCCTATGCACCTCAACATGCCACTGGCCTTCCCTACAGCCTTTGTACTCTGCTTGGCCACCTTTAGGCCATCTGAGATGATAACCCCTAGATCCCTCTCTTCTTTGGTGACTGCTAGCAACTCCGCCCCCTCCGCAACTTGTAGCCCTCTCCAGGGTTTCTGCAACCCAGATGCATGACTTTGCACTTCTTCACATTTAACCTCAGTTGCCACACTTCTGACAATTTTTCCAGCTTTCCTAGGTCCCGCCTCATTTTCTCAACCCCATCTGCAGTGTCAACCCTGTTGCAGATCTTTGTGTCATCTGAAAACAGGTAAGCCTTTCCCTCCAGCCCTTCTGCAATGTCACTAATGAAGACATTAAAGAGGACTGACCCCAGTACTGGTCCTTGAGGTACCCCATTGATCACCCCCCTCTCCTCAGATTGGATCCCATTTACCACCAACCTCTGCTTCCTGCCCCCCAACCAGTTTCTAACCCAGTTTTCCACCTTATGGACCACACCTATGCAACCCAACTTGTCCACCAGTCTTTTATGTGGGACGGTGTCAAGCACCTTGCAGAAATCAAGGTAGGGCCCCCTAAACCACTTCCTTCATCACCAAGCTGAAAAAAATCTATCAGATTATTTTGACATGGCATTCCTGCTGTGAATCCATGCTGCCATGGAACCTGGGCCCAGTTGGATTCCAAGTGATCCACAATCCTCTCCTTAAGCAGTGCCTCCATCATCTTACCCACTACTGAGGTGAGGCTGAATGATCTATATTTTCCTGGCTCTTCACTGCTACCTCTTTTGTAAAGAGGGACTACATGTGCCTTCCTCCAGAACTACTCATTTGGTGAGCAACTCACTGAACATGGCAGCCAGTGGTGTAGCCAGCTCCCACCATAGTTTCTTCAAAATCCTGTGATGTATGCATTCTGGCTTCATTGCTTTATCTACTTTCAGCTTTGCGAGCTCCTCTAGGACTCTCTCTTTTCTAAGAATGGGCTGGTGTCCACCTCCCTCCCCCCTTCGTATCTGGTACCCAGCCATAGTCCTCATCTCTCCCCTTCCTCAGCAAATACCAAACAAAAATATTTATTCACTATTGCTGCCTTTTCCTGGTCTCCCTCCACTCCCCCCCCCCCGAGCCTAACAATCTGCTCTGGACTTTCTTCTCTCACTGATGTACCTATAGAATGTTTTATCCCCTTTCTTTACTATCTGTGCCTGTCTCTCTTCTGTCTGTGCCTGTGTGCTCTTTACAGCTTTCCCTGCTTCCTTCAGACAGTTTAAGTACACAACCCTATCTGTGTCTCCTTATACTTTCTGAAACCCATCCTTTTGGCCATTTCTTTCTCTGCAACCTCATTTGAGAACCATGGTGGTTTCCTCATTTTCTTGCCTTTGTGCCTCAGCCTAATACAATAATAATAAATGGAGTATGTAGAAAACTTCAAATAACTAGGTGTGTGGATTGACAACAGACTTGACTTCACTCATCATTTAGAAGAACTGTTAAAAAAGCTTCACCAAAGGCTTGGCCTTCTCTATAGATTAAACCCTTCCTAAACAGAGACTCAAAGATGAGGTTAGTCCAGGCCATTTTTCTATCATTTGTGACTATGCAGACTTCCTTTATAGTCACTGCCCCATCTCCTACCATCACAAGTTGGATACCTTATATCATAGACCAATAAGGTTCATTACAGATCTGCCATCTAATACTCATCATTGCTCTCTTTATGCTGCAGTTGGGTGGGTTTCCCTTCACCTCAGAAGGAAAAGAAATGCAGCACTATGGATTTACAGAGCGTTGTCAAAAAAACTTCCAAACTATATCCTGGACTGCTTCAACCAGACCTCTCCTAGCTCCTATGCCCTAAGAAGCAACAACATCTTCCTGCTCAAATTGCCCAAATTCAATACCAGGCTAGGGAGGGCAGCAATCAGCTATTCTCTAGCTATAGCATGGAACACCCTACAAAAATCCCTAAAACTGTCCAATATCATTCCATTTGCATCCTTTAAACAGCACTGTACAGTCTTCTTCAAAGAAATGCAATTGCTACCACTAGAGCTAGCATTGTCATCTCACAAATCTCCCTTCCAAACCATATATGGCATATTCCTTCCAGACAGACACCCCATCTTATGGCACCCAGTAATACCTTCACCATCCTAGTATTACATTATGTTGAGTGTCTGCCATGCCCCCCCACTGGGATATGTATAGACTGTACATACTGTAAATATTAGCTTAACTTTCCTGTAACCGTTTTTTATCATGTGAATTTACTGTACATCACTGTGTTTATAAACGTTATTTTCCCCTGTATGTATAACTGTCTTATATAAGTGTATGATGTATCTGTTGTGTATCAACTATTGAACCTTGACCTTATCAGGCCCATCTTGTAAATGAGCCTTGCTCAATGATGTTCGCCTGAATAAATAAAGATTTGATGGTGATGATGAATACACTGCTCTGTCACTTTCTCTACAGCTCTTTTTTGGTGATTCCACTGCTCCTCAACCCCACTCCTTGTCTCCCTCCTTGCCATGGCTTCTTTATTCCCTACCCCAGCCTAGCAAATTATGCCCTCCTAAAATCCAAGATACTCGCCTTTGTGTGGCTTAACTGTGATTTTGTACTCATGTTGTTGACTCTGTACTCAGTGTTTTGCCATTTCCTCTGCATGCAATGTTTAAACAACAAACCATGCCAGGGTGTGGTTTAGGCTGGGATTTACCCATACCTGGTATGGCTTGGTCATGAGGCGACCCCAGAAGTGAGTATATCCCAGCATAACCAACGTCCTGGAGTGGTTTATTGTGATTATACAATGCCCCCCTTTTTTATTGTCAAAAAAGAAAAGGAGCTTTTTTGTATTTAAAATTATTTTTAATGATTTTATCACTCTGTGAAAAAATAATTGTCCTAGCTAGGGAGAGCCTTCCTTACCTTCCAGGAGCAGCTGTTTCTGCAAAGAAAGAAGAGCTGGTTGTGTGTACTGTCTGCATCTGGAGGGACTCTTCCTCATTTCAGGCAACCTCCCTACCTCAAGTGGTAACACATTAAATTAAAAAGCATCTGTCTTCTATTCATAGCTCTGAACTGTCCCTGATTACAACTGACCTCCCTCATTTTACCCCTGAAAACTGCTCTGTCCCTCATGAAAAAAGTGCTGCTGCTGCTGCTTGCACAGAAATGCATAATATTCTAAGATGCTAAATCAACTTTGCAAGTAGCAGTGTCAGTTTCTCAGGAGGTTGCACACTCACCTCTGAGGCCGGTAGATAAGAAGGCTTTGGGTTCCATCCCCACACCAGACACTTTGGTTAAATCCCAGTACTGACACTGTAGTGCAATATGAGGGGGCTACTGCATTCCCGAGGTGCTGACTTTTGAATGAGACATTAAACTGAGGTCCTGTCAGCTTGTTCTGGTGGTTGTTCAGGTGGACATTAAAGATCCCATGGCACTTCTCAAAAAGACTAGGGGTGTTTTTATTCAACGTTTATATGAACATACAAAGAAACATCATGTTATTTACATCATAACAATCATAAAGGTAATGCAAGATAATGCACCTGGGAAACAAAAACCCAGGGGAAGTGAGATTCTGACAACAGTAAAAATGGAAAGGGACCTGGGGGTAATTATATCAGATGGCCTTAAGGTGGGCAAGCAATGTGAAAAGACAGAAAGGAAGGCTGGGGGGATATTGGGATGCATAGGGAGAGGCATCAATAGTAGAAAATAAGAAGTTGTTATCCCTCTGTACAGACAGCTGGTGAGACCCCATCTGGAGTACTGTGTGCAGTTCTGGAGACCCCATCTCCGCAAAGACATAGACAGAGTGGAGGCTGTCCAGAGGAGGGCAACCAAAATGGTGCAGGGTCTGCACCAGAAGACATATGAAGAAAGACTAAAGAAGCTTAATATGTATACCCTTGAGGAAAGGAGGGAGAGGGACATGATAGAAACTTTTATGTACCTCAAGGGATCAACAAAGTCCAAGAGGGTGGCATCTTTCAGAAAAGAGATGTGTAAGAACAAGGGGGCACAATTTGAAGATAGAGGGGGGACAGCTCAGAGGTAATGTGAGGAAGTATTTTTTCACAGAGAGGGTTGTGGATGCATGGAACAGCCTCCCTGAGGAGGTTGTGGAGTCAAGAACAGTGGGGGAATTCAAGAATGCATGGGACAGATATAAGGCAGTCCTAGTGGGTGGTAGGAGGAAGTAAGCTGTTGGTTAACTAGGATCTGCAGCTTATCTGTTAGGTAGGAAAATGGGCAGACTAAGTGGGCCAAGCGGTCCTTATCTGCCATCAAAGTCTATGTTTCTATGTTTCTAAAGCTGGTTTGTAATAAAAATAAAAGAATGAAAAGTTGCTAATATGAACACAAATTACATCAATAGACTTCATATAAGAATAAAGTTTAAACGAAGTGCCTTGTTTAAGAATGAGTTTAAACCATGCACATTAATATATTATACATCCTAAGAGTTCATTAATTGATCACTTTAATTCTATGAATCTCTTCCTTGAATTAGAGAGAGATTCTGGTTTTAATAGCTCGCCTTATGTTTAAATCATTTATATGAGTCACTGTACAAAGAGTTCCATCTCTACAAAATACTGCTTTCTGGTAGTAGGATCTATTACCCTGTCTTGCTTGTATCCTGATTTAATTTTCCCATATATATTTAAAATCTATAATGTTTATATCAACCAGTTGAAGGAATCCCATCTGTCTGAAATAAAGGCTTGGAAACATATTTTCTGTTCTTGCTTTTTTATGTTAATATTTTCTAAAAAAGAATGTAAAACCTATTCTGGAGTCCAGTGAATTTGTTGCAAAGTTAGTTTGCACATGGCATGCCAGATTCATTATTTTAGGCATGCTATAACTATCCTGAATGTGCTTCTGTCAGACTGGAAATCACTGAGAGGGAAGATCACCAAGAATAATACTTCTGGTGTAGCTGTACATGCCAGAAAGTTTCTCCGTTTCCTTCTTATTAAGGATCACAACTGTATTATAAAAGAACATTCAAAGAAAAGGTGGTCCATTGTTTCTGGCTGCTCTATGCAGGAATCCCTGGGGCATATTCATTCTGTTTTGTCTTTGTGTTTTAGGTTATCATTTCCGGCAGTTTGCTATGAACACAAAGCCATACTGTCTCCCACATCTGCAATGGTATTCTGCTATTTGTGAGCATATCTGATACTGCTTTGAGTTCATTTCATGGACGAGTCATATAATTAGTGTATACTAGGTAATATTCTGATAGTATTTTGGAATAAAACTGTTTCCTATCTTGTGGTTGAATAGTGCCTAATGTAACTTTCCACAGTTTGAGTTTACTAATACTTTCTCCTAAGTATTTTGGGAAGTCAGCCATAGCCACTCTTGTTTGTTTATGAATGATTCTTGTCTGCCTCCATGTTGTTAAGAGAGGGGAGGTATGATCTGCTACCCATGGGCACCATATTATTTGGTTACTTGGTTCATTTGAGGCATAAGTAGGCCAGGGCCCATCGTGAATGCCCCCCACAAATTTGTGGAACATTTATTATAAATACTCATTTAGCCAAATGTCAAGTCCTTTTTTAAATGTTTCAAAATTAGTACTGTTAATCAAATTTTGTAGGATTTTATTCCACAGTTTTGGGGCCCTTATTGAGAAATAGTTCAATCTTTGGTTAGCTTTAGCTTTTTGTACTTCTAGTTTGCATGAATGTAATCTTGGGACATGTTTTCTATTGGACTAGTGTATACCACAATCCTGCATTAAAGATGGTGATTTTACAAGTTTATAAAGAAATAAAAGATCTCCTCTAATGTGCCTTGTATATAACGAGTGTAAATTAAGTTTATGTAATCTGCTATGATAATCCAGGTGCCTTAAATGGGTGACCATTTTTGTGGCTCTTCTCTGAATCTGTTCCATTCTGGCTATATCCTTTTTAAGATGTGGATTCCAGAATGGTGAGCCATAGTCAGAATGAGGTCTAACATAGGTTCTGTATAATGGAAGCAAACATTCTTCAGATTTCAAAATAAATGTACGGTCAATCCTCCAAATTTGACCTACGAGATACTTTGTCACAGTGATCTGCTGAAGTTAGCTTATTATTCTCTAGAATACCAAAGTCATTTTCACTGTTAGATGTTTTTAAAATATTGTCATTGAGTTTATATGAATGCTTTGGATTACGTTTACCAAAATGAAATACTGAACATTTCTCTATATTGAAATCCATTTAGTTTAAAATGGCCCAATTATTGATAAGGGTTAAATCATTATGTAGTTTTTGGAAATTATCAATGTTATCAACTCTGCCTCCCAGTTTAGTATCATTGGCAAATTTAGAGATTATATTATTAGATTGCATTGCCATATCAGAAATGAATAAATTAAATAAGGTAGGCCCAAGAACCGAGCCCTGTGGTACACCACTGGACACCCTTTCACAATCAGACAGTACTCCATTAATCTTAATTTAACATTGAAAGACTTTCAGTGAGAAGAGGTTTGATATTGTAATATAGGAAGATGCTGTGGTAGAATACTATAGGATTAATCATTTTCAATCCACCTGATGCAATATCTAAGTACAAAATACCTCTTTTGGCGGGGTTTAATCAGTTCCCCCAAATGCTCTGGAAAAAGCAACTTAAAAGTCAAGTTTCCAGTGTTTTGGAGGGGGATAAAAAAACATTGGAAGTAAAAAGGTGTTAATCATATAAATTATTTTCTTCTTATACATCCGCCACTTGTTCCATTGGGCTGTCCTGTCCATTGATGTATTGCTGGTATAGTGCCAATTGTAGTATGCTGAGTCTGGGTGTCCAAAGTATATTGCTAATGTTTGCTACCTGCTGAAGTTATTGGAATGTTGATAATGTGTGTAATATGTGATGGGGGTAACCAAACAGAATGCATTTGCTTTTCTGAATGTTTATCTGGGATCCTGAGATATCTGAGAATTCTATAAATACTGTGTCTACCAGGAGGGGCTGAAAATTGATCTGCCAGTACAACACACAAGTCATCTGTGTATGCTAAAGTTTTGATTTCTGTATCTTGACTAGAAATAGAAAGTCCTTGTAAATCTGGATGTCTGTTGGTGCTACGAATGAGGGGGTATGGGTGATGAGAAAAAGAATAGGGTTGAGAGGGCATCCTTGATGCACTCCTACCTTAATCTGACATGGGTCCCCTATCCTACCATTGATGTAAGGTGATACAGTGGCATGTCTATAACAGAGTTTAACCCATTGGATAAATTGTTGTGGGAACCCATACTCTGAGAGGCAGGCCCATACATATTTATGTGAGACCTTATCAAAGGCTTTGGATTGGTCTATGTTTAATAGGTATCCTGTTAATTCACCATTACTACCCTTTTCTAATATTTCCCTGATAAGAATTAGGACATCCAAAATATTTCTTCCTGTGAGGGAGCATGTTTGAATGTGGTATATAAGTGGTGAGATGGCTGTTGTTAATCTGTTACTGAGTAGTTTTCTCAATATTTTGAAATTGGAATTTAATAAGGAGATTGGTCTCCAATTGTTTAAATGTTTCCTGTTGCCATTTTTATGTATGAGTAAGCCGGAATACATATCTAGGGGCAGTCTGTCCTGTGTTAATATGTGGTTATACAGATTTGTTAATTCCGGTAATATATTTAGAACAATTTTCTTATAAAAGATGTGAGATAGTCCATCTGGTCCTGGTGCTGTTCCAGCTGTAAGTCAAGCTATAACTGGAGCGCTCTCTCTCTCTTTCTCTCTGATGGGGTTAGTTAACAGTGTGCTGTCTAGGGGTGAGACTTTTATTTATTTATTTATTTAGCTTTTGTTGACCGGGTAAGTGCACTAGACAAATCCTGCCTATTTTCAGGCACGACCCGAGGGAGAGGGATACAGATGAATGCCAACTGACCTTGCACCAGATTAAGCTGTTGGTGGTATTTTTAGTGAATGAGGGAAATTTGGCCAGGACACCAGGGAAATTCCCCTATTCTTTTCGATAAGTGCCATGGGATCTTTAATATCCACTTGAACTACCACCAATCCAGGCAGATGGGACCTTGGTTTAACGTCTCATCCGGAAGATGGCACCTCAGAAGTGCAGCACCCCTCTTTTGCTGCACTACAGTGTCAGTACTGGGATATTAACCCAAGTGCCAGGTGTGGGAACTGAACCCACAGCCCTCTGATCTCCCGGCCTCAGAGGTGAGTGTGCTACCTACTGAGCCACTGACACTGCTAATTTGGTAGTTGACAATTTTTCAACCATGTTGTCTCAGCAGACCCAGGGTGTGCTTCACTAAATAATGATGTGATATAATGCTCAATTTCTGTCACAATGGCAGTTTTTCTGTAATTGTTCCATCTTCTCTTTCTATGGAAGTGATGGTTTTCTTTTGGTTTGGCTCATACAGTTCTCATAGTGGTTGGCTTGGTATTGACTTCCTTTTGTGTTGAAACATTGTTTGAACTGTAGGGATTTCCCTCTATCATACTGATAAGAGACAATCTCTTGTTTGATATGTTTCATTTGTTAGGAGTAGTCATGATTGGTGTTGGTTTGTAGTGAGAATAATTTGTACAGTTGTGGTTGGAGTTCTTCATACTTTAAGATTTTATAGCTTCTTGATAGTTTCCCTGCTGTTTTCAGGAAGTCTGAAGAGTCCACTTTACTCTGCTCCTACCACTCTATTGGGGAGTTGTAAAGAAAGTAAACTGACTTTCGGGCAGTGATTATATCTAAAATCCCTTGTCAGAGCTCTGTGTTTTCTAGTAACATGGTATTTAGCCTCCAATATACTTTCCCTATAGTTACCTCTGATGAGTGAGAGATTTTAACTTACAAGAGGGCATAATCTGAGGTAGCTATTGGTAAAACTGCTGAGTGGACCACCGGGAGGTATAGTGATACAAACCAGTAGTATATTTGTGTTTTTTAAAGTTCCTCTAAAGTAAGTGTATTGAGGTTTAGAATACTGTTTATGACATGCATCTTTTAATTTAGTTTGGCACAATAATTTATTTAAAAAAGTAGCATCACAATACATGCTTTCTGTCTTTAGTCCTCTGTCTTCCTTAAGCCTACTGCAATTTTCTTTAATTTACTCAAGATGTAACTTTGTTCAAATTCTGTAATATTTTCACCTGGTTCACACCTGTAAACAAGCCTCAGCTCAGTGTGCCTTTCCTGGTCACCATTTTTAAATAAATAAATAAAATAAATAATTGAAATCCCCTCCAAGGAATACAGCTTTTGCTGTAAATAAATAGGGCTGTTGAAGGCTGAACAATTGCACTCTCCCTGCTTTGTCTTGACTGGCATAAACAATTAAAAAACAAAAATCTCGTTGTTCTAAAGTGGCATGTAATAGTGTAGCTTGTCCTGGATAAATTTTCAGGACTCTAGTTACTTTAATTAGGGGGTTATTAAAGCAGCTGCCTACCCCGCTACATGACTCTTCACCTATAGACCAATGTGCAGCTCCCCAAATCCAAGCAGCGCTTGCCTTTTGAATTTCATTTACAGTGGAAAAATGTGTATCTTGGAAATATATCACATCATATTTATTATTTGAGAAATATGAGAAGGTGGATTTCATTTTCTTGTCTGATTTTAAGCTATTCGCATTAAGTCAGGCTAGAAATATGTCCCATTCCATTTTTCAAGGGAATTCAGTCTGGAGGTTTCTTTTTCCTAAGGCTGAATCTGGTTCTCATTTTTCTTTTCTTTTCAGCTTTCTCTTTAGTTGGGAGTGTATGTTCTTTGTTGTTGGATGCCCTTCCCATTTGGGAGGAGTGCTCTGATGGAGCGTTTGAGTCTAGCTGCATTTCTGTTTCATCCTACTGTAGGGTGGTAAATTTATTGTGTAGAGGAATCTTCTCTTCTGCCTTTGGGAGGGTTATTGTTGTCTTGTGGCTTCCTTTTGGGACTTGCTGGAAAGCAATGTCTCTTGGGAGGGGAGGCGTGTCAGTTTCAGGTGTTCTGATGTCATTAGTATTGGTCTTGTTGGGAGAAGGTGGAGTGGAATCTTTTTTTCTGCTCAGGGAGTTTGTGTGCTACAGGGTGTCACAAACCCACTCCTGAGAGTCAGGTCCACTGAGCTCACAGTTCCCATCCCTAAGTGCAATCTGTGATGGGGGAACAGGGATACCTTCCTCGAGTCCTTTTAGAATGCTCACCAAGGTCACGACTGAACACATACCACGAGGAACCAGGGTGTACCACTAAAACTCTGGATAAAGGTGCAATACCAGTCTTGAGTCTTGTAGCCAAATATGAATCCTTCTTGATTGTTACACAAATCACTCTCTTCAGGGTAACAGTGTGCTCCTGATTCTGTCTTCTCCAACAGGACATGCAACAATCTGGTTAAAAATCCCTGCAGACTCTTCTTTGAGACTTTGGTATTCTCACTATCTCTACCCAGATGTCTCTTTGAGACCTTTGCTCAATTGGTTGCTTATGGAGGCACCCCTTAGCAATAACAGTTTGTCATAGATTATTTATAACTGTTCCACAACTCACACAAAATTTAGAGATCTCGCTCAGGCAGTTTTCTTAAAAACAAATGTTTTTTTTACTAAAATACTTTAATAATCATAGTTACAATTAAACAATGCACTAATTTGGTAACATTAATAACAGAAATAAAAGTGGAAAACTACACATGAGAAACGCACTATAACTGTTATCTAAAGTCTACCTTAAGTCCGTAGTAAATTGAAGTCCAAAGAAAGTAAATGGAAGATTCGGTTTACTTTGCACTGGCAGTCTTGGGTCTCAGCAGTTTTGTTTCTTGTGCCAGGAAAAGAGTGTCCCTTGTAGATGCTCAGCAAAAAAAGAGAGAGTGTGGCTCTGACTCAATTGCTTATATAGCTGGAGGCACCCTACAAAATCTCTGTCTTGTCCTAAAAGGGTGGCTATCTCTTTTAGGCAAGTAGATGTCACTCTTGCGCTTTCCCAAAATTGTATTATTAAGGTTCTGACATCACAACTTCCTGGCACATATAATAATAATGCACATGACTTCAGAGTTAAAACTTTGATGTCTCAGTATAACACCCTGTAAGTTAATTCACAGTGTCCTGTCAAGAATGGTTATTTCCCAAAATCCTGTTTAACACAACCTGGGCTCTGAAGTGACAACTTTACAACAAGGGATGGCTTCTCTTCATACCCTTAAAAGTTTTATTACGACTGCTTCCCTCAATTAAGCTTAGAACGCATCTCCACTTCTAGAAGTGTAATTTCAGACTTCCTGCTACTAAAAGCAGGTCCTTCTCAGTTCATAGAGGGATGTGAAGTACTTTTGCAAGACGGTTCTCTCCCTTGAAGTGATTTAGCTTCCTGCCCTGCAAGCTTCCCCCTCAGGTCAGAGGAAGGTCAAATATTTTAAAAATCCAGTTTCTCTCTCTATGTGACCCTGTTATCCATTTTCCTTGTGGCAGTTTAAACATACACAATATTATAACAGAATATAACACCATATATCTGTACATCTGACTGGCAGTGGCATAGCTCACCACACAGGGATCCTCTCCCTATCATGTTATTCTGTGGATGTTTGCAGAGGGTTTGGCCTGGGTGTCATCAGAGGGGTCCAGAGTCTCTGTCTTGCCCTTGCCTAGTGGCTTTAGTTACAGATAAGCCCCCAAGGATGAAGCACACAGTGCTTCAGAATTCTACAGTAAAGTTACTGCAGTAAACAATGCAATTTCAATGGGAGTTAATCCCTTTTGTCATGCAGTAAACCTGTGACACTGTGCTTCACCAGGGAGGTCTTATCTGTATATAAAAGTCTTGCTCTGCATAGTCTGCATTCTCTGTATTATGAGACGTCCAGGGGCAAATTAGAAAAGAATGTCCTGCTTCGTCGTAAAATGGCATAATGGTGTTATGGTGCAGTGGGACCCTGAGTGACCTATAATTCCATATTGGAGGCATCTTAGGACCTTGCAGTTGTTACTGATGTGCAGATGTGACCCATACTTGTAGCAAGAGTGGGGGTGACCCTGACAGAAAAGTATTCCTTCATCCCTACCTAGATAGAAACAATGAAGGAGATTTTTTTTTGTACATTCTTTTTATTTCACCGTCGCTATGGGGAACTCTCTCAGGCATCTGCTGCACCCACAAGCTCTACCTCCTTCCTGAAGCTCTCCTCCACCCCACACCAGCCCAGCAGACCCCGGCTCTGCATCCCCTGAGATGGGGTCACCCTATCTGCTCATGGCACTCTATCTATAATCCAATGTGCTGGCTGGGCAGTTGGACTGGTGGAGAGAGAAGCCAGAGATGGAGTGTGGCTCAGTAGGGTGAGGTGACATTGTCTATCCCTGAGGATGGGGATTTTCTTGGTTTTTCTCCGCTGGGAGTGCGGCGTGCAATGACACCTGTGCATGGCTACCTGCTGGTTTCTGCCGTACTGTGCCCCTTATATTGGCTGGTGTTCCTGCAGTGCCCTTGATCTCCATCAGGGGGCCATCAGGACACTGAGTGACCCTGGATCCTTCCCCAGGGAGAAGAGAACTGTACTCTGGATGCTTCATTGCTCCATACTATCCCCTTGCCGACTTCCTGCTCCCCGAGTCTATCACTGAACCCGAGTTGCCAGCATGGCGCGAGGTGTGACATCCAGTGCCTCAACCCTCAGCACCACTGTATCAGCCAGTTAAGGAGATGTTTGATCCCTGAATCATCCTTTTGCAGTTTTTACTCATACTTTCCAACCCCCTGTCCAGAAACCTTCCCCATCCACAATGGGGCCTGGTACACCTCAGACTTCACATTTTTTCTTCAACCAAAACACTATGTCAGAAATGTTGACACCTTCATTCCTAAATAATATGGTGACAAGTTTAAAAGTTGGCTTTGTGAGGGGGAATTGCTTGGAATGGTGACCATAGGTGGTATTTTTATGCTTGGTATAGAGGGTCCAGTATCTGTCTAACAATACTGCAGATCTAAAGCTAACATCAAAGGTTACCTCCCCTTGGAAATGGACCAGGGTGTACACCTCTACAGGTGAAAAGCCCAAATCCTCTTTCAGTAGATTCTTTCCTATATAAAATTTATCTGGGGATAATTCCAGCCCACCCACATATCACTGTCTGATTGTGTGCCTCCATTTAATCTGCTCCAGTGGCTTTTTTAGGAGGCTTGCATAACTTATTTCTGGAGCAGGATGTTCATTAGAGCTAACAGGTTCAATGTTTGCTTCATATTGTCATGGTCAGAGAGCTCTGTGTTGGGTGGTGCCACCTCAGTTAAAGCTTCAAAGAATTTATCATTAGGAGTGTCTAAAGGTGAATAAGAAAACCTTCCTGTTGAGAGTTTTGCTCTGGTTGCTGTGATGTCAGATTTGTTTTTTATTTATTTAACAAATCGGAAAGACCTTTGAGCCAAGGGCTCTTTTACAGAGGTTCCACGTCAAGTCACAAGAATAGCAAATTACAATGGTTTCAGTAAGTAGTACAACATGAGGAAAGTAATTACATAAACAAAAGAACAATATGGCAAGATAAATATTGTGTAAAGTACAGCCAGTGGCCTTGTCTGAAGAGGGGTGAACTGGCTTACAAGGAGAGAAGTACAGGGGGTGAATTGGGGGGGGGGTGTAAGGAGCAAAATAAGAGCAAGGAGGGAGATGCCACAATGAAGCCTAAGGAGGAAAGACCCACAAGGCAGGGGTAGAGGGAGAGAACAGGGTGAGGAAACAGAGGAGAGAGAAGGGAAGTTGGAGTGGAGGGGTAAGGGAAGCGGGGATGAGACAGAATGAAAAGAGGGCAGGAATGAGGAAGGGATAAGGAAGGAAGTGCTGTGAGTGGAATACTGCAGCAGCAGCATAAGGCTATACAGAGGCAAATGGTAAAAGAGGGAGGTCCCGGTGCATTTAGCTGTCAGCAGAGATTAGGTATAGCAGTCACAAGAAGCTCTGGAAACTAGGAATTGATGCAGTTTCCACTTAAATGGTCCCAAGGTTGCTGTCGTCGCAATCTCAGGAGGAAGAGAATTAACTGCTACGTCTGTCAGTACCGATGAGTCTGTAGGTATTTATTGATCTAATGTTCCATTGGTGTTTGAAGACCCAGGAATCAGTATCACTGGGTCAGAGATCCATCCTGCTGCTGTTTTTTGCCAACCGACATTCTGAAATGCACTGTCCAGACACCACATCCCCTGCTCAAGAGCTGTTGAGGTGCCAGGATGTTGCTGATGTGTTGGTTCATCTAGGTTATCACTAGCCCCAAAAATTACAATTTTTGGAGCATTGCCTTTCCTTTGCTATGGGGATGTTTCTGTTTGTTGTTTGCATTTTTTGTTTCATCCTCTAAGCGTTGTTTCTCCCGGAGGTAAGCTGTTTCTATTTGGGAGATTTCAGCTAACAGCTCGTCTATTTTTTATATTTGTTTGCTCAGATAATTGTTTCTCTGATGCCTGGACTTTGGCATCTTCTATTAATTCCATGAGATTTGTCTTGTCTGCCATGTTAACATTGATGTAGTTTCTGTGTTTTTGGAGATATTTTCCTAAAGACTTTGGACACATTGCTGGTCACCCTCACAAGGGTGCATCCCAGCCATCCCTGTCGGGGTCCGAACTGCATCAGGGGGTTCTATGTTTAGAACCTATGCTCCCCCTGCTGTTGAGTAGGGGAATATTTATTAGTACAAAGACAGAAAAAAACAACAAACAATTCGTACAATACTGTTTTCATCTGTACATCATTATTTTTTAACACACCATGCCTATTCTCTCATTATATGTCACCTTTCATATTTAACCTTCCCTTTCTATACTTCCCTTTTTAGCTACATTCATTCTAATTTATACTATACACCCTAACCAGTTTATTATGAAATCATTTGTATACAGTTCTTCCATTTTTTTTCCAAACAGGTTCAGGCTGTGTTGGTTTGTCATATAAGCTTTGTTTCTATATTCTTTTCTCTATCAGTTGTATGACAATTACTGGAGGGGTTTCATCTGTTTAAGCACATATTTACATCTCACTTGCCACAAATAAAATTGTATGTATGTAAAAATTAGTCTCTGAGTTCCTTCTTCTATGTTATTCAGTGTGTCCACATGCCCTGTTACAAGTTGTTCATATGTGGGTGTGCTCCAGTTTGCTTGCTTCGATTTATCTGCCAGTAAGTTCCAAAAAAAGTTTCACATATGTACATTCCATCAGAAAATGTTCCTGAGTTTCTTCTTGATCATGATCCATCTGGTGTGGGCACATCTTTTCTTCCTGTTTCTTGTGCTTGTTATTGCCTTTCACTCCCAATCTTCCATATGTGCACAACCATACAATATCCCACATTCTTTGGAGAAGGATGCTGTGACCACTTGTGTTTTTGGTGAGTTAGTTGTGGTCCAAAGAGTCGCAATCTGATGAGGTATGTGCGAGCAAGAGCCAACAAGTGTCGATCGATTCCCGGGTGACCATTGAAGGACTGTATGGTGAATTGAACTGAACATCTTTTTGTTGAGAATAAGCTGTGAGGAGTTGAAAGTCCTGAGTGTGGTCTGGATAAGGGAGCCTGCCTGTTTGCTATCTGCCCAACTGGAGACTGAATGATTTTTTGTTGCTATTGGGACTGGTGAGAGCCTTCCGTAGCTTCTTGCAGGGGTAGTTAGTCAATGGACTGTCTGTCTGCTGTTTGTCCAGTTGGAGACTGAACAACTTCTGTTGCTATCGGGAATGGTGAGAGCCTTCTGTAGCTTGTTGCAGGGGTAGTTAGTTGATCCCCTGCCTGTCTGCTGTCTGCCCAGCTGGAGATTGAATAGTTCCTTAGTCGGTCACATTTTCCTTTTTGGAAACAGCATTTTAAATCTGGAGCCAGTGCCTTTGGTTTCTGGTGTGGTAGTTCATTCCTCCTAAAGTGAGATATTTGTGGCAAGAACACCATACTGATAAAATTACTGCCTTGAAAAGTTTAATGGCCTAAGACTAGAGCCTGGGAGTTTCCTCGGACTGATTGGATTATCACAGGCTGTGGCCCTGAAGTTGATGAAGGAACTGTGAACTGTGAGTAATATAAATAGATTGCCCAAGAAGATTGTGGACAATGCCCTGGGTATTGGATGTCAGCTGGTTTTTGGGATTGGAGGAGCGGCATGGTCTGGGTGCTGTGCTGGGGGGATCTCCTACATGTGCCTGAGGTAGTGGTCGATCGTGCTTCCTGCAACCGAGCAGGAGTTGCCCTCTGTATCTCTGGGGACTCGGAGTACTGGTTGGGCTTCCTCTAGATCCCTTGAGGGTCATTACTTGTGGCATGCTCCCCGGGATATTGTAGCTGTGGGTCGCGAGTGGCAGGGTGTTGGGACCAGTGAGCTTAGTGCACTTGGAGGGGAGGTCCCCCCTTGGGATCTGGTTTGCATGCCCCAGCCCACTGATATGTTGTGGATTTCCTGAGCTGTATCCTGAAGGGTTGTGTGACTGCAGTTTGGCCTGCGGCCTGTTTTTTCTTGGTCACCAAGGGTTTGTCATTGTGGCAATCTAACTTGACCAGCTTGGGATTGTTCACTGAGACTGAACCTGGTTTGACTTTATATCACAACCTGTCCTCTTTTAGTTGAGAGGTATATCTAAAAGCTGTGGATGTACTGGCAGTGGGTTTGTAAAGACCTGACTAAATCTGACTGAATGTTTTAGAATTTAACATTGTTATTTTATTTTTGTTAGGTTTGGTATCTGTCAGATTTGTGAAGATGTGTTGGGAAGGCATAAGGACGGTCGGGGATTATTCCCCCTCCAGGCTCAGGGACCTCCATCCTTTTTCCTGTCCTCCACTATTGCCAGAGGTTTATAGACAGTGTAGGGTCTTGGGGATTGTTAGAGGGAGGAGGACGAGGGCCTGGCCTGTAGAAGGAATGGAAAGGAGTGGGTGGATAGGAATAGTGGGGACAAGGAGACACCCTGGATAAAAATGGGTCCAGGAAAGGGGTCCTTCCTGTCTGGTTCCCATACTCAAGGGCTCTGCTCGTAGTAGGCAGGTGGTTCGGTCTTTCTCGGGTTCTCATCCTACTTGGGTGGTGTTAAGCAATGCCAGGTCTATTAAGAACAAGACTGCTATAATAACGGATCTTGTTGGGTCATCTGCCCTGGCTTGCATTACTGAGACCTGTCTGGATAAGAATTCTGGTCCAGTTTTGGCATCAGCAGTTCCGTCCGGGTACTCGGTGATACACCTCCCAAGGATAGAGCGTAGGGGAAGGGGTGTTGCCATCTGTTTTACATCCAATCTGGGCCTAATGGAAGTACCAGTGGGAACTACCAACTCCTTTGAATGTATCATGGGCGAGGGTGTAGGGTGCATGATACTTCTCATCTACCGTCCACCAGGAGATGAGAATGTTTTCCTACAGGAAGTTGCAGACCTCATTGTTGACCTGACATTGGGATCCACCAGATGGTTGGTTCTGGGGGATTTCAATGCCTGGGTCAATGATGAACTCTTGCAGTTTGGTCAGGACTGCCTCCAGCTAATGATTTTGCTGGGCTTCACACAGGTTATTTCCTCCCCGACCCATATTGGTGGTCATTCATTGGACTTGGTGTTTCTCCTGGGGATGGAGATATCTGATTTGGTGGTGGAACCAGTCGGGTGATCTGACCGTCACACCACTGGGTTCAGTTTTGAGGCCACCCCCAGTAGGCTTGCCCCTACAGAGATGGTCCAGTACTGCTCTTTGAGGGGTGTTTCACCAGATGGCCTGATGGCAGTACTGGACCTATCAGGTTTACCAAGTGAATGCATGGATCCAGGGGACCTGGTACTTGCCTATAATAAGGCAGTGGTAGGGGCCCCGGATTCCATTGCTCCTTCTTTCGTGTTCATCCTCTCACTCTTTGTCCCAAGTCTCCTTGGTTTGATGAGACTTTGAGGGAGTTGAGGAGAGTGGGACCAAGGCTAGAGAGGTTCTGGCAGAAGTCCGACCTGGAATGTGACAGACTTGGTTTGATGGACCATTATGTGGTCTATTAATCAGCAATTACCCATAAGAAGGCAGTATTCCTGTCCAGGGATATTGGTGCTGCACAGAATCGACCAGCTCAGCTTTTCCAGACCATGGACAGATTGTGCAATCCAACCTGTCTTTCAGCCTGGAAGTGCCTTTTCTCAATAACGGTGTGAGGAGTTTTCTCGATTCTTTTCAGATAAGGTTGCCTCAATCAGGTCGGGTATCCGCTTGACTCTCGCTAATGGGGGGCTGTGATGGTAGGCAGGAGATGTTGGACACCCAGTTTGTGTGGTGAGACTTCAGTCTCCCCATGATCAGTGACATTGTGATGATCATTCAGTCACTGCATCTGACGAACTGTAGTTTGGACCTGGGCCCCACACGTTTCCTAGTGGGCTGTGTGGATAAAATCGGTCTGGTCCTGGCTGAGATAGTCTGGATTTCATTGGAGAATGGGATCTTTCCTGATCCACTAAAGGAGGCTGTGGTTCGACCCCTTCTTAAAAAAATCATCCTTGGACCCAAACTGTCTGGCTAACTACATGCCTGTCTCTTAACCTGCCCTTTGTGGGTAAGGTTATTTAGAAGGTAGTTGTGTCACAGCTGGATGATCATTTGACCAGCCACAATGTCTATGATTCTCTCCAGTCCAGATTTAGGAAGTGACATAGTATCGAGACAGCTCTTGTCAGGGTACTTAATGACCTCCTAATAGCGAGAGATTGTAGGATCCACTCCATCTTGGTCCTTCTTGATCTCTCTGCAGCATTTGACACCGTAGACCATGGTGTGCTATTGGGGCACCTGCAGTTCATCTGTGGACTGTCTGGTATGGTCCTCAGATGGTTTGGATCTTTCCTAGAGGGTAGGACCCAGAGGGTGGTGTCCAGGATTTTTTCCTCAGCATCACTCCCCCATCCTGTGCGGTGCCGCAGGGTTCCATCTTGGCACCCATATTGTTTTTTGCAGTGTATATGCTGCCATTGGGAGTGATTATTAGGCAGTATGACTGAGTTTTCATTGCTATGCAGATGGCACTCAGTTAAACATGTCCTTTTTGCTGCCGTTTTGGTTTTTAACAACTGTCTCACTGAAATCCCAGATTGGATGAATGGGGGTTGGCTGCAGTTAAACCCAGAAAAAACTGAGGTGTTGGTTGTGGACCCAGGTCATTGGGAGGCGGGTTTGTTGGTGGTATCACCTTCAGGTTTATGGTTTGGGGGTGTACAGCTAACTACCTCAGACTGGATGCGGAACCTGGGCATTATGTTTGATGACTGTTTGACACTTAAATTGCAGGTGTCGGCAGTTGTCAAAATCTCTTTTTACCATCTGAGGAATATCACCTGGGTGAAGCACCTGTTTTTTTTCCGACGATCTTTCAACTCTGGTCCACGCCTTTGTTACCTCCCGCCTTGACTACTGCAACTCCCTTTACCTTGGGTTACAGGAGGTTTATTACCCAGGGGTCTCCTTTGTTACAGTTTGAAAGGTGTCAGGGGGGCATAATGTTACTTTCAAACCTGCTGTCCTGATTTGTTGGTGTTCCTTCTGCAGATTGAGGTTCTGTGGGCTGAGCATTCTCTGCCACAGGTGTACTTTCTTCCCCAACCATTTCCACTTCTTGTGCATTCTGCTCAGTACTGCCTGGCAGCTGTTCAATTTGCTCCTTCTCTTGTGTTTGACTTTGCTCATTTCCTCCCTTATCTGCATTCTGTGCCACCCTTGAAGTGTTAATGCTTGTCTTTTGTGCATTTGTCAATATTGTTTCTTGGTCTGCTCTATCTTGTCTGTTATGTGTGGCCCACTCACAGGAGGCATATGAGTGACCAGTTTCTTCACATAAGTTACATTTCACTTCATTGTTGCATTGTGAGCTATGATGACCATATTCTAAGCAATAGTTACATTGTATGTGATCACATGCACTACTGAAATGCAACAAGGAACCCCATTTAACTCATGTTTGTGGTTGGCCTTGATAAAAGCAATGCCCTCTTTTGCTCCCTAAAAAAAAGGAGCTGGATAGATGTTTCAAGCCTTGCGGCATTATGTTCAACCATACTCTTTATTTACAGCCTCTGGTCCATATATGTTCTGCATCCAAAATTGGGGTGAGCTGTGCTAATATGTAACATCTCTGAATAAAGCCCAAGTGTAATGTCATGCACATTTACATTTTTGTTTTAAAAAAGTATAGTTATGATTCTATTAGCAGGTTTCATCAGTGGTATAGCTTTCAAGGGAATCCATAGTGCAGAGTATTTTTTCTTTTCATATGCACTCCAGAATCTCTCTAGGGCAATAGGCATTCTAAAGCTTACATCAAAGTTCATGTCTCCAGAAGCACATATAAGCGCATATATTTAATTTGTGAAAAATCTCAGTGACTCTTTTAGGAGCGTTCTGCCCACATAAATTCTGTCTGGATGCATTGCTAGCCCCCCCCACCCCGATAATGCAGCCTCACTGCATTCCTTCTTTGTGATGGCATGTTAAGTTGGGCCTGCTTATCTCTGTGTCTAAAGTTAGCCCACACTCTGGCTGGTTGCCTCACTTCATTGTTATCTTGACCTAATTCATTTTCCATCCTGTCACCCCATGAAGCTCCTGTAATTGTCTTTATATTTTGTTCTTTCCTTTGAGTGCTGTATATCACGTCCTCTGATCTAAGGTCCATGCCAAACTCTACATTGTCTGTTATATGCTCAGGTAGTTGTGCCTCAGTACCAGTGTTTTTACTAGGTGGGGTTCCTGGAATGGGGATTCTTTTTCGATTTGCCACCCAAATCCCCTCTTTATTTTGAGTCCACCCCACTTGTGTCCACCCCACTCCTTTTAAGGCATTTGAAATAGTCCATGGTGTAGGTACATTAGGATTTACAATATCTCCACTCTCTGTTTGCCTCCCTGCTCACATTGTGTTAACTTCCATGCCCATGTTTAGTATTTCAGGTAAAATTACTGTGTTTTGCAAGTCTGCACTTACTGCTTCTTGCGGTTGCACTGGGGTTTCAGTGTTATTAGGAGCTGTTGCCTCTACAGGCATTGCCTGACATTCTAGTGGCCTCTTTGATACTGCTGCGTCATCAGACCTCTGCTCTGTGTGGTCAATTTCAGCCTGCTGATTGTCAATCTGTACCTCACTCACTTCCACATCGCTGCCCTTATCCTCAATTGCTTCACTCAACTTCAATAATGCAGCTTGCAAGCATTTTCTCTGTTTAGCTGACAACTGAGCTAGAAAGGCTTCCTCACCACAGGATAAATCTGAATCCACTCCATCCCTCATTTGTTGGATTTTACTGTCTGTCTTGCTGCACTCTGTACAGTTGTTAATTTCCTTGTTTCTTCCTCCAAAACTGCAGTGTTCAGTTCCATCACCTCAGCAGGGATTTCTCCCATATCTCCAGCAATTCTACCACCAACCACCCTGTCATCTGCCACCTTGGTACCGCAGACAAAATCATCCCCTCTGCTCACAGGAAGCAAGGCCCCCTGCAGGCAGAGTAGGGGAATTTCCCCAGTGTCCTTGCCAAATTTCCACATTGACTAAAAATACTACCAACAGCTTAATCTGGTTCATTTTCAGTTGGTTACTGTTTGTATCCCACTCCAGGTCGCCCCTGAAAAGGGACTTCTAGTCTCAGTGGGACTACCCTGTCAATAAATTTCAATAACTAAATAAATAATTAAATAAACACAGTCACTATGCTGGCCGCTGCAAGGCAGACCTTAAATGAGAGTGACAGTGCCCCAGTCACCACAGCGCTGAAGCCCAGAGAGGCTCATGCTCTCATTCCACGATCCCCGTTCAGCTAGTGACATATTTTAAGTCTCTGAGGAATACTGAACTGGAGAAACTGTTTATTAAAAATGAGGGTTATATCTTATAGAAAACATGGCCAGAAAGCGGAGTTGTGATACTGGGCATGAGCCTATACATATGCATATCCACTGGGATATGCATAGGTGCATGCTCAGTATCACTGCTCTGCATTTTGTCCATGAGTTCTATACATTTTTGCCCTCATTTTTAATAAAGAAAGAGTTTCTATGGTTCAGCATTCCTCAGAGACTTAAAATATGTGACTAGCTGAACGGCAATTATAGGAAGTGAGCACAAACCTCCCAGGGCTTCAGGGTTGTGGCAATGCAGTGGATATTTGAAAGTGACACCACAGCAGGGAGCAATATGATAGCTGAATTATTTTGATTTGGGGGGGGGGATTGGACTGATCCTTTGCATGATGCAGCTGGCTGGGTCTTTATCAGTGAGCTATGCTAGGATTTACTCATAGATAAATTACTCCCCCTCCAGCCAATCAGGTTTCTCCATTTCAAAGTGGCATTGTATAATTTGCTCTTTTTTCTGTACTGCACTCAATTTATAGGGCTCAGTTGTCAAAACTGAATCCTGGACCTGTTGAGGCCTGCAGCCTTGTGCCTCACAATGCCCCTGGGCATGGAATAAATCCCTCTAACCCCATACCCTGTAGTGGGTTATTGCTTACCAGAGTCACTGTATGATTTCAAGCAAGTATGTAATTCTCATTAACTATAACTGCCATACTCTTAAAAGGACCACAACTAAAGGAAGACTTGTCAAATACACAACATTGTTGTAACTAGAATTGCAGGGACAGCTTTAATTCCCTGCAGTCTATGGTATGGATTTTTGGATGAACTGCCAGCTGATTTTTTTTTTTATAAATGCGTAGAATGAGATAAATATTAAGCATTCCAATGTCTTAAGTACACAGTTTGCAGATCAAGCTATGTTCAAAGTACAAAGCATTAAGTGACTATTCTTGTAAATCAATACAGCAGGCAAAGCAAATATGATCAAGTCTGGCAGAATTAATACCTCACAATTGACTTGTTGCACAAGCCCTCAAAAGGTACAGGACTAGCCCTTTTATTTAGCCCAGTAGTTTCCCTTTCTGAGTCATCAAGAGCTATCTATCAATAAGATTCTAAAGACCAGATTCTCAGTTGCTATTGCTTGTGGTACAAAAATTGGGGGGAAGGGTGTGGTTCTGTTACCTGATTTTCCTACCATGAATTAGTACTTACACAAAGATATTTTCATGCTTGCATATCTTGGCAGGGTGGGGGTGGTCGCTGTGACAATGACATTATGCAAATCAGTACTCCAGGTGTTAGAATGTGAACACTGGGTCTGCACTTGTGTTCATGCTCCATAGTCATACTGACCAAGTGCAGGCATCACATACACCAGTTGCATTGCTTTATGCTTCTCTGCCAGCTAGTCACTCATGGGTTTCCTACGCAGAAGTCTCCCATATCCTTACCACCCTTATCTTTAGCACCCCAGTGGAACAGTTGGTTCCACAATTGGTAACATGATGCCCAACTCACGAGACATCCAGCAGCTTTCACAAATGTTTCCCCATTGGGCCATTTCTGCAGTAAATCAATGGTTCTCCCTTTCCTAGTCCCAGTTCTATTGATGAGACTCTCATATACTATATGCCACTTCACCCCATGTACTTACTTCAAGACTGTCAGCTTCTGACTGAAGCATTGTAACTCCTGCACCTCCAGCCTGTAGACAATCCACTGGCTGGGGGTGAAGTCAGGTGTGTAGGAGGCTGTGACGATTCATACACGAGTAATCATGTCATGCTTTTGAACGGTAGCACATGAGGTTGGCGCCTGAATCACAGCGCCATCCAAAACAATGATGTGATGTGGGTAAAAACCCGAATAGCAAGGGGGGAGAGAAGGTGACCGGATGTGGTGGGGTGGGTGACCATAGTGACAGGATGTCGCTGTATGTACATGCACACAGGGGGGGAGCAAGCACGGTGAGCATGGCCCTGGAGGGGGCAGAGGGGATGTAGGATGTGGCACTGCAGTTAGCTGCTGAGCTGTACTGTGGAATTGGGGGTTGGCCTCCGCTTACAGAGCATGGGAATTGGGTCTGGGTCCAGGCGCTAGTGTCTTTTTGTTGCACCCGGACCAAAACTTGTATTTTGCTTTTGCCCACCGACATGCACCCCTGGTGTTGAGAATCTTTAAGTAGGGGTGTGGTAAGTTGAAGTCCCCGCTTGGGGTCAGGGGTGCAGCTCCTTCAGAAAAGCAAAGCATTTAACCGCAGCACCATTCTTCCACAAGTTGAGGATGTCAGGGTATGAAATTGTTTTCACCACCCTGATGTCATGAAAATGCGAGTCACCATTCGGCGCTTGCTATTGTCACATAGAACCCTTTTGAACTTGACTCTGCAGCTAAGTAAATGTGCAGGCCCTGCCCTCTTTCTAGCATGATTGCAAACACTTTCAAAACTGTACAGGAATGGATTGAAAGCCCCACTGAGCATATGTTTATAAGTTAACAAATAAATAAAGCTGTCAGAACCTACAAGTGACCATGCAACCTGCAGTATACTTAGCCTTGGGGGAGGAGCAGGATGACTGGCAACAGGCAAAACAAAGTTTATTCAGTTTCTAAGTCTAATTATATCTAATTGAATTCCCTTGGCTGATCACTGGCATGAGGCCAGTGGTACATGTTTGTGGAATACCACAGAGTGGCTTTCTTTACATGTAGTGCAATGGTTGGAGGAAGGTTAGGATTAACCAGATTTTAGAGCAAATCAAGCAAAGGAAATGTTATTGTTGTACTGGAGTATGGTTTGATGGTAGTCCCATGCAACAGGCATAGGGTTACTTTGATAGAGGTTCCTGTTAAACACAGTTTATCCAACAATGGCATCAGTTCATATCACAAGTTTCAATATGTCTGCTGCTTTGTTTTAATACATAGCCAATTTAGATATGAATACCTCTGGCATGCTTACGCCTAAGGTAAATCAATTGCCTCATGTGAATTTTTTGTGGACTTTCATACTTTTAAGAGGTCATGCGAACTTTATTTTCCCTTAAACAGCAGAAATCTGTCTGTCACCCCATATCAGTGTTACCATACAAAAATATGTTTGTTTACATATTGGTCTTGATCTACTTCAGCTGCATTCTTCCTGACTGTCAGGAACACGTTAATTAAGCAATAATGCACAAGAGGGTGTGTTTTGTGCTGGGATAATGTCACACTTGGGGAGGTTAGGCAGGAGGCCACAGGCCAAGTGCGTCCAATGCCCCAGAAGTGACATTATCCCAGCACAACATACACCCTGGAATGCATTACTATTATTATACAATGGCTCATTTACATAAAAAAAAAGAAAAGAAAAGCATTTGTTAAACACATTTTCAGTTTATTTATTAATGTGGAGGCATATCAAGTTAAAACATAGTTCAGTTTTGGCCACTAGGTGGTGCTGCTGGTAAATTAATGACAATGTCTGTGCAAGCCCCTCACTCCCCAATCGACACATTTCTCTTTTCCTGTTTGTATGACATGGTGTGGTAGTTTGTGACCGATGTTTATGTTCAGCTTTCTATCATGCAGTTTTGAGGGAGCTGGGGAGGGAGAGAAAAGCATGAAGAGTACTGGGTGAGTGTTAGAATCTTACCTGTGCTACACGCTGCAGTTCCACTGATTGCGATAGGTATATCTAAAGAAAGGGAAAGAGGCTGATTGTTCTGGTTCCTCTGCCTATTCTGGAACCAATAAAATGTTTTTGGCTTTTTTTGTTTGTTTTGGGAGCCACAAAGATTGAGCGGAAAGTGAAAGGTCTGTCCAGCAAAAGATGAACGTGGTTGTTTAAAAGCGCTCATACTGCTACTGGGAGGGGATCAAAATGCCATCTCAGATGACAGCTGTTTTTTAAATGTTGAAGTTTTTCTGTTTGGGGAAATACTGTGGAGGGGTAGGAGGTTGGTTCGAGTATGTGTGGTTGTGGCTGCTGATGGCAAGTGATTGGGGGGTCACTGAATGTGGTTGCCAAATGAAATTTAAATGAAGAGGATTACTGTAGTGGGCTGCTTAGCAGGGTCAGTTAAATGAGTGGAGTGAATCTCTTTACAGTTGCTGCAGTCTTCTGTGTACTGAGACTAGAACCATGATTTTGTTCTGGGATAACACTACAGGTCCAGTTCCAGTCTGACCAATTAGAGGCTAGCATTCTTTCTTGCCATTGTATAATACAGTCTACCCACTCATTATACAGTGCAAGAAGACTGCTGCCTGCAATATGTCTGTTAGGGATGCTTGTGGATGTTCCAGAAGGATACTGTAAAATGAGACTGAGTAAAGCAGTATTGATAAGATTACACCCAATGCTACTTTTTCACATCTACAAAAAAAAAGCAAGCAGGTTACGATCGGTCAGCTCCATCAACAAATTCTAGAGCAGTGGAGCAGTCATAAAAAAAAAATGTTAAGTGGAAAAATATGAGGACTAATGAATTGACAGTATCACATTATGGAACAGAATACAATTACTTTATGGAGGATAAATAGAAGAGTACACCAGTTTTAACCTTGTTTTGTCACAAGGTTCGATCTGCCATCTCACAATGGAGCTATTTACATTATAGTTTCACCCATCATCATTTGAGGTCCACTGACATGGCATTACTAATCTCTAAGCTTATCCTCCCCTCATTTGACTATGTGGATGTGGTCTATAGCTCAACACCACATACCTCCCTTGCTAAATTAGACCCATTATTTCACACCTTCTGAAGGTTTGCCTTTAATCTCCCATACCACACTCATCATTGTCTCCTCTACCAATCTGTCTCCTTACCATCTCTCTCTGATCGTCACTTGGTGCACTGTGCAACCTTTATAGCAAAGTTATGGTCTAATGCCCTTCCCCCTACCTCTCCTCCTTAATAGCCCCTGCTTCTAGTACAGGTTACTCCCTGCGATCTCAGGATCATCGCTCTTTCACCCTGGCCACAATCTGCTCACTAGCTGGTAAAACAGCCTTCGCCCATCAGCTCCCTGCCCTCTGGAACTTTCTTCCCCTTACTGTATGTAGCTTGCCTACCACGCTTTCCATCAAAATGCACTTCAGGCACCTCCCACTTCCTCACCATTGTTTCCACCCTCCTTGACCACTAGATACCTTTGGTCATCCTGGCCCCACCCTTAAATCTATGGTCAACTCCTGTTTACTATCTATATTCCTGGCAGCACTTACTTATGCACTCTTATCTGCCTCAGAGCTCCCAGTCTAACTATGATAGCTTCTGTACTGCTATGTTCACTTCATCATTGTCCATGGTTAGGTATGCTGCAAGGCCCAACTTCCTGTATATGCTGTAATTCACTGTGTATTTTTACATACTCATGTATATTGCTGTACAAGCTGTACTTCACTGTGTATTTTTAAGTACTCTTTTATATTCATGCTTTTATACTGATGCATTGATCTTGTGATTACATTTTGTGTTCTTGTTCCCCTTCCCCAGGTTGCACCTAGAAATGAGCCTCGGCTTGGTGTGCCTATCCCGGTAATCAACTTTTAAAAAAATTAATTACTGCACGATGACTGACAGAATTTTTTAATGCTGGCAGTCATCTCACACTGACGTGGAACCTTTGAAAATGAGTCCTTGACTCAAAGGTATTAATCCCAAACTGAAATAAATAAATAAATACAACTAGTCCCACCACCCTTGCCTTGTAAACAGAACTTAAATGATAATGGGCAGCCTTATCATGCACATAGCATTAACATGATAGCCTCTTCTTATAAATCAGCCTCTCCTGATAAATCTTATTCTTGGCAGAAGACACCAGCAGAAAGGACTGCTGTGTGACTGGACTTCTCTGCTGGGACTAAAGTAGAAGAACTTTTGTACTTGGACCTTTAATTTAGGGTAAAAAACTAACATACAAAACAAAAAAAAAGTGTGTGTTTGTCTGGGTTAACTGAACTGAATGGGTATCTGAACAGTTATCTAGGTGTAAATCTCAGGTGATTGGAAGGACTTAACTGCTGTGAGGTTTAAATTACTTGTAGAAAGATCTAGTAAGTAGGGGGAGTGGCTTAGCTAGAAGGAAGCTACATTTAAAGACTGCCTTAGAAAGATTCTGCTAATAGCTTGGCAGAAGACACCAGGAGAAGGCACTGCTGTGTGACTGAACTTCTCTACTGGGACTATATTGCCCTCCTTCCCTCCCATCCACCCAAAGCTAGTTCTATTTTTATAGGCACAGGATTTGACTGACAACAGAAACTTCCTGTTTGGGAGCAGGAAGTGAGTGATCACAGAACCACCAAAGACCCACCATCCTAGAAGGGCAAGAGTAGCTCTCCGGCTCCCTCTAGCTGCTGGAGGTCTGCCTCTGAGCAAGTACGTGGTCTACTGAGAAATATAGGATATTCTTGTCTCAGAACAGGATAATCAGGAGATTAAAGGGCACACAGGCAGAAAGTAAGGAGAGAGAGAGAAAAACTGAGGAAAGAGTAAGGATTGCAAACAGTTAAGGGGCCAGAAATAAGACATGATTGGAGTGGTGCAGTGCAGTGGCTGTGGAGCAGCAGTCTTCCGGGAGACGTTCTGGAGGATGCAGTGTTGTCCCATCTGCAGGCACCTCTCTGGGCTGAGGGAGGAGGTTGCTCATCTCCAGGCTGAGTTGGCCAGGATTTGTGGGACCTCCTCTTCCATCCAGGGACCACCAGTGCCACTGCTGTTGCCTCAGAGGTTGCCAAGAAAGAGGAGCAGTTGGACCACAGTGGGCTCAGGGAGGGTGAGGGTGGTGGAACAGAGGTGCATCCCTCCAGTTGTACCTCTCCACAGTTCCTATGCCATTCTTTCAAAGTATGGTTCCTCTATGGAGGCACCCGCAGTGGAGACCAAGGAAGATGCTGGGAACCTCCACAGAGGAGACCCACAGGAGGGTGGCAGGGGACCCTGCAGGGGAAGGAAACACTCCTGGTGGGGGACTCCATTGTTAGGAAGGTATAACTGGGGGAGGAAGGGGAAAGGAAGGTAAGGTGCCTGCCTGGCACCATGGCTTGGAAGGACAGGGAGCGAATCCTCAGGATTGCCAGAGCAGCGGCACTGGGAGGGAGCTGGATGTCATTGTCCACCTAGGGACAAATGACCTGGCTAAGAAAGGGATTAGAGTAGTGCAGGAAGAGTTTGTGGAATTGGGGAGGGGCCTTAGTCAAGTAGCACGCATGGTAACCTTCTCGGAGGTGCTGCCCATCTATGGCATAGGAGAGGCTAGGGTATTCCGCACCATGGGATTCAATCAGTGGTTGAAAAACTGGTGTGGAGCTCAGGGATTTGGCTTCATTGGGGACTGGGGGTCCACCTGGAGTGATGCAAGCCTATAGAAACATAGAAACATAGAAGTTGATGGCAGATAAGGACTACAAGGCCCATCCAGTCTGCCCATAACTATACTGGCATGATGGGCTGCATCTGTCCGGGAGGGGAACCAGGATCCTAGGTGATAGGTTTAAATGATTCATTGGCAAGCTTTTAAACTAGCCAAGGGGAGAGGCACTGTAAAGGAGCAGGGAAATCCTAGCCCCCCCAAATAATCTCTGTAGTAAGTGCAGCAAATACCAACATAGAGGCGTCAATAGGGAGAAGGGCAGGGGTAAATGGAGAAAGTGACAAAGGCAAGAAGGACAGGGATGGGGCAAAAGGGAGTAAGGCCATCAGGAAATGGAGGGTAATGAGTACCAATGCCCGTAGTCTGGGCAACAAGCTCCCTGAGCTAGTGGCCTTGATGGAAGAGGGATGCCTGGATATCATAGCAGTCACAGAAACATGGTACACAGAGAACCATGACTGGGATGTTAACATACCAGGGTACATAACCTACATTAGAGACAGGCAGGGGAGAAGAGGGGGAGGAGTAGCTCTCTATGTAAAGGAAGGGATAAAAGCAACTGAACAAAAGAGTAAACAGGGAGGAGAGGAGGCACTGTGGGTCACCTTGGAGACTGGAAAGGGCACCACAATCCGCACAGGGGTTGTGTAAAGACCCCCATGTCAGGGGGAGGAAATGGACAAGGATATGATAGAAGGCATTCTTAGACTGGCAGAGAAAGGGGAGATACTGTTGATGGGAGACCTGAGTATGCCAGATGTTAAGCACATTTGCTTCAGCCACATCCAAGAGCAGGGCCATTCTTGATGCCCTACAAGTGGCAGGCATTAGACAGCTAGTTTCAGAACCCACACGTGAGGGAGCAATCTTAGACCTCATACTCTCAAACAGGGGCAGTGAGAGGATCTCAGATCTAGAAGTGGGTTGCCATCTGGGGACAAGTGACCATCAAACAGTGTGGTTCATGTTAAACTCAGCTACAGAGTCATGCCATACAAAAGTGAGGGTACTAGACTTTAGGAGGGCTGACTTTGGCAAGATGGGAGAGTGCCTCAGAAAAGCACTAGCAAACAGGCTAGAAGGAGGTGTGGAGCAACAATAGGGAATCATCAAAACGGCCATCACAGAGGCAACAAGCCTTTGTGTGAAGCAAATAAACAAATCAAAATGAAAGAAAAAGCCACTATGGTTCTCAAAAGAGGTGGCTGTGAAAGTCAGGAAGAAAAAGATAGCATTCCAGAAGTATAAGGAAACACAGAAGGAGCAGGACAGAGAGCTGTACCAGTTAAGGCAGAAGGAAGCAGGAGGAAGTCAGAATAGTAAAGGCCCAAACTGAGGAAAAGATAGCCAACTCAGTTAAGAAGAGGATAAAACCTTTATAGGTACATCAGCGGCGTAGAAAGACAAATGGAGGATAGTGAGGCTGAATAAAATGAATGGTGGGTGGGCAGAGGGGACAGTGAAAAGCAGGGATACTGAACCGAATATTTCTGCTCAATATTCACAAAAGAGGAGGGAAAGTGCCTAATCCAATTAACAGAAGCACTCTTGATAGGGGTCAATCCCAGTCCTTTCACAGAAGAAAGGGTTCTGCAAGAACTCCTAAAACTTAAGGTGGACAAAGCAATGGGTCCTGATGGAATTCACCCCAGAATTCTAAAAGAATTAAGGAGGGAACTAGTGAAACCACTGGCTACTCTTTTAATAAATCATAGGAGGATGGTGTGGTACCGAGGACTGAGCAAGGCGGATGTGATTCCCTTCACAAAAGTGGGACCAAGACAGAGGCAGGAAACTACAGACCTGTCAGTCTGACCTCTGTGGTAGGGAAAGTGATGGAGTCACTTCTGAAGGAAAGAATAGTTGAGTACCTAGAGGCCAGTGAGCATAGGACCCAAGGCAGCATGGGTTCACAGCAGGAAGGTCATGTCAGATGAATCTAATAGATTTCTTTGACTAGGTGACCAAAGTAGTAGACCAGGGAGGGGCTGTGGACATGGCCTACCTAGACTTTAGCAAGGCATTTGACACAGTCCCACACAAAGATTAATAGTCAATTAACCAGCCTGGGAGTAGGTCCCAGGGTGGTAGCATAGGTAAAACATTGGCTGTACAACAGGACACAGAATGGTGTAAATAGAGTCCTCTGGAAGAAAGAGGTTACTAGTGGGTACCGCAGGGTTCAGTATTGGGTCCAGTCCTTTTTAATGTCTTCATCAGTGACATCAGAGGGACTGGAAGGAAAAGTATGCCTTTTGCAGATGACACAAAGATCTGCAACAGGGTTGATACACAAGGAGGCATGGAAAGGATGAAAAGGGACTTGGCAAGGTTGGAGGAATGGTCAGAAGTATGGCAGCTAGGATTCAATGCAAAGAAGTGCAAAATAATGCACATGGGAAACAAGAACCCAGGAGAAGAATACACAATGGGTGGGAGGTAGTAACAACAACAAAGAAAGGGACCTGGGGGTAATCATATCAGATGACCTTAAGGTTAGCAAGCAATGTGAGAAGGCAGTAGGGAGGGCTGGGGTATACTGGGATGTATAGGGAGAGCATCAGCAGCAGAACACAGGAAGTTGTTATCCCTCTGTACAGACAGTTGGTGAGACCCCATCTGAGTACTGTGTCCAGTTCTGAGACCCCCCATCTCGCAAGGACATAGACAGGATAGAGGTGAGTCCAGAAGAGGGCAACTAAAATGGTGCAGGGTCTGCAAGAGAAGCCATATGAGGAGAGACTAAAGAGCTTAATATGTATACCCTTGAGGAAAGAAGAGTGAGGGGGACATGATAGAAACTTTTAAGTACCTCAGTGGAATCAACAAAGTCCAAGAGGTAGCATCTTTCAGAAAAAGAGACTTGCAAGAACAAGGGACACAATTTAAAAGATAGAATGAGGCGGTTCAGGGCAATGTGAGAGTATTATTTCACAGAGAGGGTAGTGAATGCATGGAACAGCCTTCCTGAGGAGGTTGTGGGTCTAAAACTGTGGCAGAATTCAAGAAAGCATGGGACAGACATAAGGTAATTCTTGTGGGGGTTAGGAAGAAATAGGCTGTTGGTTAACTAGGATCTGCGGCCTATCCTGTAGGTAGGAAAATGGGCAGACTAGATGGGCCAAGCGGTCCTTATCTGCCGTCAAAGTCTATGTTTCTATGTTTCTATGTTTCTATTCACCATGCCCTACAAATGATTCCCACCTGGTTGGAAGAGACCATCTGAATTGAAACCACTTTCAAGTAATCCATTTAATTGTTGCAATCTCCAGAAAACAACTAGATTTTTTTTAATTATGTTCATAGTTCAAGTTTATTGTGAAAGGATAAATCCATTGAGCAAGCTCATTTTCAAGGAGGACCATTTTTTTAACAATAACAAACCTTACATATAGTCGATATGGGGACACAAAATGAATTAACAGACACTATTTAACAAAATGTACAATATGAGCTATATAAGGCAGGGTGAATAGCAATGCTCAGAAACATATAACCAATACATGAGAATACATGAGAATGGCATATATATATATATATATATATATATATATATATATATATATATATTAGAGGCAAAACACTCTGTTTAATACATTAGTTAGGGTTGTTCCACAGCGACAAATGTGAGAAATTACGCTGTTAGAATTGAAACCCACCTTGACACGCCCACCCACCGCATTGGGTGTGCATTGGGTTTGTCAGCCCTAACTCTCACCCCATGACATGTGTAAAGCAGCAGAAGTATAGGAGAATGGGGTGAGAATTAGGACCCACGATCCCAATGCACACCCAATGCGGTTGGGAAGAAGGGGTTTCAACCTAACTGTAATTTCCTCGCTTTTCACTGTGGAACAACCTAACTAATGCATTAAACGGAGTTTTTTGCCTCTAATTTCCCTTCTTTTTGAGAATGATAACGAGAAATAGTGAATGTAAGGCCCTTCCGCCACATGATGTCTTGTGGCATACTAACAGGGACAGCAACACAAACAGAAATGCTAACAGCGGCGCACATGGTAACACAAGTGCGAATGAGAACAGAAAGGGTAACGCACATGGTGGCGTAGACGGGAACGGTCTGCCACGTGATGTGTTGTCACATAGTAACATGGTGCCTGCAAACAGAAATGTCAATGGGCATGGTGATGTAAAGTGAAACAGAAAGATAAACAGTACTGTAGACAGAAATGGCAAAAAATAACAGAAGCATAGCGCAAATGAAAAGCGCAGGATAACGCATACGGTGGCGCAGACGCCAACGGTAAGTGAAACGGGTGCTTTTAGTAACCGCAAGCGAAAGGGCAACAGTAACAGTAACGTAAGCGCACAGGCTGGTTTTCCCCAAAACCTGCATAGAGAAAGACAGTGAGTACAAATAATGTATGCATAATAATGAGTATCGGCACAGAAAATGAGAACTTGGAATACTAAATACGTTATATCTCAGCAACCGTACGACGTAGAAAAAAAATTTAAAAGTCATATTATTTACAACTGTCCTGGCTAATCTGGTACTTAGCCCCTTGGGGCTAAGAAAAGTCCATACCTCTCACCGTTTCCGAGATACGGGCCCTGAAAGGCGCGCCGAACGCCGTAATGTTATCCTATGGGAAAAAAAGAAAAGTTCAGAGTGCCATAACGTTGCCTCCCTGTAATGTTTTTTTCACCAAACCACTGAAAAGCACATCTGTGGGCTGTTGGCTGTCTTCCCTCCAAATTTCAGGAAAAAAGACCAAACTGCTATTTTGCAGCAGGGATCCAAAGGATTTCTGTAATGTGTTGGGCGCTGTAATGTTATCCTATGGGAAAAACCATCAACCTTGGAGTGCCGTAACTTTGCCGCCGTGTAATATTTTTTCACCAAACCACTGAAAGGCACATCTGTGGGCTGTTGACTGTCTTCCCTCCAAATTTCAGGAGAAAAGACCAAACCATTATTTTGCAGCAGGGTGCCAAAGGATTTTTGTAATTCGTTGGGCGCTGTAATGTTATCCTATGGGAAAACCTGTCAACTTTGGAGTGCCGTAACTTTGCCGCCGTGTAATATCTTTTCAATACAACACTGAAAGGCACATCTGTGAGATGTCGGCTCCGTTCACTCCAAATTTCAGCCCAAAACTCCCAACGGTTCTTTTGCAGCGCAGTGCCAAAGAATCGCTGCCACTTTCCCACAGATGGAAAACTACTGTCGCAATTTGCGAAAGCTTTCACAAAAAAGTTCGACACTTTCGTGAGCACGTAAGTAATTTGCAAAAGTACTTTTTACAGAAATTTGAAAAACATGTTTCTGGGGTGTTTTACCACAAAATAAAGACATGGCAAGCATCCTCAGGGTCTGACTAGGTGAATACAAAAAGAATTAGGTTGCTAAAGGGTCCCAAATTTAAATGCCAACCATTTCTCTGATCACCATCTGAAAACAAAATGGCTGATTTGCGAAAGTAACAGGCCCATTTGCGAAAGTAAAAATGCATTTGTGACACTGTCAAACTTTTTGTTAACTTTTCCCATTGACTTATAATGGGAAATTGTTTTTTGAATAACTTTTGAACCGTTTAATATTTTTTCACGAAATCTTCAAAAGGCACATCGGGGACCCTGGCCGCACGTTTCTTGAAGATTTTGGGCCGGTCGAGCAAACCGTACGACCTGTATTCCAGAAAAAGCGAAAATGCGCGCACAGATCACGCTTAATAACTCCGCAGACGTAGATCCGACTGGTACAAAACTTGGCAGATCCCAAGGCCTATCATTCTTAATTGTGTATTCCAAATTTCAGGCAAATCCATCAAACGGTTGCAAAGTTATTAAGGTACAAAGTTTTGGAGTTTAACATAGACATGGCTCCTCAACCCTAAATATAGTGGCACTACCGTGCCACTATAATATATATATATATATATATATATATATATATATATATACAATCTTGTGAGGTAGGAAGAATAGGCTGTTGGTTAACTAGGATCTGCAGCTTATGCAATAGGTAGGGAAATGGGCAGACTAGGTGGGCCAAGTGGTCCTTATCTGCTGTCAAAGTCTATGTTTCTATAAACAATGTAAATTAGAATAATTACAGTGGTACTACGAGGTAAACACAGAGCGATGTTGGACAAAATGGTAAATATATTCATATATGCAAAGCAACAGGAGAAGAATCATCACTGGGTTTATCTCATTAAACTTAAGACAGCTAATATTGTGGAAAGGCTCAGCAGCAAAAGATTTTTGGGTACATGTTCTCCATTTTAATCATAAAATATCCCTCCTTCTTATCATCTGTCCCACGCAATATTTTTCCAACTTGCTATGCTCTCAAAATATTTGTGTGTGGTTAGCTTTCTCCACATCATAATCTTTTCTACAGTTACAGAATATGTCTTAGAATGCTTTCAGTATTTTGTTGTGTTTGTGTTTGTGTTCCTTTCACCTTGCTGGACTCCCATCTGGATGACCCCCACAGCCCAGTCACCCCACCATCTCCTCTGGGAACTATGCCATATTTTCCCATGACTTATCTCTCATGGTGGGTGGATGTAGTTTTCCCTTGCCCATTCAAAGCAGGATCCAATCAGGTGCTCAACTGGGGATGCCAGCTCTATGGGATGTGGTCCTTCATTCTGCCAGGTGAATAATTTTCCTTACTGTTGCTGCCACTGGAATTTCAATGTTCAGTAATGTAGAATGAGGAGGAAATGTGAAAGGAAAAGTGTGACTTCCACTGAAACTAGAACCCCGGCCCCTGGTGTACTGTGTCAGTGCTCTAACCTCTAAGCTATGGGAGGCTCAGTGATTAGCAGACTTCTGGGCTTCCCTTGAGGCACACACATTATTTTCTAAGTGTTGCAACTTAGGCATATGTCAGAAACACCAAACAACCCATAGCATAGGGGTTAGAGCACTGCACAGTATGTCAGGGGACTGGGTTCAAGTCCCAGTGGGAGTCACACTTTTCTTTTCACATTTCCTCCTTGATTTAAAATTGATTGCATCACAGTGGCTTTCCTGCACTGAGAAAAGTTGTTTGTTGTTTCTGACATATGTCTAAGTTGCTGGTTACTCAACACTTAGAAAGGAATGTGTGTTCCTCAAGGGAAGCCCAAAAGCCTGCTAATCACTGAGCCTCCCATAGCTTAGAGGTTAGAGCATTGGCATAGTACACCAGGGACATGGGTTCAAGTCCCAGTGGGAGTCATACTTTTCCTTTCACATTTCTTCCTTGATTTAAATTTGTCTCAGAGTGGCTTGACTACACAGAAAAAAGTTGTTTGGTGTTTCTATAATGTAGATTGATCATTGGCATCTCACATCCTCTTGTGCCTCCTGACTGCCTTGACACCTAGCCTTTCCTAGGTGTCAGGATCACTGAAGAAGGAATGACTGACCCATGATGAAAGTACAGCTTCTCATCTGTTTGATCCTTTTACCTCCATCCAACCTTTGGTGACTTGCATCTGCTCCCAAATCAGTGTCACCTGCATAGCAAGTGGTTGGGTTCTGCTGGGCTACCAGGCTGGCTCGTATAATCAGTGTTTTCCAAAAATCTACTTTTGCAATCAACCAGACTAGGATCCCCAGGTTTGTAGCACATAAATGTTATGTCTAACCTCTTGACACGGGCAAACACATTGACAGCCCATGGCAAGGAATTACACGTTGCAGCTTGAGTGCCAAAAGAAACAATTCAAAATATTCAGCCAAAATGAAATTCCACCTACCTGGGAGGATAAAGTGCACTTTTGACTTTCATACTTGCTATCCTATGGATAACCACTAGTTGCTCTTAGAATTACAGTATGCAGCACTGCTTTTGACTGTTATTCACAGTTTTCACAGCTAGATGGGACTGTTTTGTAAAGACTGGCTTTCTAATCAGCAATATTAGTTCAAATCTGTTCCACTGTGCATCTAAATGTAATGTGTTATATTATCTCTGTTATTTCATTTTGATATCTACTTACATAGAAACATAGCAATTTACAGAAAGAAAAAGGCCCATGGTCCATTCAGGCTTCCTGTAGGTGCAAGCTAATTGAAGCGGCTTGCTGAAATTATGCGAAGCATACTGTGGCTGTCCCCTTCTTCAGACCATGTTTCTCCTCTATCCTCCACCCCCTCCTACCACCAACTGTCACCTGAATCCATTCCATCTGGACTTGAACCCAGCTGCATACTTAGCATTTATCATACTGCTAGGCAAACCATTTCATTTGTGAACCACTAGTTCATTGTATAAGTATTTCCTCATGCCCCCCCCCACTGCAACTGCCCCACCAACTTTTAATTATGCCCCCCTGCTATGGGAAGCTCTACTTTCTTTTAAACAGCAATAAGGAGGATACCCAATTAATCCCATGTAGAAATGTGAAGGTTTCTATCATGCCACCCTCTTCTCCTCACATCCAAGAAATATATGCTGAGGCTTTGCAACTTTTCCTTGTATCATTGGCCCTGTTAACTCTGTATTAGGTAAGCTTTTAAAAACAACATAGGAACAATAGAACAGACTCCATGATGTAAGACTTTTTCTTTCCTTAGACATTTATGTATATCTGTATCATTGTTTATAGTTGTATAGAAGGTGGAGATTATATAACTGTAGTACACCATGGAGAAATGACCAACTCAATGGTGTAATATTTTTGCATTTATCAAAATAAATGCTTTCTGCAAGTGGGGCCCCATGCCAATATTCAAAGGCTCTATGCACTGAGTGAGGTCAGCGGTACAAAAGGGAAATAGAGCCAAACAAACTGATTGTATCATAAGGATCCTCATTGAAAAATAAACTTACAGCACTGCTGAAGACAACAGCTACATATCAACATGCAGAGAGGCTGTGGTCAGTCCACCTACGTATCTGGCCCTTTGTAACCTTGATGAAGCAATCAAGTTGACTATGAAGCTCTGGTCTCTGGTGCCAAGACTGGATGCCATTGTTCTATTGCCTAAGTATTAATTTTAATAAATACAGAAAAATTATACTTGTGAGTGGGTAATTTCTCCACTATGAGCTACAGCTGTCCCCGAGGTAAAGGAGTTGATCCCTAAATGTTTAAAACCAATAATAGAAGCAGGGAGTACACAAGCATTCTTCTGCATGAAAAAAGCACTTTGCAAGTGTAAAATTTCTTCTCCTTTAATACAATTTCAGCCCCCTATGTTTCGCTCCTATGAGCTTGTTCACGGGGTTTTTTCATTCTGTTTTGAAACAAAATACAAATACAAACTTATAAATTTCTTCATTTTCTCAATTCCATACAAAATTATCTATATGAAAATTATTTTAAAAATATATTTATGTACCATTTATCTACCTAAATCATTCTCGAAATGTGCACTTGATTCAAACAATTCAAAAAGCTTTTATCCTCTTCCTATGGAAGTAAAAAGACCATATTTATGTTACTATGCACACGAACGCTTAAACAATAATGATGTTGCTGCTGTTAACAAAGTTTTCAAAAACTTATAACCCCCCATAACTTGCATACTTGGGGAACCGTTCTGTATAGTAAAAAAATCACTCTCTTGCAAAAACAAAGCTGCCACGTTCCAATTTCAGCTCTGAAAATACATAATGAAATGCATTTACTGAAAGAGGCTTAAAGCCCTTAATGATTAAAATTTTTTATGCACTAAACTGACTTCTTACCTAATCAGATCTCACACGAGTTCATGCGTAATCCTTAATTATTTGTGTACCGACTTTTTTACACACGACATGCGCATTAGTCAAAGAAAACTTTACCAAAGCCTTGAAGTCAGTAATGGTGTTTCTAAATGCTGAAGCATTCCCCTTGGCTGCCTAACCTCTTGAGCAGCTTGGATTTCCCACGGGAGTGACATATCACTCCCTGTAACTCTCGCGATGCGAGAGTGTTGCCACACAACCTTACATTCATTCCCGATGCCAAGGGAATGACCGCGGTTGTCCAAGCTGCTCAATTAAAGCAACATAATATATTGTTTAGCATATATAAACAAATGGAAACACTGCTACAGAAGCCATTTGACAAAAGCTGTATGAGACCTGGCAATTACCATAAATTGTGCCTGAAAATTTACAAACAATGTTACTTCTCCAAAAACTTTTTTTCACTGATGTTTAACTTATATTACTAATTTCCAACGAACATAGGTGTGTATATCACAGAAACACCAGCATGTGTTTACATATATGATTTAACAAACTGAACAACATTAATTTTAAATGTACTGTTATTCACACCTGAGAATAGTCCAATGTCTCTAACTACTAGGATTGAGCTAGAAGCATGTTACAAATTAAAATTCAAAAGCATGCCTGCCAGTTGCATTCCAAATTCATACCAATCATTGGCTCTAATGTTTTTAAACTACATATCCACTTCATTTCTGTTTTTTCAAGTAATTTAATGAGATTACCTCCCCTCAATGGCATTTTTACTACTTCTAGCCCCCAGAACCTCAAAGAGACTACTGTGTGTCCTGCCTGATTGAAATGTAAAGCTACTGGTGATTTGTCATCTCTATTTCTAATATCATTTTTGTGTTCCAAAATTCTTATTTTTAGGGCTCTTTTCATTTGCTCAACATATAATCTGTCACAGGGGCATTGTAATACATATACAACCCCTTCTGTGTTATAATCTATATGATCTTTTATAGCAAATTCCTCATTAAAATGTGGATGTTTGAAGATACTTTTTTTGCTGGTATTATTACATACTGTGCATTTACCACATCTGGTCAGACCTGGTTGTAAGGGTCCTAATAGTAACTGTGTACCCTTAGTCTCCATATGTTTAAATTGTGAATGTACCAACTTCTCTTTAATATTTCTGACTTTTTTCGCTACTATAATGGGTTTTTGTTGTAGGGATTTGATTTTAGGATTATCTAAAGCTACCAATTACCAATATTTATTTATAATTTTCCTAATTTCTGTCATTTTATGATTATATTTAATAGCTAGTTCCATTCTATCCTGTTTTTGTTTATTTCTTTCATCCACAAAAAGATCTTCCCTAGTTTTGTTTTCTATTTTCCTGCTAGCCTGTTTTAGAACCTTTGATGTGTATCGTCTACAACTAAACCTAGTCAGCATATCTTCTTTTTGTTCTAAATAATCAGTTATTCCTTTACAATTTCTTTTGACCCTAACCAATTGTGCATAAGGAATGCTATTTTTTATTTTAGGTTCATGATAACTTCTACTATGGAGTAATGTGTTTCTATCAGTACTTTTTCTGAAAATATATGTACTAAACTGTGCATCTTGAACCTTAATTAAGAGATCCAAAAATGGAATGCTGGAGACACTATAATTTAAAGTAAATTTTAAATTAGTGTCAAATGAAGTCAATATTTCATTAAAGTCTAGTAGTTCTTGTTCTGTTCCACCCCAGATACAAAATATATCATCAATATATCTTTTCCATGATTTTATTTTATCTTTAAACTGATTTTTATCAAAGTTGAATATATTTTCTTCTTCAAAATTGATCATATAAGCATTGTTACAACTGGGTGCCATAGTGCTGCCCATTGCAGTACCTTTATCTTGTTGGTAAAATGTTCATTCAAATTCAAAATAATTATTTTGTAGAACAAATAATGCTAGTTCCTATAACATCACTGTTTTAGGTACTGATCCTACAGGTCTTTTATTTAGTATTTTTTACCCATATTTATAATCCCTTCCCTATGGGGGATAGAGGTGTATAAATCTGTTACATCCCAAGTAGCTAGAATAATGTGATTTAAATCAGTCTTATTTGATATAATCTCTAAATGTTTCATTAATTCTGTTGAATCTTGTATGTATGAAACTTTTTTCAATTAATGGTTGTAAATAGTAATTGATATATTTTGACACTGGATCAAAAACAGAATTAATACCCGATACAATTGGTCTTCCAGGGGGGTCCAATAGATCTTTATGCATCTTCAGAATGCCATAGAATGTAGGAATTCTTGGATATTCTTTCATAATAGCTCTCATTTCCCAGTCTTGTAACCAGTTTAAATCAACAAACTCTGCCAACAATTCCCTCAGTTTCCCTTGTAGTGAAACAGTTGGATCATCCGTCAACTGTGAATAATTACTCCTGTTATTTAACAACTTTAAACACATTAATTTATATTTATCTCTATCTTGAATAACTATTCCTCCACCTTTATCAGCCTGTTTATTATTTCTGTGTCATTACTTAAATCTTGCAAAGCTTGTCTCTGTTCTTTTGATAACTTATGTTGTTTGGGCCATAGAGATGACTTGTCTTTATATAATTGCATAATTTCACTTTCAACAATAGAACAAAACTTTTCAATTCCATGATTTCTGTCAGTAGGGGGGGAAATTTAGATTTAATATTCAAAGCCTGTTTTAATTCTCTTTCTTCACTGATCAATGAATTATCTGATGCAAATACATTTTTTAATCTCAACCTCCTAAAAAAACCACTGTAAATCAACTTCTAATTCAAATAAATTGACCGGCTTGGAAGGGGCAAAAGTTAATCCCAAACCCAGAACATAAGTTTCTACTTCTGTTAATCTTCTTTTACTTAGATTGAAAATCAGTACTACTTCTGGGAATCTCTGGCTGACCCCCTGTCCAAATTTATGGTTCTTATTGATTTGCCACCTAGTCCTCCCCCTCGTCCCCCTCCTCTCCTGGCCCCTCAAAAACCCTCTTGTGGTCTTGAAAAGTATTTATTGGTGTTAGTGTTTCTGAGATCATATATATGTTCTGTCACATCTTCTGCAGATGTGCTGGGCTGTTGTGACTCCCCTGTATGTTGATATTCATCTCCTGTTCTTGTATATGAATCCCTAGTGTAACTTGTATCACTGTCTGTGCCACTTTCTGTGTTATAGCTTAAAAATCTCCTTTATTATATTGTTTATATGTGTACACCTTATTGCCTTTATAATCATTTGTACCTCTAATAAATTTTCTAATTTTCTGTTGTTTTAATTTATTTTCATAATCTGACAATTTCTTCTTTATATCCTCTAACGTATGTGTAAACTCTTCAACTGTTAATTGTTGTTTTAAAAGATCTTGATTTTTTTGTATTTCTTCCACCAAAACTTTTCTTTCATCTATTATGGCCTCTATTAGGACATACATAAAATCACAACTGGCCCTATTTCGTATGCCATCCCATTTTGTAAAAAGTTTCTGTGTACTTATACCAATGTTAGGTTCCACAGCTATCCTGAAACCCCTAGGAATTCTATTGTGCTCTAAATATTGTGTGAGTGTCAACCCATGCCATTCTAATCTTGTATCTCTAAATAGATAATTTTCTAATTTTTGTGCTAAGTTTCTGGGGGCTTCCCCCATTTGGGTTGTCAAGTCTATGCCCCCCCCATAGCCTGAAACAGTGTTTTCCTTTCATCTTCCAAATATGTAGTGAAATGTAAAGTATTTTGAATACTATTACCAATATCTTGCAAAACTGCTAAACCTTCTCCCATCTTGTAATATGCAATTTTGTAATGGTAGATAACAGTGTTTGTCACTGGCTGTAATGCCTAATTCTCTTAAGATAGATATATTCTAACAAGTAAATAATTTAAACTTCACCAACTTCCAAATCAAATGTAACCCACCCTCATGATACATTCAACAATTGAACAAAGACAAAACATAATTTGGGTAATGGTGACTCTAAACACTATGAAAAATAACTCCCTTGAAGGTGCCTAAATGTTTAAAACCAATAATAGAAGCAGGGAGTCCACAAGCATTCTTCTGCATGAAAAAAGCACTTTGCAAGTGTAAAATTTCTTCTCCTTTAATACAATTTTAGCCCCCTACGTTTCGCTCCTATGAGCTTGTTCACGGGGTTTTTTCATTCTGTTTTGAAACCAGATACAAATACAAACTTATACATTTCTTCATTTTCTCAATTCCATACAAAATTATATATATGAAAATTATTTTAACAATATATTTATGTACCGTTTATCTACCTAAATCATTCTCGAATTGTGCACTTGATTCAAACAATTCAAAAAGCTTTTATCCTCTTCCTATGGAAGTAAAAAGACCATATTTATGTTACTATGCACACAAACGCTTAAACAATAATGATGTTGCTGCTGTTAACAAAGTTTTCAAAAACTTATAACCCCCCATAACTTGCATACCTGGGGAACCGTTCTGTTATAGTAAAAAATCACTCTCTTGCAAAAACAGGAGCGAAACATAGGGGGCTGAAATTGTATTAAAGGAGAAGAAATTTGTCTTTGTTCAATTGTTGAATGTACCATGAGGGTGGGTTACATTTGATTTGGATATTGGTGAAGTTTAAATTATTTACTTGTTAGATTATATCTATCTTAAGAGAATTAGGCATTACAGCCAGTTAAAAACACTGTTATCTACCATTACAAAATTGCATATTACAAGATGGAAGAAGGTTTAGCAGTTTTGCAAGATACTGGCAATAGTATTCAAAATTCTTTACATTTCATTACATATTCAGAAGATGAAAGGAAAACACTGTTTCAGGCCATGGGGGGGCAGAGACTAGACAACCCAAATGGGGGAAACCCCCAGAAACTTGGCACAAAAATTAGAAAATTATCAATTTAGAGATACAAGATTAGCATGGCATGGGTTGACAGTCACACAATATTTAGAGCACAATAGAATTCCTAGGGGTTTAAGGATAGCTGTCGAACCTAACATTGGTACAAAAACAGGATAGAATGGTACTAGCTATTAAATATAATCATAAAATGACAGAAATTAGGAAAATTCTAAATAAATATTGGTATTTGGTAGCTTTAGATAATCCTAAAATCAAATATCTACAACAAAAACCCATTATAGTAGTGAAAAAAGCCAGAAATATTAAAGATAAGTTGGTACATTCACAATTTAAACATATGGAGACTAAGGGTACACAGTTACTATTAGGACCCTTACAACCAGGTCTGACCAGATGTGGCAAATGCACAGTATGTAATAATACCAGTAAAAAAAAGTATCTTCAAACATCCACATTTTAATGAGGAATTTGCTATAAAAGATCATATAGATTGTAACACAGAAGGGGTTTTATATGTATTACAATGCCCCTGTGACAGATTATATGTTGAGCAAATGAAAAGAGCCCCAAAAATAAGAATTTTGGAACACAAAAATGATATTAGAAATAGAGATGACAAATCACCAGTAGCTTTACATTTCAATCAGGCAGGACACACAGGAGCCTCTTTGAGGTTCTGGGGGCTAGAAGTAGTAAAATGCCATTGAGGGGGGGTAATCTCATTAAATTGCTTGAAAAAACAGAAATGAAGTGGATATTTAGTTTAAAAACATTAGAGCCAATGATTGGTATGAATTTGGAATGCAACTGGCAGGCATGCTTTTGAATTTTAATTTGTAACATGCTTCTAGCTCAATCCTAGTAGTTAGAGACATTGGACTATTCTCAGGTGTGAATAATAGTACATTTAAAATGAATGTTGTTCAGTTTGTTAAATCATATATGTAAACTCATGCTGGTGTTTCTGTGATATACACACCTATGTTCATTGGAAATTAGTAATATATGTTAAACATCAGTGAAAAAAAGTTTTTGGAGACGTAACATTGTTTGTATATTTTCAGGCACAATTTATGGTAATTGCCAGGTCTCATACAGCTTTTGCCAAATGGTTTCTGTAGCAGTGTTTCCATTTGTTTATATATGCTAAACAATATATTATGTTGCTTTAATTGAGCAGCTTGGATGACCGCGGTCATTCCCTTGGCATCCGGAATGAATGTAAGGTTGTGTGGCAACATTCTCGCATCGCTAAAGTTACAGGGAATGATATGTCACTCCCGTTGGAAATCCAAGCTGCTCAAGAGGTTAGGCAGCCAAGGGGAATGCTTCAGCATTTAGAAACGCCATTACTGACTTCAGGGCTTTGGTAAAGTTTTCATTAACTAATGCGTGTATCGTGTGTAAAAAAGTCGGTACACAAATAATTAAGGATTATGCATGAACTCGTGTGAGATCTGATTAGGTAAGAAGTCAGTTTAGTGCATAAAAAATTGTAATCATTAAGGGCTTTAAGCTTCTTTCAGTAAATGCATTTCATTATGTATTTTCAGAGCTGAAATTGGAACGTGGCAGCTTTGTTTTTGCAACAGAGTGATTTTTTACTATAACAGAATGGTTCCCCAGGTATGCAAGTTATGGGGGGTTATAAGTTTTTGAAACTTTGTTAACAGCAGCAACATCATTAATGTTTAAGCGTTCGTGTGCATAGTAACATAAATATGGTCTTTTTACTTCCATAGGAAGAGGATAAAAGCTTTTTGAATTGTTTGAATCAAGTGCACATTTCGAGAATGATTTAGGTAGATAAATGGTACATAAATATATTGTTAAAATAATTTTCATGTAGATAATTTTGTATGGAATTGAGAAAATGAAGACATTTATAAGCTTGTATTTGTATTTTGTTTCAAAATAGAATGAAAAAACCCCGTGAACAAGCTCATAGGAGCGAAACATAGGGGGGCTGAAATTGTATTAAAGGAGAAGAAATTTTACACTTGCAAAGTGCTTTTCTCATGCAGAAGAATACTTGTGGAATCCCTGCTTCTATTATTGGTTTTAAACATTTCGACACCTTCAAGGGAGTTATTTTTCATAGTGTTAAGAGTCACCATTACCCAAGTTATGTTTTGTCTGTGTTCAAAGGAGTTGATCCCCCTTGGGGATTTTTGCTTTTTCCTCGAGGTATAGGGGACCACACTACTCCATACATTGGAGATCAGATGCCTAATCATTTTCTCCTGAATAACTTTTATGACTAAGTATACAAATTAGCTCACCAGATGTTTATGCGGAATAAGATAGTGTTTGAGATTTGCTAAGGTTCCAATGCCACATTCATATGATTTCAGCACACGTAACCCGAACAACATTATTGTTTACTTGTTTTTCTGATGAGTAGTGTGTGGTATTTATGGCCTGGGGATGGTGTTTTTATATTTTTTCCAAAAAGGTTTTTCTCACCCACAGTTGCTTTTGGTGCAATTACACAGCCGTTACTATATTCTTCTGCTGGCATTGGCCTCCCCAGGACTCACCTGGTCAGGCAGCTTCCACCAAGGATTCACCCCTGTAGTAGAGCCAGAGGGGGGTGGCCATGCTCACCCCAAGACACAATCCAGAATGGACCAGGGCTACATGTGACAGCATGGTTCTGGGGACAGATAAGCAGGGTTTCACAAAGGCCAAGCCACCATTTCCCATTTTCTCCCTTCCCTGCCTTCCAGAGTGAGTGCATGCATGTGGTGACACACATAGAAACATAGACTTTGATGACAGGCAAGGAACACTTGGCCCAACCAGTCTGCACATCATTTAACTGTGACCCTTCCCTTCATATAATCCACACTGGTACTAGCATAAGACTTCCACTGTGTGGCAGTAAGATTTGGGCCAGAAAGCCTCCCCTCACCAGAAGAGGAGAACAGTCCTTCGGATGCTTGATTACACAGAAACATAGAAGCATGGAAATTGTCAGCAGATAAGAACAGCTAGGCCCATCCAGTCAGAGGGAGGCAGTATAGTGCAGTGGTCTAAGGCTCTGAGCTGCAAATCTGGAGACCTGGGTATGAATCCCACAGTCCCCACCTGCATACTGTGTGACCCTAAGCAAGTCACTTAACTTCCCTGTGCTCCCAGGTCGCACCTGTAAACAAGCTTTCAGCTTAGTGTGCTACTCCTGGTTAAACAACTAAAATTAAACAAAAAAAAGATGACAACAAGTAAAAATAGGAGACTATTATTCAAACATGTTGAATCTTGCTTTGGAATTTCTTCAATGCTTTATTTTAAAGCATGTGTTCTTCATTTAAAGATTATTTACCCTATGCCAGTCCTAATTCAGAGATGCTGGTGTATGTTAATCACGTAATTATTTATTTCTTTAGTAGCTCAGCATACAGCCTACAATCACAATTACAAGATAGCTATGTAAAGCTTCACACTCAGATAACATCTAACAAGCGGATACTGAACAATGGCAAACCTAAACTTGTTAAAAAAGTCTGCCCATAGGCCCTATACATGTATGGATCCACTCATGCTACGTGGTCAATGGCTTGTCATCAATCCCTTCCCATCCAAGGTTTCCCTGTGCTTGTCCATAGAAACATAGATGGCACAAAGATGTATAACGAAACTGGGAACTAGGGCTCATCAAAAAGGATGTGGGGGTGGGGGTGTGGATTCACTCCCACACTGGCCGACCCCTAGCAACCTAGGTCTGCTTCTGAAACTGGTTGCCTGTGTGGCAGCAGGTAAGGGTCCCCGTGCCTTGGCCATCCATGCCACTAGACTGGCATAGTGTTTTTGTTTTTTAATATTAAAATATAGAGGGGCAAAACTTCCAGATTATGCAAAATTATTAGACCATGACTTGAGGCCAATCCTGAAATCTTGACTGCTGTCTTGTGTACTGCATAAAAAGCATTAGCTCCTTTCAAATTAATTATTAATTTCCTTTTCTTCCCATTGTTGATGTAGTTTCAAATACTGGCACTCTCATGTGATGCTATTTATGTTTGCCTCTTCAATCAGACTCTGAATTATGTTTTTACCTCAGTTTGACGTGTATTATGCCTACTGCTTCACCAACTGTAAAAAGTAAAAAATTCTTTGCCATTCTTCATTTTCAAAATAGTTGCCAGTTTTGTTGGGACTAAAATGTAGATCCTAACAGCATATAGGTTTTTTCCAAACTGTTTCATCTCCCAGTTAAGAATGGATCATTATTTATTACCAACCCATGCATTACTTTGAATCCTAGAAGGTAAAGACATCATATTTAGTCTTACTGCTTCTTTAGAGAAATGTAGTGCAAGCAGTGAATTTGGTCCACACACAGTACCTCTGCCTGCATTCCTGAAGTTGTCTCACTACTAGCTAACCATGTTATAAGGAATCACATCTGAGTTGCTCACATATAATTTTGAAAATCTAGAAGGACTAATCCTCCTCTTTCCTTTGTTTGCCCTCATTGTTCTAGATATTATTCGTGACATTTGCCATACAAATCTCGAAAGGAATATTTTATAAGTTCTATTCTTCTTCTGAGGATTGTATGCCAATAAAATTAAAATGAATGATTGTCATAAATAGAATAATAGATAAGTTCCTGTGCATTACAAGATAATAATTCCATCGAGAGGTTCCATGTCCCCAGCACCTCGAGATGGAATTATTACCTTGTGATGCACAGGAACCTATTTGAATTTTTTTTTAATATATGGAAGCGATTTTCTGATTTTTTTGTTGTTGTATTCTATCATGCGGTTGGCCGCTGCAGCAAACAAGTCTCTCCGTCCTAGCTATCTGCCACACTGTCTCAGTGCTCGGTGCCCTACAGTCCCTGGAAATATGTTGAAAATGGAACCTGTTTTTTTTTTTGTTTTGCTAAGGAGAGCCTACCTTTTCCATATCTGGGGAATGCAGGATGAACCAGATATCTTTATTTTTCACGTTTTTAAAACAAAAAAGCTCCAAAATGTTCATGTTGAGAAACACTCTCATTATGCTAAAGACTAGCCGCTATGTTTTTGGAACTGTTCTGCCCGCCTAACAAGAAAAGCAGCCAAATGGAAGGCACATTTTGAAATATATTGGGAGCTAGACTAGTGCATGTGCTGTTGTGTTTTGGTGATAATACTATCGTTCAGGTCCCGCACTATAGTATTATGGCACCTGGACAATGGTATTATCACTCCTGAAGGGTGGTATTATCACTATGGGAGTGATACTATTATGGAGAATTTTTTGTGTGCTTTTCTACTATAATATTTTCATGATCCATATATTAAAAAAACTTTCTGCCAGTCAGTCAGAGTGTCTTAGAAATAATACAACCCCCAATGAAACTAACCTGGACAGCATTACACATGCACTTACATACAGTACCGACTGTACATTCATACCAGTGTTTCACTGAAAACATCTATGAAAGGGGTGCTCCATGTTTTCGTTTGGGGCTCCTCTGCTTTAACAACCCCCACCCCCACATCCTTTTTGATGAGCTCTAGTCCCCAGTCTTGTTATACAGCATTTGTGCTATCTGAAAAAGGAAAATTAAAACAATAAAGGAAAGGGGAGCTAGAGAGAAAATAAAATGTATAAGGATACAGCAGAAGAAATAAGTAGGAAACTCAAAGAACAGATGAGGTGAACAGTACATATCATACCCATGTTAATGGGAAAATGCCCCCATCCTTTCATTTTTTTTTAGGGGGAACACAACACAAAAAAATATATATGTAGTGAAATTTAAAAATAAATTCTACTTTAGAATACATCTCAATGAAAAAGGATGGATGTGATTACAATGTTTCAGTTACGAAAGAGTATGCATAAATGTGTGCGACTGTGAGTGCAAGCAGGAGCTAGTGGGCAGGCAGTCTAAATAAAGTGGGCAGGATCTGGATACACATTAGAATGCATTATTTCACACAGTTGGTGGTTAACATGAGAAATAGCCCACCCAGTGAATTTGTAGGCCCTAGCACTGTTTAGGAATTTAATCAGCATTAGGCAGATTCCTAAAGGAGAATGACATTGGGGGTAATATTACATTCATATGGGTAACCTTCCAGAAATTCAACTGGAATGTGTGCACATACTCAAACTACAGACAGTCACTACCATGCTGCAGAATGGGGGAAACTAGAAGCACCCTAAGTGCCTTCCATAATCACAGTTTAATGCTATTACAGTACATATTAAGCAAACCTTTGAAAACAGGGAAGGAGGGAGCAGATAAATAAAACCATGGAGGCAAGGCCATTCCATATTGTAGGGGCATCTATTGCAAAAGAGACACATGAAACTATGTTGCAATCCATTCAAGCAGAGCCCTGGCAATACCGACACACTTACAGTAGTTAAACCCACAACCTTCTAACAGCTCAGATTACAGGCACAGGAAGTTCTTCAATGGAATGCCTCTTAGGTAGTTAAATGTAATTATAACATGGCAATAAATGTTAAATACAAATAAGCACTCTTCATTGGAGCAATAGCAACAGCTGATCAAGGAGCAATCAGGCATAATTCCCTAGTAATGCCCTGTTGCTGTCTGTGAACCAGAGTAAATTATTTCTTCAAGTGCAGTTCCATGGCAGCCTGACAGATGGCTGTAAAACAGTGCTGTGCTGCTAGCATTGTTTCATAGCCATCTATTGGCCTGCCAAGGGAACTGCAGGAAGAAAACATGAAAATGTACCCTAGCATAGTCCCATCATGCAATGCAACCCATATCTTGTAATACATGCAGACAAAAAAAGGAAGTAAGTAGCACCAATCCTGACATTAAATTAGGAGAAAAAGTACTATATTAATAAATGTAAAACTAATATGTATAGAATTACTAGCTGAAAATCATTTAGTTGCTACTCATGATATTAAAGTTTACAGTAATCACAGCCATCTGTTGGTCTGCCAAGGGAACTGCAAGAACAAAACATGAAAATGTACCCTAGCATGGTCCCATCATGCAGTGCAACCCATATCTTGTAATACACACAGGTGAAAATTGAAGTATCTAGCAGTGATCCAGGCAGTAAGTTAGGAGAACGAGTATCATAATAGTAAAAATTATAAAAGTATATTTGGCAATAATAACACCATGCACATAAATCAAAATACAAAGTAATGCCTTCCTACACCCACAATATAAGTAAGACAGGCTACATTCAGCAGAATGTATACTATCAATTCACTATTAAAGATAAACAATATAATAACTGTGTGTGTGTTTTTTTGTTGGTTTTCTTTTGCATTACAAGTTAGCAGTACAAATAATACATCTGCTTATTTCTGGAAACACTTGCCATGTTACAAGTGCATTAAGTCACCCCAAAGGAGGGTCTGGGGAATGAATGCCTGGTTGGATGGTTGGAGGCATTCCGCCTGCAGCCTCGTGACCCCCAACCAAGCATTAATCCCCCAATAGAACCCTCCTTTGTTGTGGCTTAATGCTTACATTGCCATGTAGAAGGTAAGGCAAGGCAAGGGAATTTTATTTATTAGGCATCCAATCCCAGAGGCTCTCGGCACCAAACATGAATAAAAGATACAGCAATAAATTAAAACATATAATAAAACCTCATTAAAACCATAATAAAATTAATATACTGCAGCAACAAAAAGGTTACCAGAAGTCATGCTTCAAGGGACTGCTGGAACTAAGGATGACAACAGTCAAAAGCCAGACTGAAGAGGTGGGTCTTTAGCCTCCCCTTAAACACCTCTATTGAGGGGGCTTCTGAGACTGCAGGTGTAAGTGAGTTCTACAGGATTGGCCCAGAGACACTAAAAGCATGATCTCCCGAGGTCTTGAGCTAGACCCTGGGAATGTCCACGAGGCACCTCGAAGAGGGGCAGAGGGAGCAAGCAGAGGACGCCAGTGTCAGGAGCTCAGACAGATAACCAGGACCCAGCCTATATATAGGGCCCTAAAGGTGAGAAGACCCACCTTGAAAAGGACCCTCCACCTGACCGGCAGCCAGTGCAGGGCACACAGGACTGGATTCACATGACTGGACCTCAAAAGGCCCATCAGCAACCTTGCTGCTGCATTCTGCACTAGCTGCAGTCTGCAGAGGGTTCTGCCCATGACCCTGAAGTACAGAGCATTGCAGTCATCATGCCTGTAAGCCACAAAGGCAGGCTCTAGTGTCGGCATGTCCTCAGACAGAATGAGGGGCTTAATCCGGGCAATGTTCTGCAAGTGGTAAAAAGCACTGCTGACTATAGATGACACCTGATCATCAAAGATCAATTTACAGTCAAGGATCATGCCCAGATTTTGCACTCTCGGAGAAACCACAGACCCTAGAACAAGTCCAGAGTCAACCCCTGGTGGCAATCCAGAAAGACCACAGGTTACAATGTTGCTGCTTACTTCAAATAAAGGGCCTGATAGCACATGCTCAAATTATAAATCATTCACTGCTGTTTATCACAGAGGTTGACCCATGTGCACACACTCCCTGTATAGTTGATTTACTTGCAGTTTTACATTTTAAGAAACAAAACTGCCTGCAAGCCACAAAAGAAGCTGTAAATGCAAGGAGCAGATTTAAATCACAGGCCAACTCTTTCCACCAGAAATAGTGCAAATTGCTGAGTCAGCTAATACGCAGATACACAGAAATGTGACGGCAGAGAAAGGCACCATGGCCCATCTAGTCTGCCCAACACCCTATGTCTCCCCTTCTGTTATGCTTCCACCCTCTTTTCCCAACCCCTTAAATCTATCCCACGTCCTCTTGACTTCTCCACCATTTCAGCTGCCACTACCTCCTCTGGCAGCTTGTTCCAGGCCTCCATCACCCTCTCTGTGAAAAACTGCCCCCTGACATTACCTCTGTATTGCCCACCTTCCAGTTTGAGGCTATGTCCTCTCGTGTTCACTCCCTTCTTCAATTTGAACAAGCTGTTACCCTCTACCTTATTTATTCCCTTCAGATACTTAAAGGTCTCAATCATGCCCCGCCTCTCCCTCCTAGTCTCCAGAGGGTACAAATTCAGCCCTCTCAATCTTCTCTCATAGGGTACATCCTGCATCCCTTGTACAATTTTGGTTGCTCTTCTCTGCACCCTCTCCATCAGCTGAACATCTCTTCATAGGTGAGGCCTCCAAAACTGCACCTCATACTCCAGATGCAGCCTAACCATTGTTCTGTATAATGGCAATAGTGCCTCCCTCTTCCTGCTATTAAAATCCCTTGCAATGCAGGCCAACATTCCATTTGCCTTTCCCACCGCCCTGCTACACTGGCTGCCCACCTTGAGGTCATGCGATACCATAATCCCCAGGTCCCATTCTGTTTCCTTCTCCTTAATCACCAACCCCCCAAGGGAGTAAGTTTCCCTCCTATTCTTCCTCCCCAGCTGCATCAGCGAGCACTTTTGTGTATTAAACTTAAATTTACAGGTGTCAGACCACCTCTCCAGCCTCTCCAGGTCCTGCCTCATGGCTTGCACCCCACTAGATGAATCCACCCTATTGCAGACCTTTGTATCATCTGCGAACAGGCACGCCCATCCCTCCAGACCATCCACTAGGTCACTAACATAGATGTTAAAGAGTATTGGTCCTAGCACTGACCCCTGTGGCACCCCACTGGTCACTGCCCATTCCCTGGAATGTGCCCCATTTACCCCCACTGTCTGACTCCTTCCCTTCAATCAGTTTTCCACCCACCTGGTGATCCTGTTGTCCACCCCAGTCTGTCCAACTTATGTACCATTCCACCATGCGGAACAGTGTTGAAGGCCTTATTGAAATCCAGATAGTCCATGTCCACTGCTCCTCCCTGGACCACTATCTGTATCACCCCATCGAAAAACACTATAAGGTTAGTCTGACAGGACCTTCCCTTGGTGAAACCATGCTGCCTGTCATCTTGCATGTCATTCATCTCCAAGTATTCTATCAACCTGATCTTAAGTAGTGTTTCCATTACCTTCCCCACCACCAAGGTAAGACTAATAGGATAGTAGTTTTTGACCTCATCCTTCTGCCCCCCCCTTATATAGTGCGACCACCTCTGCCCTCTTCCAGTCCGTTGGCACCACCCCGTGACCAAGGACAAGTTAAAAAGCCTCACTAGATGCAGCACCAGTTCATCCTTCACCTCCTTTTGAACCCTTGGGTGTATTCCATCAGGCCCCATTGCCTTGTCTACCCTAAGTCTACCCAGCTCTTCCTCTTCCCTTACTCCTTCAGCAGTGAATTCTGCCACAGCCACCTGCCTGTGGCTGTTACCCTCCCCACACCATCTTGGTCTCCTACCCTCCCTTTTCTCAGTGAAGATTGAGGTGAAAAAGCTGTTTAATGCCTCTGCTTTTTCGAAGTCCCCATCCAGTATTGTTCCACTTCTCCCCTTATCTTTCCAATCCCATGCTGTGCCTTCCTTCTTTCTCCAACAAACCTAAAGAAGGTTTTGTCCCCTGTCCTTGCCTGCTTTGCTCTCCTCTCCTCAGTGGCTTCCTTAGCCCTCCTTATCTTTTACCAAGCCTCCTTTCTTTTTTCCCTGTAGGTTTCAGTGTCCTCATCCTTTTGTATCCTTCTGTACCTCTTGAATGCTCTAGTCTTCTCCTTGACCTCTAATGCCACCTCTCTAGTGAACCATAGAGGTCTTTTCTGTCTTCTATTCTTTCTTACCCTTCTTATACATGAGTTCATGGCTTTAAATACCCCTCTCTTGATGGCTGCCCATAATTCCTCCACCCCATGCACATCCCATATCCTCAACATGTCTTCCCCAACTACCTTCCTCATACCATGAAAGTCAGTCTTTCTGAAGTCCATTACCTTGTTTCTTGTCCTAACCATCTCCCTGCCCGCTCTCACCCTGAACCTGGCAGCCCTGTGGTCACTGGTGCCAAGCTCTTCCCCCACCTCCACCTCCTCCACACTGTCCCCATTTGTGAGGACCACATCCAACAGGTTTACACCCCTAGTTGGCTCACTGACCCTTTGTTGCAGGAATGTGTCTTGAAGAGCCTCTAAGATGCCCCTGCTTCTTGCGGAGATTGCTGTCTGGGCCTCCCAGTTGATGTCTGGAAGGTTTAAGTCCCCAACTAGCATAGTTTCCCCTTTCCATGCCATCCTTGCTACTGATTCTAAAAAGTGTCTATCCCCTTCCTCCTCCTGCGTAGGAGGCCTATAGACTACCCTAACACACAAGTTTTCCCCCGTTCCCTCTCAAGGGTGACTCACATTATCTCTGCTTTCCCCTCCTCATCCTGCCCTTCCATGGCCCCAATCCCTTACCTGATATATAATGCCACCCCTCCCCCCTTCGCCTACCGATCTTTCCTAAGCAACCGATACCCTGGGATCATCGTCTCCCAGGCGTAGTGCTCATTCCACCAAGTCTTACTCACTGCTACAATGTCTAGGTTCTCCTCCATCATGGTGGCCTCCAGTTCTCCCATTTTGTTCCTCAGGCTCCTGGCATTTGCAACCAAAGCCCTCCAACATGTAGCCCCATCCCGTCCTTCCCTGCTGCTAAATGTTCCCTTGATGAGTGGTGTGACTTGCGGGGGAGGTTGATAGCCTCTCTGCTCTGCCTCACGTAAGGCTGGCCCTGTCCTTAGCCACCCCCCCTTATTTAGTTTAAATTGAACTTCCTTGCCATGAAGTCCCCCAGTTTACTCTTTAGTGCAGCTGCCCCTGAAGAGCTCAGGTGCAGCCTGTCTTGGGCATACAGTCCCCCCTCCTCCCATGAAGAGCCCCAGTCACCTATCCAGTCAAACCCCATCTGACTGCACCAACGTTGTAGCCAATTGTTAAATGCCCTTATCTTCTCCTTTCTGGGTGTGCTCACTCTTGGTACTGGCAACACCTCAGAGAAGGAAATGGAAGGAAAAACAGTATTGCTACTACAGAACCTAGCAAGTTCCTTGAATCTTGCCTGTACCTTCATCAGACTGTTCCCTTCCAAGTCATTTGTGCCCAGGTGAAACACCAGATGTGTCCTTTCATCCTGTTGCTTACCCCAGGAAGGAATATGATGCCTCATCTCCAGCACTGTCATCCCTGGCATGCACTGTACCCATACTGCATTGTTTTTTGATCCCTTCCTTCACCATTTTAGCCCCTTAATTATTGAGTCCCCCAAGAGTGCCACTCTACTGCCCCCTGCTTCTTGGGTGTCCTTTTGGCCTCTAGCTTTGTGTCGCAGAGTTTGGCTCCCTTTGGACTCCTCCTCATGTTCCATCCTGACTTGGTTTCTGCCCCTGCTCATCTTTTGTTCCCCATCACCTAGCCTATCCTGATTTTACCCACACCCAGCATCTGTACCTCTTTACCCGCTCCCTTTAGCCTTTCATCAGACTCCCTTCTCCTGTACCTCTTCATCCCTTGTACTTCCACCTGGTTTCCTTCCTCTCTGCAGACCCCTCCTGCATCACTGCTTGAGCATGATCCAATTTCATCTGACCCCCCTCTAACTGCTCCTGGCCTTCCCTCATCTGCATCACTGTGCGAGATTGTGCCAACTGTGCTTGATCCACCTCCAGCTGTTCCTGTCCTGTTCATCTTTGCAGAAGGTTTTGAGCACTGTACCCACTTGGGAAGTCTTCCTCCTTACCACCTGCCCTGTCTGCATATTTCCCTCTCCTGCACCCCTGTCCGGCTCATGCCCAGCCCCTACTGCAGCTCCTACCCTGCAGGGTTTCCTCCTGTTCATTTTCAGCCTCCCAGGAGCTCAACTCTAGCTCTTCTAGTGCTTCCTTCCTGACCCTTTTCTTATGCCACAGTTCCCCTAGTGCCACATTTTGGTGTGTCCCTAATGTGCCGTCCCCTCCTCCACTCCTTCCCGCATGCGATGTGCCTGCCCCTCCTCCCCCTTCCATTGCACCTGAGATCTTTCCCCCGTCTCAGCCGCTCTTCACCCCCTTCTCTGATGGCCCCTGCGGTTCACCTTCCTCTCCAATGTCTTCGACTAGAATACCTGGGAGGGCAAAACTATTGTTACTTCCACCCTCTGGTCCATTTCACCTAAGCCTGCATTGTCCTTCATACTGGGCATCCGCTGCCTTTTCCTGAGCCTACTGTCTTCCATTCCTCCTGATCCCTGACTGACCCCTTTTCTCCAGCTACAGACATCATTTTTGTGCCTCTAGACTTCCAGCTGTCAGTTCCCACTGACCCCTTTCCTCCTGTCTCGGGCATCCCTGTCCCAAATCTGGACTTGCTGTTGTCTGTTACCACCTCTGGTCTATTCCCCTCTGGATCCCCTTCCATCCTCTCCTTCCCAAGCCCTTGACTTCTGGAACAGTGTATCTGATCCTCCAGTGAATCCACTCAGCCCTTCCCACTCCTTCCTTGGCTTATACCATCCCTGTCTCTCTGCCCCCTTTCCCCAGCTTCCCCCCCATTTAACCTCTACCTTAGCCCCGCCACTTCCTCAATCAGCTGAGTGAGCTGCTTACACATCATACAACCCCCATCCTCCAAGCCCAATTTAGGATCATAGCCATTCCACAGCCACTGCACCCACCACCCTGCCAAAGATCCCTCCCTTGGTCACCCCTCCTCTGTGCTGCCCTACCATTTCTTCTGTGATACTTAGATACAGTCCTAAAATCACCCTTATGTATTTTTGGGCCCTGACCTCACCCCTCCTTAGCCTCAACCCACAGTCAAGACTTTTTAGAAATAATAAAGCATTTGCAAACCATAGGCATCAAGAATTAATAACCATAGCCACCACGTTCAAGTCCAAGTCACCAAGTTCAAGTCCAAATCCCCAGCACCTCCAGCGTCAGTAGTCCAAGATCAAGTACCCAGCACCTCCAATGTCAGTAGTCTTGACCCAGTTCATTTCACCTCAATTTCAGCTCTTTTGTGAAGGATTTCTTAGTGTCTGTGTCAATTTTAAATATCCACTGAGGTTGAAGTCCAAGTCCCCTGTGGAGAAAAGCAGGACCCAGTTCCTTTTCCTGCAAACCAGCTCCTCGCAGTGATTTCCTTAGCTCAGGACGCTCCTTGCTCCAACTTTTAGTCCTTGTATCAGTCTGGCTGGCTATTTTAAAACCTACACCTTGGCGCCTCTCTCCTGATTGACCTGATCCTAGACTGCTGTCTGTGGTTGAGTCGGCCGTCCCTACTTCAGTCGCTGGACTGCCACCTGTCCCCTTGCTAGTTCAGCTCCAAACAGCTCAGCTCTCCTTCCTCTGATCACCAACCTTGACCCCACTGCTAACTGCAGCACAGCTCCACGCAGCTCTCCACTTTCCTTTCTCTGGTTGCCGACAGCAAACGCTCCCCAGCTGCTGACACAGCTAATGACTGAGTCCTTCAAACCTTTGAGTATCATACCTTAGAACATGTGTAAGAATATTCTAGCAACCTGACTGGCTAAAGCCAAGTACAAGAATGAATTATCTTGCCATAATTACACATATGTTCTTGTTTTAGCCATGCACCAGGTTTGGCTACAATACCAATACACTGCAACTGGAACTGTTTTTGTCTTCTGCTCATACTTCATACAGAAAGCAATAATTTCTAAATAAAATCATAAAAACAATTTCTAAATAAAAATAATAAAAGGGCTTTTTTTTAAACATGTTAAGTAGAACACGTGTTGTAAGTGCAGTAAGACTTTAGTGTTGTATAATTATGGTCAAGTCTCACTCTTTCCATTCTTGTTTTTAAACAACACACATGAGGTGTGATTATTGACCTGGGCCCACATATTCAAAGGAGATGCACTGCCCAAAATAGAGATACATGACACATCTCATAAAATGCTCAGAAGCGTAATATTCAAAAGGCAGAGATGCGTCATGCATTTCCGAATGCACGATTGCACAGAAATAATGAATGTGGCACAAAAAAAAGGGATGGGTACATGATATGCCATGCATCCATATATACAGCCAAACTGTGCAGAGCATTTGCTGTGCATCCCAGAAGCTTACTGTACAAAGTAAGACAGATAAAAGGATGGCTTAAATCCACCAGCCACCCACAGGAAGGCTATGGAACTTCAGACAGGCCATCCTGAGACAGACCTTGAAGGTGCACCAGGACATGCCCCAGGCACCCATACACAGCAGTCATACCAGGGCAGATGTACCCTAAGCCAGAGGTGCCCAGCACACCATGGGCTCTGTGAAGAGCCATCCCATACCACACCAGGACATAGACACCCAGCTGCCACATGCCAGTGCTGTCTGATGCCCCCCAGGACACCAGCAGAGCAGATGGCCAGACTGCAGCACATGTACCAGGTGCCATGGCTTGCACCCATGTGGCCTGCAGGGTACCACCTGGTGGTGGCATGCACCCAGGGGATGTCTGGGGTAATGGTGCCCCGGTAGCCTGGTGTTATTAGAGGCAGCCTGGCATGGGCCAGGGACTGACCTGTGGCACCTTCCCAGGTTCTACACCATAGGTTCAGTCTGGTTGGATCTAACCACTCAGGTAACTGGTCGCCCTCTGTACACTGCCATTCCTTGCAGTTATCACCATGTTCCTCTCATACAGGGTGTGTGGAGCACTGCAGGTAACTGTACACTGCATATGGAGCTGGTGTATCACATGCATGTGGTATACTGATCAGACTGTGTCACCCTGTGCCCTCCCCTGTTGCTTGTCCAGGTGGGCCCCCTGTATCACAGTCCAACTTGTACATGGCTAGGGGTACTAGCACTGTACCCAGGCCAATGCAGTCCACACACTTACCTACACACAAACATTCCATCACACCTGCCTGCTAGGCTGCAGCACCTCCTGTTCACCTTTGTGGAGTGGTGTGGCAGCCCTGCAAAACTGGAACTGCACATGCCTAGAGTATGCAAATGACCTGAATACATTCCATTAATGAGCTGTGCTTGAGGGGAATGGCTTGGAATGTGCAATGAGGCCTTTTGCATATCCCTGTTGAAAATTGTAATTTTGCACACAGTGCACGTGGTCTCCTATTGTGTATTTCCCTAAGCTCTGCATAGGGCCCAGATCACCTGCCATGCTACACATCTCCTACTGCATGATTACGCATGTTTGGGATATTCAGCTGGACTGTGGACATGCGCAATTGCATCTCATGGCACATCTTCTGAATATACCATTTATTTGTGCTGGCACATCTCAGTTGTGCATCGTAGGCACTTGCACGATGTAGCCTGGGACTTTTGAATATGGGGCTTCCATAGTTTACATATCCTCACATGCTTTATTGTGTAAATGTAGAAGCTGGCATTCGCAATACATTTGTTACCCCATATGTGGGTTCCAGGACAACTTTACCAGATCATTGATGGGCTCATACCACAAGCACTATCACTATGGTGCAATACTAGGAGTACTTCACTCTCAGGGAGTGTTATCCTTTTGATAAAACATAAAACCATGATCCCATCTGCCAACCTATGGTGCTCTCATGGTAGGTATCCTGGTGGAAATCAAAGATTCCATGGTGCTGTTTGTACGTGTAGGGGATTTTTTATTAGAAAAAAAAAGAACATATTCTACATTATATTAACAAAGAAAAATGTAAAAATAAACATAGCATTCAAATCAAAGGAACATCAGAAGGGAAAAATAACAAAAAAGAAAGCAGACTGTTAATATTGTTGTAATGAAAAAGGGAAACATGCTCAATCCTATTGTACTATGGATATTTATTTCATGTGCTTCCACACAGAATGCATATGAGGCATGGGAATGTTTAGCATTCTTCCTTGTAGATTGCACAGATTTCAGATGATACTAAAGCCATAAAACAACCACTGTGCTATGATTCGGCTGCATAACATAATGACATCTGGCCTGCCTAATGTAGCACTTAAGCATTCAAATCCTCCTAATAATTTAGCTTATAATAATTCTTCAAGCAGTTTAGTATTTAAACCAAGAACAAGAGCTTCATAGGTTAAGGAGGCAAATGGAGTTTGCAAAAGTAGGTGACTTTTTATTGAAGCAAAGAAAAATAATTCACATCATATATGATAACAATAATAGCTTCAAACAAAACTAAAATTATTCAATCAAGACATGACTTACAAATACCACAGAATGTCATACAAACCATTTGCAAAAATCAATTTGTGAAACAGAAAATCATAGGAAAAAATGTCTTGTAACACACAAGCAGCAGGATACACCGTACTGGGTACTGTGACTCTGTCTTTAACCAGTGCTATGCCCATAATTCCAACATACTCTTACAGTTGTGCCTTAGTTCTTGGAGCCTACTGTGCAGGATGACCCTGATTTCTGACAAAAGGGGCTGCCCCTTTAAGGGTAACTATGATTGTCAGGGTTTCCTGATGTGGAATGCAAAGGAGGGTGAGAGGAGAGGTGGCTCAGGACTTGGAGGGAGGGAGGGAGGGTTCAGCCAGGGTATCGTGGGTAAGGGGGATGGGGAAGCTGTAATTGGCTGACAGAACAGGGAGGGAGGGCCAGGAAGGTACTTAAGTAGGAGCTCCCAGTTTTCAGCCTCACTTTTTGCTGAAAATTTTGATTCAGCACATTAAGTGGCTGATCAATAGTTTGGAGAATGTTTGCTGAGATCTAGTGGAGTAATTAGACAAAAGAAAGGTTTCTACTGTAAGATAATGTGTTGCTGATTAAGGGAAAAGTTTAGAGATAGTCATACAGAAGGTAATGTGAAGCGATCCAGAGAATTGTCGTACGACTGAAGAGCTTACCGAGAAGTGGAGGTAGGCTGGCATGTGTAAGAAGGTGGCTTACAAAAAAATTAAATAAAATAAAGGGGGAGCAGAAAACCAGAGATTAGGTAGGCAGGACATAGGGGGTGCAGGGATAAAGAGGAATGCTTGGCATGGCCTGGCTGGCCATCTAGCCGTGTTGGACACCTTATGGGGTTATCAACCCAGGGATGTGGACCTGGTATTGGGTTAGACATCTGAGCCCAGAAAGATGAAGAATGGAACACTAGGTGAAAACCAAGCCTGTGAAATAAGAGGATACGGACATTGTGGGGGTTAGAGGCAAGAAGTTAAGGGTTTCAAAAGAGAAATTTTACAAACACGTGAATATGGTGAATGTTTGGTTCTGAATATGATGAATTGTAAATAAAAATTACAGACAAATGTTGAAATGGAAATGTTCAAGTAAAATGTAAATAAAGCAATAGCCAGTTGAGCAGCCCAAAATGAATATGTGTAAGCCATCATTCCACAGCAGAAATCCACATTGACAAATGTACACAGTATGACTCAGGGTTATAGATATTATCATCATTATATTCATGGGTGGATTTGGTTTCTAGCATGCCACAAAAAATATTTGTATGCAGCAAAGCATTTGCATAATGTGCTGTCATTATATTGCCCCATTGTCCTCCAAACATTGCCAATACTACTGTCTCATAAATAACCATCTGAAAAGCAGGCCTTTTCTAACCCAGCTCAAAGTGTCTCAAAAAGACACAGCATGCAAGCACTCCAGCAGAAAGTGGTGTTATGTTTCCAGAGTCCCTATACACAATAGGTGTGGGCAGCCCCATTCTTCAAGCCTTCAATTTTACAGAATTATGAACCTGCATCCTTCCATGACATCCAAACCATACCATGTCCTATATATGGGGAAAAAATTTCTTATCCCCCAATTGCCTTAAAACTGCATGTTCATGGCCCACCAGCAGTACTTAAAGGTTACAGTCTGTGTAAACTGTGATGCCATAATTGTGGCATATAACTGAATATGGTTTTCCTTGCATGTCTGCTCTAGGGTCACTTCCCAAATCCAACACTTGAAAAATGTGGTCCTGACATATTCCAGTAGGAAGACGGATCCTGCACTAGGCAAAAGAAACAGGTAACCTTGTACCATGAAATGGATGAACCAATCTTCCTTGGAGGTGATCTTCACTAGTGTTCAGGCAAACCTTCTGCTGAGTCAGTGCATGGGTGCTGATGTGTGGAATGACTGCCTTTACATATATAGAGTCACCCTCCTTGCTAGTAAAATCCTATTGGTAAAAATGGCAACTTTGGTTCAGTTTCCATTTGGTTCTCCTGTCTTCAGTTTGACTTTGGCATTTTGGCTAAAGGCACTTCACATCTGTGGTAAGGGAGTCTAAACAACTAAAAATTGGGGTAAGAGATACCCATTCACCACCCCACCTGCTCTAGTTAAGCTTAACCTCTACCCCTCCCCTTTCCTCCAGTCAGTTTAAAACATCATTTAGCACCTGGCACAGTACAAGGTGGAAGAAACTTTTGTTTCATAAAAAAAATGTATGTGAAGGAGGAAAGAAGGTGAAAAGAGAATGGGTGGTTAAAGGGATGCCACAGGAATTGCCCTGGCCACCTTGGATGGACTAGAGTGTTATTTTATATTTTGCCAATGGTCAAAGTGATCTGAAGTGGCCCTAAAGTATACTGTAGCTCAGAAAATCCAAGGTAAAAGTGCTGAATGTTGACACATTCCTGAATGTAAATAAGGTGATGCATCAGTCATATAAAGCACTTCAGTGCATGAAAAGCATTACATAAATATACACTCTTCATCGTCTTCTTGACATACGGAATACAGCTACATACTACACTCATAGCATGTAGTACAAGGGTGGTGTTAAGTGTTGTATTCTACACAGTCACAAAAAAGGATGCCAGCCAACACATTCATTTGGTTTATCAACAATTGCAATTTGTTATTTTGAGAACTATAAGGTTCTGCTAAATATACACCAGTCCATTTTCCTCTCTATTTTTTAAAACAGGCTAATAAAACAATTTGTGTGGTCTGTCTTGTAATGCACATCAACAGTTTGTGACCCAGACTTTCATGCTAAAAAAATGATCAAATTATGAAGCTTCAAAAGTATTCTGATCTGGGGCCCAGTATCCCACAACAGATCTTTTTTTTTAGTTGTTTAACCAGGAGAAGCACTCTAAGCTGAAAGCTTTTTTACAGGTGCAACCTGGGAGTACAGGGAAGTTAAGTGACTTGCTCAAGATCTCATAGTATGCAAGAGGAAGCCATGGGATTCAAACTCAAGTCTGGTCTGCTGGATGTCACCAGATTTGCAGCTCAGAGCCTTAAACCACTACACTATACTGCCTCCCAGTAATTTGAAAAATGAAGTCCACAGAGTTAACATTTTTAGCTATTTAAAATTAAATGAGTACTTGAATTTCATTGGTCAACTTCACTAAAAAATTACATATGATATCTGTGAGTTTTATATTAAGGACCTTTTACAAAAATGTAAGCATAAATCATGACTGTATCTTTATTCTGAGTGGAGCACTTGTATGAAATTAACAAAGTAAGTATGATGTCTACACAATACCTATGTAATACATTTGCAAATGTAATATGTCAGAGCTATTGAGTCAAAAATCAAATAATGGACCATTTCAGGCAGTTGCTGGCTCAAAAACCTGGCAGAGAATATTCATATATTACTGTGCTCATCATATGAAATTTGCATTGTCTTTCATGAGAGAATCCTTAAAAGATAAACAAGGATAGAATGTCTCCCCTAGCTCAGTGACTTACTATAGTGGAAGTACACTCAAAACAAGGCTTACTAATAACTTGATATTCAATTGCTAGTCAAATATCAATATCAGGCTTTGCTTTGTTTTCAGTCAAGGTAAAACATAAATTAACCTTCCTTCTGGAAACAACTTTATTTCAGATATTACTTCAGTAGGCACACATAGTGGGCATAGCCTTGCAAAGGAGGAAGGGTGAAAAAGCATTGCTCTTCAAGTGCTTATAAGTATGTGGCCATGGCCTTGGTTACCTTATACTTAACATATGATCTAATGAGAACCAATGCCACGTTACCATTTTAGCTATTGGAGGTTAAAAATGCAGGGTCATTTAAAACTGATATTATTCTCTACAACTACTGAAGACTTAGTTATAGTAAAGGAGTGGTGGCATCTCTCTCATAGGTTTCCTCAGCATTCCAGCGGGAAACAACATCAAGTCTCCCTTGTCACAATCCTCCATGGTTCAGATGATTGTTTTTGCAGTTTTTGCTAAGTGACTGTTGGGCAGTGCTCTCTATTATAGAATAAACTAATGCATTGTCTTTGTTATGCTAATGTCACATGGCTGCACAATTTAAATAGTACTTCCAGAAAAATTAAGTACGCTCATTGACACAGTGAAATGTTTTCAACCTCAGGATAACCTTCACAGATTCTGTACCAGATTTATCAGTTGGTAAACTATTCATCTGCAAATGCTTACCAATTATTATGCTAATGCACTACAATACATTACAGGGGATTATTTTTTTCTGACTGCCAAGAAATACAGCTGCCTGGCAGCCTAAACATTTTTATGTTACTGGACGTTTGATAAACAACATAGTATTTGAAAATAGGTTTTAAATACTCGTTTGCTAGATTATGCAAATGTAGTAATGCCTCAATTGCAGAAATCAGTGGCATCCAGAAACTATGTTGCAAAACATACTCTTTAGCATTCTAAAACCCCTCTAAGCCATGTTGTCATTACTTAGTATCTTGTATAGCAGATGTTGGCTTGCAGGTTTAAGAAAATGTACATTTTATGACTCAAGTAAAGAGCATTTCATTTAAGAACAAGTAAAGCTAAGGAATGGAAATTTTTTGTCAGTCAGTCACAGATATAATGGCTCATGTTTGTGACATCATTATCACAATATAAATGTCTTCAGTTGTAATGTGCTCATCCTTTGATAAAGGGGATGGGGCCGATTCCAGGACGAATGTCGCAACTCGCAGGTATCGCGGTTGTGACATATTCACCACTGCTCTGCGAGGACCCTGCGCCATATTCTAAAAGTGGCAGGGTTCCGGCACTTATGACATGCAACTTGTGACACACGTAGGCTATCACCACTGGCATGGCATAATAGCCCTGCATGTCGCAAGTCACAGCCTGTTGCAGACTGCCCCCCAGAGCCCCTCTACCCCAGAATGCCATGGCATGCACCGGGGGCATGGGGGAGCTGGACAGGTGGCACAGGCGTCTGAGGGGCACAGTGGAGAACAGACCCCAGGGGTCCAAGATATTGGAGGGCATGGTCATGTCTGTGGGGTCACTGGGAGCACAGTGGGACCTTTGCTACAGCACTGTGGAGTGGGCATCCATTGGATTCCTCCAATGGATGCCCCTTGGAGCATCTCTGAGATGTTCTAAGATAGCTCCATCAGTGTGGCTTCTGGAATTGCGGATGTGGGTTATAGCAGCCACCCTTCTGGAATAGGGCACAGCTAATGCCATAACCCACCCTTGCACCATGTCATTGTAGGCTGTGGCACAGTGGGGCATATCCCACAGTTGGTATAGCCTGCAGCCAACATGGTGCAAGGCACATTTTGGAATAGGGATTGGTGTAATGCATGGCACAAGTCATGAGTTATGCCATGGGGTTTGGTGTAACTCAGCTTGCCCCGGCAAATGCAGTCCTGTAATTGAGCCCATTGTCTCTGAAATGCATCAAGTTGGGCACTTTTTAACTTTTTTCTACACCTGCAATCAAGTTTGGCACCCGGTTTTAAAATGACTCCTGAGAGCAGCATTTTCTATTCATGAGGTGGTGGGTGCTGTATTTTTTGTGTTTATTGACTTACTTCTTTAACCCCAAGCAACACACATGAGTGTGGCTTCTTTTGTATTTTTAAATATATATAATGATGACTGTTAAAGACAGAAATGCTTTGAACTGTTGTTGGATGACAAGGTAGCAGATACTGATAAAGTAAAGGGATGCTTCACTGATGAGGTTCTTGTGAAGTTTAAACTTTGCTGATGAAGTTATTGGGATGTTACCCATTATGCACTTTGTGCAGTGTCTCCAAAATGGCCACTTCACATTATACTTCAATTCTGCAAATTTTTTATTTGTGAATTTCCAATTCATGGCAAAATACCACTGCAAAGAGGCAAATTTATGCAACTCATTTAATATTCTACTATGTGAAGTATGAACTTCATGATTTAAAGGACCGCAAAGTGCAAAATATTCAGGGCTGGATAATCATACTACACCGTGCAGGGGTCAAGCCAAGGTACAGCGCAACTGGGCTGCACCAGGGCATGGACCAGGTGATATTCAATGATGCTGTGCCACGGCACAGTATCATTGAATATGGCACTGATGGTGCATGCACTGCGCACAATGCAATGGCACTGCGCCAGTGCGAGTGGCAGAAACGGGGGCCGGGGGATGTGCCAGCACAAGTGCAGTTGCACTAGGTGCATCAACAAAGATATTCAGCACTGGGCATGCAAATGAGGCCATTATGCATGTCATTATGGCCCCATTTGCATGTGATGCGCCGATCCCCTGCAACTTGTGCTTGGCGCTCTGCAAGGCAGCAGCCATCGGGAACTGATGCCCTGCAGTCCTATGGTGGTTCCCCTGCTCCCATATGCCTGATCATGGGCAACAGGCATGCTAAATACCCTGGTAGTCAAGTGGTAACCCCCCCATCACCTGTTCATGGGCATCAGTGCTAGTAAGCCCCTGGTGGTCCAGGGAAAACCCTCCTGCGCCTGATGATGGGCATAAGTAAATGTGATCCCTGGTGGTCCAGTGAAAGGTCCCCCATCACCTGATCATGGGCAGACACATCACTAGATACCCTGGTGGTCCAGTGGATACCCCTCCCATGGCCTATTCACGGGCATATGGAAATGCAAATTACCTGGTGGACCAGTGGTACCCCCTCCCCACCTGCCCACTGAGGTCTCCCACCACCCAGCATCCCCCCGTCATCAGCGGGTGGCAGCAGCCTGACCGCATGGCACCTGGCCACCTGCCAAATGACAGCGTACAGTACAGTCTGTGCGCCTATTGGACTACTGTGTGGACCAATGGGCATGCAGACCATACTGTCCTACACAGGCCCAATATGTGAATGAATGCGTTCATTCACATATCGGGCCTGCGTAGTACAGTATGGTCTGCACACCCATTGGTCCATGGAGTGGTCCAACAGGTGTACAGACTGTACTGTACACTGTCATTCAGTGGGCAGCATGCGAGCAGGGTGCTGCTGCCCACCGATTACATAGGGATTGCTGGGTGGTGGGGGACCTCAGTGGGCAGGTGGGGAGGGGAGTACCACTGGACCACCAGGTAATTTACATTTCCATATGCCCTTGATTGGGCAATGGGGGGGTATCCACTGGACTGCCAGAGTATCTAGTGATGTGTCTGCCCATGATTGGGTGATAGGGGACCTTCCACTGGACCATCAGGGATTACTTTTTTTTTATGCCTGTGATCGGGTGCATCAGGGCTTTCCCAAGGACCACTAGGGATTACTAGCACTGATGCCCATGAATGGGTGCTGAAGGGCATTCCCCTGGCACACCAGGGATTATATTTTACATATGCCCGCGATTGGGTGACTGGGGGGCACACCTCTCCAAGGGCCAGGAGTATGTGGCCAGTGTTCTGTGTGGGCAGGTGGCCACCCACGGCCGGCGGCTGCTGTGTTGTGCTGTGCAGTTTGGCAGCTCACCTGTGGGTGGCCAGGACTTGCTCTTGGTTTTCCCAGCCACATCTTTGCACAACCCCAGCGGCACAAGGCAGTGTTGTGCCAGCATATGCACCGCACATCCCAGGCTGAATATCGGGATGTGCCACATATGCATGGGCTCACCCCCTGCACTTGTGCCACATACATTACCGATGCACCCTGGTGCATCGGGAGTTGTGCATCACAACTTGGCCCTTTGAATATCGTGCCGGGGTGCATTGGGGGGTTGTGCATCATGTATCCCTTTTGAATATCCAGGCCCCAGAGTTATGGTGATGTGAATTTCAACATTTTGTGGTGACATTTGCAAATTGCAACATTTTTTCTTTTCATTCACACCTATCACTGACCCTTTAGTAACTGTGCGTTCCATTTTTCTCCTGCATGACAGTGCAGCATTCCACAGTTTTATCAGCAGGAATCATCTCCTCTTTGGGTTAGTTCACTTATGATTTCTTCAAGCATCAGTTTAAATTATCTTTTCAGGTGTCTTCTGGTATCACATCCACAGTCCTTTTGTCCTTTTGACTGAGTCTTTTGTATAGGATTTTCTATTGACTGCATGTCATTTTCCTATCTAAGAAATGAATGTAGGGCCTAGTGTATTTCAGTTTCTCTATTGTATTAAAACATTTGCTGCAGTGACAGGTTTCTACTTTTCTACAGTACAGGGTCAAACAATTATTGGAGGTTAACCCTTAAACTTTTTTCCTTTTTACTCTAGAATTAAAACACTAAGTTAATTATCCTTCACTGTCAATTGAATAAGATAATTTTAAAAAAGTACAAACTGCCTTAAAACATACTATGTGAGTCACACATTGCCCAGATTCCTATTTCAAACCAACTACTGTGCAATAGTCATACAGTAGTAAAAGCCAGCTTTAGACCCTGTCTAGATTTACACTTTTATTACAGTTTAACACAACACGATTTAAAGCATCCAAATGACTTAACTCCCGACTGTTATGGTTGCAGAACCATGTTTGAGAGCCAGTCTCTATACCACCTTGGAAGAGGCATACTAGGGCTTGTTTCTACACACACGCACACACACACACACACACCGCAAACTAGATACTAATAATTATACCAGTTCTGCAGTAGACTGGACAGGAGCACTGAAACTGTTCTTGGGAAATTTTTCCAAACTTCCATGTGTCATTTTGGAAATTCCCATAATGAAACATGAATGTCCACTGAACTTTAAAACTGGTCTACAACAGCAGTCTAGATGCTATAGTAGAATTCAGTTTACTGCTTCTGTCAGAGATAGACACACATAAACAGTTAAAATGTGTTTAGAAAAATATCCTTGAAGAACATTCTATAGTCTTAACAGGCTTTACTTGGATATATTTATTTCATTCAAGTCAGTATGTTCACTCTTAGAAAATTAATTTCTAAACAAATGACTATGAACTGTTTTACTTTGTCATGCTACAGCTTTTAGCTATAAACTCTGCTTATATACCGTATAGCCTAGTTGTTAGAGGGTACAGTTTTGAACCTGGAGAATCAGGTTTGAATCCTGCTGTTTTCTAGTCATTGTTCGGTGATGAGGAAGTCAATTAGCCTCTCTATGCTTAACATCCCTTTTATCTGTTTAACAACCTCCCTTTAGCTTTCTCAGTCTCTCTGTGCTTGCCTAATGAAATAGATCATGGTTTGTAAAGGATTTAGGGATGCAATGCACATGAAAGGCTCTAAACAGAACCCAATGCATTCCCTATTTTTCTGTCACAATTTATTTTCCTGAGTAGATCCTAGCTAAGATGCAACAGCTTCTTTTACCCAATTCCACAGCTGTATGGAGTGGAACTCAAGGTTGTTCAATGACTTGCTCAAGATCAAACAGCAAGTATTTTGCTCTGGTGGTGTTTGAACCTGTGATTTACTGAATCCCAGTTGTTTGCTCTAACCACTAGATTAGACCATAACAGCATGTCTCGGTTTTCTTAGTTTGTAGAAATGCTGGATTGTTTGACTTGTTTTTTGCTATTACTATCCAATGACGTTGAGACCAATCCAGGCCCCCACATTGGTCCCAGGATACAGTAATCAAAGCACAAATGACTGATATCACATATTAATATGAGATGTCTGATACCTAAAAAGGCAAAATTCGACTCTTAGATTTGGAAGCATATACCTGATATGTTAACTATAATAACCAAGACTTGGTGGTGCCCCACCACACTAGATTCTGAAGTGTCAATTCCAAATTACAAGCATGTCAGGAAAGACAGGATGAAATCACAAGGTGTTGGTATAATGTTTCATGTTCATGAGGGCTTTGATTTTACTGAATCCACCATGGAGTACAATTTTAATGTGAATTGTGAAAAGCTAAAGCTCCAATTAATATTAGGCAAAATGAAGGATCTGAACTTGATAGGTGTGTGTAATCCTCCCAAAAATGGACAGGGTAGACTGCAAAGTCTACTAAAAACAATTCCTTTTTTGCTGACGTGGAACCTTTGTAAAAGAGCCTCAGCTCAAAGGTATTACAATCCTAGATTGAAATAAATAAATAAATTTCTTCGTCACAACTGAAATTCTCATCCAGGGAGACTGTAATCTGAACTGGGCCAGTGGTTTTGCAAACAAATGTAAAAACCTATTAGCTGAGGTTAATATGCAGCAATTGATTAAACAGCCAACTCGTCTAAACCACAAATACAAACAAGCATTTGTTAATGCTGAATGTTTGCTTGCTGATATTAGCATTGGACATGCAGGAGTTAGACAGATGCAGAATAGGAGTGGCAGTAAAGTGTTGAACTCATGCCAATCCCACCTCTACCCTGCAGAGATGGACTGTCATTGGGGTGTGCCTGTGGATCGTTGCCCATAATGCTCACAGCATGTCACCTTACCCTATCCTGTAGACATCGGCAAGTGTTGAGGTGTGCCTTGTGGTGTTCGGCTTCACAGTCACCACATTTCATAAGGACATACACTAAAATGGGTGCAGTGCAGGAGAATGGGGTGAATTCTGGGGCTGAAGAGTGAAAGGCACACCACAATGCTTGTCACTGGCTTCAGGGTGGGGGTGGGATGGCATGATCATTACAGCTGGTGATCCAAAGTTACACCTCTGATGCCTGTCAGTCTGTACAGGGTGTGATGTTATGTTAGAAACCCTAACACCCCGGGTGTGTGTTGATATTTGCATTACAAATTTTCAACATTGCCTTTTTGTGACCCCCACCTCATGAAAGCATTTGGGACCTCTTCTCATGAACAGTGGCAGTGTGATTTTGTTAATGTGTCCTGAACTTCGAGTTCCCACAGTGACTGCACCATTTTGTGCCAGATGTGCGAAAACACAGATCAGGTAGGATGTGAAGAATGACAGCTGTACTATCCATACGGAGGTGTGAAGAGATGGCAATGTTGAAAACCTGTAGTGAAAATATTAAAAATGCTTGAAGTGCTGAGCGTACATGGAAACTGCCAACACATGATTGTACCGCAGTCATTTAGTGGAATTATTTTACCAAATTTTCAACATAAGCATTTTGTGACCTGTACTCATGAACACTGTCACTATGATTTTCTTAATCTGTCCGAAACATTAGTGTCCCACAGCGACTGTGTCATTGTGCACCAGATGTGCAAATGCATATTTCGGACAGGATATGAAAAATGACAGCTGTACTGTTTATAAGGAGGTGTGGCAAAATGCCAATGTTGAAAATCTGGAATGAAAATATTACAAATGTCCGCACTTTCAAGCATACGTGGAAACTGCACAACACACGCTTGTAACACAGTTATTTAATGGACTTTTGTCACCAAATTTTCAACACAGGCATTTTAGGTTCTCTGCTCATGAACAGTGTCACTATGATTTTCTTAATTTGTCCTGAACACTGATTTCCCACAGTGACCACGCTATTCTGGGCCAGAAGTGCGAAAACACATTTCAGTCAGGATGTGAAAAATGACAGCTGTACTGTTTATAAGGAGGTGTAGAAAATGCCAATGTTGAAAATCTGAAGTGAAAATATTACAAATTCACAAAGGTATGAGCATGTGTGGAAACTGTGCAATGCACACTCGTAAAACAGTCATTTTTTGGATTTTGTCCACCAAATCTGCAACATAGGCTTTTTGAGAGCCCACCTCATGAACAATGGCACTGTCATTTTGTTACTCAGTCTGAAAGGTGATTCCATGCCACGACCGTGAAATCAATTTTCGGGAACGAATAATGCCATGACAGTGGTGGAATTCATGAGGAAGGGTCCCAATAACCCAATGTTGAAAAGTTGCTGCCAAAATTTCCCAAAATGCCTGAGATATGCACCAATGTTGAAAAAAAAAACTGTTTATGCCACTATACAGCTTACCGGCATTTCTTTAGTTTGTGTTGACTTTGAAGAGTGCAGTCATGTTCCCGGTCCACTGCAGTTCGTTGCGCTGGGCTCCGGAGGTAATTATGGGGTGAGGGGGGTGTGGGGGAGGCAGGGTGTGCAGAAGTTGGGCACAGGTTGGAGGAGGGGTTATTGAACTCAACAAAGGACCATTTTCTGTTTTATGGGTTTAAAAAACAAAACAAAAAAAAACATTGCGGGACATTTTTATTTTTACAGGGCCATCTGACACACTGGGGTGGGCTCCCAGAATGCCAACTGAGTGTTGTTTGGGGGGGCTGTAGCCTGTGGGGATTGGGCACCCTCGTCAGCACACACCGAGGGAAGGAGAGAGCAAAGGGGGTTCAGCACCACCCAGCACACAACAAATTGGGGGACATTATGCCAATGGGGGTGGGCTCCCCATTGGCAAATTGAACTGAGAAGGGAAATGAAGTTGACTGGATTGGGCCCCTTCAGCAAAGAAAGTCTGTTGGGGGGTGCATGATACTGAGGGGATTGTTCACCCTCTGCACACAACAAATGGGGGAGGGGGTTACAGTAAGCTGATGGGGAGTAGGCTCCCCCATCAGCAAATGAACTGGGTCAGGGATGGCAAGGTACCGCCCTGCAACGATGGTTCCCTCCCTCATTGCAGTGGAGGATTCCTCTCAAGGTGGTGGCACGCTGGCTGACCTAGTGTCAGCAGCAGCATGCCACCACATTGGGGAAAGTGAGCCAAGCCTCAAAAGGCACTGGGGCCATTAACCCCACAGTGCCACTCCTCCAAAACCCTGCTTCTCTCCTAAACTGTGATGAAATGTTTCTTGCGCATGCGCGCAAGCAAACATAAAAATATCATTCTGAAACTGACTGGGTGTTAGTACATAGGACAAACAAAATAAAAGACAAAGGACAATTTTCTGACTCATTAAGCAATCACCACAAATTTATTGTAATTGGCATAATAGATTTGGTTTACCCACCCACCCCCCAAAAAAAATGAATACAGATTTTTCAAGCATTTCAGAAAGTTGCCTGATATGGCCAGCATGGCAGAAATTGATTGTACCTATTTGGTCTTAATTGCAGATGTTAACGTGGTCACAGTTTTCTTTCTTGCGAATTAACTAAAATTATGAACACATGTGCTCCACTAGCAAAAAAGAGTTAGTGGTAGGGATTCTAATTTGTTGATGCCTGCATTATTTTCACTTAAGAACAAATGAGACAAATCTTGGGACATCTATAAAAAGCTAAATGCACAACAGGCATGGCCAATATATAGACAGTTGCACAATCAGTGTAAGCAGAGGTGTTGCATGGACAAGGCAGATTATATACTGTAAAACAGACTGAATATGAAAATTTAGATACTCCCCAAAGGTTTTCATTTCCATAAGCAATCTGCTTAACCCTGTATCCATAACAATTTCTACCTTAGTTAATGATGAATCTGTAGTTCCAACTCCTTTTGAGATGGCAGTAGCTTGCAATATTACATTTTTGAATCTTGAAAAATATTGAGTTTTCAGAAATATAACTGAACTTAACAGTAGTGTTAGACAGGATCTTGCAGGAACTCTTCTATGCTTTTTAAAGTAGTTAGTCCAACTGCAGTAAAAAAAAAAAAAGATTAAAAATTCATACAACTTGATCCCCTGGCTTGAATGGAATGGCCACTAAATGTATTTGCTGAGCAGTAATCCACAAAGGATGCTCAACCACCCAACTCAAAAACTTAAGACTTCTTTCCATCCTGTCGGTGCTGAGAGAGATACAGAAATGGCGTGTTCATATGCACATTGTTAAGCATCTTGAAGAATATGATTTACTAAGTATGAATCAGCATGGACTCAGAAAGGATCATCATATGAATAGTGCCTCGATCAGGCTCATAAATGACTTGTATGATGCAATGGACACCGGCAAACTTACAGGTGTAGTCTTCATGGACCTGTCCAAGGCAATTGACCTTGTTATGAGCATACGAAAAATGCCAGTAGACATAGGCCATAATGGTCTATCAAGTTTGTTCATGTGTGCAGCACACAGTTTATTGTACTGTAACTGCCCCCATCCATTTCCACCCTAGAGTTGACATCCCCCAACCCCTTCTTCCTCCTCCTCCTAAGATGTGACCCTCCCTTTAACCCTTTCCCACCCCCTCTTAAAACTGCGCACAGTTTTCAGTGAGATTACCTCCTCCGGCAATTCATTCTACCTCAACAGCAACCTTTCTGTGAAATAGTGCCTCCTCAGTTCCATTTTAAATCCATCCCTCACTAATTTCAGACTATGTCCCATTGTGGACCCCTCCCTTTTTAGGTTGAAAATGTCATCTGTTTTAACCTTATTCATACCCTTCAGGTACTTGAAAGTCTCTATCATATCACCCCTCTCCCTTCAGTCCTCAAGGGAATACATATTGAGCTCCCTCAGTCTCTCCTCATAGGGTTTGTTCCTTATGCCTAGGATCATCTTGAACATCCTTCACTGTATCTCCTGCAGTAGCCTGATGCCCTTTTCAAGTACAGGCACCAGAACTGCACACAGTACTCTAGGTGTGGTCGAGGCATTGTTGCTGTTTGTTGACCATGGCATTCTGATATCCAGATTGAAGTCACTTGGTTTTGGTTCTTCAGTGGCAGATTGGGTTACTAATTGCTTAACCATCAGACCCAAAGGGTAACAATCAGCAGTGTGCTGTCTGATGTAAAAGTGGCCCACAGGTTTTTTTAGTTTATTCATTGATCTTATCTCCAAAGTGATGTAACACACTAGTATTGATTTGTGCACAGACTATGCCATCTTATATAGCTATTCGTCCTCAGTTAATATTATTAATGCGAATTAGGTTCTGATGTTAATATATGATGAAACTGGATGTCATTGAATAAGTTAGCATTTAAGCTAAATCTATATTATTCGGGACTGCAGCCAGAGTTGATAGGAAAGATGAGATGGAAATCTACTGGAGTTGGTGCTCATCATTAAATATCTGGGAGTCTACATAAACTCGACCAGAAGTTTTAAAAATACCTTTGGATTATACAACATCAAAATAGCAGGCATGCTTAGGAGAACTATATGAGCTCAAACATTGCCTCACTGAAAGAACAAGGGTTGTTACAGCCTTGTAAACCTTCAACTACTACTAAGAGACTATGTTGGGATAATTGTAGATAGGAGCCTTTCTACTACACTGCACCTGGTGAACATATTGCTAAAATAATAATTTGTTTTGCTTTATCTCTTCCCCTACATAAGCACCACTGTGTAATATTGGAAAAAACTAGAATGGCTACAGTACCTCAAGAATTAAATTCCAGAAATGCTCAGTTTTGTTTTGCTGTGCAAGATGGTCAATACGAGTCAACCTACTTCACTATTCTCTGAATCTTTTAATCTTTGGTTTAGAAAAGGTTTCAGGTCTGCTAGTAATTCAGACTTAGCAAATGTTACACTCTGTCAGCTTCATATAGCATGTACATTGGTATGGCAGTTAAGAGTATTTGTAATTCTGTATATTTATTTTATATTGCATCTGTACTCCTGTGTCTATCTTTTAACAACTCATGTCATACCTATAAAAGGAGCTAGCTCCAGTGTACAAATCAGAACAGTTTTCTTTCACATGCTTTTTGCATTTCTTGCTTTCTTTTTATTGTAAAAACTGTATTGATAGTATCATGCTGTATATGTTTTCCAAATTTGTATTTGATTGTATGTGGTCCTCATCCTTACTGTGTTACATTATCTCATGTGCTGTGTCACATGTATACTTATGTATGTCCTCTTGTATCCTCCTGGGTCATGCCTGAAAATAGGCATTTCCTATGCCTAGTGCACCCACCCAGTTACCAAAAGCAAATAAATAAATAAACAGACAAAGAAACCTACTACTCTGCCTCCATCTCCTTTCCCTTTCCCTTTCCCTTTCCCTTTCCCTTCCCTTCATCTTCCCTTCATCTTCCCTTCATCTTCCCTTCCTTGCCCTACCTTTCCTTTCCTTTCCTTCCCCCCCTCTATTTTCTGAATACACTCTGTAAAACCACTAAATGTGTTTTATTAAACAGCAACATATGAAATGCTGGGCTCAGAATGACAGCAGTCCCATCATGCTCATCCCCTGCCATACAAACAGCTGCTGCATTCAATATCATGTGCAATTTCTGTAGCCACTTTTAAATGGGAATTACAACCAGTAAATTAAATGGACTTGAGTGCTATGGAGAGGAAAATAGCCAGTGGCAAAACCATTGGAAGCTCAATTAAAGAATTCCAGCTTTTCTTCATAGTGATTATAATGAATTATGTGGAAAACCTTCAGCAGTCAGTTTATCTATGTGTCAATTTATTGTTTTTTGTTGGTAACCGGGTAGGCCCCAAAGTTTGTTTTTCAGGTGTGATCCAGAATTAGTTACATGTAGGAACATACATGGAAAATAGAAGAAAATACATGAATAGTTGGAACAGGAAAATAGACAACAAGATAACAAGTCAAGTGATCCATTTTACATGAATAACAGAGCAGAGCAACTGTTCTCATAAATTCAGCAGCATCACAACCAGGGGATGCAAAAAATGTTGATTCCAATATTACACATATTAGTCAGTAGGTAAACAGGTCAACAGACATCCCCTACACAATATTTTGCCAGAGTAGGACAAACAAAAACTATCATTATAGTGAAACATTTCTCAGGACAGGAATCAGAATGTTCTATATTGCTTACCCCCATAAAAACATTTAAACTAAATTCCCCCCCCCCATTCTTGTCTGTTGTAACCTCCTAGCTCTCCACTGACATCCAGATGGTGGGTAAAATTGTTTACAAACTTCTGCTACTACTACCCATCAGTTTATTGACATCCAATAAAGGAGTCACCTTTGCCCTTTCAAAAACAAGTGTTGTCACTGTGTAAAATCTGCTGCTGCCTAATCTACTGCTGTGCTGCTGTGCTGTATGTGTCTTAAGGTGCTGTCACACTTACTTCCTGAATCACTGACTCTCTCATTGCTATATGATATACCAGTAACAACAGTGAAGTAAGAATAAAGCGATAGCCACAGAGATTTAGAGGATTGTGTATGAGCAAGTATGCACAACAAGAGTGTGCTTGAATTGAGAGGGTTCCTTGGTAACAGTGGACCTCGAGAGTGTAGCTTGAGAGGTCTCCTGTTACCAAGGAACCCTTGAGATTCAAGCACACCCTTGTCTGTGCATACTTGCTCATACACAATCTTTTACAGTGTATGAGCAAGGATTGACTCTTTTGCCCACAAAAAATGCAAAATTAAACCAGAATGAAACCACCTTGTAATTCAAAAACATACGAGACGGACAACAAAAATCAGTTTATGCAAAGCAAGAATGTATTGTTTTTTTTTTTAACAACCTCGCAACAAGTGAGAAAAGATGAAAAGACTTTCATTACATTTACACAAGGAAAAGGTATAACAGTCTCAATGTTAACTACTCATCAAGGAAAAATTCTGTTTTCTTATCTTTTGTTGCTTTCCAGGGCTTTGTTTCTAACAGTTCTGCTTGCAGTCTGTGGGGAAAAAAAATACAGAGCAGCGTTTCAGTGTCGGGCAACAGGGAAAGGAATTGTTAGCTCAACTTGGGGAGGGGATTACCTTAATCAACATCTGAGGTCTCGTCAGAGCTGTCATCAATATCAGCAGTCCTGTGTCTTTTTTGCACATACTGCTTTATTATTTTGACAGTGACTGCCTGTTGAAAGATGCAATTTTCTCTAAATTGACAGTAGTTCTTCCGGTCGTCCAGTGGCTTTGGGGTTTTCGATGGCAAGGACTGTGTTGTTATTGATGCAGAGGACACAGCAGAAGCTAAGCAGATAGAGGCTGTTGAATTTACTGTTGATCCACTTGCAAATATGTCAGAGTTTCTTTTCTGTTTGTGATCAGATAGGGAACTATAGTTGTTTAATGATTGTAGGCAGAGATGTCCAGACACTTGCTTGACTTCTTTTGGCAGTACATCCACATTGATAAGCCTTTGTACTGAGGTTTTACATGTCGATTGGTTGCTGATTCATTTATCTGGTGGCAGTCCAGCTTTGGATTTTATATGCTTCAACATAGATCGGATTTTATTCTCGCCCACTGGCATTGAGCGAAACCACCGAGAGAGGCCTGGCTTGTAGTTCACATTTGGTGCCAGGCAGAAAGGGGCATCATGCTGCAGCATTGAGGGGGGTCTGTGGCTGCCAAACAGTTCATAGGCAGCAATGGGATCCCACTCTGTGGTGCTTAGGTTTTTGTACATACGAGGCTTTATTGCTCGAATATCTCTGGGGTTGTCTCCCGAGTGGGTTTTTGTCTGCCGTTCAACATATTGCAGATATTTATGCCCCTCTGTGTCCACAAGGAGCTGCAGATCACCCCATCGCAAGGAGTACTGCTCAGCTGTGTGCAGTGTGAAGTAGATCCCATTGTTCACAAACAACATGTTAAGAAGGGACTCAGGACTTTGTAACCCCAGTGTCCCAGTTGTGAAAAGTGTGTCTACGTCCTGCTGGGTCAATGCTTCAGATTGCATGGGTTTACTTCCTTTGCCAAGCTTTTTCAGAAACTTTTGTTTTGCTGACAGGGTTGCCAATGTCTCTTTGAATTCATCCTGATTGCCATGGAAGATGACACACCAATATTTGTTCTTGATGAGGTATGTCTCTAGGCTGACAATTATTTCTCTAATTGTACTTGGATCATATTGTGCCCCATCTTGTCACTCCATTTTGAATATCAAGTTTGCGATCAGTTCATCAAGCTCAGCCAGCCCTATGTCACAAATATTTATAGCCTCCCCTGACCAGCTAAATAACTTTTGAAAAAACGAACGTTGTTTTCAGTTTTTTTAATTGTTCTGTCAATCTCTTGGTTAGTGATGAATTTAGCCCTTTCAGCAGATGTGTCTTTGTCTAATGTGTTATCCATGACTGTTTACTTTGACTTTTGAACTGTTGTAAAGTATGCTGTCACAGACGTTAAGGAGCAGCGCGAAATGACAGCTGTGACAGTGCTGACAATGGTTGACATTCCTTGAGGTGAATTCTGCATGAGGGCAGGTTCTCTTCTGTTGTGCTTCAGTACTGATGTACCTAGTGCAGCACAACAGATATTTGATGTTACTAGTAAAGCACAACAAGCCTGTTCTGGTAATCGATTTCTATACACAACAACACTCACTCATACACTATATTAAATTTATGAACAGCTCAGCATTAGATCTCGCAGTTGAAGATCTGCCACAGAAGTACATATGTTCAGGCAAACATTTGGTTCAAAAGATGGTTGGGTGAATGGATGGCATGGCTCAAACACTCAAAAGCTGCTTAATATCAAGCTTAATGATTTATGTATGAACATACAAAGAAGCCAGCAGAAGAATGCCATTTGGTCTATCAAGTCTGCTCATATTGAAGGGTCCATAGCTTGAGCTAATGTCCCTGTCCTCCCACCCTCCCCACTCCTCCCATCCTCATTAGTAAACTGGTTTATAGAAAAGGCAATTATCTTTGTTGTAAGGCACTGAATGCTGTTGTATTTATCTTGTTTGTAATGTTACATAGTAAAATATGTTCTGAAGGACACCATTGTAAATGAACTTTTTTATGCACTGGTTTTATCCTACAATAAATAAAAACAATAAATTAAATGGGGTATGCACCCACTAACAGACTGGAATGCTCCACCAACTCTTTTGTAGTTTGGCAACCATATTATGTGGCAACTCTGATGCAAAGTGTCAGTGGCTCAGTAGGTAGCACACTCGCCTCTGAGACCAGGAGATCAGAGGGCTGTGGGTTCAGTTCCCACATCTGGCACTTGGGTTAATATCCCAGTACTGACACTGTAGTGTAGCATGAGAGGGGTGCTGCACTTCTGAGGTGCCGTCTTTCGGATGAGAAGTTAAACCGAGGTCCCATCTGCCTGGATTGGTGGTAGTTCAGGTGGATGTTAAAGATCCCATGGCACTTATCGAAAAGAGTAGGGGAATTTCCCCGGTGTCCTGGCCAAATTTCCCTCATTTACTAAAAATACCACCAACAGCTTAATCTGGTTCAAGGTCAGTTGGCATTCATCTGTATCCCCCATTTAATTTATTGTTTTTATTTATTGTAGGATAAAACCAGTGCATAAAAAAGTTCATTTACAATGGTGTCCTTCAGAACATATTTTACTATGTAACATTACAAACGAGATAAATACAACAGCATTCAGTGCCTTACAACAAAGATAATTGCCTTTTCTATAAACCAGTTTACTAATGAACAATGTTCAATATCAAAGGTTTTAAAAATAAATATGGATACTTCAAAAATCATCATACAAATGAGTAGTTACATTAGTTCTAATTGAAATTTGTGCATTCAAAAAGTTCCATCACACCTTTCTCTGGGTAACTCCTCCCCCTGGTGACACGTGTTGCATTTTTTGCATTGTGCTATCAGGTGGTAGTGAAATGGTGCCACCAAACTCCACATGTTCTACAGCACCCCTGGTAGCAACTATGAGTGGGGCCATTTAATGTCATGTAGCTAATTAGCACACCCCTTTCATACTGGATATATCTCTTTGAACATGACCATATTAAAGTCCTGGTTTACTGGTTCTTTTTAACATCCCAGCCATCTATGCAGGACTTTTTCATATTTCCTTTGTTCTAACTTTTTTTTCTCAGAGAAGACCAGCGGGGGCATTGAAATAAATGTGAAACACATTTTTAAATTATTAGAACATTTCAAAACTTTCAAATGTGGTGAAAATGTTATTTCTCTGGTAATGGAACAATGTATGATATTAGAATCTGCAGTATAAAATCATTGCTTTATAGTAAGTAACAAATTAACTCATTAATCAACAAACTGCCATTAACCAGCTCAGGGTCAATACCAAGAAGACCATGTCTATGAACTTCAGCACCAATCAGAAACTGGACATGCTCTTACCCTCCCTTGTTTTATCCACACTGGATGGAGCCCCAATGGAGGTTGCTTTCAAAGTACCATGGTGTGTGGCTTGATAGCAAGCATATATACTGTCAGAAGATAAGGGACTATGGCTCACCCAGTCTGCCCATTTCAGCTCTTAAAATCATTTTAAGTTTTTCTAGAAGTCTGTTGCCCCATACCCCTGACCTCCCAGATTCTCTTATGTCTATTCCATGCATTCTTAAATCCTATGATTGTTTCAGCCCCCACCACTACCTCAGGCAGGGTGTTCCACTTGTACACCACTCTTACTGTGAAGAAATTCTTCCTCACATTTCCTCTGAATCACCCTCCCTCCAACTTCATCCCATGCCCTCTAGTCCTGAGACATCTTTTTTACTGGAAAATAGTGTTTTCCTGTATCCTGTTCCTCCCCATAAGGTTCTTGTATGTCTCTATCATATCCCCTCTCTCCCTTCTCTCCTCCAGGAAGTATATATTCAAGTCCTTTAGCCTATCCTCATAGAACTTGTGATGCAATCCTTGTACCATCTTTGTTGACCTCCTCTGAACTTTCTCCACCCTGTCTGTGTTCTTACATAGGTATGGTCTCCAGAACTGGACACTGCACTCCAGGTAGGGCCTCACTAGTGTCTTGTATAATGGAATTATGACTTCCCTTTTCATGCTGGTGATGCCACTGCCTATGCACCCCAGCATCCTATTTGCTTTACCTGCTGCCTTGTCACACTGTTTCCTTACCTTGAGGTCATCAGGGAAGATAACTCCAAGATCCCTTTCCTGCTTGGTGCATGCTATATCCTCACCCCCCAACTGATACATTGTTCCAGGATTTTTGTGCCCCATATGCATTATATTGCACTTTTTTGCATTACATTTCAACTGCCAAACACTTGACCATTCTTTAAGCTTCTGCAGGTCCCTCCTCATTTTGTATACACCCTCTGGTGTGTCCAATCTGTTACAGAGCTTCATGTCATCAGCAAACAGGAAAATTCTGCCTTCTAGGTCCTGTGCAATGTCACCGATGAAGATGTTGAATAGAACCTGTCCTAGCACTGATCCCTGTGGCACCCCTCTGGTCACTCTTCCCTCAGTAGAGAGACAGCCATTTATCACCACCCTCTGTGTCCTTCCACCCAGCCAATTACTCACCCACCACACTACTGTCCTGCCTACTCCCATGTTCCCAGTTTGTTTAACAGCCCTCCATGCAGCACAGTGTCAAAGGCCTTGCTGAAGTCCTGATAGGCTATGTCCACTGCCCTCCCATGATCCACCTCCCTTTTCACCCAGTCAAAATATTCAATGAGGTTGGTCTGGCATGACCTCCCCTCAGTGAAACCATGCTGCCTTGGGTCCTGTAGTCCACTGGCAACCAGATGTTCCACCAATCTCTCCTTCAGTATTGCTTCCATAATCTTCCCCACTACTGAGGTCAGGCTGACTGGTCTGTGATTCCCCACATCCTCTTTGTTTCCACTTTTGTATAAAGGGATTACATCTGCTGTACTCCAGTCTTTGGGTACCTCCCCTGTTTCCAGTGATTGGCCAAACAGGATTGCCAGAGGTTCAGCCACCACCTCTCTTAGTTCCTTTAGGATCCTGGTTTGTGTCCCATTTAGCCCCATTGCTTTACTGACTCTTATTTCATCCAATGCCTTTAGGACCCTTTCCCATGTAAAGGGACTTGCGTTCATTTCCGTGCCTTTCCCACCCCTTGTTCTCTCTTCAGGCCTATTACCCTCGCTTCCTCAGTAAAGACTAAGCAGAAATGTCTGTTCAGTATGTCACCTTTACTGTTGTCATCCTCCACAGTGCCCAGTCTTCCCCCTTCAGTCTCACTATCCCTCCCTTCACTCTTCTTTTTTCACTTATGTACTGTAAAAGGTTTTGTCCCCTCTAACCACTGATTTTACAATGTGCTTTTCTATCAGAGCTTTGGCTTCCCTTACTGACCTCTCTGCCTCCCTTTGCTTCTCCTGGTACTTCTCTGTGTCCCCTTCTGCCTGTGTCTTTTTGTATTGCCTGAATGCAATTATTTTGGCTGTCACTTTCTCCACTACCTTGTTGGAAAACCATAAGGGCATCCTCTTCCTTTCCACCTTGCTAACCTGCTTAATGCATAATTGTGTTGCTCTTGTAATTCCTGTTTTAAATATTTCCCACTGTTCTTCCACACTGATTCCCTTCCCATTCTTACTAGTACCTCTTTCAAGCATGTCCCCATTTTTCCAAAATCTGCCCTCCTAAAATCCAAGATACAGTATGTGTTTTTGTGCAGTTTGGTTCTGCTCCTTCTGTGATTTCAAACCACAGTGACCAGTGATCAGTGTTCCCCAGATGCTCCCCCATTGTTACCCCATCACACTGTCTCTGATCGTGAGCATGAGGTCCAGTATTGCCTTCTGCTGAGTTGGTTCCATGGCCAGTTGCTTAAGGAAGGCACCCTGAAGGGACTCCAAGATAAATGTTCTCCTCGTTGATGCTACTACTGGTACGCTCCAGTCCAAGTCTGGAATATTGAAGTCTCCACCCAGCTCCACCTCCCCTTTGTCTGCCATTCTTTGGATGGCTAGCATTAACTCCCTATCTTTCCCTTCTCCCTGCACTGGTAATCTGTAGACCACCCCTATGCGAATGGCTGGCCATGTTTTCCTTTCCAGCTTAACCCACAGTATCTCCCTCTCATTTTGTTCATCCTGGATCTCTGTGGCCTTTATGCTGTCTTTCACCTAAAGTGACACTCCTCCTCCCTTCCTGCCTGCCCTGTCACTTCTGAATATGTTGTAGTTGGGTATGGCCATCTCCCAATCTTGGTTATCATTACACCAGGTCTCTGTGATGGCCATTCTGGTCTGACAGTGCCATGGCAGCCTCCAGATTCTCCATCTTGTTGCTAAGGCTCCTGGCATTGGCACACATGGCTTTTCATGGTGTGATCTCCCAGATCTGTTTTGCTGTTCTACTTCAGTCCCCTTCCTGGTTGTCCTTTATCCCTGGTTTTCCATGCTGTCTGCCCTCCATTCTATTTTGTCCTTTTTCCTGCCTATCTGCCCCTTGGGTGCCTATCTCCATCCTTTGCACACTGCTTTGTAGTGATATCTCCACCTCTTGTTCTCTGGTTCCACTGCTAGCTATGGGGGGTGGGCAGTTAGGTACCCTCCTTGCTGACCTGCCACCCACCCCCTTGGCTAGTTTAAATGCTTGTCCATGTAGCATTTAAACTTTTCATTGAGTGCTTGGATTCCGCTCCAGGATGGATGCAGGCTGTCAGGCTTGAACAAGCCCCCATACCTCCATGTGAGTCCCTAGTCACCACTGAATCCAAACCCTTCCTTGCAGCACCAGTTCTGCAGTCAAGTGTTAAATTTCCTGGTGCATGTGCCCCTGTACTCCCCCATTCCTCTCACAGGTAGTACTTCTGAGAAGGTGATGGATGAAACTACTTGCTTGAGACCCCTCCCCAATTTTCTAAACTCTTCGTGAACTTCCTTAGGCTCCCGATTTGCCATGTCATTAGTTCCTAGATGGATAATGACATCCGGCTCTCCCTCCCATCTTGCCTTCTCAGCGATAGCCAGGATCTTCCTCCCCTCCCTCCATGCCATGGCACCTGGTAGGCACCTCACCTCCCTGTCCTCCCCTTGCATGGTCCTAGCTTGATCTCCATACACTAAAGTCCCCACCAGGATTTGCTTCCTCCTCCTCCTCCTCTGTGGTTCACTGCTCCCCCCACTGAGGTCACCTCCTTGGTTGACCTCCACATCATTCCCTTCCACTTCTCTGGGTGCCTCTGTCTGGTTGTCCCCATTTGCCAGTATGGCATATGAGTTCTGGAGTGGAATAGGATTTGGGATGTGCTTCTGCCTGACCATCCTAAACTTCCCTCAGCCCACCTTTGTGTAAGTGCTCCTCATTCAAGGCACCCTTTGAGGCAGTGGCATTGGACTGGGTGGTATCTGGATGGGACAACAGTACTCTTGCCCCAGTTTACCTCTGCTCTGAGTCTGGCTACCTTATCCCACAGTCCAGAGAGATGCCTGCAGATAGGCCAGCACCTCAGCATCCAGAATGTCTGCCTGAATAAAGCTGCCATGCATACATTTCATTGCACCACACCCACATTATTCTGCACTTATACAGCTATTACACTGTTTGTGTAATTACACTATTACACTACAGTCATAGCCAAAGAAATGGTCAGATAGTTCCTGAAATCTATGTGACATTTCTGAAGAAATCTCCTGCTTTCTGCATTTCCACAGTATGGGGCACCAGAGAAAATCTCTTTAAAAATGTTGTGAAATGTCTGGAAATATCTGACCATGTCTGTGGCTTCTACTGTATTTGTCAGTGTCTGTTTCTGAAGCCCTTGTCTATTTCCTGCTAGATGTGTAGCTCTTCTTCTAGATCCCTATGTTTAGTTTTTTGGAAGTATTTTTCGTGATGTCAGTTTTTTTCTGTAATTTATGCTCTGGTAGCCCCCGAGATGACTGCACTTCTATGTTACTGCAAATTCTTGTGCTGAGGGTGGGCTTACTCCCCCTTATGCCCCTCCTACTCCACAGCCCCTGCTATTCCCTGTGATTGTCTCCTGTCAATCAGATTTAACAGGGCACTTAATTAACAGTGGGAGTGGGGTGGAGGTAGGAGGGTGGGCAAAAATTTGCAGCAAGTAAAAACAGCAAGGAAATAACAGCCCCACTTAAATTACACTAAAATAGGTTTCAAATGTTCAACATCAAGTAAAAACAGCAAGGAAATAATAGCCCCACTCAAATCACACCAAAAAAGGTTTCACATTTTCAACAGCAAGTAAAAACAGCAAGGAATAACAGCCCCACTTAAATCACACCAACATAGGTTTCAAATTTTCATCATCAAGTAACAACAGCAAGAACATAACAGCCCCACTTAACTCACACCACAAGAGGTGTCATACATTCAGCAGAAAGTAAAAACAGCAAGAAACTAACAGCCCCACTTACATCTCACCAAAATAGGTTTAAAATGTTCAACATCAAGTAAAAACAGACAGGAAATAACAGCCCCATTAAAACATACCAAGATAGGTTTCAAAATGTCAACAGCAAGTAAAAATAGCAAGGAAATACCAACCCCGTATAAATCACATGAAAATAGGTTTCAAATTTTCAAGAGCAAGTAAAAACAGCAAGGATATAATAGCCCTGCTTAAGTCACAACAAAACAGGTTTCAACTTTTCAACAGCAAGTAAAAACAGCCCTGCTTAAATCACACAGAAATAGGTTTCAAATGTTCAATGGCTAGGAAATAACAGCCCCACTTAAATCACACCTAAATAAGTTTCAAATTTCAACATCAAGTAAAAACAGCAAGGAAATAACAGCCCCACTTAAATCACACCAAATAGATTTAAAATTTTCAACATCAAGTAAAAAGAGCAAGAAAATAACAGCCCCACTTAAATCACACCAAACTAGGTTTCACATTTTCAACAGTAAGTAAAAACAGCAAGGAAATAACAGCCCCACTTAAATCACACCAAAATAGGTTCAGATTTTCAACAGCAAGTAAAACAGCAAGGAAACAACAGCCCCACTAAAATCACACCAAAATAGGTTTTACATTTTCAACAGCAAGTACAAACTGCCAAGAAATAACAGCCTCACAAAAAGCACACCAAAATAGGTTTCAAATTTTCAACATCAAGTAAAAACAGCAAGGAAATAGTCCCACTTAAATCACTCCAAAATAAGTTTGAAATCAGAAGAAATAGGCTTCTAATTCAAATAAATAACAGTGTCACTTAAATCTCAGCTTAACTTATCTGCCCACATCGACGTCATATGCATCTAACTCAACCCTAAACTCGGTGCCTTATACTTTAACAAGGGCTACCTCTCCATCCATGTCTGCCTAGAGCTGGTAACCATAATGGTTCTCCCAGTCTTCGACTTTGTGGATGTGGCCTATAGCACAGCCCCTACCTCCTCCCTTACCAGACTGGATACTCTGCAATGCATTCTCTTATTTCGCTAGCAACTCTCCCCTCTGTAGCCATTACTACTCCCTCTATTCCTACCTCTGCATCCACTGACTTCTCTCACATCACCAGTCTTACTGTGCAACCTTCATTTGCGAAACACTGGCTTGGGTCCCTTTTCTCTCCTCATTCATCTCTGCCATACCCTCCTATTCCTACTCTCTGCGCTGAAGGGATTCCTGCATCTTGTCCATTCCCCATACTCACTTTTCTTCTGGACAAGCTGCTTTATGCTGTCACCTCCCTTCCCTGTGGAACCTACTTCTCTTTTCCCTCCCCCCCCACTCCTTGCTTTTAGACATTAGCTAAGGCACCTTCCAACAGCATCCTGTCCTTATTAACCACCCTTGACTTCTTGCCCTCTCTCCTCTGTCCCCCTTGTTGCTTATCCCCCCTTTTATAGAGGCTATTTGTGACTCCACCAGGGGTCTGATCTATACCCAACTGGCACTGTCACCTACCTCAGCAGACATTGCACACTTTATTGTATTCTCTCACAACTGTCCACATATCATTGCATAGTTCCATGTTGTTAATATATTTGGTCACCACATGGAAACTTCATCTGTAATGCTGCCAATGTAAGCATATTCTCATGTTTTTTTACTCTGTTCCCTCTGTACTCCCCTTCCCTGGGTCACACTGGTGAATGAACCTCAGCTTAGTATGCTTATCTGGGTTACCAATTTTTAAACATAAAACTTAATTAATTAATGATTGCCATACAATACAATACTGTGTGCTGTAACAGAGCTCTATATATTTCACAATCCATGTTACATATAAGTAGTAAAGTACAATCATAACATATTGCAACATATGCATTATATTAAAAAATTTAGTTGTTTGGGGTTATCAGAACAGATGTAGAACTATCATTTGCAGTGCCAGCTACCTGTGTTGATGGATGAGCTGAGGAAATCAGAGGGACAGTAAGGAAATGACTGAACACCACAGAGGATGCCATCTTCCTCCTTGGAAGAAAGGAGATGGGCTCATCAACATCACTGTCATATCTGGGTGACCATAGATAGCAGTGCAGGCAGGAGTGGTTTGGGAGGAAGTACACTGGCAAGCTTTGCAGTCATGCAGTTCTGTGCACTGGCATGGAGTCCCTGTTACTGACAAACTGGAGGGCAGAAAAGTGGGAAAACCTTGGCCATTAGGAAGAAGCACTGTAAAGCTCTCTCAGACATTGTACAGCTTCTGCCACTGATATCCTAGGATGACAGAAAAGTTTAAAAACCCATACTCTTAAAATTATGCACTGTGCAACTCGCTCAGACACTGCACAGTTGTCAGTACTATGGGCACCTCAGTTGGAGTTCACTAAGGGTTTGAGGCATGCCAAAGATGTTACTGTGAAAGATAATTCATGGTGCAACCTGGATGGGTGGATGGGGTGACATGGTTAGGAGGTCACTGTACTGTTGAATCAGTGGGGTTAATTAACAGGGGAGACAAAATAATAAAATAAAAAAAAACTGCAACAACAGTTAGAAGTAGGGAAATCCTGGACTCCCTGCAAGGGCATTCCTTAGGCAACTAGTTAAAGAACCCACTCGGGTGGGGGTGATACTGGACTTGATACTGACAAACAGGGACAGTGTCATGGATTTCACAGTGGGAGGCCACCTGGGGATCAATAATTATTGTAGGGTGTGGTTCAGCATAAGGACAGGGCCAGAATCTAACCACAATAAAACAAGGGTCCTGGACTTCAGGAGTGCTGATTTCAAGAAAATGAGAGAGTGCTTCAATGAAACCCTGCCACAAATAGAGGAAATTGGTATAGTAGAGGGAAAATGGGCCAGGATAAGGAAGGCAATTGAAACGGCAACTGACCTTTGTCAGGAGATCAGTAAGAGCAAGAGGAAAAAGCGATCTACTATGGTTCTCCAGAGAAGTAGCAGAAAAGGTAAAGGAAAAGAAGAGTGCATTTAAAAGGTACAAGCTGACACAGAAGGGAGAGGATAGGGAAATATATCAGGAGAAACAAAGGGAGGTAGGAAAGGCAGTTAGGAGGGCTAAAGCACAAATGGGGGAAAACATTGCCAAGTCAGGAAAAAAGGGAGCAAAGCATTCTTCAGGTACGTAAGTGGAAGGAAGGAAGGAAAACAAGGGAGGGATAGAAAGACTAAAAGGGAAGGGCAAAGTATGGAAAAGGATCTGAAGAAAGCAGACGTATTGAGAAAGTACTTTTTTTCAGGATTTACAAATGAAGGGGTAGGTGACAGGCAGCAGACAGAAAAAAAGGTTTTTTTTTAACTCCCCTATTTTTATCCTCCTTGCAGAAACAGCCCTGCCTAACTACAGCCATCACTCCTCCTCACCGCTGACCCTGGAGCTGTGCATGCCCAGCTGGCATACGCATCTGTGTCATTGAAAGGAGACCTCTCCTATGCCCCCACACCTGACCAGGATCCAATACCAGCACATGCCTCTGTCCAGGCATTTGCTGTCCAGTGAAGCTGCAGCCACCAAGCTGCTGTGGGCTTGTGCTGCCATTTCCTCCTTGTGATGTCCCCGGAGTGCAAGTGTGCAATGATGTCATGCACAGTGCGCCGATGTCTGCCGCACTCCACCCCTTGCTACACCACTCTAGTAGTGCCCCCAGTCATCACCAGGGACCACTACAGAGTGATGGTTCCCTTGATTCCTCCCTGGGATGGGAGAGCAGTCCTCCAGATGCTTGATCTCATCCCTCCCCTGCCAACCCCTGGTACCCCAGGTTTGTGTCCAAACCTTGGTCACCAGAGTGGTGAAAGGTGTGGCATCCAGCACCTCAACCCTCAGTACCACCATGCCAGCAGAAAAAAAAGGGCTTTATGGGGAGGAAGCTGGACACTAGCCTTTTTATGTAGAAGGAAGTCCTCAGGAAACTAGCAAAGCTAAAAGTAGGTGAGGCAATGGAGCAGGATGGAGTTCACCACAGAATTCTAAAGGAGCTAAAGGAGGAACTGTATATATCTCTAACATCCCTGTTTAATCTATCACTCTAGACCAGAGAGATTCCAGGGGACTGGAGGAGGGCAGATGTGGTCCCAATACAGAAAAGTGGGAACAGCGAGGAGGCAGGAAACTACCGACCTGTAAGCCTAACTCCGGTAATGGGCAAGGTCATGGAAACACTACCAAAAGAAGGGACTGAAGAATATCTGGAAACCGGTGGTATGCAGGATCTGAGGCAGCATGGGTTCACAAGGGGTAAGGTCTTGCCAAACGAATGTGATATAGTTCTTTGACTGGGTTACCAGGGAGTTTGATCAGGGAGGGGTGGTGGATGTGGCCTACCTGAATTTCAGTAAGGCCTTCGACACTGTCCCACAAAGAAGGCTAGTAAGCAAGCTGAGCAGCCTGGAACCAAGGATAGCAACATGAGTATGAAGTTTGCTGAGTAACAGACCTCAGAGAATGGTTGTAAATGGAGTTCATTCAGAAGAAAGCAAGGTGACCATCGGGGTGTCTCAGGGGTCAGTACTGCCATCACTCCTCTTTAATGTCTTATTAGCGACATCTCAGATGGACTGGAGGGAAAAGTATGCCTGTTTGCAGATGACACAAAAATCTGCAACAGAGTAGACACAGCGGGGGGGGGGAGAGGGGGTAGAAAAAATGAGGGGAGATCTGAAAAAGCTAGAATACTGGTCAATGGTCTAGCAACTGGGCTTCAGTGCCAAAAAGTACAAAATTATGCACAAGGGCACAGAAATCCAAGGGGAACGTACCAGTTGGAGGAGGGGTAGGTTTCATCAACCACAAAACAGGAAAGGGATCTGGGGGTCACCATCTCCTGTAGTTTACCTGTCTGTACACTGTAATGCTCTGTAATATGTGTTGTACTGTTCTGTAATATATGTGACCCCAGGTTGACCCTGAAAAGGGGACTGTAATTGTCTCAGTGGTCTTACCCGGTCAAAAAATTCATATAAATTCAAATAAATAATAAATATTATACTATGGTCCTTGGAAAGCAACCAATCAGAATGGCAGGCTGGCACCTTACCTCCATTGTAAATCCTCTGATAACTGCCGTAAAAGGTGCCAGCAAGCCGCTTATCAAAAAAACAATCTGACCCCCGAAATCACATAACTCTAGCTGCCATCTTCTTTCCCCACCAAACGCAAATCAGCACTGCCCCCCCACGCTTCTCCCACAGTTCACGAAACATTAAAAAAAAATAATTCCTGGCAGTGTCAGTGGCTCAGTAGGTAGCACACTCGCCTCTGAGGCTGGGAGATCAGAGGGCTGTGGGTTCAGTTCCCACATCTGGCACTTGGGTTAATATCCCAATACTGACACTGTAGTGCAGCATGAGAGGGGTGCTGCATTTCTGAGGTGCCGTCTTTCGGATGAGACGTTAAACTGAGGTCCCATCTGCCTGGATTAGTGGTAGTTCAGGTGGATGTTAAAGATCCCATGGCACTTATCGAAAAGAGTAGGGGTAACTTTTATTGAATATACACATAAACATCCAAAATCAAGAAAAACATAACAGTTCCTTAATACAACTGAAAAATAAACCACATAAACAAAAGAAAAAGCATCACATAAAGCTTAGCTGTGAACCATGCAAAATAATATCATTCATATAACAAAGTAAAAGTAGTCTCTGGTCGTAATTATACTACTTAATAGTATCCATTATAACATATTTATGAATTTTAGTACATTACAAATCTCCTTTTCTTTTAGATAGTTTTGTTTACTTAAATTTAACAAAATGAAGAAATCCCTCCACCACATTCTGACTTTCCCACATTATAAATTTGACACTCATCCTTATAAGTCTTAATTAAAATATTTGTAACATAAAGTTTAAAACCTTCAAAGAAAGGTCTTTTTGAGTATAACACCCATTGTACCTAGTATGCCATAGGCAAAACATAAGGTGGCCAAAAACTCTTAATGTATCTTTCTCCAAACTGCTCAAATAACCAGGGAAAATACCAATCACTAAAAGGTCATAATCCATGTTAGCTAACCATGTGAGGTTCCATGTCTGAGCTAGATAACCCCATAATTTGGAGGAAAAGGAACAATGGAAGAAAAATGCTCCATCGACTCTTCCATATTAACACAGTCTGGATCACGGACAAATTCTTTCTTGATTGCCTTGTGTTTGGCCGTTCCCCTAACATTTAGTTTCCATACATAGTTAACCACAAATTTTCCCACATATAAGGAGGTAGTCTGCGGTTATTTAACTGCTCCAGCACATTGTTTATGTTCTCACTGGGACACTTTTTAAAATTTGGCTCTAACAGAACATATTGTGTCATAATTTCTCTGTATAAACCTTTTGCAGTATATTTTAAAATCATATCCTGTGTGATATGCCATCTGAATAATTTTTGTGCTACCGGCTTAAAAAAATCCGGAGTCCTAAATCTTGCTGACCATTTTGGAGGCCAAGATTTCCACATATTCAGGTATGCTTTCAAACGGTTCCTAAAAACTATACTGTCTAGGTCTAAAGAACTCTGTAAACATTTCTTTAAAGAAAAAGCACAGAATAAAGAAAAACAAAATACTACTGGGTCCACCATCCCTAACCCCCCTTTTTTTTTACTCAGGTATGTGCATCCTCTCTTAATCGGATTTAACCTACTGCCCCATAATATTTGGAAACATATACTATATAATTTTGTTTCCAACTGTACAGGTAATGGATAAAGTACCGCAATATACTGTAGTCGAGGTAAAAGAAATTGTTTAATGATCTGAATTCTCTTTAATTTAGAAAATTTAAACCTTTTCCAAATACTAACCCTTTGTGACATTGTATCTAGAACCCTTAACCAAACCTCTATTGGACAATTTTGAATTTGAAATTCTACCCCTAATATAGTTAGGGGTCTGTGAGAAAATTCCACTAAACTAAAGGAAAACGAGTCCCTTTGGTAATCCCCCAACAATAGTCCTTTAGATTTATGCGGATTTAGTCTGGCATTAGATACTTCTGCATAATCTGTAAAAACTTTAAGGAATTTTGAAAAGTCTAAATGGTTAGAAAAAAATAAACAAATATCATCCGCAAAAGCCTGTATTAGGCCAGAGTTTGAAATCCCTGGCACTTTCAATCCTATCCATAATGGTGGAAGGCAGATTGCTCTTATTAGGGTTCTAAGGAAAAGTTATAAAGAATCGGGCTTAAAGGGCATCCCTGCCGCACTCCACATTTCATAATGAAGCCTTCCCCCAGGGTGCCTTTCAGCACTGGATATACTTTAGCATTCCTGTACAGTCCCCTTATGAGTTGTATAATACACTGCGGAATCCCAAACCACTTCAGCGTTAAAAATAAAAATTCATGATTAACCCTGTCGAAGGCTTTCTCAAGGTCCACCGAAACAATTACCCCTGAAGAACCCCCATCCCCACTTTGCTCAATTATATCTCTAATGAACCCTAATATAGAATGAATTCTCCTATTCGGAATCCCACTATGTTGCACAGGTAAAAATAAACCATCTGCCACCCTTGTCAGTCTATTATTAAGTATAGTAGCCAAAATTTTATAATCTGTATTCAAAAGGGTTAAAGGTCTCCAGTTCCTAAAGTCTCCCCTATCTCCAGATTTAAAAATATATATCTGAAGTCCTTCCATAAAGGAATTTAGGCTCACTCCAGACATAAAGAAAAAATTAAATACTAACCAGAGGCATTCTACTATAACCGAAGAAAATACCTTGTAAAACTCATTTGGTAATCCATCCATATCAGGGGACACATTTTGCTTTAGTGAAGTAATAACTCCCCAAATTTCAGATTTTGAAATAGATCATTCTAAATACTTCAAATCATCCTTTTCCCAATTTTGTTTTAAACTGGATCCCAAAAACTGCATAATTTGAAAAGATGGTGAAGCAACCTGTGATTCTAGGCTCTGGAAATGGTCTTTAATTAGTGACCCTAGAGCACTAACTGAAGATACCTTAGAATGTCCTTGGACTAAGAAATCTAGTTTCACCTTCTCCTTTACTGTTTTACAAAGCTCATAAGGATCTCCAAAAACAGATTTTTTTAAATGATTTTGAATTAATGCATGCAAAGATTTAGCTCTATCATACTGCTTGCTTTTCATTAAACTTTTAATCTTAGCTATCTGTTCCGCATAATTATCTCTAGAAGTATTGGCACATGAAAGAATATGCTGGAGCTGTCTTCTAAGTTTGAGATATTCGAAAAAATTATCATTTTTTTTCCTTACCCCAAACTGTTTAAACCATTTTATACAATCTTCTTTGGTCTCCTGCCACCACCTCCCAAGATCTTGGTACAAAAAAGCTACCAATAACCTAGCTGTCAAAATAGCCTGGATGACATTCTGAACTACCTCCTCTTTAAGGCTTGACGTATTTAATTTCCAAATGCTTGTATGCCGCAGAAACCCTTGTTGTGACCCCACCTTTACTAGTAACAGGGCATGATCAGAAAATTCCATGGGAATAACCTGAGGACTATGGTACTGAATACTCTTGGATATAAAAAGATAATCTATCTCAAAGCTCTTCCCTTTAGTAAAGAAAGTGCCTAACCCGCCCTTTTTCGAGCTGTCCACACAACTAATCAGATCTGCGGATTTCACAATCTTCTGGAGACAGATAGAGTCACAATAGATTTTCTTCCTTTCTCTAAACTACCTACACCTCTGGCTTTATTTAAAGTACAATTAAAATCCCTCCCAAAAAATCGGCATTGTTGTTATTAAGAAAGGACGGCACATCCGAAAAACACGCCACTCTTCCCGCTTTTGATTGTGGACTGTAAATATTAATTAATCTGATCTTTTTACCAAACCAAAATCAATCAAGTACTAACACTCTCCCAGGACAAACTTCTATTAACTTAAGTAATTTAAAATTAAAGGAGTTAAAGAGAATACCTATCCCATCCGCTCTGTCCTCCCCAAAGGACCAAAATGAGGGTCCCCATGGCCAATCCTTAGAAAAAGCATTAACTTGGCAAATAGATACATGTAACTCAGCAATTATCTGAAACACTGCTCTTCTCTTTAGAGTTTTTAACAAACTATGGGTGTTTAAGGTAGCCCAAGTTATATCCATTTGAAATTACCTATTCAAGCGGGCCTACTAATTCTAATGTAATTTCTTCCTCCTTTTCTTTTTTTTCCCTTATAATCATCCTTTAGTACTTTATCTCCCTCTTGAAAAAGATATTTGGGAATCCGTATCCCCCATGTCCATTTCTGAATCGCCCCAGGCCAGTTCTTCAAAAGGATTCTTTGATTCTAAACCGACAACCTCCACTGGTACTACATTCTTCACTGCCCTGCCCGACCTACGTAATAATGGAGGGGGTTTAGGGGGATCGAGCTTACCCTGACTCCTACCACACTTCTCGTCTAAAGAATCAGTATAGCAAACCGGTTGTAGATGGTCTAGCCCTCCCTCTCTAGGTTTCCCCTGCTGCACCATTTTACCTTTAGTCAGAACATTCTCCTTTAGTACACCCTTATTTTGGAGGGGTAAAACCTCCTCCACCCCAAGTGATATCTCATGTCGAGACTCTCCTGCTTCCTGTGCTTGTTGGATCAAAAGGTCTGATACACCCCTAACTTGCTTATTCTGGACAGCCCATGGACAGTCCTTAAAAGCATGATTCATCTATTCACATAAATCACATTTCAATGCATTTGTACAAGAAAGAATACTATGACCCACTTCACCACAGTTGTCACATTTTGGCTGGTCACAAACACTAGATAAATGAGATTTAGACCCACATCTATAGCAGGCTCTGGGCTGCCCGCTATAAAAACATACCCCCCTATCTCTTCCTAACATAAAGGAGTTTGGAATATGGTTTATTCCTGTTACTGTTTGTTTAAGTTTTACTTTAAAATTCCATCCTCCTGTCCAAAATAATTCCATATCTAAAATGGGTTGGGTTCACTAAGACCTCACATTTTGTGCTAACCAAAACTTAATATCTTCCACCTGAACTCCCTCATTTCTGAACATCACCGTTATGAATTTTATCAGGGGTTTTGATAAAGGGATTACGAAAAAAGGTGTCCACAAAGGAGAAAACTTCACCTGATTATATCTTTCCCAAAAAAGGTCAAGTAAAGCTGGTGAATGAAAACTAACATCATAATTGTCCTCTCCTGAAATGTTAATAAATGCAAAGACATCCCTAGGAGAAAATTTCAAAGATTCTTTGATTAAAGTTTACCCACATAATATCTGTTGGGTCTATCTTTTAAGCCACCTTTGTAGCGAATCCTCACAGCATTCCTCCTAGGTGCTGCTTCCCTTTTACTCTGTGAAAAGAGACTAGATAAAAGGGGGTTTTCTTGTTTTTCCACACTAATGTTAATCTGCTCTGAATTTTTCAATTCAATACACTCTTCCCTTCCCGGAGGTATATAATTAACCTCACTCCCAGTTACAGCACTCGGGACTTTCTTTTCAAATTCCTGAAAAGGCACAGCTTCAGAGGTAGAGGCATGGTACCCCCCCCTTTGGTTTCCACACAGGAGCAACAGACTGCCAACCCCAAGAATTCTCCCAAGAGGAATCAGGTGTCCATACTCCTTGTTCCTGCTGCCTCCAGCCAGCTGCTGTTAATGCAGATTGAGGAGTCCAGGAGCTATCATGTTCCCCCACCACCCCTAAACTACCAGCTCCTTTTGTAATACCAAAGTCTGTCTTTTGACTGTACTTCCCAGATATTCTACCAGAAGGGAAAATAAATTCAGTCACTCCTTCTTGCTGATCAGATTTTACTTGATAAGTCACATTATCTGTCTTAGCATCAGCCACAACATTCGCGTTGAAAACGAAACCCGAGTCTTTTGACATCTGTATTGAGGCAAAGTTCTTGAACAAATTCGGGTTACTCACAAGTCGCGAGGGTTTTGAACCTAACCAAGTCCCTCTCGCTTCCTTCTCTATTTCAGTTAAAACCACTGCAGACGATTTCAGCTTCTCCATTGCCATTTCTGCTCCTCGACCTCCATGCTTGATTTGCGACTCTCGGTGACATATATTGCTCTGTAACCTTGCTAGTGGCGGTACTACACATCACCGTCTCCTGTTCTCCTTTCTCGTTGCCGGCTTCCCACGTTTTAAAGGCACCACTACCTCAGTAAGGGTCTCGATAACCGGGTCCTCCGCTCCTCCAGCCATAAAGGAACCACGCTCCTTGCAGAACTCCTGTGCATCCTCCGTAGTTGTAAGTGTTACGGACTTCCCCATCTCGTTTTGCTGACAACCATCAGCCGTTCTTTCACCTTCCAACTCTGCGCTTACCAGCACTCTCTCTTCTGCTCCAAGCTCTGACTGAGCCATGTTGCACTCAGTCACATCACCATTATGCCCATACTCCCCCTCTGGCCACTGAGACAGCAGCACAGAGTAGGGGAATTTCCTCGGTGTCCTGGCCAAATTTCCCTTATTCACTAAAAATACCACTAACAGCTTAATCTGGTTCAAGGTCAGTTGGCATTCATCTGTATCCCCCTCCCCTTCCCCGGGTCATGCCTGAAAATAGGCAGGATTTGTCTAGTGCACTTACCCAGTCAACAAAAACTAAATAAAAAATTAAAATAAACACAAATTCCACTCTTGCATTTCTCCAAAAAGTAACTGCAGCTTTAAAAACATGTGGCAAACCTTCTCAAATATGTCCCTGTAATGCTTGCTCCATCCAAATTCCATTGCTCTCGCTGCACCACAAGAATGCTTCCAGTGTCCCAGCTCCTCGCTCATACCTCCTACCCACCGCAGTGCCACGACCAGACCACCTTCACAGTGTTAGTGACAAAACTCCATATTACCACATAAGAAAAAAAAAATTCCATGTCTCACAATGTTTTTTTTTCTTGCCTGAAGCTTGTACCCCGAGGCAGCAGTTCAAACACGGCAGCTCTTAGCATTAGTGCTCCCGCGCGCACCACACAAACTGCCTGCTCCTACCTAATATCGCTCTGTGTCCAACACAAACTATAAGCAAAAACCCAAACAGCACATAATGGCATACTACGTACTGTAGTTTTGTACACGGGAGGGAGAGCCTGTATTAGAAACTGTGTAGTGTCTGAAAAGGGGGGGGGGCAGTGACAGTTAAGCTGCATTTCAAGCTCCACAGCACATCTTGTGCCTAGCAATAGGGCACTATTTACTATAGAGTAAGAATACCTCGCATTAAAATCAATAAAAAAACATTTAATTTTTACTTTTTTAATATCATTTTTTAATATTTTTACTTCCCTTTCATAGTATAATCGCAATAAGCCACTCGGGGGATGTGGGTTATCAGGGGATTTACCATGGCTGGCGAGGATTTACCCACTTGGCTGCGCATCGTGGACAAACAACGCCAGCCATGGTAAATCCCCAGGTAACCCACACCCCCTCTTGGCCTATTGCTTAAATCTCCAATGACCTGAAGGTAGCAAAGCAGTGTGATAAGGCAGTGGGAAGGGCAAATAGAATGCTGGGTTGTACAGGGAGGGCATCACCAGCAGGAAGTTGGAAGTAGTGTTACCCCTGCACAAATCAATGGTGAGGCCTCACCTGGAGTACTGTGTCCAGTTCTGGAGGTTTCATCTCAGGAAGGACCTAGATTGCATAGAGGCAGTACAGAGAAGGGCAACCCAAAATGGTGCTTGATCTGCATCTGAAACCATGCAAGGAAAGATTCAGGGAGTTAAATATGAATTCTTGGGAGGAAAGGAGAGAAAGGGGAGACATGATAGAAACATTCAGATACCTCAAGGGCATCAATAAGGTACAGGAGGGTAGCATATTCTACAGAAAAGGGTGCTCAAGGACAAGGGGCATGATATGAAGCTGGAAGGGGGGAGACCAAGAGGAGATGTGAGGAAATACTTTTTTACAGAAAGGGTGGTGGATGGCTGGAACAGCCTCTCAGCAGAGGTGGTTGGTACAGAAACATAGAAACATAGACTTTGACAGAAGATAAGGACCACTTGGCCCACCCAGTCTGCCCATTTCCCTATCTACCGGCTAAGCTGCAGATTTTAGTTAACCAACAGCCTACTTCTTGCCACCCCCGACTATAATTGTCTTATGTCTGTCCCATACATGTTTGAATTCCTCCACTGTTTTAGACCCCACAGCCTCTCCAGGAAGCCAGTTCCATGTGTCCACCACTCGCTCCATGAAAGGAAACTTCCTCACATTACCCCTGAACTGTCCACCCTCTATCTTTAAATTGTGCCCCCTTGTTCTTACACATCTCTTTTTCTGAAAGATGCTACCCTCCTGGACTTTGTTGATTCCCTTGCGGTACTTGAACATTTCTATCATGTCACCCCGTCCCTCCTTTCATCAAGGGTATACATATTAAGCTCTCTCAGTCTCTCTTTATATGGTTTCTGATGCAGACCCTGCACCATTTTAGTTGCCCTCCTCTGGACTGCTTCCATCCTGTCTATGTCCTTGCGTAGATGAGGTCTCCAAAACTGCACACAGTGCTCCAGATGTGGTCTCACCAACTGTCTGTACAGAGGGATAACCACTTCCCTTTTTCTACTTGTGATGCCCCTTCCTATGCATCCCAGTATCCCCCTGGCTCTCCTTACTGACTTCTCACATTTCTTATCCACCTTTAGATTATCTGATATGACTATCCCCAGGTCCCTTTCCATTTTTGTTATTGTTAGTACCTCCCCTGCTATTGTGTACTCTTCTCCTGGGTTTTTGCTTCCCAGGTGCATTACTTTGCACTTCTTTGCATTGAATCTAAGTTGCTATATGTCTGACCATTCCTCCAACCTTGCCAAGTCTCTTCTCATCCGTTCTACCTTCCCTTGTGTATCAACTCTGTTACAGATCTTTGTGTCATCTGCAAAGAGGCACACCTTTCCCTCCAGACCCTCTGAAATGTCACCTATAAAGATGTTAAAGAGGACTGGACCTAGTACTGAGCCCTGAGGTACTCCACTAGTGACCCCCCTTTCTTCGGAATATGTTCCATTCACTATTTCCTTCTATGTCCTGTTGTACAGCCAGTTTGCTACCCAGGCTACCACCCTGGGACCCACTCCCAGGCTGGCTAACTTGATTATCAATTTTTTGTGTGGGACTGTGTCAAATGCCTTGCTAAAGTCTAGGTAGGCCATATCCACAGCCCCTCCCTGGTCTATTACTTTGATCACCCAGTCAAAGAAATCTATTAGATTCATCTGACATGACCTTGCTGCTGTAAAGAAAAGGTAACAGGTTTCAAACATGCATGGGAGAGGCACAAGGGGATCTTAGTAATGGGGAGGATAAAGCCAGAGATTAATTAGGGTCTGCAGTAGCTCAATAGGCAGGGACTTAGGGTTGACTGGGTGGGCCATGAGGTCCTTTCTGCCAATAGCTTCAATGTTTCTAAGCTACAGCAGTGCAAATCATCATTAATGAGGCATAAACATATGTTTGTCAAACTGATGAAGAATAACAACATGTTTATAAGTTAGCTATTAACAAGGGGGGGTGGCATCTTGGTCTATTATAGAAGCCACCTTAACCTGTTGGTGCTACCCTGTCCACAACCTGTGCAGTCCCCTTGCGAGTTCCTGCACTCGGTGCTGTTGCTCGGGATGACCAAAAAGATACATGTTGTATTCACCTACAATCCCCCTAAGGGCGGCCTGGAGGGGCTGTCCATCCTCCTGGATGCTGTAGGTGCTGTGATCCGACATAATGAACTAATTATCCTAGGTGATCTCAACCTAAACTGGCTTGGTAGTAACTCCAAAGCATATGAACCACTCCTTGCTGGTCTCTCCCTGTTGCAACTGATCAAGGTGCCTACCAGGTGCCCACCTAATAGTGGAGGGAGCTCTCTCTTGGACTGGGTCATGACAAATCGACCAGAGAGGACCAGCTCATTGGGCATCCTTCCCGACTCCATCTTGGACCATTCCCCTGTGTACGGGGTGTGGAAGATTCCTCCTCTGAAAATCCCACATAAAATTATCCAGGTCTGAGACTACTCAAGGTTTGATCTTGGCTCCTACCATGCTGATCTCCAGCACACTGACTGGTCAGCAGTATGGAACACCCAGGACTCCTCATCAGCAGGCAGTCACTTCCTCAGTACATTCAGGGTGCTGCAGGATAAACATGCCCCCCTCATCAGACGGAGGTTCAGGAGCTCGGCGGCAAAGTGGCTACATGGTAGTCTACTAGCCCTCATGAAGTACAGAGATAAGTGCTGGGCAAAATTCAAGGCCACGGCAGAACAGGCCATATTTCTGCACTACAGGAATCTCAGAAATCAGTGCAAGAAGGCTATTAGGGCTGCTAAAGGTGAATTTTGCAAAATTGTGCTGCTGCGCATAGCTAAGGTCCTCAGGACATTCTGGAGAAACGTTAAGAATATAGTCAGTGGGACTCCGAGCAGTGAGACCTCTGATATGATCATCGATGGTGCCAGTTGCAACAACTCTCTGACCATCACAAATGCATTCAACCAATACTTTTCGGACCTATCTAATTTTACCTCGTCACTCCCCTATGGGGGAGGGGAAAAGGGTGAACAAGGGGCAGCACCGTCCTCATCTTACCCGCCCTTTCTTTTTAAGGTGGTGGTGGTGCAAGAGGTGCAGAGACTGCTCTCGGGCCTCTCCCACTTCTCGAGTGCTGGCCATTATGGACTGGAGCCGAAACTCCTGAGTCTCAGTGCCAGTAAGATTGCCCCCATGGTAACCCATATCATCAATCTGTCCCTGTCGTCGGGTGTCATTCCAGAAGTATGGAAAGTTGCCAGGGCGGTCCCGATACTTAAACAGGGGAACCCCAAACTCATAGAAAACTACCGTCCAATATCCATACTGTCAGCGGTCAGCAAACTTCTCGAGAAGGTCATGGCAGGACAACTCTTGGAATACTTGCAGTCTCATGACCTGTTGTCCCCACAGCAGCATGGCTTTAGGAAAGGTCACAGCACATCTTCTGCCCTTGTCACGGTCTCATCTTGGATCAGAGTGGCTATAGACCAAGGCAAGCTCTCTGGAGCTATCTTTATAGATCTCTCTAAGGCCTTTGATCTTGCTGATCACACCATGCTCTCCACCCAGCTCAGCTCCTATGGTCTATCACCTGTGGTGCTCAACTGGTTCTCCAACTACTTAAATGGCAGAAAGCAACTTGTTAAGTATGAGAAGGAGTTCTCGGGCACTATCCCTGTTACCATGGGTGTCCCACAAGGCTCTTTCTTGGGGCCCCTGCTTTTCTCCATATTTGTGTACAAACTCCCGGCTGCCGCTGTCCACTGCAAGCCTATCCTTTATGTAGATGACCTGGTCATCCTGACTCATTCCCGAGAGATAGGGGTCATAAATCACCTCCTGAGCGAGGATTTGAGGAACATCCAATCCTGGATACTGTCCCACAAGTTGGTTCTAAATCTCAGAAAAACCCAGTCCATGCTCTTTGGGTCTCAGGCCAAGAGTAAGACTTCCCCTGCTCCACTACGTGTTTCTGGTGTCGACGGGGTCAAGATCCCAGTTACTGACAACTTTAAATACCTTGGGGTGATGCTGGACCCGCAGCTTGACCTTGGCTGCTACATTCAGAATACTTGCAAGACTGTTAACTGCAAACTGGGTCTGGCCTACAGAGCAAAAAACAATCTCACTCCGGCAGCTCGGATTGCACTTGTCAGAGGGGTGCTCCTACCCTTGCTCTGCTATGGGCTCCTCTTGTTTGCCCACTCATCCAAAGTCCACTTCACTAGGTGGTCTACTGCTTATAACAATGTCTGCCACTTCGTGCTGGCTGCCCCCCATCTCACTCACCATTGCAACCTCTATAGCAGGCTAAACTGGCTCTCAGCCACAAACCACATAGACTTCGTCCCAGGGTACTTCAGCGGAAAGGTAGTTGGCACTGGTACCCCTCCAGGGCTTGCAAAATTCCTTGTCCCGGCTGACTCCTCCTCCTACTCCCACAGGTACCAGGGACATGCCCTCCTTAAGATACTGGCTACACGGACTCAAATGGGTGGGTGGGATTTTGCTGCATGTGCTCCCAAACTGTGGAACACTTTCACTGCCCAGGTCCGTTCCTCGCACTCACAGGTGTGTCTTCGATCCACCTTATGGAACCACCTTAAACTTTCCTTGGCTTGTGGCTGTCCCAAACCCCGATAAATTGATCCATCAGAGCACTCCTCTGCCCTGGAGGTCCTTCTGGACAAAAGACCCAACTCCATGAGGTAGCTAAGCTGTATATAGTGTCATATCTGAAGGATCTCAATACTGTACCTCTGGTACTGCTCTTAGCTTCCACAAGGTGTTTATTTTGTTATGTACATACTGTATAATCTATGCCTTCGTATGATGTGTTGAATCTGTAATCTTACTGCCCTCACATGAACTGTAACACGTTTAATTTGTACAATGTCGTTTTATGTGCTTAAATCTGTTATTCCTGTACTCTCCCAGGTCGTAGCTGAAAATAGGCAATTGTCTTGTCTAGTGTACTTACCTGGTTAACAAAAGATAAATAAATAAAAAAATTATGGTTGCTTTTTATTTGAAATCAAGTCATAACATTTCAGTGACTGATGTGGTCACAAAAGAAGATGGATATATTAGATAATAGAAAGGCTATATGCTACACTGTACCACTGCCTGTCATAACAAGCACTCTTGTCATTGGTAAAACTCTTGCAAAGTGATAGGCAGTGCTACATTAACATAGCAAGTTGTCTCACAAGTGCTGCCTGTCATCATGTTTGCATTTCCCCAATGACAGGGTGCTCAGAGGGACAGGCAGCAGTTGAATGTAAATAACCTCAATGCCAAATTACATTTTTCTTGATGGCATTTCAAGTTATTTGACACAGCTAGGGCTGGTCAGATAATTGGTTATGTCCTTTGGAGAGTTGCTATGTTTGCCCCAAACTTAATTGTCTGGATGAGATAATTGAGTTCCTAGTCATTATGTTGCACACATTCTCCATACTAGCCTTTATTTATTTATTTATTAGCTTTTGATGACCGGGTAAGTACACTGGGCAAGAACTCTGCCCATTTTCAGACACGACCTGGGAGATTACATAATACAGTCATACAATCAGTCAGTTATCTGGGACTATCAGTCATCTATCTGGGACTATCTACAGATGCTCAAACTATCTGCAACTAGTGATCCAGAGTGCACTGTCTAACATGCTAATTGGAAAAATGCACTGCCTTAAAAGGTATGCATGGTGCACCTGTAAATAAAGTATAATTGAAATGAAAAATAGTGGGCTACTCACGTTTTACATAAAGTTCATTGGACATGTTCCATAAAAAGATGCTGAATTTGTAGTCTCAACAAATACAAAATGTGCTACCCATTGTGCAAAATCACTCTGGCATGCCCCCCAAATGCTTGAGCCACACACCCACTAATGTTTTGCAATGTACAGTAATGTGTTGCTAATTCAGAGCTCTGAAGAAGCAATACATTATGCTGAAAAACATTCTTGGGTGTGTGATTTGGGCATTTGTGAGCAGGAGCATGCCAGAGTTATTCAGCTCCTGTTAACTGCACTTTTGCATTTGCAGAGATGAGAGGTTAAACCTGGGGAACTCAGTTCAGAGCCTGAAATTAAAAGTCTCACTCTGTTCCAAGAACAAAATTGGAAAGGACTGTCTTTTTTTTTTGGGGGGGCTATTGGCTGTCTAGCCATCGGTCTGTCCCCACCACTCTCCGTCCCTCGGGGCTTACCGCTATCCTGAAGTACACCGGGCTTACCCACCATGACACGGTGACTGGAGAGGGCCAATCTACTCCCCAACAAAAGACTGAGGCTGATCCAGGGGTCAAGTGCCTCAGAATGCTGTGTGGGATTTCAGTGGGGCTGACCTCCTCCCTACTAAGACTGGTAACTTTGCAGGCTATATTTTGCCCAAGGAAGTTCATGACATGCAGTGATGTAATGGCTCATGGGTGAATGTCTGGCATGCCCCCCAAGCATGTAGGCTCCAACTGTCAGACTGTACAACTGCTTCCCCACTCTCCCCCATGGAGAAGAAGGAGAATTATCTATAGGATGCTCAATCTTCCTCCCCTTGGCTGGCCTTCTGCCTCCCAGGCTCATTTCTGAACTCAGGTCATAAGCTTCATGAATGGTAGTGCCACCACTGTGCTGAAATGCTGGCTAGGAAAGGACTGTGTAAAATGTACCAACCAAAAGCATAAAATGGACTAAATAAAATGTATAAATATAACAGTTAATAAGGAAACTTGCCCTTAGTCCCCTCTCAAGTATGTTCAATCCAATATTAAAGGTGGTGGGTTCCTCCATTAAATTTGTTTCATGTCAATCACTTGCTGAACCTATAAAGTAATCAAGAACCTTTTCATGGAACACATCCTTGGAATTTCATTGATAATGTTAATATAGCAGCCCTCTATTTTTCTTTTCACTAACTAACAATGCTAAACACTGATGTTTATACTGATATACTGTACCAGTTGGGCACAGGGGAGTTCACATGATCAAACTCCACTGAAGTCAGATAGTATCAACTACTCACTGTGTGACCAAGGGCCAGTCACTTCACGTCCCAGGGCTCAAGTCCATCCAGCTGCTGACATGGGTAGAGGCATTAATCTACTAGAAACGAGATACTGCATCTTATCTGCTTTATCTTTGGTAGAGATGGGCCGAAGTTTAAATTTCCTGGCAAAGTCTTTGCAAAGTATCTAAAATTTGCCACCACAGAGCTCTGCAAAGTTTTGCCCACCTTCAGAAACTTCGACTTCACCTGAAATAGTGAAAATCTGGCTGTGAAGTGTGGAATTTCACCCACAAATTACAGAATTTCACCTGAAAACAGTGGAATTTCAACTGCAAATGCTGAATTTCCACCATTCAGAAGTGAAATCCTACACTTTGCTTGCAGAATTTCACACTTCGCGGTGGAAGTTTGCCATTCCGTGCTCTATAAATTTCACAATATTGCACAAAATTTGTGGATTAATTTGTGGGGCGAAGTTTGCCAACTTTGCCCATCTCTAATCCTGGGTAAATGAATTGTAAAAATTGTGTTCTCATATTCTTACAGATTTGAATTTCAGAACATTTCATTCTTAATTACTAAAGATATTTGCATGAAAAAAGGCTCTTTTCCCCTTAGACTTAATATGTTCCTACTGCCATTCCAGACCTGATGTCATATTCCTTTGCTTGTGGCATCAATATAATTTCTGTGATGAGCTGGATATCACAGACAGAGGATTATGACATCATGGCAGGTATGAATCATGTGAATAGATGAAGTCTAAGAAAAATATCATGTTTTAATGAAAATGTTGTGTGTAAAAAAATGGAACATATAGAAATTCATGTATTTGGGGGAATTGTGTGTAAACATGTTCATATGATGCTAACTGTGAATTGTTTATTGTTGATGACTAGAAAATCCTTTTAATTATAGCCTAATAATATATATATTTTCTAGTCAGAATTACAGACTGTTGCCACCTCACATTCATATGGGTTGTAGTCTAGATACTTACTGCAGATGCTTTTCATGTGACATTACATTCACAAAAAGAAAAGTGCCTCCCAGTTTTCAGCAAATGCTTCAACAAACTGCACTTGAAATCATTAAGCTTATGTTCAGCATATCTGGGACCTCATTTGCAGATGTCATCTTGTAATTACCAAGTGATATCTACATGTCTGTGGACTGCCTGACTCACTTATTAGGATAATTCAGAGAGATTGGGTTCAGGCCATTTTATTACCTTTTTGGTGGCATATATTTAAATTACTGGTGTCCAAGGGGTACCCTTATGGTTTCCAAATATTAATGATATGTTGGAATCCATTTTTAAAGTAGCAAATTCAAATGTAACAGAGGATGCAGTGGTACAGTACTACAAAATTTAATCTCTTAAAATCTGAGTGCATAAAAAAAGAGAACTACCAATAATTTGAATGCATTTCAATTATTCAAGTCAGTGCATTTTGCTGTTAGAAAATTAATTTTTTAAGCAAATAGCTATGAACAGTTTTACTAATTGTACTATAGCTTTTGGTTATACAGTCTAATAAGAGAATCTACCTTGTGGCTAAAGCACAAAGCTTTGAACTTAGAAGGCCATGTTAAAGTGATTTACCAAGCTTTTCAAACTGAGCTTGACTTACATGTCCTTGAAGCTAAGGTCAGTAAAAGTCTGTGTAGGCAAATGTTATAATTTATAATCTAGCCTGAAAGGGAGTGGAAAGTATCATATTTTTTCTCTGACTAGGTAATCGGCTGATCTCTTCCACTTTCAGGTTGAGTGATCTGCCCCTACACTTAGATACATAATGGCATATGCCCTGGAAAAGCACAGGAGCATGCCCCATTAAAGTCAATGGGGGTCAGTTTTAAGTAATATTTATAGACAATAATGGCCAGTTGGAGAGTAATCAAGGGCACTGCTCAACTAACAAGGCCCTGTTAGTCATCTGGTGCCCTTGATTACTCTACAACTAGCCATTATTTTCTAGAAGAAAAGTACTTAAAACTCACCCCACTGCCTTTAATGGGGTGTGCACCTGAACTCTCATGGGCAAATGTCATTAAGTTCCAGAGTGTGGGGGTGGATCACTTAACCGGGAAGTGGGAGGGATTGGCTGATCACCTGGTCAGAGAAAAAATATGGTCCCTTCCACTAACATACAGGCTGGACTAAAAATTAGAACATGCCTACATGGAGTTTCACCAGCCTTAGCTTTGACAACCTGTAAGTCATGTCAAAATCTTTGAGAATCACTTTAACCCCCATTAGAGTTATTTTCTCATGAGGTGACACCTTTTAAACTCTCTATGCTGAGTCCCTTACCTTTCCATGCTTGGCTGATACAAACATTCAGGCTTACAACAAAAGGTAGCACAAGGTAGGGTTCTTATTCTGTAAGAAACTCCCCCATGTAAGCATTATACAGGTGCAGTTGCACCTGTATATTAGGGTTTAACGGTCACTTCTACTGTGTGTTATACCCCAAATCTTGAACTTTAACAAGTTTGCAAACATTCAACTGTGTTTTGTGATGAATCATGTATTTATGACATATGTGTCGTTTTGCCACATTTGTAATGACCTATTTATGATTGAATGATAAAACATTATCTGATCTGATCTGAAGTTTAATTCCAGCCAGGCGTGCAGGTGCGGAGATACACAGTGTCAAAACATTTTTACTTTTTTTTTTTTTCAAATTCTTTGTTACGCCATTGCACAAAAACAGTTAGGGTTTTGATCTGAAATTTTCAGGGTATTTAGGGTCTTGGGTCACAGATGTGCCTTTTTGAAAGTTTGGTGAAAAAATTTTAATTTGTTCAAAAGTTATTAAATTTCAAGGTTTCCCATTATTTTCCATGGGAAAAGTTAGATGTGCCATGCAAAATAGGATTTCTTGATTGAAAAACAGGATTCTTTCACTGAAACACAGGATTCTTTGATCATGAAATAGGATTCCTGATTGTGAAACAGGATTCTTGACTGCAATTTGTGAAAAAAGAAATTTTATACAGCTGTTTCTTTGTCACCTTATAGCAAAGAAACTGTTTGGAATTTTGGACTGCAATTTTCAGGGTATAAAGTGATTGCTCCACAGATGTGCCTGTTGCTAGTTTTGTGAAAAGATATTACTTTGGCTTTGAGTTCTGTGGATTTGAATTTTGGTCAATTTCCCATAGGATAACATTGTACGGTGAGGTTTTGCAGAGCCATTTCTTTTTCATGATGGTGTTAAGAAATGGTTTGCAATTTGCTCTGAAATTTTTAGGGTAACTGAAGGGTTGCCTTACAGATAAGTATTTTGCCAGTTCGGTAAAAATCTATTACTTTGCTCTGTAGTTATGCAGCTTTAAATTTTGCTCAATTTCCCATAGGATAACTGATGGATGTATAGCAGCACAGGGCCCAGAGAGCCTTGCACTCCCATACATATATATGCAGAAAAGTATAGAGTAAGGAGGGTCCTGCACTCCCACAAGCAAATAAACCATTGATTTTATTTTCTCAAAAAAGGTAAGGACATTGTCTGCAAAAAAAAAAATACAAAAAAGGGCTGTAGATGGGTGAGAGTGTTTTTTGCCTACCAGATTAAGTTGGTTAAATGCATGGTATTATCTTTATTTTTATTTTATTTTATTTGTACATCAGTTTACAACCTTTAAGCCAGAGGCTTATTTCCAAAGGTACCTTGTCACACTGAGGACAAATACATTACAACTTTTTTTGTTACATCATAGAGGTTACAAGTTTAGCAATCACATGCCATTACAATCATTTGTACAGGGACAAACAGTTTACTTACAATAGCATGTTCTTGCATATGGTAATGTGCAGAAACAGCATGGTGGTAATAGTTCAATGGGCAATGGGGCAAGGTTGGGGTGTGGTGAGGTGAGGTGCCACTCAGTGAGCTTTGTCAGTGCATAGTGAGCTATGCCACCTTAGAGAAAAGTGCAGCTACGACGCATATTAAATAGCTGGCTCCAAAGTGCAGTTTTGAAGCAGAAGATCATGAGGGTGTCAGAGATGGAGGTTATACCAGGAAGGAGCTCTGTAGCAGAAGGAACTCTGTCCATGGGTGGTCCTGGATCTAGGGATCAGTAGAGTGGCCTTGCAGGAGGTTCGAGTTTGAACCAAGGGTTGGGCTTGGTGGATGGAGGCTGTCAGCCTGGGAGGAGAGAGCCCGAGAAGAGTTTTTTTTCGTTATGAGGCAGGTTTGGTATCTAAGTCATTCGTCCAGGTTAAGCAGCATTGCCATGTCATAGAGCTGGCAAGTATGACTGAGCCTGGGAGCCCCTGTAATTAGCCTACAAGCCTTATTGAGGGTGAGGCAAATTTTATTGAGGGCGGTTGAGTCCACAGCACCATATACTGGCAGGCCATAGTCCACAAGGGACAATATTGAGGATGTAACCACTAGTCGGAGGATCAGGGGTGGTGACAATTTTCGTAGCTGTAGAGGATACCTAGTCGCACATTGGTAGCTGAGGCAAGACCATCAATATGGGCATGGTAGGTGAGGGCTGGGTTGAAGGAAAGCCCAAGTAATTCGTATGAGCAGTCTTGCTCAAGAGGTTGTTTGGAGTTAGGGAGGATGTGGAGTGAGAAGTTGCTGGCTTTTTTTGGGGGGTGGGCAAAGAGCATAGTTTTTATTTTTTTGAGATTAATGACAAGTCTATGCTCTTTAAACCATATTTCAGCATCATTAAAGGATAGTTGTAGGGTGTCCTGAAGGGAGATGGGGTTGTGGTGGGTGGCAAAGATGACGGCATCATCTGCATACAGCAGAATTTTTCCAGCGCATGCACTGGGCAGGGTGTTAAGGTAGAGTGAGAAGAGTAGTGGTCCGAAGATGGAACTCAGGGGAACATCTGAGCAGATGGGACAAGTTTTGGAGAATGTCCCATTGATTTTAACACACTGGGTGTGGGCGGATAGGTAGCTAGTGCACCAGGAGACCGGCCCAGTTGAGAAGCCGGTGTGGCTGAGGGCATCCAGCAGGAGGGGGTGGGAGACAGTGTCGAAGGCCTTTGAGAGTTCAACAAACACTGTTCCGGCTAGGGAGCCAGAGTCCAGGGAGGAGTGTAGGAAATTTGAAAACTCAATTAGTGCAGTGCTGGTACTGTGACCTGCATGGAAACCATGCTGTTCTGGGCAGAGGATGTTGTGTTTGGTCAGGTAATCAGTAATTTGAGTGGCCACCAGTTTTTCTAGGACTTTGGAGAGGGGTGGGAGGATGGAGATAGGTCGGTAGTTCCCAGCCGAGGACCTGTCACCTCCTTTGTGTATGGGCATAACTGTGGCAGTTTTCCATGCCAATGGGAACTGCCCCAGGCAGAGGGATTTGTTGAGAAGGCTGGTAAGTGGAGCAAGAACCTGATCCAGCACCCGACGGAGGATGCTGGGGTCCAGGAAGTCACTGCCAGGACTATTGCTCTTTAGCGCTTTGATCAGATGGGTCTGACTTCCTGGGCAGTTACCCTACGTAAGTGGAAATGAGGCTGTTGGATGACTGGGGCAGGTAGGGAGGGGGGTGGGTCAAAGAAATTGCTAGGGAGGACCAAACTAAGGTCTGTGAAGGATGTGTTTAGGAAGTTAGCTATGCAGGCAGGGTCGGTAGAGATAGAGCTGTCTATGGTGATCTGGGATGAGGGAGGGGAGCGCACGTTCCCATTTAATTTTTTATTGTTGTCCCAGAATGTTCATGCACACCCCCAGGAGGAGGTGAGCATGGCCTGGTAGTGATCAGCCTTTGCTTTTCAGATGGCCCAAGTGAAATTGTTCCACACAGCATTGTATGCCTGTCTGTCAGCCATCTAGCCTGTTTCTGTGGCAAGGTGCCATAGGTTATCCCTGTACTTGAGCAGTTGTAGCAGGGCAGGGGTAACCCAAGGTGCATTACGCTTTTTGGTTCGAACTTCGGTGAGGGGTGCGAATATGTCACAGGCTTTGTTGAAGGTTTGGGAAAAAAAGGTTAGGGCAGTATCTATGTCAGGGGCGTAGTGTATGGGTGACCAGTTTATTTGGGCAAGAAATTGCTTGAGGCTTTTCAGCCCACCTGGTCTGAGGCGTCGGCATAGTGTGGATTGGGCTGTGAGTTTGGGTGTGGAGGTCACCCAACAGAATAGGATAAGGGAATGGTCACTAAGTGATTCAGGAAGGACCTGGATATCCTGGACTTTTTTGGGTAGTTGGTGATGACTACATCTAGAAGGGTGCTGGTACCTCTCTTTGTGTTTACTCTAGTGGGTTGGGAAAAGAGTTGTGTCAGATCTATTGCCGCAAAGGAGCCCTGGGTGGTGGAGGAGGAGGCACTGAGCCAGTTCACATTCCGGTCCCCCACAAGGATTTGGTCAGCCTTGTGATGGAGGGTTGCAAGATAATCTGTTAACTATACCAGTGTCAGGTTTTGGTTCTTTGGGGGAATGTAGGCAGTGGTGAGATATAGGAGGCCCCTGGAGGGGTCTGGAGTAAGTTTGAGGGTTAGGCCTGCGCCCCATTTATGAGAGCCGGGGCAGGGAGTGCTTGTCCAGTGAGTGAGTCCCTGGTATAGATTGCACAACCATTCCCCCATTTGCCTACACAATCACTATACACTATAGGGTGTATCCTGGGAGGGAGACAAAGGAGTCAGGGGTGGACTTTGATAACCAAGTTTCCACCTGTGTTATGACATCTGGTTTATGCAGTGTGACCCAGCACTGGAGGGAATCAAATTTTTTCAGTAAGCTGCATATATTCATGGATGCTGTCTGAGCCTTGCCTGCCTGGCACAAATCCTACTTGATCAGTATCTACTAACACAGCCACTGCCCACCTCATCTGAGATGCTAACATCTTGCCAAATACTTTACAGTTAACTGTTATGAGGGATATAGGCTAATAGCTGCCACACAATTCCTGGATCTTTCCCTGGTTTGGGAATTAAAGAGAATTGTGCCATTTGCATGAAGGGAGGCAGTGTCCCCTTGGTGTATTCTTTGGTGAGTTCCTTATGCAAGGGGTGCAACAGTTCTTCCTTGACTGTTGCATAGAACTCTGATGGGAAACAATCTTCCCCAAGGGCTTTTCCCACAGACGCAGAGGCCAGTGTTGCTTCTGCATCTGCCATTGTAAATGGTTGGTGCATTTCCCTACTCAGTTCCTCAGGTAGGGAGAGTAAATGTAGCTGGGAAGTGAAGGAAGCCATTTCCTCCTGCAGTGAGACATTTTCAGAAGTGTAGAGCTTAGTATAAAGGTCCTAGATGGCACTAGTAATGTCTAGAAACATGGTACATGGAGAACCATGACTGGGATGTCAACATACCAGGGTACACAATCTACAGAAGGGACAGGGAGGGTAAAAGAGGAGGTGGAGTAGCTCTCTACATAAGGGAAGGGATCAAAGTAACAGAACTAAAAGGTAAAGGGGAGGACAAGAGGAACTCTGGGTCACATTGGAGACAGGGAATGGCATCACAATCCGCACAGGGGTTGTATACAGACCCCCGTCTCAAGGGGATGAAATGGACAAGAAAATTATAGCGGGCATTCTCAAAATGGCTGAAAAAGGGGAGATACTGTTGATGGGGGACCTGAATATGCCAGATGTTAACTGGGCAACATGGACTGCAGCCACATCCAAGAGCAGGGTCATCTCGATGCCCTACAGGAGCATGCCTTAGACAGCTAGTGGTGGAACCCACTCGGGAGGAGAAATATTAGACCTGGTACTCTCAAATGGAGAGAGGATCACAAACTTAGAAGTCAGTAGACACCTGGGAACAAGCGACCACTGCACAGTGTGCTTCACAATAAACACAACCATGGAGACAAGCCATACAAATACAAGGATACTAGACTTTAGAAGGGCTGACTTTGGCAAAATGGGTGAATACCTGAGGAATGCATTAGCAAGTGGCCAGAAAGAAGGGGTGGAAGAACAATGGAGAAAAATCAAAACTGCCATCATGGAGGCAACAAGCCTTTGTGTGAAACAAATAAAGAAAACAAAGTGGAATAAAAAGCACTACGGCTCTCAAAAGAAGTGTCAGGGAAGGTTAAGGAGAAAAAGGCTGCATTCAAAAAGTATAAGGAATCACAGACAGAGCACGACAGGGAACTGTATCAATTAAAACAGAAAGAAGTGGGGAAGGCAGTCAGAAAAGCAAAGGCCCAAACCGAGGAAAGGATAGCCAACTCAGTTAAGAAGGAAAAAACCTTTTATAGGTACATTAGGAACATAGAAAGGTTAAGGGAGGGATAGGAAGATTAATAAAGGAGAGGAGGTGGGCAGAGGAGACAGTGAAAAGGCAGAGATAATGAATGAATACTTTTGCTCAGTATTCACAAAAGAAGAGGAGGAGTTACCTAAACCAAACAGTAGAAGCACTCTGGATAGTGGGGTTGATACCAGTCCATTTAAAGAAGAAAGAGTACTGAAGAACTTCTAAAACTCAAGGTGGACAAAGCAATGGGGCCTGACGGGATTCACCCTAGAATCCTAAAGAGCTAAGGGAGGACCTAGTGACACCACTAACCAGACTTTTAACAAATCATGGGAAGATGGGGTGGTACCTGAAGACTGGAGGAGGGCAGATGTGATTCCCCTTCACAAAAGTGGGAGCAAGGCAGAAGCAGGAAACTACAGACCTGTTAGTTTGACCTCAGTGGTGGGGAAAATGATGGAATCACTTCTGAAAGAAAGAATTGTTGAGTACCTAGAGGCCAGTGGGGCACTGGACCCAAAGCAGCATGGATTCACAGCAGGAAGGTCATGTCAGACAAATCTAATCAATTTCTTTGACTGGGTGACCAAAATAATAGACCAGGGAGGGGCTGTGGATATGGCCTACCTAGACTTTAGCAAGGCATTTGACACAGTCTCGCACAAAAGATTAATAATCAAGTTAGCCAGCCTGGGAGTGGGTCCCAGGGTGGTAGCCTGGGTAGAAAACTGGCTGCACAACAGGACACAGAAGGTAATAGTGAATGGAACACATTCTGGAGAAAGGGGTTACTAGTGGAGTACCTCAGGGCTCAGTACTGGGTCAGTCCTCTTAACGTCTTTATAGGTGACATTGCAGAGGGTCTGGAAGGAAAGGTATGCTCTTTGCGGATGACACAAAGATCTGTAACAGAGTTGATACACAAGGAGGGTAGAAAGAATGAGAAGGACTTGGCAAGGTTGGAGGAATGGTCAGACATATGGCAACTTAGATTCAATGCAAAGAAGTGCAAAGTAATGCACCTGGGAAATAAAAATCCAGGAGAAGAGTACACAATAGCAGGGGAGGTACTAACAACAACAATAATGGAAAGGGATCTAGGTGTAGTCATATCAGATGACCTAAAGGTGGGTATGCAATGTGAGAAGTCAGTAGGGAAAGCCAGGGGGATACTGGGATGCATAGGGAGGGGCATCACAAGTAGAAAAAGGGAAGTGGTTATCCCTCTATACAGACAGTTGGTGAGACCCCATCTGGAGTACTGCGTGCAGTTTTGGAGATCTCATCTACACAAGGACATAGACAGGATGGAAGCAGTCCAGAGGAGGGCAACTAAATGGTGCAGGGTCTACATCAGAAACCATATGAAGAGACTGAGAGAGCTTAATATGTATACCCTTAATGAAAGGAGGAGAGGGGACATGATAGAAACTTTTAAGTACCTCAAGGGAATCAACAAAGTCCAGGAGGTAGCATCTTTCAGAAAAGAGATATGTAAGAACAAAGAGCGCAATTTAAAGTTAGAGGGGATGGCTCAGGGGTATGTGAGAAATTCTTTTCACAGAGAGAGTGGTGGGCTTGTGAAACTGCCTTCCTGGAGATGTTGTGGGGTCTAAAACAGTGGAGGAATTTAAACATGCATGGGACAGACATAAGGCAATTATAATGGGGGGTTGCAGGAAATAGGCTGTTGGTTAGCTAGAATCTGCAGCTTATCCAGTAGGTAGGGAAATGGGCAGACTGGGTGGGCCAAGTGGTCCTTATCTGCCGTCAAAGTCTACGTTTCTATGTTTCTATGTTTCTTTCTTGTCTTTTATTACCCCATCTACTGGAGACTTCAGATTTTAGATTCTGGAGTGTTTGTGTCATTGCTTGAGCTGGTAGGCTAACAACCTACACGATTTATCCCCTGCCTCCCAGAAGACCTGTCACAGTCTGAATAGAACAATCTCAACTCATTGGTGCATATGAAGGTTTATTTTAACCTTATGTCCACAATCTGTGCTAGGAGTTATTGGCTGGTGCAGTTTAAGCTCCTGTTTTCTTTTTCTAGTTCCTTAATTATTTGCTCCTGCTCTTTGAGGTCTTTGTCTCTTGTTTCAGCCTGGATGAATGCACTATGTATTTGCCTCCAAGAAATGCTTTTATGGCAACTCAGTGTATCGCATCTGTGGTATCTTGTGGTTTATTATTGGTGAGAAAATCCTTGATTTCTGCTTTAAGCTGTTTAGAAAATGTAGTTTCCCTGAGGAACAAGGTGTTGAACTTCTGGGTGCTTAATAGATAATGACAAGTACTAGAGATGCAACAGCACCTCAGGGACTCTCGAATCCACTCTGGTCCTTCCAAAAGCTGCATAAATACTGGGAGGAGGTACAAAGGATTTGCAGACATATAACATCCATGAATATTACCTTTCAACCGCAAACCATTCTGCTGGTGATATGAACATATGAAATTTGCTAGCAGATAAAGGCCTAGAGGTCTATTAAGTCTGCTCAAATGTGCAGCTAGCACCCCTTATTCTGCAGCTGCCCCTCCCTTCCACCCTTCCCCTTCATTAACCCTCCCCCTTGTCCTGTCCCATCCCCTTTTGAAGCAGTCCACTGTTCTACTGGATACCACTTCTGCAGGTTAACACATTCCACCCAGCCACCACCCTCTCTGTAAAAAAGTGTCTCCTCATCTCACTCCTGAACCTTCCTCCCTCCAGTCTCATATCATGGCCCCTGGTGTCCCTACCCTTCTTTACTTTGAACAGCTCCTCTGTACCTGTCTTGTTTATTCCTTTCATGTATTTAAAGGTTTCAGTCATGTCCCCCCTGTCCCTCCTCTCCTCCAGTGAGTACATGTTCAACTCCCTCAACCACCTCTCGTATGATAAGTCCCCCAGCCCCTTGATCATCTTTGTCACCCTGCGCTGCACCCTCCAGTAACTTAATCTCCCTCTTCAGATACAGGTGCCAGTTTTGCATGCAGTACTCCAAGTGCGGTCTAACTAATGACCTATACAGTGGCAGAATCACCTCCTCCCTCCTCGAGGATATACTGTACCCCTTGCAATATAACCCAGCATTCTGTTGGCCTTTTCAGCTGCCTTCGTACATTGTGCCGAGTTGTTCATTGACCCTGTAATGAGCACCCCCATATCCTTCTCCTCCTCTTCTGTCTGGGCTAGCTGCACTTCCCCAGCTGGTAACTCCTCCTTGGGGTCTTCATCCCAAAATGTAGCACCTTGCACTTTTTGGCATTAAACCCCAGTTGCCAGGTGTCTGACCAGGTTTCAAGCTTTGCCAGATCATCCTGCAACCCCTGCCATCCCCCTAGGTCATCCACCACCGCTCCTACCTAGGTATCATCAGCAAACAGACTGATCTTGCTCTTGATGTCCCATGATATGTCTGCAATGAATATCCTAAACAACACTGGTCCCAACACTGAGCCCTGTGGAACACCGCTCATCACTACACTTGGGTGTGAGAGCTCCCCACCCACCAACACCATCTGTTGCCTTCCTTGAAGCCAGTTTCTTACCCATCTCACCAGCTTTGCACCCGGCCCTGTGCTTACTAACTTACTTCCCAGCCTTCCATGCAGCACCGAGTCAAATGCCTTACTGAAGTCCAGATACAGGACATCAACTGCATGGCCCCTGTCCAGTTGCCTAGTTACCCAGTCATAGAACTCCACCAGGTTAGTTTGGCAGGATCTGCCCCATATGAAGCCATGCTGTCTGCTGTCCTGTAGTCCTTTGGCTTCTAGGAGGGCCACCAGTCTCTCCTTCAGGATAGTCTTCATTAGCTTTGGCAGGATGGATGTGAGGCTCACTGGTCTGTAGTTTCCCGGTTCATCCTTGGGGCCACTCTTGTGGAGGGGCACCACATGAGCCATCCTCCAGTCCTGAGGTACACACCTCGAATGTAATGAGGCATTAAATAGGTCTGCCAAAGGTCCTGCAAGGACCTCTGCCAGCTCCTTCAGTACCCTGGGGTGGATGCCATCTGGGCCTGGCGTCTTGTCCACCCTCAGTGCCTTCAAACCCTTCCAAACGCTGCCCTCCATGATTTTCCCATCTGTCACCCTTTCCCCCCTGTTTCTGCCATTTCTCCCCCCTTGGGTGTCACCCTCCTCTTGTCTTTAGTTAATACTGAGCAGAAGTACTCATTTAGTGCTTCTGCCTTATCACACCCTGCTTCCACCCAAGCCCCCTCCTTCCTAATCCTTACTATGTGGACCTTACAGCTCCTTTTCTCCCTGATGTAAATAAAGAAGTCCTTCTCTCCCTTCTTAATGCCTTGTGCCAGACTGAGTTCCTTAGGTGCATTGGCTCCCCTTACTGCCCTTGTCACCTCCTTTGATTCTGTCAAGTACTCATCCCTGTCCTCCCCCCTCCTCCGTGTTTTCTTGTACTTCCTAAAGGAAGTTCTTTTCCTCCTTACCTTTTCCATTACCTCCTTGCTCAACCAGCTCAGTTTCTTAGCCCTAGCCTTCTTGCTCTGGGCCTTGCAGCAGGTTTTGGTTGCCTCCACTATCCCCAGCTTTATGAGCTCCCACCTCTGGTTAGTGTCCATACTAGATTAAATTCTGGCCAGGTATCCTTTTACCACTTCCCCCATCCTCCCAAAGTCAGCCTTCTTGAAGTCCAGCACTCTTGTGCCAGATTCTACTCCTTCCTTGCCCATATCCAATGTGAGCCATACTGAGTGGTGGTCACTCCCTGACAGCGGTTCCTCCACTGTAAGTTCTGTCACAAAGTCCCCATTTGCCATGAGCCCATTTATACCCCTAGCCACTCTGTCAGTTTTTCTGAGGGAGATCTCCACTGCACCCACATTTTTTGCTTCATGTACTTGGAGTACTGTGCTGTTGGGATTGCTGCACCATTATAATGGGGTGCACAACCCCTGGATGTAGGAGGAGCCCTCTGAGCAGATGCCTTTAAATACTTTAAAAAAACATATCATTGCCATTTGTGATGGGCAGCTGTGATTTCCATGCTGGCTCACCAGGCCAAAGAAGGCAAATCATCTGGCTAGAAGAAGCACTCATTCTGGCCAAATGAGTACTCCTTAGGCATTGAAAAGAGCAAGTGAACCCAAAGGTAATTGAATGGCTCATGGATCTAGGCAAGACAGTCACTTTTGAGACAGTACAGGTCATTTCCAGAGGAAGAATACAAGCATTCATGGACACTTGGAACAGCTACTTAACCTCTGTTTTTTGTAGACTACCTGAAGGCCACTTCTGGCCCACATAGCTACCAAATCCCTCTAAGGGATGACACTTTATGAACAGCCACCTGCTTCCCCCACTGAGTCCATGGAGAATCTGATTTAACCTTTGGGATAGACACAAATATGGTTAGGAGGCAGTATTGCTTCGTGGTTAAGGGCACTGCACTGCAAACCTGCAGACCTGGGTTTGAATCCCACAGCTCTCACTTGCATATTGTGTGACCCTGAGCAAGTCACTTAACTTTCTTGTGCTTCCAGGTTGCACCAGGACACAAGCTTCAGTTTATTGTACCTTTCCTGGTTAAACAATTTCCTCTTTCCCAAATGTGGTGTGCCATTACCTCACAGGTATCTTGAATGCTTTGTTCTTTTTTTTTTTTCCTCTTACTGTTAATCTCCATAGGGATATACTCTGCCAGGTTAGCATAACTAAGACAGGAAGTATTCTTAATGTGTATTGTGTTGGTGATTTAAGTTTTTTGAAGTGTCTTAATATGAATGTACTATCCCCTTGATGTTAAAATTTGAAAAAATCAGTAATGCTTAAATTATATAAAAAAAAAATAAATGTCTGCCTATCCCATTTTAAGTTCCAAGGGTGAGTGCTAAGTGATCAGTCTGGCCCCTATGACCTCTTGATCCATTACACCCCTAGCCACTCTGTCAGTTTTTCTGAGGGAGGTCTCCGTTGAACCCACAGATCTTGTTTCATGTACTTGGAGTATTGTGCTGTTGGGATTGCTGTACCATTATAATGGCATGCACAGCCCTTGGATGTAGGAGGAGCCCTCTGAGCAGATGCTTTTAAATCCTTTCAAAATACGTATCATTTTAATCTTTGTTTTGGTTCTGGTGATCTCTTTTAGTATTGTATTTTATTCTTTTTTTTCTATACTTACTGGGTTCACAAGGGAAAGGTCTTGCAAGACCAATCTCTTTGATGTCTTCAACTGAGTGACTAAGACAGCAGATAGATGACAGGCAGTAGATATGATATACTTGGATTTCAATGAGGCCTTTGACTCAGTCTCCAATAGGAGTCTGTTGAAATAGGTAAGGGAATTAGGGATGGAGGAAAACTGGCAAGTTGGATGTAGAACTAGCTGAGGGGATGAACACGAAGAGTAGTGGTTAATGGGGAGTATTTAGAGATAAGGGAAGTAACAAGTAGAGTACCTCAGGGGTAGGTGCTTTATCCACTGCTTTTCAATGTATTAATTTGTGACATGAGGAAGGCATCAAGGGCAAGATCCGTCTCTTCACAGATGACACAAAGATCTGTGCAAGGGTGGACCTGGAGGAAAAAGAAAGGGAACTCATTGGGAAGGATCTTGACAGGTTAGAGAACTGCTCAATGATCTGGCAGCTGGGCTTCAATGCTGAAAAATTTAAAGTGATGCACACTGCAAAGAATAACCCAAAAGTGCAATATGAAATAGAGAAGTGGTGCTGGAAAGCACCCCGGAGGAAAAGTATCTAGGGGTCATCATATTGGAGAGTCTTAAAACAACAGCACATTGCAATAGAGCTGTAGAAAAGTCAAACAGGTTGCTGGGCTGCATAGGGAGGGGAATAAGCAACAGAAGTTGGGAGGGGAACATACCATTGTAAAGGTCACTGGTGTGATCATTTCTGAATACTGTGCAAGGTACTGAAGTCCAGACCTGAGGAGAGACTACAACATGGTAGAAGCAGTACAACACAGGAAAACCAAGATGGTCCATGGACCAGGGAACAGGACACATGAGGAGAGGCTGCAGGACTTGAACATGTACACCCTTAAGAAAAGGAGGTAAGGGGCAACCTAAGCAAGACATATGATTACCTGTGTGGGATAAATAGGGTGGACATCAGTGAACATTTCTCCTTGAGCTCAAATACAGGTATCAGAGGTAACTCACATTTGCGGGGGTGGGGGATTCAAAAAGAACATCCATAAGCACTGTTTCACATAAAAAGCTGTGGATAAATGGAACAAGCTGCTGGAGGCAGTGATGCAGGCCAAATCAGTGAGCAGCTTCAAGCAGGGATGGGACATGCATATGAGAGTAATTAGAAATGGAGGGAGCAAATGCAAAGTAATGGCCTCTAAGGCTTGTGCAGAGCAGTTAGATATGTTGGGCAGACTGGATGAGCCATTGGGCCTTTTTCTGCTATCTTTGTTATTGTGTATGTTGTCTCAGTCTGTCTTTTCAGATGTATGTAAGGTTTATTTTAATCTGTCTTTCCCAATGTATGTAAGTCGACCAGAACCTCTGGGATTGGGCTCCCTAAAAGTAAAATTGCCTTGCCTCACCTTGCCTTGTCTTTACCAACACTGGTGATCTTGAGACCTTGTCAAGCTATGCTTATTGAGTCTTACAACTGTTTCTTAGACAGTCACAATAATTTTATGACCATTCAAAAAAAGAGCGCAGGGCCCACCATGTAAATTGGACAAAGCTATTCTACACAGTATTATGACCCTGTCACAACCATTCACAGCATTTGTCTCCTCTGACAGGTTACATCCTGAAAACAGCACATGCTAGCTCAATAATGTCCAGGGTCAAGAAAGCACTTTGGTGGGATGCACCAGGAGACCAGGTGACATAGTGCAAATAGGGCCAGAGACATACATTACCATTTTCTAGGGAATAGTATGGACATTCACTGGACTACCATGGAGTCTGGTCATTATTTCCTGAAGGAGTTTGAACCAGTGTCTCACCAGGACTTGCATTGCAAAGAGGGATTAGGGAGTGGGAACAATTTGGGGTGATATGGCTAGGTGATGGCCATAGTGACTAAGTCACAGCATAATACTGTGCCATGGGATTTGCATGGTGCCATGTTGTCACCTGGTCACAGGTACAATCATGCCCTTTTGCACTCACAAACAGCTGGATTTGTCATCTGCATTATTCCTGTTGTATGATGGTCTCCATCCAATTTCTTCCTCCACTCACATAGTGACTTAGAATGGGACTTCATGTATGTTGAGACAGAATAGCACATTCCTGTCTTCTGAAATCATCATTTCGAAGCTAAAACCTAAACCCTAAAAGGAAACATGTATCTTGTAATAAACATTATAAATCATTTGCATGATCTCAGTGACTCAGCACTCACAGCCACTGTACCATTCATCCTGTGTATAGTGGTCTCTCATGCAGGAACATCAGGAATGGGGTGTTCCACTTCATATCCAAGGGGAGGACAGCTTCATTTTACTTTTAAAATGATAAAAATACACAAAACGTATTATAAATCACTCATGCGTCACTCTGTCTAACTCAATTTATAACATTAATAGGGTTCTGCAGGGTGTTTCATGGTATGAGAGAACCCTCTTGTGAGGTTTTGGCAGCTAGATCCACTCAGCGTTGCTTCATGGTCCTCTTGTCCAAATCTCACACTCTTACACCATAAGAGACACATACCAATGCCCTATTATCTTATATTATTAAATGGGTAGAAAGAATGCTGCATTCTGATTGGCCAAAAGGTACTTTCAGCTGGGCCGTTATCCCAGCACAATGGCCCAGCTGAAAGTAACTCAACAAAAATATGTTTACAGATACTTCCAAGTTACTAAAAAGGACCCATTTCCATAATCACAATAAGGCAGTCCAGGGAGTGCATTATGGTGGGCTAACGGCCCTTTTCGGGTGGTGGAAGCACCCGGCTTCACCTCGTGCTTCAACCCACCTGAGATAGGCCGTTATCCCACTATTACACACCCCCTTTCGTGCCTTATTGTTTAACTAATAACCTATAGGAAACCTCATTTTGCATTTTTGGTTTTATTTATTTCAAGAGGACATGGTTCCAATGAGTGAGCTCCTTTACAAGGAGGTCCTGGGTTGGACAGCATATATAAATTGGGATAGAATGACACAGGGTACAATATAGGGTACCAAGTAAAACATAAATGCAGAGCAATGGCATGCAGAGATACAGTCATAGGATTAGTAAAATACAATAGTAGTAAAACAAAAGTAAAATACAATTTGCAGTAAGTAATACACAACAGTTCAAATTGCAGGCAGGTATTCTCAATGTGAGCAACGCCATATGAAAAGAGACCAGTATGAAGAGGATAAGTTAAACATGCTCATTCACAGGAGCAGGTTTCAGTGCATAGTTTCCCAATGAAAGCTTTAAAGTTGTTAAATCTTACCAGGGAGTTAAAGTGATTTTGTGAGGTTTCACAGATGTCTTTTTCACATAGTATGCCATTGTTGCCCATTTTTCAGATGTTGAAACTGCAATTTGTTTTGTAAAAATATCTGTCATATTCCTTTTATGTTATGTTTTATCAGCACTTTGCCCTCCAGTTGTCTGTGTGGCCACATCCATTGAATGATGTCATGCAAGGGCACTGTTAATGTTTTACATACAGCACTAAGGAATTCTAGGTACATTATAAGGTAATTTAAATGTTAGTTACTCAGAGGTGCAGTCCCTTATTTTGGTAGTGGTGACTGCCATATAGTACATAATATCTATATGCAGTGTAAATGTCTGCAATACCAAGCCTGAACAACAGAGGTCTCCATTTCAAAACAGTGCTTAAAGTGATTTTGTGAGGTTTTGCAGGTGCCTTTTTCATCCAAAGAACTTTCTATTGTAATGTTGTTCTATTCTCATGTGTAATACTGCTCTAATTGTTGCATTTACCCACCATATTGTTCCTAAAGTTTCTGCTTATTGCCATCCAGTGTTGGGTAAGTTACTTTTTCTATTACGTTTGGAAACTTGTTCCAGGAAGCTCTGTGAGGTCACTAGCAAGGGTGGAGAAGTACTAGAAAAAGTAATACATCCCACAATTATAGTTACTTATTTATTTTTATACAAAAACAATACAAAAATAATACATAACAGATTACAGTTTTTGAAAGTAATAGGTTAGTTACTAGTTACTTTCAAATAAATGTAATCAGTTACAGTTATGTATTTCTTTTGTATAAAAAGACATAAGTAATTGTAACTGTAAGGTGTATTACTTTTTCCATTACTTCTCCATCCTTGCTAGTGACTGCACAGAGCTTTCTGGAACAAGTTTCCAAAAGTAATAGAAAAAGTAACTGACCCAACACTGCTGCCATCTGCCAAATAAGTAAATTGTCCTTGTATTTTGTGTAACTATTGTATTACTGTCCCCTCGATTGTACCCATGTACTATATACTTCTGTAACTCCACTTCTCTGCCCCCACACTTCCATCTGGGAAATGAACAACTATTACTCAGTATGCCTTCCTGTTAAAACACTTGAATAAATAAATGAAATAAATAAAAATAATATGTAGACATATGTAGCAAGCAAGGCATTGTGGTTACAATAAGAAGTTGTTTTCCAGTTTCCTTACTGAGAAATGTAGTCTCATATTTTTGTATTGGCTTCAACAATAAAAGCTCTCATATGTTTATTTTCAATACAAGGCATTGTGCATATAGTATCTAGCTGACAAGATTTCTTTACTGAGAGATGTAGCACCTTATTTCGGTAGTATAGATGTTGGCAATACAAAGACTTACCAAAAGAGGTCTCTGTTTCAAACCAACTTTGTTTCTTGTGCATGATGTCATGGTTGGGGGTTGCAGCACTGAGAAAAAAAGAGGGCGGGTTGTGGAAATCAAGCAGAGCACAGAAATAAAAGCATTTTTTTTCAGGGAAAATTGCACTTTTTGGCAGTTTAAATGGTAGGAGATTGAATCACGACTCCTAAAGGTTACTACTCCCATTTGCTATGGCAAAACTCACAAAATCACTTTAAGTTTCAAGGAAGACTGCAGTGAGTTCCTTGCTTCAGGAATAACACAGCTGATTGCTGATTTTCCAAACTGCATGACATATCTTGGGGTGTCCAGGCAAACATAGTTATTTTTTTCTTAGACAATAGCTGCTAAGGGATGTGTGGAACAGTTCAGTGATGTAGTATGGAAGTTTTTTTAGTAACACCTTGTATGACCATGTGTACATATTTATTGATCACCTAGTAGCCAAAGAGAATCAGCTAACTGATACATATGGTACAAAACACAGTGATGGGTCCTGGGCCCTGAATCTATAATGAACCTAAGTGTCCTTTGGTGGAGTACTGCCAGTTTGGATTGACAAATAGCAGAACAACAGCTGTAAATTAAGTCTGCATAGTCCAGAACAGGTAGAAAAGTAAACTGGACCAAACGTTTCCAGTCATCAGGTAGAAAACAGTGCTTGTACCTATAATAGAAGTCATGCCTAGACCACATTTGTTTTCTTTGATAGAATGCTGACCTGGGCAAGGAAGAACAATCTGTTATTGAGCCAAACACCTAGGTATTTGTATCTGTGTGATTCCTCAAGAGTGTCACCCAATAGTGTAGTGATGACTGGGTGTGATGTGCCAAGTAAGGAAGCATTGTTTGGGAAGATGAACATAGCCTTGGTTTTACCAGCATTTAGACACAATTCAGAGTGAACAAGATCGATCTGTAGTTAATGAAAGGCAATTTGAAAGGTAGAGCAGGCAGCACCAATGTTGGCCTTGATATGTACAGAGCAGTATAATCTGCATAAAAATGCAAACTGGATTCTGAGATGTTTGCCCCCAAGTCATTAAGGTACAAAATGAAAAGTAATGGGCCAAGGATGGACCCTTGAGGGATACACCAAAGGAGGGGAATGCAGGCAGAGTAATGACCTAAAATGAAACAGATCCTTTCCCCTAAGGATGACTGTTTTGTTATTTGCAAAATGATAGAATGCTTTGCATATTTTAGTTCTAAAAAGAAAACTGGTCTGTAACAAAATATTCTCAAACTAATTTATTACTGGAAGAGATGAAGGACAGAGGAATACAGTATGTTATATATACATTATACCTATTCAGATAGACAGGTAGATAGATAGACAGACAGGCAGCCAGACAGATGGACAGACAGACAGATACATAGAATGCATGGTTGGGCCCTCTTCCCATTAGAAAATGAAATCAAATGTTTCCCTGTATACCACTATAGCCAGTTAGGGTATATAAAAAAATAGTGTATATTTTTATTTATTTATTTAGGATATCATAGGAATTACAACCCTTTGAGTCATGGACTTGTTTACAAAGGCTCCACATCAAATTACAGTACATACAGCATTATAGAACAGCATAAACAACAGAAATACCAATAACAGCAGGTAAGACAAAAATGAATAGGAGGATATCGAAAATAGTGAATTTACAGGAGATAAAGTAGATATTGTCCTATACAGGTTGTAGCTAAGTGTAGTGGTGGATACACAATAGTACTGTCCTAGAGTAGGTGCAGCCCCAGGGAGGCATTGTCAAGATGGCATAACATAGAAACCAGATTGATAGTTGTCCTATATAGGTGGTAGCTAACAGTAGTGGTAGTACACATTGTTACAGTCCTAACAATTGGCTGCAGCCTCAGGGGGCATTGTCAATGTAGTCTTATATTGACACAAGTTATGAAGCAGTTTAGGTAAGCCAGAGGCCAGTAGGCTAGGTAAGCAATACTAGGGGGCGGTGGCTCTGAAGAGACATTGTCATAGTCTAGCCTGGGATGACCTCTGGAGTGCAAGCTGGGTCTGGGACTAGGCCTAGCCAGTGAACTATCAGTTTTGAGAGGAGAGAATGTGTTTCTTTAGGGCTGTCTTGAAAGGTCCTATTTTGGAGATGGAGGTAATGGCAGAGGGCAGTGCATTATACCATGTGGGGGCTCTATACGGGAAGAATATTTGAGCTAAGGTGGTCCTTACCCTAGGAACCATCCACACATTTTTGGTGGCAGTACAAGTGGCTACAGAGGAGAAGTCAGAGAGGAGGGATGCAGAGAACCCCAAAGTGGTCATATCCAGATTAATTTTTTGGGTGAAGAGGCAAGTTTGATAATGTAGTCCTTTTTCCAAGGTGAGAATATTGGTTAGGGCATAGGGGATGCAGGTATGGGTTCTTTTGTCAGCACCCATGAGGAGTCAACACACTTTGTTAATAGCTGGATTTTGTTTAGGGTAGTGTGGTCCTTGGCTGAGTAAATGGAGAACCCATAGTCAACGAGTGACAGGACTGATGAAGTGACAGCCAGATGGAGGGCTTCTGGTGAAAGGTCATCCTTGTGTCAGTATAAAAGGCCAATGTGAGCATTGATGGCAGAGGAGAGTATATTAATGTGGGCATGGAAGGAGAGGGTGGTGTCAAAGATAATGCCCAGATATTTATAGGTATGGAAAAGATACAACAAAAAAGCACTCAAAAAGCCAAAAATAAGCACACCAAACTTCATAGCATGGGAGCAATAAAATATTTATAGAAATGGACCTGGTCCAGTGGGAGGAGTGATCATGAGTGGATTTTGAGGTGTGCATCCTTGGTCTTGTTTTGGCGATGTGCAAAGAGCATGGACTTTGTTTTTTTGATGTTGACAACAAGTCTGTGGTCTATGAACCAGCTTTCAACCTGAATGAAAGTCTTTGAGGGAGTGGGGTCAGAGTGTGAGGCCTAGAGAACTGCGTCATCGGCATACAGCAGTATGCTACCAGAGCATGATTTGGGTAGGGCATTTAGATAGATGCTGAAGAGCAGATGGCCAAAAATAGAGACCTGTTGTACCCCAGAGTGGGCAGGCTGGGTGGTAGAGAGGGTTTTGTTAATCTTGATCCACTGGGATCTAGCAGTGAGGTAGCTGGAGAACCAGGAGAGGGGACCATGTGATAGACCAGTACACTGCAGCGTGTTTAGAAGGAGGGGGCAGGAAACGGTGTCGAAGGCCTTAGACAGGTCAATAAATATGGTTCTGGCAAGGTGTTTTTTGTCTAAAGCAGAGTGAAGGAAATTAGAGAACTTTGTAAGGGCGGTAGTTGTGCTGTACCCAGATCTGAAACCATGTTGCTCGCTGCATAGTAGATTGTGTGCAAGTAGGTACTCAGTGAGTTAATCTGTCATGATGTTTTCAAGGGCTTTTGAGAGTGGGGGGAGGATGGAGATGGGTTGGTAGTTGTTAGGGGATGTGCAGTCTCCACTTTTTAGGATTGGGGCTAAGACTGCAGTCTTCCAGGTGGTTGGAAACTGTCCCAAGCACAGAGAGCGGTTAAGGAGATCTGTTGGGGGGGAGAGGATGGTGTCAAGAACCAGGTGAAGGATTCTCATGTCATAGGAATCTTTACAATAATTGGAGCCACTGAGCACTTTGGACAGGTAAGTTTTGGCTTCCAGCATGGTGATGACCCTGAGGTAGAAAGGGGGGCATTGAAAGTTAGGCTCAGAGATATCCAGTACAGGGTCAAAGAAGTTGTTCAGGAGGACTGTGCTAAGGTCGGAGAAGGTGGAGTTAAGGCAGTCAGCAATGGCCTGGGAATCAGTGGAGGAGACACTATTGATGCAAAGTTGGGATGGGGGAGGAGGCTGGATTTTCCATTAAGTTCTTTAATGTTGTCCCAAAATTTCTGTGCACTCCCCCTAGAGGAGGCCATGGTGGTTCTATAGTATTCCACCTTGGCTTTGTGTATGGTCCAAGTGCGCTTATTGCAGGCAGCATTGTAAGCCTGCCTGTCAGCCTGTGTGCCAGAGACAATGGCTCTGTGCTGGAGATTCTGCTGCAGCAGTGCAGGGGTTACCCAGAGGGCATTACATTTCTTGGACTGTGTTTTTGTAAGTGGGGCATAAATATCACAAGCTTTGTTAAATGAGCAGGTGAAATAATTTAGTGCCTCATCTATGTTCTGGGCCTGAAATATGAGAAACCAGTCCCAGTCTGCCAGGTACTTGCTGAGTTTAGTGAGGCCACCAGGCAGTAGGCAGCAACAGGAGGTTACGCTGGGATGAGGTTTGGGTAGTTGACAAGACCAAGAGAAGAGGATCAGGGAGTGGTCACTCAGGGAGTCAGGAAGGACCACTAGATCAGAGATTCTATGGGGATGGTTAGTTAGTAGTATGTCTAGCAGGGTGTGAGAACCATTTGAGGGGTTAGTCTTAGTGGGTTGGTATACCAATTGGGTTAGGTCTAACACCACAAAGGCGTACTTGACAGAGGCTGCTGAACTGGTAAGCCAGTTTACGTTAAGGTCCCGAACTAGGATATGTTCCACTTTGGGGGGGAAGCTAGCAAGGTAGTTTGAGAGTGACTGTATGGCAGTGGCTTGGTTTCTAGAAGGAACACAGGCAACTGTGATAATTAGAGTGGCCCTGGAAGGGTCAATGGTGAGTTTTAGCAGTAGGACTTGGGCCCCCCTGGTCCAGTGAGTGAGCCGGTAGAGCTTGGCACAGGAGAGAGTCTCATGCATAGAAGGCACACCCACCACCCCACTTTCCCACTCTATCTTCTCTGTGTAGTGAGATGCCAGGGAAGGAGACAAAGGAGTCAGAGGTCTTTCTGGACAGCCAGGTTTCAGTTAGAGCTAGGATGTCAGGCTGTTGTTGTGTTAACCAGCAATGATGGGTTGTGATTTTTTGGGGGATAGGCTACAGATGTTCATTGAGGCTATGCAGAGCTGTTGGAGTGATGTTCGCTGGCTGTGAGTTATGAGGCCTGGGTTGGGGTGAATATTTCCCGATATTAATTGTAACAGGTATTTTACTCTGAGGACAGCGACAGAACATAATTTACTAATTGGGTGAAGGTGATGCAAAGACTTGGTGCAGATTGCACAGGGGATGGGCATGGAGAGGAGGGTTGGGGTGGTTAAATGGAGGAGAGGGCAGGGAGGCAAGAGGGGGTGCATAGGAGTGGTGGGAATGGTGGGGGTAGGAGGATGTGTGGCGGGCATTGACAGGGTGGATGAGAGGATGGGAGGAGGTGGTGGGCAGTGGGGATTTTAAACAAAGGGTGTGTGTGGGTGGAGGCAGGGCTAGCGGGTACATGGAGCATTAAGGCCAATGACCCCAGGCACATTCCTGACACCTGTCAGTGTCCGTAAGGGTGGGGGTGGAATGGGGTGAACATTAGGGCCAATGACCCGAAGGCACCCCCCCCGGTGCCTATCAGTGTCTGCAGGGTGGGGACAGGTTGTTAGGGTTGGAAACCCTAACACCCAATTTCCCTGCTTTTGTCACTTTAGTAGCAATCCACACTGATGCATAAATGAAAGTTACACGCCTGTGTAGGGAAAATGTCAATGAGCATGCATAACTTGGGAGTTTTGAGGTATTTTTGCTCCAGATTTTCAAAATGGGCTTTTTGGAACCGCACCTCATGAACAGTGTCACTGTCAACTTGTTACTCAGTCCCAAAAGGTGATTTCCCACAATGACTGCGCCATTCTGTGGCACAGGTGTGAAAACATGTTTCAGGCAGGATGTGAGAAATGACAGCTTTACTGTTCATGACGTGGTGTGAAAAAATGGCTATGTTGAAAATTTGGAGTGAAAATATAAAAAAATTTCCAAAATGACGCACGTGTGTAGAAAAATTTAAATGACTGCACATAACTTGGGCATTTTGGGATATTTTTCCACCAAATTTTCAACATGGGCTTTTTGGGACTGGTCCTCATGTACACTGACATTGTTATCTCATTACTCTGTCCCAAAGGGTGATTTTGTGCAGTGACTGCAAAATCACCTTTCCGATCTGATTAACGAAATAACAGTGACAGTGTTCATGAGGTAGGGACCCAAAAAGCTCATGTTGAAAATTTGGTGCAAAATACCTAAAAATGGCAGAGATATCAACATAAGTTCAAAACACCATTGACAGACATTATACGGCACTTACCTTGATTCTTCAGTTCACAGTTGAGCTTTGAATAGTGCAGATGTATCCCGGTACACAAAAGATGACAGCTGACAGTCTCCAGTGGCAAGTATAGGGCAAGGGGGTGTGTGGGGTGGTGGGTTGCTGAGTTGGAGGGTTGGGATGGGGAGGGTGGATGGGGAGCCGATGGGGGACCATTTTCTTTTTTTCAGCATGTAAAAAAAAAAAGAGGTTGGGGACTGTTTTCCTTCTTTCAGGGACTGTTGTAAATATTTTGGTACACTGGGGATGAGATTCCCAGTATCCCACAGCACTGAGGGGGTAGGACAGAACTGGGGTCACTGAAAGTTGGCTCCACAGTGTCCCACACTGGCAGGGGGGGCATACAGTACCAACAGGGGGATTGGGCACCCCCCCGTAAGCAAATATAGAAAAAAAATTTTACGACACTGGGAGTGGGATCCTCAGTGTCCCACACTGCCAGTGGGAGCTTACATCACTGACAGAGGGATTGGGCACCCTGCTGTCATCAAATAAAAAAAAGTAAGAATGGTAATGGGAGGGTGAAGGGGTGCCAGGAGACAGGGGGCAACATAATGGGGGGTGCCACTAGACACCAGGGATATGGGAAAATAATGGGTGGGAAGGGGATACCAGTAGAGAACCAGGCTTTCTGCAACACTATGAAATGTGCCTGCAAAAACAACCTACCTCCCTTGGGAAACAAGCTACCTCCCCAAGAAAAAAAGCTTGTTTTCACATGGCACATCTATTGTGTCTCCAACATTCAAAACTGAATAACATTTGAACTGATTAATATTTTTCACCAGATCTTCAAAATGCAGATCTGTGAGGCAAAAGCTTGCTACCTTGAAAATTTCAGGCCACAACCAAAAGCTATTTCTGAGAAATGGCTGTTGAAAGAAACTGAAAAAAAACATAGAAAATAAAGCAGTGAAATTTTGAGTTTTTCACCACTCTATATTTCAAAAACCACAAAAGGGATTCACACAAAAGTTGGCACATCAAGAAACCTCCCCAAAGCATGCCAAAGTTTGTGGAATTCTGTTAGATTGTTGCAAAGTTATTAAAGTGCAAATCCTGAGGTTTAACATTAAACTGCCTTGCCAACCCTAACTATACTGGTGCTACCGTTCCACTAATATATAGATATATACATACAGTATATATATATATATATATATATATATGTTTGAGTTTACAGAAGTTGTTGAACTTTTATATAACAAGTTTTCCAGCCATTCTAAATAAAAAAAATTTGGGGAAGCAAACTGGGTAAAACAGCAAAGGGAATTCACATCCAATTCCTACTGTATCAAACTGCTCACAATAATGATTTCCTTTGTGTTCAAGCCCTACAATGTGCAGCCTTACTCAGACAAGAACATAATTGAAAGCAATTTTATTCTAATAGTTTTTGTCAGGGGATAGCAAGGCAAGGAAAGGCAAATGTTATTTTTATGGCGCCCAATCCCGGAGGCTCTGGCACTGAACAACAAAAACATACTATCAGTACAATAATACAAATCAGTATAAAAACAATAAAAAATCAGCATACATGAATATAATTAATAAATATCTCTCTAAAAGCTGAAGCTCAAACAGAAAAGTAGGATACCTGGGGAGGACTAATGCCTCAGGTCTTGGAAGGCCTGATTAAACAGGAAGGCCTTGAGGTGGGCCTTAAAATCCTCAACTGAAGGGGCCTCCTGAATTGATAATGGAAGCGAATTCCACAGGATGGGGCTGGCAACACTAAATGCTCTGTCGCTGGTGGTTTTAAGACTCATCCTGGGAATCACCAGGAGGCCCCTAGAGGAGGACCGGAGGGGGTAGACCGGGACAGCAGGTGTAAGAAGGTCTGACAGGTAACCAGGACCCTGCCAGCATAAGGCCTTAAAGGTGAGCAAGCCCACCTTGAAGAAAATCCTCCACCTTACTGGCAGCCAATAAAGTCCACACAAAACTGAGGTGATATGACAAAATTTCGGCTGCCCAGTTAGCAGCCAAGTGTCTGTGTTCTGCACTAGCTGCATCTGGCAGAGGTTCCCTCTAGAAACCCCGAGGTAGAGTGCATTACAATAATCAAGTCTGGATGTCCCGAAGGCATGCACTAAGGTGGGGAGATCCATAGATGGAACTAGGGGCTTGATCCTGGTGAGATTCCAAAGATGGTAAAAGCTTGTTTGGACAACAGAGACACCTGATAATCAAATTACAATCCACTGTCAAAGGTCATGCTAATGTTTCACACCCTAGAGGAAGTCCTTAATGGCACAGATCCCAGGAATAAACCAGTTTCAGTGCCAAAGGGCAACCTTTTCCATCTTCTGTTCGACTCCACCACCAGTACCTCAGTCTTGTCGGGGTTTAGTTGCAACCAGCTGGTGGACATCCAGTCATTTATCTCCATGAAACAGCTGTTTAGTACTTCCACTGCACTAGATGTTCCCTGGGTCAAAGAAAGATACAACTGGGTATCATCAGCATAGCAATGAAAACCCAGACCATACTTTCTAATGAGCTCACCCAGGGGCAACATGTACACGGCAAATGACATTGGTGACAAGACTGAGCCCTGAGGTACTCCACATGACAGGAGGCTAGAGGAGGAGGAGGAGAAATTACTCATCACAACTCGTTGCCTTCTGTTCATGAAGTATGACTCATACCAGCAGATGACAGAGCCGGTGATCCCACAAAAGTCCCTTAGGTGATCAAGCAACACACAATGGTCTACCATGTCAAAAGCTGAAGAGAGATCGAGAAGGATTAGAATTGTTCCTTCCCCCCGATCTCTAGCCCTGAGGATGTCATTATGCACCCAGATCAATGCAGTTTCTGTACTATGCCTTGCATGGAAACCAGACTGGAATGGCTCATAGAAATCGAAGGTGATGAGGTGCTCCTTAAGTTGTTGTACCACAACTTTCTCAACAACTTTTCTCAAAAACGGGAGGTTGAAGATTGAAAGGTAATTTGCCTTGACATCAGGGTCTAATGAAGTTTTTTTTCGGGAAGGGCTAACCAGAGCCTCCTTCAAGGCATCTGGAAGAATCCCCTCCATCAAAGAGCATCGGACAATCAAGGTGAACACCGGGCCAACAGTGTTGACACATCTTGTCAAGAAACGCGTCCGCACAGGGTTCAGTTCACAATATGTGTGCTTCAACCTGGAAGCAACCCCAATGACTTCCTTCACCTCCACTGATTTGAACTCCCCCCAACTAGGCAGAGCACTCTCTGGACAAACCAGATGATCACTGTAGGCCACAGTAAGGCTCACTGGTGGCACACCCTGCCAGATGGTGGATAACTTCTCTGAGAAGAATTGAGTGAACTCTTTGCACAAGGTGTCAGAAAAAGTCTTTTTTGGCTGGAGACAGGCTGGATTTAAGAGCCTGTCCACAGTCTGAAAGAGCACAGTACGTTGATTCTTCCCAGCAGCAATCTCTCTGAACAGGAACTCTACCTTCTTATGAGTGATTGCCCCCTGATACTCACAACAGTGTGAGCGCAGGGCCAGTCTATCCACCTCCAGGCAAGACTTTGGCCAGCACCGCTCCAGCCTCTGACCCACAATCTTCATCACTTTGAACTCCCCATCAAACCAAGGGGACCTCAAGCAAGAAGATTTGGGTCATACAAGAGATGGTGCAAGGGGGTCGAATGCTGCTGTCATCACCCTATAATAGGTGGTAACTGCCATGCCCGAACCCCCAACACATGTACTGTCCACACTAGATAGGTCAGCCACTGCCAAGAATCCCTCTGGGGCCAAACCACGTAAAGGGTGATTGCTGACCATCTCTACATGGGGGGGGGGCTCATGGGGGGAGCCACAAGTGAGAACCCCACTGTGCAGTGATCAAACCAAATGACCAGGTCAATCTTAAAGTTACTAATCTCAAGCCCCAGTGAAAAGACCAGGTCCAACATGTGGACGTCCCGGTGGGTTGCAGCAGAAACTTCTTGCTACAGGCCCAGAGATGACATTGTCTGGAGGAGGTTATAACCTAGCCTAGAATCCTCATCATCGGCCCAGGCATTAAAGTCCCCCAGGACCAAAAACCCGGTGGACTCCAATGTCATGCCAATAATGAGGTTGGCTACCTCCTGCAGGAATTCTCCTGCTGCCCCAGGAGGCAGTAAATCAGGAGAATTCTGCAACCTGCGCCCGGACCCCCACATACTGCTACACATTCAAATGAACCCAGTCTTCCCACTGAGTGCATGAAGAAGCCAAGCTCGGATCTAAAATAGATGTCTACTCCCCTGTTCCTGCGTTCCACTCTGGGGCAGTGCACCACAGAGTGCCCCGGGGGGGAGGGGCGGCCTCTAAAACTGGCCTAGCATCATCGCTTACCCAAGTCTCTGTAATGCATGCCAGATTGACCGAGGAAATCAAATCCGCAATAATGGAGGTCTTGTTCCTAATCGATCTGGCATTGCACAGCACTGCCCTCAGGGGCTTGGTGGACAGTGTAGTCCTTCTGGCTACCTGCCCACTCAGTCTGTTAGGAACCCTGGGAACAGTAACCAGATATCTTTCACCTCTCACTGGGACCCATTGATATCCAGGGTGCTTTCTGCACCTGAACACCCCAATCCTACTCCCTCCCATAGTGTACAGGGCACCACACCATACATGATCAATATGGCTTCTCTTAAACCCAGCCTCTTGACAGTGATGTGCTGTAGTGATGGAGATTGGGAGGTTGGTGAAAGGCCACAGATCAAGCAGCTGATAATGATAATGGTTTTCCAATCTACTAAACAAACAACCTGAACTTCCCTCTCTACTTACATAACATGCTTCACACAGGCCCAAACTGGCTACTTTCTATCATTTACTACATATTACCCTACTAGTGAATCAAAAATCAGAACATAACATCACTTCCAGAAACTGTTTCCTAATGCACACTACTCACTGATATACACATTTGCAAGTTCAAAGAACAATGTAGTTAGAGATAATCTACATATTTCTTTCATGTCACATTGATGCTTGTATTCAGAATATATTAAATGACTGGGCACAGCTGAACTGACCATACTATGCTTGTCAACAAATTTTGAAAAGCTATACATATATTTCATTATGTGGTTCACTAGCATTGAGTTCAGGAAAACAAAATGCTCATTGGTTCATGGACATTTTTCAGCAGTATTGTTTTTGAAGTTTATTGCTGCTGTGCCAAGCTGCTTAGGTAAGACGTCTGTTGAATTTTGAGCAAAAATGATAATAATGTCATTTGTTATGGCTATAAGCACAAAATATGCTATCCTGCTATGCTGAATACCTTTTAGCATTAAATAAGGTTGACATATTTAAAGCAGCAGTATTTGTTAGCAGAACAAAATGTAATCATATTTTTTAGTAATACTGCATTTATGGCAAACACATCAATATATTATTATTTTTTTCTTTCAATTGCATTTTATTCATGTAGTGATATATGTTAGGGGGTTAAAGTATTTAAAAGCGCATGCACTCTGGCCACACCTAGTATGAATAAATTAAACATATTGGTGCTGTGGTGTGCTGGTTGCCATCAGAAGTATGCTAACAGCCTCCTAATACATCAACAGTACAATTCCAGTGTATAAAGTAAGAAATGTTACTTAGAAGGGAGGGATTTTTAAAAATTGCCAGTGGGGCCATTTTTTTTAAATTGAGTATACTTTATTGACATTTAAATTACCACAAATAAAACCAAAGAAGAGAAAAAACATACCATGACAAAAACAGAGTACGAGAATCATACAATGAGTGTCACCTGGAACAGCTGAAAACATGGTCAACTAGAATAGGAAACTTAGGTGACTCCTAATATTCTTTGCAACTTCGCTACTATCCCCAACTAACCCAACTCCTCCCCATCTCTGCCACTCCCCCCCCCCAACCCTTCACCCTGGCCAGAAGGAGAAGGAATCTAACCAAGCATTACTGCAATCAGAAATAGAAAAGGGGATAACCATTGGATATGCAACATTCTTCCAGAATATAAAATAAACAGAGATCCCCAAATAGAGAAGACAACATCTTCCATCCATTGATAAACTAAGAAATAATAATCACTGTACTCAGTCTGTTTAAAAAATGTACCCCTAGGATATGAGAGGAAATTTATCCAAATCAGACTTCCTGCATAGGTTTAGGACTACCCCAGAGCAAGGGGCATTAAAAATGTATTGTATTAACACATATAGAGGCTCCCAAATCATCTTGTAGCTGTCAATATGATCTGTCAGGCTTGCAATAATCCATTCCACCTGTAATGTAAACAAAATTTCCCTTAACCAGTCCAAGTATTGAGGAACTAAGGTATCACACCAATGCCTTAAGATCACTTTCCTGGCACAAGCAGTAATCAGCACCATATGATACCATTGAGTGACACCTGGTAAACCAGTGAAATCTCCTAGCAGACAAGTTTCAGGGGAAAATGCATCACTCAAGCCTAGTAGAGGATCTAATCATTGACAAACAGCATACCAGAATGGTATCACATTTTCACACGTCCATAGAATGTGCAAAAGCTATCCTGTAGCCTGCCAACATCTGGAGCATATTGCAGTAGGGATCTTACCCATTCTATATAACTTACCTGGGGTGAGATACAGGTTGTGAAATATCTGGAACTGCATAAACGTGTATTGATCCCATTTTATAAATCTATAAACATGCTGCCATATCACTTTCCAGTTGTACACACCATTTAAGGGTGAAAGTGCCTTGTCCCGGTAATAAATTGTTTCTGTTTCTTGGACTAGCAATATCTGATACAATTTGCTTGGTGGCCATATTTAATGTCTGCATGGATGGCAGTATAGCCTAGAGGTTAGATTATCAAGCTGTGAATCAGCTTGGTACATCCAGCAGGTGTGGGTTTGATTCCCACCACCTCCACTTGCATACTGTGTGATACTAAACAAATCACTTAACCTCACTATTGCTCTTGGGTTGCCCCCCAAAACAGGCACTTGTGCCTAAAGGCCTTACCTGGTTACCAAAGGGAAAAAAAAGAATCACTAATTATGCAATTAGTAATAAAGACTGTTTTTTTTTAAATGTGTGAGGGAAATAATAAATTGATGATGAATTTAATTACAAAATATATTAACGCTAAAAATGATATGATTAATTTTTTTGCTGATAAAATACTTCAGGTTCAATTGTTTACATATGTTTACATTGCTGTGCTTAGTTAACAGAGAGATTCTAACTCTGAAATGCTAGACTTGTTTTTTATTTTTCTTTAAGTCCAATAAAAAGTATCAGCAAAAACTTGTACAGCATCTTTAACTGGACTAAAGCAACTACAGTATTATGTCTGTTGTTTTTTATACTATTGAATGCAGTTTTTTTAATATTCTTATAAGTAACTTCTTTTCATCTATTACTGTATATACTATACAGTTTTGTTTGGTTGCCATTTGGTTGCCTTAATTTCTATATTTTTTGGAAAGTACTGTACTGCTGTGTTAAACCATGGAACTTTGAATTAGGTGATTATGGGCACAATGCACAGTTGCTAGGTGTGGTGTTACAAAATGGGGTGAAACAGACACCCCAATGTGACCACACCTAGATTCAGTCCTCAAAGGGCTGACTAATCATTGAGAGAAGAAATCCCCCTTGTGATTAAGTCACAGTGCCAATGAGGGTTGCCAGATGTTCATGTCTGAACTTTCTAGCTCCTGATTTGTGACACCCACAGATATCTATGCATGGCACAGCACCAGTTGCTGGGCACTGTATCATGCATAAAGCTCATGGCACAGGTACTACTGCTACTGTTGTTTTCCCACCTGCCTGACCAGTACCACAAGGCCCAGTTGTGGACCAGAGTATTTTCCTCTTACCATATTGCTAGTTTTTGGTGGTCTAGTGCCCTCTCCCTTACCCTGACCCATGCAAGATATACACCAGCATCCTGCACGATGGTGGGCTTAGGGCTATAAAGTATTTCCACACCCTGGAAGGAAACTATTGCAGAAACAGGACCTAATTCATTATTCTTCTAACTGAATATGTGCTCAAGTTTAACAATTTTGTAGTTTTAAGGGAAGTACTATATTCATATTAAAGGCACTGCTATGGGGGACACATTAGCCCCCTGCTATGTGAATCTATACCTCATGTTATGGGAGGATGAGGTAAGTGGGGCCTGCTGTTACTGCTTTCCTTCACTGGATCAGTCTCTAGCATCTTTCTATCAATGGGGATGGAGGAAGGATTTGTTAGCTTTGTCACTTTCCTGGAAGAATCCCATTTATTTGTTTATTGATGTTTGGTAACTGGGGAGCCTCACTGAGACAAACTGTCCATTTCTTAGAGGCAACCCGAAATTAATTACAAACTAACATTGAAAAGATACATACAGATGATAATAACCAACAATGCATAGATAAATAAAAAAAATAAATTCAGATTTGAGAGTTTCTCTATCCAGTAACAAGAGAAGCATTCATTATTTGGACCTTGCAATTTGAAAGGGCAAGGGAGGTCAATTATTCACTGACGTTTTGAAAAAACCTACTGATACCAAAATCTGTATTACTTGCCTCTAGTAACAACTCTGTCACACTATTGTTAATGCCCTGAATAGTCAATTTCCCCTCATGAGATGAAGCTGCAGTGATTTACAAAGATTTGACAAAGAAGCAGGGGATATGACAGATAACTGCAATGGGGTATATCAGTAGTCAATATAGCTACACAATAGGCTAGGGAGAAGGACCCTCATACTCTTTAGCAGAGACAGGACATGGGAATAATACTGGTAGGATAGCAGGGAAAGACAAACTTTATTTTGCCACAATAGTTTCCTCTCAGTCAAATGCTGTTCATAAAGTGATCCAATGGCATTGTCACCTAGTACATATTGATCATATTCTTGGTAGGGTACTGTACTGTCAGTTGAGCTGCCTAGGATCATCTTCAGAAGTGGGAAATCAACATGATATTTTAGTGCTTTTCTGCCAGAAGCCGCTGAACAAACTGCAGATATGGTTGGCACCCCACCAAAAGGGATGTATCTCTGTGGGAATTGTACCGTACATATTGTCAAATTATGCAAAAAACAAACATATCATGAAGAGCAGTGCAAACATCTATTCTATTAACAGTTTCATTAATTGCCTCTTCTGCAATGTTGTGTATGGCTACCTGTAGCTGTGAAACATTTTACATTGGCTAAACCTACATAAATTGAAATAGAGGGTTGGGTAGCATGTAATGGTAATCTGATTGACCCGGAGAGTGCATTAATGGCCCATGTCATGAGACAAAACAGCAGGAGCATACATAATTAGACCTTTGTGGGTATATAAAAGTAAATCTCAGACGGAGAGGAGGGGACCACCATAAAGAAGTACTCAGGAGGGAAGCATTTTTGGCATACAAGTTACATAAAAACACAGAAATATAGAAATCTGTCAGCTGATAAGGGCCTTCAGCCCACCTAGTATGCTGTAATACCTCCAATCACTGTGCTCTTTTATGCTCAGCCTGTATTGGGTTGTCCCCTTCCTCTCCTTAGCAGTAGTCCCCATGCCTATCCCAAGAATTTTTAAATCTGTTTATTGTTTCTGCTCCCACCACCTCTGCTGGCAGGCTATTCCACTTGTCCACCATACTCTTCATGAAGAAGTACTTCCTCATGTTTTCCCTGAATTTCCCTCCTGCCAATTTCATTCTGTGGGCCCTCGTCCTCGTTCAGCTTTTTCTCTGAAAAATTAGATTCTTCTGTACTTTATTTCTCACCGTGAGGTACTTCAAAGTTTCAGTCATAGCCCCCCACTCCCTCATCTCTTCCAGGTAGTACATATTCGATTCCTTCTGCCTAGTCTGTTAGGGATTGTTATGTAACCCCTGTATCATTCTCATCACCATTCTCTGAACTGCCTCCACCCTATCAATGTCTTTACGCAGGTGGAGCCTCCAGAACTGGACACAGTACTCCAGCTGTGGCCTCACCAATGTCCTGAACAGTGGAGTTATTGCCTCTCTTTTTCTGCTGGTGATTCCCCTGCCTATGCATCCCAGGATTCTACTTCCCTTTCCTGCAACCTTGTCACACTGTCTCCCAACCTTGAGGTCACTGGAGATGATCACCCCCAAGTATCTCTGCTGTTTGGAGCATTTGATTTCCTCCCCTGCCAAATGGTATAATGCATCTAGGTTTTTGTGCCCTATGTGCATTGTCTTTCATTGTTTTAGCATTGAACCTTAGTTGCCACTCCCTTGACCACTCCTCCAGCTTTTTGAAGTCCCCCTTCATTCTAGCTACCCCTCTTGGTGTTTCCACCCATTTGCAAAGTTTAGTGTCATCAGCAAACAGGCATATTGCCCCTTCTAGAAACTCTGCAATGTCACTGATAAAGACAGTAGGTCAGGGCCCAGTACTGATCCCTGCGGGTACCTCACTGATGGCCTTATTCTCTTCAGAGTGAATGCAAATTACCACACCCTCTGTGTCCTATTATCTAGCCAACTTTACACCCACTTGACCACCTTCATTTCAACTCCCCTATTCTGCAGCTTTTTTATCAACCTACAATGTGCATGGTATCAAAGGCCTCACTGAAATCCAGGTAGGCCATGTTCACTGCCCCCCTTGATCTACCTTCCTTGTTACCTAATCAAAACATTTGATAAGGTTAGTAGGGCATGACCTCCCCCCGTGAAACCATGCTGCCTTTTGTATTGTAGACCATTGACAGCCAAGTATTCCACAGTTCTTTCCTTTAATAGTGTTTCCGTGATTTTCTCCCACTACGTTGGGGAATTTGCCCTTTCCTGGATTGAATGAAAGGCTTGAGATAGTACCTTTCCACAAGGACAAATAACTTGCAGCTTTCTTATTTCAACCATCCCCCTTCCCCTTCTTTCCCCCTTCTGATGTATTGCCCAATAACTGTTTTTGGCTATACTGTAGTCTGACAAGATGTGTCATCAGCAGCTTATATAAATACTGCTTAAAGTTTACTCATACTGCAGCTATATGTGTGTCCCATAATTTCTGTTCTGTTCTGGTTTTTTATAGGTATCTGCCAGAGTATCGGATTTTTGATGGTTGTGCCAGCAAAAGCAAAGTAAGGACTGGGAGAATAGAAGACACCAGTTCTGAAACACATACTAGGAGTGGGATAATCCAAAGAGTGGTATCTGAGATTGAAACATAATGGAATCTTGCTGTATTTTAAGAGGGTAGAAAACAATTTCTAACTGGCAGCTGTTAATAAAGTTCTTATTCTCAGGAAGGACTTGCACTTCCCCTAAAATATTTAAGCAATAAGGCATGACAGGGTGTGTGTTATTGTGTAATAACATCACTCCTGGGGTGGGCTGAAGCACGAGGTGAAGCCTCGTGCTTCCATCACTCAAGGAGTGATGTTATTACACAATAATACACTTCCTGGAGTGCCGTATTGCTATTATACAATGGCTCATGTTAAAATAATATTAAAAAGATAAAAAGAAAAACATTTTTTGTAGTATTTGTATTGTTTTTTTGTATGAGAGGCATATTTCGGAAATGAAAGAAAAAGTAGTCCAGTAGGTGGTGCTGCTGCTAATACAGTGCCTTTTTTTGTGTATGGCCCCCCCCCCCACCATGTAACTTTTGCTGAAGTATAACAATTTTATGAGTGTGCTCCCGCTTCTTGCCTTGGGAGCAGTTGACAATGTGTTTTTTTTTAGTTTTGTTAGCTGTGTGAGAAAGACATGGATCATAAAAAATAAAAATAAACAGCGAAGCTGAGTGGTAACTTCCGGTTTCCCTCTCCACTCCGTAATGGGACATCACTTGGAACCTATAAGTTACAGGTCTTTTTTTTTCTTTTTCTTTTGCTGAACTGCCATACCTCTCAACCTTTTGTCCCCCAAATGTGGAACATTGCCTGTCAAAATGTGGAACAAGTGGGCAAAATGTGGAACACTTAATCAAATCTTTACCTAAGATGCTCAAAACACTGTTAAAATGTTGCATTTATGTTCAGAAAGTCTGTTATTAATTGAATAATATAGTTTTTTGCATAATTTACTATGGATGTTTGCTTTAAAATGTTGACTTTGAATGTGGAACAAGTCCTCACATTGTGGAACAGGGAGCTTTTGTGAAGTAAAATGAGGAACGTTCCTTGTAATGTGGTACAGTTGAGAGGTATGTGAACTGCAATTTTAGAAGAGTCAAAGTTTGTGAGTTTGCAGAGAAGCTGGTGAGTGTCCATTTGGATTTTCTTGAAACGGCTGAGCGCGTGCAGTTTCACAGTCTGAGGCAGCTCTGTGAAGTAAAAGCAGGACAGCTGACATTTTTTTTCTATTATGTCTTTTGTTTACTTGGCTCAAGGAGTGAGACAGTCAGGCAGGGTTGTATGTGGATGTGGTGTGGAGGTGAGTAGGGCTAAGATTGACAGCTTCTCAAGTGGTGTGGTCAGTGATCTAGATGTTTTGTTTGAGAGGTGATGAGGTCATCAGCATGCCAGACCTAGATACAGTGATGTTATTGCTCAATATCATCACTGTCTCTAGCTGGTGGTAGTCAATCAGATCAGAGGAAATTTTCTTCCCATTGTATAATCATATTTAACTGTGCCTGAATAAAAAGTGAGACAGACAACTGTATTTGGTATTGTTTTGTTTTCATAGGCAGCATTCTGTTACAGTTCTCTTAATGGAACCATTAATTTGGAGTTTTAACAATGTCACGGTTTGTGCACAGAGCTCTAAGTATGGTTATGGTGGGTCAACAACTCATAATTAGCATTCTGTGCACAAACTGTGACATAGTGAAAACTCCAAGTTACAGGTTCCATGAAGAGAACTGTAGCAGAATGCTGCCTATAAAAATAAAACAATGAGTTTTTTTGTATCACTTTTTATTCAGGTACAATTAAATATGGATACTTTAGAAGAAAGCATATAATTTCTGAGAATAACATCTTTATAAACAGCGGCCAATTAGCACTAATTTCCTGTCTCCTTTAATATGCTGATGGGCAACTGTCCTTCTCTTTTTGTGCTATAAATAGTTACTGCATAGCATGTTGTACACAATATTTAGTACACTGTAATTCTTACTGCATTTAGTCATGTGCTCCTTTAGCATCGTTTGCACTTTATCATCTCATTAGTTTATTTTCCCATGGATGCATTTTGATTTTTGATGATGTCATATGAGTGAGACCATATAGACCGAATATACGTATATAAAACTGGAGGGCCATTATGTGTTGTTTCTGGTGCTCTGACCAGTTATTCCATATTTTTACCATGGCCACAGAAAAAAGATGTCCCCCTCTCATTTCTGTCAGAATGAGATACTCATGTGGTTAATGAATGTCATGAGTAACTATATATATAAAACAAGTGTTTACTCCTTGTGCCTATCACTATTGTTAAGGCACCTGAGTGGTGCTAGATGGTGTGGGGTGACTTTTGAGATTGGGGAGCCTGTTATACATACATATTTATTTATTCATTTATTTAGTTATGTATGTATGTATTCAGTCATGCATTTATTTATTTATTTAAAGTGTTTCACAACATAGACATACAAAGAAATACAAGCAATCTCATTTACAGATGTGACCTGGGAAAGGGGAAAGATGGCAAGTTAGCAGCAAAACAAAAATAGCAATGTATTAGACCAATATTGCGCTGTATAGGAGCCACATTCACTGATGCTCTGTGCCCTAATTACATTAAACAAGTTCTGGCCAGAGCCGATGGGGCTGTGAAGAGCTGCCAAATGACCAAAGTTACATGTGTGAGTAGAAATTATTGAACACCCGAGTGTAACTTGGCCATTTTTTTTAGGTGTTGCACCAAATTTTCAACATGGCCTTTTTGGGATCAGTCCTCATGAAGAGTCCCAGTGTCATTTTGTTCACTTTTCCGAAAAGGTGATTTGCAGAACAACTGTGCCATTCTGTGCCATAGGTGAGAAAGCACATTTTGGGCAGGATGTGAAAATTGACAGCTATACTGTTAAAAAGGAGGTGTGCAAAAATGGCAATGTTGAAAATCTGGAGTGAAAATATTAAAAATTGGCGATGTTAGGAGCATGTGTAGAAACTGTGCAATGCACACTCGTAACACAGTCATTTGTTGGAATTGTTTTACCAAATTTGCAACATGGGCTTTTTGAGACCCCACCTCATGAACAGTAGCACTGTTGTTTCCTTAATCAGCCCCAAAAGGTGATTGTACGCAGCGAACATAAAATCACCTTTCAGGACTGAGTAATGAAATAACATTGACACTGCTCACAAGTTGAGGTCCCAAGAACCCCTTGTTGAAAATTTGGGGCCAAAATTCCCAAAAATGGCTGACTTATCAACTTAAGTTGAAAATCCCATTGAATACTGAATGCCATTATAGCACGCTTACCTTTGATTCTTCAGTTTGCAGTTCAGTTTTGAAGAATGCAAACATGTCCGTCCAGAAAAGATGACAGCACCGACCTTGAGTATGTATGGAGTTAAGGAGGTAAGAGGGTAGGTGGGTGCTCGGAGGTGGAGGAGTAGAGATGGGGAGGGACTAGGCGATGGTGAGGGACCATTTTCTTTTACAGATAAAAAACATGCCAGGGAAGGTTTGCTTTATTTACAGGAAAATAAAACAAAACATACATTTGGGCACACTGGGATGGGCTCCCAGTGTGCCACATGATTTTGGGGGGTAGGTACAAGATGCTGACATGGAGATTGGGCATCCTGATGTTGGAAGGGGGAGGAAGGAAAGACATACATTTGGGCACACTGGGGTGGGTTCCCAGTGTGCCACATGAGTTGGGGGTACATAATGCCGACATGGGGATTTTGCATGCCAATGTCAGTGCATGGCAAATTTATAAATACATTTGGGCACACTGAGTGGGCTCCCAGTGTGCCACATGAGTTGGGGTGCTACAAAAGGCCAACATGGGGACTGGGGACCCCGATGTCAGTGCAGGGATGGGGCGCGGGAAGGACAGCAGCAGTAAGAGGGTTTTCCTTCCTGCTGGTGCTGGAGGTAGTGATGCAATTGCACATGCACAGCACTCATGCACACATAGTTGCAATGGATGGCATTTTTCCATTCACAACGTGGCAGTATAGTGCAGTGGTTTAAGGCTCTGAGCTGCAAATCTGGTGATATCCAACAAACCAGACCTGGGTTTGAATCCTACAGTTTCCACTTGCATACTGTGTGACCCTGAGCAAGTCACTTAACTTCCATGTGCACCCAGGTCACTCCTGTAAAAAAGCTTTCAGCTTAGAGTGCTACTCCTGGTTAAACAACAACTAAAAAAAAAAAACCTGCGTGAGTCACACATGTGTATTTTTTGCTCCAGAATGTGGAAGTAACAGTCAAAATAGTGTGGCTGCTATTCTGTAGTGGCAGATCATGGTGGAGTGTTTCAAGCTCTGTTGGACTTTCTGAATGATACTTCCAAATGTTCAATGGAAGGCTCCACGACTGGCCATTTTTAGAGCTACAATCAATCCCAAAATGGCTGTATGCTCTGCCCACAGCCCTAATAACTAGAAATGTGACATGAGAAATAGGGCTGGGTGGACTGTTCCACTTGAGATCCAAACCCCCAGATCGAATCCCATAATCCATAGACCTGGATAAATACAGACTTCACCACAGAAGTCTGGTTCCAGCTCTGTGGAGTGCCATTCAGTGTACTATTGCCATGGGGATGCCGTCGGCATGCTCCCTCCATGTGCAGGTGGATAGCAGCATCTAATCAGACAACAGATCAGGACAGTCAGTCATGTGACACACTCATGGTATATAACCATAGTGGGTGTACAACACAGGCTAGATGAGTAGGAGGATGGTCAGAGGAGCTTGTGCTGCTGCAAAGCAGGGCCACCAGGCACATTACAGTTGCACATAGCAGAGCTAGAGAGAAAAGAAATTAAATATAAATAATAAATACAAAAAAACTATTTATTTTCGAAGTGGAGCCAGAGGGAAGGAAAAAGAGGTGAGAGAAATAAGACTTACTTGGGTGTGGGGGGGAGTTATCATCTGGGGAAGGTAAGGACTGAAGAGAGGAATCCAAGGAGGGACTGGGAGAGAGGCAGTGGTGGGTGGCTGTCGGAGGGGAGGCAAGGCAAATACAAGGCAGTGTGGCAGTGTACTACAGGGCAAGGGCAGGGTGGCAAAATAAATCTTTGACTTGTGCCATCCAGAAATTGAACCCAAAAGATCCTCCAAATGAGAGAAAGAGAGAGAGAGAGAGAGAGGGGCGAGAGAGAGAGAGAGATAGAGACAGACTGAGACTACTGGGGGCATAGAAAAATTTTACAGTTACAGAAAGTCTCAAATAAAAGATATTTCTTTACTTGGCCTCTGACAGTGTGGCTCTGTATATGAGAAAGGGCAAGCTGGCAAAATCTTTGACTTGTGCCATTCCAGCAGAGAGAGAGAGAGAGAGAGAGAGAGAGAGAGAGAGAGAGAGAGAGAGAGAGAGAGAGAGAGAGAGAGACTACTGCAGGCCAAGAGAATTTTACAGTGCAAATCCATAAAAGTTGTTTTTTTCTTTTCTTGGCCTCAATGTAGCTGTGTAATACAGGCCAGGGCAAGGGCAGGCTGGCAAAATAAATGTTTGGCTTGTGCCATCCAGATCAAGGAGAGAGAGAGAGAGAGACTACGGGGTTGGGAGGAAGGCAAAAGAAATTTAAGAGTCCTAAAGATCCCAAATAAAAGTTTTTTTTTTTTCCTGGCTTCAGTGTGGCAGTGTGTGCAGGGCAAGGTCAGGCTGGCAAAGTAAATCTTTGACTTGTGCCATCCAGAGAGGTGAGAGAGACAGACTACATGGGGAGCAAGAGAAATTTAACAGTCCCAGAAATCCCAAATGAAGATTTCTTTTTTACCTGCTTTCTGTGTGGCTGTGTGTACAGGGCAATGGCAGGGTGGCAAAATAAATCTTTTTTTGTGCCATCCATAGAGGAGAGAAAGAGAGAATGGGTGGGCATGAGGAATTTACCAGTTGCAGAAATCCCAAATAAAAGTTTATTTGTTTCCCCTGGCTTCAGTGTGGCTATGTGTACAGGGCAAGGGGAGGCTGACAAAATAAATCTTTGACTTGTGCCATTCAGAGGGGTGAGAGAGAGAGAAACTACAGGGAGGGGTGCCATGAGAAATTTAACAGTCCTAGAAATCCCAAATACAAGTTTATTTTTCTTTCCTGGCTTCAGTGTAACTGTGTGTGTACAGGGCAAGGGCAGGCTGGCAAAATAAACCTTTGACTTGTGCCATCCGGGGGGAGAGAGAGAGAGAGAAAGAGAGAGAGAGACTATGGTGGGGGCAAGAGAAATTTAACAGTCCCAGAAATCCCAAATAAAATTTTATTTTTTTTCCTGGCTTCAGTGTGGCTGTCTGTACAGGACAAGGGCAGGCTGGTAAAATAAATATTTGACTTGTGCTATCCAATCACGATCACTTGTTAATGTTAATTCACAATTTCATGTATTAAAAAATATATATATACTGTTCGGACAAACAACATACAAGTTGATGCACCTGTGCTGCTGGCTGTGGGTGGCCAAGGGGATAATCTGACTTTGTGACTCTTAGCAGTCTGTTTACACTATATCGCAAGTAAAGTACACACACATGCCATCATCATAATCACTCATTTCCTATTATTCCTCCTTATCATTCATTTTACAGTATATCATGTTGCATTATGTATTTTTGTTCAACCCCAGTGTGGAACAGTGCTGCATGTTGCTATGCATCAGACGTGTCTGCAACTCCAATTCAAATTCTGAGACCCACTTAACTGTTGCTGAATTTGGTCACTGAACAGTAACTGTAGGAGTCAGTCAGGTAATCATGGAAGGAAGTGGTGGTGGACTGCTGTGCTGTTCGTGTGCTATGTACAGTCACGAGCCATGACAGTAAATTTGTCTCTGTGGGTGGGAGTCATCAGAAGAACATCACGTTAGTTGGAAGGATATTTTTTTACAGATTAGACTACTAAGAAAAAGTAGATCAAAGTGTTGATGAGGTGCATTCTATTTCTCAGATAGGCAGTGGCACTACAAAAGACAGCAATCAGCCTGAAAAGGAAAAAAAATATATCAAACCCCCCCAAAAATTATTTTTTCACGTCTAAGGATTCATCTTCCAAGCAAATGCTGGAATCCAAAAAAGCTGAATGTCTCAGATCATCATCAGTCCCAAGTAAAATAAAAAAAGGCTTTGTGGGCACCACCCACAGAGGCCCCAAAGATATGGAATAGTTGCATACTATGCTACTGCCAGTCCCTCATCTGATTCTTCTGAGGTTGAACTCGTTGAGGATAAAAATGAAGATGAAGAGAATGATCAGGCAGTATAAGGTTTACTGAAGGGGATGGAAATTGCAGATGAGGAAGAAACAGACAGAAATGTTTTGGTTTTGGAGGGAGGAAGTGGGAATAAACCACAAGAGGAACAAGCCCCCAAAAAATCTGGGGGGGGGGTCCTGAAAAGGTGACTGAGGTGCCGTGCCTTCCTGGGAAAAAACTAAAAAAACATCATCTTTTGTTTGGTCATACTTCTCCATTCGTGCTTCCAAAGAGTTGCTGGCAACATGCGCTATTTGTAAAAGGCCAATCAGCAGGGGTAAAAAGAAAGGAGCATTGGGATCTTCAGCACTGAAAAAGCACCTAGACAGATGTCATAACATTACTGAGAACTTCAGTTGTGAGTCTCAAAGAGAAAGTGACAGTGATAACTCACTACATGGGGTAACTCCCACAGATGAAAGCATTGGCAGCCCTCGCAGCATTATTGAAACACCTCCACTACCACTTCCTCCCATTTGAAGGACTCCTCCTACTGTTACTGAAAGTGACAATGTGTTCAGAAGCTCTCCTCCATCAAGGAGACAGCTTACCATCTCAGAAACATATGAGCATAAAGACATATAACCTCGACTCACCCTATTGCTGTTACAATAACACCAAAAATTTCAGAAATGATAGTTGTTGATTTGCTACCATATAACGTGGTTGTACATAATGAATTCAGGTGCCTGCTTGAGTACATCGAACCTCGATATCGTATACCGTCACCGAAATACTTTCATACAACAGGGATTTCAGATCTTTACGATGTCATATTTAAAAAAATTAAGACGTGTCTTGTGTAGTGCTGTTGGGAGGGTGGTACATCTCAAAACAGATATCTGGATGAACTGCCAGCCTGAACCCTTCATGTCTGTCACATCACATTGGGCATGTTTCGATAATTCCCCTGGGACCAGGGACAGTGAAGCATCGCAGTTTGCTATTGTAAGAATGTTTATTTTCCATTTGAACATACCTCATATAACATCAATGAAGATGTCCAAAAACCAGTACAGCAATGGCTCACTTCACAGGGAGTGTCAGTTGGCTTTATAGTTGCAGATAATGGTCCATATATTCAAAAGGGTTGCACCCTGCGCAACCCACTGATGCGTCCCGGCACGATATTCAAACAGGAAAAGTACATGGCACAAATCCCGGTGCGCCGGAGCACATCAGTAATGTATGCAGGTGCAGGTAGGGGGGCGTGCCCATGCATACTCTGCACAGCCCAATATTCAGCCCGGGATGTGCAGAGCCACGCATGCGCAACCCCTACCTGTGCCAGCACAAAGCTGATCCAAAAAAAAAAGGAACAACGGTTGGCCACCCACAGGTGTACTGCCATATTGCAGGGCGCAACATGGCAGCTGCCACCTGTGGGTGGCCACCCGAGCTCCAGCTGCACCTCTGTGGTGGCGCCCCCCCATGCCCAATCGCGGGCATTAGTAAAAGTAATAAAACCTCCCACATCCCTGGTGGTCCAGTGGACTGCTGACAGCCTGATCGCGGGCTTAAGTAAACTGAAGAAACCTATTCAATCGGCGGGCGGCAGGGCAGCAGGTGGGTGGAGTGCTGCTGCCCGGCGCTGACCGGGAGGCGGGCAGTGTGGATCAGTGGGCGGGTGGGATGGGGTCCACTGGACCACCAGGGATATGGGTTTCCTCATTTTTTACTTAAGCCCACGATTGGGCTGTCAGCGGTCCACTGGACCACCAGGGAAATAGGTTTCTTCAGTTTACTTAAGCCCGCGATCGGGTTGTCAGCCAGGGTGTGATATTCAATGATGCTGTGCCATGGCGCAGCTCTGTTAAATATCACCAAGTCAACGCCCCTGCGCAGCCAAGTTACGCTGTGCCCAGGCTTGTGCCACAGCCTGGCGCAGTTTGAATATCTGGGCCAATGGGTCCAACATAATGAAGGCCTTGGAGGAGGGGAGCTTTGTTCACACCTGCTGCTTTGCACATTGCTTAAATTTAATAGTTCACAGTTGTCTCGACGATGACAGGGAGATTTAGGCTCTTGTTAGCACTGCTAAAAGAATACGCACTCATTTCAGTCACTCAAGGAAAGCCCGTCACTTGTTTGAAAAAATACAGCAGGAGCACAGTTTACCTTTGCACAAACTGATCAAAGACATCTCTATTCGATGGAATTCGATCTTTTATATGTTCCAAAGGCTGCTGGAACAAAAGAAAGCTGTCAGACAATAAACCTTGGAAAATAAAATTGGTGATGCAGGCATCTATATTACTCTACCACAGTAGGTTATGCTGGCGTTTCTCATTGTACTGCTCCAGCCTTTTGAGGAAATCACCAGGGAGGTTAGTGCAAACACAGCAACTCTCAGCCAAGTTATACCCGTAATAAAAATGATAAAATTGAGATTGAATCTGATTAGGGAAAAGTTAGAGAAGCAAGACAGTTCCATGATCACACAGGATACTAGTGGTGCTGCTAACGCATGCAGGTTCCTCCACAGAATACAACAAGATCTAACAAGATGTATGATCAAAAAAGTTGAAGAATCATAGAGTCATAGAAATCTGACAGAAGAAAAGGCCCTCATCAGCCAATCCAGTCTGCTGTAACCCCCTCCTCTAGATAGAGGGATAGATATTTTATTTATAAAAGTGCCCATTTCCAGGGACTCTGGGTGCTGTCCAATCCTATGCCCCCCCTTCCCCTCCTTTCCCAATCCCATGTGTCTGTCCCATGCCCTCTTAAATCCATCCACCATTTCAGCCTCCACCAGCTCTTCTGGCAGTTTATTCCATGCCTCCACCATCTCCATGAAGAACCGCCTCCTCTCATTGCCTCTATACCTTCCACCTTCCAATCTTAGGCTATGACCTCTAGTTTTAGCCCCCTCCTTCCTTCTGAACAAGCTCCCCAAATTCACCTTATTGATCCCCTTCACGTATTTAAATGTTTCAATCATGTCCCCTTTCCCTTCCAGTCTCCAATGGGTACAGATGCAATTCCCTACACCTCTGTTCATATGGTTTCCTCCGCATGCTTTCCACCATTTTGGTTGCTCTCCTCTGAAGCCTTTCCATAATTTCTGTGTCCTTGCATAGGTACAGCCTCCAGAACTGGACCCCGTACTCCAGGAGTGGTCTCACCATGTCCTTGTACAGAAGCATCAGCACCTCCCTCTTTCTGCTAGGTATTCCCCTCCCAATACTTGCCAATATTCCATTTGCCTTCCCCACTGCTCTGCTACATTGGCTATCTGCCTCAAGGTTGCTCAATATTATGATCCCCAGTCCCTCTCTTGCTCTGTACTATTGATTTCCTCCCCTCTTAGAGAGTTAGCAGCTCTTGGGTTTTTGCACCCCAGATGCACTACAGCACACTTTTTGGTATTGAATTTCTGCTGCCATGTTTCCAACCACCCCTCCAGCCTCTTCAGGTCCTGCCTCATGTCCTCCAGCCCACCAGGGATGTCCACACTATTTTAGATTTTTGTATCATCCACAAATAGGCACACCCTACCCTTCATGCCTTCTGTGAGGGATGGTATTGAAGGCCTTACTGAAGCCCAGATAGGCCACATCTACTGCACCCCAACCCGGTCAACCATCTGAGTCACCCAGTTAAAAAACTCTATCAGGTTCATTTGGCAGAAACTCGCATTTGTAAATCTGTGCTGCCTTTCATCCTGCAGTCCACTGTCCACCAGGTAATCTACCACCCTTTCCTTTATCAGTGCCTCCATCACCTTCTCAAAACTGATGTGAGGCTAACCAAGTGATAATTAATAATTTCCTGCCGGCTCCTTACTGCCCCCTTTGTGCAGTGGCACTACATCTGCCCTCTTCCAATCCCCTGGCACACAACACGTATCCATGGACAAGTTAAATAGTCTCATCAGTAAGGCTGCCAGCTCCTCCCTCGGCTCCCAGAGTACCTTAGGGTGCAGGCCATCTGGCCCCATTGCCTTGTCCACCTTCAACTTGCCTAGTTCTTCCTTTACTCTGTCTATGCTGAACATACTAGGATCCACCATGTTGCCTTCCTTACCCCTACCCCTACCCCTACCCCCAGCTCCGGTCCTCCACCCTCAATCTCCTCCGTGAAGACCGACGAGAAGTATTTATTTATTATTTTTATTTAGATTTTGGTAACTGGGTAGGCCCACTGAGACCAGAGATCCCTTTTTCAGGGGCGACCCTAAGTTAGTTACAGTAAATACATACAGAGGTATCAATATACAGTAATTATAGCTGATACATATTGGGAAGTTGGTATCAAATGTTTAACACAGAGACAGCAGGCATCACAAAGCTCACAAGTATTAAAACAGGTGCACAGTACATTTAACAGTTAACTTCTCTGCTCTGTCAAAGTTCCCTTCCAGTTGTATTCCTTCCTCCCCTCGCAATCTTACTGTCCCCTGCTTCACCTTCCTTCTTCCCCCAAATACTTAAAAAAAAGTTTTATCCCCCTTTTGCCCACTTAGCTAAATTCTCCTCTGTATCTGCTTTAACCCTTCTTATCTTCTGGCCTGCGACCCCTCTCTTCTTTCTATAAGCCTCCCTGTCATCCCCCCTTTGTGTCTGCTTATATTCTCCAAATGCTCTTTTTCTTTCCCTGACAGCCTCTGCCATCTTCCTTGTAAACCAGAGCATTCCCCTCCTTTTTTGTTCTTCCATACTTTCTTAATGCAAATTTCAGTGGCCTTCAATACTCCTCCTTTGATGGCTCCCCATACTGTAGTTCTTCAACATTCCCCATATTCTCCTTCCATGCCATCTGTTCCTCAACCATCCTCCTCATTCTGTTAAAGTCCATCTTTCTGAAGTCCATCACCCTCGTACTAGTCTGATTTTTCTCCCCTCTCCTTTTCTACCCTGAACCTCACCATCCTGTGATCCCTAGTCCCTAGTCCATAACCCACCTCCACCTCTTCCAAACTTTCCCCATTTGTGAGGACCATGTCCAGCAGGTTTTCTCCCCTAGTGCACTCCCTGACCAGCTGTTTCATGCATACCCATTGTAGCACTTCCCCGATCCCCCTACTTGTAGCTGATCCTGCAGCTGGGATCCCCCAGTCCACATTGGGGAGGTTTAGGTCCCCCACTAGCAGAAGCTCCCCCTTGAGGGCCATCTTTGTAACTTCTTGTATCATCTGTCTATCCCCTTATTCCCCCAGCGTCAGAAACCACCCAATCCTCAGAGATTCCCCAGTCCATTTGAAGAAGATGAAAAACTATGTAAAATGCTTCATTCTGAGTACTACATTAAAGCAACAATCTTGGATACACAATACAAATTGAAGCAACTACTGAGTGATGATGATGACAATTGATTTGAGGTAAACAAACAAGAAATAATTGATGAGGTGCATGCTGTCATGGAACAGAATACAACAGCAGCACCACATTCAGAATCTTCTTCACAACATAGCATAGCTTCAAGTGGCCCATCCTGTAATGTTGCGGCATTTTGCCCTCTTCCTCCCCAGTCACTGCAGCCGAATCTTCTTCTTCACCACCAGCCAAGTGTTGCACTGTCCTGTAGTCACTTGGTTCAGCTTCATGTCTCTGGAGTCACTTAGAAGATATAATTGTAATAACTTCTTCATCTGCCTCTTGTAATACAGCATCAGCACAGACCATTGTTGAAATGTACCTGGCAGAGCCCAATATCAGCTAGAATGCTGATCCTTTGAAATACTGGAAATCCAAACAAAATATGTAGCCTGCTTTAGTAAACATTGCAATGAAGTACATAAATTGCCCTCCGACTAGCATATATTCAGAATAATTGTTTATTTCAGCTGGTAACAACATTACTGACACATGATCGTGTTTGACAATGGAAAATGCTGAAAGTCAACATTCCTCACTTCAATCAATCAATCAATCAATCACAATCTTTATTTTGCCAGGTGGAACATCATTGAGACAAGCTCATTTACATGATGGACCTGGAGCAAAACAACTGCCAACAGGGTTAAGACATAACAGGTTGAGTGAACGTACATAACAATTACATAGTAATAATAACAACATAATAACATATAACTATCACATGTGACAAGATACTTGCACCAGAACATAGCAATAGGTTCAACAGGAGGTAGTGCCATTTAAATACAATTGCATCAATACAGATATATGGACGTAAGGTAATGAACTAAAGTTTATACAGTAAACATCATTGGAGGAGTCATAGTGAGCAGGAGTGGCAGGTCCTCTAGTGTCAAAGTGTGAAGAAGATCAAGATGTAAGAGTCCTTTGATAAGTACTGTAGGCATGTCCTGACAAGTGGGGTGGGAAGGGGGGGTATAGGGAGTGGGGAGGGAAGGTCAGATGAGATAGGAGAGGGTTTGACATGATGGTCTAGGGAGGAAGGACTGTTCAAAGGGAGGACACAACAGATGCCACAGGCAGTGGTTGGGGTTCAAGTCCAATATTTGAAGCAAAGATAGATTGTGATGTTGGGACCTTGAATTGGACAATGACAGAAGGGATGTCTCAAATGACGCCTCAGGCAATGGTTGAGGTTTAAGTCCAGAATTTAAAGCAGTAACAAATTGTAATGTGAAGACCTTGCCTTGAAGCAATGACAGGCCTAGGAGAAGGTCCTCAGGAACAAATATTTAAAGAGGGAGAACGTGATAGGGGAAGCGAGCCTTAATATTTTCTGGATCTTATTCCAGAGCATAAGAAGATTGAAGCTTATTGAGGCTATACCAAAGCACATTCTAACTTTAGGGATAGCCAAAGATAAGATGGTAAGACTTCTGAAAGAATAGGCACTAGAGTTGCAGGGAGTTAGGCATCTTGTGAGGTACTGAGGTAATTTATGAGTGATTGCCTTACATGTCCTTAAAATATCATTCGTTTGCCTCCTGAAGCTAAGGGAGCTCCAGCCTATGGAAGAATAGAGGATGCAGTAGTGTGTGTCATAAGGGGAATCCAAAATGAACCTAAAGGCTCTGTGGTATAGGGTATCAAGCTTGGACAGAGCTGTGCTACTACTATGGCCATATAGGAAGTCTGCATAGTCTAGGAGAGGCAAGAAGGTAGCTTGGACTAAGAGTTTTCTAGCCTCCTGGGTTAGTGAGTGCTTGATCCTGAAGAAAATACCAAGCCTTTGACGCAGCTTCTTCGTGAGTTCTACAATGTGATCAGTGAAGGACAACTTGTAATCAATTCAGACCCCCCATGTATTTGATTGTTCCACAAACTCCAGGGCTTCTCCCAAAAGGGTGCTTATGTGAGGAACATTATCTGGGTTTTTTTTTAGATGAGGGGCCAGTGGAGAGAAAGTCATGGCCTTAGTTTTTTTGGCATTCAGCAGGAGTTTCAAGTTGAGTAGATTTTTTTGGAGGATGTCAAAATCATTATGGAGGTCCAAAATGGCTTGATCCAGAGTTGATCTGTCAATGTATAACATTGTATTATCAGCAAACGGTTGGATACTAGATGACTTTAGGCCAGTATCGATTTAATTAATATAAATGGCAAAGAGAAGTGGACCAAGTATGGATCCTTGGGGGACACCTCCAAGGAGTATTTTTTTTGGCAATAGGTCTCCTTCAGCCTTGACCTGCTGCTCTCTGTCCACAAGATAGTTTGCAAACCAACTTAGGGTCAGGTTGTCCATGCCAACTTTCTTCGGGGTCACCAGGAGTAAATCATGGTCCACCGTGTCGGAAAGCCTTGCTAAGTTCCAGAAACAAGGCACCTATATATTGCTTGTTATCAAGTGTGTACAGCCAGTCATTTACAACCTTGGCAAGGGCAGTGGAGGTACTATGCACTGGATGGAAACCAGATTGAATAGGGTTTAGTAGATTAAAATTTTCCCAACGAGATCTGAGCTGTTCATTTACTACCTTCTCCAACAGTTTTAACAAGGCCAGGAGCAAGGAGATTGGGCGGTAATTATTTAGGTAACAGGGGCCCCCCGATTTGAATAGAGGGATGATATGGGCCATCTTCCAGACCTTGGGGAGGGAGCCCTGATTGAGAGACAAATTGAAAAGATGAGTAATAGGTGGGCCAAAATATAGTAGGCCAACTTAAGGAAGAAAAGCTTAATCATATCTGCACCGACACATTTTTAGGCATCAAGTTGAAGAAGGATATCCTCAACCTGTTTGATGGTGACCGAAAAGAAAGAGAAAGAGTGGTAAGGGTCAATAGATTCTGGATCATGGCAATCTGATGACTGACTAAGGAACTGTGCCCTGATTGCATTTGCACTTTATCGCACTTTATTTCAAATATGAAGCCTGAAGAAAATGTACACTGACTGCTCTGAGCAGGCCCTATCCACAAAACACTTTCAAGAATTTGTGTCTGTGGTGAAAATCTTTTGTCATTAGGATCTAGTACCTGAGGTAGCAATTAATTGCAACTAGTCAGGTCAGGACAGACTAGGCCAGGCCACTATTACTTGAATAATCACATGAGCAGCACAGAATAGAAAAAAAAATAATAACATCAGTGAGTTCAGAATCCAAATACAACAAGCAATTGCATTTCATGTCACAAACTTACTTGGTGGTATCAGGTACCACTATCTGATCTGGACAGTAGAGTATTGCTGTCTTCTACTATTACTACTATAACTTTTTGTCCTTACTACCACTACTTGTCACTTTTTTTGCCCTCAGCAACAGATCCTGGCTGTACTGTTTTAATTTTCGTACAGTGCATGGGTTAGTAGATCCCTGAAACACAGAAACTGAATATACTCTTTGTATATTTCTCACATCCCCCATATTTGGCTGTGATTACTTCACAGAACAAAATGCTACTAAATTCATATAATTTCTTTATTGTTTGTGTGCATGCATAGTATACTAGCCTGGTTACATCTCACTAAAAGTAACTGGGCTGAAATTATTAGTTATATTTTATTTTTGATACTTAAATTACTTGGCAGTGGCTGGCAGCAATTGTGGAACTAGGAAGGATATAATCATGTTATGTGTCATCAGGTCTTCAGGTGGAAGTGGCAAACTTTTTTATGACTGCACTGCACTTGACCGATGTGATGTGTGACTGGCTGCCTGCCTGGGTGATGGAGATCACTATGTCTTTCATTTTTCTTCTTAAAGGATTCAGCATGTTGATCAGATTCAGTAGAAGTAGCTGTAGTATGAGAAAACATTACCACCTCGTAGACCAGGTAGTGTTCCATATACCACAGTACACTGGGACAGCAAAGCAGTTGCATCATTCACATGGCTAGGGTGGGTGGGCTCTCTCAGTGCTGCTCATTTGATCATTCATATTCATTTCTTTGGCTTGTTTGGCTCTGACTGGAACAGCCATCAAAATAATACCCACACAGCACCATTAACAAAAATAAAATCTTAGGTGCCTGCAGTGCTTGGTGGTGCTATGATATAGGTATTTGCATCTGTCTGTCGGTCTCTCTCTCTCTGTCTCTCCCAGTAGACTCATGTCACGGACCTGAACAGGATATGCCACCATTATAGGCCAGCCATGAAGGGGCTAGTAGTGAGTGATTGTTTTTTTATTTAGCAGTTTTACATTAATTTTTATACAAATAATCCTTTAAATTATTTCCTTTGGGCCTCTGTGTCAAATGTGGCCATCTGACTTTGGCCAGTTTTATGCATTTGTTCACATTTTTTCAAGTATTTGTTAATAAATCAGAACTAATCAGAACAAATCAGAACTTCACCATGCTCCGGTTCTTATTTAATAAGGGTCAGAACTTCACAGAGTTCTCCCAGTCCTAATGAGGAAGAGTGTAAACCAACAAAAACAAAAGAAACATAACGACAAATCCTTGACATCTTCCTTCTCATATTCAGCAACTCCACAGAGAAAATGGGAGGGCCTTTGGACAGATTTATTCTTGCTGCACAAACAGGCTTGGGGACTGCTGTTTACACCAGGATCCTTGAGTCTGCATGAGGTTTGGGCACACAGCTCATAAGTCTGGAAGTGTCCCTTAAACAGACCTAATGGCTGCTGATCTGCCTGTACATGGACCTGCAAAACTTCTGGCAAAGCAACATCAAAAAGAGCCTGAAATGATTAAATCTAAAAACATGCTATTTCTGTTCTGTGTCTCTGGAAGGGGCTATATCAATCAAAGATACAATGTCTGCTGCATCACATTATGACAGCCTGATATAGCACTGTGGCTTCTGTAACTTATACAAAAAGGCAGCCCCAATTTTGTTGAAATCCACTCCTGATTTACAAGTCTACCCAAAAGGTAAAATGGACATCAAACATTTTAAAGAACTTAATGTTGTAATGGACAGATTGTTTGATTTGTTAGAGGTTGGAAACAATAATAGGCTAATTTATGAAAAAAAGTAAATTGAACAGGAACTAAAATGGTTAGTGTCTGATAATACAAAAAAATGAGCAGATTAAGCAGCAAAAAGAATTTACATAGAAAGGACTGGAGAGGTTAAAATTTAAATCACTTACCACTAAAGATCAAGCACAATCAAATACTTGCCAAAAAAATCTCTTGGAACAGGAGAATTTAAGTGCTTGAGAACACAAGTAGATTTCAGAGTATGAGACTGGATGGTTAACCTTTAAAGCTGGATAAAGTGTATCGAAATATTAGGGAATTAGTTGCATAAGTTTTGAAAGAGTCCTTAAACTTACCTGAAGCAAGTCTTCCATTCATAGTAAAAGCACATTGATTGCCTCCTAAGAAAATGCCAATCTTATCAACAAAAGATTATGGTCTTACTTCACAGTCCTCAGTGTCTGTTCCTTTATTGGTGTGTGATGAGATAAAAACAATATTAATTATCACATTTTTATTGGAAGTGAACAGAGACTCAGTTATTGGAGTAGCAAAGAGTAAACATGCATTTCATTTTAACGATTACGAAATCTACATTCTTCCTGACATTTCCTGTATTACCCAATAGCATAGGAAGAAATTACTACACTTCAGAGAAGAAATACTGAACTTAGGGGATACTTGTACTTTTCTTTACACAGTGCCAAGTGTTCTATCATATATAATGGCAATAAATATCTCTTTTGTGAATCAAGAAAAAGTAGCTTCATTCCTAAAAACACAACAGAAACTGAAACGGCAGAAGCAGAACAATCAAGCGAATGGAACAGAAGGTGATACAGATTAATCTGAAGATACTAACCACAAAAAGATGGAAGTCAGCATGACAGCATGAAGGATTAATGTGTTGTTCAAAATATGGACATATGAAGGATTTATAATTTAGACCTCTGCAGTATTATTTTTTTTTTCAGCTTTCTTTATCCTCCTCTCTGTGGCCCCTTAGGACTCTCTCCAGTGTGGACTTGGGGACCGGCCATCTCCCAATCTAACTGAGATACCCTCCAGATCAAGGCTCTGTCCTGGGATAATCCCCAGCTTCACTTCCCAACCCATCAACCCTTCGGCTCTGAACCCCTCAAGGTCGGGATGCCAAATCCTACCAGTGCTCTATCTACAATCTAGTGCGTGGACAGAGCGAGGAGAAGATCTGGAGGCTGGCTGGGGCAGATCTGGCATTGATTGTGGGGGCCTGGAGGTGCAGACATGCAATGACATCCAGCGTGGAGCAGGTGTGCTTCTGCACCTGCCAGCAGGACGTCCACCAACACCCCCATACCCATCAGTGTAACCTTGCTATCTGCAATGCTCCCGGTCTCCACTGAGAGCTGCTAGAACTGTGGGGTGCACAAGCCCACCCACCCAGGAGAGGAGAGGAGAGCAGTCTACTGGTTGCTCGATACTCTCCTCCCCAGCCGACCCCTCCCCCCGGCGACCCGAGTCTACTCCCGAACATGGGTCGCCAGCGTGGTGAGAGGCAAGGCTGATGAATCAACCCTCAGCACCGTTGGGCCAGCTCCTCTGCAGTATTAAATTATAAGAAAGAAAGAAAGAAAGACAGAAAGAAAGAAAGAAAGAAAGAAAGAAAGAAAGAAAGAAAGAAAGAAAGAAAGAAAGAAAAATTGTTGAAATAGACTTGGAAGAGAGAGAGATAGGCAGAAAGCACTGGTTTCTAATGTTATGGTTTTAATTTATATCTGCATTTATATTCTGTTTCTGCTTTACTCTCCCAAATAATTCACGTGGTTTACAAGTTTAAAGTTATAAAGAAATAACAAATGTAATGTTTGATTTAGTATTGATTTAATGTGGGGAAGGAACCCATTTACAATTGCTAAAGTAATACAAGATGGAGAACTACAGTATATTATTGTTTTATTTAGAAGCAATAACTAGAGTTTTTGTTTACTTGTCTGTAGAACAGAATTTAATTCTACAGCAATGCTATATTGTGCTTATGGTATTACATAATTTTGTCTTATAATTAAAACTTTCTCGATTGAAAATATTATATAGTACACACTGGACCCCTCCACTGTCCAGGACAAGTCTATCCTTTTTTAAATAACTATAATTTTTCTCTTATTTTATCATTTAATCACATAGTTGACTCTTACTTTAGAAGTAATTTATACAATATTTTACTTTAGAAATATGAACAGGGCTGGTTCCATAGTGCCAAGTGATGGGGCATCACTCTGGCACACTGATGACCTGGGTTTGCAACCCAAGCCTGGGACCACAGGAGCAAAGGCCTGCAGGGAGGGAAGAACCTAGGAATGTTACTTGAATGCTGCCTTTCTGGGGTATGGGTTTCTGCATGCCATTGCAATAGAAGCTTCTGGCACCAGCTTAGTGGAGGTGTTCTTGGTGGCTTTCAGCAGCTTGCATTTAACTGTAGAGGCAAGCAGCCCAAAGACGTATACAAGAGGCACCAGCATTATCACACACTAGGCCATGGAGATGTGGACTAATGGTAATCCCTTTGATGTACCCATACACCATCCTGATTAATTGATACAGGTCTCAAGAATTAACAGTCTGATGCAATCAAAACATGCAGCAAATTATATGTTTTGAAAATCCTGCCCACTGTGTCACTGAAGTCCTTTTTTGTAACTTTCTATTCATTCCTTTATCTTTCAGTCCAGCCTCCATCATTCTGCTGTCCCCAACTCCATCACCCATCATACCAGGGACTTGCTTCTCCCCCTGTTACCCTTGTGGCTTACCTTCTCACAGTAGGGCTCTTTTATCAGGGCTCCTGGAGGCCCCTCAAGTCCTCTTCAGTCAGCTTAAGGGTAGAGCTGCACTGCAGCCAACATTGTGGAACCTGAGAGAAGAGCCAGGAATCATCCTGCAATGGCTGATACTAACATACTAAAATGCCAGCAGAATAGGCCTAACGGTCTTTCGTGTCTGCTCATTTGGTCAGCCCCCACCCTGGGTGCTGACCTTGCTGTCCCCCTCACCTTCTCTGGCTTCTCCCTTCCCAGTTCCAGATATTCTTGCTGCATTGGATTTTGCTTCCAGAACCCTTCCCCTGTACCTGTTCCACCCCCTCTTGAACCCCTCCACTGTCTCTGCCTCCACCAGCCCCCTAGGCAGTGCATTCCATGGCTCCACCACCCTCTCAGTGAAGTAGCACCTCCTCCTTTCTCCCCTGAATCTTCCCCCCTCCAGCTTCCACCCATGCCCTCTAGTGGCCCCCTCCTCCTTCCTTCGAAGCACCCTGACTGTTCCTCCCCTATTTACCCTCTTCATGTACCTGAAGACCTCTATCATGTCCCCCCGGTCCCTTCTCTCTTCCAATGTGTACATATTTAGCTCTTCGAGCCTCTCCTCATAGGTCCTGTCCCCCAAGCCCCAAATCATTTTGGTTGCCCTCCTCTGGACCCTCTCCAGGAGGCTAATGTCGCTCTTTAAGTGTGGCCTCCAAAACTGCACGCAGTACTCAAGGTGCGGCCTCACCAAGCAGTTATACAGAGGGAGTATCACTTCCCTCCTTCTGGAGGTGATCCCCCTAGTGATGCATCCCAGCATCCTGTTGGCCTTGGCTGCTGCCCTCCTACAAGTCTCAGAGTTGTTCATCTTGACATCCACCACCACCCCCAGGTCCTTCTCAGCCATCGAGACTTGTAGCATTTCTCCCCCCAGGGTGTACACCTGGCCTGGGTTTCTGGCCCCCAGGTGGAGTACCTTGCATTTCCCTGCATTGAACCTCAGCTCCCACTTTCTAGACCATCTTTCCAGAGCCTCCAGGTCCCCCTGTAAGGCCACCCTCCCCTCCTCCCCATCCACCACCACCCCCAGTTTCGAGTCATCTGCAAAGAGACTCATCTCACTCCTGACTCCTGATGTGATTTCCTTTATCAAATCCAGCTTCTGCAATGTTTGCATGCCATAAGCTCAATGAAGGAGCATGCACATCAGTGCATCAATCATGAGCCCAGCCGACAGACATGTTCCCTGTATGCATACCTCTGTTGCACTTCCACCTGTGGTCCCCCAGGTAGCAGCACTGCAGCAGAGATAGGGACCTTCACTTGCCAGAGAACTATTGTGTTCTCTGGGATGCTCACTTCTCCTTCCCCATGCTTACCCACCCCCCAATGACCCTGGCTGTTTCCTGAACCCAGGTCATCAGAGTCTTGCATGGGAGCTCTACTGCTGTGCCACCTGGCTGCCAGTCACCTATTTTCTTTTCCTGCCAGTTTCTTTGCTATGAAATTGGAGACCAAAATATGAATGAGATTCAGCATCTCAAGTGGTATAAATAACCTAAGTCAGCCCAAAATAAATAAGGAATAATCCACGGTCGGGTGTGCAGCAGTACTGTAATAACTGAATAACAGGTGTGGATTGTGAGGCCTAAGGTGCAGCCAAGAGTCTTCAACCACCCATGATGTGAAGTTATTACAACACTAATACACATCTGGAGTGGATTCTTACTTATAACATTTGTAAAATTGTCAAAAGTGTTAGAAAATTAATGAATTTAGTATTCAAGATTTTTCTCTTATTAAACAAATTTCTTCACATTAACATCTGCAATTGGAGTCCATATTCTCAGTCAAGTAAGTACCATGCAACTCACAAATTGTTATTTCCATGAATTTTACTGTTTGTAAAGCAATACCATCTTTTAAATACCTCAGTGTGTGTTTTCTATAACAGCCAGCAACCCACACTTATAATGGGGAGATTTATTATTGTCTAAAATATGAACTTCAGAAGATGTATGATGGAACACAAATCCCACAAACACTAATAATCTTCAATAGACTTTCTAGTTTCCAGGAAAATATATAATAGCCAGAAATACTAAAGCTTATATTGCAACAATATTCTGTATTTATGTCCACTTTTTCATTATTATTTAGAACATTCACATGAAACAAGATATTTGTGTGTCAGACTTTCTTGCATCTTCCTGCTGACCCCCACACACACACACACACACTGAAGTCATACAACTCCTGCTCAGTGAGTTGGATATTCTGATTATGCCAGTTGTCACTACTGTACTTAAACAGTGTACCGTTATGTGGGTGATGCAGTTAGGACACCACAATTAAGGTGCCGCAACCAGTTCGCCTGTCATGCTGGTGAACTGGATTTTATGGGGCTTGGCAGGGAGGGCACCATCTGGGTGTTGTGCTCCTTGCCTCATACACCTCTGACCTGGAGGTGATTATATTTTAATATGGGGATGCTGGGGCAAAGCCGCCTACAGTTGGGGGTGCAGGGGCACAGCCCTCCTCAAGTAGCCAGAACGTACCCCAAGGCATTGGGTGAGATGGGGTCGGGTAGTACAATTGCTGATTGTGAAGTTCTCCATCAGCATTGTGCTGGCACACTAATGATGGTCATGTTTTTCTTGTTGCCACGACATGGGTTAACCTACTTAAACTACTCTCTGTTACATACATTTCTTTAAATTATTTTTCCCATTTATTAAATTTAAAACATGACTGTCTTTAACTGAAGAGAAACTGATGTTTTAAGACCAGCTCTTAATTTTGGAGAAAATGTCATCTTTAATGGTGCATATGTTAATGTGTCTGTGTCTGCATGTTTATGTGTGTCTGTATTCCTACCCTGACTATGAACACTTACTAAAATTGAGAGCTGAGAGGAAAGAAGAGACAAAACCAGCAAGTCTGCACAGCAAAGATGATTCAGTTTATATTGTAAAGAGTCTGTCTGTGTGAGTGGGAAGAAGAAAGTGCTTTTAGATCAGTATTTTGGGGGCTCTTTTTTAAAGTTCTGTATTTCTTAATAGAAAACAAGGGGCGCTACTCTGGCTGGGAGAATATTTGCTGTCTATTGTGGGCTAAGGCTGAACAATTTACAACCTGAGAACCAGGTGTGTGATTTGAGGAGGGGCTGATGCAGGCATAGAGACAAGAGATTAGAAGTGCGGTGGCTGTGGGCACCACTTAAAGAGACAAAAGAAAAAGTTGAAGATGGCCACCAGATTAATTGTCAAGCTCCAGGCATAATCTTAATCATGCAAACATTGTGAAGTCTGTGCTCAGACTGCCATGTACAAAGGACAACATGCTTGGTCGTCAGGTACCATGTACTTTTATTAAGTTACAGGTTATGCCTTGGGAAAGAGACAGGTGTTTCAAAAGCATTTGGCAGTTAGAGAATCACTGTCTCCACTGTTTCAACTTTCATGTAACTTAATAAAAGTACATGGTACCTGTCTGATGACCAAGCACGTGATCTTTTATACATAGTAGTCTGAGCACAGATTTCACAATTTTTGCACTGTTTAAAGACAGCTGACAGGAAAGAAGGGACCAAACCAGCTAGCCTACACAGCAAATTTGATTTACTTTATTTCATATTTAAATGCTCTGCATATGTGAATAGGCAGAAGTAAGTGGTTTTGGATCAGTAGTCTGGGGCTCTTGTTTTAAAGTTCTGTAATTGTTAGTAGTAGTCAGAAAGGGGAACTATTGTAGCTGGGCAAATATTTTCAGCCTCTTGTCAAAACAAGATAATTTACAACCTGTGAAATAGGTGTGTGATTGGGTGAGGGGTTGACACAGGCTTAGCGGAGACAAGATATTTAAGCTCCACACCTGGAAGCATCCCAACGTGAAGTATCCCATCATGTGAGTGGCAGAGAGTAGGACCTATATGAAGTTCCATGCTCAGCTGGTAGCAGCAAGAGACAAAATATCTCAGCGTGGCATGGCTCAGCTGGTACCCATGGCCAACAACCCCATTCCCCAGAGGCCCACTGTACCAGGGTCTGGAGAGTGATTGGGATGGAAAGCAGAAGGGAGGCATTAGCAGTCACATAGAAGTTGACCAAAACCATCTCATCTCAATAGCAAATCACTTTGCACCCCTGGAGGAGGTACAGGAACCTGACTAAATGGGGGAGCAGTACAACTTGGTGACACCTGGTGGTGGGAGCAGCAGGAAGTCAGCAAGGAGTGTCTTAGTCATTGGGTACTCAATGGTCTTGGAGTAGAGAAAGAGGTGAGCAAAGGAGATGGGTAGTTGGATGGTCAGGTGCCTTCATGGTGTGTCAGTCATTTAGGATATATATAAGATAGGAAGGATGATGGAGGAGGGAGGAGGAGCTGTTGATGCTGGCACACTTGGGTACTGATGATCTGGCAAACCAGCCTGTGGAGACAATGAAGTGGAAAGTTCAAGGGTGGGGGACAGATAAAAGGTGCAGTCAGCTTCTTTGACCTTCTCCAAAGCCCTCCCTGTGTGAGGTAGGGAGGATGGAAACAACAGTGAGGAAGAAAGAGATCAATTAGTTTAATGGGTATTTGAAGGGATAGTGTCAAGACAAGCTGTGCCACTTTGTGTGGGACTGTGTAGCCTCTTGGACAGGAGGCTTTTCAAGGGTGATGGACTTTACCTAACAAGAGAGACGGCCAGCGCACTGAGACAGAAGTTTATCATCTACATTGGTGGTTAGTTAAACTGACTGTAGAGAAGAATGAGACAGAAGAAACAGTGAGACGGGAGAGAGGGTGGGAAACCAAACTAGTGCTCTGCCTGAACTGGGGGCTAGTAACAGTGGGGGGGACAGAAAGGATAGAGTGAAGGGTTTACAAAGCTTATAGTCAACAAGAAAAATAAGAAATTAAGGAGGACAGGCAAAAATAAGGGGGATGGACAAGCAAAAAACAAGAGGGAATTGGTAGCAACATGGAAAGGGGTCAGCCTTAATGCGGGATGTCTGGGACATAAAATCAGTGAGCTCCCGGCAATGGTGACAAACACAAAGATAGATCTCATACCCATTAGAGAAATTTGGCCACAGAGAAATAATGACTGTGACCTAATAGTCACAGGCTATCTCAAGTTTAGATTAGATAAAGGGAAAGGAAAAGGAAGAGGAGTAGATCAGTGCTGGGACTGGTCCTATTCAACATCTTCATAAGTGACATTGCGCATGACCTAGAAGGCAGAATTTCACTGTTCGCTGATGACACAAAGCTCTGTAACAGAGTAGACACACCAGAGGGTGTAGATAGAATGAGAAGGGACCTGCAGAAACTTAAAGAATGGTCAGGGGTTTGGCAGTTGAAATTCAATACAAAGAAGTGCAAGATAATGAATAGGGGCACAAAAACCTGGCACAATATATCAGTTGGGGGTGAGGATATAGCATGCACCAAGCAGGAAAGGGATCTTGGGTTATCATCTCTGATGACCTCAAGGTAGGGAAACAGTGTGACAAGGCAGCAGGTAAAGCAAATAGGATGCTGGGATGCATAGGCAGGGCATCACCAGCAGGAAAAGGGAGGTCATAATTCCACTATACAAGACACTAGTGAGGCCCCACCTGGAGTACAGTGTACAGTTCTGGAGACCTTACCTATGTAAGGACATAGACAGGGTAGAGAAGGTTCAGAGGAGGGCAACAAAGATGATACATGGATTGCATCACAAGTCCTATGAGGACAGGTTGAAGGATCTGAATATGTACTCCCTGGAGGAGAGGAGGGAGAGAGGGGATATGATAGAGACATACAAGTATCTTACAGGGAGGAACAGGGTGCAGGAATAGACTATTTTTAAGTGAAAAAGATGTTCCAGGGCTAGAGGCCATGGGATGAAGTTGGAGGGAGGATGATTCAGAAAACGTGAGGAAGAATTTCTTCACAGAACGGGTGGTGGTCAAGTGGAACACCCTGCCAGATGAAGTGGTTGGGTTCTGAAACAATCACAGGATTTAAGAATGCATGGGATAGACATAAAGGAATTCTGGAGGTCGGGGTAAAGGGGCAATAGACTTTTAGGAAAACATAAACTGAGCTTACAAGCTCAAATGGGCAGACTGGGTGGGCCATAGGCCCTTATCTGCTGACACTGTCTATGTATCTATGTATCAATGTCAGGGAAAGTATTTGAGGCAGTGAAGGATGGATCCATCAGGGCAGGAAATGAGGAAACAGAATCGCTGTGGGTTCAGCTCATGGTTGCCTCAGGTAAGAATAATGAATGTTCCTGGGACCAGCCCTTTTCAATATGTTTTTATCAGTGACATAGGAGAAGGAATATGGGGTAAAATGTGTCTCTTCACAGATTACACTAATTTCTGTGTAGGGTAGACAGAGAAGAGGGGATTAGGGAAATACAGAGTGACCTGCAAAGGTTAGAGAGGTGGACCAGGGTTTGGCAGTTGAAATTCAATGCCAAAAAGTGTAAGGTGATGCACATAAGGAGCAAGAATCCCAAGATAGTGTACTGGATGGGAGGGGGAAAGCTGGGCACTACTTTTGAGGAAAGAGACCTGGGAGTCTATGTTCTATGAGTAACTGTGCAATGTTCAGATTTACAGGTGTAATAAGGAGAGAAGTTATATCCTCCTTCCTAGTCATCAGTAGTGATCATTGGTGACTCAGTTTAACAATCAAGCCAGTGTAGTAAGGCCTATAGTAAGGCAAACTGGATGTTGGGCTATATGAAAGGAGTACTGAGAGCAGTAGAAAAGAGGCATCACTACCTCCCTATAGATCACTGTTAAGCTTGCCCCTGGATTACTGTGCCTAGTTTTGGAGTCCTCACCTGAGGAAAAATAAGGACAGGCTGGAAACAGTGCAGTGTTGGATAAGGGAAAGGAAAAATGGGAATTGTTTACCCAGGAAAGGCACATGAAGCTAAAGCTTGTTTCCAAGTGTGACCTGGGAGCACAAGGAAGTTGAGTGACTTGCTCAGGGTCACACAGTATGCAAGAAGGAGCCATGGGATTCAAACCCAGGTCTCCAGGTTTGCAGCTCACCGCCTTAAACCACTGTGCTATACTACCTCCCAACCAAAATGATTCAAGGCTAGCAGGGTAGATTTTACAAGAATTGGGTTAAGGCATCGTACATGTATTAGCTGGATGCTAGAAGGGAGAGGGGAGATATGATAGGAAATCTTTAAGTTCCCAAAGGGAATGAACAAGGTAAACTGCAAGGAATTATTTAGCAGGAGTAACAAATAAGCAACACAGGAGCAGATGTGGAAACTGTTGGAGGGTGTTCAGTCTTCCAGGTGATGTGGTGGGTGCCAAAACTATTAAAAGTTTCAAGTACAGGTGGGACACCATGAAGAGCTTAGTGATTGCTCAGTGCAGTAGCAGTGGATTGAGGAGTGCAGGAGGGATATTATGAGCTAGAACCCTGAATGGATAAAAAGTATTGGGGTTTGATAGGATGTTACAGGCTGACTGACTGGACGAATGGTCTCTTTCTGCCATCATTGTCTATGTTCTATGTTCTATGAATAACTTAGCATTGTTCAGGTTTACAGGTGTAACAGGGATAAGTTATATTATCCTCCCTAACAAATCAATCATTTTATTTATTTATTTATTTCATAACCAGGTTGGTGTACTGATCTGAAGACCATTTTCAGGCATAGGGTTAAGCACAGCTTCCTATGTTAAACCACATTTTTTGCACATTAATATCTTCACAACTGTTCAATAGATTTGCATGAAATGTTGCATGCATGGTCACGTGGGGCAGATAACTTAACATGCCAAGTTTCTTTCCAGTTGGATGTGCAGATTCTGAGATGTGGATAGTGAACAAATGTAAAACAAATCACTGTTTTTTGCTGTTTTGTTTGCCGTCATGTAGCACCCAGATGGTCTGGAATTTAGGTCTGAATTTTTCAGGGTTCAAAGGCCTTGGCTCAGAAGGATTTCCTTTGCTGGTTTGGTGAAAAAATATTGATCCATTCCAAAGTCATTACATTTTAAAATTGTAGGTTGTGAGCATGCTCAGTCAGCATAAAAAAATAGCTTTCTAAAGTTTCCATATAGAAATCTTCTTTGTGAGATTTTTGCATATGCCATTGTCTTGTTTTTCATTTTCTTTTAAAATAAAAATTTGAAAAGGTACAAAAATGCCATTGTAGAGGAAGACCAACGTATGGATGTTGATGTTGCTCATAGTGACCCTGTAAGGTTGATTCTGATGTTCACTGTTTAAAAGAGGACCTGCAAAGTTAATATTTTTTTGTTTTTTAAATCCTTTTTCATCACTCGTTTGCAATTTTTTCATATTCCGTGATACAAAAAATGTCTGCTACACAGTGTTTTGTTGCTGTGTCTTGTCATGGCCTTGCAGCCTGATGGTTCAGAATTTTGGTGGAAAGGGCTTGGCCCACAGATATTTCTTTTGCTGATTTTGGTAAAAATAATATTAATCCATTCTAACACTATATAGTTTTAAAATTTTGGGGTTTGGTTTTGAAATCCTTTTTCTTGACTAACTTGTGGGTTTTGCACATTCTGTGAGCATGCTCAGAACCCGAAGTTTTAAAAATAAATACGTTTAGAAAAGATTAATATTTTTCCATCAAACTAGCAAAGGAAACAAATGTGGGCAAAGCCCTTTCTACCCTTAAAATTTCAGACAAAAATTTCAAACTGTATGGCTGCAAGCTGATGGCAACAAAACAGTTACAAAATAGTGACCTCCAATTGCCATTCCTGTGGTTAACTTGTGTTTATATGCATTATATTTCCCTGGTGTCACTCCCCACCCTCCATTTGCTGTCACCCTTGATATTTTCTGTATTCCTTGTGCCTAGTGCCATAACGTACCCTCCGATTACCTTCCCCTAATAATTGCATTTTTCCTGGTGTCTAGTGGAATCCTCACCCTCTGGTGTCTGTCCTGTTAATAAGTTTATTCTCCCTGGTGTCTAGTGGCACCCCCCTCCACCCTCTGACTGCTGTCCTCCTTGAGATTTTATGTATCCCTGGTATCTAGTGATGCCCCAATTGCCATCCCATAGTACTTGTATTTTCTCTGGTGTCTAGTGGTGCTTCCCACCCTCTGGTGTCCAACCTGGTAATAAATTAATTTTCCCTGGTGACTAGTAACACCCTCCCCCTTGCGCTGATGTAGTGCTGCCTGTAATAAAGAAAACAGTCCATCAATGTCTTTTTTTGTACCTGTAATAAAGAAAATGGTCCCTTACTGATCCAACCCTCCCACCCTGACCTCCCACTGAGCAACCACAATTCTGCACCTCCTACACCCTACCACACACCCTCACTCACATAAGTAGGTCTCAGGCTAAAGATCCACTCTCCAGTTGAAGGCACATCTTGCTGCTGGAACTGTTATGTTTCTCTAGTGTATAGAATGGGGTAAGCTTTAGGACTGACAACCCCTAGAAAGACGCCACCCCGATTTGCTTTAGGGGTGGGGTCAGAGTTTCAGGGTTGGAAACCCTAAGGCCACATTTTTCTACTTTTCTTACTTTAACCAGAACTCTAAATGTTGCATTAAAGCAGTTCTTTTATCCTGAACCCTAAATGTTGCATTAATGCATTTTTTTGGAAAGAATATATATGTGTATATATACATATATATATATATATATATACACACACACACACACACACACACACACACACACACATATGTTGACAACAAATACAACTACAGAAGTGCTGTCTGTCTGAAACTGGAAAATCCACTGGAAAGAAACAAAAGTTCAGAGTCTCACCAAATACATTTAATAATTCACAACCACCTGTAAATAACACCATCATTTTATAACCATGTAGTGGTAACTTCATCAGGGTCAGGGTTAAATCTAGATGAGCATTAACATTTCTTTCTTATGCACAACTAGCACATAAGTATGATAATGTTAGGATCATTTTCAAAAGTGGTTAGGGCTAACATTTCTTTCATGGTCAAATTGTAATTCCTTTTTGCTATTTTACTTTTCATGAGCAGTCTCTCTCTCTCAGTATCCTGTCATACTGAAACTTATCTTAGTTGGACAGGATATAGAGAAATTGATCAAGAAAAGTGAAACAATGCGGAAAAAATGCAAATGCATTTGGTGAGTTAGACTGCCTGAAAATTCATTTGTTTCCAAGGAAAGATCCTGAACCAATTTAGGAAGCAGAAGTTTTGTCACGAGAGTAACATTTTCCCAAGAAAAATTGTGAAATGTCCCATTTTTAAAACTCAGATTAGGCTAAAAATGATTGGTTGCTGACCTAGGGTGCAGCAGGTATTAACTGAGAATCATGATAGCTCAGCACTCTAGGATCAGTACTCACAGTGTAGTAATAAATTCCATCAGTCCAAAATACAGTGGCATAGTTGAAAAAAAATCTTTATTTCATTATGCAAAATAGCACAAAGACATAAACACTGCAACAAAGTCCTCCCACAGTTCAGGTACCCAATGCTTCACTCAGGTTAAGCTTTATCAGAGGGCCTTTTTTCTACTATGGGGGAATTTTTTCTACTATGCCATGGTATTTTGGACTGATGATATATCCTACTACACTGTGAGTACCCACCCTAAAGTGCTAAGCTATCCTGTTTTTTGCTTTTCCTCTTTATTGGGGTCTGCTAATCTATAGCATAGCACTTCGACTCTGCATCAGTCATGTGCATACCACTTCCTGCCCTGCCTTGACTTGTAGTGGGTATTACTTTGCTAAACAGCTACATGTTTTTGTGACGTCTGTGCAGACATCAGTCTAGAAAAATGGTAGGGGAATTCAAGAATTCATGGGATAAGCACAAGGGAATCCTAGCAATAGAAAAGATAGGGTACAAGCCTGAGATCTAGTAGGATCTGAGGTATTGCAGTAGGTAAGGAAAATGAGCAGACTAGGTGGATCAAGCGGTCCTTATCTGCCATCAGTTACTATGTTTCTATGATTCTGTCATACCAGTACTATAAGGGAACAGCACACATACTTCATTTGTGAATTTAAAAATCCTTCTTGTGCTCACAGTCCAATATCTCACTAGGTAAAGTGTGACAGAATCGCACAAATATAGCTATACTATTTCCTATATACTTTGTGACTTTATTTGTAAGTTGAAATCAAATTTGATTTTTTTTATCTGTTCTTTATCATTAATAGACTATTGCAAAAAAATGTAACTATTACAATAATGAGCAGGGGCGTGACAAAAAGAGCAAGGATTCATTAGAGAATTGCAAAATGTATGGAATGAATTAAAGTCTTAAAATTGCAACAAAAATATTTTAGATAGTCATTGAATTGCATATGCAATAAAACTGGCTAGGGTATGCTATTATAGGTATTAGGCACAATGTACTTGCATATATTTATTTATTCTCATAGCCTGCTACATGTGTACCATATTTTTCAACATGCTAACTACCAAACTTCTACAATAGAACAACATTGAACTGTGAGTTGTAAATCTAGGGGAAGATTGTCTTTGTGTTCACATCCCAATTGATCAGTCTGCCAAAATGTCTGACAGCAAACAAGATCTCTCAGAGACTAACAAATTCAGCAAGGGCCAACTGAAGAAGACAGGAACAAAAGAGAAAAAACATCTGCCCAAAAGAAATGATTGAACAGGAAAGGCTAGCATCTGAATCATGATGAAAGAGGACTTGTGAATGCACATTGTACATTCCACAAGCACTGCCATCTTGTTTTCTCTTTTTTAGCTGTATACTTTGTTATGAAATAACTAAAATACAAAGAGGCTGTGCTGAATAACATTTAAAGTGACTCACTTTCCTCATTTCACATAACAATGGATACAGCAACTACTGACACTGAATTAAGGTACTGCATATGCATCGTCCCATTTTACTGCAACTTTAGGCTGGGTGGTAATAAAGAGCTTAAATGTTACTGAAAGAAGAACCTGGGTGGTACTGCAGAGATCTATGGTAACTTAACATAATGCAAAGCTGTACAAACAATCCTTCAAGCTGTAAAATGCAAATAATAATAATGCCATTTTTTATTCAAATGATTTTTATTTTTTGGAATGTGCAATCTGATTGAAAAGTTAAAAAATACAGATAGAACCCCTTTTGATTACAACAAAATATATTCAATGTGCCTATAATAATAATGAACAAAGACACATTTTACCAGTATCTATTTGAGGACTACGTGTGAAGACAGTCAGTAGCCATAATAATAGATAATTTAGTAACTGCCACCTAACCTTGCTGTTTAGGTCAATAATACTATCTGCTGCCTATCTACTGCAGCCACACTCATTTGTGGAATTGTTTCACTTTAACTATAAAATAATTATGACAGATGCCAATTATTTGAATTCAGCACTGCAGTGACCTTATCAGTAGTGCCAATTATTATCTAATTTAGTTGATACAGTGACTCCATTAACATCATGAGAAAAATATCAATTGTTTCTGTATACAAGTTTTCCAGTAGGAACATATAGACTTCATTCTGCATAATATTTGAATAAACATAAGTTATCACGGGTTCTTTGGTAAAACAAATACAGTATAAAGATAGCAATAACACACAAAGAAGTTGCAGCATGTATAAAGAGCTGCCGGAAGGAATCATATGAAATTGTGACTGTACTGTAACTACATATACAGACTATTATTTACTTCATTAAATGGCTAGCATTACTATAAGGCTGTGGTATGACAGATGTGCTACTATGGCATCTAATTACGTTAAACCATATTGTAAGTGTTGGTTAGTGTGTGTGTTGTGCAAGTTTAATCAATGGTTTCTAAAGCCATTATTCATGATTGTGATGCAATAATGTTGTTATGCACACATGTGATGTGAATAATGTGAATACATGTTTACAATACTTCCTTGTGTGGGCCATATGCATCTACCTGCCACCTCTTCATAAAACTCCTTCATTATAACACAGAGATCAACTCCCACACTAAACATCATCTGTTGCACTGTTGCAATTCCTGAAGTAACATTTGAGCTGACTTTTTAGGAATCATCAGTTATAAAAAAAATGTAAAAAATGATTGCAGAAACAACTCTCTCCATAACACACTGACCACAGTTTTCATTTGAGATGATTTTCTCTTCTTTTGTTCTTTTTTTTTGTTAGGAATCAAAACAGGCAACTGAATAATAAGGTAATTGGAACACCTCAGCTTTTGGTGCATTGCTGGACCACGTGAGCGTTGCCCTCCTGGTTCGATGATGTCACCCAAACCTCAATGTTCTAATAGCTAATGTAATTCACTGCTGCCTACAAAATATTTTCTCTATAATATTTTCCTCACTCTAATAAATAAAAAAAGCTTGGCTTACAAGAATAGTTCTATAGAGCCTACACTATGGTTGAAAACTCAAAATCCAATCTAGAGTTGCACAGTAGAAGAAAACAAGAAAAGGGGACACTACAAGCAGAGCCACTTGTAATCATTTGTTTGCAAAGAGTACAAAACAAAATAAATGTCAGGTGTAACCTGGTATAGCCAGACTGCACTACCCAATGTAACACTGCAGCAATAAAAAAACAAGTCCACCCTACTAAATATGTCAAACAACTATTCCAATAACTAGACCCCCACCCCATACTTGTCCCTTGTCCTTTGCCTCTGTCTTCCCAAGACTATGGCTCACCCAATTGGAGGCCATCCAATCACTGATTGTATGAAGCTAATGGGATGGATTCACAAAGTGGCCATTGGATTTATGCAAGCCACCATAAACAGCAGCTTACAGTGATTGTTGATATGCTAGGGACCCTGCACCAAATTCAGATACAGGAGAGAGTCTTAGTGCCAAACTCCACATGTTTGCAGCAACCGCCCAAATGTGTCACACACATAGCACAAGGGAAAGGTATGCCTCAAGCTGTGGGGCAGTCAGATGGCATCTACGTCTACTGACAGAAATATGCCAGAGGTTGGCATTTAGCAGGAAGTAGTAGTAATAACAAGATTATATTCATTTAAAATGAATAGGAGACTCAATTGAGAAAAGCTCTTTTCCAGTGAGGTCCTTTTAAACAAGATTACTCAAACTAGTGAAGTTTCATAAAGTATTAGAAAAATATAAAAGAACATAAAACAATGTACCAGGTACAACATATAAATATTACTGTAGATGTACACATAATCAGAGAAAATCATCTGTAAATCATCAGTTAATATGAATATAAATATCAAAATATGCTGTACAATAAGTCCACTAAAGTATGTATTTTAAGATAGAGCAGTACAGACTTTTGCAAAATACAGGCTTTACTTGAGTAAGGAGGGCAAGGAGTTCCTTAAGAACAAGGTAGGGGATTATATATCTAGGCAGTGGGATTTAAACTAGGTGAGGGGAAGGGCTGGAGAGTACAGGGCTCTTGAACAAGATAGGAGGGCATAGGCTCTTCCCCTGATCTGGAGAAGTACAGGAAGTGAAGACCAAACCTGGAGGTAAGGAGGCCAGGAGCAATGGGGTTGGTAGGATTAGGGAAAATTATGGGAGGGGCTGGAAAGTTGTTCTGATAAATGCACAGAGTCTGGGAAACAAGGTGCCAGAGTTGCAGGCATTGTTGATGGAAGGGGGTGGTGAATGTGGCTGCAATCATAGAGACTTGGGCCACCCAGTACCACGACTGGACTTGAAAATTCATGGGTATACCACACTTAGAAAGGATAGGATAGTGGGTGGGTGGGGGGTTGCACTATTTGTTAGAGCAGGGATAGTGTGCAGCAGAGAGGAAAGGGGAGGATAACATGGAGGTGGTAAGGGCCTCGTTATAGGATAATAAAGAGAGGAGAATTAATCTGGTTGTGGTCTACAGACCACCCATGCAGTAAGAGCACATGGATGGGGAACTAATTGACAACTTTAGGAAGAACTGCAGGAGGGTTATGGGGTGGAAATGTGATACTAGGGGACTTTAACATGCCGGGGATGGACTGGAGCTCCATGGCATCTCCATCAGCATAGGAGCAAAGAGTGCTTGACACACTCCAGGACAAATACCTGACTTATCTTGTTGAGGAGTCGACTAGGGAGGGAAACATCCTGGACCTGGTCCTAGTCGATGGGGAGCAGGTCAGGGATCTGGTGGTGGAAGCCTCACTGGCTGGTAGTGACCATTCCATGGTGTGTTTTACATTGGACTTAGGGAAGGAGAGGAACTAAACGAAGGCCACGGTAGTGTACTTCAGGAGGGCAAACTCTGGGGAGATGAGAGATATCTTCAAGGAGCATATAAGTAAAATCGGAACCAGGATAGACACAGAGGGGCAGTAGGAAATCTTGAAGCCGGGCATCCTGGAGGCCACAAAAACATGTGCCAGGTCACAAAACAAGATGACCAGAGCCAGAAAACCTTGCTGGTGGACAAGGGAAGTACAGGTGGAAGTGAGGAAAAAGATACTGGCCTTTAGAATGTACAAATGCTCCCGTAGTGAGGCAGACCTGGAGGAGTATCATAGAATATCCAGGGAGGTCAGCAGAAAGGTTAGAATGGCCAAGGCTGACAAAGAGCTTAGATTAGCAAGAGGGATCAGGGAGGGGGAGAAGAAATTCTTTAGATATGTTAGGGAGTGGAAGAAGAGTGAGGAGCATATAAGAAAGCTGAGGAGGGTAGGGATGGGTATTGGGGATGGAGCAGGCTGAACTGTTAAAAGATTATTTTAGCTCAGTCTTCACTAGGGAAAGGGATGGGACATTGCCTCGGGGGGCAGAAAATTGGGCATGGGAGGCTGCTTTCACAGATGGAGAGATCCAGGTAGGGAGGTTGAGGGAGGCTCTCAAGTCCTTGATGATGGATAAAGCTCCAGGGCCAGATGGCATCCACCCAGGGGTTCTGAAGGAACTGGCAGGCTCCAGTGACTGAACTATTTAATTCCTCCTTCCAGTCAGGATGGGTCCCTCTAGACTGGAGGTTGGCATATGTCATGCCCTTCCACAAGAGAGGACTTCAGGATAATCAGGGGAACTACAGACTTGTCAGACTGATATCCCTACTAAGGAAAATGTTGGAGGCCATCTTGAAAGAATGAATGGTGGCGTTCCCAGAGGTAAATGGTTTTCAGGATGAAAACCAGCATGGGTTTGTCTGAGAGAAATCATGTTAAATTAACCTCATCCAATTTTTTGACTAGGTGACAAAGTCTCTGGATGGAGGAATGCCGGCTGATGTCCTGTACCTGGACTTCAGCAAGGCTTTCAATTTAGTTCCACACAGAAGGCTAATTTGGAAATTGAGGGAACTGGGGGTGGGAGATAAGTTGGTGGGGTGGGTAGCAAATTGGCTTAAGAATAAACAGCAGAGTGTGGTGGTAGAGGGCAAAGTCTTGACACCCTGAGGGGTCATTAGTGGGGTCCCACAAGGTTCAGTTTTGGGTCCTATCCTTTTTAATGTGTTCATTGCAGATATCAGGGAGTGGGTTGGTAGTAAAATGAGTTTGTTCACTGATGATACTAAATTGGGGGTGGTGGTAGATAGTGAGGGGGGAAGGAGGACACTACAGGATGATCAAGAGAGGTTGGAAAACTGGGCCTGCACGTGGAAGTTGGGGTTTAACACCAAGGGGTTAGGGACCTGGGTATACCTATCACTTGGGGGCTACAGCTGACTGTAATGATGATGGCGAAGGATCTGGGGTGATGCTAGATGCTAGGGGGAACCACTCAGATCAGTGCAGAAGAGCAGTGGCAAAGGCAAAAAATAATGCTTGGGTGTATAGCCAGGGGGATAACACCCAGGAGAAGGGAGGTTATGCTTCCCTCATCCATTTCACTGGTGAGACCTCATCTGGAATACTGCCAGCAGTTTTGGTGCCGCTGCCTAAAAAAAAAGACATCAGACTGTTGGAAAGAGTCCAGAGAAGGGCGACGGGTTGTCATATGAGGATAGACTTAGAGGGCTGAACAAGTACTCTCTGGAGGGCAGAAGGAATAGGAGGAATATGACAGAGACCTTTGAATACCTGAAGGGGTTCAACAGAGGGAACAATGAGGGTCTACTCAAGCTGAAGGAGGAGAGGACTATGAGAGGCCATAGTCTAAAGTTAGTAGGAGGGTGTTACAGAGGGGAGGCAAGGGGGCATTATTTCACAGGGAGAGTGGTGGCACCCTGGAATGCACTGCTGGATGATCTTGCAAAATTGTGAACTGTGGGAGGTTTCAAGAAGGGTTGGAAAAGGCACAGGGTCATGGTACGGGGTGAGGGTATGGTGATCACCACAGGGTACAGGGTGGAGAAGTGGGTGGGTGGGAGGAAATAATGGGTGGAGGTAGGGCAGCTACTATACACTACCAGTGAGCTGGTTTGGACAGACAAGACAGACAGTTAGGCCTAATCTACTGGCAACTATGTACGTACGAATGTATGTATGTATTTATGTAATATACAAAACAGGCAATATAGTGATTTCTGAGATACCCATGTATAGAGACGTTTTTTTTTAATAACACCCAGATGGATTTTACCATGGGGGTGGGGGCTTAAGTACTGTGACCTAAGACAGTCTTTTATATTAATTAGTTGCATGTTTTTCAAAATATGATCATATAAGATATTCCAACATATAATTAGATACATGAGCCTTATAACACTTGATCATGTATACAAGTATATGACAATAGTAGGCATAGTTGTGGGGATTGAACAGGTGACATGGAGAGCAGGTCAGATTGTGATGGATGGAGGGGTTAGCAACAAACCCATGATGGGGACCACGCACCGCTGCCACTATGACAGTGTGAAATGTGTGGCGGGGGACAGCCACATGCCTGGCACTGTGGGGGCACCCTACGGGCATGTACCTGCTATAGAGGGATACTTATGTCCAACTGTCCCGGTACTTTGTGAGCAGGGGATACCATGAGTGACAGCTCTGTGGGCGGCAAACAGGCTGTTAGACCAGCTACAGGATGGTCTAACCGTAGCAGACCATGCACCCTGTTATGGGGGCTTCTTGAATCCCACTGTAAGGGAAGCTGCAGCACTGCCCTGGTGCAAGCCCCTTTCTGCCATGGTGCACTTGTTTGTCTGTTGGAAGGACTACACAAGCCCAGCTAGCACAGGCTGCATTGCAGAATCAGAAGTGATGCAAGGTATGGTGCAATATGCCCCCTGCATAATTCTTATTTGCCACAAGCACCTTGCAGCATTCCTGATGCTTTGTGAATTGGGCCCAGTGACTCAGCACCCAGACAACATAATTTTCATTAGGTTCTCAGGACAGGTACAGCTAGGTAACATTGGCATAACAATGAAACTCCAGACTATGCCACCTTATGATCTTGCCCAATGGCAGCAAATAACATAGAGGTGAGGCTCAAACCATGTCACTCTGCAGTTGAGAACAGCTTGTCCAGAAATATCATTACCGAGAAAAACCTGCTGTGCTCTGCCCATGAGGTGGTTCTATTTTTCTGGAATTCTTTTTCCTTCCAGTCACCGTCAACTGGGCCTCTCTTGGTTATCACTCAGCCTGCTCACATCCTGAGTGAAATCCTCCCTACCTGTGATCCTGGCCCTCTGACCCACCAGCAACTCACCTGTAGGCAACCCCCTAGCTTGCACCCCCAAGGGCCACCTCCTACTCCTCGGTGCATCCTTACAGTAATCCAATGGCCTCCAGGTTTAGGAGGAGGCCATAGAGTAGTGGGGTCCCAGAGGGTAGGATGGTGGATGTAGGGGCTGTGGAATGACATCACCCATCCAGTCAGTGGAGTGTTCCCATGTTCTGCACATTCCTCCCTGATGGGAGTGGATGTTCAATGAAATCTAGGGGAGGCACACACACACCCATGCATGCCTCTCTGCTGTCCACTGTGTCCCACTTTCCCCTAGTACTGAGGGCTATCAGCTCAATACCTCCTAGCCACCGCCAGGAGGTACCATGTCACTGGAGCCCTACATGTACCCACCCCAGAGGAAGTGAGCAGTCCATTGGATGCTTGTACCTCCTCCCCCCAAGCAGACCATCCAATGCCCTAGGCTTGCTCCCAAGCCAAGATCATTGGCACCACAAGCAGTAACTGTACCACTACACCAGAGGGCTGGCCCATGAGGTTGTTCTTGAACCACCACAGCACCATACCCCTGAGTCCTACATAGTTCCTTAGGCACTCAAACAATACCCCATGGTCCACCATGTCAAATGCAAATAGAGATCAAGAAGGACCAAGATGGACTGGTACCCTGTGTCATTTGCAAAGAGATCATTGAACACCTGAATTAGGGTGTCTCAGTGCTGTGGTGAGTTCTAAACCCTGACTGAAGAGGCTTATAGCTGTCATATTTTTCTAGGTGAGCCTCTAACGGCACCACCACCATCTTTTTGACAACTTCCCCTAAAAGGGAAAATTCAAGACTGGCCTGTAATTCACAAGACCATCAATCAATCAATCAATCAAAGTCTTTATTTAACCAGGCGATCACCATTGAGCAAGCTAATTTTTGAGGTGGACTTGGGTTTGTTAACAAGGAACAAGGGACAATATACATGGGATGCAACACACAAGAAAATAGTAATAATACAAATAAAGTGAGATACAATAATACAGTATATACAAAGTATCACCAGCATATAAAGATGACTTCTTTATGAGGGTTTCACCACTGCCCTCTCCAGAGCAGTTGGACTCTCTCCTTCAAGGAGCACCCTATAATCACAGCAATATCTGAACCCAGGGTTTCTTGGCAGCTCACAAGCAGTGCAGTAAGTCCTGGGTCTAACATACGGTAAGTGGGTCACACCATAGAGAGTACTTGGAACACCTTATCTATGAAAGCTGGCTGAAACCAGTGTGTATGTATGTACTGTATATACAGTGGGCCCGATTCTCAAAAAGTTACGTCTGGCTTAACTAGACTTGCACCTGCAAAAATGGTGCAAGTAGCAAGTTATGCCAGCAGCTGCAACATACGGTATTCTGCAAAGCAGCCTGCAACATGCTGCAGGCTGCTTGTATAAATAGACTTACACCACCAATTCGCCTTAAATCCCTGCAACATGGTGCTAGGGGTTTAAGGCAGCAGTTGCACCCTATTCTGGAAGGGCAGCAACAAAGTCCCCCAGGGCGCTATACTCCAACAACTCCCAGGGGAAAATCATCAAAGTAAATTACACAAGCATATAGCTGGCGTAACTGTACTTACGCCCCGGAGGTTGCCTGCATGTGCAGCCACCATCCCCCAATGGTATGCCCCCCCCAACATTGCCCTGACCAAAACACAAAAGCCCCACAGGGCTAATTCTGTCCCCCAATGTCCCAACCCAGAAACAGCATGGTAATGCCCCATAGGGCTATCCATACCCCCCCATACCAAAAAGCACCACAGGGCTGGAGCATGCCCTCAACCCCTAGTACTTGTTAAATAGCCTCACAGAGCTGCTGCATGCCCCTGACCCCCAGTACCATAAGGGGAAACCCTTCACCCCACAAGCTGTGAAAATCTCCAACCCCCCCGATTGCCGATCCCCAAAATTGGGGCCATTCACCTATGTCCTGAGTATCCCTGGTAGTCTAGTGGCCCACCCTTCCCACCCGGCAGCACCTGACCACCCCACTTCCCCCCCATTACTCGTTTTAGGCAGGCAACTGGCACAGCCCACCTTTCACGACTGCGGCCAGCCACCTACTGAACACTGCAAGAGTGCGCATTGTACATATGATATTTTATTGAAAAAGTGTTATATTCTTTGTAAAAATGTCTGTATATACTGTTTGTAATCCTCACCATTTGTCACTCTTTTTCTTCATTGTACACTCTGTACCCGGGTCGCACCTGGAAGCAAGCCTTGGCTCAGTGTACCTTTCCCGGTCATCAAATTTTAAATAAAATAAATAAATAAAATATGCACTCGTATGTACAGTACGCATTCCTGTAGTGTTCAGTCAGCGGCTGACTGCAGTGGTGAGAGGTGGGCTGTGCCAGTCGTCATCCTAAAATAGGTCGTGGGGAGGGACCGGGGTGGTCAGGTGCTGCTGGGTGGGAAGGGTGAGCCACTAGACTACCAAGAATACTCAGGACATGGGTGAATGGCTACAGTTTTGGAGATCAGGGAGCGGGGGGGATTTTCGCAGCTTACTGGGTGAGGGGTTTCGTGATGGTACTGGGGGTCGGGCATGCAGCAGCCTGGCAGGGCTATTTTACAGGTACTAGGGTTGAGGCATGCCCAGCCCTGTGGGGCATTACTTATGGGGGGATCTGGGCATGGAGGGCACTTGCGCCCTTTGCAACCAGGGTTGTGACTTTCGGCAAACCCTTCAGGTACTCCCTTTGTTTGGCATACCTGTGGGTTTGTCGCAAGTCACAGGACTTAGCTGCTGGGATCCTGCCCCCTATAGAATCAAGAGCAGGGTCCTTGGTGCAACTGCACCCCTCACATGTCGCAGCTTGCGAGACATGTAGGGGTGCTTATAGAATCGGTCTAAGTATGTTTTGCATTTACTGTAGTGTAAATTCTTTGCAATATTATTAATCCCCTTTGCATTTAGTGCTTTGCCTTTGATATATTTCCTGGCTGACTGTTTCAGTTTTTTTTTTTTTTTTCTTTATGGACTGTTCATATCGTTGGTCATTTTGGCATGTGTAAACCTGGTAGTTGAACCCTTCCTTCTTGATGTAGTCCCCCCCATTTTACAGCTTGAAGCAAGATTCTGTGCCTTTCATAGCCAAAACATTTCAAATAAAATAGTGCCTTAAACATTTAATACAGAATGTATTTAGGCACAATTCACTAAAATTGCTTAACTTCCTTTTGGTCACCATACTGTTATTAATGTTTTTCATGAGACTTTGAAAACTACATGCATATACTAAACCCTCAAATCCAGTGCAAAGCATCATAAACGTTTTGAAGAATGCAATGAAGGAGCAAGGTACAACACAATAAGCAAGCTGCTGTATATTGCAGCTTTACATCGACTCTCACAAAAGTCAAAGTAATGAAAACAGCCTGCCTGAAGTGCTCAGTTTCAAAATATAACTTCACGCCACACTGCATTTGTCAAAACCAGGGAAGGAGAACATTTTAGAAAAGCAGCCTGCAAGGTTGAGATTACTCCACAACTGTTTCTGGCAGGTTAACCAGAGGATATCAGTATTTCATCTGTGAAATCAAGTTATATTGACAGTGTAGATTGAACTGCAATAGAGCAGGCAGGGGTGCCATGTCTTTAAAAGAACATTGTTTATTGCCCACCCCACCACACCACCTACACCACATAGAAACATAAACATAAACAATGATGGTAGAAAAAGATCAATGGTCCATCCAGTCTGCACAAGTTTCCTATTTGCTAGGACCTACTGTCCCTCCAGGCTGAAGTAGAGAGAAGGGAGAACACAAGAAGAATGGAATCCCTTAGGATGCAAATTGATACATAGATGCATAGAATTTGATGGCAAATAAGGACCGCCTGGCCCACCTAGTCTGCCCATTTTCCCTACCTCCTGCAAAAACCAAAGACCTTCCCTGATCTCTGCCTTTGTTCTCCTACCTATCGCTGGAGTGCCCCTGTGCAAATGCCATGAATTTTTGAATTCCCCTACTGAATTTGCCCCAACCACCTCTGTTGGGAGGCTATTCCATGCATCCACCACTCTTTCTGTGAAAAAATACTTCCTCACGTTTCCCCTTAGTCTGTCCCCTTCCAGCTTCATGTCATGACCTCTTGTTCCAGAATTTCTCTTTTTCTGAAAGATGCTACCTTCCTGTACATTATTTATGCCCTTGATATATTTGAAGATCTCTATCATAGCCCCCCCCCCCCAGAGTGTACAAATTGAGGTTCTCCAATCTCTCCGCATATGACTTTTGGTGCAGACCCTGCACCATTGTTGTTGCCCTTCTCTGAACTGCCTCCACCCTGTCTATGTTTTTATACACATGTGGCCTCCAGAACTGGACACAATACTCCAGATGAGATCTCACTAATGATTTATATAGAGGCACCACCACCCCCTTTCTTTTGCTGGTGATACCTCTCCTTATACATCCCAGTACCCCACTGGTTTTCACCACAGACTTGGCACATTGTTTGGCCACCTTTAAATCATCTGATAAGATTGCCCCCAGATCCCTCTCCTGTTTGGTTGCCATCAGTACCTCTCACTCCATCATGTAAGCCTGCCCTGGGATCCTGTGTGCCAAATGCAAGATTTTGCACTTTTTTTTACATTGAATCTTAGCTGCCACACTCTTGACCATTCCTCAAGTTTACCTAGGTCCCTTCTCATTTTTTCCAACCCTCCCGGAGTGTCTACCCTAATGTGGATCTTAGTATTGTCTGCAAACAGGCATACCTTTCCTTCCAGACCCTTTACAATATCACTTATGAAGACATTGAATAGGACTGGCTCCATAAATGACTCCTGTGGCATCCCACTGGTTACCCTCCATTCCATGGAATGAACTCCATTTACCACCACCCTCTGTGTTCTATCCATTAACCAGTTTCAAATCCAGTTAACCACCCTGGGACCCATTCCCAGGCTGTCTAACTTGCTTACAAGCCTTTTATATGGAACGGTGTTGAAGGACTTGCTGAAATTGAGGTAGGCCACACCCACCACCTCCCCCTTCCTGATCCACTTTTCTGATCACCCAGTCAATGAAGTCTATCAGATTTGTTTAACATGACCTTCCTGCTGTGAATCCATGCTGCCTCAGATCCTGTGTTCCGCTAGATTCAATATGTTCCACAATCCTTTCCTTTAGCAGTGATTCCATTATTTTCCACACCACGGATGTCAGGCTGACTAGTCTATGATTTCCAGCCTCCTCCCTCCTCCAAATTTTGTGTAGAGGGGCTACATCAGCTTTCCTACAGTCTTCTGGAACTACTCCTGTTTCCAGCAATTTATTAAACAGGGCTGCCAGTGGTGCTGCCAGCACCTCCCTAAGCTCCTTTCCTATTCTAGGATGTATCCTGTCTGGCCCTATTGCTTTGTCCACTTTCAGTTTTGCAAGATCCTTTTGAAGTCTCTCGGCCAGCTCATCAGTGCAATGGTTTGCTATCCGCTTGCGATGCTGGTGACCCAGGTTCAGGAACTGACCTGGGCCCCGGAGGGCTGGCTGGGTGGGAGAAGGCTTGAGCATCTGATGGCTGCTCACCTTCTCTCGGGGGGAGGGTTGGGATGTGATCCAATGCTTGTTGACTTCTGGTGGAGGCCAGGGAAACAGCAATGCTTTGGGTCCTGCTGACTGGAGGGGCATGGTGAACGTCGACATATACCTTGATGTTAGTTATGTGCCACACCCCCTGGGGGAGAAAATGGGAAACAGTGCTCCATGGTCAACCAGATGATGGTTGCTGGGTCCCGCTGCCACAGGAGCCCTGGGTCAGCCCAAGACCACCTCAACAGCACCTTGGCTAAGACTGATTGCTCTAGCTGGCCTCCACTGGTGTCTTCTCCCTCAGAGGAGGGGGATCTACTGTATCTGGAGAATGGTTATGCAGGGTTTTCTGGGGGGATGGGATGTGGGATTGTGGTGGCTGGTATCAGTGCAGGGTGCCAGTGGAGCCTAGGTGGCCTGGAGGAGTTGCCGGTCAGGAACCGGGGAAGAGCAAAACAAAAAAAACAAAAAACTCTTTCCTCCGTAAAGGGACTAGTGTCCACCTCTTTACCCTTATTGCTCCTGCAACTTAATTGTGGTCACTCACCTTCTCCCCCTTCTGGAACACTGAACAAAAATATTTGTTTAGGATTGATGCATTTTCCAAGTTCGCTTCAAAACACTCCCTGTCTTCCCCCTTAAGCCTTATGATCCTACCCATTGTCTTCCTTATTTCACTTATGTACCTGTAAAACGTCTTATCACCTTTCTTTACTGTCTGTGCTATTTTTTCCTCTGTTTGCACCTTTGGGTTCCTGACTGCCCTCCCTGCCTCCATCTGTTTATCCAGATACACTACACTGTCCTCCTCATTCTGTGTTTCCTTGTACTTCCTGAAAGCCAGCTTTTTTGCTGTTACCTTCCCGGCCACTTCCCTTGTGGTTTTCTTTTTCTCTTACCTTTGTTTATTTGCCTAATGCAAAGGTTTGTTGCCTCCACTGTGATTCCTTTCAGATGGGACTACTGTTCCTCGACTCCCTCCCATCCTTCCTCCCTGTAAGGGCCTTCCTGAGACATATCCCCAGCTTTGAAAGGTCTGCCCTCCCAAAGTCCACCTAATGTTTATCCCACCGTGTGATGTTCTCTGGACCCCAGGTGCCCACCAACCATGACATCTGCAATTCTGTTCCGTTGGTGAGTACCAGGTTCAAAATCACACCCTCACAGGTGGGCTCTAGCACTAGCTTTATGAGACAAGCCCCTTGCAGGGGGTTCAGCATTTCCCTCCTTCGGGCTGTGGCTGCAGCTGGATTGCTGCAATTGACATCTGGCAGATTAAGGTCACCTACTAGCAGAACTTCCCCTTTGGTTGCCATCTTATGTATGGCTTCCACCAGAAGGTTGTCCATCTCTTCCTCTTGTGCTGGAGGCATTCCCATGTGAATGGTGGTGCCATTGCCCATCTCTAGGGTGACCCACTGGGCCTTCACTCTCCCATGCAATCCCTGTACATCAGTTGCTTTTATACACTCCCTGACATAAGAGCTACACCTCCTCCCTTTTTACCATTCCTGTCTTTCATGAATAGAGTATAACCGGGTAAAGATACATCCCAGACATGGTTCCCATTATACCATATTTAGGTAACAGTGACAATATCCAGGTCAGCCTCTGCCATCAAGGCCACCAGGTCTAGGGTTTTGTTTCCCAAGCTGCAAGCATTTGCACACATAGCCTTCCATATTTTGTTGCTTCCCCTCCTGTCACCCCCCCTCCCATTATCCTCATGTCCACCATAATTACCATCCCTGCATTCAATCCCTCATTTTATTTTGCTTGCCATTTTATCTTTTCCTAGTTTGTCACTGGTAATTTCCCAACTTTAGGGTGCTCCCTGCTGACTTCATTAACATGTGGGGGTGGGCAGTTTGATTCCCAATGCTTTTCTTCTGCCACCCCCCTTGGCTAGCTTAAATGTTTGCCAATGAAACATTTTAACTGCTCACTAAGAACATCAATCCCCTCCTTGGACAGATGCAGGCCATCGCCCTTGTACAGACCCACACCCCTCCAGGTGGGCCCCAGTCCCAATGAAGCTGAAAACCTTCTCTCTGCACCCATTCCTCAACCATGTGTTGAAGTCCCTGGGGCGAAGATTCCTAGCATCCCTCTTGTGGTGGTCAGGCAGCACCACTGAGAAGGCCATGGAGCTTGCTACCTGCCCTAGGCCCCTCTCCAACTCACTGAACACCTCCTGCACTCTCCCTATCACTGCCTCATCCCTAGCAAGGTCATTCATCCCCAGATGGACAATAACTTCCAGCTACCCCCTCCCCTTGCTGCCGCATCAATAATCCTTTGGATTCACTCTTCATCTCTCCAAGCTGCACTTCCTAGCATGCACTTTATCCTCCTCTCCACCCCGCTACCTGTCCCTACTGCCATTCCTCAGACTACGGAGTTCCCCACCAGGAGTTGCTTCCTCCTCATCTGGCATCCTCTGCTACCACCCTTGAGGTCTCCACTTTGGAGGATCTCCACATCCATCCCAGCCACTAATTTGGGCACCTGTCTGGGGCTGTCCTGTCATGCCATTGTGGTGCAGGAGTTCCATAGTGGTATGGGAGTAGCGATGTGCATTTGCTCCACCCCCCAACCCACCCTGAGACCACCATTGTCCATCTACTCCTCCTTCCTGGCATCCTCTGAGGAAGTGGAGGAGGACTTGGTGTTCCCTGAGTTGTACCTGAGATACAGGAAACAGTGTGGAAGAAATGAAGGGGGATGGAAGCAGGTGCATTAATAAGAGGGGGGAACCAAAAAGGAAAAAAGGGGGGTAATAAACAGAGGTTTTTTGTTTTTTTCCACCTCTACTTATGCACCTACTGCTCCACAGAATTCTCTTCAGTGACCTCCAGTCCAACGTCTCCACCTCCTTGTGTGACTTGGATTGCCCCTACAGCTCCTCTCCAGCACCGAGCATCCCCGGGGTCTGCCCTCCGGGGAAGGGTCGGCCCTGCCCAGGGTGCTCTTTTTCTAGTATTGATCCACTGGGTGGGAGAGGTGGGACCAGCAGAGGGGGCTGACCCCGACATTAGGAGTGTGGACAGAGGAATCAGGCGCCATTGACTATCAGTGAAGAGAAGGTTTTTTACAGGCTTAGGAGTCCCTCTGTGGAGCCCAGCTTGACATGGCAATGTACTGCCGTGGCTCCACCCCCAGGTACTGTGTCGCGCAGCTGCTGTTGGCTACCCCCAGCCACCGCCAGAGGTCACTCCTCAAGCGAGCTTTGTGCCCTAACCCTCATTGGGATGTGAGAGCTGTCCTCTGGATGCTCGATCACTTCCCTTCCCTGCCAACCCCTGACCATCTGGGCTCATTCCAGAACCCAGGTCACCGGAATGGCTCGAGGTGTGGCATCCAGCACCTCAAACCTCAGCGCCACCAGGCCAGCTCAATATACAGAGTTTTAACAAAATCTTGAAAGTTGTGTGCTTGAATGCTAGAAATCTAGAAAATAAGATTCCAGGCCTACAGGCCACAATGGCAGAGGCCGACCTGGATATTGTGGCCATTACCTAGCATTTCTTCTTTCCTCCAGGCTGTGGCTGCAGCTGGGTTGTTCCAATTGCCATCTGGCAGATTAAAGTCACCTACTAGCAGAACTTCCCCTTTAGTTGCCATCTTATGAATGGCTTCCATCAGAAGCTTGTCCATCTCTTCCTCTTGTGCTGGAGGTCTGTAGATCATTCCCATGTGAATAGCAGTGCCATTGCCCATCTGTAGGGTAATCCACTGGGCCTCCACTCCCCCATGTAATCCCTATACCTCAGTTGCTTTTATACACTTCTTGACATAAAGAGCTACACCTCCTCCCTTTTTACCCTCCCTGTCTTTCATGAATAGAGTATAACCTGGTAAAGATACATCCCAGACATGGTTCCCATTATACCATATCTAGGTAACAGCGACAATATCCAGGTCAGCCTCTGCCATCAAGGCCACCAGGTCTAGCATTTTGTTTCCCAGGCTGTGAGTATTTGCATACAAAGAGTTCCATATTTTGTTGCTTCCCCTCCTGTCATCCCCCCATTATCCTCATGTCCACCCTAATTACCCTCCCTGCATTTAATCCCTCATTTTATTTTGCTTGCCATTTTATCTTTTCCTAGTTTGTCACTGGTAATTTCCCAACTTTAGGGTGCTCCCTGCTGACTTCATTAACATGTGTGGGTGGGCAGTTTGATTCTCCATGCTTTCTTCTGCCATCCCCCTTGGCTAGCTTAAATGTTTGCCAATGAAACATTTTAACTGCACGCTAAGGACATCGGTCCTCTCGTTGGACAGATGCAGACCATCACCCTTGTACAGGCCCACACCCCTCCAGGTGGGTCCCCAGTCCCAATGAAGCTGAAAACCTTTTCTCTGCACCCGTTCCTCAACCATGTGTTAAAGTCCCTGGTGCGAAGATTCCTAGCCTCCCTCTTGTAGTGGTCAGGTAGCACCACTGAGAAGGTCATGGAGCTTGCTACCTGCCCTAGGCCCCTCCCCAACTCACTGAACTCCTCCTGTGCTCTCTCTATCACTGCCTCATCCCTAGCCAGGTCATTCCTCCCCAGATGGACAATGACATCCAGCTACCACCACCCCCTTGCTGCCACCGCAGTAATCCTTTAGATTCACTCTATCATCTCTCCAAGCTGCACTTCCTAGCATGCACTTTACCATCCTCTCCACCCCGCTACCTGTCCCCAACTCCATTCCTCAGACTATGGAGTCTCCCACCAGGAGTTGCTTCCTCCTCTTCTGGTGTCCTCTGTTACTCCCCTTGAGGTATCCGCTTTGGAGGACCTCCACATCCATCCCAGCCACTACTTTGGGCACCAGTCTAGGGCTGTCCTGTCCTGCCAGTGCAGTGTAGGAGTTCAGTAGTGGTATGGGAGTAGTGATGTGTCTTTGCTCCACCCCCTAACCCACCCTGAGACCACCATTGTCCATCTACTCCTCCTTCTTGGCATCCTCTGAGGAAGCGGAAGAGGACTTGGTGGTCACTGAGTTGTTCCTGAGATACAGGAAACAGTGTGGAAGAAATAAAGGGGCATGGAAGCAGGTGCATTAATAAGAGGGGGGGACCAAAAAGGAAAAAAGGAGGGTACTAAACAGAGTTTTAACAAAATCTTGAAAGCCCTGTGCTTGAATGCTAGAAATCTAGAAAACAAAATTTCAGGTCTAGAGGCCACAATGGCAGAGGCCAGCCTGGATATTGTGGCCACTACCGGGTCATGGTGCACTGAAACCCATGACTGGGACATGGCCATACAAGGCTATATTCTGTTAAGGAAGGACAGGATTGGAAGGAAAGGAGGGGGCGTGAAATTTGATATGAGGGACAGCATCAATGTGACAGAGATGCAGGCAATACAGGGGGCAGAGGTTCTGTGGGTCACCTTAGAGATGGATAATGGAGTCTCTATTCACACTGTGTGATCTACAGAGCACCAACATAAATGAAGAAGTTAGGAGAAGGCAGTATACAGCAATGGCTTAAGGCTCTCAGCTGCAAATCTGGAGACCTGGGTTGGAATCCCATAACCCCCACTTGCATACTGTGTGACCCTGAGAAAGTCACTTAACTTCCCTGTGCTCCCAGGTTGCACCTGTAAACAAGCTTTCAACTTAGTGTGTCTCTAGTGGTTAAACAATTGGAAAAAAAAATAAGGTAGACATGGATACCATTGGCAAGATGGCAGAAGAGGGGGAGATGCTGTCTGTGTGGGGCTTCGATCTACCAGATGTAGATTTCACCCTCCCAGCTGCAGCTTCAACTAGAAGCAGGGAAATCTTGGAATTCCTGCACAAGGAGTTCCTCAGGCAACTAGTCAGTGAACCCACTCATGATGGGGCAATACTGGACCTGGTACTTACCAACATTGACAATATTGCTGACATAAGAATGTGATAGCAGATGGGGATCTCATGATCTATCTAGTCTTCCCATGGGTTTTGTCTACTCCCTACCCTAGTCAACTCTTTGGTTCAGCAACCCACAATTCCTATCCTAAGACAATTTGAATTCCCTAACTGACTTAGCAGCCACCACCTCCTGTAGCAGTTTGTTCCAAGGCATCACTACCCTCTCAATGAAGAAGAACTTCCTGACATTGCTTCAGAACCTGCCTCCTACCAGTCATCGGTTGTGCCCTAGTTTTTTCTTGGAAGAGGCTTTGATCCTGTGTTGAGTTCATCTCCATGAGGAACTTATAGGTTTCTATCATGTCTCCCCTATTTCTTCTTTGTTCCAGGAAATACAAATTCAGTTTTTCTAGTCTAGTCTCATAGGGTTCGTGATGGAGGTCTTGAACCATCTTTGTAGCTCTTCTCTTCATGGATTCCATGTGGTTTATATCCTTTTTCAGGTGTGGTCTCCAGTACTCCAAGTGAGGCCTTATTAAGGATCTGTACAATGGGATTATCACCGCTTGCTTTCTACTTGTAATGCCCCAGCCAATGCATCCAAGGATGCTGCTGTTTTTCTGTGTCGCTTTCTCACATTGCTTTCCCACATTCAGGTTGTTTGATGCCATGATTCTGATGTCTCATTCAAGATTTGTGACAGCTAGTGTTTCCACCCCCCCGGGTGTATTCTTTACCTGGATTTCTTTTCCCCAGATGCATGACCTTACATTTCTTGACATTGAATTTCAACTGCCAAGTTCTGGATGATTCTTCCAGTTTCTGAAGATCAAATTCCATCCTCATGGCACTGTCCTGTGTGTCTACCATGTTGCTGAGCTTTGTAGCATCTGCAAACAGACCAATCTTCCCCTCTAATCCAACTGTGATGTCGCTGATGAATATATTGAAGAGTACAGGTCCCAGCACTGAGCCCTGTGGGACTCCACTGGTTACCTTCCCCTCCTGAGATAGAGCACCATTCATGAGAACATTCTGAGTCCTGCCCTGAACCCGGCATCTTACCCAGTTCACAGTGTTGCTCCCTATACCAGTGTTTTCCTGTTTGTTGATAAGCAGAGCCAAAGGCCTTGCAGAAATCAAGATATATGACATCTACTGCCCCATTCTGTTCCACTACCTTAGTCACTCAGTCAAAAAATTAACCATGTTTGTTTGGCAAGACCATCCAGTACTGAATCAATGCTGCTTGGGGTCTAGCTACCCGCTTGCCTCTAGGTTAGCTACTATCCTTTTCTTTAATATAGATTCCATGATATTCCCTACCACTGAGGTGAGACCAATGGGAAGGGAGTTCCCTGCATGCTCCTTGCTGCCAGACTTGTGTAGGGGAACCACTGTGGCCTTTTTCCAGTCCACAGTACATGTCCACTCTCAAGTGATTTGTTGAATAGTGTGGCCAGAGGACATCAAGGTGGGAGGCCACCTAAGGACCAGTGATGACAATAAAGTGTGGTTCAATGAAAGGATGGCTGCAGAATCAAATCACACAAAGGTGAGGGTTCTGGGCTTCAGGAGAGCAGATTTTTAAAAGATGGACGAATGCCTCAGGGATGACCTGGTGGAAGGGGGAATGAACTGGGTAGAGTGGGGGAACAGTAGGGGAAACTAAAAAGAGCCATAGGGAAGTCAACAAACTTCTGTCTTAAGCAAAGCAACAAAAGAAAAGAGGAAAAAAAAGGCTGCTATGGTTCTCAAAAGAGGTAGCAGAAAAGATAAAAGCTAGCTTTCAGAAGGTATAAGAAGACACAGAGGGAGGAAAATAGAGAGGTGTATCAGAGGAATCAGACGGAATAAGGGAGAGTGACCACCAGGGTGCCTCAGAAATCAGGGCTGGGATTGGTCCTATTTAAAAAAATTTTAAAAGTGACATTGCAGAGGAGCTAGAAGGGAAGGTCTGCCTCTTTGCAAATGACACCAAACTCTGCAGTAGGGTGAAAACTCCGGTGGGGGTGGAAAGGATGAGCAGTGACTCGAGAAAACTTAAGTAGTTGTCAAGGATATGGCAGCTGGGAGTCAATATGAAAATGTGAAAAATAATTAATTTGGGGCACAGAAATTCAAGGACAGATTATAAAATATGGGGGTGGTACTGATGACCACCAAGCAGGGGTGATCATATTGGATGATCATCAATTGGCCAGGCAGTTTGACAAGGCCGTTGGGAGGGCAAGTGAGATGCTGGGGTGCACAGGAAGGGGTATCACCAACAGAAAGAGGGAGGTGTTGTTGCCTCTGTATAGATTGCTGGTAGAATCCCATCTAGAGTATTGTGCCCAGTTCTGGAGACCACATCTCAAAAAGAACATAGAGGGTAAGCAACCAGAGAAGGGCAACTAAAATGGTGCAGCATCTGTATCAGAAGCCCTACAAGGAGAGATTAGATCCAGGGTTTCTCAAATGGTGAGGCCAGCCTCCCTTGGGAAATTGCTACCAGTTCCAGGGGAGGCCCAGTTAAACTTTGTATTATACTGTACTTAAAGCATCAGTGCAAGTTACAATGAATATTTTGAACCAATAATTTGTATGCTATTTTAGATCACCACTTTTCTCCTGTCTTGTCAAAAGCTTTGTGTTCCACAGGTTGAGTCTGCTTTAACATTTGTTTAAGATTTGATATAACTAAAAAGATGTGTCCCCCTTTAATACAGGTTGCCTCAGGTTTGTGTCAGTATTCACAGCTATTTTTGAATAGCCATTGTCTTAAGATCATGGAGCAGAGTCTGTTGCATACATGTGTACAATAGTGACAAGATAAGTGATGTTAAATGATGGGTGTTCAAAAAAGCTGAGAACAGTCCTGAAAACCTAGGGATTGCCATTTTAAAAGGAGTTCTCATTTTATTATTGCTAATCTCAAAAATTCTGAAGGTAAGAGAGAAAGAACATATTTTACAAGACTGGAGAAATTGTGATCTAAAATGGAATAAAAAGGAATAATTTCAATATTTTTACAGTAACATGCATTGCTGCTTTACATTTTGTGGCATTGATGTTAGGTATGAAGAGACTCAGAAAACTAAAAGTAAATAGTACCAGGTGAATAAACTCAATTCAGTTATTCAATGCCATTTCATCTCTGTTCTGGTGTACACAGTCAAGTATTGTATGTTATTGTTTGAATGGGAGGGATGATGTTTTTCAATAAATCAGGGGAGGCCTGAGATTTGTTCCATATCTTGGGGAGGCTTACTATGACAATCTTTGAGAACTAATGGTTTAGAGGACCAACATATGTGCACCCTGGAACAGAGGAGAGAGAGAGAGAAGGGGCATATGATAGAGACCTTTAATGCTTCACAGGGGTTACAAGGTACAAGAGGAAAGTATTTTTCATTAAAAAAGGTGCTCAAGGACAAGGGGAATGATAAGAATCTGGAGGGGGGGTACATTCAAGAGAGATGTGAGGAAGTACTTCTTCACAGATAGAGTAGTGGATTCCTTGAACCGTCTTCCATCAGAGGTGGTGGGAACAAAAACATTGGCAGAGTTCAAGAATGCATGGAATAGACACAAGGAAATCTTAGGAAAAGTAAAGGTGACGTGAATGGGCCAGAGATTGATAGGAACTGCAGTGATGCTATAAGCAGGAAAAAATGGGCAGACACCGTGGGCCAGGTGATCCTTATCTGCTTTCAAGTTCTATGTTTCTATGATTCAGAGTCTTAGCCCACCCCATTCTTCCTCTGTTCCCCTCCCAGCTTCGACTGTCCCAAGCAGTCACTATGTGCTTCATTCTATCTCAGCTGTGATTGAACCCACTAACAGTTTAACCACCCACAACTTCTGCACGCAGACTGTCCCATGACTCCACCACCCCTTCTGTAAAATAATACTTCCTATTTACCTTATGAGCCTCCCCCCTGTCAGTTTCCACTCATGTCCATGTCACCATGAACTAGTATTCAAACTGAAAATTTCCTCACACTTTCCCATATTAATTCCTTTCAGGAACATTAAGGTCACTATCATGGCTTGCCCTGGATACCGTCACCAATGTCGCTAATGAACGTATTGAATAGGACTGGTGCCAGACTTGACCCCATTGACTACAACCCTCTGATTCTTCCCCTTTAGCCAGTTACCCACCCAGTTTACTATGACATTAGATGCATCCAGATCATACATCTTCTTCAGCAAGTGTCTGTGAGGCACCAAGTCGAAAGCCTTGCTGAAGTCAAAGTAGAGCAAATCCTCAGCATGGCCCTATCCAATTCTCTCATTACCCAGTCAAAGAAAACTATCAGGTTAGTCTGACAAGACTTCCTTGCCATGAATCCATGATGTTTACTTTCCTGTAGCCCATTGCTCTTCAAGTAGTCCACGAAGTCTTCTTTGACCAGTGACTCCATCAACTTCCCTCCATCACCTTTGGTGTATGCTGGTCTATATAGTATATATCAGCTCTGATCTTTTGTCTACTGGTCCCACCAACCTGCTTGGGCTACATTCAGTGGCAAAGGACTGCAGTTAGCCCCTAGAGAAAAGCAAAACCGGAAAACTTCTGATCAGAGATTATAAAAACTCTAACATGCACAGTGGGTTATTGGATCTCCCACTGCTGCATAGTGCTCTGATGTCAGCTGCAGGGAATTCTGGGATTTGTAATAAGAGAAGATGTCAGCTTACCAGTAAGCAAAATTAGTCTGATACAATATACTAAACTACAGTAAACAGAAAGTAAACCAAAACATTTTTATACACAAAGTGCACATTGGGATCAGCCCCACACTTGAGCGAGGGCGCTTTGTAATCACTGTTCCTCTTTAAAGGTTCTTCTGCCAAAACCAAAATGGAAAACAAGAGATTGACAGATGCTGAAAAACAAGAATCTCTGGCTAAGACTAAAATAGTAAACTAAGCATTGGATGGCATTAAACAAAACAGATTTTGTGCCAACTCTCTATTTTAATATCATTAATGACCCAAATTAAGCAAGCTGATAACTCTGCTAAGACTTGAGACTATTAAAAAATGATTAACTTATAAGAGATATCCTGACATTTTGTTTTTTTAAGCCAGGCTACACTTGTAATATAGGAGACAGAAAGTACATAAGGCATTTTGCACTACTGTGACCATGGCATTCAGTAATAAGGAAAAATACCTAGGGAAAATCCTGAAGATTTTTTTTTGAAACTGAATTGTTTCCTGAATTCTAATAACAGATCCATTCTAGAAGAACTATCACTTCATACCAAACATCTAAGTGGAATAAGAAGAAAGGATTTGTATGGCACATTATTGTTGCCTTAAATATGTTGTTGTTTCTTCTGTTCTGCAATACTTCTTAACCAATTGCTTTGCAAGAGTTTTTAACTGAAATACTTCCTTTAACATCAGTGGTCCTAAATTTTGGAATATCGTACCTAATAAATTTTTGCAATGTTAAGGTCCCCCAGTGTCCTCTCTGGCCACTCTTAACTGAATGACTGATATGGAGCAGGAGCAGCGTATATGTCTTTATCTTATCACTGTCAGAGTCTTTGTAAATATGTTTGTTTCTTATAAATGCTGTTCATTATTTTAGTGGTAGTAACCTTGTAAGATTTGGATGACATTAAAAACGTGCTCTAGGGATCTTTACTGTCTTGTCATTCTCCTTTTTTTATTGATTTTAAGAAGCAAAATTTTGAATTAAACTGAAGTAAGATGGGAATTCCTCCAACTCACAGTCCAGCATATCTTTCAGAACAGCACCACCTACTGGTCATAACAGAACAACACCATTGGAGACTGCACCTGCAACATCGGTGGGGTAGAGGGGAAGACCTCCTGCAATTGGTCCCCTCCTCCTGCACTGCAACTGGACCACCGATCACTGCAGAAAACACATCGGAGCTAAATCAGGGTGTGAGGTGCACCAGTGCTGAATGTAGCATGGTGGTCCTCTCCCGAATTCAAGGACTGAGCAGCTGGACATTTTGTTCACCCACCCTGCACACCGCATTCCTCCTCCCATTTAAATACTCAGCCTAGCCCCACCTATCTCTGTTGTACCCAATAGGAAGCAGTGCCCTCCCTTGTTTCTGGTGTATCCTAGCTTTACTGAGAAATTAATGAACATAGTGCACCAGTGTTATCATAACAATTACATTTGCATTTGTTTGTCTGAAAAAAAACAACTAAAGGCTAGATTAACTATTAATAAGTGTATAGGAGAATTCTGTACAAAGCTCATAGCATTAGCACCTGCTGACTGAGAAAACTTATGTTGGACTTAACTCAATTAAGTGATATGGTGCATTCTGTATATAGATGTCAACAGTACCACTGAACCTGGTTATGTAGAGCTGCAAGGGAATATGCTAACGGTAGTAGCTGCAGCATAGCTGATTTGCAGCAGCGAGCAGCTAGAATTGAAAGTCTGTGGAGATGAACAAAATACTTGGTGTCATTCTTAAGATGTTAATATATGTATCGTCTATGCCAGGGGCAAACACTGCCCATAAAAATGCCAATCCCTGGGCCTGAGAGATGCCTAAAGCCCTCTGCCCATTCTTGTATGAACAGAAATATTATCCCTAAATGCATGTCAAAGAGGGATGTTACCTTGATGGTTATGTACATCATCACAATAATGTGGGTAGACAAACTCATGGGTACTAATGGTAAATGCACCCCAGACTGGGGTCAGTAAGAGAACCACCAGCCTTATCTGTTCTACCATTCTACCAGGCCACCAGTGGAATCACTGTTAGCGTTGCATGGTTTAACAAAAAAGGAGGTCTGTTACCTAATGCTCCATAGCTCAAGGGGCCACGGAGTAAGGGGTGCACTCCTCATAATCCCAAAAGTACTAAGCTTAATCTCAGCACTGCTGGTCCTTGCTAGGTACATTGAGTCCAACCCCGGACTCCCTGTGGCTAACTTTAACATTTGTTCCTCTCATGACCAGAATTGGACCAAGGGCTTAACAATAGCACATATCAATGTCTGCAGCCTGTGCCCCAAAACACATGAAACCCAAGGCTGGATGGATCTGTACAAACCAGACACACTGGCAGTATCAGAAACTTCGTTAATACCACACATTCTAACCCATGAGATAGAAGTCATTGGTTACAACACTTACCTGAAGGATAGGGAGGACAAAATAGAGGGTGGGGCACTTATATATGTCAAGGACTCATTAAACGCTGCACTTGCCTCACTCCCCCATACCAATTGCACTGGAAGTTAGTAACTATTCATTAGAGTTACCCTTGGCCTTGCCAAACACCTATCAATTGGTTGCCTATACAATTCCCCAACAAGAGCCTCCAACAGACCAATCTGACTGACCCAAGGTCTTTCTGAATGCACGTCACTGCCTTGCTAAAAAGTAGTGGTAAATCAGCCCAAGGCCCAATAGAATACAATGGCCAAACACTGAATGATGGCCTGGAGATTGTCTCTGCCTTTAACAATCTGTTCACTAATTTGGAATGTTACAGGATGAGTCTCCCCCCAATTCCTCAGAGCAACTGTGCCCTGAGACATCAAACCCTTCTCACCCACTCTTCCACTTAAGGCTAGTGAGAGCAAAAGAAGTACTTCTCCTCCTAAAGTCCATAAAAGCAAAAGGCTCAGCTGGCCCTGATGGCCTTGACACCAGGCTGCTCAATGCTGCCGCACCAGCCATAACATTACCAGTCATGTGGCTCATTAACAGGACCCTGCTTGAAGGGGCTGTGCCTAAAAATTGGAAGCAGGCCAACAATGTACCCAACAACAAGGGTGGCCCCAGGGAGCCAATTGGTAACTATAGGCCAATCTCCCTACTATGCACTCTAGCCAAAATTCAAGAATGGCTAGTCTGCTACCAACTCTGAGACTATTTAGAGGCCAGCCAGATTCTGGCACACACCCAGCATGGGTTTAGGCAAAACCATGGGACTGACAAAGCCCTCATCAAATTCTCGGTTTATGTCCTCACAGCCTTAGACAAAGGCACCCCTACTGGGGTGATTTTTATAGACCTGACCAAGACCTTTGTCTTAGTTGATCACAACCTCCTGTTACACAAATTGGGAATACTTAGTCTTGGTCAGCACTCATCTGACCAATCGCTTCCAACAGGTCAAGTGGAGAAATGATACATCTGAACTGCTCCCCCTCAGGGAGAGGGTACCACAAGGCTCCATACTGGGCCCCTCCTTTTCTTGCTATTCATTAATCACCTGAATAATCACTGTGGAGGCAGCTCTGTAGTCCAGTACACAGACAATGCAGTGATTTACAGATCCTTGAATAGTACTGGAGACTTGGTGCCCCAGCTCCAATCAGACTTTGAAACCCTAGAAACTTGATTATCTGATAACAGGCTGGTTACAAATGCCAAAAAAACAAAAGCCATGTTACTCAAACCAAGAACCCTTGGACAAGATAGAAGCTCCCTACTCCCCCTAATCTTCTCATCAGGCACATCACTAGAGGTAGTGAAGTCCCTTAAATACTTGGGCCTGACACTGGATCAGGGCTTCACACTGAAGCCTCACGAGGATCAGATGATCAAAACTATATATCAAAAACTTGGCCTGCTATACAACCTGAATGCCCAGCTGATCCCTGAGACAAGGATTACTATAGCTAACAACATTCTTCTCCCAACCTTGTCCTTTGCTGTCTCTGTAATGCAGAGAATGGAAAAACAAGAGCTAAGCAGGATGCAAATACTATATAATAAGATTGCGCACTTCAACACAATGTCCCCCAAGAGATGACACTACTGTGAAGTACTGGCCTCTCTAAACTGCTCATCTCTGAGCAACCGCCTGCACTACCCCATACTATGTAATGCATTCAAGTTTATCAGTAACTATCCCCCACCCCAACAGCCTGTCTGGTCTGCTGATTCCAAAGCAATCAGGCAGACAACTCTGAACCACAGGGAGAAACCTCCTGAAAGAGCCTAAGGTACGGACCACAGCTGGTAGGAAATCCTTTGCCTATGCAGCACTGGTGCTGTGGAATAAGCTCCCAGCATACCTCCAGGATGAGACCTTCATGAAAACCTTCTGTACTGGGCTCCATGACCATCTACTAGATAAAAGTGCATGCTCTTGCATCTGAGCAAGGAACCCTGAAGCTTAGATCCCAGCCTATTCTGGCCCTAGTCAGCCCAGCAGAAGCCTCTCCAATCCAGGAGATGCAAGTGTAACTGTCAATTGTTCTATTTCTGTGCTAATTACACACCCTGTAAAAGGACTGTTCCTTGTTAATATGATTGTAGTTTGCATTGGTCTTGAATGTCCTAATCCTGCTGTGTACTGTCATCTTTGAATCCTGTGGCATGTTGACATGATTGTAAACCGAAATGGTCAGCACACCTATATGATGTACATGTGAAATTTTCTTACTGTGTAACTAATTCTGGGTTGCCCTTAAAAAGGAACCCTCAGGGCTCAGTGGGCCTACGCAGTTATCAAAATTTAATAAATAAATAAATAAATGTATACTGTATATACACATAAAAAACACAATTGTGTGCTGGTCAGTAGGAGAGAGAGTAGGGAGGGTCAGATGCTATGCAGATGTGGGCATATAAATTTTATATATATATATATATATTAAGTGCAAAGAGTGCTTTACATTAAGAAGGTGGCCGGCTATGAAGGAGGGCAGGTTGAGCCAGTCACCAGTGGAGGATCTACTTAAATGTATTAAAAAAACAACTTGTGGGTGCTGGGGGAAGAAGGGTGGGATTGTGCTTTTGATAGAGGATGGGGGATGGTCTTACATAATATATTTACCTGGTTTTGGGCTGGGGGGGCTGTTTCTTTTTTTAAAGGGCAGAATACCTGAATACCGAATAGCTGAATATTTGGCTGCTGAATAATGAATATTTGGCCAAATATTCATAAAACGTTAATTGCACTACCCTAATTTTAATAGATAAAAAATGGACAGCAAAATACACTCCAGAATTTGGTATGTCAAGAGATATCATGACTCTTGAGTGCATGAGACATTCGGACTTCAGGCTCATGCTTCATAATGCAGCCAAGGTCTGATGCTATCTCATAGCATGCAACACTCTGTTGTGTATTATTGCATAAATGGCTCATCTTGTACATGTGTCTTTCTAAAAACTATGAGCCATGGTATAGTAAGTGCTTACTAAAATATACTGCAATAGTTCATGCCCACAATTTTATTTTACTTTAGTTGTGTTAATTTATGCTTGGGACAGCAGCTGTACATTTAATTAGGAATTTCTAAGTAAGAAAATGTATCTTATATTACCATAGCTATGGGTATCTTTTTAATTGGTATAATAAACTACTTATGTTTTCTTCTTATAATGATACAGATGTCAATGACTAGACATATGAAAAAAATACACTGGTATTCACTAGTAGGTAGACCATATAATCTCTAGAGAAATGTTGCTGCTAGCATGTTTAAAACTGCAGTATACGGTCTTCTACCTTAGTCAGCTATTCAAAATACAGTCACATGAGGCTATAGGACTGTCGCCAACACTTGGGTATTTTCATCAATAAAGAATGGTTTGTTTTAGCTCCAGTCTCCAAAAAGAGTAATTAAATACCCAGAATGCCAATACTGTAACCATTTGTTTGTTTCAGAAAGGACCTTTACTAGAATAATAGCACAACACAAATTAAAGTTTAAAAATGCTAAGATTTTTTATACACACTAAAATCTCAAAGGATGGCAAATAAGAAAATTAAGCTTCATTTAGACTGACAAATTATGTCAAGATATAAAGAAAAATACAGTCTTTAAATTACAAGTTAGATGGATTAGATGACACTAATGGATCACTTTAAAGTATTATGTAGATAAAGTAATTGATTATTCAATAAATCCTTGTCTGCACATAGATTTCTGTATTCAAAGAACACTAAACAGTATCAATCTGTCTACAGTATGTAAGGACAAGGTTGGGCTCAGAGAGTCAATGATCATTTACCTTTCCCTGCATTTAATCAGGCCACAATACTGTCCATTTTTTCTATCAATAATAATGGCCGTGCTACTCCAAGGGACCAATTCACAATATTAGTTGGGAGTGGTGTAAAACATGTGCTTAGTGACCACTTCATTAAGCTGTCACCAAACTGTGCTACATATAAAAGGGTGGATTCACTTTATGAGAGGAATACCCTTGCTACGCTGGCACAATGTAAATTGCCAGTTCAGATGTTTACTGGAGTTGTGGAGGAAAGTACCTGCTCACAGCCCAGTGACAGACAGTACACATGGTGCCATGTTGTGCTCTTATATTACTGCGCAGCATCTGTAGTACTAGTTCCCCCCACTTCATTGCTGCTTAAAGAATTACCTGGTGCCCAGTGCCCCTGCCCCCATCTACATCTTCTACCAATTACTCTTGGGTGTTGTGGTATCCCCCGTCCCCACCAATCTCATCATGTAAACACTGATTTGAAATCCACTCTGAATATAAGAACACCATTACAAACAATACGGCCTTTCTAGTACAATTAGATCCTTTGCAATCACTATTAAACCTCGATATTAATTTAGATATGGAATTAAAAATCCTCATCAAAGCTAGAAGATAGGGAAGAAGATTATGCTAGATCCTTATTGAATGACTCTAACCTGTCTGTTTAAGCTAGTTCCCCTATTTTTTTATGTGTTTGATGCTCTTCATCCTTCCCACCAGCCCAGCTGCCCTCTCCTTCAGGTGACCACACCCTGCCACCCCATGTCCTCTGGCCACCATATGCTGCCCCTCAATGTCGCTTCCCAGTTGACTCGGCATATCCCTTCACCAAGGAGAACTCTTTCCTTTGCCCGGTACTGGTAGGGGAGACTGTTGTATGCTCAGAGGCACATTATTCCATCCTCACTAGAGCAACAAGGGAGCATCACGGGGCTAACCAGCTTTGCGGCGGCTAGAGGACAGGCCGCTGTCATCCAGGCTCCATGGGTGGCCATCTTTTTCTCTTTTTCTGTTCCTCCCAACTCAGAAAATGGAGCTATACAGTGGCAACCTGGGGTGGGGATGTACAGCTGCTTGTCAAAGCAGCACGCTGCCTAGTACATTTCCCAAACCACCAACCAGGTGCCAGAGGTCCTCCCACCTCCCTCCGGGAGGGAAGCATCTGAATATATGCAGGAACTCTCTCCCTGCTGGTCTCTGTTCCTGGTACCCAGGCTCAGGACATGAACCTGAGTCATCAGCATGCCAAGCGAATCCCTTTGCTTGGTGCCACAGAGCCAGAACTCCTATGCTTTAATGGATACTGTTGAACTTTAGCTGTCACTGGAAAATGTTGGCAATAAAAATAACAATGTGTGGGGAGGGCTTGATGAAGGAGAGATTTACTGTATAAGATTGAATGGGCTAATGATTTTTTGTGTCTACCGAGTGTAGGAATGGCTCAGGGTGAAGAGCACCTTTTGCACAGAGGAACACAGCCATCCAACTGTAATGGTGTTTGGAAATCTGATTAAGAAAGACATCTTTGGTATTGTTTCCATACTTGCACAACTACACTTTTGTAATGTATCAGCAGAATAGAGAAAGACAATCAATGAACTGGCAACCACGAAGCAGGTAGTAATTAAACCTGCGGATATACGTGGCATTGTGGTTGTGCTGGATGTGGAACAATATGTTATGAGTACTTTTTGGCACTGAAGCTAATCTCACAGATCTTCAATAATTTCTTTAGTTCTCCAGATCCCTCCTGACAATCTACCCTGCCACTGAGCTTGGTGTCATATGCAAAAGGACAGATTTATCCATCTGATGCCCTCCCTTATGTCACTGTGCATGAGGTTACAGAACACCAGGCCAAGGACCAACCTCTATGGGACCCCACTTATGACTTCCACCACCCCCAACTGCTCTTCATATACCACTACCCTCCATGTTTTCCCCCTTAACTGGTTATCAACCTCCATGATAGTCTGTCTCACTAACCAAGATCTTTTAGTTTCTACTTGTGTGGAACCAAGTCATCACTGCTCTCTCATGTTCCCTGTGCCTCATAGTCCCTCCACTCCAGCAATCATTCTTTCTTCTACCTCACCCAGCATCATTCCTCTGCTGGGCAGTAAGCCTTATCTTATTGCCTTCTCTCCTTCTGGAACCTACTCACTTTCTCTCTCTTGCTCTCCCTCTCTCTCTCTCTCTCCCTCCCCATTTCCTTGTCTCCATTAGGTACCCGCTAAAACTCCTTACCACTCCAACCTGCTCCTGTCATTCCCCTCCTTGATCCTCCCTTGTGGGAGTCCCTACCAACCCTGTTGTTGGGTCTTCTCCAGAGTTCCATCTCAGTCTGTATCATGCTCCTTCCTTTTCTACATCTGTACTGTCATTCATTCATTCCACCTGCTTTGGTCTCTTTATTTGCACTTCAAAGACATTCACTGTACCTCTGCTTAGCTCCATTTTATTTTAATGGGCACTTGCACCATGTTAAATTGTACTCTGCCTGCACTTTAATTTGTACCAATCATTAATACTGTGTATGCTTTTGTTATTGTATTTCCTACTCCGCTCTCACCCCCCAGTCACACCTGGAAATGAATGACAGTGGATGCAATCCAGAGGAGAGCTACAAGTTGGTGAAAGGTTTGCAAGAAAAGCCTTATGAGGAGAGGCTAAGGGTACTCAATGCATGCTTCCTAGAAGAGAGGAAGGAAAGCGATGGATATAATAGAACATTTCAAGTACCTCAGGGATATTAACAAGGCACACGAGGGCAGCATATTTCATAAAAGACAAATAAATAAACAAACACATAAATAAATAATGTCAACCACCTTGCTAAAGTCTGGATATATTATATTAACTGCCATGCCTTTATGAACAACTTTCATAACCTAGTGGAAGAAGTCAGTCAGGTGTGTATGGCAAGATCTGCCTGCCACAAACTCATGTTTTCCACTGTCCTGTGGCCTTTTTGCTGATAGGAGCTCCACTAGCCTTTCTTTGCCAACACATTCCAGCAATTTATCTACAATTATGATCAAAATGATCTGTTTATAATTCACCAGCTTGTTCTTTCTACTGCTTTTGTACAGGGGCACAACACCCACTGTTCTCCAATCTGAATGCACATCTCTGGACTCCAGTGATCAGTTTTACAGATTTTTCAGGGGGGGTGTTACTAGCATTTGTGGCATACCCTTTAGCACCCTATATCCCATCAGGACCAAGAGCTTTATTGACCCTCAGGGATGTGAGCCACTTGAATACCCTTTCTGTGGTAATCAGTCCCTTGTACAGTTCTGTTCCATATGGTCTGGTGTTAACTATCCCCTCTAGTAGTGAACCTTCCATATTCTTTGTAGATACCAAACAGTAGTAGCCATCTGGTATTTCCATCTTACCATTATCTTCTTCCATTCACCTTTAATCCTGCATCAGCTTGACTATGCTCGCCTTTGTTTGTCACTTTCCCTGATGCAATTATACAAGGCCATGTCACCCTCCTTAACTTCTTTTGCCATCCTTAATTTTGCTTTAGCCTTGTACTTTCTCTCTACACTGTAGGTTTCACTAGCTATGCATTCGTACAGTATGTTCCTTTGCTTGGTTCTCATTAAATCTCATGTATGCTGTCCTTTTGTTTTTTCTCTTACCACTACACTGCTATCTTCACCTTCCTTGTAAACCAAATTGGTTTCCTGTTTTTCTTTTATTTTCTTTCTTTCCTTTTTTTTTTGTGTTGCCCTTCCCCACATGTCTAAAGCAGGAGTTGGTGATTTCCTGCAGACTTTTTTTGATGATTCCTTATTTCTCCTTTAACACCTTGTGCCCCTCTGCACCCTGCAACCTGTTTTGAAGTTTCTCCCTCATTCCCCAAATGTCTGCCATTCTGAAATCTAGGACTCTAGTTCTGCAGTTGGAGTACTGTTTGTCTAGTTCAATAGCAAAACATACTGAAAGACAGTCTGTAGTACCCACTGGTTCTGCTATGCTTCCACCCCTGACAATATTGCTATTTGTGAACAATAGGTAAAAGGCAGCCCCTACTCTGATTGGCTCCTTGATCCACTGAACCATGAAGCCATCCCAGAATGCATCAGTGAGAGCTTGGCTTCTGGTGATGCTTGCCCCCAGGATCCTCCAATCCATTTTAGGAGGACTGAAATGCCACCAGATCATCACAGCCCCAAGTGATGTAACCTTTTGATTTCTTCAGGTATGAGGGATCACTGTGGAGTGCTTGTAATTCACTGACTCCTTGCTGAAGTAATAGTTATCAGGAAAAAAAAGATTTGCAGGTGAGGACCTTTAACTCAGTAGTGGCCATTGGGTCAGATGGATAGCCCATTAACTGAGTGAGAGCCAGATTTAGGTTTCAAGCTGTTATAGGATACTTTATAGGGGGATACAAATGTAAGAGGTCCTTAAAGAATGTCTTAAACACTGGATGTACAAATGAAGTTCCTGCTGAAGCATTAGCCCTGAATGCAGAAATAGTAGACAAATGCACCTTTAAAATGTTGATTTTAAGCCTAAAAAATATAAATGTAACAAATACTCTAACATTAGTATAATTTCTTCTTTCTCAGCTGAATGGGATTTATTCCTATACCACGCTGATAATCTTTATCATTTTGAACTGTGAATTTTCCTTGATAATGGCATTATGGCCACTGAAAGCACCTCTATACTGTAATCTTGGCAAAGAGATTTAAGACAGAAAACTATCCCCTCAGGAACTATCCTTTCAGGTGAAAGGATTTCAAGCTATGACAGTTTCTATGTTATTTTAATATTGTAAAAAGATCTTGACATTGGGGCAGATGAGTCTATTAGGTCATCAGAATTAATACAGAGTACCATGGCTTTCTAGCCTAGTGTGGTATTTATTTATTTAGTTTTAGTTGCCCAGGACAGAAGGGCTAGACAATTCTGCCTATTTTCAGCCTCATCCTGGGGGAAGGGGATCCAGATGGATGCCAACTGACATTGAACCAGATTAAGCTGTTGATGGTATTTTAAGTGAATGGGGGAAATTTGGCCAGAACACCAGGGAAATTCCCCTACTCTTGCTTCCTGTGAGCAGGGGGGAACCTTTTGTCTGCGGGACCAAGATGGTGGACAAGAGTCCTGGAGGAAGACAGGTTGCTGTGGAGGTGAGGGAGCTAGTCTTCTCCCACACCTCAACACTGTTAGAGACTGAAGAAATGGCTAATCGACTAGATGGAGAATGAAATATGGAAATGGTAGACTTAAATGAGAACAAAGAAACCCATAGGATGACATCTGGAACCTTTAAAGCACAAGAGGAGAGGCAGGAGGAGGGTATGGATGTGGATTGTAATGTTGATGGTCCTGAAGAAAATGGCACTGGTACAGGACTAGGCTTGGAATCAAATGAAACACTTGAATTGCAGAACATCCTGGACTTAAAAGAATGTAAGCTCTTAGCTACAAAATGTTCCCTTATGCAGATGATGCAGCAACTTAAAGCTGGCAGTAAAACTGATGCTGTCAGTACTCAACAACTGGATAGAGGTTTAAATGCTCCTAAAGATCTGCTGACTGCTGGAAGTAGCATGGAGACTGTGAGTGTTTCGGGGACCAGGAAAACACCTCCTCCTGTAAGTACAAACCTGAATAATGACAATCTAACTGCACAAAATGGAATGTTCTTTAAAAATCAAAATCAAAATAAATCAGAAGCAAGGCCCTGGTCAGTAGAGGCTGCTTTCCAGGGAGCAGGTTGGGAAAAGCAGTCTGAATCAGGGCAATGGGTCTTAGGCTGCTCGCCTATTAGAATGCCATCACCAGGAGATGTTGTCTCTCGTACTTCTCAGACTTAAACAGAGGCTCAAACATGCACAGTGGAGTACATAACTGAAAATAGTGACCCTCTGGTGATTCCAGAAGACTTGGCTTTTACCCAAAATCCAATTTTGAACTTACCTTCCACAGAGGTAGCTATAAGAATACAGAAAACCCCACACATTCAGACTGAGGCACCACTGAATGCTATCCCAGACAGACAGAAAAAAAAACATTTTCTTCTTTATTTCGATTGCCTATTTTACCTGCAAAGCATCACAACGCTGTTAGACTCTCCTATGTTGGGGGCCTATCTGAACCTCCAGACTGAATTTATGTAGCTAGGAATCTTCTTAAGGACTCCATGAAGTTTTTCTCCTATGAGGTGTATGCTTTAATCCACATCTCAGGGGAAACAACATTTGATGTTAGTTTTAAAACATCCAAAGGTCAAGAGAGATTCTGGATGAAATACCACTCCATGAAGCATACAACACTGTGGACCCCATTCCTAGCTATTCACCTGACTAAGCCAGCATATAAAACTATCACCATTCTATTTAGGAATGAAGGAGTGGACTTATTAGATGTACTCTACTGGCTGAAAATGAGATGCACTGTGATAGGAGAGGCAGAGGCTATTTTGGACACTGAAAACATTTGGACTGGGGGCTGGAGGGTTGAATTATTATTAAAATCAGATGATAATGGTGTGCTTCACCTCCTGAACTCTTTCTTTTTAGGTCGTGGCAGAGGGATGCTCTTCTATGCAGGACAGCCTAAGGCCTGCTATAGGTGTGGAGATCTATCCCACCTAAGCAGTGTGTGTGACACTGTAAAATGCAATCTCTGTGGTGATCTAGGTCATATCAGTTCCAACTGCTTAAATGAATGCAAATGTAATTTATGTGATGAACTTGGGCGTGCACTCCAGAATTGCACCTGGGATGCGCATAACCAGGAACACTATAATGGGGGGGGGGTAGACCAGCAGTTTATCATCTCCCAGGCTCAGAAAGCAAAACTTAGATCCAGAATGAATTCTGCCCCTCAGACTCATGAACCAGAAGAACCCTCTACATCATCAGCATCCCTCCCCTTGCAAGAAAGAACCCAGGGTCAGCAAACGCCCCCCCCCAGGTACAGGAAACAAATAAAGAAAATACAGCTGACCATGTCTTGGCAGTAGCAGAAATACCACCCCCCTGAACCTGTACAAAAAAGTTTTAGAAGATCTAGCAGGTCTAAGCTAAAAGCAGCCCCCCAGCCAAAAAACAGTCGGGACTTCTACTATACCGATTTCAAACAGTTATGAGATCATGCAGGGCACGTCAGAAGAATCAGGAGAAGACTCTGACACTTTTTCAGTCCCTTCCTCACAACCAGAAGAGACAACTGACACTGAGTTGAGTTCAAAAGGCAGAGGAGCCCAAAAGAGGAAAGCAAGGACAAAAGTAAAAGGGTCTCAGGGATCAGGGAGAAGAAAATAGTGGTAAATCAGGGGTAGTAACATAAAAATATTTGGTGCCTCCTTCCAAATAACTAATCATGTCCCACACTAATTTTGAATGCCACACAATTAATGAAAACAGCATAAAAAGAGTCAACAAAAGAAATATTGTATTTGCATTTCTTGCTTCACTGCCTTTGGGTACAATCTTCTTGCAGGATGTGAGATTTCATACTCTGTCTGAAATAAAACAGGCCCAAAGACATTGGCTAAAGGGACCAGCTTTTTGGTCTATTGGCCAGGACACCTATACAGGGGTAGGCATTCTGGTATGATACACTCTATAAATTTTAAGCTATTTAAACTATGCAATGTGGTCCCCGGTAGAGTGCTAATACTAGATGCTCTAATTGACCAGGCCCCATACTGTCTGATAAATATATATGGACCTCAGAGGAAAACTGGAAGAATAGAGCTAATTTCCCTCATCCAGCCATACTTGCATACATCAAAGCAAGTTATATTTGCTGGAGACTTTAACTGTAGTGTGAGTAACCAAAATAAAAGCTTGTACGCTACTACAAAAAAATATATATATATTGTGACTCCCGCTCCTTAAATACAGCCATTCAGACAGCCAAATTGAAGGATGCTTACCTGGAATTCACCAAAAAACATACTCCCACTTTCCAAAAAGGGGTTCTGGTCACCAGGATTGATTATGTGTTTTTGTCCCCAAACTTGCAGATTGTAAATGCTGCTGTTTCTCCTTTGGAATTCACAGACCATAGGAGGGTCTCTATAACAATAGGTAGTGCCCCCCGGACCTTAAGGGTCCTGGAATATGGAAGTTCAATAACTCATTATTAAAAGATGGAGAGCTTCTTAATACAATAGAACAATTCTTATTAGCAAGGAAGTCTGTGTGGATATGCTATGATGACCCCATAAGATGGTGGCAGGACACAAAATTAGATTTAATATCATTACTAAAGCAATACAGCAAGAAGAAATGTAACCACAGTTACCTGTAATATTTGCATCAGATGCACTATCTCCAAAACTTATTAACCATTTCACATACAACAGGACAAAACCTTAGTTCCCAGATTCAATTAGTACAAAAGGAAATGAGGGTTTTTTTACAGCAAAAAGCTGAACAGTTATATAATCAGTACATATTTGGGACCCAGGGAACTGCACAAGTGGTAAACCCATTTGAAAATAATGGCATCCAGGTGGACAAAAAGATTATGCATAGTTTAGTAGACACGGGAGGCCATTCACAGCAATCACAGAAGGACATACTGCAGGTGGTCATTGACTACTCTAAGAAACTATTTGAAGAGATCTCCTCTAACCCTCAGAAAATGTGAGACTATTTAGAAACAATGCAGGTCCAAGATGTTCCCCTTCAAGTATTAAACAAGGCAGAACAGCCAATAACACAAGAGGAAGTTTTAGAAAATATCAAACAGTTAAAAAACAACATCTCACCTGGCCCAGATGGGCTTCCCAGTGAATTATATAAAATTATAGGAGAGAATCTATATGATGAATTTACAGCAGTCCTAAACGTAATGTTAGACTCTGGCAATATCCCCCTAAATTTTAACAGAGGAAGTCTGATTTTTCTACATAAAAAAGGGGATAAGACTAATTTAAACAATTGGAGGCCTATCAGCATGTTCAATGCAGATTGCAAACTTTTAACAAAAATCTTAACAAAAAAAATTACTACCCATAGCTGACATTGTAATTTCCCCAAAGCAGGCTTGTGCTGTTCCAAATTGGACAATACAAAATCATCTCATCTTTCTGAGAGAAATATTTGCAACAAGCTAGTCAAACATATGTCCTGGATACGTAGTTTCCTTGGGCCAAAGAAAGGCTTTCGATTCAATTAGCCACTCTTTCCTGTGGGAAACACTTTAGCACTATAGGATACCACTGAAAGTGATAGGTTGGATCAAATCCCTGTATAATACTGCCACGGTCATACCTATAGTAAATGGGAGAAGAGGGCCAATGATACCTATTAAAAGGGGGATTAGGCAGGGGTACCCCCTGAGCCCCTTATTATATACCTTTTTCATAGACCCTTTGTTAAAAAAGATGAACAGGTCAAGTTCCATCTCCCCAATAGTGAGTCAGAGTATTCAAGCCCCTTTTAAATCCATAGCATATGCTGATGATGTGTGCATACTAACTGCTGATCAATCTTTGGTCCAGCATGCACTTTCTCTATGTACAGCTTTTGGAACAACATCAGGGGCTTCTTTAAACATGAAGAAATGCCTTGGGAAGGCTCTAGGAAATAATATGCAGCAGGATGGCATGATAGGCCCTTTGCAACTTACATTAGCACCTATACCAATCCTAGGTATAAAATTTGGGGCCATAGATATGGATGTTTTAAACTGGGAAGAGAAACTGGAGATAGGTAGAAAGAAAATAGCACACTGGAATAGAAATAAGATTGGGAAAAAGAAAAGGATATTTTTTAATAAAAACCTTCCGGATACCAGTGTTTCTGTATCTCAGCTATGTCTTCCCAATCCCTAAAAAGCTTGAAACTTCATTAATAAGCATATTCTTTCAAGGCATGTGGGAAAGCAGACTTAACCCCATAAAAAGGAATATTTTAATCTATCTATCAGAGAGGAAGGTTTAAATATGATCAATCCCATTTTATTTTTCTACAGCATTTTTTTCATGTATAATTCAAAACCTCTATTAATCAATGCTGGTAAGGGATGGGAGCCCTGGTTGTATGAGAATTGTAAAAAAATGGTTTCACTCATGGGAACAGAATACCCTAAGGAACTTGAAATGACCTGAGTGTTTGCAGTATCTTAGAGATACCTTTCTTAGGTTAAAACTATTGGGGGTTCTACCCAACGGATTATTTCTGCCTCTTCACATAAAGTTTTATGCAAAACTCTAGTAAACATACTCTGTGGGGTCTTAGTACCATTTGAGAAATGCCCAGATCAATTTCAAAACTCATTACAAACTCTCTTGCATAACCCAAGGATTCCAGTTCATATATAGGATTTTCACTGGCTCTTGTGCCACGAAAAGATAAATATCAAAAATAATCAAAAGCATAAACAGCTCCAAGAAAGAATATGCAGTAGACTATGGTGCATTAATGTTTTAGAAACAATTGAACACCTTTTTATCCAGTGCTCCTTCATTAAAGGATTTTGGGAATACATAGCTGAGGCCTGGGGTGAGCCCTTGTTGAAGAATATAACATATGAAAACATAATGTATGGTTATGTGTCCCCAGATTGGAGAAAGTGGAACTTAAGTACACTTCACCTATTGTTTGTTATCATTAAATGGAACATTTGGATGGTCAGGTGTTTGTTCACACTCCAACAGAATAAGAGCTCTTACACGGAATTATGTGGGAAAATTGTAAATGATGTACATACTGTATATATTACAGAATGTAGTAACCTATCCCAGAGGGATGTATTAGAGTTACAGGGAAATATTACCTGGATTACCAGCTTAGGCACAACTGAGACTTGATTGAATGTCATAGTGAAATAATTATAAAACAAACTGCACAAGCTATATATAAAGAGAACTGAGGTGACCTGTTTGGAGCCCTTGAGGATAAGGAGACAAAGCCAGAGTTTGGTGTTATAATTTGTATAGTTCTTCAATCTTGTAATGTTATTTTTTTTTTATCTGTATGTCTTCACAAGTTTTATTTTTTTTGTTTTCCTTCTTACAACTCTTTGGCAGTATTGTATGGATTGGAGAAATGGGCCTTATTATTGTGGGTATATGATGTATATGTATCAAGATTTTTGTTTTGAATAAAATTTACCCCTACTCGTCCTGAGGGGGAGCTGTTGCACTGCAGAAGGATGGAGGTTCCCATTTCGATGGAGGTTGTGGAGGAGGGAGATTCTGTCCCTGGAGCTCCAGAGCTCTTGGTAGAGTTGCCTAAGGAAAAGGTTGGTGCTGAGTCACCTGCAACCCAAGATTCTGCCCTGGAGTTAGGGGAGCAGAACCTGGAGTCAGTTGTTACTGATAATGAGAATACTAAAGAAGATATACTGAATGCAGAGTTGGAAAAAAATAAATTACATTTGTTAAAGCTTATTTCTCTGGCTGAAAGAGATTATGGATTGTGCCAAATACGTTTAGAGGAGGAAAAAAAAAGAATGAAAGAGATCCCTGGCAAGTCTTTTATCAACAGGGAGCAAGAGATTACCTGTGAGTATGCCAGAAGATTGTCCTGAAAATATGATAAATATGGTAATGCAACTGACTAATCAGCAGGTCCCTCTGTTGGACAATACAGCAGTGACCAAGGAAACCTGGAGAGTGGGAGATGTATTACAGCGTGCTGGATGGATTCAACAGAATGGTATCTGGATTCCGGATCCACACATTCCCCTACCTGGAGTTCGAGGAAACTCTATTCAACAGCAAACAAAGGTTACAGGGGAATCTATGGACCCAGCCATCCAAGTTATTTTGAAGGACTGGAATCCCCTATGGCGCATGCGCAAGGGGGAGAGAGAGGTCATTGGCAATGGAACTATGACAGATGCTGCAGGCCTGTCATCTAGTACACTGGGGAAAGGTTTGGGACATTCATGGGTGAGTTTAATAAATAGACATAATTTAGAAGCAGAATCTGCTCAAAGGGAAAGCCCTGAACCTCCTTTAGTTAATGATGAACTGTCTCACCCACTTTCGGATGGAACTCTGGGAGGAAAACAATCTAAATCGTCAGAAAAAAAAACTTATGCTGGGTTGTTTCGGCAACCTGCCATAGAAGCGAAAAGAAGATTTTTAGTATGCTTACATTACAGGGGCAAGGTGCCAGTGGTCCCTGATAGGATTTGGGTGGGCCAAACTTAGTTGGTAGATAATACAGGATTTTCACCTTCTGAGGTCTATGCATTTATCCATGCTTCTGTGGATCATAATTATGATATCATTTTCTGCACTGTGCAGTTACTTGATAAATTCTGGAGGTTATATTATGAGGTGAAAGAGTTAGACATATGGAAAGACTTTTGAGTCATCCCTGTTACAAAGCCAACTATTAAGACAATAACCGTGCTCTTTCGGAATGAGGGAGTTAATGTCGCCAATGTTACTTATTGGTTGGAACAAAGATGTACTTTATTTGACAATCCTAAACCTATTATTGATGAGAATGGCTTCTGGACTGGAGGTTGGAACTTTAGGGTACAACTGAACCATAATGATGCAGAGATTCAGCACCTACCTAGCTCTTTTTTTTTAGGAAGAGATAGAGGGATTATTTTCTATGCTGGGCAACCAAAGTGTTGGCATAAATATGCTTCTCTTTCACATTTAAATACCAATTGTGACAAAGTGAAATGCTATAATTGTGTTTTTTTTGTCATGTAGCAACAATGTGATGCTCCCCCAGTATGCAATCTATGTGGGGATCTTGAACATTCCTATGCTAATTGCCCCATGGCACCACATGATAAGGATGATGCCTCTGACCAAGAATATTTTTTAAACAAAGCTAAACTCCCCTTTTTAGGACAACTTGGAGTGAGGATGATGGCTGGTTCAAGAGGTAGTCACCGGGGGAGAGGGGCGGGAGGTGTTTCCACCACTAGACCCATAATTGCAGGAGAGGGTTCCCTCTCCACTCCTGAACAGCAGGACATTCCACATTTGTTTGAGAAGAGAGTCTTAGTGCTTCCAGGTGTTGGCCAGGGGACAAAAAAAACCCTTTGTTACCCCCCAAGGCTCCCTGCTATGGTCCCAGAGTATACTATCATGGGGTTCACCCTGTAGCATCCATCTTGAGGATTTAGATATAGAGACTCCTTTAGAGATTAAGGATCCCACTGAGTCCTCTCAGGAAGAAGGGACATTCACAGTGGTTAGCAAGAAGAGTGGAGCAAAGGTTTAGACCCCACTTTCCCCCTTTCTCCAGTACTAATTTCAAATAGATTCATTCCTCTTTCTTCTTGGGGGGATCAGATAAAACAAGAGCAACGTGTAGATAAAGAAAGTATGGATACTGGTCAGGTCCCCCTAATAAATATAAGGGATGTGGTGTCTACTGTCCTGCCAGTTCAAATACCAGTACATCAAAAAAGAGTGATTAGATCCAGTGGGAAACCGATAAAACCCCCTCCTTGAAGGTATGACATTACGGATAGCGAGCCTTAATGTAAATAGTCTGAATATGGGGAAAAGATGTCTTACGACATTTAGTATTTTGCAAGCTATACAGTATGATATCTATTTTTTGCAGGATTCGAGGTTGCAATTGAATAAGGACATTGTACAAGCCACACAGGACTGGGGTTGGGGAGTTTCTTTTTGGTCCCAGGGAACAGACCCTTGTAGTGGTTTAGGGTTTTGTTTTTCTACTGTCAATGTCTTGGTACATCATTTAGTGGATATTGACTCAGGACGGGCATGTTTATAAGATATTGACTTTCAGGGTTTGCAACTCTGATTAGTGAATTTGTATAACCCACAATTGAAAGTTCTTCGAATTGAGTTATTGAGAAAAATACAACCTTACTTATATACAAATTGACAGGTGATTTTTGGGGGTGACTTTAATATTAATTTTTTGGAAGAACATATTTCTGGAAAGCAATACTGTGATAAATCCTTTTTAAAACAGTTGGTTTCACAGGCAGACCCTAGAGATGCTCGTGATAATAGGTCGAAGACCATGAGGCTGACCTTTTTTAAATGAATATTGTCATCAAGAATCGATTTTATGTTTGTGAAGAAATCATTACATATTACAACTACAACAGTAGTGCCCATCGAGGCATCAGATCATTGCTTAATAGGGGCAAGATTTGAGTCTCCCCCAAATGGATAACAGGACCAGGAATTTGGAGATTAAATGCTTCTAGGTTAACTGATGTTTCTGTATTAATGGAGTTGCAGACTATTGTACAAGACAAAGTAACTACTGTGTTTTTGTAGGATACTATAGACTTATCGTGGATTGATTTTAAGGAATGTTTAGTTGGGTTTTTCCAAGCGATCAGTGCTCACTGGGTTCAGAGTAGGCAAGAATTATATATGATCTTGAGAACAGAATTGGGAGTCTTATTAACAAAACAACTGTGGAAAAGGTTGATTTGAGCACTCAGATCACTCATATTAGACATGAAATGGGGTAATATCAGTATTTAAGAATCACTTCATTACAGAAAGAGCAGCGATTTGGCACATAGGGAAAGACTGAGCATGTTAATCCATTTATGGCTTGCCAAAAGAGGCAGGAACAATGTAGTTTTACATCACTAATAGATTTTGATGGGGAGGAACATGCAGACAATTTGGGGATTATGAATATGGTTCAAGATTATGTTAGAAATGCATTTGGTTCACCTTTAGAGTTGACTAGTCAAATGTCTCATATTTTGAGTATGGCTCAGCTTCCTCAGCTTTCACAGTCACATAGTATGTCACTTGTGAAAACATTTTCTAAACAAGAATTGGACAGAGTAATTTCAGCCCTCCACATGGATATTTCCCCTGGTTCAGATGGCTTGTCCAGTGAAATATATAAAATGTTATGGTCTATGATACCAATGGTTATACTGAAATTATATAATTATTTTTTGGAAGACCTTATCTTCCCCACACAGATGTATGAAGGGTTATTAGTATTTTTATTTAAATCTGGAAACTGGGCTGATATTTGAAATTGGAGGCCTCTGACTTTATTGAATACCGATTTCAATATTTTCACAACTTTATTGGGCAATAGGGTTGTCTGAGGTCATGGATATTCTGATTAGCCCAATGCAATTTTGTGCAGTTCCAGGGAGGAGTATTGTTGATATTTTATTGATATTGAGAGAACTTATGGCACAAGGTGATTTGGCTATCAGGAATGAGGAGATTACTGGAAATCTTGTGAGTTTAGATCAGGCAAAGGCATTTGACGCAGTATCACATTCATTCTTATGATCTTGTTTAGCAGCATTTGGTATTCCTACAGAATTTATAGGATGGGTACAATTATGTTATGTTTTAGCTTATGTGGTAGTATATGAAAATGGTTGGAGTGGTGCTCCCCAATTGATGTGTAGAGGGGTGAGACGGGGTGACCTTTAAGCGCCTTGTTGTATGTTTTGTTTTAGACCCCCTGTAGCAGATCTTGCAGAGATCTCCGTTGCTTAAAGGGGTGACTCAGGTTATAGAAGTAGGCTATAAGGTCCTGGTCTAGACAGACAACATGTGTTTAATTCTACAAGATGAGATTTCTTTTGGATTAGCGTGTGAGTTACTTACAGAAATAGGGGGTATTACAGGGGCGGCTCTAAATTTACATAAAACCAAGATTTTGAGTCTTAAAGGTTTTCCTAGTAAGAAGGTATATTTTATGGAGTTACTTGCAGCACAGGAACCATGTAAAATTTTAGGAATTTATTTAGGGAGTGGAGACATGGCTCTTTTTAACTAGGAAAGAGCCTTGAGCATAGCATCTGCTAAGGAAGCAGCTTGGTCTAGATGGAAAGTGGCAAAGCAAAATAAAGTTTTTTACATAAAACATTTTTACTTCTGATTTTTTTATATATTAGTATGTTTTTTTCTTTACCTAAAAAACTAGAGACAAAATTGCTGAGGTTTTTTGGGGGGTGTTTTTTGGGTAGCCGATTAAACCCCATTAAGAGGATTACCTTGTATTTAAGTATTAAAGATGGGGGGGGGATGATAAATCCAGTTTAATTTTTTTCACTATTTTTTATACCATAATTTGGTTCCTTTGATGAAGAAGAAAGTTAAGTTGTGGAATAGTTGGGGACTTTTAGTTTTGGAAAGGGTATTAAAGGAATGGAGAGATGCTCTGTGTTTACATAAAAACAAAAGGAGTCCTAGGTTGGTACAATGTTAGGCAGACGTCTTTGATAAAATCAAGTTATGGAATATTGGTTATGATCAAGTATTGCATACATCTAGGAAAGCCTGGTATGATGAGGTGATGAAACACATTTTTTTATAGCCTTTTTTCTGCTTTTTCAGTTTCACAACAAAACCAAATTTCAGAGTATATCAGGAATGTTAGAATCCCACCACATATGTGGGATACTGCATGGCTAGTGATCCACTATAGGGTTAATGTTAAAGGTAAACAAAAACATAAGGCATTACATGAGTGATATTGCCCTAGGGCTGATTGTGTTGCTAAATTAGAAACTATGAACCATTTATATTTTCACTGCCCATATGTGGTACGGTTTTGGGATGTGTTAAGAAATAGATGGAAATGTTGGTTTGAAATACCTCCTTCACCGGAAGCATTATATCATGGTATTTTTTCTTCAAATGTGACAGGAGATTGTGTGAGTACATTATGAGTGGTGCATTTGCATCTATCGTATTGGTTATGGCAAAGTAGATGTCGATTAGTTTTACAGCAACAGGAGATTTTGGAAACTGATTTAGTTCATATAGTAATAACTGATTTGAAAACTTTGAAGGCTAATGAACACAGGACTGTTTCGAATACTAAATGGGTAGCTTTTTGGGGAAAGTATGACTTTATATGAATAGTACAACTTTGGGACAGAATGACAATATAGAGTATATGAGATGTTTTTATTTTACCCTTGTTTTTCTGATTGTACAATGTAATACTGATTTGTATATAATTTGTTACTTTCAATAAAAATTCCCCTACTCCTTTAGTTGGGGGGGTCTTTTAGTATTAGGATGTAATTTGGGTTTTACAAAGTTATTTGAATATAGTTTAGGAAAAGTATGAATGTAATACTTATTTGATTTTTATAATGCTTTGTATATTATTTTTATGTGAGTTAACACTGTTTTGTATTTATATTGATTTTGAAGTGTATAATAAAAATTCCACTACTCTTTTAGTGTGTGTGTGCGGGGGTGTCTTTTCAGTATTAGGATATCATTTGGGTTTGACAGATTTATTTGAAAGTAATTTAGAAAAAGTATGACTGTAATACTTATCTGAGTTTTTTTTATGATTGTATATTATTTTTGTGTGCATTAACACTGATTTGCATTTATCCATAATAAAAATGCCCCTACTCGTCAATAGGGGAAACCATTGTCCACCTCTCCAAGATGGTGGATGGCCAGTTTGCAGGAGGATGAGATACTGGGGTAAGACTGATAGAGGATAAGGTGTCTAGTGATGGAAATACTATGACATCTCAACAAGAATTACAGCCTGAACCAATGGAAATGACCGGAGATGTGGAAGGAGTTCAAGTACCAAATGTAATGACCGAGAATTATGATATTCCACCCCGTGACACACATCTGAATGTACAAATGGCTGAGTAAGCCACAACACCTGGAGTACAGGTACAACAAGAAATGTCTCAATAAGAATTACTGAGATTGGCCCGGTGGCACTGAGGGTTGAGGCATTGGACACTTTACCCCACACCACGCAGGCAACCCAGGTTCAGGAATGAGCCCGGGTCATCAGAGGTTGGCAGGGGAGAGGGAGGATTGAGTGTCCATAGACTGCATTCCTCTCTTTGTGGAGGGATCCAGGGACTGCCAGTGCAACAGCAGCCCTCGGTGAAAGCCGGAGGGATGAGCACACATATGGGCACAAAGTAGAGGGGGCTGAGTTGCGGCAGGCATCTCAAGACATAATTGAATGACAGAACTCTAAGGGGGTGGGATGAGGGACATACAACAAAGGAAATCCCCACCTCAGCTCATGAAGATGAAGGGGGCTCCATGGATGTAGCCCACATCCCAATGTCCGCTCGATGCCTCGGGGGACTCCACGTCCAACCCGGCACCCAGGTAAGGCCTCTCTAATTTCAGATAGACCATTGGGGGAGGACGGATCTGCCCTGGGGGGTGATCCAGGGGCTAGGCCTGCCTGGGTGGCTGGGGGAGTCCAGCTGAGGAATATAGGGTTCAGACAGGGAGTAGAGGCTCCAGTCAAGTGAGCACCCTGGAAGGATGCCCGGGCTGACAGACGTGAAAAAAATAGAGTTCACAAAAAAAAAAGAATTACTGAGCTCAGCTATTAAATCAAACAAAGAATATTTGCTAAAGCCACTACAGGAAGATTTATTGGAAAATGAAATTGATATTGCCCATGCCAGTCAATTTTCCATACCCTCACAGTTTACCCCTGTTGCATACGCAGATGAGCAATGTTCTGCAAACTCTGAAAGTACACTCACTGATCACCCTTTTACTTGACGGAAAGGACAAGAAGATGACAATAAGGGAAAACCCCAGGCTTGGTCCCTGGATGCAGCTTTGAGAGTGGGTGGTAAGAAGCGGGATCTTCAATCCAAAGCATGAGTTTCTCCGGGCCTGGTCAGTGCTACACAAATAATAAATGAATGCTCTTCAAAAAGAAAGGCAACCACTGTTTCTTTTGAAATTCCCTTAGAAACTGCAGGGCCAGCTGGTCCTTCAAAACAGGATACTCAGATTTCGATGGAGATCAGTCAGCACACAGGTGTTTCCTGTCAAGCCAACAATATGCAGGACTCTGTTCCAGGATGAAAGGAAGGTAATACCTCAAATGTGGATAAACCAACAGCAGAGCAACAAAGACAATTTTATATGGTTGACTTATTTAAAAGTAGAGGGGAACTGACACAGCGTAGAAACACTGTTAGAATGAAATTTAATGAGAATATGATAAACGCACCAGACAGGAGAACGTTGCTGCATCGAATGTTAAAAGATCAAATGGGCATTACCCCCTCCAAACTGTTTGCAGTTATACACATGAAAGGGAAAGTTATCTATGATATTAGTTTTAAAATAAGTCACATTTTAGACAGATTTTGGGCCATGTACTCACAGGTTCTAAACTCACGGCAGCCTTTCTTTTCTATTCCCCTTACCAAACTAACAGTTAAAATCATCACACTCCTTTTTAGAAATGAGAGTGTCAGCATAGTCGATGTACAATAATGGTTACTACAATAATGTACAGTTTTGAAGCCCCCACTCCCATATTAGATGAAGATCTGGTATGGACAGAAAACTGGAGGGTAAAAGTGCAACTTAAACAACTAGACACAGGCATAGCCCACCTTACTGGAAGTTTTCATTTTGGTAAGAATAGGGGTCTGTGTTTTTATCAAGGGCAGCCCAAGACATGTCACAAATGTGGGGCATGTACATATCTAAGCTCTGTTTGTGAGCAACCCAGATGCAACTTGTGTTTGGAGTACAGGCACATCAGTTTAGGATGCCCAAATCCTCTTCAATGCAACCTGTGTGATGAGGGAGGTCACACTTACATAAACTGCCCATGGGCTAAAAGGAATTGAGTTGATAGGGCAATGCAAGACCCTGCACAGTTGGCAGAAAAATGCCAGATCTAAGCCCTTCAGAAGCAGAAAGGATCTAAAATGCCCTCAACAAGTGTAAATCTCCCTACTACAGTCTTTCCTACAGAGGAAAGACCCACTCTTAGAGATTTGGCAGGTACCCCTATTAATGAAGAAAATACTCAAGATCACACCCTCCATAATGCCCCTCAAAGTGTCTTGCAGCAGTATAGACATGCCCCCGCAGCCTCAGTTTATCATGGTGGATACCAAAAACAGAAGGAAAAGAAAAGCAGATATAACCCCCCTTCAAAAAAAAAAAATGAGTAGTAACCAGAAACCGCTATCAGGCACTGGCAAAAAGAGGCATGGGGTCATAATGTCGCATGACATTATGCAGCATGACAAGATTGAGCTGCCAATACAGCATGATTCTTGCCATGCGGTGTATCTCTTTTTTCTCTGTGGGGCTCCACCACCCACACCCACTGTTGGGGGGCTGCACCCCCAAACCCCCCAATATAGATTCTCAACTCTGGGGGGGGTTTCATGTTGGGGAGCGGACAAAGTTTAAAGAAAAATTAAAGTTTCTGTGACTGGGAATCAAACCTGGTCCCAAAAGCACTGCCTGGGTTCCCTGCTGCTGTGGCTCAGTCCATTGAGCCACAGCAACTGGTCAGTAGAACTCACCCCCAGCAGAGGCCATATTCTCTGCCTGGAAGAGTGAGAATGGTGCAATACCGAGTATGGCATTATGCGCGGTACTGCACCATTCGCTCACTGGTGCAGCGCTGTACCAGGTTAGCCATAATGTCATACGCTATTAAGCATGTGACATTATGACCCAGTACCTCAAAAAGAAGGCAATGGGGTGACACTGAGGAGGAGGGGGATGACTCTGACTCATCCACGGTATCCTCAAAATTAGACCCTTCATCTGACTCAGTCAGACAGTAAAAATGAAAAATGAGAAATCTCTTCAGAAAGTGTCTTAACCTACCACTAACAGTGAATGAGGGTGGCTCAGCAACTCTCCTCTATAACCCTGAATGTGTGCAGTATAAAAGCATATAGAAAAAGGCTCACCACCCTTCAAATTTTGAAAGACTTCTCAAAGGATATAACCCTCATTCAGGACACAAGGTTAATACTACACATGGAGTTTCCCACTCAAAACTACAATGGATGTTGGGACCTTCCTTTTGGTCTCAGAACCTTGACTTATGTGATAAGGTGGGTATATTGTTAAAAGGTTTTCAGTTTTTGGTCCAGAGAAAAGTTGATATTAGCCCAGGTAGAGTTCTTTTATTCGATTTATGCAGAGAAAAGGAAGTTTTAGGGTAATAAATGTGTATGCACCCCAGAGCATCGCATCCCGTTCAGCACTTTTTTCTTTAATTCAACCTTAAACCTAAAAAGCACATTGTATTAGGGGTCAATTTCAATTGTTCATTATCATTAGTAGATAGGGGTGGATGCACCAAAAAATTGCTTGGTGACTCTACGCGGTTAAAAACTACTCCCTAAACTTGGTGCCTTATACCACAACAAGGGTAGTATCCCCACACTGACACGGAAGGAAATTGTTCTCAAGATGATTCTCCCATTATTTGACTATGGTGATGTAGTCTATGGCACTGCTCCCCGGCCCCCAGCCAGCTTGGATACACTCTTCCACTCCTTCTGCCGATTCATTCTGGACTGTCCAAAACTGACTCACCACTGCGACCTTTATAGCTCCCTAGCCCTGCCCTCTCTCCAGACGTGCAGACAGATTCACTCTGTAAGGACTGCCACCACATTCTGGTCTCAGTCCCTTCCCCCATACCTCACATCTGCTCTCTCAGCACAGCCTATTCCAACCTACTCACTCAGAAGTATGGACTCCAGGCTCCTCCATGTCCCTTTCATGGGATTGTCTAAAGGTCAGTCTGCCTTCCAATGCCACATACCCAAACTGTGGAATGCATTGCCTGCTACAATCAGACACACCACAAGCTCCCAGCACCTCAATCACCTCCTCAACACTCACTTCACCACTAGCTGTATGTGTTTCTAGTCTGTATTTCAACTGTGCCATTTACCCCCTAAGCCGTGTAAAGTGTATGCCTAGCCAGCCAGTCTCTTAGCCGCCCTACCCTGAGCACCCTATTCTCTTCAGCCTAATATGAGTATCTCGAGTGTAACCCTGTATGAACTGTATTACTGTGCCTCTATGTATAAAAGCATTTGCCTGTCTTTTCATTTGTTACAATGTATTGTATTATCTCTGTTGGGATTTGTCCCCCAGGTTGCATCTGGAATCAAGCAGATGTCTGCTCAGCATGCTTTCCTGGACAAACTCTTAAAAAAATAAATACTGTCATAAAAACAGCTGGGTTAGTGAATATATATATATATATATATTCACTCTAAAGGGGCAAAAACATTTTTCAAAGGCCTACCAGCAACCCAACTGATTATACATGTTTTTACAAAACTCTTTACATGCCACTCATGCACAAGTTATTCCATGTGAGACCTCAGACCATTTAGCAGTGTCACTGATTTGTAGAATAGAAACCTCCTTCTCTGCTTCTTTACCAAAACAATCTGTTTCTAGGTGGATGTTAAATAACTCCCTTTTATCCCAACCAGACATGGAAGGAACTGATCTGATCTACTAACAGCAACATTTTCTGTGGTAGATGATCTTGATTCACTTACAGATTGGTGTATTGATTGATACAAAGGCTGATTTAAAGACCTTTTTCATTAAACAATCTGTAAAACATTCTACGTCCTCCTACTTGCAATGTCTAAAGTTATGGGATAAACTATATAAAATTATCTCAAGGGCACATGAGCATAAGTTTGATCTACTCAAAGAAATACAGGAACTAAAAACAGAAATGGTCAAATTTCAATACAATAGGGCAGAATCATTAAAGCTTGAGGCACAATTTGGTAAGCATGGTACAAGGCCTTCTCTTCATATTTACCAGAGTGGCCAAAAAAGCTAAATCTCACTAAAATTGATACTGTCTTGGACCCTTGAACAAGCAAGTATTATTCAGATCAGGATAAAATTCAAAATGTATCCCAAACGTATACAGAAGAAATGTTTGGCACCCCCTTGACTGCAGCAGGTGAGGCTGGTTATTTGAAGGATTTACATAACCCTCAGGTAGACCAGAAGTTATTGTCTGGTTTGACTGCACCATTCACCCATCAGAGGTTATGGCCATCCTTGGGAAACTAAGAAAAAATTCTGCACCCAGAAGTGACAATCTTACCAGTGAACTATATATTAAATATGCAGTATATTTTGCCCCAATTCTGACTGACGTATTTTCCTACATTTTATCTGCAGAGACATTTCCAGAAATTATGTCTCAGGCTATGGTAATTTTGCTTTTCAAAAAAAGGAGACAGAAGAGATCTAACAAATTGGAGACCTATCAGTCTTCTTAATGTTGACTACAAAATGTTAGCATCTTTACTGTTAACTCATCTTTCTAATGTTGCAAAGATAGTAATCAGTGATATGCAGTCCTGTGCAGTTGAAGGAAGATCTATATTTAGAAACCAGATTAATCTAAGTGACTTAATATCCAATGTCTCTGACACAAGTCTGAAATGACTTATCCTGGGCTTGGACCAGGAAAAGGCCTTCGACCGAGTCGACCAAAACTACCTTTTCAGTGTATTTACAAGTTGACCATATTCCTGCTACCTTTCTCTATTATATAGATCAACAACCATTATCCCTTACATAAATGGTACTCAGGGAGTGTCCTTTTCAGGAAAAAAAGGGGTAAGGCAGGGCTGCTCATTGTTGTTTTTTATTTGTTGTTTGTTTTTCAGATAGACTCTTTGATTAGGAGACTTTCTACATACTTTGGTATACCGCCCATTCTTCTTCCAGATGGATCCCTTTCCCCAAAAGTTAGTGCTTACACAGATGATCTCTGTATACTCTATGTACCACACCAGAGGCAAATGAACAAATGTTTATACAGGAAATAACAGATTTCAAAAGGGCATCAGGCTCCAAGCTAAATTATGATAAAAGCCAAGCACTAGTTCTTCCAACCACAATACCATCCGATGTCCAAGATGAGTTTGCAAATATAAAAACCTGTTTTCAAGCTATTAAAATTCTGAGGGTAAAACTTGTGAGCTTTGAGGATGCCTCTCTGAACTGGACTGGGGCAATTCAGTGAGCAGAACAGACAATCTCTTCTTGGGAATAATATGTCTATAGCTAAAAGAAAATGGGTCTCTCTTTTATATACTTTGATTATTCCCATATTTTTACACATTGCTTATATCTTTCCTGTCCTCTGAAATTTGGAATCTAGATTAATAAATATTTGTTTTCAAGGATTTTGGGGAAGTAGGCTTAACCCATTAAGAGAGGGTACATTTATCATGACTACACTCTAGGTGGCATACGAATGGTAAATACAATATTATTTTTTTATAGCCTTTTCTTCTACCAAAACTTTCTTCCTCTCCTATCTCAAACCATTCCATCAGGATATGGATATATGAAATTTTTACTTCAGGATATTTTTCATTCATGGGCAACTACTCCCTCGTCCCTTCCACGTAACCTAAAAAAAAATTTCAACTCCCATCTTACCTACACTCAGCTTGTATGAAATTAAAACTCTGGCAGGTTACCACTCAGACTTTGCTAAGTAACTCCAGAAAGTCCTTTCATGCTTTAATATTGAATGATAAGTTTTATGAGATTCCACAAGTGTTACAAAATTATGATACTAAGTTTTCAATTACTTTTTTCCAGCTCACAGATAAAAGGTTACCTCTGAAAGTGTGGGATGTGATATGGTTATCTTGTTTTAACAGACTAGGTGTCAGAGGCACCCACAAGCATAAAGTCTAGGAAGAGCAAATGTGTCCTAGGACCACCTGTTTAGGTGTTGAAGAAACCCAAATGCATTTTTATATGGATTGCCCTTTTCAATGAAATTTTGGACTTTAACTCTAAAAACATGGGGCATAGATAAATCTCTGATCATAACACATGAAATCTTAGTCTTAAGTTTGTATCCCTCTCCAATGAGGAAGTATCATCCAAGCACACTTAAACTTTTCTTTCCCCTTTGTAAATATTATTTGTGGCAGGCAAGCTGTGCCCTACTACTACAACAACAAGATTATGGGCCGCAGCAGATTTTAACACAGATTATTCAAAATCTAATGAAATCTATAATGACAAATTTAAAAAGGATATAGTGAAAGCAGGAAATCTGTGGAAACATTTTGTTTGGTTTCAGAATATTGTGGTTTAATATAGGAATAACAAATATTGAAAGTATTTTTTTTTCTTTAAACACTGCCTTCTTTGCTCTGGATAAACATGATGTAACCAGTGTGTAACCACCATGCAACTCTGTCCTTCTCTTGCTCTCCTAGATGTCTCAAATTCCAGCCATTTTTTTTTTGTCCCCAGGTCCTGTTCCTGACCCTGGTGCCCCCGCCAAGCAGCCCAAGTGAAAATCCAACCCTGCAGGGCTTGAAAATGTCCACTGTGATCTCCCACTTATTGTTCTGCCCTTGGGGCAGCACGGGTCACATAGGCACAAGTGGCACCATTAAATTGCAACTGCTTCATTTTGTGGTAAAACTGGGGAGCAGTCTGTTGGTCCCAGGATCCCCATCAGTAAAGTAGGACCTGGAGACCACAGACAGGCTACTGAGAGGCCACTCCCAGAAAAATTAAAGGAGATCCATGAAGGAGTTTGATCGGTGTTCATTTAAATATTCATGAGCCTGAGCCCTGATCCCTTTGAATATTCATGAAAGTCTGTCTGCCTTTGGGGCAGCTGTATCTTGGCTGTGGCTGAAAAGAGAGAGAAATTTTTAAATAAAATGTAACTGCATTGTGTATTTAGAGAACGTGTGTTACCAGGGGGAAAGTGTTTATTTAATTAAAATATTTCTTCCTGGCAGCAATCAGAGTTATTTTTGGGACTCGGAGAAATAATAACCTGTCTGCTGCTGCATGTTAGGGAGCTTAAATATTGGCAGCAGTGACAGGAAAATAAACTGAACAAACTCATTTTTCTGTCCAGTGACAGCAAGTACTCAACCTTGGCTAAAGTCCTGTGGGGCATTGGAGCTAATAGTTATTTTACCCTGTCAGCATCAGAACTTTAATTTAGGACTGTGCTCATTCTGCTAAAAGGACAGTGGGTTAAGCAGCCATTGCAAGCAGCCACAGCCAATCGGAAAGCCAGGAAAACAAAGCCAGGACTTGTGGGACTTTCACCAAAGCTCATGGGTAAATGCCAAGTGCTCGTGGGGACTTACAGGGACTTAATTCTAGATGCCAAAACACCAGACCAACAGTGCATTGAGTAAGCTTCATGCATTATTCACTTCTGTGGTTGACAGGTCCTCCAGCCAATCTGAGGCCCTGCAGCCAAATCTTAGAGCCAATCAGAAGCCTCGGGAAAGCCCTATAAGAAACATTGTTCTCCAGCATTTTGCCAGATTCAAGAGGGAGAAGGAGATTAGAGCAGAACCCCCCCCCTTCTTTGGGGGGGGCTCAGACCTCAGTCATGCTGCCAAGCCTGGAGTTCCAGTTGATCCTCTCTGACCTGGAGAGAGTTTGCCTCTTTATTTAGTTAAAGTTAAAGTAATTTCAGTTGAGTTGTTAAACTGCTAGTCTGGAGGTTGCCAGATTGTCCTCCAAGTGGTAGCCCTCCCTCCCTCCACATTGAGGAAAGATGTGGACCAAAAACCAGATGACATCAAGCAGCGGTGAAAGCGCTGACCAAGAACCTTAGTTGTAAGAGGACTGAAGATGCTAGGAGTCTTCTATAATGGGGATCAACCATGGAGGACCTGCGTGAGGACCCTTGTATCCCCCGGTGCAAGGGATAGATACTGCAATTAAATGTATGGGCCTTCTTGCCCTTGTAATTGTTCTATGCCAAGACAGAGAAAATAAGCAACCCTAGGCTGTCATGTCCTCTATCTATTTAATTGAGAGAAAGTCAAAGTAATTATTCTGGGCCGCTTTTCCCAAGTGACTGTTAAAATCTAGCAGTTCTTTATTTTGCACCTAGCCTGCTACCCTGCTGGCCAAGCGCAAGTATATCTCTGAGACTGTGCTATGCCAACTGCAGCTGTTGATGGGGGTTCCCATGACAGCCCAGAGAGTGTGCATTTAGGCACAATCATATAAATGTGCTGATATTCATCGGTACCCAGTATTCGGTCAAGACTGCCATGTGGAGCTGCCAGCCAAAGCTGTCTTGCTACTTCGAGAGTCATTAGACCCAAGGGTCATCTTGAAATTGTGCTTTATGCCAGGAGATGACAGTTTTCCACTTTATCTGAATGATGACATGTTAAAGATGTATTGGTATATGAATGTACTGGATGCGACTACAATATACTGTATATGTGCTGAGTATTCAGGATTTGCAAATCCAAGATTTAGCCAAGGTAACCTGGACCAGTTGCCTTTTCTGCATTGTTCAGTTCTGCAACATGCAGGGCAATCCCTGCCCTTCTGCAAGAAGCAGGGCAACCCTTGCTCTACTGCGACAAGCAGGGCAACCCCTGCCCTCTGATAAGGATCAACAGCCATTGCTGTTTTAGTTGTCTTCCAAGTTAGCCCCTTCCTTTTAAATCAGAGTCAGCCACCACACCCAGCTGCAACATCCACCAGGCCTGCAACCAATCCAGGACTTTGGTATTTGGGTACCCAGGGTATAGTGTGAGATTGTGGGGTTTCATACGTATCCGGGACTGGTACCAGTGGTGGGGATAATGGTATATGTAACATCTGATTTAGTTAGCAACTTAGGTAGCCAAGGCTCTGGGTATCATTGTCTGGTTGGAGAATTGTGATTGCCTTTTCTGTTAATTTAGTAGCACCGCCTAGGGGGTTACAAGGGGTTAATGTTTGTACAGTTGTATAACTTATGAATTTTGAATTTTGATTTCTGTATTTTGAATTAGTTTTCTTCAATAAAAAATTCCCCTACTCAGGCTGGCCTGGTAGTGCTGAGGGTTGAAGCACTGGACACCACACCTCATGCCACGCCAGCGACCCGAGTATGAGAATGGACTTGGGTCACTCAGGAGCCAGTGATGGAGGCAAGGATTGAGCATCACAGCTCTCCTTCTTCAGGGTGGGGGGGTCTGTGCTGTGAATGGCACAGCTAGATATGCTTACCCACGCCCAGGGTGCTTGGTTGCCTCTGTGGAGATGGAGACAGCTGCTGCGCACATTGCATGGTGCATGGGCGCAAAGGGGCTAAAAAGAGAAAAATCCCCAGTGGCAGGATGACACCCAGCTCCCTGCAGGCACCACTCCCGGTCCAGGCATAAGGTAAGCCCCAGCAATTCTGGGGGATGGAGCTGGGGGGTTGGCAGAAGGGGGCCTTTGGAGGGACATAGAAACAGCAGCTGTGTTAAAAAGAATTCCCCTACTCTGTGGTAGGGGGTGCTGTATCACACTGGTTAGTAAGATGGCAGACATCAGGGAGGAGATGGAGGAGCAGGATCTCTGGGCTCCACTTCTGAAGTGATCCAGTTTTGTAGTTCAATTTAGATACCCAGCGAGGATACTGAGGTACATGTTCCAAAGGATATTATTACAGAGGACAGTATGGAGTCAGGGAATAGAGATGTCAACATACCTATAAAGCTGGCAGCGGTTCCATCTGTAGCAACCACTGGAGAGGAGATGACAGATATGGAAAGAGATGTCAGGAGACAGCAGTTGCTTCAGAAATGGCAAATGGATATAGGAGACGCAGGCCAGAAGCCAAATGTGGAAACTGAAGTTCCAATGCAGCTGCCAGTGAAAGAAAACACTGACAGTTTACCAGGTACTGATTTGACCTTGCCTCCAGAGAAAGCCCTGCGGGCAGCAGGATGGACTTTAGTACCAGTCGGTAAACACTGGCTGCCAGGAGTTCCCCCAACAGCAGCAGACATTGTAAGTTTAGCAGAGAAGACATTGAACAAACAGTCTGGAGAACGCAAGCAAGGAGTACAGGATACTAACAAACAATGCATGGCACAACATGCACAGCAGCACAAACCGGCTATGACAAGCACACTGTAATGGGCTTATTGCAAAATGCGGACCAGAAGGCTACATTAACAGGTACTGTGCCAGGTAAGCAAAATGTGGCAAATAAGCCAAATGTACTGGGATTGGATTCTTCACAGGGAGGTCGGGGGCAGAAGCAGACAGTTGATACTGATATTTAATGCAAAGACCCAAGGAAAGGAATGAGTACTGGCAGCACAGATACTACACAGTCCATTCCTCAGAAGTCCTGGGCAGATACTATGGAGGCTTTAAATGGGAAACAAAGAGAAAGTAATGCTTATGCAGACCCTAAGCAGCAACAAAATGCAGCCGCCTTCCCCCCAGGCCAAACCAATCACAACCCCAAAATCCATGGTTCAAGGAGGCTGATTTATTTGTTAATTTAGGCAAACCCAGAACTAGAAGAAACACAGTGCATTTAAAGTATAAAGGTGGCCTTGAAATGCAACCAGACAACATTTATGTGGCTAGAAAATTGCTAAAAGAATCCATGCAATTCTTAGCTTCAGACATTTTTGAAGTCATTCATATATCCGGTCACATAATTTTTATGTTGTATTGCACATACGCAAGAAACATATTGTGGTAACTTGGAATAGGTGGTTTTGGAGGTGCAGTCCTGTAGTGGCCAGTGGCACCACTGCTTTTTGGGTCTGTGCTCTGTGGCACAAATTAGATTGCACGCTGTCTATGACAGCAGTGGAAAAGCGTGCCACCATCTTGAAAGGATTTTACCGCTGCAATGAGGGAGTGTCCCCTCATTGAAAGATGTGCCTCTCCTGGTATAACATTTCAATTGACATGGCAGAGCCATCCGCCTCTCGCAGTCCCCATAACAGCCGATGTCAGGGGTGCCCAGTCCCTCTGTGGGCATTTTCCCTAGTCAGTTCATTTGCCAATGAGGTAGCCCAATCCCCATCGGCATAATGTTCCCCCCAAACAATTTGCTGTGTGCTGAGGGGGTGCCAAGTCCCCCTCAACTCATGTTGCCCCCCCAAAAGCACACTATGCAGCCAATGTGGGTGCCCAATTCCTATTTGCTCCTGCCTCCCCAAACAAAAAGCCAGGTGGCAAACTGGGAGCCCATCTCAGCATGCTTATGTCCCCCCAGCACAATGTGTGGCCAATGGGGTGCCCAAACCTGGTTGGCTCCAGCCCCCCAAAGAAACACCCAGGTATGCTGGCATGCTGGGCCAAAGCATCCCACGTTGCTGTTTTTTTTCCCCTGTAAAAACAGAAAACGGTCCCTCGCGGTCTCTCATCCCCCTCAATCTGCACCCACCCTCTGTGTACCCACCTCCCCACCCCCTCACCCCATACTTACCTCCGGAGGCCAGCGCAATGATCTTTGGTGGACCGGGAACACGTCTGCACTCTTCAAATGTGACCACGAACTGAAGAAATGCCAGTAAGCTGTACATTGGCATAAATAGGGTTTATTCAACTTTGGTAGATATCTCTGCCATTTTTGGGAATTTGTTCACCAAATTTTCATCATGGGGTTCTTAGGACCCCACCTCATGAACTCAGTCACTATCATTTTGCTATTCAGTCCCAAACAGTGGTTTTGCGGTCACTGTGCAGAACCACCTTTCAGGACCAATTAACGAAATGACAGTGTCACAGTTCATGAGGTAGGCTTCCAAAAACCTTATGTTGCAAATTTGGTTAAAAAAAATTCCCCAAATTATGAGTATGTGTTGTGCAGTTCCTATGCACGCTCGTAACTTTAAGAATTTTTAATATTTTCACTCCTGATTTTCAACATTGCTATTTTACCACACATCCTTATGAACAGTTCAACTATCATTTTTCACATCTCATCCAAAATGAGTTTTCGCACATGTGGCACACAATGGCATGGTTGGTGTACGAAATAGAAAATCACTGTGACACTGTCCATCAGTGAAAGTCCCAAAATGCATATGTTGAAAATTTTGCTGACAAAATCCCACAAAATGCTTATTTTATGAGTGCGTATTTCGCAGTTTCCATGTAAACTCGTGAGTTCGTGAATTGTTAATATTTTCACTCCAGATTTTCAAGATTGCCATTTTTGCACACCTCCTTAAGAACAGTACATTTGTTATTTTTCACAAGCTATGCAAAATGTGGTTTTGCACATGCGGTGCACGATGATGCGGTCGCTGTAGGAAATCAATGTTCAGGACAGATTAAGAAAATCACTGTGACAGTGTTCATAAGTGGAGGTCCCAAAATGGCTATGTTGAAAATTTGGTGAGAAAATTCCACAGAATGACTGTGTAATAAGCATGCATTGCGCAGTTTCCATGCATACTCATAACTTGGAGAATTTTTAATATTTTCACTCCAGATTTTCCACATTGCCATTTTTGCACACCACCTTAAGAACAGTACAGTTGTCATTTCTCATATTCTGCCCAAAATGTGGTCTTGAGCTACTGGCACAGAATGGCACAATTACTGTGGGACATCAACATTCAGGACAGATTAACAAAATCACAGTGCCACTGTTCATGAGCAGAGGTCCCAAATGCTTTCATGAGGGGTGTGAGAAAAATCCAATGTTGAAAATTTGGAGTGCAAACACCAACAAATTCCCGAGGCGTTAGGGTTTCTAACCATACTGTCCCAACATGTAGACATTAACCAGTGTCAGGGGTGTGACTTTAGATTGTTGGTTCTAATGCTTACGCCATTCCACCCCCACCCCCACCCTGCAGCCACTGACAGGCATCAAATTGTGCCTTGCACTCTTCTGCCCCAGTTCACCTCATTTTCCTATACTGCACCCATCTCAATGTATTTCCATATGGAATGGGGTGAGCAAAAGGCCTGAGGACCCCAATGCAGAACACAGTACTTGTTGGACTCTGCAGGGGGTAGGGTGAGGTGAAATCACATGAGCATTATGGCCGACACCCAAAGGCACACCTCAGTGCCTGTCAGTCTCTTCAGGGTGATGTGAGGTTGGCGTCACTTCCGTACTTCACTGCCATTCCTTTTATGCATCTGTCTAACTCCTGCATTACCAATGCCAATGTCAACAAGACAACATTCGGCATTGACAAATGCTTGTTGATGTAAGTTTTAATACACCTGTGCAAGTGGTCTACATATGCCTCTTTAAAGCAGTCTTCACTATGGGCACCTTTTATTGCCATCCCTTTAACTTGACCATCTGTTAAAACTGTCACAATCCTCTTCAGGAACGAAAATGTGCATATATCAGACATTCTGTATTGAGTAAAGCAATGAGCTGAAGTTTTAGAAAGGCCATTCTCCATTTTGGATATCAAGCACATTTGGACAGGATGGTGGAAAATAAAAGTCAAATTATGCATGACAAATGACAGGCCTATACATCTTCCCAGCTGTTTTTACCTTGGCTTAGAGCGTGGGTTTTGTTTCTACCAAGGTCAACCTAAAACCTGTTACAGGTGTGGATGCTTCTTATGCCTTAATAATGCCTGTGATGCACTGGTGTCTGGTATTTGCTTGCAATCAGGACATGCAAATAACTGTTGTTGAAACCCAAAAAAATATAACCTATGTGAAGAATTAGGCCATCTTTTCTTACAGTGTCCATGGGCTGGGCATCACAAGGGAACATTCTGGAATCAAGGTGACATAATTCATGCCACCCAGGACAAACACATAAACACGCCTGCTGAACAATCACAATTCTTAAGTGATTTACTACTGCCCCCTACAACAGCAAACCAGGAGGATACAGAAGACACCCTGATGGATCATTCTAATACTCCCCAAGAGACAGCACGAGAGAACAAGAACAGGAGGAGGTTATTGAGGAAAATCAGGATAAAAGAACCCCCATGCAGGAGACTCCACAGGATGCTGAAATGCCACCCCCAACAGATGATTTTCAGATGGTCAGGGGAAAGCGAATATCCTCGAGGAATATCCCTACATAGGAACTACGTAAAATGGACACTATAACTACCGCCAATAAGTACTCTACCCTGAATGCTGAAGATGGTGAGGACTCAGAATCATCTGTTGTATCATTGCAGAAGGAAACATCGGATATGGAAGGGGCCTAAATAACAAACCTGAGTAAAAAGAGAAAAAGACCTACAAACATGACTGATTTTTCTTTCTCAGGAAGCGTACAGTGAGAGATACCTTAAGCAAACTGCTAAATGTAGATAGTAGGAACCTGAAGATGTACCACCATACAAGACTCTAAGGCACAACACTTATTACAGTATAAACTGGTCTTAAAGAAACTCACAGTAGATTTTGACAGCAGATAAGGACTGCAACCAGCACCTAGTCTGCCCATTTCCTACTCCAACAGACAAGCTGGAGCCCTAGTTAACCCAACAGCTACTTCTCACCCCACTGGACTGCCTTATTGTCTGTCCCTTGCATTCTGAATTCCCACTGTTCTTCGGCTCACGACCTCCTCAGGGAGGGCTGTCATGCAGCACAACCCTCTCCATGAAAAATACTTCCTCAAATTACCTCTGAGCACCCCCCCTCTATCTTCAAATTGAGCCTTCTTGTTCTTGCACATCATCTCTTTCTGAAAGATGCTACCTTCTTGGCTTTCTTGATTCCCTTGAGGTACTTCAGAAAGTTTCTATCATGTCCCTCTCTCCTTCTTTCCTCAAGGGCATACATATTAAGCTCCTTTAGTCTTTCTTCGGATGTCCTGGTGCAGATCCTGTACCATTTTGGTTGCTCTCTGACAGCCTCCACTCTGTCTATATGTCTTTATGTGGAGATGGGGTCTCCAGAACTGCACACAGTACTCCAGATGGGGTTTCACCAACTGTCTGTACAAAGGGATAACAACTTCCTGTTTTCTACTATTGATGCCTCTTCCTATGTATCCCAGTACCCCCAGCCTTCCTTATTGCCTTCTCACATTGTTGCCCACCTGGGTCATCTGATATAATTACCCCCAGGACCCTTTCCATTTTACTGTATCAGTATCTCACCCCATTGTGTACTCTTCCCTGGGTTTTTGTTTCATGTGCATTACCTTGTACTTCTTGTGCATTGAATCTGAGCTGCTATACATTTGACCATTCCTCCAACCTTGCCAAGTCCCTTCATCCTTTCACTCCATCTTGTGTATCAACCCTGTTGCAGATCTTTGTGCCATCTGCAAAGAGACATACTTTTCCTTCCAGTTCCTCTGCAATGTCACTTATAAAGACATTAAAAAGGACCGGTCCCAGTACTGAACCCTTCGGTACCCAGCTAGTAACCCTCATTTCTTCACTGTGTACTCCATTTACTACTACCCTTTGCGTCCTGTTGTCTAGCCAATTTTTTATCCAGGCTACCACCTTGGGGCCCACTCCAAGGTTGGATAACTTGTGTATTAATCTTTTGTGTGGGACTGTATCAAATGCCTTGCTAAAATCTAGGTAGGCCATGTCAACAGCCCCTCCCAGGTCTACTACTTTCTTCACCTAGTCAAAGAAATCTATTAGATTCATCTGACATGACCTTCCCATCGTGAATCCATGCTGCCTTGGGTCTTGTGCCCCACTGGCCTCTAGGTACTCAACAATTCTTTCCTTCAGAAGTGATTCCATCATTATCCCTACCACTGAGGTCAAACTAACTGGTCTATAGTTTCCTGCCTCTGTCCTGCTCCCACTTTTGTGAAGAGGAATCACATCTGCCCTCCTCCAGTCCTCAGGTACCACCCCATCCTCCAATGATTTGTTAAAGAGAGTAGTCACGGTGTCATTAGTTCTACCCTTAGTTCTTTAGAATTCTTGGGTGAATCCCATCAGGCCCATTGCTTTGTCCACCTTCAATTTTATTAGTTCTTTCAGAACCCTTTCTTCTGTAAATGGACTGGTATCACCCCATCTTCAGAGTGTTTCTCTTTTTGGTTTGGTACCTCCCCTCCTTCCTTTGCAGATACTGAGCAGAAATATTCATTCAGTATGCCTGCTTTTTCACTGTCCCCCTCTACCACATTCCCTCCCCTTTATTAAGCCTCAGTATCCCTCCTTTGGTCTTTCTTCACTCCCTAATGTACCTATAAAAGGTCTTATCCCCCTTCTTAACAGAATTAGCTATCCTTTCCTGGGTTTGGGCCTTTGCTATTCTGACTGCCTTCCCAGCCTCTTTCTGCTTTAACTGATAAAGTTCTCTCTCCTGCTTCTTCTGTGTTTCCTTATATTTCCTGAATGCTATCCTTTTCTCCTTAACCTTCCCAGCCACCTCTTTTGAAAACCATAGTGTTTTTTTCCTTCGTTGTGTTTATTGATTTGCTTTACACAAAGGCTTGTTGCCTCTGTGATGGCTGTTTTGATTACTCCCATTGTTCCTCCACCCTCCTTCTTGCCTGCTTGCTAGTGCTTTTCTAAGGCACCTCTCTCATTTACCAAAGTCAGCCCTCCTAAAGTCCAATACTCTTGCTTTTGTATGGCTTGATTGTATGGCTGTGTTTATCGTGAACCACACTGTTTGGTGGTCGCTTGTTCCCCAGATGGCTACCCACCTCTAAATCTGAGATTCTTTCTCCATCCCCATTTGAGAGTACCAGGTCTAAGAGTGCTCCCTCCCGAGTAGGTTCCAATACTAGCTGTCTGAGGCATGCCCCCTGTAGGGCATCAAGAATGACCCTGCTCTTGGATGTGCCTGCAGCAAAGGTGTTCCAGTTAACATCTGGCATATTCAGGTCCCCCATCTACAATATCTCCCCTTTTTCTGCCATTCTAAGGAAGCCTTCTATCATTTCCTTGTGCATTCCCTCCCCCTGAGATGGGGGTCTGTATACAATCCCCATGCAGATTGTGGTGCCATTTCCTGTCTCCAGGGTGATCCAGAGTGCCTCATCTGCTCCCTGTTTACTGTTTAGTTCTGTTGCTTTGATCCTTTCCTTTACATAGAGAGCAACTTCTCCTCCTCTTTTACCCTCCCTGTCCCTCCTGTAGATTGTGTATCCTGGTATGTTGATATCCCAGTCATGGTTCTCTGTGTACCATGTTTCTGTGACTGCCGCAATATCCAGGTAACCCTCTTCCATCAAGGCCACTAGTTCAGGGAGCTTGATACACAGACTACGGGCATTAGTACTCATCACCCTCCACTTTTTGATAGCCTTATCCCTTTTAGCCTCATTCCTGTCCTTACTGCCTTTGCCTTTTTTTACATTTACCTCTGTTCTGCTCCCTAATAACTTCTCTACCTTGGTGTTTACCTCACTAATTACCATGTTTTGTGGGGGGAGGCTGGGATTTCTCTGCTCCTTTTCAGTGCCTCCCGCCTTGGCTAGTTTAAATGCTTGCCAATGAAGCATTTAAACCTCTCACCTAGGATCCTGGTTCCCCGGACAGATGCAGACCATCGCACCAGTATAGGTCTGCATCCTTCCAGGTGTCTCCCCAGTCCCCAACGAAGCCAAAACCCTGAGCTCCACACCAGTTTTTCAACCACACATTGAATTCCCTGGTGAGGAGTGCCCTACCATCACCCTTGCCATAGACAGGCAGCACCTCCGAGAAGGTTACCGTATCCGCTGCTTGTCTAAGGCCCCTCCCCAACTCTACAAACTCCTCTTGCACTGCTCTGATCCCACTCCTAGCCAGGTCATTTGTCCCTAGGTGGACAATGACATCCAGCTCCCTCCCTTGTGTAGCTCCTCCCATGATCCTGAGGATTCGCTTCCTGTCCCTCCAAGCCGTGGTGCCAGGAAGGCACCTTACCTCCCTCTCCCCTTCCTCCCCCATTTCTACCCCACTAATGATTGAGTCCCCCACCAGGAGTTGTTTCCTTCCCCTGTCTGAGGCAGATATTCATTAGGTTCAAAAGTCCTAGCTATGGGGCCCCACAGTATGGTCCCTGGGGGACAAGCTTTGCTCAGGGGTGTGAATTTTGTTTTGTGGGGAGGTGGTAATTCAAAAAGTCATGGACTTAGAGCTGGGTAGGGTACTTCTATTGGATATACAGATACAAAATCAGGATATTAGGTATAGTATATGCACCACAAACAAAGAAACATAGGATTCATGTCTTAAGAATCTTGCAGACCTATTTATATACAAACTGCAAACTTATAATTGGATGGGGCTTCAACTGCCCATTGGATTTAAGGGATAAAACATGTTTGACAGCTAAGTTATGTTGTGACACCAATGATCTAAAGCAAATGCTGACCACTGCTTCATTAAAAGATTTATTTTTATTTAGTTTTTGTGACCAGATAAGTGTACTAGACAAATTCTGCCTGTTTTCAGGTATGAACGGGGGGAAGGGGATACAGATGAATGCCAACTGACATTGAAACAGATTGAGGTGTTGGTGGTGTTTTTAGAGAGTTTAAAGATGCCTATAGACAGTTACAGCAAAAGGGTGGACATACATATCATAAAGGTAGTCTCTCATCCAGGAGAGGTTACATATTTATTTCAAAACATTGGAAGGTTTGTAAGGCAGAAACAATTCCAACCACTACTTCTGATCACTTAGAGCTACATATCATGTTAGACCATTTACAAAAAATAATAATATTGGAACGGGATACTGGAGAATGAATAATGATATGCTGATAGATTCTAAAATCATAAACCAGACTATTGAACATTTGAAAGCTTGAGCCAGTGTGATTGCTTGGTATAACACGCTGGGGGAGTGATAGATACCAAAAGAATGCTTCAGAAATTATATAAATAATAAGGAAAACAAAAAGGAAGAACAACATATTTTAAGTTTTAAAATAAATGGAAATAAATATTTAAACTAATATCGCTACAAAAAACAGAAAATATGGATTATACAACAGACATACAGAAACTTAAACAAGAAATGAGAGACTGCATCTATGATAGAGTGAGGTCTCTAAACATGGAACAAGCAGCAGGGACTCAGGGAACAAAAGGGTGTCTTGATATTTTAAAGATTGTCAGTGTAGGGTTTAGAATAAAGAATGGGACACTATAAGAGATCATACAAGGAAGATCCATACAGATTTTTCCAGTATTTTAGAGGTTATTACAGAACAGTTGCATACCAATTTTGGGACACCTGTACAGTCTGTAAAAGATCTTAGGGAATTTTTTCAGAATTTCAGATAGAACATTTATTGGAGGAAGAAAGAGCAGGTCTAACAGCACCTATAAGTTCAGAAGCAATACAAATGATTATTTCTAAATTAAGGCTCAAAACTGCATAAGGCCTGGATGGCCTAAGTTCAAATGTCTTCAAAACATTCCAAGATGTACTGATACCAGTACTGGTAGAAGTGTTTAATGATACCTTATGTAACCTTGCAATGGAAGACCAAATGGCCCAGGCTTTTTTAATCCTTCTACATAAAAAAGGAGATAGGTTGTAACTGATGAACTGGAGGCCAATTTTCTTGCTTGATGTTGATCTTAAGATTCTTTCTATTATTCTTTGCCTGAGGCTAGGTCATACAGCATGACAACTGATCTCTACCTATCAGACATTCGCAATTGCAGGGAGAAATTTAAGAGATAACCTGATATGCCTACTTGAAGTCTTTTCAAGTGGTCACATGGAGAGAACACAGGGATACATACTAACTTTAGACCAAGAAAAGGCTTTTGATGCAGTTTCACATGTTATTTTATTCAAAATATTACATTTATATGGCATCCTTGACTTGTTTATAAATTGGCTTCAGTTGTTATATACAAAAGCTCATTTTTACCAACTCATAAATGGGATAGTTGGCAGAAAAATTTAAATCAAGAGAGGGGTAAGAGAGGAGTGCTTGCTGAACCTCCTGTTATATACCTTCAAAATAACTATTCTAATCAGAAAAATATTAATCAACAGACATATACTGTACGGGGTATAGGCCTTTCACCAGATACTCAGTCACTTAAAATCATGGCGTATGCTGATGATTTATGTCTCTTCATGGATTCTGCAGAAGACTGCAGAAAAGCATTTGATATCATTTCTAGTTATTCCAAGATAACTGGAGCTAGGATAAACTTCCATAAAAGCAATGCACTAGCCTTAGGAAATGTAGTAACACCTGTAGTAACTACAATGGGAGATACAGTAGTGGTCCCGGAGGCAGAAATATTGGGGGTAACCTTTCGCCGCTGGGAAAAAGAAAAGGTTAATTGGGAAAAGAGGTTAGCTTTGTGTGAGAAAAAGATATTTGCATGGCAGATATTACAAATCTCGAAACTCAAATGAGTATATCTCATTAAGACCTTTATACTCCCATTATTACTGGTTGTTGGATCGGTTGTTTCCCCCACCTGTAGAGTTAGACATTAAAATCGACAGTGTCTTCTTCCACATTATTTGGGGCAGCCATCTGAATCCCATAAGAAGGACAGTACTATATAGGCCAGTTGCCCATGGAGGTTTGGATATGATTCATCCACTACCATTTTACAATACATTATTTTGGTACTTTAATATTGTCCCTATTTTAAAAAATAAGAATATAATTTGGAAGTGGGGGGGGGTAGGAATGGCTTTCTCAATTCTTACCAAACTGGTCCATAGATAAATGGAACTATAAAATCCATATAGATGGTCTGCCACTTTATATAGCAACTACCATGCAGATAACCATAGCCACATTACAAACATCTTCATGACAGTTGATCTATGAACAACTTCTACTGACTGAAATCTCGGAGGAAGTAATTTTTCCTAGGGGTAAGTCACAGAACTTTGCTCAATCCATGAAACAATTAACAGATAAAAGGATCCCAAAATATTTGTGGGAAACCAGTTGGCTGGCTTGTCATGGGAAACTGGGAGTCAGAAACAATCATAAACATAAACAATTAGAGGAGCGTTACTGTACTAGAGATGTCTGTAATATGATTCTGGAAATCCAGGAGCATTTATTTTGTAACTGTCTTTATGTTATTGCTTTCTGGAATTCTTTAGCCATAGGGGTGCATAACCAGTTTTTTGGAAGAATTACCTATGAGGTTTTACTATTAGGGATTTATACTGGACCTTGGGTCAAATACCCATATAGCACATTACGATTAATATTTAGTATTCTAAAATACCATATCTGGCAGTCTAGGTGCCATTGGACTGTACTACACAACAACAGTACATATCACAATAAGAGTTGGTTAGAATTATTATAGGCAAGTACAGAAAATTTATGAAAATGAAAAAAGAAAGGAATCTGTACAAACTTTGAATAAAGTGCATCTTCCTGAAATGGTTTATCTTTATAGGGTTTGTAGCTGGGTGACTTCACAGCAGGGCTCTGAGGTGAATACCAAGAGACCCCAAATCCTTTTGAAATCGAATTAATAAGTTGCCAATCCAGGCTGAAAAAATATGTTTATTATTGCATGTACCTGTGTGTGTGGGGGGGGTGTAGGGTGTGCTCTGACTTGTTTTTGTTGATGTACGCCACATACAGTAGTACCCCTCATTTAGAATCCCATTTATAGTTTGTGAATGAGCAAGGGTGAGCAGTTAAAATTGGATAATGTTTGTAAAAGGAGAAGAATGATTTTCTCATTTAACTAACTCCCCACCAGTTACCTGCACATTGGCTGGGGGCCACTCCTTAATTACGCAAATTTTAGGCTGATGCACCCTATAAAGGTAAACCATTTGAGCCAGATGAAGGTTAGAGTATGGACCCAGCTGATGGGTGATCTACCTCAATGTTGGTAGCTGGGTGACTTCACAGCAGGGCCCTGAGGTGAATATCAAAAGACCCGCACTCCTTTTGAAATCAAATTAGTAAGTTTCTAATCCAGGCTGAAAAAATATGTTTAATATTGCATTTACCTCTGGGGGGGAGTAAGGAATGCTCTGACTTGTTTTTGTTGATGTATGCCATATGCAGTAGCACCCCTCATTTAGAACCCCATTTATAGTCTGTGAATGAGCAAGGGTGAGCAGTTAAAATTGGATAAAGTTTGTAAATGGAGCAGTATGGCTTTCTCAATTAACTAGCTCCCCACCAGTTAGCTGCACATTGGCTGGGGACCACACCTTAATTAAGCAAATTGTAGGCTGAAGCACCCTACAAAAATAAGCCATTTGAGGCAGATGCAGTTTAGAGTAGGGATCCAGCTGATGGGTGGTCTGCCTCAACAGTGGTAGCTGGGTGACTTCATAGCAAGGCCATGAGGTGAATACCAAGAGACACCCACTCCTTTTGAAATCAGATTAGTAAATTGCCAATCCAGGCAGAAAACAGTATGATTATTATTGCATTTACCTCGGGGGGGGGTTAGGGTGTGCTCTGACTTGTTTTTATTGGTTTAGAGGATCAACCTGACAGATTTTACATAGGGAAAATATTACTTAATCAAGAGTTGGGGCTTTCCCCCTGAAGTACAGTATGCACTGTAGTCCATGCCCCTGGGGAAAGTACATTAGACATTAGTTTTACAGTAGATCTGCTACCCTATTAGAAAGATTCTGGTCTTACTATATGGATATAAAATATCCTCCATTGTGGTTACCGTTTCAAGCCATACCACTAACAAAATCTACTATAAAAGTGGTAAACACATTATTTTGCAATGAAGGGGTTAATTTATCAGATATTGCCTACTGATTAGAAAAACAATGCGACATTCAAGGAAATCAAGAACCCATCATTGATTGCAGAGGGCTTTTGGACTGGGGATGGAAATTTAGAATAAAACTATGGCAAACTAATAAGGGGGTACAACATCTCCCTAACTGCTTTTACACTGGACATGATAATGGTACACTTTTCTACTAAGGTCAGCCAAAAATATGTTTTAAATGTGGCTCCACCAGGCATATTAGTACCAATTGTGAGAAGTTACTCTGTATTCAGTGTGGGGAAATGGGGCATAACTGTTTTCATTGTACATTTACACCCAAATGCAACCTATGTGACGAAGTAGGACATTCCTTTGCCCAATGTCCATGGGCTACACATAACACATCTACTGCAGACTTTAGTGCACTGAACTATTATATTCATAAAGCAACTAAACTACCACAGAGTGCCCCACAACAAGAACTGAATATTCATAATACTGGAAATAGGCTAGTCGGAAACACCCCCACCCAAAACTATAGCCCCCTCAAGGCCTTTATTAGTTCTAGTGGAGCCTAATCCCCCTTCAGAGACTATTACCATGCCCCCCCTCCCAATCTGGAGGAACAAGAATTTGAACCTGTAAAAAAGGGGAAAGGCAAGAAAAAAGCAAACCCTAGTACACAACCAGAATTGATTCCCTTGACTAACAAGTTTTCCTCACTACAATGGGAGGAAACAGAAATAGAAGATGAATCAGACTCTGCATCAGCATCTTCCTCCCATAAGGATGCCACCTCTGATGGAGAGGAACAAATTCCAGAGAAGATTATTAAATCAAAAAGGAAATGGTGTGGCACATGCTCTGGGGTGAAAAAAGTATCTTGAATTATTTCTTTCTGAAAAATGATGACTTTGGACTATGAATTGCACCTAGCATTTTTGAATGTTAATAGCACTGTTTCAGAAAGGAAAAGGAAAAGTACTTACGCATTATTTGAAAATTGTACCTATTATATCATCTTTTTCCAGGATACTAGCTTACACACCAATTCAGATATCAAAAAAGGAAGTGTTGAATGCTTATGGGGTACTTCTTATTGGTCTATAGGGGAAGATTTATGTTGTGGTGTAGGAATATGTCTAAATAATCCATTGCTTAAGGTTAAAAAACTGGTAGACATTTTTCCAGGGAAGGTATTATTATTAGATGTTACTCTAAAAGATGAAGAACTTAGATTAATTAACCTTTATGCACTTCAAACCAAGGCAGAAAGGGTTACAAAATTTAAAACAATACAGCCATATTTGTACACATCCAAAGGGATTTTATTTGGGGGGATTTCAACTGTAGCAGAACATTATCAGATAGATAGTTACAGACAAGGAAAATATTTTGTGATTCTACTTACCTGAACAATTTAATAGAAAAAAACAGGATTAATTGATGCTTTTTTTTTTACACATAATAAAAATCCACCACATATTTTAAGGAGAAAATATCCACCAGGACTGATTATTGATTAATTTCACCCACCTTTCCAATCCAGAGAACTAAGGTACATCTGGTAACAATTTCTGACCACGGTTTAGTACAAGTAAAGATATCCAGTGTACCTGACTATACACCAGGGAAAAGCTACTAAAAACTTAATATTACACTATTGGAAAATGCAGATATACTTCAGGGAATACTAGGAATCATTAAAGCTAAACAATCAGTTTTATTTTCTCTCTATGATTCACCAGCACAATGGTGGGAAGATAGTAAAAAAGATTGTAAAGAATTCTTGATGTCTATAGGGAAATTATTAGTGCAAGGTAAAACTATAACATAAAACTATAACATATAAGGCATGCCCTACAGGGGGCATGCCTTAGACAACTAGTACTGGAGCCCACTCGAGAGGGAGCAATATTAGACTTGATACTCTCAAATGGAGATGGAGAGAGGATCACAGATGTAGAAGTGGGTAGCCATCTGGGAACTAGCGACCATCGAACAGTATGGTTCACAATAAACACAGCAATAGAGTCAAGCCATACAAAGACAAAAGTACTGGACTTTAGGAGGGCTGACTTTGCCAAAATGGGTGAGTGCCTAAGGAATGCACTAGCAAATGGGCAGGAAGGAGGGTGGAAGAACAATGGGAATAATAAAAACTGCCATCACAGAGGTAACGAGCCTTGTGTGAAGCAAATAAACAAAACAAGACGATGTGAGAAACCACTATGGTTCTCAAAGGAAGTGGCAGTGAAGGTTCAAGAAAAAGCATTCAGGAAGTACAAGGAATCGCAGCATGAGCAGGACAGAGAACTGTATCAGTTAAAGCAAAGGAGGCTGGGAAGGCAGTCAGAACAGCAAAGGCCCAAACTGAGGAAAAGATAGCCAACTCAGTTAAGAAGGGGATAAAACCTTTATAGGTACATCAGGAGCAAAGGAAGACCAAGGGAGGGATAGTGAGGCTTAATAAAGGGGAGGAGGGTGGGCAGAGGAGAATGTGAAAAGGCAGAGATACTAAACAAATATTTTTGCTCAGTATTTACAAAGGAAGAGGGGGAGGTACATAAAACAAACAGTAGTAACACGCTGGATACAGAAGTTGATACCTGCCCATTTACAGAAGAAGGGGTTCTGAAAGAACTCTTAAAACTGAAGGTGGACAAAGCAATGGGGCCTTATGGGATTCATCCCAGAATTCTAAAAGAACTAATGGTAGAACTAGTGACACCACTGACTACCCTCTTTAACAAATCATGGGAGGATGGGGTGGTACCCGAGGACTGGAGGAGGGCAGATGTGATTCCCTTCACAAAAGTGGGAGCAGGGCAGAAGCGGAAACTATAGACCTGTTAGTTTAACCTCAGTGATAGGAAAATGATGGAATCACTTCTAAAGGAAAGAATTGTCAGTATCTAGAGGCCAGAGGGCTGGGACCCTAGGCATGGATTCACAGTGGGAAGGTCATGCCAGACGAGATCTGATAGATTTCTTTGACTGGGTGACCAAAGTAGTAGATCAGGGAGGGGCTGTGGACATGGCCTACCTAGACTTTAGCAAGGCATTTGACACAGTCCCACACAAAGATTAATATATAAGTTAGCCAGCCTGGGAGTGGGTCCCAAGATGACAGCCTGGGTAAAAATTGGCTGGAGAATAGGACACAGAGAGTAATAGTAAATGGAGTCACTCAGAAGAAAGGAGGGTTGCTAGCGGGGTACATGAGGGATCAGTATTAGGACCAGTCCTCTTCAATGTCTTTATAAGCGACATTGCAGAAGGACTGGAAGGAAAAGTATGTCTCTTTGCAGATGACACTAAGATCTGCAACAGAGTTGATGCACAGGGTGGGGTGGAAAGGATGAGAAGGACTGGCAAGGTTAGAGGAATGGTCAAATGTATGGCAGCTTAGATTCAATGCTAAGAAGTGCAAGGTAATGCACCTGGGAAACAAAAACCCAGGGGAAGAGTACACAATGGGGGGTGAGATACTAACAACAACAAAAATGGAAAGGGACCTGGGGGTAGTCATATCAGATGACCTAAAGGTGATAAAGCAATGTGAGAAGGCAGCAAGGAGGGCTGGGGGGATACTGGGATGCATAGGGAGAGGCATCACCAGTAGAAAACAGGAAGTTATTATCCCTCTGTACAGACAGCTGGTGAGACCCCATCTGGAGTACTGTGTGCAGTTCTGGAGACCAATCTCCACGAAAGACATAGACAGGATGGAAGCTGTCAGAGAGGCAACTAAAATGGTGCAGGGTCTGCACGGAGGACATATGAAGAGAGACTTAAGGAGCTTAATATGTATAGCCTCGAGGAAAGGAGGAGAGGGGGACATGATAGAAACTTTCAAGTACCTCAAGGGAATCAACAAAGTCCAAGAGAGTAGCATCTTTCAAAAAAGAGGTGTGCAAGAACAAGAGGGCACAATTTGAAGATAGAGGGGCGGCTCAGAGGTAATTTAAGGAACTATTTTTCACAGAGAGGGTTGTGGATGCATGGAATGGCTCTCCGGAGGAGGTGTGGAGTCAAAATCAGTGGTGGAATTCAAGCATGCATGGGATAGTCATAAGGCAATTCTGGGGGGTGGAGGTAGGAAGAAGTAGGCTGCTGGTTAACTAGGATCTGCAGCTTATCCAGTAGGTAGGGAAATGGGCAGACTGGGTGGGCCTAGCGGTCCTTATCTGCCGTCAAATTCTATGTTTCTATGTTTCTATAATTCCCTCAGGAAACAATTATATCACCTATTTTCAATACAAGTTACTTCTACAAAAGATGTCTCCTCTCATATCAAAATAATCAAACAAGAAATGGCAAAATAACAATGTAACGGATTATCTTCTTTGGAACAGGAGCAGAAATTTGGTACACAAGGGAAACCGGCTCAGGTTAATCCATATGAAAGCTGTAAAACCAGGAATAACAATCAAAGTATTAAAACATTAACAACTGATCAAGGATTAGAAATACAAACTAATAAAGATTTGATGCAATATATTGAAAATCAAATCAAAGCCACTTTTGGACAGAATTTCCAGGAAGATCCTAAAGTACATGGCTGGATAAGAGAATGTATAATGAACACCTTAAATAATACTCAGAAGCAAAAAATAAGACAGTCTATAACAGAACAAGAATTACAGAATGTAATATCTCAACTAAAGAATGGTGCAGCTCCAGGCATTGATGGCCTGTCAGATGAATTTTATAAAGTTATTTATCCATATCTTAAAAAAGAACTTTGTATATTGTACAATCATTTGCTGCATTCTGAAACTCTAATGGAGGAAATGTATACAGATTTAATGATTTCTTTATTTAAAGACAAGGAAAGGACCATGCTATCTAATTGGAGGCCCATTTCCCTCTTAAATACTGATTTCAACATTCTAACAAAAATTCCAAGCTTAAGATTACCAGAAATTCTGGATATAGTTATTCACCCATCACAAATCTGCTCTATACAAGGCAGTTGAATAACAGACATTTTAATCACTTTGTGAGAAATAATAGAAAACACAAATTCATAAGAATCATATGGGTGTATAGTTAGTTTAGACCAAGCCGAGGCTTTTCCTAAGATACCACATGACTATATATGGACTTGTTTAGAAATCTGTGGCATTCCTACAACATTTATCAAATGGATTAAACTATGCTATAACAAAGCCATAGTAAAACCTCACATAAATGGATTGCTAGGGAAACCTGGTCAAATTCTTAAAGGGGTATGACAGGGATGTCCTCTCAGTCTGATTTTATATATTATTGCATGTAACCCATTATTACAATATTTAAATAAAAAATCTTCTATAATTGGATTATCAGTCAGTAATCAGGATCAAGAAACTAAAAAGTTGGTTTATGTAGATGATGTCTGTCTAATCTTAGCAGATAAAAAAATCAGGAGATATAGCACAACATATCTTACAATAGTATTCTCTGCGCGCAGGTTCTACTATTAACTATTAACGGTGGACCAAGGGGGAGCAGTTGATGTCGCCTACCTTGACTTCAGCAAAGCTTTTGACACTGTTCCACATAGAAGATTGATAAATAAGCTAGGTAGGCTCGGGGTGGGTCAGAAGTTGGTCAACTGGGTGGCAAACTGGTTGACTGGCAGAAAACAGAGAGTGGTGGTAAATGGTATACAGTCAGAAGAGATGCAAGTCACAAGTGGGTACTCAGGGATCAGTCCTGGGGCCAGTCCTATTCAACATCTTCATTAGTGACCTCTAGATGGACTAGAGGGTAAGGCTTGTCTGTTTGCAGATGACACCAAGATCTGCAACAGAGTAGATGATCCAGATGGGGTGGGCAGAATGAGAAGAGATCTGGATAAACTAGCAGAATGGTCAGAAGAGTGGCAACTGGATTTAATGCAAAGAAGTGCAAAATCATGCACATAGGGAAGAGAAACCCTGAAGCCACTTATAGGCTGGGAGGAGAGTTGCTAGCAGTCACAAAGGAAGAAAGAGACTTGGGCATCATCATCACTGATGACCTAAAATCATCCAAGCAGACCCCTAAAGCAGTAGGTAAGCTAGGGGTGTTAGGGGTATTAGTAGGGTATCACAAGTCGTAAGAGGGAGGTAATAATCCTCTGTACAAGACATTGGTTAGGCCCCATCTGGAGTACTGCTGCAGTATTAGGACCACACCTTCACAAGGACATTAACCAAATTGAGGCAGTCCAGAGAAGGGCAACCAAAATGGTGCAGGGACTGCATCAGAAGACATATGAGGACAGATTAACGGAGCTCAATATGTATACCCTTGAGCAAAGGAGGGAGAGGTGATATGATCGAGACATTTAAACACCTTAAGGGCATAAACAAGGTGAAAGAGTCTAACATGTTTAAATATAAGAAAATAGCAGGACAAGAGGACACAGCATGAGATTAGAGGAGGCCGATTAATGGGGAATGTGAGGAAATTCTTTTCACAGAAAGGGTGGTAGATGCATGGAATGGCTTACCACAAGAAGTGGTGGCTATGAATACAGTGCAGGGCTTCAAACAGGCATGGGATAGGCATAAGGGAGCAATACAAATGACTATGAATAGATAGGTCACTGACAGAGCAAAGGCCAATGGCACATTTATAAGGTAGAAAATGAAATGGGCAGACTGGATGGGCCTTGCGGTCCTTATCTGCCATCAACTTCTATGTTTCTATGTTTCTATGTTAAAAGCTGCTGTCTGCTGATAGGAATATATACCCCTATAGAACAAGAATACATGGGAATTCATATAATAACTGAAAATATTAAAATATTAGGTATTTATTTTACCACACAATAGTCTGTATTTTATAATTGTTCTACAACACTCAAACAAGCATTAGACAGAGTTAAATTATGGAATCAATGGATGATGAGTAAGAAAAAAATAATTTACATGGTCAAACCTTTCTTATTCCTATGCTTTTACACCTCAGTTATGCATATCTCACACCTAAACAATCAGAGACAATATTATTTAGTTGCTTTTTCCAATGCATATGGGGAAGCAGGTTAAACCTTATTAAAAGAGGGAACTTGTATTTAAATATTAGTAAAGGAGGATTAGCTGCCTATGAGTAACCATGTTGTTTTCTATATAAGCATTTTCATCTTTTCCAACATAAAAATGGTACTGGGGTACAAGACCACATATTAAGAGTTTCTAAATTCCTGGACACTTAATACGGACATACCACAACAAAAAAGACCAACAAATATGCCCTCTTATTTTCAGTAGTACTTTGGGAAACTTAAACAATGGAAGATCACTAAACATACAGTACCTTTACAAGGAAGACAATCTATGAACAGGTGATGGACAACTATTTTATTTGTACACTGGTACTTTTTAATAACAAAACAATATAGGAATTACTACATATACAGAAATTCTTAACAGATTCCAGAATCCCAGATAGAATGTGGGATGTTACCTGTTATGTGTATAATGGTAAATTAAACATCAAAGACAACCTAAAACATAAATAAATAAGGGAAAGATACTCGCCAAGAAAATGTTGAATAGAAATCTTTGAGAGTATGGAACATCTTTTGTTTTTTAATGTCCCCTTATTAGAACATTCTGGAGATAAGTTACTCACATATGGAAAAACACTCCCTTCAGTAAATTATCTACTGAAACATTTTGTTTAGATTTAACAGAAATTTGGGGAACAAAATACCACCATATTACAATATGGGTGATTCTGGCCATATTTAAATATTGGATCTGGCAAATAAGATGTAAGCTAACATTATAAGTATTTATTACCTCAGAACAACCTTTTCATACTATACTACAAAATGTACAGTCCATTCAAGATTATGAATATAAAACTGTTCCCAGAAAGAGATACTTAGAATGGTCTGAATCCTTCCAATGGCTAAGGTAATTAGAGGAATACAATAGTCTAACTACTTTGAGGTTTCAGGTTTGATGTAATGATACATTCCAGTTTCGGTACTGGATGTATTATATTGTTTTGGCAAAACTTATCATTTTGAATATGATGTTGATTTTGTACTTATGAACTGTATTATTTTTTAATATTCAATAAAAAATTCCCCATCTCTTTTCAAGAAGTGCTATGGCATCTTTGACATTCACCTGAACTACCACCAGAACAGGCAGATGGGATCTTGGTTTAATGTCTCATCCAAAAGATGGTACCTCAGGTGTGTATCACCTCACTCATGCTGCAGCACGGTGTCAGTATCGGAATTTAACCCAAGTGCCTGTTGTGGGGATAGAACCCACAGCCTTCTGATCTTCCAGCCTAGAGGTGAATGTGCAACCTGCTGAGCCACTGACACGTATTATCACAATTATGGTTAATATGCCACCCACACTTTGAGAAGGACTTCATGTATCAGAGGAAATGGTGGGGAAAGAATACAGGATCATATTGCCTAAACACATGCTGACAACATATTATGGGATTACTCCCCGAAATGGGTTCTGCAGGACAAAGTGATAGCTTTTTGAATTCTCATAATGTAAAAAGATCGACTTCTGCAACCCCCAAAGTCATGAAGAGTTTAACACTGTCTGTTTTAGAGACCACTCATGTGTCACTTGACCCATCCAGCTAAGTTACCCTGCCAGTACATTTTCTATCCTTCAACATGGACAGCACAGAAAAATGCATAGTCAGAATGTAGGTCAGACCCCAAATGTTCAGTGCTATCTTGCATGATTTTGAGAAGCTTACACTACATGCTTCTTTATATCCATCCTTATCTGCATGACTTGGTTTTTGACTAATGCTGAGATTTACTTTAAGGACAGCTACAATGCTTTGAGCTGTAGCTGGTTGATTTGTTAACTTCTGTCTGCTGGACTCCAGATCCATTTCTCTGCTTGGCCTGAGATATTCCTCCCCCTTCCCCAGCCTAAGTAAGAGGCATCTATTTTAAGTACTGATATGTGCAGTGCTGACTAGAGAGGAATTCCTTTTGTTAAGCACTGCTCTTGGGGGCTTACTAGCCTCACATTGACTGGGATTAGAGCTATTAAGGCAGGTGTGCCCAACCTTTTCAGGGTCGTGATCCGCATTTAAATTTCTGAGTAAGATGTGAGCCACAGTCATGTGTGGTTCATACTATACCCAATGTGCAGCCCATACCATACCCATATTTAGGAGTTAGAATAATAACATAGTCATAGTAAAGAGCAAATAATCATATTTTATTAAGTTACAGTATTTTTTTAAATACTTGCACTTTTAAAATAGTTTTTCAGAGCAGTTCTGGAGCTTTAGATTTGCTTGCAGACTTAGTAAAAGTTTCTTGTTTAGCACTCAGGGCACATTTCTGCTCCTTTACTTTGATGTTTCTCAAATTTAAAGGACTGCAACATGTATTTGACACCTAATTGACAAACCCCTACAGAGTCACATCAAACTACATCAAAAAGTAACATGTAGCTCGTAAGCTAAGGTTGGCCAACCTTGTATTAGGGGTTCCTGAGCTGGGGACAGGATATACATACCCTTGATGTTTTGCCCATGCAGTTAGGCTTTAGAATACTGCTGGAAAAAAATGTGCAAGAACCAAACAAATTGCTAATGTTCCATCTTGTTTAATTTGTTCATCTTACACACTGCTTTTATTCAAAAGTGTCTCTCTGTTATACAGCTTCTCTCATATGCTACAGCTGACTATAATTTGTGCCTCTTGCATTGGTCTGTAATAGACTGGCTGTTTTAGTGAAGAAATGATTGCACTGTGTTGCAGGGCCATGGTCCTCTGTGGGTCTGGCAGTGATTTCACAGGCTTATTGCTCATTAAGGTATTATATTGGGCTGTTGCTTTTCAAGCAGAGTGACACAACAGTCATACAATGCAGAAGATAGAGTGGAGGGAAAGAATAAAAGAAATAGCTGAGGAGATTGAAGAAAATATGAAGGCAAAGTAGAAAGAGATTGCTTTGGTTCCTGTCAGTACCACTGGTATGTTGATTAAGTACTGGTAGTGCTTGGACTCTAGAATAGTACAGAACTTGTATATATTACGTGGTTACACCCATTCTCCACTAATTTTCAAAAAAATATGATAATGCAAACAGATAATACCTAATTATAAAAATCAAAAGAAAAGGGTTTTTGCAAAAGGAGACATCTCACAGAGTTGTGACAGTCTACATTACCTATCCAGCCAAGTTATCCCAATACCAAAGGGAAGATAAACAATCCCTTAAAATATACTGAAGATCAGATTCACACAAAGACTACATTTCCTTCATAACACTATGGACTAATTGTTCCAATGAAATATCTTTCTGCTGAAAAGGAAACATACATCTCACCTGCCTGATGCACCATTTAATACAAGCCATAATTAAACATAAAGTGCTACAGTACAGTCCCACTTTTTCCATAAATCTGAGAAAATGCAAAATACCAGATTGTCAATTATGATAGAGGTAATTATTGGCTCCCTACAAGACTTACTTAGCAGAGTAGAAAAGTTCTAAAAATAGCGAGTATAACATAGATGTTGTATTGCTTCCTCCTGCATAACTCATAAATCCCTGAGATGATATGTTTCTTGAATGGTTTTGTATTTATAGTTCCCTTTCACTTGAAGACTATCATTGGTACATAACCACATAATGTCACACATTTTAGCCAGTAATTTGGGATCTAGTAGTTGCTTTGTGATGTTCACCACAGAAAGTCCACTCATCTCCTCATAGATGGGAAATGATAAAAAGGTTGTAATAAGAAGGCCATACAGCCTTTGCCTGGAGGTAAGCCACACAACATTTGCTTAGGCTGGTAAGTTAATTGTAAAAAGGTCTACTTTCAGTATATTAATTTAAAAATAAATATAGACTGTAGATGATTTGGCAATGGGCCCATTATCCTCCCCAGCCATTTCCCCTACTGTTGCAATAATATGTCACCCTACAATCTGCTGAAAGAGGCCCGCTCCTGTTCCATAAGTGTCAGACATAGTATTACAAAAGCATCACGAAAGACACTATAATAAAAAAATACAAGGTTGACTATTCACAGTCGCCCATTCTTGTGTCCTGATAAGTGTTCTTTCTCATTACCAGATTTAACCAGCTTCCCTACAGTGTTTTGAAAAATATACTAAGTAGACACATTTGTATCTCATTTGGTGGAGGGGAATATAAAGTATATATAGGAAGAATATAATCAAAATTGATTTAATAATAAACACCCTCTTCTTCGTTATCATAACCCAGCGATTCCATTCTGATGCTTTTTTTTAGCTCGGTCTCATTTTCTGTCCCAATTGTCTCTCACCAGGTCCCCTTTCTTAAAATGTATCCCCAAAATAGTCAAAGGGCCTTCTGAGACATCAACCCCTTAGAATTGGGTCGAGCAGGAGCCTTGCAAGGAACCTATGACCATCCCTATACTTTTCTGCCAGTTGAGCCTCACTTCTGCTACTCCTGAATAGGAGGTGAGGAGAAACAAGCAGTTTCTATGTACTCCAAATCCTATATCAGAAAAGTAATTACATCCACATAGGCCAATACTTTTTTTAATCTTAGATTTCCCAAAGTTGCTATGCCATGTATCAATGGAAAGTTCCCTTTTTCGTGTAATAAAAGGTCTAAATTGAATATGTACAAAAGTGGACTTTATTAATATCCTTGATGCATACCCTTTTATCTGGTACTACCATACCCAACCACCCATTCATTAAAGGTATCAACAAAGCCATTGAATAGAGAAGCTGAATCAATGACACAGTCTGAAAGTGAAACACTGGAAAAGGTACAGTTTTACCCAGGCACTACAAAAATGCTTGATTAGTACTGTCAGACAGTGATTGTTATTTTTAAATTCCCTCTGATTGCTTTTTTAGTGATTTAAGCAGTGAACTTCAACTCTGACTTTCTATTGCTGGCAGCCACCATTTCATGAGTAGCATTGAGCTTCCTAAGCTCACTTTACACTAATATGTTCTGCCAACCAATAGCAGAGGTCAGATAGGCATATTAGCATAAATTGAGCTCAGGAAGCTTACTGCTGCTCATGAGATGGTGGCTGCCAGCAACAGAAAGTGGAAGTTGTGGGTAGCTGTTTTAAATCATTAAAAAAGTTGCTACTGTTTGATAGCACTAATTAAAATTTTCTGTAGTGTCTGAGGAAAGCTATGTATTTTCCAGTGTTTTCCTTTAATCAAGAGGCCATAAGGCACTAGAAGTTGACCTGAAGTAGAGGGCTTCACACATGCATGAGATTGGCAGATGGATCTCTTAGTAGGAAAGTAGGGGAGGAGCCAGATATCAGGTAGGGTCTGTGCTGACAGTATAGGCAGGGACAAAATGGACACATTTTGTTGGCCAAGTTTTCCTTATCTGCTGACCAATTCTATGTTTCTATGTTTTATAAGATTTCAGTTTAAAAAAAAAAAAACACTTGCCTAACAGGAGGTCGGAAGTCTTTTCCTGGTTCAAAGGCAGGACCAGGCCTGAGACCGTACCCCAATCTTCCATTTCTATCAGTATTCTAATCAGATAAATACTGAACTGTACTTTCTTCACTGATACAACACAAACCTGCAAGGTGTTAATTAGAAATGAGGCCTTATGTGTCAACTGGAAATTAAAGATTTCAGTCAGTATTTTAAGCTTTGGATTCAACAGCCTAATGGGTCTCCAGTATAATGTAATAAGACTAACACCCCATTCCTCATGCTATAACCCATAACTTTCTCTGATAATGTATAGAAACATATTTATTTATTTATTTATTTGCACATCGGTTTACAACCTTTGAGCCAGAGGCTCATTTCCAAAGCTCGCCACATAGAGGACAAATGCAAAATACAAGCAATTCTTGGTTCCAGGATATAGGTTACATAGTATGCAGGCACATGTGATAATGAACATGACAAATACATATACAAGCATTTAAGGTTCCAGGATATGGGTTACACAGATAGCAAGCACATGTGATGAGGACAATTAAACAGAGATGCCAGTTTGGTTACAGTGGCGTATAATAGTACGACAGTATGAGCAGTCAACAGAGTAGTAGCAGTTTAATTAGAAATAGTACATAATTGCACGGAGAAAGGGCAAGCATCAGGAATAATGACAGTACAAACAGAAAAGGGGTAGAATTTAAGGGGTGCAGTAAGGATGCTGCCCAGTGGGCATTGTCAAGGTACAGAGGGTTGCGCCTCAAATTATAGACAGGTGCAACTACACATGTTGAATAGTTCACTTCTGAGTGCAGTTTTGAATTTGGAAATCATGGGGGCATCCGAGATGGGGAAAGGGAGCAAGTTGTACCAGGAAGGGGCTCTATGGTGGAATGATCTCTGTCCATGGGAGGTCCTAGATCTTGGTACCAGAAAAGTGGCCTTGCAGGAGGTCTGTGTACAGACCAAGGGTTGGACTAAGTGGAGGGAGGCTGTCAGCCTGGATGGGGATAGCCCTAGAAAAGTTTTTTTAGCTGTTAGGCATGTTTGATATCGCAGTCATTTTCTAGGTTCAGCAATGTTGCCATAATGTAGATCTGGCATGAGTGTGTGAGCCTAGGGGCCCCTGTAATTAGCCTGCATGCCTTGTTTAGGATGAGGCGGATTTTGTTGAGGGCAGTTGTGTCGGCAGCACTGTAGACCGGTAGTCCATAGTCAACCAGGGATAATATAGAGAATGTCACCGCAAGCCGGAGGGCAGCGGGGGAGGCAGTTTTTGTAGTGATAGAGGATACCTAGCTGCACATTGGTAGCTGAGGCAAGTGCATCAATGTGGGTGTGGTAGGTGTAGGTGAGAGCTGAGTCAAAGGTGACCCCAAGGTACTTGTAGGAGTGTACTTGCTCTAGTGGCTGTTTGGAACAGGGGAGGATATGGAGTGGGAAGTTGCTGGCTTTGTTTTAGGGGCAGACAAAGAGCATTGCTTTTGTTTTTTTGAGATTTATGACCAGTCTGTGCTCTTTAAACCAGGTTTCAGCATCATTATAGGAAAGTTGCATGGAGTCCTGGAGGGAGGTAGGGTTATGGTGGGTGGCAAAGATGACGGCGTCATCTGCATACAGCAGAATTTTCCCAGTGCATGCACTGGGCAGGGTGTTAAGGTAGAGTGAGAAGAGTGGGGATCCCAGGATGGAGCCCTGAGGAACCCCTGAGCAGATGGGACACGTTTTTGAAAGTGTTCCATTAATTTTTACACGTTGGGAGTGGGCAGATAGATAGCTGGTGCACCAAGTGAGTGTCCCAGTAGTGAAGCCAGTGTGACAGAGGGCATCCAGCAGGAGGGGGTGTGAGACAGTGTCGAAAGCCTTAGAAAGGTCAATGAACACTGCCCCGGCTAGGGACCCAAAGTCCAGGGATGAGTCTAGGAATGTTGAAAATTCAACTAGTGCTGTGTCTGTCCGGTGTCCAGCACAGAAACTGTGCTGTTCAGGGCAGAGGATGCTGTGTTTGGTCAGGTACTCAGTGATTTGCGTGGCAACCAGTTTTTCATGGGCTTTGGAGAGGGGCGGGAGTATGGAGATAGGCTGATAGTTCCCGGCTAAGGACCTGTCACCCCCTTTGTGAATGGGAGTAACAATGGCAGTTTTTCATGTAGTAGGGAATTGCCCCAGGCAGAGGGATTTATTTAGAAGGCTGGTGAGTAGGGCAAGGACCTGATCCAGTACCAGTTGTAGAATGCTAGGGTCCATGGAGTTGTCGCCAGCACTATTGCTTTTTAGTGCACGGATCAGGTGGGGTCTAGCTTCCTGGGAAGTTACCTACGTAGGTAGAAGCTAGGGTGTTGGAGTGCTGGGGCCAGTAGGGAGGGTGGTGGGTCAAAGAAATTACTGGGGAGGATAGAGCTGAGGTCCATAAAGGATGTGTTGAGGTAGTTTGCGATGTTTGTAGGGTCAGTAACGGTAGTTACATAGAAACATAGACTTTGACAGCAGATAAGGACCGCTTGGCCCACCTAGTCTGCCCATTTCCCTACCTACAGGATAAGCCGCAGATCCTAGTCAACCAACAACCTAGGTATTCAACTAAAGATTCTTCCTACCCCCCACAAGAACTGCCTTATGTCTGTCCCATATATTATTGAATTCTCCCACAGTTTTAGACTCCACAACTTACTCAGGAAGGCTATTCCATGCATCCACTACCCTCTCTGAGAAAAAATACTTCCTCACATTGCCCCTGAACTGCCCCTCCTCTAGATTTAAATTGTGTCCCCTTGTTCTTGCATGTCTCTTTTTCTGAAAGATGCTACCCTCTTGGACTTTGTTGATTCCACTGAGGTACTTAAATGTTTCTATCATGTCCCCCCCCTTTCCTCAAGGGTATACATATTAAGCTCTTTTAGTCTCTCCTCATATGGCTTCTCTTGCAGACCTTGCACCATTCTAGTTGCCCTCCTCTGGACTGCCTCTATTCTGTCTATGTCCTTGTGGTGATGGGGTCTCCAGAACTGGATGCAGTACTCCAGATGGGGTCTCACCAACTGTCTGTAAATAGGGATAACAACTTCCTGTTTTCTGCTGGTGATGCCTCTCCCTATGCATCCCAGTATACCCCCAGCTCTCTCTACTGCCATCTCACATTGCTTGCTAACTGTAAGGTCATCTGATATGATTACACCCAGGTCCCTTTCATTTTTTGTTTTTGTTACTATCTCCCACTCTGTGTAATCTTCCCCTGGGGTTTTGTTTCCAAGGTGCATTATTTTGCACTTCTTTGCATTGAATTCTAACTGCCATACTTTCGATCATTCCTCCAACCTTGCCAAGTCCCTTCTCATCCTTTCCATGCCTTCTTGTGGATCAACCCTGTTGAAGATCTTTGTGCCATCTGCAAAGAGGCATATCTTTCCTTTCAGTCCCTCTGCAATATCACTTATGAAAACATTAAAAAGGACTGGACCCAGTACTGAACCCTGCGGTACCCCACTAGTAACCCCTCTTTCTTCAGAGTGGACTCCATTTACAATTACCTTCTGTGTCGTGTTGTCCAGCCAATGTTTTACCCAGGCTACCACCCTGGGACCCACTCCCAGGCTGGTTAATTTGACTATTAATCTTTTATGTGGGACTGTGTCAAATGCCTTGCTAAGTCTAGGTAGGCCATGTCCACAGCCCCTCCCTTGTCTACTACTTTGGTCACCCAGTCAAAGAATTCTATTAGATTCGTCTGACATGACCTTCCCACTGTGAACCCATGCTGCTGTGGGTCCTGTGCCCCACTGGCCTCTAGGTACACAGCAATTCTTTCCTTCAGAAGTGATTCCATCACTTTCCCTACCACAGAGGTCAAACTGACAGGTCTGTAGTTTCCTGCCTTTGTCTTGGTTTCACTTTTGAGAAGGGGAATCACATCTGCCTTCCTCCAGTCTAAAGATACCACACCATCCTCCCATGATTTGTTAAAAAGGGCAGTCAGTTGTTTCACTAGTTTTCCCCTTAATTCTTTTAGAATTCTGGGGTGAATTCCATCAGGCCCCATTGCTTTGTCCACCTTTAGTTTTAGGAGTTCTTTTAGAACCCTTTCTCTGTGAAAGGACTGGGATCAACCCCCCATCCAGAGTGCTTCTGTTAATTGGATTAGGCACCTCCCCCTCCTCTTTTGTGAATACTGAGTAGAAATATTCATTCAGTATCCCAGCTTTTTCACTATCCCCCTCTGCCCACCCACCGTTCATTCTATTCAGCCTCATTATCCCTCCCTTTGTCTTTATACGCTCCCTAATGTACCTATAAAAGGTTTTATCCCCCTTCCTAACCGAGTTGGCTATCCTTTCCTCAGTTTGGGCCTTTGCTATTCTGATTTGCCTCCCTGCTTCCTTCTGCCTTAACTGGTACAGCTCTCTGTCCTGTTCCTTCTGTGTTTCCTTATACTTCCTGAATGCTATCTTTTTCTCCCTGACTTTCCCCGCCACCTCTTTTGAGAACCATAGTGGCTTTTTCTTTCATTTTGATTTGTTTATTTGCTTCACACAAATGCTTGTTGCCTCTGTGATGGCAGTTTTGATGATTCCCTATTGTTGCTCCACCCCTCCTTCTAGCCTGTTTGCTAGCGCTTTTCTGAGGCACTCTCCCATCTTGCCAAAGTCAGCCCTCCTGAAGTCCAGTACCCTTACTTTTGTAGGGCTTGACTCTGTAGCTGAGTTTAACGTGAACCACACTGTCTGATGGTCACTTGTTCCCAGATGACAACCCACTTCTAGATCTGAGATCCTCTCACTGTCTCCATTTGAGAGTATGAGGTCTAAGATTGCTCCCTCACAAGTGGGTTCTGAAACTAACTGTCTGAGGCATGCCACCTGTAGGGCATCGAGAATGGCCCTGCTCTTGAATGTGGCTGCAGCAAGTGTGTTCTAGTTAACACCTGGCATATTCAGATCTCCCATCAATAGTATCTCCCCTTTCTCTGCCATCCTAAGAATGCCTTCTGTCATATTCCTTGTCCATTCCCTCCCCCTGATCTGGGGGTCTGTATACAACCCCTGTGCGGATTGTGGTGCCACTTCCAGTCTCCAAGGTGACCCACAGTGCCTCCTCTCCTTCCTGTTTACTCTTTTATTCAGTTGCTTTTATCCCTTCCTTTACATAGAGAGCTACCTCCCTCTTCTCCCCTCCTGTCTCTCCTGTAGGTTATGTACCCTGGTATGTTAACATCCCAGTCATGGTTCTCTGTGTACCATGTTTCTGTGACTGCTACAATATCCAGGCATCCCTCTTCCATCAAGGCCACCAGTTCAGGGAGCTTGTTGCCCAGGCTATGGGCATTGGTACTCATTATCCTCCATTTCTTGATGGCCTTACTCCTTTTTGCCCCATTCCTGTCCTTCTTGCCTTTGTCACTTTCTCCATTTACCCCTGCCCTTCTCCCTATCGACATTTCTATTTTGGTGTTTACTGCACTTACTACCGTGACATCTTTGGGGGGGCTAGGATTTCCCTGCTCCTTTCCAGTGCCTCCTCCCTTGGCAAGATTAAATACTTGCCAATGAAGCATTTAAACCTATCACCTAGATCCTGGTTCCCCTCCTTGGCATTTTGCTTCCATAGCAAAAACAGATTAGGTGTATATCCTCAGAAAAGCAAACTAATCCTTTGTATCAGATAATAAATTTCAATCCTCTTCCCCAAAGATTGCAATAGATTTTGAATCTACCCAATATTTTCAATCCTCAGAGGGATTTGTTTGAAATGTATTCCCTTTAGTGTTATGTATTTGTTCTGTTAACAGGAAGGTCATTTTCTGGCACAACAAAGACATCATATTTTGCTTTTTCTTTTTTAATTGGGCTGTAAAGTTATTCCCTGTAATAATGGCTAGTGAAAATAGATTTTGAAATTGTTGTCATAAGTCCAAATACTGTAAGTACTGGTTCTGTTTATTTTTTTTCTCCTTCTTTGTTAAAAGAAAGTGTTTCAACTTCAATTTAAAATCTTGCCACTAAGAGATGGAGTTCTCGTAAAAACCAAAGTAGATTTTTTTGCACTCAAAAAATCTTTTAATTTAGCCCTTTTCAACTAATTCTCCAACATAGAAACATTAAATTTTCATATCATTGAACCAAAACATCTGTCCAGAGGAACCAGTTTGTACCAGTACCATTCCTCGATCTGCAGATTCCACTGGGATCACCTTTACGTATGAAAGATTCAGCCAGGGAGATAAAAACAAAATCTATCTGAGTTGATACAGTTCCTTTATAAGTGGATTTTTCCTCCACCCCACCAGTTGTTCAGACACATTGTGGAGTCCTGCTGTTGTTATCATATTCTATAAAAAGGGTCTATCACAAAACACTTTTGAAGTGTGAGTCCCCCATTCCCAGGTCTTGGCTACAATTAAAGTTACAGCACACAAATGTAGCCGTGTAGCAAAGCGAAATTTGGTAGTTCAGAAGAATAGTACAAAAGGCGTGAAGCTTTAATGTATAAGCTATCATTCAAAAACTGCAGAAAATTGAGACTCAGATAAAAAGATATGGTCTGTCTTGTTCAAGTGCTTCATGCACACTGTTTGTTTGTCAAGTCACCACACCGGATTACTCTTTTGTGGTAAACAAATAAGCTTGGATCATTGTTAAATATTTCCACCCTTTCTGCCCTAGTCTGTGGAGCATATATGTTCATGACACACAACTCTAGATTTTGAAACTTAATATCAAGTGACAGGACTTGACCAGGTAGAATATCTACAAGTCTAATAAGCCTCAGGTCCCAAATGGAGAAAACAATCTTCACCCCTGAACATTTTTCCTTTTTTATAGACCAATAAGTGGGCCCCAAATGCCAGCATTGTTTGGCTTGATTGCTCTCCCCTGTGTATTCAGCCTTGTTTCCTGAAAAGGGAGAAAGGCACAGCCTGAGTTCTGCAATACTGAATAAGTAGGAAATAGTCATTTATTTTATTTTTAATACTATTAATATTGATGGTTGCTTCCTTAAAATGCCTATTAATTTCTAACAAGAGAAACAACGACAAATCAAGCCAGGTAGAAACCAATCATTTATTTTTCTCTGCCCCACAACCTTCTCTTCCATGTCTTTGAAGTCTGGGGGTCAATAGATTCATCCTCAGTTCTAGGCAAAAGGTCATGATATGAGAATGTGATAGATAATCATCAGAGTACTCTTCCATATAGCCCCAATCTTTCCTCTTTCTCAAGGTGTCATATTTATTCTGTAGAGGAATCTCTTCTCTTCTTGTGAGTTTCAGCTTGGGTTGCCCCCTTGTTCTTTTCCTGCCAGACACCACCTGTAGACGCTGTGTAACTGGAATGGAAGGTGGAGGCATGAACAACCTCCTGCCTTTCTTTAGGGTTAATTCCTTTAGAATCTTCTGTTTTTAAAACATCTTGTACAACAGTCTTGTTGCATTGTTGTCTCATGTTCTGGTGGCTCAGTGGCAGAAGGAGGTGCCACTGTCACCTCTGCCTGATATTGATAATTTGCAATACTACCTGAAAGATCCTGTTCTTGTGGTTGAGGTTGTTCCTGCAAGGGCCTTTCTTTCCGCACCAACTCCTCTGGGGTTGGTACTTACACAAGTGCTTGGGCTTGTGTCAATGCTGTGGGTACCTCACTGTTCATTAGGTGTTTCTAACTGACTCTGGGCTTTAGGTGGATGTTTTGTTTCTTCCCAGAGATTGGATTTCAGAGTTCAGTAAATGTATAAATCATGTTTCACCTGGTTCATTAGATCTTCTTTGTTTTGTGTTGCCCAGGAGGCAGGAGTGATATGAATGTCTTGGTTCATTACATAAATTGCATTTCATGGTACTATTGCAGTGGGTACTCATGAGGTTGAGTTCTGAACACAGCAGACTCAGCCACAAGCACTGCTTAGATCATATGAAGAACCACATCTGTTTTTTTTTTGTTTTGTTTTTTTATAGTACACTTTATCCTCCTCTGTGGAGCGGGCCCCAGCAACTGCCAGCCACCAGTGCCTGCATCCCCGGACCAGGTCTGGCATATGCATCTTGTACCTGACTCACACAGGCCCCAGTCGGAAGCAGGACACCCCCCCAGGGGCCTGTACTAGGGTCCCGGTGGCCATGCCTCACATGTCTGGGGGTGCAGGGCAAGGCGATGAGCTGTCGTGTTCACCCGTGATTTTCCACCATTTTTACATCCCACTAAGGGAGCCAGATATGCAATGGCATCTGATGCACCTATATGTAGATGCCCACCATGCTCCTTCCCCTTAGTATGCCCTTGACTGGCAGTGCAACTAACCTCCACTAGGCACCACCGTGGTGCGGAGCATGTTCCATACCCATCACAGAGGAAGGAGAGCAGTTGTGGGATGATCAATTCTTCTTCTCCCCTGCCAGCCCCCAGCAGCCCAAGTCCATTCCAGAACCTGGGTCACCAGCGTGGCACGAGGTGTGGCATCCAGCACCTCAACCCTCAGTGCGACCAGGCCAGCTTGAAGAACTACATCTGTAACAGGCATTTGGCTGTCCTGGTAGAATCAGTATCTGTTTCCCAAAAAGAACAGAGGATGTGAAGCACTGTATACCATTAGCAGTGTGACTGAAATTTGGCACAGCAATTACGGCCCTGTAACAAGGGCAACAGTGACAAGGGGTGATCTTGATTTTAGATCACCCCTCACTGATGCCACCCTGTGTGCCCATACAAGTTCTGCCCCTCCAGGGTATACTCACACCAGAGGAGGTTATACTTAGTTTAGGGGGGGTGTGGGGGCCTAAGCAAAAGCTGGTTGTTTCCTGGGAAGGCACTTTGGCACTGTAACTCCCGAGAGATGTTACACCTGGTGCTCTAATGTCAGGTGGCATGTCTTTCCTGGTAAAACGTATTTAAATAAATAAATAATTCCTCCACCGCAATAATTTTTTCTCTAGATTGAATATCGTAAGGGCCATTTTCTAAACTGAGTTTCCTATTTTGAGCTTATGCATAAATATTTTGAAAATATGGTTAACAGATTTCTATTTATAACTTAAGACTTTTAATATTTAAAACAATTATAGCAGTGAACTGGTTTTAGAGTTCCAGCTGTCAGCCAAAGTAAAAAAAAAGAGGATTTCTCATAACATTCTTAGCAACATGACCAACTAAACAAATAACTTAGTAGTTAACGAACTACAAACCAGTATTGCAAAGTAAATGGACAGACTCCATTATAGTTCAACAGTGGCTATCATTTCAGCTCTGGAAACTCTCTTTATCTCTTAAATCTCTGTGCATGACTTCTGAGTATCTGTTGTTTCCCTTGTTTTAACCTCATCATTTTTTTAGAGATGATATGTTGAGGAATTTGATGGGTGCATACTACTAGAAATAAATCAGTACTTTACACATCCACAGCCTCCCTATATCTAAAACATCACTACCTGGATGGGATTATGAGATGCATGTAGACATAATGATCCTGCCAGGTTTCAGTTTAAAGTTGTGAGCCCTCTTGAGATCCCTTTTACTGTACAAATGTGGTAATAACTATCAAGGCAATTGCATTGAAGTTAAATGTAAACTAGTTTGCTAATTATGTGATAACAGTACAATACTACTGGGATCTCACTGCAGTAACATTGAATTTTTTTAATGCAAAACACTTTATTGAAATTGTCAATGCAAACAATACAGATCAAAGAAAATTATAAGCCATCATGAGCAGAATGTATCAATATTCTAGTGTTGTACCAATATTTCTCCTATTTTTATATCATTTTTGTTATGGCTGCACACTTGTTTCTGTAACACTATACTCTGCATAGCACTGCTCAAACCATTCCCATTATTTTTATTGTAATCTGCCTGTACTAACCAGGACCTCAGTGTAAATGAACTTTGTTCAATGGGACCTTCTTCCAGGTAAAACAAATAAACACAATACAATAAATATAATATCGGCATAAAATAGCAAACATCTGAAAAGGGCACATAATAAGAACAGGAGTATAAGATGCAGGCAACTAAATCTCCATCAAAAAATTAAAACAACATCTATGTCGCTGTACCATTCTCACATATGTGGTATCTTGAAAATGACCTGCAGTCCTACTGTGTTCAGCAACCATTACTGGAAAGAATTGGATGTCTATGGCATGAGCAAATGATAGCTGTAACCACAGCCCATTGAGCCATATGCTATGTGACTATGAAGTTCTCACCAACTATTAAAATATTAAGAAATTAGGTACACTGCTTATATGCATTCATGCTATCGAAGATTGAACAGGAGTTTTCATGAAATAAACTTGAACTAGATTTGAATGGATACCACTATGCAATTTCCTTAGCTTTTCCTTTCTAGATTTCTGCACCAACCCTAATTCACACTTCTGTCTGCTGTCAGCCTGATTACTGCAGCTCTCTCTCTCTCTCTCTCTCTCTCTCTCTCTCTCTCTCATTAAATAAGCTACAAGGGGTTCAAATTTCAACTACTGCAGCCAGCTCCTGTTCTCAAGAATACATGATCCATGTAATAGGAACCCTTAGAGAATAAGTGTGTACTAAAATCCAATGTTTACCTACATTATTTTGATGGCAAAACTGCATTTAACTGTTTCTAGTTTTGTTTTTCTTTATTCCTCTACTACCCATTCACATCAACAAATATGTATCACACTGTATATTTCAACAATATTTGAGTGCCCCAACTGATTTCATAATAGCTTTATGTGTTGGCATCACACTACGGTCTCATGCATTGGGGAAACCTGTGATGCCATAATAAGCACCATTAAGTCAAAGAATCCTGGTAAAAGTTCTTTATGCAGACATCATGGAAAAATAGGCAAATGTACTGCAAAATTTGGGAAACACATGAAAAACTGCAATTATTAAACAGTGATTCTAAAGGAAGCTTTTGAATGGCTGCTGATTTTCTAATGGTGTTAAGCCATTGACTGGAAATCCTCATATAAAATAGAATAATTTAAATTTTAACTATGAACCATTCATTTAAAAAATGAAAAAATATGTATATCAATAATAGCATTAAGATACCTCAGGGCTTAGCTTTGCCACTTGTCTTGGGCCTCTGGGGTTATATTAAGTGATGTAACCCAACATCCTGATTGTGCTCTATTGCTTAAAAAGCAGTACTTTATTTTTATATGCTTGTGCAATACATTGTGCTTTTTTTTCACTTTATTTATAGAACAGTGTAAATTTTAGTTGCTGATTCCTTTTCATCCCCTTCTGTGATGCCATGTTATTCCTCAAGCAATAATGAAGCAGTCATATTTGAGAACGATGACTGTACATCACTTGACAAAGCAGCTCTTGATGGCATTGGTTGCGAGTCCGTAGCTTCTGTTTGATGGAAGAAATCAGTGATGCTTCTCTGTTTCCTCTCAGTTAGTGCAGCTGCCTGTATAGAGCACTCAACATCAAACAGTTGCTCCCATGCTACAGTTTGCCCACGCTGCTGACACCACTCCATAGCTGATCTAACCCCCGAGAGAGCATTCATCTTTGTGACACCACTGACAACATTGGCATCACCATCCATGTTTTCTTCCTCTATATCTGTAGTTTAAAAAATGCATTCACCAGCTCCTCATCAGTAAAGTCTCCCACTGTAGGCTCTTCATCATACATGTCTACAAACTCAGCAAAACATTCGCCTCCATAAAGCTAGATGCGGCCACATCCTCGAGCGCAGTGGTAGTGATCAAGGCAGAGGCAGTGTCATCAGTACCTACAGTGTGGTCACTCAAATTGTTTAACTCAAAGCCTGCTTTTGTGAAGCAGTTTGCAATTGTGCTCGGTTTCACAGTCCCCCCATGCTCGGTGCAACATGTAGATAGCGTCTAGCAGATTAACTTTCCGGGTGATTTCGGCAGTGTGTGCTTTTTCACCTTCATCAATGCTTGTCAGGATTTTACCTGCCACATATGGGTGATAATGTCCTTTTTGTTTCTTGATTACACCTATATCCATGGGCTGCAGGATGGATGTAGTGTTAGGTGGAAAAAAACACTCATTTTATGAATTTTAAACATCGGAAGAGGTTGTGTGGGTGTGCTGAGCAGTTGTAAACTAACAGTAGAATCTTTTTTTCTGCTCCTTCGGAGATCTGAGTCCCAAGTAAACAACCAGTCCTGGAATGTAGAACTGGTAATCCAGGAATTGATGTTTGCTGTGTAAGTCGCAGGCAGCACATGTACATCTTTGGGAAAGCAACAAAGACGTTTGCTTTTTCCTATGATTAACAGTTTATTTTTTTCTGTCCCCATCTGGTTTGCACAGCACAGGACTGAGATGTGGTCCTTTGCTTTCTTGCCTCCAGCTAGTTCTTGGTGTCTGAGTGCATGTCCTCTGTCAGAGTATCTGCGGTAAAATAAGCCCATTTCATCAACATTGAAAATATTTTCGGGCAGATACCCTGACAGAATTACAGGCAGGATTTCTGCAACCCAACTGTGATCTGCTGATACATTGGCATCCTGCTTCTCTCCATGTTCACGCTTGAACACTACCTGATGCCTCAACTTCCACTGAGACAACCAGCCATCAGTGGCATCAAGGTCAGTGTGTCCCATTTGTGTAGCTAATTCCTCAGCTTTTGTTTTCATTATTGGACTGGAGACCCTTGCTCCCTAATCCAAGGCTTGTGTGAGCCATAGCATCAATGCATCGACAACCTCTCTATCCTTACCCTCCCACTTGCGCTTTCAACCGGAATTGCTGTTAGATCTCCATTCAGTAAGGAAAGCATCTCTGTTCTTACTAATCCATCCTGCGTAGCTTTTTGAGATTTTAAATTCGGCAGCAACAGAGGACAGCGAGAGGCCTGGGATGCTTAGCGCTTCCACAACTCGAACTCTGTCAGCCAAGGTAAGCTCATTCCTTGACAACGACATTGCAAGCAAGAAAAGGCAGAAATGAACTGAACAGCAAGCAGCTATTTCGCACAGGGCAGCTCTGCAAAGCACAAAAGAACAGGTGATTTAGAAGGTGCTTACAGTAATTGACAGGTGCTTTACAGCACAGAAAAGGTCAGAATAATGAAGCAAAGTGTCCCAATTAAGCAAATTTATGTTAATCTGGCATCCCCCTTAAGCAATCTTGGATGCAAGCACTTAGCACTGGGCACAAGTGGTTCCCACTGAAATGTCCCACTTAAGCGAGCTTCCTGCTTATCCACGTCCCGTTTATGTGGCTTGTACTGTACAGTGATTCTCATGTCCAAAATCCTGTTGGCCTTAAAGGATCTCATAGTGTGGACATTGGAGCATACTTGTGGCCTCCCTCCTCCTAGCTTTCATCCTATATGCCCTGATGCAGTATACTCCAAGCATACTTATACAACTATTTTCTTTTTACAGAGTATAGGATGAAAAAAAAGTCTTTGATATATTTTAATTTGAACTATATCTCCCATATTTTTAAAGGTAGGAATTTGTTAATTTCATTACCTTTGTAATTGTGGCTCTAAAGACACATAAAATTGAGCTGGTGGCCATATGTGTCCATGGTGGCCTCATTTGTGAATCACTGCTCTAGTAAACTACAACAGGTGAACTGAGTATGCTTATGACACTATATGCAGAATTGGATACCTGCTATTTAACTGACTGCAGGTCCCTCTATGTAGTCAGTTGGAGGTTACTTATATCTGCTTCACATATAGTATACATGGCCTTGCCAGCAATCTAATGTACTACCTCACTCTGTATTCTCCTTCCTGCTTTATCTATAGAATGACCACTGTATTTCTTCTTTTTCACTATTCTGTTTTTTTTTTTTGCCTTTCACAGAGGCAAGCTTGGATTCCATCTTCCTGGCCCCAAGACTCCCCACTGTCCACAATCTCCCCAGGCTTACCTGTCTGTTGTGAACCCCACAGATTGTTCCCTGTGGTGGAGTAAGGCGGGGAGGGCCAGCCCCCCTCCCAATGCCTTAACCCAGTCTGCCAGCAGGTTCCGGTGATGGGGTGGGTGGAGGAGCAGTGTGCAGGAGATCATTTAAGCCTGCCTTGATGAAACTTTTTCCCCAGTTTTTTCCCCTTTCCTTCCCGTAGTCACTGCATAACTCAAGTGGTGCATGTGCGTGGAGGCGCGCATGTGTCCCAGGACTATGGCTCCCTTCCCCTCTTCCCTGACCTACATCTGCCACTCATGCATCCTATGGAATACCGCCTGGCCTCTACCTTGTGGCAGCCAAGATCCGAGATGGCATACCACCTTAGTCTGAGAGAGGAGGGCTGCCAACTGGTACTCAATCTTCTCCCAACCCCAACCACTTGGCAACACCTAGCAACCTGAGCTCATTCCCAAACTTGGGTCACCAGCATGGCAAGAGATAAGGTACAGCGCACCTCAGCCCTCTGTGCCACCAGGCTGGCAAGCACTGTCTTTCACTCTTTCATAAACTTCCTAATTTTATCTTTTAACAATAAAACATTCTACTGCTCCTTTATTATCCTCTGAAATTCTTTCCCAAAGGAAGTGCAGACTACACATTCTTGTGTAAAATAATTTTTCTTAAAAAAATATATTTATTAATAAAAACTTCATAAGTTGGCAATGCCAGTCCTACTTCTAATAAAACATTTTTTTTTACACTTATTTTTCCCTCCAGTCACGGTCAGCAGGGGCCTCTCTCAGGCATCCTGCCAGATGCTGCCCAGCCTGAAGTCCTCCTTGCCTGTATCTTCTCTCTCCTCCTCCTCCTCAACACCACACTAGGTGCCCCCAGCTTAATCCCTCCAGGGTGGGGCTGCCCCTCCCTTGGGCACTCTTCTTAGTCAGTCTCCAGTGTGGGCAAGGACCCAGGTGGAGGAACCTAGGAGGTCAGGCAGGCCAGACCCGACTGTGGGCATGGGGGCAGGTGCCATCACCTACCCACACCAACTGGGCTTTTCCTTGTTCTGGTGCTCACATCCCCCCCGATGCATGGACATGCCCCCAATGCAAAAGCACATGGCAACCCTGACTTGCATCAGGCCATGCTACTTGCGTACTGCTCACCATGCTGCAGCACTCCCAGTCTCCACCGGGAGCCGCTGGCACACCAGGACTCCCCCGATCTCCCCCCCCCAGGAGGAGAGCAGCCCAGAGGGTGCTCAATCCTCACCTGGCCCCTGCCGACCCCTGGTGCCCAAGCTCGCTTCCGAACTCGGGTTGCCGGCATAGTGCGTGGTGTGGCGTCCAGCGCCAACCTCAGCACCATCGAGCCACTATAACTTCTAATAATTTGAACATTAAATTGTAAACAGCAATTAATCCATTACTTTTTCCTTGTGTCATCACTTTCAGTTAATACTAATATTGCCAGAAGGTTCCTTGTATCCCTGTTTCTTTGGTTTCTTAATTACACATTTATTTGTTTTTGTGAATATGCAATTGTTTCTATAAAGCATTTTATGATACTGAATGTGACAAATGCTGTAAAGTACCATTATAACGTAAATGCCATGCAAAAAATGTGGCAAAAAGACATCTAAAGAAGTAGTTCATCTGAAATTAAAAAATTAGTTGGAAATCTAAATTAGGGTACCGATGCATTATTATGAAACAATCTGTAGCGCTGAAATAACAATTGCATGCTTTCTCTTCGGTGTTCTGGCATTCTGCTGTCTAGTGATTAAGGGGTTTATGGTTATGCTGAAGCTACTGTATGTATTTCTGTAATACTAAATACAACTCAAAGTATGCAACAGCAAAGCTCACTTACAATTGCCCAAATTGTTTCTATGTATGCTGCCAGCCTTAGCCTCTCAAACCGGGGGCATAAGGTTCCATTCAATTATAGTTTTCATTAAGGACTACTACTTCAAGAATCAGAATGCTACCTGTGTGACTGCAGCCAACAAACCCATGAGGTGAATCACTGTGTGTAAACTGTTCTTACACAATACCACTCTAAGAGATGATCAGAGCTTGAGACAAGTTGTGCAAAGGTGAGAACACAAAACACATTTCTCTTACAGTGATAACAGGCAAATTATATTCTTCTGCTTTACTTTGATTTTGACAAAGAAATGCATTCTTTTTCCAGTGAATATTCACTGAACTATAGTTCACATGTTTAAATCTCAACTCAATACCCTCCCAGAAACTTGCACATCCAAAATTACCTTCTACACGGACAATGCCATAATCATTAATCGCAGCCCACAACTAGGCCCTCTTTCTCAGGACCTGCAAAACAGTTTCTACCAGTTAGAGGACTGGGTCACCAGGCACAAATTGCTGCTCAACTATAAAATAAACTAAAATAATGCTGTTCACCAGCTCATACTCCAAAAGAAAAACCTCAATCTCAACATAGTCAATAAAAAAATGAAGCCCTCGAACAGGTAAAGACATTCAAGTATTTCAGAGTACATATCAATGACTCCCTCTCCTTCTCCTCACATATTGACAGCATATGTAGGGCTATCAACATCAAACTTGGAGTCCAGTATAAGCACAGGAGCCACCAAACCACCTCTGCCTTGTGCCTTACCTTCACCAGCTCAGTCCTGTTAGTTGACTATAGGCTGATTGTATGTAGTGCTGCCACCATCGCGGCCCTAAAGCATGTCAAAACAGCACTCAACAAAACCTGACTACTCATCCTGGGTGCTGACAGGCTCACCCAGACATGCAAGCTGTGTGCTGAAATTCACTGGCTAAACTATCAGGACGAGTAAAGTACCAAGTATACCTGAAGGGAAAGAAAGCGCTTCTTGGTCTTGCCCCGCCTGCTATCCATAACCCATTGCAATTCTCACAAACCCAGCACTGCACCAGGGGCCCTACATGATGCTCACTATCTGAACCATTCCTGAGAACCTCTTTCATTCAGTGCTCTTTTGCATACAGAGCCCCACAATGGAGTAACAAACTCCCTGCCAATCTAGCCAACTCCAAAATCAGCCTTTTTTTTTATTCTTTTTTGCTTGTTTATTTCTCCCCCTCCCTGGCCCTGGTTGGCTCCTCACAGGCCACCATAGCATTGCTCCACTCCTTCAGGCCCTCACCCTTGTAACCTCCACGGCTTACCCCCGGTGGCAGGGTAGTGGGGAGACCTTCATACTCACCCACCACTTTCGGATCCAGTTTTGGGGGTGTTACCTCCAGAGCGGAGCACAGGGATGGCCATCAAGCCACAATGACCAGCCACCAGGGTCTCTCTTTTTCCATTTTCTGCTCCCCCATGCTGGAGCATGGCATGCAATGACAGCTTCAGTGGGCATGCGCATGCACCCACATGTGGCCCCAGCAGCCATCTGCTGTGCACCAGCCCCATGTTCTTTCCAGCGTGGTATCATTGAGCCCCAGCCTCTGCTAGGGGTCAGGTGTGCACTGATCGCTTGTCACCCCCCTCCCCAGAGATGGAGAGCAGTCCAGCTGATGCTCAATCCATCTCCTCCCTGCTGATTCCCAGTGGCCCATGCTCGTTCCTGAACGCAGGTCGCCGGCACGGCGCAAGGTGCGGCATCTAGTGCCTCAACCCTCAGTGCCACCAGGCCAGTCCAACATCAGGTCTTTTAAAAAAGAATTGAAGCACTACCTAGCTATCTCCAGCAGTTGTGAATGTTAGATGACCTCTAACTCTTCGCCCTTGAGACTGCTTTTTCCCCTCTACTTTAGTGAAGCTTTCACCAGCCTGTCCTAATCCCAGGGACCTTTAATTGACCGTTTTACATCCCCCTCATCTCCCTGCCACCAGCCTCCTCTTTCTATTTCCTCTTCCACACAGCATACCCAACCTCAACTGCACACCTTTAAACCTGTACCATCACTATGGAACTTCTCCCCCCCCCTCCCCAATTGCCTGTACCTATCTCTCACTTTCTGGCCTCCCATCCTCACTTTACTGATATAATGGTGACAATCTCATATCTCTGGGTGCTGGCTTATGGATCTCCTTATCCTCCCTTATCTTTTATCTATGTGTCATATTTTCATCTTATTGTATAGTATTACTTGTACTTGATTTGACTACTGATATTATGTGCTCTGTAAATTCATACTTGCGGCTGTATACCCAGTATGCTTCTCTGCCATCGTATTGTTCTCCTTGATGTGACGCCTTCATAAACAAACTCTGAGCTCAAAGGCAGTATCCAAAATAAAATAAATAAATAAAAATCAGAACCTGTTTCTCAAAAAGGAGAGAATGCGAAGCATTGCATACCGTTAGCAGTGCAACTGAAATTTGGCACAACATGGGCAACAGTAGCAGGGTTGATCTTGATTTTAGATCACCCCTCACTGATGCCACCTTGTGTGCCCACTCAAGTTTTGCCCCCTAAAGGGGAGGCTGACCACAGGGGAGGTCATTTTTAGCTTTGGGGGTGTGGGGGGCTAAGAAAGAGCTGACTGTTTCACATGTGGGTACTTTGCCACTACAACTCTTGGGAGACATTATGCCTGGCACTCTAATGTCAGATGGCATGTTGCTTGTGCCATAATCAGCATCAGCAACATGTTTGTCACACTGGCATGAGTGAACTGTGAAGCATCATAGCAGAACAATCTTGTTCCCTAGGCATTCTTCAGTGACCCAGCTGACTCATTGCTGCTCAAAATATCACCATTCTTGCTACAAGTCCTCACTCTCAGAATAGGGAAACCTACAAAAAGGTAAGCATCAGAGGAAAAAAAATTTAAAAGAGAGAAAAGTTTTTTTTTTTGTTAATTTAAGTTTAAATTAGGAGGACAAATTTCATGTAGATTTTTCAGACTACAGTGATCCTTTTCAAACAAAGCCTTTAAGTGACACTTTTGTTCAGTGTGCTGCTCTGCTTTCTGTGAAATCAAGAGGATGATACTGTTTAAAGAATCAACCTATTGGCACTTCCTGAGGAAGATCACTTTAGTGGCCGAAGCACTGAGGTATGGTTTTGTTATGCTGCCTTTTTGTACAGTTTGTATTACACCAATTGTTTGCACAGAACACTTAAAACAAAACATGCTAAAGAAGAAAAAAAGTTGTTTTTGTGTCTCTAAATACTATGCTAATGCCACATAATTTGGATTTCTTTTTTAAGAATCAAAATATTTGGATGGTGTTTTTTTAAAGGGTAAGACATGGCCACAAATGCATGCTACACTTGAACCTGTGTCCATTTAATTATGTCCTAGCAGCCCCATTGCTGTTTTTGAAAGACGGGCACATTTGTGAAAAAGTAATTTCTTTGCAATAAAAATGGTCTCACATCTGACTTGTGTCAATTTATTGACACAATTATCTCTTTTTGAATGAGAAATTAAGAAGCAGTTAGATCCCAGATGGTCTAGGGGCAGGATGTTCAAAAAGGTAGGATATGGATGCAAATGTGTAGTGGGCTTGTGTCTGTCTCTGCAGCTATTTTCAAAAGAGAGAAACATAGACATATAAACATAAAAATTGACAGCAGATAAGGACTGCTAGGCCCACCTAGTCAGCCCATTTTCCCTACCTACTGTAACACCCCAGACCCTACTTGATCTCCAGCTTTTACCCTCCCTTTCCTACCCACTAAGGTTCTTTTATGCCTATCTAATGCATTTTTGAATTCTATTACCATTTTTGCCCCTACCACCACTGCTGGGAGGCTGTTCCAGGCATCCATCACCCTTTCTGTGAAGAAGTACTTCCTTACATTTCTCCTGAGTCTAATCCCCTTTCAGCTTCATTACATCACCTCTTGTTCTTGAACATCTTTTTTTCTGAAAAATTCTTCCCTCTTGTACCTTTTTATACCTGTGAGATACAAGTATTTGAAATTCTGTATCATATCCTCCCCCACCTCTTCTCCTCCAGGGTGTACATATTGAGGTCCTTCACTATCTCCTAATAGGGCTTTTAGTGCATATCCAGCACCATTTTCATTGTCCTTCTCTAGACTGCCTCTACTCTGTCTATGTCCAGAACTGAAAGCAGTACTCTAGATGGGGTCTCACCAATGATTTCTACAGCAGTATCACCACCTCCTTCTTTCTGCTGTATAAAGAGATGTATCAGTTTACAATAAAAAGTCATGTAGTCATGTATAACCTCATTGCACAGACTTGGTAGAACAGAATGCCCTCTTCTGGTGGCAGTTTGCTATGTTTCTATGTTTCATGCAAAATGTCACAATCTACAGTAAACAAAAATGATGCAAATAACATTTGCATCATTTTATTTGCCACAAAAGTCATACAATGTTAGTCCATCTGATAGACAGCAGAACAGTTCTTACAGATTTTCAGTTTTAAAAATTGTGGTGCATAGAACTGTGACAGACCCTTTTGAAATCCCTACTGCAAAAGCTTGGACAGATTTCCATTTTGAAACTAGTGGCAGGCAGATCTAGGATGGATTCTATTCAAAATCCTGCCCCTTGTCTTTGTAAGAGTTGCTAGACAATATGATAGTTGACACCTTTTATTGTACCAACACAGCTTATTGTAAGCTTATTTAAATGCCTAAGGCAAAAGGTTTAGTAATTGTTATGTTGTTCTGCTTTCTCTGCTCCTAATCCCTTAGTTCACCCCTCCCTGCCCCCAATTCCAAGTAGTGAAATTCCAGTGAACGTACTGGTTAAACACAATATATAGAAAGAACCCTTGTGGTGATGGCCTTCCACATTGGTTGTACACAGGTCTGTGGAGGATGTGTGCATGCATAAACTCTGGATAGACAGGGGCTTTTTCCCTTCCATGCTTCCTCCAAAGGTGCTGGCATGGAATTCTGCTCACTCATGCACATGGTTCTACACACACTTGATGGCATCCAGCAGCAGTCCCTTTGTCTGTTATGTGCACCCACTGTGTTGCCACCTGGCCTCCATCAGATGGCAGTCATCAGAATACTGTGTCCCAACTTCCCAAGGGAGAAGAGCTGTCAAAAAGGATGTTCAAGCCTCCCTGACTGGCTCCTATATGACCCGAGTCTGTTCCTGAATCCCGGTCACAAGGGTATTGACTAGCAGCACTACCGCTGCTCAGTTAGGCCAGTAAAAATTAATCTTTTAATTGCTTGTCTATGCTGACTTCATTTTACTTTGTAGAGGTTAGTGGAAAGGGGATGTAATGGCCTTGATAGGGAACTGAGACTTGGCAGGCAACTTGCAGTTCATGATTTTAATCACATTTACTATTTTAACATTCATCAGTTTTGAACCTATAGCTGCTGTGGAAGAATATTGGAATCTGTTACTTACCATACTGGTCTCTTGCTGTGTGGAAGTTTAAACTGTATAGCTTTTTTCTTGACTTTTATATTATGGTTAATTTTGGTGTTTTTAATGTACTCATGAAAAAGATTTTAATTAACTTCTTTTTCCTACAAGTCTCTTTTCATTGTAAGTATTTTTAAACATTTTGAGCACTAGATGGTTCAGCAGGTTGATAGCAGATTACAGAGCATTTGTTTCTTGATAACTGGTTCACCTCTGATTCAACTTTCTAGTAAAGAAATGTTATTATAATATGAAGGTGGTTTTATTGCCTTGATGAATATTAGCTGTGGCGCTCTAAGTCCAGGATCTAGTGCACAATTGTCACTTCAGAAAAGAAGCAGCAGAATTTGCACATGTCAGGCCAAGAAATGAATAGGCTAGCAGTCAGAACAACATTACTCTCTTAACCAGTTAACCACTGCAGGTGATGCAGCCAGAACTAGACTTAGGCATATTTGTAGACCAGCATGATGGAGCTCGCACTGCATCTACCAATACTATTGTGCTTAGAATACATGTAGGGTTTCTGATTTTAGGTGTTTATTGTTTAACAGAAAAGGTGTTTATTTTTCAACTTTTCTTGCTCGTTTTTCAAGCAGTAAAATTCTATGTTTTCCAGTGTAAATAAATAAATAAATCTTAACACATGTTCAGTAGTTATCAGTGTTTATTGTAATAAATGTTTCTATTTAATTTTTTTTTTAAAAGTCACCGTGTACATTGCTGGTCCAGTTCAAGAAATTGCAAAAATAATTACAATTGCACATAACCTCATTAGTAGCACCATATCCCCTATCATTAGCACCAACCATACTGCACATAGTTATAGCACCAAATAATCAATATCTGCACTGCAATTGTTTTGTTTAGCTACTTTTAATTTACCTGCCTTTATCCAAATTTCTGTTGTTTCAGTTCCCCTTCCCTTACTCTGAACTTTTACTCACTACTTCCCTACCTTGTTCTCTCAGTCTCCCCAGCCATTCTCTCATCTGCCCCCTGTTCCTGCTCCAACTCCCCCAGTGCTTGCCGCTGACCCCCACACCTATTCTCTCTCTCTGCCTCTCTCTCTCTCTCTCAACAGAAGGAGCCCATGACTCAGGCATGCATTCCATTGGAGGTGCAGTGTGGCACTTCTCTACAGCCACCCGCCTTATGCTCCAGCAGCCAGCTAAATCACCAAGGTACAGTCTCTCCCTGCAAGTGCCACTCTTTTTGAATCTGGTGCTACCAACCCACTACTCTGATTGGCTGGCTTTCTCCTCTGCTCCCTCACAGATTGGCTCCCTTGCAGTCCTGCTTCAGCTTCAGTTTAGAATTCTCTGCAGCTTTCAGCGCTCCAGCTGGGATCAGAGTTAGGAATAGAGTTTAGAGAGAAGAATCTGATCAATTATATATAGACTATTATACACTGGGGGGGCTGTTGCAGTGTGATGATGGTGTGTGACAAGAGCGCCGCAGGTGTATGTATTTCGGTGTTTTTCCGTTTTAACCGAAGTCATGAAAAACACATCAATGGTGTTTTATCGGTGATTATCGGTTAAAACAGAAAACTGGAAATCTTAAATAAATGTTATGTAATTCTTCTTTAGTTGATTGACCTACTGTTTCAATTTACAGGGACAAACTGTCTTTTAAGATATGCTTAGGTAATTGCCTTTTTGTAACGAGCAATTCTGAAAGTTACTGGGTTTTGAAAGTTGTAACATCTATGCATGAATGTTTTGTTTTATTCAATTTTGTGATGCTGTCCTACCCAGGACCTCATTGCACATGAGCTTTGCTCAAATGGAGCTCCTCCCTGGTAAAATAAATAAATAAATGTAATGAAATAATAATAAGCAAAAAGAATCCAGGCACTCACCACCACAAATGTCATTACACAGTGATCTCTGTGTGCAAATCCAGTTTATTAAGGTGCCACGGTACAATACAATTTAAAAATCACCCTCCCCCTTAGGTACACTGCCTGAAACACTTCACACTTCTGTACTTTGTCAAAGTCACTGGCACACGAGTACTGAGTCCATTTATATTGTGATATTTAAAGGGACACACACACAAATAAAAGAATGAAATTTACCAGTACTGTGCCTGACATGTAGAAACACAGAAGCATAGAAGAGAAATGCTTCTCCCACCTAGTCTGCCCAGATGGCTCCTGCCTAGTCTGTCTCTGCAGATGCTAACTGGTCTTGGTTGACCCATCCTCCTCCCTGCTTATTTACTAATATTTCACAATGTCTGTTTCAGGCATGCTTGAAGCCCCTTACTGTTTTCACTTCCACCCCTTCTGTCGGCCATCTGCTCTGGGTGTCTAACACTGTTTCAGTGAAGTGGTACATCCTCACATCCCTCCTACACCACCCCCCACCCAACTTCATTGCATGTCTTCTGGTCCTGGTGCTCTTTTTCATTTGAATGAGGCTCCCCTCCTGCACCCTGTTTACCCTGTGAGGTACTTGTAGGTCTGTATCATATCCCTTCTCACTCTCCTCGCTTCCAGGGTGAACCTGTTGATATCTTTCAGTCTCTCTTTGAAGGGCTTTATGTGGATAAGCAGAGGATATTGCTCTCCAGTGCTGTCAACCAGAAACCTTCCACTAGCACTAAAATGTACTGTATTATACAAACAAAAAATGTTTTTATTTTTAAATGGATGGCTATGTAGAAATTCAAATGTAGACTGAAAAGAAATACAAAATCACACATACCCCATAGTGCAAAGCACCATGGGATGTGTATGCAAATCAACATGATCTTTTAGGCTGGTTCAGCTTTAATCAAGAATACATGGTACTAAAGGGCCTCTAACACAATCTGCAAAGGGTGCAAACAAAAGTAGAATATGTAGAGTCTAACTGAAACATAGAGTGGGTCACTATTGTTATGAATGCTTTAAATACCTTTGTGGAAGATTGTTGCTAACGGCTCTATGACAGGCGGTCGACAATTTCATTGTTTACTGACACTACAGTGACTCCTTTATGTTGACCACATTTGCAGTTGGCATAAAGGGAGTTGCATCCAACTGTGTTTTCTTCAGGGCTTTGCCCACTGAACCCTGCCATGGGGGGGGGCTCTGCTCCCTGCATCCCCCACTACTAAAATAATTAACTCCAAGTCAGAGTTGTTTTGGGGAGGGGGTGCAATATGCCCAGAAAACAGTGCCTGGGTCCTGAGCCAACACTACAGTGACCTGTTGCTGTTTTTGCCGTAGTGTTGGTCATGGAAAAGTTGTCGAGGAAATGTTGGTAAATGCTTGCTAGTTACACTGTATATAGCTGCTCAGCATACTGAGACATAACTATTCAAAGATCCATGAGATCCCAGTTAAAATACCACCATAGACATAGACTGTTGTATGCATTTGTGCACATCTGTGACAATCTTATGCCTTAATAGTTGCAGATTTAAGATTAGTATGAAGCAAGGCCCTACTATGAAAAAGATGCCAGATATCAGTAGAAGTATATAGAACAAGCATATTCTTTGAAAAGGTCTATTGCTACTGAAAGTAACAGATTTAATGGAAACATGTTTACATTTAATTATTTTTTCAGTAGTGATCTAACTTTTTCTGTCTTTACTTGACTACTATGAAACAATACTGAAAAACTGGACACCTTAATATTCTTCATGTTGACATCAGAATAAAGCTAGCTGTTGCTTTCTATATTCAATTTACATTTGAAGAAATGTAGGTAATTAGTGAACTACACTAACTAAAGTAATAGTTTGCCCAACTTATTGGCATTATTGAGTACATAAATAATGCAAATTAAATTTAATTTGAAACATTACTTGTTTTCTTATCAGGTGTTGTTTTACAAATTTTATGATGATAAACAGAGAGTATAATTTATTTCCTTGTAGTAATACTGTACAAAGGATTTCTGTCTGTAGTTGCCAGCCTTTACTACAGTAGCTTGCCTTAAAAGTGCAAAATGGAATACAGCAGCTGCTCTTGAATCCTATATTTGTATAAATTGTCACTGTGCCTTATGTACAAAACATTTTGACGTCCAAATGTGACAAAGACTATGCACTACAGTTTGTCTTGCCAAGCAGGTGTTTCTAAATGGCATTTCCAAAACCCATAGACAGACCTCAAAAGTCTCCTGTAATTATCAAAATGGAGAACGCAAACTGGAAAGCATGAAGTTGTGTTTCTTGTGGGCTATGCTAATTTTTAAAGTCCCTCATGGGTGAAGAAGAAATTTCAGAGTGTTGTAGCTAGAAAGCTAGTGTAACAATGCACAGTGAGTTAAAAAAATCTTTCTTAAATTATCAGATACTATACTAGGAGTCCTACGTTTGCTCTACAGACACATGAATTTCCCATTTTCATACTATAATTTAACACTTACAAGACTGCAGGAGTATATATACATCCAGAGACCATAAACATTCAAACATATTCAGCACTCAGAGAGTTAAAACTCTGACTGCCATAAAGAGAACAGGGCATGATCTTTAGCATTCATAAACAGCTGCAAATGAGACAACATCAAAATGAGGACATTGTGATTTAGGGAGTCTTGTTTGCCTACAGCAGCCTCTGCTCAGTTCTTTATCTACCTCATAATGGGTGGATGATCTTTTGTGATAGTAATCTACCTTGACATTCTCTAAAAAACAGGGAGATGATCTGGAACAGTGGATCAGCAGCAGCAGTATATTGCTTCACCATGTGAAAGCCTGGTTTTAGGACTGAGCTCGGTTCTCTTGCTCTTAAGGCTAGCAGAGAGAGAGAGAGAAAGAGAGAGAGAACAGTTCTGTTTTGATGGAGTAGTACTCACTTTCTGGAGTGGATGGTCAAAGTATGTCTCTCTGTTGCACCCCCACCCCTTTGCTGAGTTATGAACAAGCATTGACGGTGTCTTTGAGGAAATGACCTCCCCATACCTCTCTACCTGCTTCCTTGCAAATCGGGCACAGGGCTTAAACAATTGAGGACAAATTACCTAAATCAGAAACAATTCTTACAAAATGGAAATAGCAGCTCAAGAAGTATGCTTTGTTGTATGGCTTGGGGGAAATGTATTTTCCTGAAGGAGAACAGTACCGTAATCTTGGTGTCTGACAATAATTCATGCTTTAAATCTTTAACTCTTGCAGTGGCAGAAATAACTTTAGGAAGCACAGAATAAGATTGTAAGGCAAACTCGAGGACAGTTGAATGGTATGCAGCTTCCTGCGTCCAATGATGGGTACTACAAAGCTTTTTGTGAGTGGTGGGAATGGGATTTAGGGAATCAAAAAGATGGAAATTGTGTCAAATGAAAAAAGAGCAGAAAGGGAGATGGACCCTTGAGTGCAGAGTAAAAACTAGTGTAAGGTATGCCCCAGCCCCACTGAATAGTCTAGATTTCTACATGGAACCCTGAGGGGATCTGTTGAAACACTATAACAGTGGCAGCACTAAACTCCCTTAATAATTCTCTGGCATCAGATAAATTTTCTCATAATGTGGTCATGCATAACATTACACATCCACTGAAAGGGGACTTGACAGGAATTTCTTTCACCATAGAGCATCTAATTTATGACTGGATGAAGATCTACAATCTCCACAAATCACATTTCATTTTCTAGCTCTACTTTGTGTAAGAAACAGATTGCTTTATAACTTATAACATTCAAGAGCTCATTCTTAGCATTCATCATACATCTTTAGAATGCCAATTAATATATATACAGAGTCTAGTCTATGAAATATTTTAATGTTTTGAGGCATAAGCAGGATTCAAGTTAAACAGTAGGATTGAGATTCAAAACATACTGAACAAAAAGTAAAATATTTATTTATTTAGTTAGTTTTTGTTAACCGCACTAGACAGAGACTGTCTTTTTTCAGGCACAACCCGGATGTTACAGGAAAAGGAATGAGTACATCAGCATGACAATACATTGGTGTACAATAGGTACAGAGATTGGATGATGCAACCACAAAAGTATAATCCAAGTTAAGTTTACAGACGAAAGCACTAACATGAAAAACAGTAATGGTGTAACAACAGGTGGTAAGTGTAGGTAGAAAATATTGAAAGGTGACTAACAGTTTCAACATTTAATTTATTAAATAAAATGTTAATACAACATATGTTATCATGTTTATTACCTGGCAGTATGGATTAAGGGCAGTTCTGACCATTGTGTTTGTAATGAACAAAATAAGAGCATATTAAACACAGAAATTATCAGGGCTTACTTGTAACATTGCTTGAGTTACGGCAACTATTTAAAATTAAAACTGATTCACCCTGCTTACCTTCTCTTTCAATGTTTATGTGACAGAAATGGGAAGGAAAGAGTTAATGGTTGGGATTCTGTAGGTGCCTTATTTTATTAGCAGTTTGGAAAAAAAAATACACTCAGGCTAAAATCCTCAGTCCAGCAGCATCCAGCTTGTGGAATTCCTAGCTGCTAGATAAGAGCTGGGTCATAAATCTCGAGTGGACATCTCCATACACACACAGACCTATAGACACATACACAGGGCAGTTTGAATGGATTGGATCATTCAAATATAAACTTAAGGTGAAAAGGGAATAAAATTGGTCACTGATAGGTGTTCACTCTGATTGGGAGAATTAAATACATACATGTTAGTTGGTTGGTGCATTCAAAGGGGAGAATAGGAATGACCTGTTCTCCACAGGGTATATAACCGTCTGAAAGACAGAGAAGGTATCTCTTGCTTTGGGGAAGCTGGAAGGGGAAACATAAGTTGGGAGCCTACCCTGTAGCTATGTCCATGGGAGCTGGCAGTTAGAACAGGATCCAGTGTCTCTTGTAAGGACAGGGAAGGGTAAGTTTAGCGAGAGCATATTTCAGTAATGGCCTTCTTCTTTTGCCATCTGTTATTTAAAAACATTTGTTTACTTTTCCTGTATGAGTGTTATTCTCTTGTGTTGTAAATATATATCTTGTAAATGCTCAGTACACTTTCTGTTAAGTAAAAGCTATTTATTTGCTCAACAGTTGTGACTGTGATGTCATTTTTCTAAGGTAATATTTGGTTTCCACTGGCTGAGGTAAATTGTGTGTAGCATCTGCCACCCGAGAGAGATGCACTACCAGACTTTAATTTGTGCAATTGCACGTTTAATTACTCAAGTTTGTACACTTGAAAGAGGTGCCGAAAGGAAAGTCTGGCTGGTGGCAGCAAATACCCAAGGACAGACACCTCTCTAAAAGCTGTTTCAGCCCAGAGGAAGAAGTGGGTTGTCACAGTATATACAAGTGATATGCCATGCCGTACCAGAAATGTCTCTGATATTTCTTCCCTGTGCTGTCTGACCTAATGATATCGTGAGCTTTTAAGCCATGAATGATGTCAAATGTCAAGGTGCACAAGGGAGAAATATGAGAGATATTTTTGGTAGGGCCATGGTATATCTGATTTAGGCAATAGCTATCTATTTTTGTTTTGCTGATTTTTTTTTGTGAATCCATGTGTTTTAAAAGTAAAACTATGTTTTAACTCTGGTTGTGATAGTTTCAGGATGAGCAAGTGGGTGGTGACACTTCAGTTGCATTAGTAATAGTGCATGATTGAGTTCCAAGGGAGCCACAGAGAGCTCAGTGAATTTGGCAGGTGAGGACTACTGGAGTGCTAGAACTGCTACCATACAGGGTCCAGAAGAAGGTGACTCAGTAGCAGCAGAGCACATAGGACAGTGGCAGTCTCAGGAGGTGGTCAGCACTTGGAAATGAGAGGTAATGTAAGTGTCAAAAAATGAAGTACTGAACATGTGGCTATGAGTAGGATGTACTGTTTTTGTTGTGATGTGTTTCACAACATAGAAATTTTTTTTTTATTTTTTTTTTTAACTTTTACCAGACTGAGGAGTCTGGCAATGTGACTGAGAGTTTCAGTTTAAGAAGTGAATTGGAGTCAGAATGTGAGTCATTTGGAGCTAAGTGAAAGGCAAATGTGCTGCTCATGCTGCTGGCTCCAGCCAGTCCTGACCTACTGTGAGGATATTTTTTTGCCACTATCGACCTAGAGTGAGAATAATACTGATATTCTCACTCCAGATCCCTAAAGTGGTAAAAATGTAATTGACATTTGCCACTATTTATCCTCATGCGTATTGCATAAATATATTTATACAAGTGAGAAAATAAATTTTCCAACATACAGTAAACATGCTATTCTGGGCTACATGAGCAGGATAAATGACATTTGTCATTGATCACACTCAGAAATTTATCTGACTCATTTCTGTCACACTGAGCATGCAAAGACATTTACTCTTGCATGTGAAGATAAATTTCTGCGTGTGCTTATTGACCAACTTCATTTCTTTTCCCCCAGGACACCTATGAAAATGAGCTATTATGGCTCAGTAGGCCTTTCCTGATAAAATTATTTCAATAGATAAATAAAATGTTAGCTGCCATTCATTTTTTGATTGAGTTTGCAGTAGTCTATGCGGTTTACATTTTAAAGTTTTTTTTTTACTTTTGTAGCTTTTTTTGCCATTCTGTAACAAACCACCTTAACACCTGCTGTATAAATCAAATATTGTATGGGATGACTTAATATGTCATTTTTATCTTCATTTCAAGGTATTGGTCTATTGCTATCATGTTGGCCACTCGTGAGATATCAACACACCAACACCCTCTCACTAAGATAAAAATATCTTATGTCAGTCCATGTCACACAGAGTATTTATCCAGTACAGGGCATGCAGTCATGCTCTGATATACACATGCCTTGGCTGGTTGAATGCTCTCAGCTTGCGGCATCATGCTTCACAATGCACACAAAGATGTTTGTATATCAGTGCATGACTGCATGCCCTGTAGTGTAGGGGCTAGCAGTATTGCCTAGAGGTTAGAGTAATGAGCTGCAAATGAGCTTGGTACATCCATCAGACTTGGGATTTGTTCTCATAACTTCGAAATGCAGTCTGTGTGACTCTGAGCAAGTCATTCAACCTCCCCAGTGCTCCCAAGTTGTCCCTGAAAACAGGCCCTTTCTTCCTAGTGAGCCTTACCTGCTTACCAACAGATATACATCCCCGCATTCCCAGTTCTGACGACTCTCTTCTGGATGTAATTGACTCTTTCAAGTATCTCAGAGTAACCCTAGAACCTCCACTCAATTTTAATTTTCATATGTCAACTATATGTAAATCAGTAAACACAAAATTGGGGCTTGCCTATAAAAGTCAGGTTTACTCTTACCACTGCCTCTAGACTGCCTATTGCCAAGGGGGGTTCTTTGGCTGAGTCTAACCTCTGGAATAATGACATACCTGGATGCCAACAAGGGGGTTTTACAAAATTGGAACATGTGTTACAATAGCATCTGCCATTTTGCCCTATCTGTACCCAGACTTACACATCACTGCATACTCTATTCAAGTCTTGGCTGGCTCTCCCAATCATGCTATCATCAGTACACTGCTGGTTGTATTATAGATAATATCATGAGAACTGGTACAGCAGTGACACTGACCTGCATGTTAAGACAATCCACACAAACCAAACCCTTGAGGTCTGCTGATAGATATCTTCTAGACGTACAAAAATGTGTCACAAAAATGGGTGCGCATGCATTAGCAGCATATGATCCCAACCTCTGGAATTCCCTGTCAGTATATGTAAGGCACTTCCAGTCACACTAAGCTTTTTAGAATGAACTTTGTACCTTCCACATCGGCTCAGATAAGTGCACATGTAACTGATCTATAATCAAGAATTATAGAATCATAGAATCTTGATGGCAGAAAAAAACCCTTAGGCCCATCTAGTCTGCCCTTTCCACTCCTTTATTTTTTCTGCCACTTTTCCTGCGTCCTCCTTCCCATTCCCACACAGCCCCTTATGTCTGTCTCATGCAATCTTGAACTCTGACACTGTTCTGGCCCCCACCACAGGCCTGTTCCATGCCTTCATCACCCTCTCAGTGATGAACGGTCCCCTCACATTGCCCCTGAATATTCCTCCCCAAAGTCTCAAACTATGCCCCCTAGTTACTGCACCATCCTTCCTATGGAATAGACTCTCTGCCTTTACCTTGTTGATCCCCTTGACAGTTTTGAACATTTTTATCATGTACCATCTTTCCCTTCTAGTTTCCAAGGAGTACAGCCCCAGTTTTCTGCATCTCTGCTCATACGGTTTACCCTGCATACCCTGCACCATCTTAGTCTTTCTCTTCTGACCCCCCTTCAACCTGTCTATGTCCTTATGTAGATGTGGCCTCCAGAACTGGCCTCTGTAATCCAGGTGTGGCCTCACCATGGCTTTGAAAAGGGGCATCAGTACCTCTCTTCATCTGCTAGTGATGCCTCTGACAAGACACGCCAGCATCCCATTTGCTTTTCCTACTGCCCTGCTGCATTGGTTGCCCAACTTGAGGTTATTAGATACTATTACTCCTAAATCTGTCTCCTGCTTTGTAACCCTAATACCCTCCACCCCCAGTGTATGTTCTGCTTTTGGGTTCTTGTGCACAGGTGCATCATGTCATATGTTTTGACACTGAATTTTAGCTGCCAAGTCTAAGCCCATACTCCTACAGTCCTCAAGTCAGGTCTCATGTCCTCCACCCAACCCCTCCGTGGAGTTCACTAAGTTGCAGATCTTTGTATCATCTGCAAAAAGGCCCACCTGTCCTCTCAGTCTTTCTGCTATGTTACTAATGTAGATGTTGAAAAGTAGGGGACCCAGTACTGACCCCTGGGGTAGCCCACTCATCACCTGCCCCATCCCGAGTAAACCCTACTGACCACCATTCTCTGGCTTCTATCTGCCAACCAGTTTTCTACCCACCTGGTTATTTTATCTCCCACCCCTATGCTTTCCAGCTTGTTCACTAGCATCTGGTGGGGGACGGTGCTGAAGGCCTTGCTGAAATCCAGATATGGCATTTCCACCACCACCTCCAGTCGATTACCTGTGTCACCCAGTCAAAGAATATAATTAGGTTTGTCTGGCATGACCTCCTCTTCACAGATTCATACTGTCTATCATCTAGGAGCCCATTCTTCACTAGTAGTCTATCACTCTCTCCTTAATGAGTACCTCCATGACCTTCCCCACCACTGATATGAGGCTGACTGGATGGTAGTTCTCTTTCAACTCCCTACTGCCCCCCTTATGCAACAGTACCATGTTCGCCCCCCTCCAGTCCTCTGGCACCCTTCCTGAATCTAGAGAGAGGATGAACAGCCATGTAAATGGGACTGCCAGCTCTTCCCCCAACTCTTGTATCACCCTTGGGTGCAGACCATCTGGCCACATGACCTTATCCATCCACAACCTGCCTAATTCATCCCTAACCCTCTAGACACTTGGGTCAACTGTTCTGTCCCACCTCCCCCTAAGCTCTGGCCCCCCTGCCCTCTCCCACCGTGAAAACTGAGCAAAAAAACTACTTATTTAGCTCATCTGCTTTTTCACTGTCCTTGTCAATTTGTGTCCCACCCTCCCTCCTCAGCCTTGCAATTGCCTGCTTAGCCTTCCTCCCGTCACCCACGTATCTAAAAAATGTTTTGTCTCCTCTTTTGGCGTGCTTTGCTTATAATGGCTTTCACAAATGCTTATCATGGCTTTCATCCACAAATCATTTAAGCACTTATTTATGATTGTCTTCTGAATTGCTTTGTTTACTGCATTGGTTTATGATACCCAGGTTTTGTCTAACCATTGTTTGATGTTTTGTATTGCTATATCAACTGTAAGATACTCAGGTTTTGGCTAACCATTGTTTGATGTTTTGCATTGCTTTATCACCTGTAATCACTGTTCTTTTGTCTGTAACTCTCCTAGGTTGTGCCTGAAAATAGGCAATGCTTTTGCTGAGTGGACTTAGCTGGTAAACAAAAACTAAATAAGTAAATAAATATTCCAGCATTAAAACTACATTAAGGCATGTATTAAGCTTGAAGTGCAAAGTGTGCAAAGTAGAGAAATGAAAAGAAAAAAATTACGGTAAAAATTCTATAGAACCATGGCCAGTTGGTGCTGTGGCATTACTCAGGGTCTGACTGATAATGTAATGCAGTGTTGCTGTTATTCTAATATTGTCATGATCTATGTAAGCATTGCTATGTCATTTACTTTGAGTAACATTACAGTGCTAATATTAGGGTGTTGCTAGCACTGTATAACATGATCATTCAAACCTGAGGAACACCACAGCACCAGTTTCCCTACCTTGTTGCTTTAACCCTAACAGATATGTTAATGTTGTTTTTTTTGCAATTTCGTTACTTGCTTTTTGGAAAAGATACACAACAACTCATACTTTTAGCTTTCACCTTTTGTGTACCCCATGATGAACACTGCATTGTAATGTGCCAGACAGGTAGCTTTCTTCATGAACAGCTCTGCACCACACCCATGAAACAAATGCATAGTGACCTGCACTGCACACTGCACTGCACTAGACCTGTAGCTTACTTCATGAGCAGCCTGGCCACTTATGAAACAGCTGTATAGTAATTGTTACTATGCCAGATCTGCAGCTTGTTTCATGGTAGCTGCATAGTAACGTACACTGCACCAGATATGTTGCTTGCTTTTTGATGGCCCTGTGGGCCAGTCACAAAACAACTTCATATGAATCAGGCTTCAGATGCATGTACAGAGACAAGGATCTACAATGCAATCTAGATTTTTCATGTTTTGAGACTAAGGGCTCCATATGCAAAACATTATGTTTGTGCCATGCAATGTACTAATCCTGGGCATAAATGAATGCAGTGTCCTCATACTGCTGTACTAGAAGAGAAATTGTTCATATGCTAAGACCAGACTAGGCTTCTGACACAGGATATAGCCACTGAGCTTCCAAGTGATCCCCTCACTGCCTCTGTTGATGGTTGGAGGGGTAGCTACCTGGGGTCCATTTATGCCACAATTGATGAAGATTGAGGCCTCAGTTAGAACCAGCAGATTGGTGTAGAGCTAAAGAAATATATTTGTGAATCAATAAATGTATATCAATTTATTTATTTGAATTTCAGATTAACACCTTTGAGCCAGGAGCTCTTTTGCATAGGTTCCACATCATGGTACATAGATAGATAAAACACAAATTAAAACAGGAAGATAGGAGAAACAGATTGCAAACAGGCCATATCCAGAGAATATCTGGACTAGAGATTATTAAACTACTGCTAATATAACAAATTACTAGAAGTGGTCAAAAAACTTTCTTACTATACAATTTGGAGAAGTGCAGCCCAGAGGCCTTGTCAAGGTAGATAAATTAATATTAACAAACTGTACACAGGCATTGGACAATGTATAACTGCAACTAAACACTAATAACTAGAGTTAATACAAATGTACTAGTACTGGAGCAAACATTCGTACTGAACAAGAGGAGAAATGCTGCCCAAGGCATCGTAAAGGCAGGAGGAAGAGACTTTGGAATTGGGGGGGGGATAAAGTGGGAGAGGGAGCAGCATAGAGAAGAAAAGAGGGGAGGGGAGTGGTTCAGTGTTTAGGTAATAAGAAGGATGAACATTAAGAGTTGTTGAGATGTAGAAAGGGATGGGAGCAGGAGGTGATGGTGGGAGAAATGGGCAGGTGGGCAGGAAAGATAATGGGGATGGTGTGTTGGAAATAAAAGGAGTATGAGAAGAAAGGAGGTGAGGGGCAGCTGTAGGAGCCAGATGGTTGGGGCACTAGGTGGGGTATTAATTTAGGATGTAAGCTGAGGGAGTATATATGCATGTACAGTATAAATGTATATGCATATGTATATTTATAGTATATGCATATATACATACTGTATATATATATATATATATATATATATATATATATATAAAAGAAATACATATATATATTAGGGGTGAGTGGTAAATAAGTGAGATAAAACAGTGTACAATCCACTGCAGTGTGATACTTTTACCCTCTGCTCTGCTGTGATGATATCAACCATTTACACACACAGGACACAAAAGGTCATCACTCTAGGCAGCTTTCCCCCTAGCATGCAAGAAACACCCATGCTGTTACCATAGATACAAATGCAGAACTACTTCACAGGTCTCACTGTTGCCTACAGCTAACTCAGTGAGCATTACAAAACACACCTACCCCCCCCCAACTTCCAGCTCATTACTGTGATACTGTCAGCTTGACTGCAGCTAGAATTCTAAACAGCACAGCTTCACAGAACAGTCTAAACTGCTGCCTGCAGCTAACTCAACTACCACTGAAACACACTCACTTGTTCCTCAAACTCTGATTCTCACCCATTACAATTAGGCCCTGTCCACACTATACCTCTGTAATGTTACAGAGTGCCCAAACCGTTACCGCAACGGTTTGCATTTACACCTGTAATGTTACAGAAAGTGTTTTTCGTAACCATTGTTGAAACCACATATGACGTGGTTTCAACAACAGTTATGAAACTGGTCCTGCCTCGGTAACGTTACCGGCGGTAGTGTGGACAGGCGGTAACAGTCCCTTGCAGGTCCTGTAGCGCAGTGCGAGCTGCACTGTGGGATTGGGCACCATGGTAATGGCTGCCCAGTTCCTGAGGTGTGGACCGGTGGTACCGGTCTTGTATCAGTCACCGCTGCAGTGTGGACACACTGTACTGCTCCTCGGCTATAACGGTTTCTGTCCGTTACGGGGTCTGAGTGGTGTAGTGTGGACGGGGTCTTACTGTAGTACTTTCAGCTTGACTGCAGCCAGAATCCTAAAGAGCACAATTTCACAGAACACTCTGCACTCTTCCTGCAGCTAACTTAATTACCACTGAAAACAGTATCAGCTGTTCTGACACTCTGCCTCTCAGCTCATTACAATTACTGTGATGCTCTGAGCTTCACTGCAGCCAGACTTCTAAATAATATAGCCTCACAAAAGTATGTTTCTCCACTCCTACCTAAAACTAACTCATTTAGCATTGCAAAACAAACTCATGTGTCTCCCAGAGTTTAAAGCACTACCAGCTCATTCAGAAATGCTCACACACAGAATGAGCAAACACATAAACAGGAACAGAACATAAGACAGCGTAACAAAACTTCTGAAACTCTTGGCCCTATTGTATATATTGAATACATCATGGGCATATTGAGTGCTATGGCAAATATTGTCACTCCTGCATCATGAGCTCTGGATATCTCACTCTGCAGGAGTGACAATATTTGCCATATCACACTCATGCTCCATCATGTATCCCCTATATAGCTTGAGGTAAAATCTGCTTAATGCATTGTTAGATTGTTCACAGTGACAGTGAAATTGCTGTTAGGTTGAAACTTCGCTCATTCCGCATAGTGATTGGGATCGTCACCTCCCAACTCTCACCCCATGACATGTGTAAAGCAGCAGAAGTATTGAGAATGGGGTGAGAGTTAGACCCACGATCCAATGCGCACCCCAATGCCAGTTGGGGTGGTGGGCAGGGGGTTCCAAGGGGGGTTTTCAACCCTAACAGCGAATTTCCTCACTTTTGTCGCTGTGGAACAACCCTAACTAATGCATTAAATGGAGTTTTTTGCCTCTAATTTCCCTTCTTTTTGGGAATGATAACGAGAAATAGTGAATGTAATGCAGCGGCGGGAGTGCGGGGCCCGAGCCACATGATGTGTTGTGGCATACTAACAGGGACAGCAAGGCAAACAGAAATGCTAACAGTGGCGCACATGGTAACACAAGCACAAATGAGAACAGAAAGGGTAACGCACATGGTGGCGTAGACGGGAATGGTCTGCCACGTGATGTGTTGTCACATAGTAACATGGTTCCTGCAAACAGAAATGTCAATGGGCATGGTGATGTAAAGTGAAACAGTAAGATAAACAGTACTGTAGACAGAAATGGCAAAAAATAACAGAAACGCAAGCGCAAATGAAAACGCAAAGGATAACGCACATGGTGGCGCAGACGTCAATGGTAAGTGAAACGGGTACGGATCAGCAAGCGGAAAGGGCAACAGTAACAGTAATGTAAGCCATTGGCTGGTTTTCCCAAAACCTGCATTGAGAAAGACAGTGAGTACAATAATGTATGCAAAATAATGAGTATCAGCGCAGAAAATGAGATCTTGGAATACTAAATCCATTATATCTCAGGAACCGTACGACGTAGAAAAAAAATTTGAAAGTCATATTATTTACAACTGTCCTGGCTAATTTGAATCTTAGCCCTATTGTGGGGCTAAGAAATTTTCCAACGAAAAGTCCGTATCTCGCACCGTTTCCGAGATATGGGCCCTGAAAGGCGCGGCGAACGCCGTAATGTTATCCTATGGGAAAAAAAGAAAAGTTCGGAGCACCATAACTTTGCCTCCCTGTAATGTTTTTTCACTAAACTACTGAAAGGCACATCTGTAGGCTGTTGGCTGTCTTCCCTCCAAATTTCAGGAAAAAAGACCAAACCGTTATTTTGCAGCAGGGCTCCAAATGATTTCTGTTAAGTGGGGCGCCGTAATGTTATCCTATGGGAAAACATCAATTTTGGAGTGCCGTAACTTTGCCGCCATGTGATATTTTTTCACCAAACTACTGAAAGGCACATCTGTGTACTGTTGGCTGTCTTCCCTCCAAATTTCAGGAAAAAAGACCAAACCGTTATTTTGCAGCAGGGTGCCAAAGGATTTCTGTAATGTGTCGGGCGCCGTAATGTTATCCTATGGGAAAAACTATCAACTTTGGAGTGCCATAACTTTGCCGCCGTGTAATATTTTTTCAATACAATACTGAAAGGCACATCTGTGAGATGTTGGCTGTGTTCCCTCCAAATTTCACCCCAAAACTCCCAACGGTTATTTTGCAGTGCAGTGCCAAAGAATTGCTGTCATTTTCCCACAGACTAGAAAATTACTGTCGCCATTTGCGAAAGCTTTCGCAGAAATTTGTGACACTTTCGTGAGCACGAAACTAATTTGCGATAGTACTTTTTCCAGAAATTTGAAAAACATATTTCTGGGGTGTTTTACCACAAAATAAAGACATGGCAAGCATCCTCGGGCCGACTTAGGTGAATACAAAAAATTAGGTTGCTAGAGGGTCCCAAATTTAAATGCCAACCATTTTATGATCACCAACTGAAAACAAAATGGCCAAATTACAAAGTAACAGGCCCATTTATGAAAGTAAAATGCATTTCATGAAAGTGTTGAACTTTTGTTAACTTTTCCCATTGACTTATAATGGGAAACTGTTTTTTGAATAACTTTTGAACCGTTTAATATTTTTTCATGAAATCTTCAAAAGGCACATTGGGGACCCTGGCTACATGTTCCCTGAAGATTTTGGGCCAGTCACACAAACCGTACAACCTGTAGGCACGACCACAGAATTCCAGAAAAGCGTAAACGCGCGCACAGATCACACTTAATAACTCCACAGCTGTAGATCCGACCAGTACAAAACTTGGCAGCTCCCAAGGCCTATGGTTCTTGATCAAAATTCCAAATTTCAGGCAAATCCATCAAACAGTTGCAAAGTTATTAAGGTGCAAAGTTTTGGGGTTTAACATAGAAATGGCTCCTCACTTAATCTATGGTAGCACTACTGTGTTACCATATATATATATATATATATATATATATATATATATATAAATAGATAGATATAGAGATATATAAATGTAGCTAGATATATATGCATATAGTATAAATGCATATGTTATTTCTTTTGGAGGGCCTGTATGCATATAGTGATGAGTGTATAAATCTGTGTGAGTGCTTCTACTAACGCTATTGTGCACATGACACTGTTGTACCTGTTAGTGGTATCTATGTGGGTCTGTGTGAAGAGATGTGTGTGCATGTGCATCTGTTATCACTGTGCACTGTCTAATGGGCTCTCCCACTTACAACTGCTACATTTGGCCCATTTAACCCCTACCCAACTGATTGTCTTGTCCCTTGATGTGGGCTGGTACAAGATATAGCCATTAGGCTTCCAAGGTATACTTCTCCCATCCTGCTGTCTCTGCTGATGGTTATTGGGGCTACTTTGGCTTCTCTATAGCAGAGGACAAGCAGAGTGCTACACCACCAGGAACTAGAACAGAAGCATAACGTTAAGAAAAAAAACAATTGTGTATTAGTGTACACGTTATTTGGGGGGGGCTGTGTGTATGTAGTGATGTCAGTCATTTCTGTGTAAGGGCATCTATGTGTGTTATTACGTGCATGACACTGTTTTAAAGGTCAGGGGTTTGTGCATGTGTCTTCATGGTGTGTTCTAGGTACACATGCATCTGTTGTCATTGTATTTTACCTAAGAGTATGTGTGTGAATATGTAGTGCTTTATGTTTCTGTATATGTGTGTTTGTACTGTATGTATACTGTATCTGTATGTATTAATGTATATCCTGCATCTGTGTGTACACATGTGTGTGTGTGAGTCTCTCTATATATTGTGTTCATCAAATTGTTGTACTGGGTAGTGGGGTTTTCATCAGTCTGTGAGAAGATGTCTGCGTGCATGTTTCTGCATTTGTCATGGAGTGTGAGTGTATTCATGCATTGGTTTGCAGTGAAGTATACAAATGCCAGTGTGTGCATTGTGTGTGTGCGTTTGTATGTCTGTGTGTCTGCTTTTACCCCTTGTTAAGATCTCTTTTCTTAGGATACCCAGCTGATATGCAATATCTAACTATCCTGGTTTTATCCTTTTACAATGTGTTTTTAAGAATAGTAGAGCTGTGTGCATGCAGAATTCCACCAGCAGAATTCAGATGCAATAGCTTTTCAGATTTTTTTTCTAAATTCTGTGGAATTCCAAAAGTCTTTTTATGTAAGCCATGGATTAGTTTTCCGAGGTTTATGTAAACTGCTTAACACAAATCTTTGGTTTATGTAATCCACAAATCACTGATCTGTAATTTAATTACTGCTTTTGTAATTTCAGAAATCTGCTTCCAACAGACTTCTGTGGAATAAGGTAGAATTTGGGGGAATTCCATGGAATTCTGTTGTTAGAAAAAATTTCAAAATTCTACACAGCTGTACAGGATAGCCCTGTTGAGATGCAATATATTGTGTGTTTCTGTTTGACTATGTAAGACAAGTACAGATAAAAACTGATAAAAGAAGGACCCCATTGAAATCATGAAGTAGAATCTCAGCTGGGTTATCCAGGGTAAATTCAGAGTACAAATGCTGGCTAAATATTCCTTTAAAATAAGTAAAACTATGCCTACAATGAAACCTAGCTTTAAATCTTACCTGGGCTGAGCTATCCCAAGCAAGTACAATGCAGGAATGTGGAAAAGCTGGGTCCCTCAGTAAATGATCTATAGCATCTCAGCTGGCATCTCCCGTGGGAAAATCCTTTGTTAAAATGTGTAAAAGTAGGTAGGGCCCCAATAAAACAAATGCATCTCATCTTGATTTGGCTTTCCTAGTTAAATATGGTGCAAAAATGCGAAAAGGATTGATCTGACTGAAAATGAAAAGTTGCATTTCAGCTAGTCTTTCTTGAGGAAAGTGCACTGTAAACTGTATAAACACAGGACACCACTGAACGCAAGATGTTGCATCTCTGCAGGTCAGAGCAATTTTGTGTAACTATAGTGTAAAACTAAGTAAAAACAGGGCACCATTGAGAATAACATATTGCAATTAAGTGTACCCATCCCCAGAAGGTATCTGGTCAAAAGTGTAAATGACTGGTAAAAGCGGGCCACACTGAAATTGAGATGTTGCTTCTCAGTAGAGTTATGTTTTGCTAGGCTCTTTAAATCCTGTATAAAAATAGGAAGCAGCAGCACCCCATGGAAAATTAGATTTTCCATGTCAGGTGGGCTGTCTTCAGTAAACACATTGTAAAAAAGGGCAAAAGCAGGACTCCACTGAAAATGAGATATCACATACCAGCTGGGCTATTCTGAGTAAGTAGAGTGTAAAAGGAATAAAAACTGGCCTCCCCACTGATCATGAGATATATTACATCTCAGTTGGGCCCTTATAGTACTGAAAATGAGATACTGCATTACAGCTGGCCTATCTCAGGTAAAGTAAAGGCAGAATAAAACTGGGTGAAAATGGGCCACCAGTGAAAATGAGATACTACATCTCAGCGGAGAACCTACAGAAAACAAGGTATTCCATGTCAGCTGGGCTTTCCTGGGTAATCACATTATAAAAATTAGTGAAAACCAACATCCTTTTTATTTTTATCTGTAAAATGTTAGAATGTCTTCCAATGAATATTTTGAATGTAGTTCACAACCCAATTTAAACACGTATGCATCATCTCAAGACCATATTTAGATGCCAATGCTTTAGTGACACATTTTTATAAGTTCATATTACATTATTTGTTTTTTATTTTGCTGTACTTCAATCAATCAATCAAAATCTTTATTTTTGCCAGGCAGAACATCGAGACAAGCTCATTTACAAGATGGACCTTGGGCAAAACAATTGCCAACAGGGTTAAGACATACAAGGTTGAGTGAAGGTACATAACAATTATATAGTAATAATAACAACATAGTAACATATAACTATCACATGTGACAAGATACTTGCACCAGAACACAGCAATAGGTTCAACAGGAGGTAGTGCCATTTAAATATAATTGCATGGATACAGATATATGGACGTAAGGTAATGAGCTAAAGTTTATACAGTAAACATCATTGGAGGAGTCACAGTGAGCAGGAGTGGCAGTTCCTCTAGCATCAAAGTGCGAAGAAGATTGAGATGTAAGAGTCCATGGATAAGTACTGTAGGCATGTCCTGGCAAGTGGGGTGGGAAGGGGAGGGGGGGGTATAGGGAGTGGAGAGGGAAGGTCAGCCGAGACAGAGGAGGGTTAGACATGATGGCCTAGGGAGGAAGGACTGTTTGAAGGGAGAACACTACAGATGCCACAGGCAATGGTTGGGGTTTAAGTCCAATATTTGAAGCAAAGACAGATCATGATGTTGGGACCTTGATCTGGACAATGACAGAAGGGGAGGACTCAAATAACGCCTCGGGCAGTGGTTGAGGTTTAAGTCCAGAATTTAAAGAAGTAACAAATCATGATGTTAAGACCTTCACGAGGCCACACCTTCACAAGGACATTAACCAAATTGAGGCAGTCCAGAGAAGGGCAACCAAAATGGTGCAGGGACTGCATCAGAAGACATATGAGGACAGATTAACGGAGCTCAATATGTATATCCTTGAGCAAAGGAGGGAGAGAGGTAATATGATCGAAACATTCAAACACCTTAAGGGTATTAACAAGGTGAAAGAGTCTAACATGTTTAAATATAAGAAAAATAGCAGGACAAGAGGACACAGCATGAGATTAGAGGGAGGTCGATTAAGGGGGAATGTGAGGAAATTCTTTTTCACAGAAAGAGTGGTGGATGCATGGAACGGCCTACCTCAGGAAGTGGTGGCTATGAATACAGTGCAGGGTTTCAAACAGGCATAGGATAGGCATAAGGGAGCAATACAGATGAGCATGAATAGATAGGCCACTGACAGAGCAAAGGCAGATGGCACATTTATAAGGTAGAAAAAGAAATGGGCAGACTGGATGGGCCTTGCGGTCCTTATCTGCCGTCAACTTCTATGTTTCTATGTTTCTATGTGACTTGAAGCAATGACAGGCTTCAGAGAAAGTCCTCAGGAACAAGGATTTGAAGTGGGAGAACGTGATACATGAAGCGAGCCTTAAGGTTTTCTGGATCTTTTTCCAGAGCGTAGGAAGAGTGAAGCTTATTGAGGCTCTACTAAAGCACATTTTAACTTTAGAGATAGCCAGAGATAAGATGGTAAGACTTCTGAGAGAATAGCACTAGGGATGCAGGGAGTTAGGCAGCTTGTGAGATAATGAGGTAATTTATGAGTGATTGCCTTATATGTCCATAGAATAGCATTCTTTTGCCTCCTGTTGCTAAGGGAGTGCCAGCCTATGGAAGAATAGAGAATGCAGTGGTGTGTGTCATAAGGGGCATCCAAAATTAACCTAAGGGCTCTGTAGTATAGGGTATCAAGCTTGGAGAGAGCTGTGCTAGTACTATGGCAATACAGGAAGTCTGCATGTTCTTGCAGAGACAAGAAGGTAGCTTGGACTAGGAGTTTTCTAGCCTCCTGGCTTAGTGAATGCTTGATCCTGAAGAAAATACTGAGCCTTTGATGTGGTTTCTTAGTGAGTACTTCAATGTGATCCGTGAAGGACAATTTGTAGTCAATCCAGACCCCCAGGTATTTGAATTGTTCCACAAACTCCAGGGCTTCTCCCAAAAGGGTGCTTATGTGAGGAACCTTATATGGGGATTATTTTTTTGAGATGCCAGGCCAGCAGAGAGAAAATCATGGCCTTTGTGTTTTTGGCATTGAGCAGGAGTTTCAAGTTGAGTAGATTTTTTTTGAGGATGTCAAAATCATTCTGGAGGTCCAAAATGGCTTGATCCAGAGTTGATCTGTCAATGTATTGCACTGTATTATCAGCAAAGAGATGGATACTAGATGACTTTAGGCCAGTGTTGATTTGATTAATATAAATGGCAAAGAGAAGTGGACCAAGTATGGATCCTTGGGGGACACCTCTAAGGAGTATTTTTTTTTTGGCAGTAGGTCTCCTTTAGCTTTGATGTGCTGCTCTCTGTCAACAAGATACTTTGCAAACCAACATAGGGCCAGGTTGTCCACCCCAACTTTCTTCAGGGTAACCAGGAGTAAATTGTGGTCCACCATGTCGAAAGCCTTATTAAGGGCCAAAAACAACGTGCATATATATTGCTTGTTATCAATTGTGGACTGCCAGTCATTTATAACCTTGGCAAGGGCAGTACAGATACTATGCATTGGGATGGATACCAGATTGAATTGGGTTTAGTAGATTAAAACTTTCCAGATGAGATTTGAGCTTTTCATTTACTACCTTCTCCAATAGTTTTGACAAGGCTGGGAGCAAAGAGATTGGGTGGTAATTATTTAGGTCGCAGGGGTCCCCTGATCTGAATAGAGGGATGACATGGGCCATCTTCCAGACCTTGGGGAGGGAGCTCTGGTTGAGAGACAAATTAAAAAGGTGGGTAATAGGGGTACTAGGTAACAAGGGTAATAGGGGTAGGTAATAGGTACTTGTATCTGTCTGTAATGATTTGTTGTATTGTGTTTTATGTTCCAGGTCACAATTGTAAACCAGCACTTATTGTCTAAGAGTCCTATTGGTCACTAAATTTAAACAAACAAACAAACAGCACAAGATATTGTTCCCTCAGCTGGGCTACCCCAAGTCAATAAAGTGTTAAAATGGGTAAAAGCAGAATGCCTCTGGAAATGAGAAGACATTATATTTAATCAAATAGGATCTTTTCCTGCCTACTTCATCTCTTTGTGCCTCTTGTTACTGCTCTTAATTTATAATCCCGTTTATGGCATCACAACAAAAATAGTTTTTTCTGTTTTTATATTGCATTACCATTAGCAAAGCAAGCCTGTTGGCTCTAGCCAACTGTTTCATCTTGTGTTAACATTTTAATATCAGCTGTTACATAGGCATACTGCAGACATCAGAGATCCAGTTGAAAAATAAAAATATAGAGTATTATTAAAATGCTTATGTATAATCACTCTTATCTGCTGCACAGTAACAAATGATCTGCAATTGAACCTTATTACACCCCAAAAAGGTAAAATCCATGTATTAGAGGCAGATTTAAGATTTTATGTTTCTTTTGAACAAAGCCTTACAAAATGTGCTGTCAGATTTATTGTCTGAGTGTCCTAAGCAATCAGTAGTAAAAGCAGTAGTAGATTAAATTAAAACCAGTGACAGTGTTGCAGTCCCAGTCCTACTATAGCTACTGAAGCCTGTTGAACTGTGAACAGTGCCCTCTACTGACTAAGATTGCATACACGAACATCATAAAAAAGGTGACAATTCCCTGTATCACACAAAAAAACATTGATTCTTAATCATAGCAGTACTTTTCCATGAAGGTCTGCAAAACCATATTGGCAAAAAAATGAGACCTAGGAACATACTCCTGCACATTATCACACACCTATTATTTCTTATATATTTGAGTCAAAATAGGTTTTGAATGTTGCTTTGGCACATGATCTGTGGTCATGCAATATATGTTGCAACTGAATAATGTGGTCCTGCAATAAGGTGTAAGTTTTCCTTTCATCTAGTCTTAAAAACAAATCACTGGATTATCAAGGAAAAACAGCCAGTATGAAGTTCCACTGCACTGTCCATACTTAACTGAAGATGTAAGGATTGAGACAGACCCTGCACAATTAAAACATTTCTTCCAAATAACCCCACCCCAATAAAATCATATGGCCATTTCCAAAAGCAAGTGTTTGTTTTATCTGTGAATATAAAAACCTGTTATTTCTCACATGTGAGTGAATTTAGTGTTCTTGTATCATTTATTGATAATATTTATTGTTTTTTGTGTCGTTGTCGCAGCAAATGATTGTATTACTCAGAATCATTCTTTCTACATTTACGTGCTGGACATAATATGACATAATGTATTATATTCATTGAAAATAAAATTTAGATGAAACATTTCTGATCTTCCTTTAACTTAACTTTGAATATTCCTTTTACCCATACAGCATAAAGATTTTACTTCCATTTCAGTGTATGACATATTAAATAGGATATGTGTAAATACAGTGAAATTAATTTAGTTAATAATAATAATACATGAAATTCAAATATTTTGAAAGCTTGTGTGTCTGACATTACCTAGCGTTGATGTCTAAAGTCATAATATAGTTGTCTGATTCAAGAGCAGCTTGAATGGACATCAGTGAGATGGAAGGAGCCTTGCTACAAGTGACATTAAGATCTTTTACTGGGAAGATACCCTGGCTCATCTACTATTTAATGTTGTTACCTTTGGTCCAAGAGTAATGCACTTTATTTTGTTTAAAATGTGTTGACTGTTATAAACACACTGAGTGGGTACTTCTTTCTGGGTACAATGGGGGATTAGAAGGGAAAGGGAGTATAAAAACAGAAAAACAATTTAGAGACAAAGCATGCATGCACAGCGGAGCAAAAGAAAGCAAAAATCAAGTAACTATTTACTAAAATACAAACAAAACATGCATGAGTAATGGTTGACATCACTATGAGAAGAAGTTTCAGAGACATATAGTAGGCAAAAAAATGGGGAAAATACATTAGTACACTGGTAAACATGGTGGGAGCAAAGGAGTCTAATTTGATAAAACAAGAGAAGAGGCCAGGTGCATCATCAAGAAAGTGGTACTGGAAAAATACAAAAATAACACTGAGCAAAGACATGAATTATATCATTTGCATAGGCTGCAGGGTAACTGGGTGAATGGTGTAAGGGCAGAAATTAGAGTAATGCAAGAAAATGGGAAGCTGTAAGTTTGTGCTTTTGAGAAGTGAAGCAACAGGCGTGGTTTGAGTGAGAAGAAAGCAATGAAAGACAGTCAGGGAGATGGCTTACAGATGTTTTAAAAAGCTGATAAATGTTAGTGGTTGGTTTCATTAACAGAATTGTATACTTTCACTGCATACAGTATGTACAGTATTTGCATGGGTACTAAACCAGTGTTGGCCCCAGGAAAAACATGTTGCATTCTCAAAAGTACCTGAACCTTGCATGCCATGTTTCAGTGTTTGCATTTAAATTTTAAGGTATTGTTTAGTAAACTAATTGCAAATGTCTGACATAGTTTCACACAACTGCAAGCCAGTTATGCATTTTTCTTTGCTGGGAAGAGGCATTCAAAATCCTGGAAAAGTGCCGTAAAATGTCCGTTCAATATTTGATAACAGTACTCAAGACCAAAGTCATTTAAAAAAATTCTTCCTGATGCACTTTTGAAATCATTTACAAAAACAGAAAAATGCATTTCATTATATTTCACTGAGTTTTGTTTTACAGCTTTTATTGATCAGCATCAGAATAAATTGCCTTATTCTTTAGGATGGTTTGTTTGCTGAAATACATTTTATTCTGGTGCTTTAGTTAAAGTAATGTTCCTATTGCCTCTAAAACACTGATAACTGGCATCAGCTGTACTTAAATATAATAACATTACATATTAACTCGAATTTCAGTAGATTTAATTCTTTCTAAGGTAATTTTTATGAATAGAAACAGCTTGTTGCCCCCTAAAACATCCATGTGCTCTTGTTGGATTTCTTATCTCAGAGTCAAAATATTCTGCTTCTGACATCAGAATAACGTCCGTGGCACCATGGTGGGATGTCATTAGCAGATGCCATGATTTCATGGAAAGTATAAGCAATGTGAACAGATGAAGTCTAAAGGTAAAAATCCTGTTGTAATGAAAATACCTTCAGTAAAAAAACAAACGAAGGTCTGGAAATTCCAGTTTGAGAGAATTTTTGTGAACTGATTTTCATAGATGACAACTGTGATGTTTTTGTGGGGAACCAGAAAATCTCTTTATGGAAAAAATAAGCTTAGCATGAGTCTGACTTTCAAAAGATGCCTGGTCTGTTCCAAACACCAACAAGCTGCCCAGATGTTCTTCTGATGTGTAAGCAAGTCTGCTTGTGACTTTTGGATAAGCAGACAAAGCTGTTCAACCTCTCACAGACCACCTGCTCCGAATGCATCACATTTAAATAAATGAATTAATCCACACAATGTGTGTCCTATAACTTTTCTAATGATTTCCTGAGTCCCCACTAAAGTAGAAATTCTTGCAAATTCCCCTTTTGCAAGCATCTCCTTGCATGTCACACTATATTTTGTTTTATATACTGTAATATTGACAAGCATTTTGCTTCAAGACCTAACACATGAGAAGTCTTAACAAGTCCCCCCACACACACACAAAAGAGTATGTAGTGGTATGTTTTTGCAAGTTTCCCATTTTTGTACAGGGTAACTGTTTAAGCCTTATCCGATTGCTGTTTTTCCAAGATACTGCATGACTTCAGTGTGGAAAGGCTGTTGTTTTGCCTTTTAATGAAAACATGTTCAAAATACATTTTATGAACTTTCAGTGCTAAAGTGCCCTACCTATAAACTGTTAAATGTGTTTATACCATATCTGAATATTTTGAGCAGGAAATGGTATACAATATTTTTCAAGTGTGCAGATTTTCTACACTATTTAGTAATTCCTAATGACTCTAACTTAATCTGCAGCCAAACCTGGCTTTGCTATATCAAGCAGTCTTCAAAGCTTACTTAATACAGACAACTCACACTATTTTAGAATTCTTACAAGATATGGTCTTGAGGTATTGTTCTGAATAGCATAAAGAAAAGAATAATTTACATAAGCAGTTGGTTCTCTATGTCTAGGAGGTTAAAGAGAATGTTAGAATAGAGTAGACTACTTCCCTATGTTAATGTTTTGCTAATCCTGTTTTGAGTCCTGGTCCCAGGGGGGCAGTCAAGCTCTTGTCTAAAGCTATTTGCTTGGAGGGAAGAAAGAAAAAAAAACTATTGATCTTTATTCAGCCTCTGTCTGCTCGGGCAATGTTTCATCGCATCACCAGTCGCCACAAGAAATTTCTCAGGGCTGAACACCCAGAAAAGCTAGGAGAAAAGATCATAGCCACTTGTCAGGGAATACATGGCGAGTTCTCAACCCACGACCCGGCCATCACATAAATCTGATATTCCATTCATGGACCACTGGCAGAGGCAACTGCTTTGCCAGCCCTGTTCCTTTGTGACCTTCTGATTGCTAAGCCGTGCTCCACCGCAGTCTGTCTTGTCATCTTTTGCTGGAATAGCTGCATAGCAACATCCTTTTACTCTGCCAGCTCTACTCAATAGTTCAGTTCCGTAGTGGCTGTCGCACAATGTGCCCTCTTGAGTCTTCACAAAGAAGAATGCATATGCAAACTCGTCCTGGGTATTAATAAAGCTTACAGAATTTACAAGAACTGAATCCTACAAGCTGGACGTAAGCCAAGAAATTCTGACACCAGGAAGGAGTGAGCAATGTTTTATATATCCCGCTTGGCATCAGAAAAATCTGATAATCACACGTATTGTAGCAAATGTTTTTGTTTCCTGTACGTCTCTGCTTTTTGTAAAAGAATTGTTATTCAAAAACTACTGCATACGGTATATCCTGAAATGCTGGTTAGTTCCCTCTGCACCCACTAAAAGGACAAGGCTACGGGACCCATTAGTTTGTGCACAAAAATCTTGAATTTGTCTAATAAAAACTATTACCCTAAACAGCATGTACTGGACTTTCTTCAGACTAACAAGACATCACATTAAAACCCTGCAACACAATTTAGACCCCAAGGGAATTGTTTCCTGTCTAAGCGTCTTTCTTTGGCAAGCAAGGTGAAGCTTTCTTTAAGTACAAGTGCTGGGGCACCATATGTCTGAGCAGAAGCCTCAGGTCTTTTCTTATTTTATCTATTTTATTCATGCATCATTTGTCTCGGCAGCCACCAAGTTCAGTTCAAGTAAAGTGTGCTGAATCCAAGGTAATCTAAGAACGAACAATTCCAAGTTTTCCTCATAGCCTTGTCTGCCAGCCTCTCAGATATTGCCTGACTATTTGGCAGGCAAACATATTGCAAGAGGTGTAATCCACAAAGTAACAACAAAGTATTATTTAAACTGTAGGGGGACACTAACAACTATGACAGAAACTCCAAAGTCTGCCTCTTGACCACATTTAAACATAACAAGTCATTACAGACGGCTGCTATCCTGGTGCTTTCCTTCATTTTCAGGATAAGAAAGCCAGCTAGAGACAGTCGTTTCATGGGTTACAAATACAGGGTAAAGTTCCCAAATCGAGCAGCACATATGTTTCTAATAGCACTGCACAGAGGTGAACTAGATATGGTTGGTGGGTGGGGGGTAATAGAAATGAATGCCCCGCCTCTTGAGTATTGCATCGGTTGAATAGCCACATCACATGATAAGGGATCCTCTTTTACTTCTGGGGCCCTACATGACTGCATAGCTTGCTTGACTCAAAGGAGTGCAGGGCTTTTAGAGGGAAGAACTGCACCAGCTATAACCATGCTTTCCCCCATCTCACTCATACATAACCCTGCTTACATTCACTCCCCGTTATATACATAACCCTCCTGTAATTTCCTCTAAATTATTTACTTAATCCTGCTTGCTCCTCACAGAGATATACATAACCCTGGTTGTTGACTAAAGTTGTGTACTCCAGTGCTGTTATAGGTGCAGTATGTGCCTTGTAATAGTAGGCAAACTATGGCAGCACTGGACTGCATGCATGAGCATTGCACTTACATTAAATGGAATAAAGCACACACGTCCTTACAGACTACAGGATATAACCACATTTGTTAATTTAAATCGAGCGCCATCGCGTGACATTTGCATTTTACATACTGAACATGATTTACTGGGGCTCACATCAGAGATCTGGGGACAAATCCTTGTAACCATCATCCTTCATAAGTGGCTAAACTGATAATCTGTGGTTGCGTGAGGGCGGCGGGGGTTATCCATAGGAGGATATATGGCCCATATATGGTTTCAATTTGTAAGACGTCGGATGAGCAGGAATACCCTTAGTAGTCAGAAGAGTGGACAGTGGAACCTCACCTGGTTTCAACGAGTTGCCCGCCCAGTTTTACCACTGCTGCCCCCGACCCAGTTTAACATTTTGGGTGTTAATACCCTACTATAGGCCATAATCTAGATCGCGGTTTCATACCAAGAAACTCCCCAAATGTACAAACTCTCCAAGTAAGCATCTAACTACTCTGTCCACAGAAAGCCCAAGACAGTCCCAGTCTGCGTCTCCTCTCCATCAGTGTGTCAGCCGCAATCACTATCAACCAGTTTACGTGAGGAAGACCAAAATCTCACATCTTAAATCCAGCTTGCCCTGCCTCTTCCACAGTATCACACATCTCTCGAGTTGCCCGTTTTATCAATTGTGCACGTCAAACTAGTATGTTTTCTAAGTCGCATAGCTTTCTTGAGACAAATTAACAACCAGTTGTATTTGTCACACTTAATATATTTATGCCTTGTTGCTTAGCCTTTTCAAGCAGCTTCCTTCTTGCTTGAAATACTGCTTCATTTAGTTATGTTTCACCATTTCTCCTTACAAATTAATTTGGACTTTTGCAGTACCTCTTACGCCCCCCACCGACCCTTTGCAATAAGACACATTTGTTTAGTATGTTCGTTTTTTTTGCAACCAGTGATGACTTGTGAGCTGATACCTACTACTTAAAATGTTAGCATTCAAAATTCAGCACCACAGACTGCTATCTCTTCCTCAAAGTGCAAGGAGAAATACAGTCTAGCAGATAATCCCCTTTACTCTGAGGACCTGCCCTTCAAACCAATACTAAAAACAAAATGAAACACTGATCTTACCGATTCGTATTACATGCATCCCATGAGAGTACTGGATCCAAAAGATGCACAAAGTAAGTCCTCCTGCCCAGTATTCCAAAAACATACTCCAAAAAGATAGCCAGGAATTTCTCATCATTCTAAAAACCTCGAAGTAGAAGTTGATACCAGGTCCCCTTGTTTTAAGACTCCACTGATGTATTTTGAGCAGGTTTATGTTGCACGTGTGCAAGTCCTACATCAGAAAGTGTGTCCAGACAGAAGAGATGCTGTTCATGGCACATTTTACAGTCGTAGTCAGCCTTAGTTCTCAAGTTACAAGAAGCCTTTCCCCCAGAACTCACACCCCAGTTCTTCGTGCATGGATCAGCGTGTTCACATGCAAAAGCTCACTGTTGGAGTCAGTCTGCAGGAGTATCCAGCTCCCCTCCTCCCACTGATGCCATCTATCAGCTGGCTGCTGCAAAATCGTGGCATGGAATTCCGCGTGAACTGGGATCAGGCAAGATCTGCGCAAAAGGTCTTTAGCAAAGGGCCGCCTCGTTGGTGAGTAAATTGTAACTCATGTTAGCCAAAACATGCCAGTTAATAGCAACAGAAAGTGTCATTTTGTGCGTTTGAGTCAGGCAGACTGTATTTTCCATACCAGCAATATTGTCTTGATAATACCGTTCCTTTAACATTAATACAAAGACTTGAGATATCACACTTTTATAAATCCAGTGAGCAGTAGGTGCAGACTTTACAAAAAAGCCACACTACTTTATAGAGCTACTTAACAAACAAGTCATATTAACATTGTAAACTGAGCTCTGAGGGACTCTAGGTCCATCATGTCTACTCCCCACCAGTGCCTTTAGCAGTGATGAAATAAGTATGCTATGCAAACAAGTACCAATAACGTGTATTCCTTCCATATCCAGTCTACTACCTCGAGTACCCCGTGATTCTCCTGTAAATGCATACATTTGCTCAGGTTTACCTGAAGGCAGAAAGTTATTTCAATCAGAAGGCGAACAGCTCAGGTTTTATTTATGCAAGTTGCACATTAAAATGCACCATCCAAACTATTATATACAGTGCTGTAGTGCACTATGTTGAATCACCACAAAACTATAAGCGGACTGTATCTCCGGAACATTTGCAAGGGATTCCCCCAAAGCAACTGCTATTCAGGAACGACATGAACAGGGAAGGAGCACTTTTTTCAACTGGCTACCAAAGCAATACTATATTACTGACATTAAAGCAAAAACCATCACATCTAAATTAAGAATAATCTGGATGAACCAACTGCAATTATTGTTGCATTATTTTCGGATTGGGAAATCATCTAGTTAAAATACAGAACACGAAACAATACTGCTGAATCAACTGATAGCCGGATATGTACAGGTATAATACCATTATTCATAGTTGTACATCATGAAGCAGTGTAGCAGGAAAATGTATAGTAGAGGGAGGCTCGGGATCCCAATCCCATATTGCACGCCAAGGGACAATTCAACTTTGATTACAGTCTCGGTTTTACTTACTGTAGGATAGCGATTATTCGGAATGAACATTATTTCACTGCAGTAACACAGCAGGTAGGAATTTTTTAGGGCAGACTAGATAGGCCAAGGGGTCGTTTTCTGCTGATAACTTCTATATGTTTTTATGTTTCTGTTTATAGGCAACATTCGGCATTAGATGACAAGCTGTACATGTTTTCAGTAAAATGGACCATACTTTTCAAAAAGCTGTTTTATAAAAACGCATTAAAAGTTACAAAAGCGTAGAATTTTTCAGAATTCTGTAATGACAGAGCAATGTATACAAATCTGTCTAGACCAATACCTATTCCAATACCAAAGACCACAGTGGAAATTATATTAGCATAATATGCAGGGTGTCATACATTTTAAATACCATATCTTATAATTTTCAGACTTGTTCTTGGCTTGGTCACCATAACAGGTGTCATGATGGATTTACAAAAACAAACAAAAAGAATAAACATTGGCATTAATCAATGACGAATGAAGCAAACACATCATAAAACTCTCAAATCTTTCTGCCCCCATGCCAATATCGTTAAATATGATACAGTATTTAGGTCCAGCCGCCAGAGTGGGATGGGTAGTCACCAATAATCTAAACAAGGTCACCACTGAATATTAATGCATGGTTATGGCCCCATAAAACTTAAACAATTATAGTGGTCACTGGTGATTTTTAAGTGGTCAGTCTAACTACTAGATGGCTTACCTCCGTCTTTACAATTAACACAATTAAAATACTTCTTGATGATGTAATCAAGTTAGCCACTGATTCTGGTTACCACTGAATGCATTCCAGTGGTGGTTCGTTATTGCACCAACTAGCATAATTCTCCTTTTACTTCACTCAAGGGTAACCCCCCAGCAAAGTGGAAGTCAGGATATAACTCACTGCTCACATATGGGCGGATCACCAACTGTCTTGCGACTACGAATGTCGATCTGTGTAGTCGAAAAGTGATCTGGCACAAATAAATAGAACAAAAGTAGGACTTTATACATATCAGGCATTATGCAAGTTTCTATAGGTGGGTTACTGGTGTATCTTGACTTTCTGCTATGTTGTGAAGGATAAATTATACTTACAAAGGCATCCTATGTTCATGGTGGACAGATGCCATTTTAGAGAAATGTTAAACTAAATACAAATAGCAGAGAGACATTTATAATGCAGTAAACTGTATGTATGCCGTCTTAATGTGCACAGTGATTTAGACAAATCTAGAAATGTAGAAGATAAACAGGCTGCTCTGTCAACTAACTGGAAGTAGATTAATATACAGTCCATTTATTTTCTCATTTCAATAAAGTGGTTTATCTCCTCGGTTTCAATAGCACTCATTTATACTACCTGCCTTGCGACTGAATAACTTCTTTACATCTAAATAACAGGTCTTTCATTTTCATGTACGGTTTTCCTTTCAGTTTTTCTGCATTTATTCTAAACAAAGTCTCTTCTCATGGCACTGTAAAATTACCATATTTGTTCCCACTAGTGTGCCGGCAATACATCCAACTTTAGATCTGTAAAAACTATGACATAACTAATAAACCCATATTCATTGAAATAGGAGTAATGGACATTTCAAAAGCACTGAACTATACAGTTCAATGTGTACAGAACTCTGGTGTGTCTTTCCAGATACCATATCATTGTGATGTCAAGTCCTTTGAAGGCATGAACCAGTATAAAGAATGATCTTATGGCATTTTTTTCTGTTTTTAAGTACTTCAAGTAGACGCACTGAATCCGAACCTCAGTTTTGAGAGAGTCCTATATTTTGTTAATCAACACTACATAGAGTACCATCTGAAAGGGGGTACAGTGTGACCCCATGTCCCTGTGTCAGTATGGCTGTGCAAACATACCTGTGCTAGTCCAGTAGGTGACCCACCACTCAAGCATCCCAAAGTACCAGTCTCTCTCAGTTCCTTTCTTTCAAATGTACACACTCTCTCAGTATTATATCACCATATGCTGAAACAAGTGATCCATGACAAAACATTATTTTTGTTGGTTGTATGCATCTCTAGCATAATATGTTCTTTCATAGGTTGCATATGTCATAATGGAATATTTAAACCAATTCAAAAGCACCTAGCACAATTCTGGATGAGATCATGTGATATAGTGTTGTATTCAAATTGTGTTGTTTGTATGTTTCAGTTATTTGTATTATTTTACACAGGTGTGTTTTACACAAGCCTACAGTTGAAAATAGGATCTTGTGTCCTGACAGTATGTACCTGTATAAAAATAAAGTTGTATGAATTAGTGAAAAAAATGAAATCATAAAGGCTGGTGCTACACTCATACCAGCAGCTATACTCAAAAAACAAAACAAAAAAAAAAACCAAAACAAACAGTTAAATCTTTATATGTAGAGCGTGATCTTTGTAAAATGACTGTATGAGGCACATATCAAATACACAAAGGTCACACACATAGATAATACTGGATGGGCACCCTGTTTCAACTGGTGTTTCACAGTGGTATATACTTGGTCCTAATTTATTTAATCTTTTTGTAGATCCACTATTCTCTGTTGTTGAGTTTTACTGTCAGGCTTTATGCTGATGACACAGTCCTTTTCTATGCTCAGAAGTCTCCTTTTTTTTCTTGCCGCAATTCTTCAGCATGACTTTGGTAAAGTGGTGAAATGGTTCTTGGATAACATATTAATAAGAAATAGTAAGAAGACTCAAGTAGTGCTATTTGGGTCTCATCACTTTTGTTTCTGGTAGACTTATCTAGAAACATTGACTCTTGACAGCAGATAAGGGCCTCTTGGTCCATTTTTTTAATTTTTTCAATTTTTCTAAAAAAAAAAACACCCACTGGAACTTGCTACTGAATTTAAGTATCTTATTTCTTTTTCTTCTTTGATCTTTGAATCACACATTAATAAAACTGTTTCAAAAGTTCATCAATACCTGGGTCACTTAAACCATGTCAAATATTTCTTGTCAAGCTTGGATCACAAATACATAATTGGCAAGCAATTCTCCCCATTCTTGATTATGGTGATACTATTTGTTGCTGTTGATTCACATCTCTTACCTTTAAACGCTGTCTATTTTCAGTTACCTTTTTTTTAATTAAATGAGATGAGCACTGACCCATCAGTGCAGTGATTAGATTTTCACTTGCAGCTCCCATGTCCTGGGTTCAGGAATGGATTCAGGTCACTGGAAGGCCAGCCAGGGGGAGATGGCTTGAGCATCCCTCAACTGCTCGCCATCTCCCAGGAGGGAGGGGGGCCACAACCCAGTTTTGGGAAACTACTGGCAGAGGCCAGAGGTAGGGTAACATGTCAGGACATTGCTATGGAGCATGACAGACAGCGGCTTTCACCCAGATGTCCTGGACATCATGCTCCCAAGAGGAGAAAACAAGAAACACAGTTCAGTGCCACCAGATGATGTCTGCCCAGTCTCCAGCACCACTGAAAGCTTCCAGTGAGCCATCCCCTGCCTCAGCAGTCTCCTGGGGCCTAATGTGGATGTGCCAGGTAATCCCCCCACTGGTATCTTCCCTCTTTGGAGGAGGGGGACCCGCACAGCAAAGGGTTACTCTGGGATACCCCAGGGGCAGCTATGATGTGAGTTTGTGGGTGGAGGTACTAGAGTGAGGTCAGTAGGGGTTAGCTGGAGCCCCAGGGTGCGCCTGAAGGAGTGGAGGCACTAGAGCTGAAGGATGCAAAAAAATGTGATAAGCATTATTGCTCTTTAATACATCAGCTACTTCCAGGAGTACTTTTCACTGGTTATCTATCATTTATAAGTCATCCAACAATCAAACTCTTCCATATTTATCAGAAACATTCATTGTTCCTGCTCAAAAATATAGCTTTAGGGATGTGCCACACAGTGTTGCTTATTCTTGCCTAAATTTCACACATGCTTTGGTAGAGAATGTCCCATTTTCTTGGAACAATTTTTCCATGCAGCTTAGAAATTCCCCTACTCCTGGAACTTATAAACATCGTTTAAAAAATTGCTACTGCAAGACATTGGTTTGTCCGATTCTAAATGTTTTTGGAGTATGGTTAACTCATTTTTTTCTCCTAAGTCAAAGTCTTTGGTTAAGGTGGTAAAGGTAAAAGGTCAGAAGATAACGGATCATTTTCTGTTGGTAATATATTAAATGTTAAATTTTCAGATGTAACTGGGTACAAGTCATGTTTGGTTTTGAGCTTAAATGCTCATCACGATCTTAAGGTTTTGCCTTCTGTTCACCCACTATTTTCATATAGTTTCCAGAGCTGAAGTATTAAACCTATTGAATAAGCTTCCTGATAAGTTTGGAAATTGTGTGGGTTGTGGGGGGGGGTGATTAGATTGTTGTTTTCTTAAACTTGCATCAACGTATGTGGCTGGCCCTTTATTTATTATTTTCAACTTGTGTTTGACTACTGGTGTTTTCCATCAGCTTGGATGTGTGCAAAAGTTGTCCCCAAGAAATCTGCTGCTGCTTTGGCTGAGGATTTCAGAACTATTTCTATTTTAAATCAATTAAGCAAAATGTTAGAAAAATTGGTTTCTAATCAAGTTACACATTTTCTGGAGATTAATGATTTAATGTGTCCCCAGCAACACTGGTTTCGAAAGAATCATGGGATGGCCACAGCCTTGGTCAGGTTCACAAACACTGTCCTGAGTGGTTTTGAACAAGGAGTAATGATTGTGGGTGGTGTTCGAGGACCTGACCAGTGCATTTAATTTAATCAATAATTCATTACTGAATGTCAGTCTTGGTGAACTGGGTTTTTCTGCCAGGGTGGTGAGTTGGTTTAGTCATTATTTGTCAGATCGCTCTCAGGTTGTTTGTGTTAATTCTGTTCAGTCAAATACTTGTAAGCTGGAGTGTGGTGTTCTGCAGGGGTCCATTTTAGGACCCCTGTTATTTTCCCTTTTCATTTTCAACTACCTTCCTTGCATAATCATTGTGAGATGCTTTTGTATGTGAATATTTTAATAGGGTTTTATCTAGGAAGACAATTGGATCAGCTTGCTGAGTCTTTAGAATCTGATTTTCAGAAAATCTGTTCCTGGTTTTCAGTAATTTCTATGGTTGTAAATGCAAAAAAAATCAATGCTTTTCGGAACATTACTTATGTTGAAGAATAATTTAAGCTTACAGTTACATGACTTGAGCGGGATTAGAACTGAGCATGTGCCTGAATTCAAATAGTTACGCATATTTCGCGATTGAAATCTGTTGTTTACTGCTCAAGTGGCAAATACTAGTCATGGTATTAATAGCAAACTGGCCATTCTATACAAATTAAATACATTTTTCCCTTACACTACATGTTATTCTATCGCAATGGGTTCCTTGTTATCGCACCTAGATTCTAATGCTGGCCTTTATTTCAAACTTGGTGCTAGAGAGAAAAATGTTCTGACTGTTCTATATAACAACATATGTCAATGTGTATTGGGATCCACCCCTCGGACTCACCATTGTTCATTATACTCCCAGTTGGGATGGTCATCCCTAGGCAGTAAATTTGCATTTTTTAGGATGCCAAATTTTTCAAGAAATCCACAGTAAATTGTTATTTCCTCTTCAAGATTTAGTTAATGTTTGGACACCAAGGGCAAGTTTGCATTCTGCATCTGGTATTTTGTTAAGTATTCCATTTTTCAAATCCAGACAAGGTTCACAAGCCTTCTCATTGACAGCCCCTGTATTTTGGAATGCCCTTCCTGAAATGTTTCAAGTGGAAATGTCTTTGAGTTTGTTTAAGCCAAGGTTAAAACAATATTTAATGTCCAAGGATGAGTGTAAATGTTTTAATTGATGTAATGTTATACATGTATGTGTTCCTTATTTTGTTTGTTTATGTAATATCTTGTCTGTCATGTCATTTGTATTTATGTCGGGTTGGGCCTAAAAAAGGGCTTTGCCCAGTGCTTGTATCCAGTTAACAAATTAAAAATGAAATAAAGAACAATTGGTTTGTAATGGTTTTACTAGATGATTTGTGGATGTTTGTCATTAGACTTACTGGCATGGATATTCAAAGCAGTGGCACATGACGCAACTCAGTTGCTTCAGTGCAAGTGTGGACTTGCACCAAGAAGCCATGTTCAGTGGGAGCCATTGCGCAGTGCAAATTCCATTGTGCAAATGTGCAACTATAATGTATGTAGGCGCAAGTGCAGGGGGTGTGCAAATGAATATCCAGCGCAGTGGCATATTCAATCCTGAAACCATGGCACAATTACAGAGCAAATCGAAGTTGCTCTGAGCAGACTTGCTCCTATAAAAATAAGGCACAAGCACACATACAGCACTTGCACCAGGTGAGAGGGAGGGAGAGAGAGAGAGAGAGAGAAAGAAAGAAAAAGAAAGGAAGGAAGGAAGGAAGAAAGGAAGGAAGGAAGGAAGGAAGGAAGAAAGAAAGAAAGAAAGAAAGAAAGAAAGAAAGAAAGAAAGAAAGAAAGAAAGAAAGAAAGAAAGAAAGAAAGAAAGAAAGAAAGAAAGACAGGGAGCGGCAGACAGACAGACAGACAGATTAAGGCAGACACAGAGGGAGAGGGACAGAGGTGGCATTGGAGACAGAGAGAGGGACAGAAAGAGTAAGAGAGAGACAGACACTCTGCCAGGCAGTGCACCAGGGTGGTACACAGCCAGCAGCAGGCAATTACCCAAGGGGATATTAGACAGCAAGGGCCATGGATAGTGTGTCCTTCATAGTGGAGGCAGTAATGAGGGGTGAGAGGGGGCCAAAGGAACAGCAGTGTGGCCAAGGAAGGGCCAGTTGACAGTATGCCCGACACAGGTGGTACCGTGCCCGCATCACCTTCGAGAACTACAGTGACACAGAGATTTTGGGCCAGTACTGCCTGAACAGGGCCATTCTGAGGCAGCTTTGTGAGCTGTGCAGTGAGGAGATACAGGCACCCATCAGATGGAGCCACACCATGTCTGTGGAGATGAAGGTGACAGTCGTCATCTGCCTACTTGACGCAGGCACCTTCCAGAGACCAACAGGGGACACCACAGGCATAACCCAGTCGGCCATGCCCTGTCTCCTCACACAGTTTCTCAATGCTCTGCTGCCACCTGCTTCAGAATTCATCCATTTCTCCAGCACACAGGCAGAGCGTACAGCAACCATGAAGGACTTCCACAGGGTTGCACGTATGCCTGGTGTGATTGGGGCCATTGACTGCACCCACATGGGCATCTGCATGCCACCTGGCCCAGAGGGCATGGCATACTTTAACAGGAAGGGGAGCCTGAGTGTCAACTGCCAGGTGGCGTGCAATGCCATGGGGTGCATCACCAATGTCTGCACCACACACCGCGGGACTGCACATGATGCATTTATCTAACAGAGCTCTGCACTGTGCCACAGGTTCAAATGTGGGGACATCCCCATGGGACACCTAGTGGATGAGTATGGGACGGGCAAGGGGCGATGTGCAGAGCATACCTTGGGATGGGGGAGGAAGGGTGTACAAGTTGGCATGGGTGCCAGGGATAGGCAAGGGGGCACAGCATAGAATAGCAGAGGGCTAACCATGTCATTATCCACACAGGGGACAGTGCATATCCACTGAGGCCATGGCTACTCACCCCCTACTGAGGCCCATCATCCCCAGCAGAAGAATGCTACAATGAGGCACACACCAGCAAACACAACATCATTGATTGTGTCTTTGGCATGCTGAAAGCACATTTCCATTGCCTAGACAAGTCAGGTGGTGCCCTACAGTACAGCCCCTTGAAAGCCTGTGGCCTGTTCCTGGCCTGCTGCATACTGCACAACGTGGCCATTGACCATGGGATAGCTGTTGGGGCCAATAAGGGGGGACAGTAGTGGGGATGATGGATGCAATGGGCCAGAGGGTGGTGGACAGCCATCCCCTGGGCAGAGGGATCCCCGGCTGTAACAGCAGGCTCGATGGCACCAGGACACCATCTCACAGGAGCACTATGCTGCACACAGGTTGGTGGTGCGATACATATGTATGGGCCACACAAACAGGTACAGCACACATGCATGGGGCATGCACAGCACTGGGCATGCAAGCACAGAGACATGATGCAGGGGTATGGGAGTCAGAGGCTCACAGCCAAACAGAACCACACACAGCAACACACACACATGCACACACACACACACACACACAACACACACACACACACACACACACACACACACACACACACACACACACAGAGGCACCCACACACTCAGGCAGTGGTATGTGGTGTGGATCAGATGCATTGCACTGCTGCACAGGCACAACCAGTGCTAGACTGCCTTCATCACACCTGTGCCACACAGTCCAGTGGTCAGGCAAGCACACATACAGGCAGTATGTGGTGTGACACACAGGAGCCACACCAGTGTTAGGCACACACACCACCCATGTGCACATAGGGCAGCAGCTGCAGACTGCAGGTGGAGCGGCCCGCACATCAAGTCCGCTGCCTGGAACCATGGCCACAACAGCCATGGGAGCACTGCGCCTAGGTCAATCGGCAGCCACAGACTGTGCATCAGCCATGGGGAGGTGAGCAACAGCTCACCAGATGTTGAAATGCGGGACCATGATTGTGTCCACACTGGGGTGTGAAGGCACCCAAACAGAACAGCCCCAGGTGTGCCTGGGATGCCCACATCAGAACCCAGCATCAACAGTGTTGGGGTCACCCGACACCAGGTTTGTTGGGTGGACAGCACACTGCGGTGGGTCATCTGTGCTCAGCCATGCCCTGTGGCAGCCAGCAGCGCAAAGCCATCCATGATCACAGTGGCAATGCAATCCAGGGATGCAGTCATGGCCTCCTGCATGTGATGCATCCCCACCAGGATCTGAGCAGTGCCCCTCTCCTGATGCTCAGCTAACTGGCACACCTCCACATGCAGTGCATGAACCCCAGTGGCAAGCAGCATCTGTTGCTGAATAGACACCCACAGAAAATGGGCATGCTCGGCCAGCAGATCAATGCCCTGGGGCTCCTGGGTGAGACACCAATCCTCATGTGGTGACCGGCCATGCTGCACAGCCCCCCTGTCTGGTGGATGCTGCACAGTGGGATCTGCAGGGGGACTGGGCACAGCAGGCGCACCAGCAGTGGACCCTGTGTCTGGCTGCTTGGTGGCACCTGCAGTCTGCTCCTGTCACCTGTCCAGCCGCTGAACACCACCCAGCACCAGTGTGGCTACACCACTTCCACCACAGGGCACAGCCGGGGTGGTGCACATGGCTGCACCCACAGTGGTGGCAGGCAGTTGTTCCACTGCTGGCAGGGCTCTGGGCATGCTGTCTGTGTCAGTGTGGCCGGCACCACAATGTTGTGTCTCACCACAATGTTGCCCATGCTGTCCAGAATAATCATGATGTTGTCATCAATGTTGGACCCCACCCTGATCTGTGTCTCTGCACAGGACACCAAGGCTGGCAACCCGCAGGAACACATCCAGGGCCTCGTCCAACCCCGGGTCCTGGACATCTGCCTGCACTGTGGTGGTGAGCTGCAGCCTGTTGTGTACCCAGATGCCAGTGGAGATTGACAGCTGGTCCTTCAGGGCCATTCCAGGGTCCACAGCTGCTGCTGCTGCCAGCGCCCATCATCTGCACGGAGGCATGTTGTCACTGCAAGACAAGAAAGGCCTGTCAGTGATGCATTGCCCACATGTGCCCCCCTACACTGCCACTGCATGTGTCCTGCAACATGGCATGCATGTGGGTGTGCACTCATGCACATGATATGCAAGCCATCTGCATGCATGCCAGCATGCCCATGAACGCACCCTCCATGCCATCAGCTGTGCATGGCTGACATACGTACCATGCAGTGATGGGCTGCCACCTGTCTGGAAACCACCTCCAGGCACACCCTCCACCACGTTGTGGCTCATGGTGGCTGTCACCATCTCCTCCTGCACTGTGAACATTGGTACATCTACGGGCCCCCCTCCAGTGGCATTGCCAGATGCACGGATAGCTACCACATTCTCCTTGATGTGCCTCTTCTCCATGCCATCCTTCTTCTGGCACTCCTACACTGACTACTGGTGGCTGCCATGCTGGTTGACATATGCCCCCACCTCCTCCCAGGCCACATTCCTGGCCTGTGGTGTGCCTATGGCACCACTCAACAGGGGTTCTCTGTCCAGGGCCTCTGTCTCTGCTTTAGTGAAATTGGACCTGTGCTTTGGAGCAGGCCCATGCTCCTCACCCTCTTCACATTCCAACATCTTGCTTCCTGTGTACTTGGACAGCACAGTGTGTCAGTGGCAGGATCTCCCTGGTCTGTCCCACCCTGCTGTGCTGTCTGCTCCCAGTGAGCTGCAGCATCATGTGTAACTCGCCTTGAAAGGATGCAATACTGATCCATGGCCTGTGCTGTTCTGTGACTCTTATAAGGTGCAATGCATGCAAATGAGGTGTGGTGCAACAGTAATGACATGCAAATGCACCCAGCGTACCACACATTGGCTGATGAGCACATTTGCATGTGGCAGCTGAATATCGTGATATTGCACCATGCGCAGTGGCGTTGCACCGGAGCAAGTCATGATGGTGCAATGCACATGCATGTGTGGTGCGCAGGCCCACAGTGCACATGCACATCACAGCATCATGGTGGCTATCGTGCACCATGTGTGGACAGTGCAATGCCATGGCACTGTGCATGTCGTGCATGGTCCAGAGCGGTACATGGCTGTGCACGGGGTGTCATGCCCTATCGCGCACATGCACAATGCCAGTTGACCCCTGACCACTGGGTCTGATCTCTGAGCCTGTGACCCCACATAACCACAACCATTCCACACATCTCTGGCACTGCATGATGTGTATGCTCTGCGCATGCACTCACACATAGTGCAGCGGGTGCATGGTCTTGACACATGCGCCTCAGTCTGCCATTTATTCCACCCAACTCAGTTAGCTGGTCATGGCACAGGCATGGAGATGGAGGGCCCAGAACTGGTCTCCCATTAAGGAGGCCAACCTAGTGGCATGTGTGCAGCCCCAAACCCCCCTGCTCTTTGGGCAGGTGCTCCTGCAGCAGCCCAGGGGCACCATGTGGCAGGCAATACCACAAGCCTGGAGCACAGCACAGGGGTGCCCAGGTCTAGAAAGCAGTGTCGCCACCATTATGGTGACCTCATGTGGTGGGACCTGGAGCAACTCAGGAGGCTACAGGCAAGCTCCAGGTGAGGGGCCATGCCACAGCCAGGTAAGTCATCCTATGTTGTATGTCTGCCCTGGTGCTGTCCTGTGTTGTTGGCGTGGCTGCCTGCCATGCCCTGCAGAGGGGTACACTGTCATTGTGCACATTGTGGAGTGGCATTGCCAGCTTTCACTTATGTTGCAATGCCAACGTGCAGCAGTGCAGGTCATGTCAGCCAGGGGCACACCCTGTGCACAGGAGTGGAGGTGGGAAGGCAGCTGCTGTTGTCGGTTCCTGATGTGCACCTGTCTTCTTCCCATTCCCAGGACTTGAGGATCATCAGAGGACCCAGGCTGCTGCAATAGTGCAGCAGGCCTCAGCAGGACAAGCCAGAGCAGGACCAGCACCATCAGGGCTGCAGAAAGCATGTAGGAACTGTCATGGTCCTTCACACTGTACATGGGGGGATGGGGTGTGTGGGGGTGGGCATGGCCACCTGTGCCATGTGCCATGGCAGCTGTGTGTGTCACACTGTGCATGCTTCATGTCACTGTGGTGCATCCATTGGACATGTGCCAGCTGTTGGTGGGGTGAGCGCTCGTCTGGCTGCCACTGGTGTTACTGTGGTGCTGCTGGTGCACTGTGCCCATGTGACTGTCATTGTGCAGTTGAGTGGCCATTGTTCAGTGGGGACCTCCTCTGTGCAATGTCATAGTGTGCTGAGTTGCTGGCAGGTGTTGGCCCACTTCTCTGTGGGTGGCTGGTATGGGCAACCCAGAGGTGTGTGTTCCTGCTGCCCATTGTGCACTGTGAGTGGGCATGGTTCCTTGGGATATTGCACTGATCACCTGTCCTGTCCCTTGTCATAGGTGTCCAGTGGAAATGTCAGAGACCTGTGTACTGCAGATGGCTCCAGCAGCTCATACTGATTACATCGACCACCATAGAGGAAGTCCTTCAGGTTCGGTGCCTGCTGCTGGAAGACAGGAGGTGGTGAGGACACCAAGGGGTGGCAGGTTGTGGCGGCCATTAGTTTGGCCCCACCTCTCCTCTGTTTCCCCTGCTGTACCTCCCCCTACAGTCCTCCTTCCCACTGTACAGTCTCTGTTCCCTGTCCCCTTCCCTTGATTGCCTACCCTTTCCCACCCCCTTGTTCTTGTAAATAGTTTGCATTGGAAATATATATTTTTTTGACTTACCTGCCTGTGTCAGTGTCTGCTTTGCAGGTGGTGTGAGGAAACATAGAAACATAGAAGTTGACAGCAGATAAGGACCATAAGGCCCATCCAGTCTGCCCATTTCTTTTTCTACCTTATAAATGTGCCATCAGCCTTTGCTCTGGCAATGGCTTATCTAGTCATACTCATCTGTATTGCTCCCTTATGCCTATCCCATGCCTGTTTGAAGCCCTGCACTATATTCATATCCACCACTTCCTGAGGTAGGCCTTTACCATTTATGTGAAAAAGAACTTCCTCACATTACCCCTTAATCAGCCTCCCTCAAATCTCATGCTGTGTCCTCTTGTCCTGCTATGCTGCAGTGGCCCAGTGTCTGTCTGTGTGGTGTACATGTGTCAGGGCACATGTTGTGCTTCTGTGGTTCACTGCTGGGTGCTGTGATGTGTCCCACTGTGGTGGTGTCCTCCCCCTCGGTTGGTGTCTGTGTCTTGGGGTGCCCATGGGGCAGCTGTCAGGGATGTGTGGTGGGTGTGTGCATGGTGGTGGCACACGGCCAAGGTTATTGGTCGGGTACTGGTCACACACTGTGTTGGGGCCCCTGCTTGCCATTGTGTGGCCTGTCCCATGTGGTCTGCCATGCTACCTGCCACCCAGCAAGTTCAGTGCCTCCTATGTGGGCTTCCTGTGTGCATGTGTTCCTGTGTGGCATATATGTGTGTGTGTGCTTGGCTGCATTGTCCTGGGTGTGTCCTGCTCTGGTCTGGGCGGGTGAGGGGGGTTAATGGCCAGCAGCCTGTGGGGAAGGCTCCCTTGGTGGCCATCTATTGGCCATTGGCACCTCCTGTTGCCTGCTATCTGTGCCACTGTTGTGTTCTGAGGAGGGGTGTCTAGGAGCCTATGTGCACCCTGCTGAGCCCTGCTGATGGTGGCCTCAGATGGCCTGTCACTGTGCTTCCCTAGCTCTGTTCCTCAGATTCTTCTCTGTGCTGTGCCCCCCTCTTTTGCTCTGCTGCTCTGTTCCAACAGTTGCACTGGAGTATCTCTTTCAGTGCCATGGTGCCACTGTGTTCATACCATGGCACAAATCTGGTTGCATCATGGTGCAAGTCTGGTTGCACCATAACACAACTGTGCCATATTCAGCCAGGTTGTGCTGGTACAGTGCAACCGGTGCAGCCTCTGAATATGGCTCCTGTTGTGCCATGGCACATCAGAGTTGTACTGCACCAGACTTGAGCCAGTCTTTGGTGCATTTCTGAATATCTGCACTGGCTATCTACAGGAGGGACAGGGAGGGTAAAAGAGGAGGAGGAGGAGGAGTAGCTCTCTACATAAGGGAAGGAATCAAAGCTACAGAACAAAAGGGTAAACAGGGAGGAGAGGAAGCACTGTGGGTCAATTTGGAGCCAGGCAATGGTACCACAATCTGCACAGGGGTTATATACAGACCCCCATCTCCGGGGGAGGACATGGACAAGGAAATGATAGGAAGTATCCTTAGAATGGCAGAAAAAGGGGAGATATTACTGATGGGGGATCTGAATATGCCAGATGTTAATTGGAGTACATTTGCAGCAGCCACTTCTAAAAGTGGGGTCATTCTATATACCCTACAGGGGGCATGCCTTAGACAACTAGTTTTGGAACTCACTCGAGACTGAGAGGGAGCAATCTTAGACTTGGTACTCTCAAATGGAGATGGCGGCGAGAGGATCACAGATGTAGAAGTGGATAGCCATCTGGGAACTAGTAACCATCGAACAGTATGGTTCACAATAAACACAGTAGTAGAGTCAAGCCATACAAAGGCAAAGGTACTGGACTTCAGGAGGGCTGACTTTGCCAAAATGGGTGAGTGCCTAAGGAATGCACTAGCAAATGGGCAGGAAGGAGGGGTGGAATAACAATGGGGAATAATCAAAACTGCCATCACTGAGGCAACAAGCAGGGGGATAAAACCTTTTATAGGTACATCAGGGAGCGAAGGAAGACCAAGGGAGGGACAGTGAGGCTTAATAAAGGGGAGGGGGGTGGGCTGACTGTGACTGTGAAAAGGCAGAGATACTAAGCAAATATTTTTGCTCAGTATTCACAAATGAAGAGGGGGAGGTTCCTAAACCAAACAATAGAAACACTCTGGATATAGAAGTTGATACCAGCCCATTTACAGAAGAAAGGATTCTGAAAGAACTCTTAAAACTGAATGTGGACAAAGCAATGAGGCCTGATGGGATTCATCCCAGAATTCTAAAAGAACTAAGGGTAGAACTAGTGACACCACTGACTACCATCTTTAACAAATCATGGGAGGATGGGGAGGTACCTGAGGACTGGAGAAGGGCAGATGTGATTCCACTTCACAAAAGTAGCACAGGGCAGAAGCAGGCAACTACAGACCTGTTAGTTTAACCTCAGTGATAGGGAAAGTGATGGAATCACTTGCAAAGGAAAGCATTGTCAAGCACCTAGAGGCCAGAGGGGTACAGGACCCAAGGCAGCATGGATTCACAGTGGGAAGGTCATGTCAGATGAATCTAATCAATTTATTTGACTGCGTGACCAAAGTAGTAGATATGGGAGGGGCTGTGGACATGGCCTACCTAGACCTTAGAAGGCATTTGACACAGTCCCACATAAAAAGTTTAATATACAAGTTAGCCATGCTGGGAGTGGGTCCCAAGATGGTAGCCTGGGTAAAGAATTGGCTGGAGAAGAGGACACAGAGGGTAATAGTAAATGGACTCCACTCTGAAGAAAGGGGGGGTTACAAGTGGGGTATCGCAGAGTTCAACACTAGGAACGGTCCTCTTCAATGTCTTTATAAGCGACATTGCAGAGGGACTGGAAGGAAAAGTATGTCTCTTTGCAGATGACACAAAGATCTGCAACAGAGTTGATACATAAGGTGAGGTGGAAAGGATGAGAAGGGACTTGGCAAGGTTGGAGGAATGGTCAAATGTATGTCAGCTTAGATTCAATGCTAGAAAGTGTAAGGTAATGTACCTGGGAAACAAAAACCCAGGGGAAGAGTACACAATTGGGGGTGAGATACTACCAACAAAAATGGAAAGGGACCTTGGGGTAGTCATATTAGATGACCTAAAGGTGGGCAAGCAATGTGAGAGGGCAGTAAGGAGGGCTGGGGGGATACTGGGATGCATAGGGAGCGGCATCACCAGTAGAAAACAAGAAGTTGTTATCCCTCTGTACAGACAGCTGGTGAGACCACATCTGGAGTACTGCATGCAGTTCTGGAGACCCATCCCAGCAAAGACATAAACAGGATGGAGGCAGTCCAGAAGAGGGCAACTAAAATGGTGCAGGGTCTGCACCGGAAGACATATGAAAAGAGACTTAAGGAGCTTAATATGTATAGCCTCGAGGAAAGTAGGGAGGGGGGGACATGATAGAAACTTTCAAGTACCTCAAGGGAATCAACAAAGTCCAAGAGGGCAGCATTTTTCAGAAAAAGAGGTGTGCAAGATTAAGGGGGCACAATTTGAAGATGGGGAGGAAGCTCAGAGGTAATGTAAGGAAGTATTTTTTCACAGAGAGGGTTGTGGATGCATGGAACGGCCTTCTGGAGGAGGTTGTGGAGTCAAAAACAGTGGTGGAATTCAAACATGCAAGGGACAGTCATAATGCAATTCTAGGGGGTGGGGGTAGGAAGAAGTAGGCTGCTGGTTAACTAGGATCTGCAACTTATCCATTAGGTAGGGAAATGGGCAGACTGGGTGGGCCAAGCAGTCCTTATCTGCCATCAAATTCTATGTTTCTATGTGCCACTCTCTTGTTGTAATTTGTTTATAGGCATGATATGGGACTTTCCATCGGTTTGTAATTGTTTTACTAGATGATTTGTGTATATTTCTTCTGAGATTTATTGTCTTGCTGTAACTTGTTTATAATCATGACTTGGGACAGTCTGTAAATATGGCTTGCTTCTCATGGAACCTATCCTGTATCTCTGCAACTTATAAATAAAAAAAAATAAACAACAATAACAAAAAGTACAACTAGCCTGTGCTTCAACAGAGGGATTCTGATTACTGTACATCAAACCTTAAGAGTGGATTTCTAGGGGTCTAAGATAATCAGGACCCAAGGTGGCAGCACAGACTGATTGGGCATGCATTTTTCCCATCCAGTATTGTAAATACTGTAGTGTATACTGTAAAACTGTTTATTTGTTTGCAGGTTTTATGTAGCATATGGAGCTAATTGGCAGCAACTGTGAAAATTTAATTTCATGCTCTACAGTTAGTGTCTAATTCATGTCTATTGAAAATGTGAAATTTTGGCCAATTAGTGCAATTTTATTTTCATGCAGTTCTCATTTGAGCAAATATAGCTAAAATTATTTAGCAACAAATATAACCTGTTCTGCAGTACTTTTTGCTTTTTATGAATTAGGGCCTTGAGCAAGGGCTGAAGTGAAAGCAGAGCCACATGGAGACTTGAGTTAAAATAACTCTTTAACAGTCATTTTTTTAGAACTGCCGAGTAATAGAAAATGAATAAGAAAGTTGACACAGGACATACAGTATCTGCTTTTGTGTGTTGGTTCTGTGGCTAGTTTGTGTCCGGTTTTCCTTTCCCACATCCTGCTGCTTGACAGATTGCTGTGTATTTTCTTTTTTTATAACGTTGTTTGTGCAATGGTTCACAACAAATGTAGACCAAGGGTTTCTGATCAGCTGAAGTGTTTTTGTACTACAGGACAGTACAGCGATGTTCAATGACCTTTGAACTGTGCTGCAAGTAAAGTTCAGCAAGGATGGGAATTCATGATGAGCAAGGGCTCACTATACATTATAAAATGAATAATGTATTGCCACATAAGAGGGAGAAGAATTTTCATAACTTACTTGAGGTTTTGCCTTTCTTGAGTTATGGTCCTGTCCCTACCTCATGAGGACATATTCAATATTTTGAGTTGAGCCATTTTGTTTCTGTGTGTGTGCATGCATGTGTATACATACACTAGAGCTGTGCAGAATGTGATATTCTACCATTGGAGTTTCTATGGAATAGCAATTTTGCTTTTAAATACTTCTCAGAAATTTTTTTTAAATTTGAGAAGCATTTCTATGTAAATGCACAATAAATTTCTGTGGATCATGTAAACTGCAAAATAAGTTTCCACAGATTGTGGAAAAGAACCTACAGTTTACGTAAACTATGGATTACAAATCTGCAGAAACTGTTCTGCATTCAAAATTTCAGTATTCCACTACTAAAAGAATTATGCAGAATTATGCAGAATATTCTGAAATTCCATGGAATTCTGTGTTGTTGTAATTTGAAAATTCCACAGAGCCCTAATCTCACACATATATAATTATGCACACATGAACATACACATCAGATGGTTATCTGTTTATTTCAGCACAACTGGACAGCTTATCTTTCTAAGCTGCTTTGCTTGCTTAATTGGTTGAATTTTGAAAATTCTATTTTTACAGGAAATGTGCATCTGCAAACCCGAGACATAGTCTCTATATCATTGTGTGTGGTTACCTCAGGTTAGCACTTTTAGTGCTTAAAGGTGATAGGAAATATTTTTACACAGCATACATTAGTGCTTTATGTGTAAGATAAAAGTGCTATCTCAAACATAAAACCCTAGCTAGCTAGCTAGATTCATTTTATCTTGCAAGTAGGGTTCATAATTTCCATTTATCTTCTCATTGCAGTCATACCTCTCAACTGTCTCTGATTTTCAGGGACGTCCCTGATTTTGCATCAAAATTTTCCTCTGTCCCTCGTAAAATTTCTGTTTTTGTGACAGAACAGTGGGGATTGTAAGCATAAAATAATGTTAAACAAGAAAGTTACAGACTAGTTCTTCATCAGAAAATGCTTCTTATTCCCTTATTCCTAACAGCTTTCGGAGTGAGTATTACCAATTTTTAAGTTGTGTCCCTGATTTTAGGTCCCTGTCCCTGATTTTTTTAAGCCATGTCCCTGATTTATGAAGTAAGAGGTTGAGAGGTATGATTGCAGTACATCACTCTGTATACCTCCCACTGAGTGCTGTGTCACACACTTTGCTGAACTGCTAGCCAGCTAGAGGAAAGCATTTGATGAAGCATGCAGCACCTGTAGTTCATTTAAAACTATCAAGTGCAAACAAAAGTCTTTTAAAAGTTCTTTTTGAAAGATTGAATGTAAATTGTAGAAACCACATATGTGATTGACACCTATGAGATATCACTTTTATCTTAATTTGTGGTCAGTGACCTCTTGTATCATCACAAAGCCACTCATGAGAATCAAGAGGTCACTGACCAGTCATGAATTTAGAAGCAATATCTCATAGCTGCCCATCACATGTCCCCTATTTACATAGTTAACTGTCCTCCCATTTACCTTCCATGCCAGTTATGTATGCTTTGACCAATTTATGATAAATAAATAGTCTAGTTTTGGAATGTCCAGGCATAGAGTTACACTCTCTTTTGCAGCTATTGCTCTTTCTTTTCAATTTGCAAGACATTCCATGACATCACTTACTCCATTCTATGGTATTCATCTGAATGACTTGACTTGGAATGGTATTGCTAATGTCATATAAGGTTCTGACAGCATGATAACAGACAACAGCAACTGCAGAGAAGAGAGGGATATAGGGAAGCTACAAAGGCAAAAAAATCAGGATTCTGTAATTTAAGAAAAAAGGTCAAAATATAGCATCATTCTGGAAAAAAACAATAATAGGAAAGCAAAGGGGCACACTGAAGTGTAAAAACTGGTTCCTATCACCTTTAAAACAGATTTAAGCTATTATTAATACCTAATCTGGTTGATCCTGCCATCCCACCAATTCCTGATGAAAGCAAATGTCATGAGCTGGCATCCTACAGTCACCTGCTGCTGCAAACATGACCAGGTTTCAGCTGCCATAATCCACTATACCAAAGACAGACTTAAAGCATTAACATGCGCTGGTGTGATGTTTACCAGTCCAGCTCCTCTCCAAAGACTAAGTATAGGCTGTGTGACTTAGACTTTAGATTTTACATATTTTTCTGTGATTTATAATAAGCTAATAGTTGTTCTGATAGATGTCTCGTATGATATAGCAGCATCATATTAAACATTTTTTGTAACCAGAATCTTTCATTCCTAATATATAATTTTGCAGAAGATGATGCATACCATAAGAAATAAATGGTTGCCAGTTCCCCTTTTCACATATATAACATCATCCAGGGTCTTTTATCTTTCAGACACATAAAGGTGTTATGGGTGACTAAAGGCAGGAGATGAAAACATCCAAAGGCTGTCCTGGCCTGGTTCAATAGCTAACTGAAAGACAGGTTCTGAAAAAGTAAAATTGGGTTGTATCCTGTCTAATCCTTGTCCTGAGTGACCCCACTAACCCCTCTATCCCCCCTCCATCATCTGCCCCATCGGCATCCCTCCCTTTCACTTCAGAGTAATATCGACAAGTGAAGCTAGATCCTACCTTTCATGAATCTTGGGCAAGTCCAGATTCAGTGTCGACTCTCTTAATCTAAAATTACTTCATTTAACATTCGGTGCAGTACTCCCACCCCTCACTAAAATTCTTAATCTTTCTCTCTGTCTCAATCGGTTTCCCTTCCAGTGTAAATCGACAATAGTCCTCCCTGTTCACAAGAGTGTTGACAGGACTGCCCATTGTAACTTTCATCCCATCTCTCTCCTTCCCCCTATTTTTAAAGCCCTTGAAAGAATAGTGAATGATCAAATCTTTGAATATCTTGCCAAGTATAATCTGCAGTATAGACAACAACATGGCTTCATGAAGGACCAAAGTACTTCCACAGCCCTCCTGGAGTTCACTGTGTTAATACTTAAAGCTCTGGACTGGGGTTACTTGGTTGGGTCTGTGAATATAGACCTGACAAAAGCATTTGACACAGTCCACCATGGCCTTCTTTCTGCCTCCCTCTTGGGGCTGGGCCTATCCTCTGATGCTACCACTTGGTTTGATATTTATCTCTCTGAGAGGTCCCAGAGGGTTAAATTCCTAGATACTCTCTTGTCCAGTAAGCCAGTTCACTCAGGAGTTCCACAGGATTAAATTCTTGGCCCGTTCCTGTTTAGTTTTTTTTCCTAAATACCCTTCCCCAAGCCTGTCTGGCAATCTACTCCTCTACAAAGATGATGCACTTATTTTCACTAGTCACTCTGAATTCCTTTTGCTTGAACAATGCATGCAAAATAAGTTTATACAAATCGAGTCCTGGTTCTCCTTTCATAAACTTATCATCAATTACAAAAAGTCCAACGTAATACTGTTTGCAAACGACCAGAATAAACATAAAGGAGTGTCACTAAAGGTTTACCTCTACTAATGCGGCAACAATGTTGTTAACATTTGGCATAAGGGCAGCCCCAATGTTGACAGGCAAAATTTTGCCTTTCAGACATCGGTCTGTGTTTCCATTGGAGGGGGCTGCACCCCCCCAAACCCCCCATGCAGGAACTGTGTCTCTGCCATCCCCACTTCAATGATTGGCCACCTCCAGTCAGAGTTAATGCAAAGGGGGGCGAGACTCAGCATAAGGGTGAAATTTTGTTGATGGTCCCCACAGCAACATTTTGAAACCTGTCGAAAACGTCACTGTGGGGGATTTTGGAGACTGAGTTTCACTCTTGCGTCTCTACACCATCATGAAACATCCAAAATAGTGAACTCTCATCACTTGAGCAGGTTAGGAGTTTTAAATACCATGGGATCACCTTAGACTCCCCCCCCCACCGACCAAGAACATATTAATCTGGTCTGCAAAGCAGTAAACACCAGAACTGGCCTCCTCTACAGGTACAGGAGCTGCCTGACAAATGACACCAAACACCTGGCTGTTACTAGTTCTGTTCTGTCCCTAGTGGATTATGGTACAGTAATCTACAGATCTGCATCTGACACTGCTCTTAAAAGAATAATGCTTTCCCTCAGTAAAGCATGTAGCCTCTTAACAGGAGCAACAAAGCTAACCCATACCTGTGATCTTTACAGTTAAGTGAACTTGCTAAACTTTAAGGGTAGGCTAGAATATCACACCTGCCTGTTGGCCAAGAAGCTTACCAACTCACTCCCTCCTCCCTCAGTCCAGCAGCTCATCTCCCCTGCCCTAGCCTTCATTCTACTAGGAGCTCTGATAAGGTCCTCTACCTAGTCCCTTTCTGTAAGACATCCCTAGGACAGCAAGCATTCTTCCACAGGGCCCCTGTCCTGCCCAGTGGCCTGCCTCCTCTGGTTTCCTCTACAGTTATAGTGGGCTACTTTAAAACTAAACTTCGCCAGCACCTACTTTCTGTGAATAGTTGTGACTGCTCCTAGCCTTTACTAGTCAATCTGGGACTGCTCATGGCTTGTCTCTCAATTTCCCCCTGCTCCTCCCCACCTTATCTTGGTCTAATTTCTCCCTCCCCACTCTGTACCCCTCCAGCCCTTTACTCATCCTTTACCTGCACTCTTTCCTATTCCTCCTTCTCTACACCTTGCAGCCCTCTTCTCAACTTTTCTCCCTGCCCCCCCACCTGTCTAACAGCTCTCCTTAACTGACTTTCTTCTGGTCTCCCTTTCTTTTCTTTAATTTCCTGTCTGTTTACTAATCTAGTACTGCCTGCACCATGTTTGTTTCATTATCATGTACTCTACCCTCAATTATGATGTACTTATGTATAATGTACTGCATTAATTGTATACTCTTTTCCTGTGTATTATGTACTGTATTAATTTCCCGTAATGTTTTATATCCTGTCTGTTTTAAATCTACTCACCATGTTTGTTTCTTTGCCATGCACTCTGCTGTCATTTATGATGCACTTATGTATATTGTACTGTATTACTAGTATAATCGTATCCTATGTATAATGTTCTGTATTAATTTCCTGTAATTTTTTGTAACCTGTTTGTGTATCTGATGTGGAGCCTTTGCAAAAGAGTTTTTGACTCAAAGGGTTGTAATTCCAAGACATAAATAAATAAATCCTGCTGCCATCAAAGATGGAGTCCCCCAAGGTTCCATATTAGGGCCCTTCCTCTTTTCCATCTATAATATATCTATTAGCAAATGTCTAAATCACTGTACCCTGTCCTTTATGCTGATGACCTAGCTCTTTACACTTGCTCTCACAGCATTCCTGAACTTAATCATCTCCTTTCAATGGACGTTGAAACTATACAATCCTGGCTCCACACAAAGAAGCTACTCATGAATATTGCTAAAATCCAAGCTTAGTTTTTTGGCTCCATCTCAAGATTATGAACAAACTACACTCCTCTCTCTCTGTTGAAGGTACAGTGAAACTTGCCTCATGGTAATCCATTCATTCAAATGTTTGGGGTGACACTAGATGCCTCTCTAGACTTCTCTGAACACATCAATGCCACATGCAAAGCTTTTAACACTATGCTATTACTATCGTATAAAGTCAATGACTGTCACCTGATGCCTTCTTTACTATCACCCGAGGCATCCTGTTACCTGTACTGACATACCAGATGGTGGTTTACTACTCTGCCACCAAAACTAACCTCCATAGATGGGATGTGGTCTACAAAAATATCTCTATATTTGCCCTATCCATGGACAAATACACCCATCAATGTGAACATCAAAAAAGTGCACACAAGGCCATGGTGCTCATAGGTTATTGAGAATTCATACAAACAGGAAAGACCTGGGCACGCACCACCACATTAGATGCAGATTCTGTATTTTTTTGCATCAAAATAAAAAGTTTTATTTACATACTGAAGCACGTATCAGGAACAGGCATTTTGTTTTTGCGAATAACTTCATTTTAGAAAATACAAAACACATATCAACAATATCATACAAAAACCAGCACTTGCTTGGATCATAAGATCATATACAATGTATTTAACATAACTAAAACATTTATATAAACCCCTAAAAAGAAATTATACATAAAAAAACATCCTCCCTCCCCACCCACCCAACCCGCAGCAGCCATATAACCCACCCTAGCATAACAATAGTTAGCAATGTGCCACAACCAAAGGGTCCTCCCCAAGACCCTGCATAAATGTAAGTGTATATAAAAAGGCACAGCTCTGGACTAACTGATCAAGAAAATATTGTATAATGAAGGGAAGGAGGTATGTGAAAAAGCATTACAAGAAGAAAAAATTAACATAATAAATCAGGGGGAGGGGAAGGGGAAAAAAGAGGGGAGAGGACAACTCATCCCCTAGGACTACATAACCATTAAGATTTCCCCCTCAAACCCTTGAACACAGAAATCTTCTATAAGAAGAAAAAGGATGGAGGCAGCTGGGGATTAAGTTAATAGCCGAATTTGTCTTTAAGAATTGAATAAAAGCCACACCAGCACTTCTGGAACTTTTCATTGGTATGAAACAAACCGGCTACACATCTTTCGGCATTTAAGGCAGTAAGAAATTCTGCCCACCATTCCTTAATTGAAGGTTCCCAATCATCTTTCCAGTGCCTTAATATTACCAGTTTAGTGACCATAGCAACCAAAGCTACTTGCACTTTTTGCAAAAATGTAAGGATCTGTGAATACATACCTAACAAGCATGTATCTTCATTAAGAAATACAACAATATTAAGATAGGGCATCACCCATTGTTTAACTAGGTTCCATAGTTTGAGAATTTTGGGACATGCCCATAGTTTATGGTATAGAGTAGCAAAGTCAGAACCACAATCCCCACATATGGGTGAGGATAACTTTTTGATCCGGAATAGTTTAGTGGGCGTATAGTATAGATTGTGAAGAATATTAAACTGGATGCCCCTCAGATGATCTTATTTAATTAGAGCATAGATGTCTGTCCAAATCTTCTCCCAATTTTGGATCGAGAAATCTTTATTATGATTACTTTTCCAATAATGAGCTATAGAAGTAACCTTGGTCAAAGTATGAGACAAAATCCTTTTATATAGTTTAGCTATTACCTTCCGCCCCTTAGATGCTGTCCAAAGATCATTTTAACATTTGTCCTGCTCCATCTGACCACGAGGGTTTACCCAAAAAATGGTGACTATGCTGGCATAATTGAAGCAATCGGAACCGGTTCTTTTGAGTCACTCCAAATTTTGCTTATAAGGCCAGGATAGAAAGGAGTGAATTACCTAAGATAAAATCTGATAAGTATAACTTATTATAAACCTTACCGAAAAAGATTGCATAGGTTTCTTATCTATTTTCAAATTGGGGTTGTTTAATAAAGGTTGTTTTAAATCTTTTAAATTAGATATGTGAAGCAACGAACAAAGTTGCTGTAAAGCTCTCATGTCCCAACCAAGGGGAGAGTTCTTTAGTTTCCATGGGACACTAGGCCATGGGACATATAAGAGAGCTTCTAGGTCTATCTGACAAGACTTTGCCTGTTGCCAGTCTAGGAACAGACAAAAGGGTCTGTCTGATGTAGAGGCCATATTTGAGAGCCAATCCAAAAATCTGCTAGCGTAGATTGCTAAAAAATAGATGTAAAAATCAGGTAGTTGAAGCCCCCCCCAACATTCTAGGGTGAGTAAGTTTTGCATAAGCCCTACGAGGAGCTTTACCTTTCCAAAGAAAATCAGAACAAAGCCTATGAAGGGGCAAGAAAAAGGACTTGGGGAGGTAAAGGTTAAGATTACACAAGGGATAAGAGAATCTGGGCAAAATTGACATTTTAAGAATATTAGCTTGGCCCCAAAAGGATAGTAGTAACTTATTCCATCTCGCCAGATCCTCCTTCATGGATTTTACCAGAGGGGCTAAGTTGAGGTCTTTAAGATTAGCCAAATCTTTAGATACACTAATACCCAAGTAAGTTAAACATTCCTTTTCCCATTGTAGGCCCATATTTATAACCCATTCCTTTGTTAGAAGAGAGGATAAAGAATAAACCGTAGTTTTATCTTTGTTAAGCTTATAACCGGAAAAAACACTAAATTGAGAAATAATTTGTAAGGCTCGGGGGAAGGATTGCCTACTGTTCAAGATATGAAAAAGCAAATCATCAGCAAAAAGAGATAACTTACACTCAACATCTCCCAAATAAATGCCCATTATATCTTTATCCAATTTTAAAACTCTAGCTAAAGGCTCTATATAAAGGTTGAATAAATAAGGAGAAAGGGGGCAACCCTGACGGGTGCCTCGACATAACAGAAAAATGTCGAAATAACCTCCTCGTAACACCTATAGATAATCCCCCCATAATAATAGAATGCTGAGTCTCTTTATCGCTTTTGTTCAAACCTACTAAACAAAACGAGAGTCTCCAGAAAAAGCAGTGAGAAAGGGAAGAAACTCAAATGCAGTCAGCGCACATTACATTGTTTAACCCAGCTTATTCTAGGCAGGATTATGCCTTTGCACATAACTAAAGGGTGTCCAACCCGCTAATAAAACAGTAATTGGGCCAAAATTCAAAATTTATTAGTTTCTAATCTACCAGATTACTCCCGGGGTTGTAGCAGCTGCTAAACCACATAACAACTTGCTTAGCACTCATTAAACCTACAAAACAACCTTTTCCTAGGTTATGGAGTACTTTCTCTGAAAAGCTGACTTAGTTATGGTCCAGCTCCAAGGAACAACCAGAATGGGGCACAAACGAAAAAAGTATTAAGCCAGAGAAAAATCCATGGAGCTAAACCAAACAAAACTCCACCCGAGAAGCGCCCCACGTCTTCATTCATTGCCGTATATGCTAGAGGGCGAGATATTGATGCATTCTCTCCAATTTAACCAGAGAGACAAGCCCTACCAAAAACCAAATTGAGAAACTAGATTTGAAATAACGAAATAACCAGAAAGACAGGAAAAAACAGCTCAAGTCAACCGACCAGTCACTGTAACTTATGAGCAGTGATATAGAGCCATCTACCGGATATAATCTGGTATAGCAGCTCTCGCCTTTTCAATACATGGCAGTCAGAAAGAAAAAAGGAATGTTGAGAAATATTACACCAATAATCAGGTATCACTACTGACTCAAGAAAATACTATCTGTGTAACAAAAGAGCCAGGATATTGCTTGTAATACAATATTAGAAAGGCGGTCCATCAGAGCATAATTAAATAGCTCAGGAGTACAGCATCCTTCTAGAAAGTTCTCTATACAAGTTCTGAGGTTCTCGTATCTGGGTTAGAACACCCTCATTTAGGAAATAGATCAGGATAACTCTTCTACAGAAACTTGACAGCCTCCTCCACGGTGTCAAAGAGCTTCATTCCTTCCTTTGAAGACACCTCCAGACGGGCTGGATACAGCATTCGATGCTTTATGCCTGCAGCCCACAACTTCATAGTGACAGGACAAAAAGTAGCTCTGAGCTGACGAGTTTTGAGAGTCAAATCAGGAACTATTTTCAGTTTTTTTCCTTCCCATAAGATCACTGATAATTTTCTGGCCTCTCTAATAGTAAACTCCCGATCCAGATAATTCAGTAGTTTAAAAATTATGGGTCTTGGCGGGTCAGAAGCAGTAGGTTTTTCCCTCAAGGATCAATGGGCTCTCTCTATAATAAACTCCGGGCCATTCGGGGAAGGGCCCACCATTTTCCTAAAAAAATGCTGTAAGAACTGAATTGTATTTGGGCTCTCATCCCCTTCTGGCAGCCCAATCAAAACCAGATTGTTTCTCCGGTTTCTCCCCTCTAAATCTTCGAGGTGGTCTTCTAGTTTGGATAAAGACTTTTTGGGTTCCACAATCTCTGGTTCCATTTTTTCTTGTTCCTTTCTACTGAGGCAATTCTGGCTCAGATTCGTTACCTGGCGAAGCTAGTTTAGTAAGTGCAGGCTTGAACGCCACCTCTTCAATTAGCTTCATCAGCCTTCTTTAATTGTTGCTAATTCTACATACAGGTGAGAGGTGAAAGCTCTTCCGAGGGGCTCTGAGGAGAGGAGCTACGATAAGGGCGCGTGGCTTCTAGCTCCTGTGTGACCTCCTCTCGCTCCGGTAACAAAGACATGTCGCAAATATATTTTCTTGCCACAATTGACACCACGTATAAATCACGAGCTTCTTAGTGTCCAAAATAATAAAAGCAGTTGAAATAAGTAGAGGTTATTTGCTATTGGGAGGTAGAAAACATGGAGCTTGGACAAACATGTCTTATCCCCTGCACAGCATCACATGACTCCAGGAACAGGCATTTTTAAAGATTTGTTCCTGTTACGTGCTTCAATATGCAAATAAAACTTTTTATTTTGCTTCAAAAAATATTGGAGTCAGCACCTAATGTGGTAGTGAGTGCCCAGGTTTTTCCTGTTTGTATGAACCCATCACTGTAACCAGGATGGAGTAGTTCCCTCCCTCTGAACTGTGTACATTTGCTCTAGGATGTCAAACCCACTTAGTTGTCAATAGGCAGTCCCCAATGAACCTTAATGAGCTACTCCAGATTTATATTTGCACTTACCCCCTAAGATCCAATGTCCCTGGCTCCTTACATGTACCTAAAATCAAACCCAGCCTTGGTAAACTGTCCTATGCCTTTACTGCCCCCTCTGTCTGGAACTCTATCCTTGCCACAATATGACAGTGTGAATCCTCAAACGCATTTAAGAAAGCATATCACTCATTCTGGTCCCAGGCTGCAATATGCTCCTGTCCTTAGTCCCTTCATAAAGGGGGCTGCCCCTACCTACTTTGTGCTTTGTTGCAAGGTATTCTGCTATATGACTATGACTTGTAAAGTATGATTAATGCCTTACACATGGTATGTCTATTTTTATGTAATGTATGTTTTATACCTTCACATGGTGTGTCCAGTTTTATGTAATATATGGTTTATGCCTTACACATCATATATTTATTTGCTTTTCTTTACCCTAATTTGTTGATGTTGCACTGCATACTGTATATGTATCAAACCAATTGACCTTCCCGTTATGATATCCCTATGCTGTACTCTCCCAAGTCATGCCTGAAAATAGGCAACTGTTATTGTCTAGTACACTTACTTGGTAAATAAAAAGCAAATAAAATAAATACATATTTCAGCACCACCAGATACCACCATAGGTGATATACTCTATTTGTGGGCAACAACAAACAACAGGGTGAGTGTTCTTTGGAACAGATACACACTCCTCTGGTGTGTGATGTGGCATGATGCTCCTCAGCACCAAAACTGTGGGAGAATTCAAGAATGTATGGGACAGACATAAGGCAATTCTTGTGGGGGGTAGGAAGAAATAGGCTGTTGGTTAACTAGGATCTGCGGCCTATCCTTTAGGTAGGGAAATGGGCAGACCAGATGGGCCTAGTGGTCCTTATCTGCCGTCAAAGTCTATATTTCTATGTTTCTATGTTTCAGCATACACCAGATGAGTTCTCACAATATCTTACTTAATGAACACAGCATGCTGGAGAGTGTTCATACACTTATAAAGTTACCTGGTACAAAAATGTTGGCTTAGAAAATACAGCACTGTGCATTTGGGTGTATGTTAAGGTATGGCAGATGACCATGTGTACCTAATCAGAGATCAGTATTTGTGATGGCCATATAATACTGTATATGGATGGGACATTTTCCCCAAGGAATATGTTGGCAGTTATTTCCCTGTATACCCTCACCTGTATTTGCAACTGTGGTCAATAATAACAGTAGCCATCCAAATGCATTATATAAAAGATGGGTACATCTGCTATACTAAGAAATAAACTCTCAAGGAGGCTAACTACTTCATTAAACCACTGGCCATTTGGGCCTTTGGACTCATGGCTTTATGATCTGGTTAGCCCCTTCAGTGTGTTTATTTCTTCACATACCACACTTTCCCATCATACGTGTATGTATATCATACATGGATGGGACTTGTATGTCCCATGTAAAACTCCATCATCTTTTTACCTTTTGAAAATGGGCTTGACAAATAAAGTATGTTGACTGGCTGAAAGCCATGGTCAGGCATGTATTTATATTTCAATAGAGCCTGGTGAAAAACAAGTGCCATTTCAGGTGCCCCATTATTTAAGGGATCCTGAGGCCTCCCCAAATTATAAAATCCTCTGGCTGCCATTTTTTCCAGTGCTCCTTTACTGAGATTGATCTCACTAGACACTATTTATTTATTTGAATTTTGGTAACCGGGTGAACCCACTGAGACAATGCAGTTCCATTTTCCGGGGTGACCCAGGTAGTGAATTACAATGACAAAGTTGCACCTGTAAAAAAGCTTTCAGCTTAGTGTGTCTCACCTGGTTAAATAACTAAATAAATAAAAAGTGATTACATAGTGCAAATACAATGCCAACAACAGGGAAGTGACAGAGAATAAAATGACTATTGGTTACAACATACACAAAATACAGTTTACAGCATATGAATCAAGTCATTATCATACATAACATACTCAAATTGACAATACCACAGTTAACAAGCATTTGACAATGCCGAACGTTCGCTTGCAGGTATTTGCAGTGGTGTTTGGCATGTATGGTGCTTTACCCTAATGCCCTGTGCGATTGCTGGTATTTGCACAATAAATTTTCAGCATGACCTTTTTGTTACTCCCATTGTGCGCTACATAGGTGGAAACACATTTTGGGCAGGATGTGAAAAATGACAGCTGTACTGCTCATAAGGAAGTGTGGTAAAATGGAAATGTTGAAAATCTAGAGTGGAAATATTGAAAATTCGCAAACCTACAAGCATGCGTGGGAAGTGTGCAATGCACGCTAGTAAAACAGTCATTGTTAGGAATTTTTTCACCAAATTGTCAACATTGGCATTATAAACCCTCTGCTACAATGAACAGTGTCACTCGTGATTGTCTTCCTGTGTGCCAACATTGATTTTGCACACTGACTGCGCCATTGTGCACTGACATGGGCGGAAACATGTTTTGGGCAGCAGATGAAACATGACAGCTGTAATTGCTCATAAGGAGGTGTGGTAAAATGGCAATGTTGAAAATCTGTAGTGAAAATATTGAAAATTGCAGTACTTACGAAAGCGCATGAGGAAGTACAATAACGCATCGCTTGTAAAACAGTTATTTGTAGGATTTTTTCGGCAAAATTTCAACATAGCCATTTTAAGATCTCTGCTCATGAACAGTGACACTGTGATTTTCTTAATGTGTCCCATACACTGAGTTTGCACACCGACTGTGCCATTGTGCGCTACATGGGCGGAAACACGTTTTGGGCAAGAGGTGAAAAATGACAGCTGCACTGCTCATAAGGAGGTGTGGTAAAATGGCAATATTGAAAATGTGGAGTGAAAATATTGAAAATTCGCAAACTTACGAAAGCTGCAGTATAGAACTGCCAAGAATGCATCAGAAACAGTTATTTTTAGGAATTTTTTCACCAAATTTTCAACATAGCCATTTTAAGACCTCTGCTCATGAACAGTGTCACTGTGATTTTCTTAATGTGTCCCATACATTTATTTCGCACACCGACTGCGCCATTGTGCGCTACATGGGCGGAAACACAGTTTGGGCAGGATGTGAAAAATGACAGCTGTACTGCTCATGAGGAGGTGTGGTAAAATGGCAATGTTGAAAATCTGGAGTGCAAATATTGAAAATTCACAAACATACGAGCGTGCGTAGGAACTGTGCAACACATGCTCATAAAACAGTCATTTTTTGGAATTTTTGCACCAAATTTTCAACATGTGGTTTTTGGGACCCCTTCTCATGAATGATGTCACGGTCATGGTGTTATTCAGGCCTGAAGGGTGATTTCATGCAGTAACTGCACAGTGACTGTGATATCACCCTTCGGACCCGAGGAACGCCATGACAGTGACATCATTCATGAGAAGGGGTCCCCAAAACCCCATGTTGAAAATTTGGTGCAAAAATTCCAAAAAATGCCTGAGATATGCAATAAAGTTGAAACTCCCCTATCTAGCCCATTATACAGCTTATCGGCATTTCCTCAGTTCGCGTCAGCTTTGAAGAGTGCAGACGGTTCCCGGGTCCACTCAAGATCGCTGTCATACCGAGCTCCAGAGGTGCATGGGGGGAGGGGTGCGTGGAGGCTGGGTGAGCAGTGGATGGTGCGGGTTGTGGGAGGGGGGAGTGGGAGACTACGTGGGACCGTTTTTTCTTTACAGGTGCAAAAAACAAAACAATGGACTACGTGAGATGCTTGCCATGCTGGGGTGGGCTCCCAGCTTGGCAGAAGATGGCTGGGGGGGCCAAGGAGCCGATGAGGGATTGGGCATCCCTGTCGGCAAACTACATGGGGGAGACGAGGAGCCGACGGGGGATTGGGCACCCCCGTCAGCAAACTACATGGGAGGGGAGAGGAGCCGACGGGGGATTGGGCACCCCATCTGCAAAAGCGGGATGTTTGCCATGCTGGGTGGGCTCCAGTGTGGCAACAGGATGTCTTTGGGGGCTGTGGAGCTGGCGGGGATTGGGCACCCCGTCGGCAAACAACGTTTACCATGCTGGGGTGGGTTCCCAGCATGGCACCAAAGCTTTGGGGGCGGCGTGGGGGTGGTGTATCGGAGGGGTGGTGTGTCACGGTGGCTGGTATGACAGCGGTGTTTCTTTGAAGTTTAAGACCACTGCTGTCATACTCAGCTCCCGCACCCATTGCGGACCGCCATGCCTGCTCAACAGAGCACTGGATTGAATGGGAAGGCACACCTCCAAAGTGTGCTCATAAACGTTCCTTCGCATCGCCGCAGCTTTAACAAAAATGTTCAAAACAGACTAGCAATTATTCTTGCAAAATATGCTCAAGTAAGAGAAGTAAATGAGGAGCGAAAGGATCAGTCCATAGAGACAGGGAGAAGAGAGTATGGTTAGTGAAAACATATGCATTGGGAGGAGGGAGAGAGTTACAGTAATAGGGAGTATTGAAACATTGTGAGAGATGAGCAGGATATGGTAGAGTGAGGTAAGGAATTCCAGGTGGACACCACCAAGTATGCAAATAATCACCAAGCTTCAGCTAGCTGTGTTTTGGGTACTACAAGGAGAGGGACGGAGGCTGACCTAAGAACATGTGGGGGTTGTCATAACTGGAAGAGTTCACATAGGCAATGAGGTGTGTAAATATGCACCAGTTTGAACACAAAATTCAAGGTTGTATACATCAGCTTAGATTCAAATGGGAGCCAGCCAAGGGCTGAGAGAACTCCACAGTGGTGGCTATGGGTGTTGACGTCTAGCGCAGACCTATCCACTCTATGATAGGATTGTTTGAAGTGGGAAAGGATGGATGCATTGGTAGTAAGTAATAATGGGGCACCATAGGAGAGGAGTGGGAGGACTGTGGCTGAGGTTATTTTAAGCCAAGATGCCAAAGAGTGGAAGGGCCATATACAATAAAGACAGCCCAGCTTTTGGTTTAGAGTTTTGGTCAGCTGAGTGACATGGGGATCCAGGGAAAGAGATGTGTCTAGTATGATGCCGAGATATTTAAAGGGTTGGACCAATTCTAGGGTATTACCCATGTTTGAGACAATCAGAAGGGGGGATATGCATACAACATGAGGGAAGGGCTGGCAAACAACATGCATTTAGTTTTTTTGGTGTTGAGGGCTAGATGGTTCACTAGGAACCAGTCGTCAAGAGTTTCAAAGTCCAAGGCCAGAGTATCGTTGAGCCACCTGATGCCAGTTGATGAGCGATAGATAATGGTATCATCAGCATAGAGGTGTACAAAGGCCCCACCACAGTTATTTGGCAACTCTATAGCAGGACTCAAACTGCCCCACAGAAAAGATACATTAAAAAGACATTTTATCTTTAAAAACTTAAGTGAAAGCAGCTCTGTTTTCAAACAGCTAGCATTTTCTCATGCAGCCGATAAAAAAGAGACGAGATCCATAAAGCAAACGTGGAGGTAACCGACTACAACAAATTAACTGTTTAACAAAAAGCTTCAAAATTCAGAAAGTTTAATGACTTTAGAGTAAACAAAATACTCAGTATGTAATTTGTTTCTAACAGCAGATAGCTGTGAATGAACAGTGAAGTCCCTCCACAAGCTGCTTTAAAAGTATCTCTAACGTATGTTATTTTTGCAGTAAGGAGGAAGGTCATGTCCTCTTCAACTGCAGTCACATTTAAACATTCACCTGGCACTAACAGTGAACGTCATACATCATGAAGTTTAAACTAAACTTTCACCTTTGTTTTATTACAGAGAGAATATCATTGTAAAAACATAAACCTTTGCTAAAACACATTAAGAAAAGGAACTAGAGGAAGTTTTTCTAAGAAGTGGTATGTTCATGTGCTGAAAAAAAAATGTAATTTAAACTTCATCAAAGATTAGACGAAAGAACAGAAATTATATAAAAAAAAGTTTTTCGTCTATTATAGAAATGAAGAATGAAAATAAGAAACCCCGTGAACAAGCTCTTTTATAGAGTGAAACATAGGGGAAATAAATAAAGAAGAGAAAACAACATATTGGTGTGAAGTCTATGACTCTGAAAGGGTCCACTAAACATTTGATTTTCTGAAGTTATTTAAGCCTTCTTAAGTGGGCCGAAGAAAGAAGCCAAAAAGTCCATTACCTACATATTTTGCACATAAACGTATTGTTGAGCCACCTGATGACAGTTGACGAGAGATGGATAATGGTATCATCAGCACAGAGGTGTACAGAGGCCCCACCACAGTTATTTGGCAACACTATAGCAGGACTCAAACTGCCCCACTGAAAAGATACACTAAAAATACATTTTATCTTTAAAAACTAAGCCCCATCCCCAAATCCAGTCTGTTTTTTTTCACTCCATTAAAAAAAACAATGTTAAGATACAACTGTCAGTTCCTCACAGTGCTAGAGTCCTGCAGCTAGTGCTATACCCTCATCAGGCTGCACCATCTCCCTGCAACCCCAACAAAAATACAGAAACAACAGAAAACTTTGTTCTTTTTTTTAAATAATTTCACTTTCCTTAACTGAACAGAACTCACCTGGTAATGCTCCGTGTCAAGTGACAGTGCAGTTTGAAACTGGTGCTGGAGACTTGTGCCACACGTGAAAGCCCATCAAAAAGAAAACAAACAGGTACCCCCCCTTCACATCCAAATCAGCAGTCCACATTCTCCTGTTCCTACTGGGTGCTGATTAAAGGAACTAAAATAAAGGGTTCTCCACTGTTGTGTATATGTGTGTGTGTGGGAATGGGGTTCAAAGCAACAAGCAAGTTTAAAGCGGAAGACATACTCATCAGAAAGAAACTATTTACAAAAAAAAAAGAAAAGCAGCACATTCCAATGGTGATTCCACCATTACATGTACTACTTTACTAGAAAAGTTTTTATTAATTTTTTAGACACATATTTTTATTCTTATATAATATTTTACAAAAAAAATGTCACCTATAACCCATTTTCTAACCTCAATAACACCTGACAGGTGGGGTGAGATTGGGATATATGAGACCTTCCATGAGCTGTAGGGCTGTCCACATGTGGCATTGGACCTCATTATGCCTCTGGGTAGTCTGATATATCCCAATACTGCCCACCCTGTCAGGCATTATTGCTTGTGTAAATCAAACCAATTAAAGTCATATATCATGGTCATTAAACCCATTTACCACAGCTGGCTGTGGTATATGATTTGAATAGGCACAATGTAATACATTGGCACTGCACTTCCAGTGTTCCTTCTGCAGTTAACAAACAAGCATTGTATGGTGAGCAGAATTTATACCAAAGTGTCATGGTTGGGCCAGGAGAATTGGGCTATGCAACAGTAGGAGGCTGTCAACGTTTGAAGTGTGTGGAGGTTGTATATTCACCCAAACCCTCCACGCTGTTACTGCTGCCTCAATACATTTCGGATCAGGACTGCCACTCCAGAGCACTGAACAACCTGTCAGGACTGCTGCTATACAATACTGAACTGACACTGCACACCTTCAAACTGCTGCACTGGACTGTTGCAAACTCTGGCTGACTGCCACTCCACAATGCACACGCCACACAGCTCCACCATCCTAAAAAGCATACTAAGGGACTATACGATGGAAAACCAAAGGGGACAAGGCATGCCCCTATTTACAAACTGCCACTAAACTATGGAAAAGTAGGAGGGACAACAATAAAGCAAGGTAAACCCAGAAATGATCATAAATGTGATGTAAACAAAATATTTGAAATAAATTCTAATATATGAAATAAATTCTAAGTGCAGTAAGTCTGGTGCATGGGGAAATATACCACCTTGTGGGTTACTTAGCTTATAATCCCGCTCACCCTTTGGGCTCATGGGTTATGGAGCTAATTAGCAAACCTCAATAGTATATTTCCCTACACCCCACATTTACCTAGCAGTCATTCTCTCTCTCTCTCTCTCTCTCTCTCTCTCTCTCTCTCTCTCCATATGCATACAGTATATCACACCCCTATAGTTAGGGTCATTCTTCACTACTATGTTAAACTAAACATTTTGCACTTTAATAGATTTGCAGCTGTTCAAGCGATTTGCAAGACATTTCACATGCACAATCAGGGACCAAAGATCTCCTTTTGGTCTGACATGTTTAGGGTACTGTACACAGAACTTGGGTCACAGTTGTGCCTTTTGAAGGTTTGTTAAAAAAATAATAATCCGTTCAAAAGTTATTAAATTTCAAAGTTTCCCATTAATTCCTATGGGAAAATTAGATGTTCACCTTGAAAAAGGATTCCATTGTCACAAATGGGGACTCCTTGGTTGCAAATGATAAATAATTTTTTGTGCTGCTACCAACTTGTTTTTAGTTAGCAGTAGTAACAAAATGTAATAACACAACAAATAGAGGGCTTTAGTAAACACCAACAGTTATGTTTACCTAATTGGGACCCATACAGTATGATTCAGAGTTTAGTTTTTTAATAACTTAGACAGAAATGTATTTTCTTAACATGCTGAAATACTTTTTCACAAATTGTGAAAAAGGAATCATGAAAGAGGATCCTGTTTCATAATTTGTGAAAAAGGATTTGATACTTTACTGAAAATTGTGAAAAAAAACAGCTGTGGAAAAGGATTCTGAGCCGTGGACAAGGATTATTTTTCACAAATTGAGACGAAGGAACCACAGAAAATGATTCTTGTTTGTAATTTGCGAAAAAGGCCTTCAGCATGTCAAGAAACTTAATTTTGATATGTAAAAAAATGAATTATTTTCTGTTAGTCTAGTGGTTCCTCTCCCTTTCCCATTCACTGATTGCCACCCCCTCTAAAAAATCAATTGTTGCCTGGTTCTGTAGTGGTCCTTCACCCATCACCACTTATGGATTGCCATCTCCATCTAAAAAAATATATTATTCCCTGGTAGTCTAGTGATCCCTCCCCTCCACCAATGTCCGATCACCATCCCCATATAAAAATATGTATTTCCCTGGTAGTCTAGTGGTCTCTCCCCCTCCTCCGATATCAGATCATCATCCCCTTATTCTCAAAAATATTCCCTGGTAGTCTAGTGGTCTCACCCCCCCTCCCCAATCACTGATTGCCTCTCCAGGAATTGAAAACAATATTCCCCGGTAGTCTAGTCTTCCCACCACCCTCTCCAATCCATGGTTACCCTCCTGGTACTGTTTTTTTATTTTTTTTTTAAATTTCTATTTATCCCTCCTGCGTCCCTGCCAGAGCCACCCCATCAGGAGTCACCAATAAAGCCCATCCCTGCCAACATCCTACCTGTCAGCCAGGGTTCCTCCATCCGGCCATGGATTACCCCTGGGTGGGGTTAGGGCAGGGCAGAACACCCCAAATCTTGTAATTTCATCAGGTCCCCTGGACTGCAGGCAGACGTTGGCATTTTGGTACCAGACTCGGCCCTCCATCTTCCTGGCTCTGGAGGGGAATTTCCCCTGGCCTATGAGGACATTGCATGCCCTGACATCAAGGCACAAGTGCCGACATCTGGCAGCATCCTCCCCCTCGATGGTACAACCACTAGAGGTGACTGGTCCACAGGCCTCCCCCTGTGACCAACCAAACCCCCAAGATGCCTATGTGCTGTCATGCCCCCAGCCTCCGCCAGGGGTCACCGCTTGCTAAGTGAGATTCCCACCCTCCCCCCAGAGAAGGTGAGCTGTCATCCGACACTCAGCCTTTCTCCCCTGGCTGACCCATGGTGTCCCAAGTCCACTGCTGAACCTGGGTTGCCGGTGTGGTGTCCAGTGCCTCAACCATCAGCGCCACTGGACTGGACTGGTACTGTTTTTTTATAAACTTCTCTGTTAATGTAGTGGTCTTTCCTTGTCCCCAATCTCTGTCCCTTGAAATAGAAAAACACATAACCCTGGTGTTCTAGTGGCCCCCCACCCTGTCAGGTAGTCAGCCACTCACCACCCCACTCCCCCAACCTGATCCCCAGCCAGCGACTAGCACAGCCTTCCTCTCACCACCACAGTTGGCCACCGACTGAGCTGTGAATGAGTCAGTGGATTGGGCACCCCAGCATCAGAATCATTCTGGGTGACATCATGGTGGGCACCCTGATGTCATCGCCTATGTGTTGTGGGGGAACAATATGGAGATGAAGGCATTGTGAACAGTACCAGGAGATGGGGACCCCTAGTCCATGTGAAGATTCATTTAGTGGAGTTAGAAATTGAAATGGTTCCACAATAAAGGCTGTGAGCAACACAACTGGGCTGGTGCAGAATTAAACAGGCAGCCAGCCTGAGATGCTAAACTTGATATCCCAAAGCAACTCCACACTCACAGAAGATGCCTACACATTTCTTTGCCAAATGCCAAATCAAGCCTTTTATTAGCCAAAAACAAGAAATGCAGCCTAATGCAATGCTTCTAACTACATTGCCCCTGTGCATGCATTTCTTGTTTTTAGCTAATAAAAGCCTTGATTTGGCATTTGGCAAAGAAATGTGCAGGTATCTTCAATAAGGACAGAGTTGCTTCTGGATATCGAGTTGGAAACTGAACCTGTACCACACTGACACTGGGAACTGGGCACCCCAATGTCAGCATAATATTTGGCAGCACCGAGGTGGGCACCCTGGTGTCACCAGTATAATGGGTTTCTTAAACTGGTTGGGAGGTGGACAGATTATTTTGCAGTGGGAAGGACTCTAGCTGTTTTTTATGTATGAGGCAAGAATTCCCCTATGATACTTAATGTGCCACATGGGAATTCTTAGCTCATAACCTCAAAAATGGTTGCTATCATTAAACTGGCACCCTGGAATTTGAGGTGTCCAGCAAACATATTTCAAGGCCTTATTGAAGAAAAAAGCACAACTATACAGAATCTAGATAAGCATGTTCCGTTTACCTACAGTAGATTCCACTGCTTGTTTTAGGAAAATAAATACTTTTTATGTATTATCCATATTTAATAAAGAAAAAACAAGGTGATGTCCGTCATGACCAGAACATTTTTCTCATGACTCAAAAAACACTAATTTATGCCAAAACAAATTACTTGCAACACAAACATTTTCAGGTCATATCAGAGGGTTATCATAAAATCCTACTAAACATACTCAGAAATAAACTTTAAATCTTTATACTTAATATTTCTTTTCACAAAACATTTGAAAGGCATTACCTTGGCACAGGCCATTTCTACCCTAAACATTTTAGAAAAACATTCTTTACCATCTAGGTTGTTGGTGAGAGCAACAAAACGTGTAATAAAACCCTACAAATTAAAAAAAAAAGTCTGAAAAAAACAACATATCTGGATCTCAGAAACCACATAAGCTAACATCACAAAACTGCCCAGATCTTGAGAACATGCCTCCTGGACAACGTGCCAAATATGGAGCAATTTTGTCAAACACCACCAAAGTCATTAAAGAGCCCCTGACACCATTAGAAAAGCTTGGAAAAAGAAGAGATTTAGACACAGTTCACTTTATATTTCATATACTGTTTCTAATTATTTCCCTTTTTTCTTTATTGCTGAAGGCAGTTGTATGAAATAGGATTACTGTACCTTAGATTTTATTTGCTCTTTCTGCTTGCCTACACCTGACATCATAATACCCTGTTTATGGCTTCATAATTATATCCCCAACAACAGATTGTGATGTCATAAACAGAACTGTGATGTCAGGTGTAGGCAAGCAGCTAGAACAGAAAGGGCAGCAATCCTGTTTATATGCAAATATCCTTTGTAATAAAGAAGTAAGGCTGATAGTTACAGAAAAAAATATTTAATACAAGCTAAGTTGTCTCTAAGTATTATATTTTTGCAAAGTTGTCACAATGGCATCAGGGACTCTTTAAGGTTCAGTTTAAGAGGTTTAACACTGAGCACTGCACTCAACCTTAACTATACTAGCACTACCGTGCTAGTATAATATATTTTAATGTAGAATAAATGATGGCAGAGTGTGAACTACAATGAAATAATATCTTCAAGGAGTTAAACATGCCATAAAACCATGATCCCAAAGGGAGAGTGGCATTTATCTTGTTTGACCCTGAGATTCTGTTATTTTACGAGTATGTTGTGATTTGTCATCTTTTATTTTATATAATGCATAAGGTTGGACACTTTTTGCAGTGTCTTATGTTATGAACATACGAACATACAAAATTTGCCGGCAGAAAAAGGCATTATGGTCTATCGAGTCTGCTCAATTTTGCAGCTAGCAGCCCTATTCTGCAGCTGCCCCTCTCCCCACACCCCTTTCCCCTTGTCCTCCCCCTTTCTCTGTCCCAGCCCCTCTTGAAGCTGCCCACTGTTTTACAGACTACCACCTCTGCTGGTAACACGTTCCACCCTGCCACCAACCTATCCATTAGAAAGTGTCTCCTCATTTCCCTCTTAAATCTTCCCCCTCCAATCTCATGTCATGGCCTTGAGTGTCCCTCCCCTTCCTTACCCTGAAAAGCCCTTCTGTGCCAGTCTTGTTTATCCCCTCCTGTACTTGAATGTCTTGATCATATCCCCTCTGTCCCTCTTCTCCTCCAGTGAGTACATGTACAACTCCCTTAGCCTACTCTCATACGGTAAGCCCCTCAGCCTCTGAATCATCTTAGTTGCTCTGCGCTGCACCCCTTCCATTAATTTAATGTCCCTTTTCAGGTACAGGTGCCAGTACTACACACAGCATTCAAGATGAGGCCTAACCAGTGATCTATAAAGTGGCAGAATCACCTCCCCCCTCCACGATGTTCTTCTCCTTGCATTACAACCCAGCATTTTGTTGGCCCTTGCTGCCACCTTCCTAACTGTGCAGAGTTGTTCATTGATTTTGTGATGACCACCCCCAGATCCTTCTCCTCCTCAGTCTCTGCCAGCTGCACATCCCCCAGTTTATAGTTTTCTCTTGGATTTTTTGCTCCAAAATGCAGGACCATACACTTTTTGATATTGAACTCTAGCTGCCAAATGTCCGACCAAGTTTCCAGCTTATTCAGATCTTCCTGTAGACCCCTCCACCCCTCTATGTCATCCGCCACTGTGCCTATCTTAGTGTCATCAGCAAACAGGATGATCCTGCTCTTGATACCCATGGAAGTGTCTCCAATCAATACCCCAAATAACACTGGATCACTGTGGGACCCCACTCGTCACCTCCCTTGGGGATGAGAGTTCCCCTTCCACCACCACCCTCTGCTGTCTTCCCTGTAGTCAGTTTCTCATCCATCCCACCATTTTGGTCTTGCCCCTGTGCCTTCAAGTTTTGTTCCAAGTCTCCCATGTGGCACCAAATTGAATGCTTTGCTGAAGTTCAGGTACTGCACATCCACTGCATGGCTTTTGTCCAACTGCCTAGTTACCCAGTCATAGTACTCTACCAGATTAGTTTGACCGAATTTTCCTATGACAAAGCCATGCTGTCTACAGTTCTGCAACCCATCGGACTCCAGCAGGGCCACCAGCCTCTCCTTCAGGATCATTTCCATTAGCTTCCCCATTATGGAGGTGAGGCTCCCCAGTCTATAGTTCCCTGGTTCATCTCTGGAGTTGCTCTTAAGCAGGGAAACCATGTGAGCCAACCACCAATCCCTGGGTAGGCATCCCAAATTCAGTGAGGCTTTGAATAGACCCGCCAAAAGTGCCATCAGTATCTCCGCCAGCTCCCACAGCACCCTGGGGTGAATGCCATCTGACTCTGGTGCCTTGTCCACACTCAGCACTCTCAAGCCCTCCAGCACTCTACCTTTCTTGATCCCTCTGTCTATTACTCCCCACTAGCCTCTACAGCTACCCCACCCCCCTTCCCTTGGATAGTACTCCCCTTCTCTCTTTCTTAAATACCAAGCAGAAGTAGTCATTGAGCTCCTCTACCTTTTCTTCCCCCTTTTCAACCCATCTCTGTCCTTCTTATTTCTTACTATCTGTTCTTTACAGCTCCTTTTCTCCCTGATTTACCGGAATAAGTTCTTCTCCCCCTTCCTTATGCCTTGCACCACCCTAAGCTCTTTGGCATCTTTTGCTTTTCTTACTGCCCTTGTCACCTCCCTTGCCTCATGTTGGTACTTCTCCCAGTCTTCCCCCATCCCTGATTTCCTGTATCTCCTAAAGGCCACCCTTTTTCTCCTCACCTTTTCCACAACTCCCCTACACATCCAGCTTGGCCTTTTTGCTCTGGCCTTTTTATTCTGAGTCCTGCTACATACATTTGTAGCCTCTAGCACCCCTTCTTTATGAGCTCTCATCTCTGGTCTGTGTCCATACTAGGCTGAATCCTGGCCAGCTACTCACTCACAACCTCCCCCATCTTTTCCAAATTCACCTTCCTGAAATCCAGCACCTTCATGTTATATGCCACCTCCTCTTTGCTCATAATCAACTTGAACCATACCAAGTGATGGCCACTCCCTGCTAATGGTTCATTCAGCTTGATATTCCTCACAAACTCCCCATTTGTGAGCACTAGGTCTCGGGTGTTCCCCCTCTTGTTGGTTTGCTGACCATCGGTGTCAGGAAATATTCCTGAAAGGTGTGCAGCAGTACCTGCCCCTTTTACTACTGGTGGCTAGGGTTTTCCAGTCTACCCTGGCAGGTTGAATTCCCCCACCAGCACCACACTCCCCTTCCTGCATACCCTTTTAATCTGCCTCCCAAGTTCGATGTCCAACTCCTCAGGCTGAAAGGGTGGCCTGTACACCACCCCCATCTGGAGAGCCCTATTCCTGGAATCCTGGATTAGAAGCGACAATGCTTCTGTTTCCCCCTCCTCCACTTCCTCCCTAACACACCTTAGCCCCTCCCTCATATATACTGCCATTCCCCCCTCCTGTTTTCCGTATCCTTGAAGAATATTCTATACCATGGGACCACCAGGTTCCAGTCATGGTATTTAGTGTCCCATGTATCCATGATGGCTGTCATGCCTGCCTCCCTCTCCTCCATGAGGGCCTGTAAGTCATTCATTTTATCCCCCAGGCTTCTAGCATTCATGGTGACCACCTTCCATTCCATTTCCCTTCCTACCCCATTCCTCTGCCCTCTAATTCCAGCATCCCCTCAATTGCTTCCACCTACTTCATTGCCCTTGTTCTTGGGGGTTAGCTTATGCTGCTTCTCATCTTGTGGCCACTGTGTGCCTTTCCTCCACCTGCCACCCCCCTCTTCTAGTTTAATGCCCCACTACCTCAATGTACTCCCCAAGCTTCTGTTTTAGCACTTTCTTGCCCTCCTTATTTAGGTAAAGTCTACCATTAACATATAGACTGCTGTCCTGTCAAGTCTTTCCACCCTCCCACTAACCCATACCCTTTGGTGCAATACCATTTGCTTAACCATTCATTAAATTCCTTGATCCTTTGTTTTCTAGCTGTGCTTGCCTTAGGCGCTGGTAGTACCTCAGAAAAAGTTACCTATTTACCCTCCCCCTCGCATAAAGTTCCCAGCTCCTCAAACCTCTTTTGGACTACACTTAATGTACTATCTGCCAGTTCGTTTGTCCCCAGATGTAGAATTAAGTGAGGTCTCTCTCTTCCCCTTGTAGCATATTTCAGGACTTATTGTCCCACTCTTTCAGCTGTCATCCCTGGCATGGCCTCTACCCATATATGACTATGCCTTTCCTCCTTGCTACCCCACCTCACTTCCCTTAATATTGAGTCCCCCAGTACTAGTATCCCACCATATTTCCATCCACCTGCTTCCCCTCCCCCATTCCTCTCCTGTCTGACTTCTCCTCTTACTTCAGCACATAATTCCCCCCTCTGTCCTTGTTGATGGAATTCTCCTGCCTGTCCCCTCCCCTAGCAAATAATTCTGCCTGCCTGTCACTGCCACCATTTCTCTCCTGCCTGACTCCTCCTCCTGCACATAGTTCCCCTGTCTGTCCCTGCTCCTCTCCTGCCTGAGTTCTCCTCCTGCACACCCTTCCCCCATCTTTTCCTGTTGCCTTTCCACCATTATTCTTTTCCACTTCCACCACTGCTATGCCCCTGAAGTCTTCCCTATCTTCCCTTCTCTGCACCCCCACATCCCTGCTCTATTCCACCATCCCACCAGCTGTGCCCCTCATCCTTTCTCCCCGCCACCCTCCTTAGACTGGCTACATACCCTTGTGCACTCCCCTACCTTTCCTTCTCCTGCCCCTCCTGGGTAACCCGCACCCCTTTCTCCTCCTCCACCTCCACCGCCACCATTGTCCCTAGCATGGCAAACCTATTACCTGCCCTCTCTGCACTGCTGTGCCTTGACTCCTCCCTTCTGACTTGAGCCTTTCCTCCAACACTAGGTCCTGTGTGTGTTATGCTCAAACACCTCCTCCCAATCCCTCCTCTCAATCCGATGTGCCTCCCATGTTGTGTCCTCACGCTGCTCCATGGGGGAGGACCTTCTGCCCTAAATTCTCTCCCCCTCCCCTCTCCAGCTCCCTCTTGAGCCACAGCACCTCTTCCTCAAGGCTCTTCAGCCTGTGACAGACTGGACACTCTCCTAGCTTCCACAAAATGTTCATCCAAACTGCTGCCCTGCATCTGTTGCAGTCCACTATCCTACCCATGTTACAGCAGGATCTAGAAACTACAGTTTTAACAAGAAAATACAGTCCTACCTAGGTTAGGTTACTTACCAGCCCAGACCCTAATTGAAACATAATGCCAACTGCACATGCAACAAAGCTGAACTTGCACGAAGCCTAAGACAGTACCAAAAACAATCAGGCAACCCAAGTAGTACTCCCCATCTTTACACACTACCCCCCAGAACCCAAACAATACCAATGCAGACAGGTAAAAATGAAAGCACTTTGTGCTGCATTTACTTCCCTGCCCCGAAGATACTTCTGCCTCCTCACTCACTGCTGCTTCTTCCCTTGATGGCCGCTTCTGACTCCTTATCCCAGAACCCTGGTCCTCCTGGTGACAGCTCTTTCTCTACTATCTCCAACACTGTGCTCCCAGCCCGTGCCACTAGAGGGCTGTATCCTCCTCTGCTCCTCACAGTCTGGTGCTGAACTCTTCTGTACAGCTTCTCCTCCAACTAGAGGTATTTAATAGAGGTAGGGGCCAGGGAGGGCAGGTGACAAAAAATCCCACCGGCTCCTGCTGCTCAGAAGCTCACCCAATCTCCCCCCTTGGTGGCCTGCTTCTACGCCACTCCCACCACACCTGATTGGCTCCTGAAGCTCACCCCAATCTCTTCCCTTGGTGGCCTGCTTCTCCACAGCGCCCAATAGTGGCAACAGCCATGGACACTGCTCACTGCTCCCCCCACAGCCCCAATACTGAGTGCAGCAGCTGGCAGCCTTCTAAGGCCTGCTGCTCTCTCAAATGTAGCACTGTCTTCCTGGGTTGGCTCCCTCAGGAGCCTACACGATAACTTTGCTTCTTGTCTGATTGGTGCTGGGTATCCCTGCCTGATTGGCTCCAATAAGGACCCAGCACAGCTCTTTCACCCCTTCAGCCCCTTTGGCCAAAAATACCACCGGCTCCTGCAGTTCAGAAGCTCACCTGATCTCCCCCCCTTGGCAGCCTGCTTCTCCGCTGCTCCCACCACACTCGATCAGTTCCAGCAGCTCACCCTGATCTCCTCCCTTGGTGGCCTACTTCTGCACCACACCTGGTAGTGGTAATGGCCACGGACACTGCTCAATGCTCCCCCACAGACCCTATGTTTTACCATAGTATAGTTAATTTATGTAATGTAATGGTTTGTGTTAATGTTTTTTCTGTAGCATAGTAATTTAATATAGTGTAGTGGTATGTAACTTTAAGTAAGTAGTTAGTGTTTTCCTGAAGTGTAGTAGGTTTTTAAAGGACTGCTGTTTTTTGTCCTGGTAGTGTTTCCATAGTACAAAGACCTCCTATAAAAGGTAGTGTGGCTCTGATGGTCTTTTCTTTAGTGAGTCATGGAGGTGGTGAGCTGTGTGGTGGGTGGCTGGTTGGTTGGAGCAGTGTGTAGTTGCATGTAGAGTGTGGTGTGCTGGGAAGCTGCATTGTTTGCTGTCAGGAGTGACCTTTTTGACAAGGGCAAAAGGAGGTGAACTGCAGGAAATGGTCAGGAACATCAGGGGTCCTTCTAGAAGGAAATAAACAGCAGCATATGGGGGGCCTGTATGAGAAGCATGAACATTTAAGGATCAGCAATGATTGGTATGTGAGATGGGAGGAACGGAAGTGTGTTGGGTGGGTTTTTAGTGCAGTGCAGGATAGTTTTTTGCAGGTAGAGAAGTGGGGTTTTAGGATAGCCATCAAATGTGTTATTAAGGGGATTGTTACATGTGTTATTAAGGAGCTTGTTATTTTATTTTATTTGTTATATAATCGGATTTACAACCTTTGAGTCAGCGGCTTGTTTACAAAGGTACCTCATCACAGAGAGGACACACATGGTTAACATAATTTACAGAGTACAGTCAATACAGAATAACAGATTTTTTTACATATTTACAGAATAGACATACAGAATCACATAGTTTTACATAGGTTGTATAAACAGAAATACATAGCATTACATACAGTTGCTTGAACACATATGTAATTAAACATTTCAAGTAGTACCAGCAGGTACTGGCAGAGGAGAGAGGGCCCGGGGGGGAGTAGGAGGGATGGGGTGGGTGTTCAGCCCAGTGGGCCATGTCAGCAGTGCCAGAAGAGCAGCAGAGTATCTTTTAGTGACAGGTGCAGCAGCGGGTGTTGAACAGCAGGTCTCATAATGCAGCTTTGAAGGGGGCAATTTTGGTGGTGTTTGAAATTGCTGCAGGGAGTGAGTTGAACCAGGTAGGGGCTCTGTAGCTGATTGACCTCTGAGCCCAGGATGTCCTAGTTCTGGGCACTAGTGGAGTGACCTTGTCTGAAGTTCGGGCGGTGGCTCTGGGGGGTGTAAATAGGATGGAGGCAGGCACCCCGGGGGGGAGAGCCCAAGTAGAATCTTCTTGGTTAGCAGGCCGGTTTGGTAGTAGATGCTTTCGTTGAGGTTTAGGAGATTGGCCATGTCATACAGTTGACAGGTGTGGGTGAGTCTAGGGGCACTGGTCAGTAGCCTGCAAGCCTTATTTAACATGAGTCTAATCTTGTTGAGGGCAGTGGAGTCAGCAGCACCATATACTGGGAGGCAGTAATCAATATGGGACATTACTGCAGACGTGATGGCAAGGCTGAGGGTTTACATATTTTATTGAGTGGTTTATAGTGAGATAGGTAGTAATGTGTTAATAAAGTGTTAATAACACATTAATACAGTGTAATCAGCTGGTTTGGTTCATATACCTTAACTGTTTTTTTTATATAAAATGATTTTTTCATATATATTAATTTGGTATCATAGTATACAGAGACATATATAATGGTATTTTCAATGAGGATGAAGGCCATATCATGCATATATATATATATATAATGGGGACAAGGGCCAAACCATGGGCTGTATTTTCAAAGCCCTGCAAAAGACACAAGGTGCTTGCATCAAACAGGTCTAATGCAACTGGCACCTTGCATCAAAAGCTACGGCATTCCCAATTCAAATGTGGTCTACATCTGAATAGGGAGCTGTTGCATCAAGTTGGCATCATTTGCGCTCTTATTAACACACTGGGCTGCAACAGGTCACAAGGGGCTTCCACCATGGCAGGGCTGCAACATATAAGGGCACTAATTGGAGTGAGTAGCACCACAAATATTTTTTAATATTTATATATATGAGTGTAATTGTGGTCAGCATTACTGATAAGTGTATTTATAAATTTAATAGGATATTAAACGCACTTCCTGATGAAGCCTACCTGTTTGTAGGTGAAACGTCGACAATATGGGCTGCATGAAATCTGAATAAAGTCATTTTTTAAAAAGAAAAATCACAAGTGCTGTCTACAGTCAGTTGTTGCTCCCCCTACCTGTGCTCTAAATCAGAGACTTTACAGGGCTGCAACATCCCCTTTTCTAGGATGCACAAAGCCCTGCCATAACCTGTACTGTACCATGTCAGCTTTTTTACATATGGAATGGGGTGAGAGTTGGACCTGATGACTCCATGGCACATCCCAACACCTGTTGTTGTGTGGAGGGTGAAATAGTGGGGGTGGAGTGGTAGGGGTGGGAACCCTGGGGTGGAACAGTAGGGCTGGACACCCTAATGTCTCATTTCCCTACTTTAGTCGCCTTAGTATTCACCCTGACTGATGCACTAGTGAAGTGTTTTTTGCAATGAATATGTACTGTGTATACACTGTGTACATATATATATGTATATATAGACATGGTAATGCCACTGCATTTTGGGTTGTACAGTCAGTTCTACCATATGTTAAACCCCACATTTTGCACTTTAATAACTTTGCAACCAATGACTGATTCAACTGAAATTTTGCATGCATCATCAGGTAGCATAGATTTCTTGATGTGGGAAGTGTGAAAAATGTGAAAATTACCATTTTAGTGCAAATTCTTTGCTGATCAGTAAGTCCAAAATGGTTTGGGGGTCTGTTCTGAAGTTGTTAGGGTATATTGGGTCTGGGTCACTGATGTGCCTTTTGAAAGTTTGCTGAAAAAATATCAATCTGTTCAAAAATTATTAAAGTTTAAATTTTCCCATTATAGCCTAAGGAAAAAATTAAATGTCTGGTGCAAAAGCACTTTTTACTGTCGCAAATGTGTTCAGTAGTGTCATGTTGCCTCCCTCTTGTTTTCAGTTAGCGATGGTGAAAAAACATTGTAGTTCAAAAAATACTGCCCCTTGTAAACAACAACAGTTGTGTTTACTTAATCAGGGTCCTGCCATTAGTTGTTTTAAACATTGTCCAGAAATATGTCTATTTTTTTTTGCCGTTGATACTTTCACAAATTTGCGACACTACTTTCGAAAAATTGCTGTTTTACAAGTTTGTTTCCCTCCTGTCGCCACTGGCTGGGGCCCCATCAGTTGTCCTGTCTTGTACCCCTCCTTTCGAGGCCCTCCTGACCCATGATCTTGGTGCACCCCAAACCACCCATGACACACCCTCAGAGGGAGCCTCCTGGTCATTGCCCACCGGGGCAGACCACCTACAGCTCCCTGGTGCTTATCTTATATCTAGTGCCTCCCATCAGGCAGAGGTGATGGTTGCTGAGATCCGGTGGGTAGGGTCCAGAGTTGGAGGTGGGGACAGGTGATGTCTTCCTCCCAGCCAGCAGGGTTATCCATTAGTGTGAGTGTGATTGTGAAGTCCCCAAGGGAGCGCAGCTGTGCAATGATGTCCCACAGGATGTCTGCCGATGCTCCCATCCCATACCATCCTTGACATGACCCCTGGATTGTTGTACCCCTAACCACCATTGGGAGTCACTGGTTCTGGGGAGTCACACACCCACCATCCCCAGGAGAGGAGAGCTGTCCACTGGATGCTGTATCCTCTCCTCTCCTCCCCTGCCAACCCCCGATGGCCCGTGCTCATTCCTAAACACGGGTTGCCGGCATGGTGCAAGGTGTGGCATCCAGCACCTCAACCCTCAGTGTCACTGGGCCAGTTGAAAAATTGCTGTTTCTTTGCCACTTCACTGCAAAAAAAAATGGTTAGGACTTTTAGGCTGAAATTTGCAGGGTAGAAAGGGCTTGTCCCTACAGATGTGCCTTTTGCTAGTTTGGTGTTAAAATTTCCATCAGTTCCATAGTTATAACATTCCAAAATTTGGAAACTTCCCATAGGATAACATTGTGGTGGTTGTAGTACCTTTCGGTGACTATATCTCAAAAACACTTTGAGATACAGATTTTTCGCTGAACACAGTTTACGAAGCAACAATGCAGGTTGCCAGGCTATGATTACAACTGTGTTGCCATTTTTTCCAATGTTCCTATGATTACTGTTATATTGTGCCATTTGCAGCACAAGGGTTACTTGGAATGTCTCTAGGCCTGCACTCTGTCTCTACACTTATGGGTAGATGGGAGTGCAGGGCCCCCAACATATGGATACCATTATGCAGCAATGGGAGCGCAGGACACATAGGGAAATGAGGGTTAATTACATGTTTCTACATTTAAGGATAGATGGGAAGGCACCTCTACACTTACTGTTAGATAGGAGCGCAGCGCCTGGAGTGCCCTACACTCCCACATGAAAATCAATGACAATTACAATATGCATGCTTGGGTACACAGGGCCCTGGTGTTTGTTTTATACAATTAACCCCAGAAATACTTTTTATGGGCACCCAAAAGCCCAGACGTGGTACTGTAAAAAGCAGCCCATGACCGCCTCCTGCCGCCACTGCTGTAACACTTGACATGTTGCCTTTTCCAGCTGATCTCACTTCCTGCTGCGGGCCCAACCATCCATGTGTTTAATAAGAAGCAACAATGAGCATGGAGTAACACAGGTTGGGTGAAGCATTCTGTGGTAGCATTTCAAGGTCTGTTCCTTCCCCCCCTCTCCAACAGCAGTAGTAGCAGTACTCCGGCGTATGATCGGTGCTCTGCTCAGTTCACCAGAGACCATGCAGCATCAACAACAGTGCATGGCTCAGCCCTTCTCACCCCACAATGGTGACTTCATGTTCCTGTCATCCACGGATGCCGAAGGTAGGTCTGGCTTTTCCAAAGGAACCGGGACTGAGCATCTCGAGTTGGTGGTTACTAGGAGGAGGGACTACAGAAGGGGGGCCTTCACTTGCTGTTTGGGGCTAGTAGTCCTGTTTATCTGGGGCTAGTAGTCCTATTTAGTGTGATGGTGCTCATCATGGTATGTATTTAATTGTTATGGGGAAGGGTTGCACATTTCCAGATCTGTAACCTTGATCACTGCAGAATAAATGTGTTGTTTCCGTTATCGACAGAGAGAGAGTGTGGTTTGAGGGCTGAGGTCTTAAACTGGTCACTTCCACATTCTACTCCCAACCACTGAGCTCTGCTATTATAGAACTCACTGACTGCCGACCAGTGTTGAACAGAGGGCTAAACCCTCATCAGGCTGATGCTATGTGATTATCTTGTGAAGTGCAAGGTAGTTGAAAACCATATTCATTAGTCATGTGAAGTGAGGAGGAGCGCTACAATAAATGTTTTCAGGCTAATAATTTGTTTTTAAAAATTGCGTCTCTGCCAAAATACCTTGTGTTGTTTTAGTACTATGCAACAGCATTTCGAACTTGTCACTGCAATTCTGATAAGTGGCACGATACTGATATGATGTCATCACACCAGTAGGACAGTTTCAATGCTCTTCTTGCCCAGATACAAAATGGATTAAAATTGAACCCGGTTAATCTCCTGGTTGTTTATTGAACTGGGGGAAGGGGTTTTTATTTGTTATTATTTTATCAATAAACTACAAGTAAACCATGTGCATACATATGCTGAATTACAAATTCCCAAACACCTCAGACAAAATTTTCAGTGGCACTGCAAAACACCAAAAGACTTGACAAATAGTAACTTGCTGTTTCTTAAAAAACAACAATACCTAAATGCATTTGGTCAACAAACACTCTTTTGCCTTATTGTGCCTTAAATACTTTGAATACAGTTCCCTTCCATCTCAGATCTTTAACTGAAACTAATACAGTACTTTCAAACAGCTCTAAAAACTAAGTTTCATGATTTATGCAAATATATGTGTTTCACAAGATTTGCTTTGTAGTGCATGTTGCTTATTATGTAAGTGGATTGTAATGTACAGTTTCCTTTGTGATTTAATTGACATCAGGTCGCTTCTGAAAAAAGAACTTGAATTCCAGTTGGCTTGCTTGGTTAGCAAAATGAGTGGCAAGAAGTAGGCTGTTGGTTAACTAGAATCTGCAGCTTATCCAGTAGGTAGGGAAATGGGCAGACTGGGTGGGCCAAGTGGTCCTTATCTGCCGTCAAAGTCTATGTTTCTATGTAAAATGGAAATGAGTATGGGTGGCAGTCTGCCTTAGAACTTTAGATGTGGCTCTGTCATCAGATTGAGTATAGTCACTGTTGCCATACAGCAGGAGGAAGAGACTAGATGGATTGCAAGGCCCTTCCATCCCTAAAATACCTTCTTATACCAGGGAACTTCTCTTTTTGGAAAGAACCACTGGATCTTTAATATCCACTTGAACCAATACAGAACAGGCAGATGATATACTGGTTTAACAGGTCATCCAGGGACAAGTATGCACCAAAAGAGAAAAAAGCTGCATCCTTCCCCAAATGACTCACCTTCCATTTGACAGTGGGTCCACATCAGTTTATATGGGGGCAAGATCTTTATAGGCTTAAAAATGTGCACACAGGCAGCAGAATTGCTGTGCAAGTCTGCAGTTTTTTTTCTATTGGTGAGTTGCTTTATGACAGTTTATATGATTTATGATAGCTGTGCATAAGTGTTATGCCTGGTATTTTCAGGAGTAACATTTCTCCACTGGTGCAGCTGATGTGCAGATGCCACCTGTGCCCACACAATGCTGAAAACAGCATTTCTGCTGGAGCTGATATTTTCTCTCCACACAGAAAATTTGCGTATATGGATGTAGTCCATGGGCCATGTCAGGCCTTTTGAAAATCAGGCCCCAGGTCAACAACAGCTGAAAGAAGAAAAAGTGAAGAATTATTTGTTTCTTGACAATTTTTAGCTACTCTACTGGTGAAGTGTTCTTTTAAATAGTTTCTGACTCAAATGATGTTTAATTTTATTCATAATTTTTTTTTGGCACCGATGGATAATCTGATCCATGATTTAAAATCCTTGGCCTGTCACTGGGCTCATCCAATCCAGTAGATAGGGAGGGGGTGAAGCTGGGGATCATTGAGGAGGAGGAGGAGGAGAAGGAACTAGGGGTGAAGGTAACAGGGAGCATGAACAATTCTGCCCAATGCAGGAAAGCAGCAGCGAAGGCGAACAAGGTGCTGGGGTGTATAGTGGGGGGAAGGGTTCTCATCCAAGCGGAGGGAGACGATCTTACCCCTCTACAGGTCACTGGTCAGGTTGCACTTGGAGTACAGTATGCAGTTCTCGATGCCATACATGGGGTGGGTTATCAAGCTACAGAAGGGAGTGCAGCAGAGGGCAATGGGGATGATACAGAGAATGGAGGGGGAGTGACTACGAGAACAGGCTGGGGGAACTGAATATGTACACCCTGGAGGTGAGGAAGAATGGGGGGACATGATCACAACTTTTAAGTATCTGAGGGGAATCAACAATGATGGAGCCAATGGGGTGTTTAAACTGAGGAAGGGAAGGGACACTAGAGGTCATGGGCTAAGAATAAAGGGGGAAAGATTTAGGAGGGAGATGAGGAGGCATTACTTCACAGAGAGAGTGGTGTCAACATGGAATGCCATGCCAGAGAAGGTGATATGCAAAACTGTGGGTAACTTTAAAAGGGCATGGGACTGAAAACAGGGGAGAGCATGTTTGGGTGAGGCTGAGAACGGATAAGGGCGGACAAAAGGGGAGGGGGGGTGGGGCAGCTGCAACTTAGGGGCACTAGCTGCATACTCAAGCAGACATTGATAGACTAGGAGGTCTGTTTCTGCTGGCACATTCATATGTTCATGTGTACATAGATATAAATCACATTAGGGTCCTTAAAATTCTTGGGAGCTGCCTGCCCTTGAACGGGGCTGCTTCAGCTCCCCCACGGTCAGCCGGCGCACAGCCAGCCACTGACTGAGACCAGAACGCCCAGCTGCAGCTCCTTGGAAGCTGCCTGCCCTTGAACTGGGCTGCTTCAGCTCCCCCATGGTCAACCGGCACCCAGCCAGCCACTGACCGAGACCAGGACACCCACCTGCACCTCCTTGGAAGCTACTTGCCCACTAATGGGGCTGCTTCAGCTCCCCCACAGTCGGACGGCACCCAGCCAGCCACCGACCAAGACAAGGACGCCCGCCTGAAGCTCCTTGGAAGGTATGGTGACAGCGCAGCCAATCAGAACAAGGGCGCTTCCAGCTAATCCGCTATGATTGGCCAGGACTTTTTCCCTGCTTTTCCCACCTGGCACTTTTTACAAATAGAGTTCAGATAGAACTAAGCACATTTCAAGTGCGCAATGGAAGTTTTTCAACTGTATTAGCTGGATTGTAATTTCTACTACTGTTTGAAAGTGCTTACAGCTCTTCTGTTTCCTTGCTCCTCTGGCACCCCCCCCCATCCAAGCACTCTGCCTTGGCACCGAAAAGTCTAAATCTCCTCTGTCTAGCTAAACTGCTCAATCTAAACCTATCCTACATCTATGCTATTTAAACCCTACTGTTTTTTCTTCTCTACAGCTGTCTGCCCTTGAATGGGGCTGCTTCAGCTCCCCCATGGTCGCCCGGCACCCAGCCACCACCGACTGACACCAGGAAGTCCGCTTGCAGCTCATTGGAAGGTACGATGACATCGCAGACAATCGGAACACAGGCGCTTCCAGCAAACCTGCTTTGATTGGCCAGGATTTTTCTCCTGCTTTTGCCACCTGGCACTGTTTACAAATAGATTTTAGATAGAACTAAGCACATTTCAAGTGTCTAATAGAAGTTTTTCAACAGTATTAGCTGGATTGTAATTTCTACTACTAGTTGAAAGTGTTTACACCTCTTCTGTTTCCTTGCTTCTCCTGCACCCCCCTGTTACACGAGGTCCCTGCACCCTAATTGATACCCTCAGGGGTACACCGTAGACAGCTAATGTTTAGGCATAGGCTATACTAATACATAGGGCATAGGGCATCTACCGTACAAGAGTAGATGTCAGGATATGAATACATATTATTGTAACTCACTTTGCTTGCTAATGCACACACATTATACCATGTATTTTCTGTCTATTTCTTACTTGTCAGATGCCAAGACACCTGTCCTTGAAGTAATTATAATGTGTAAGCAACATTGCCATCTTTTGGTGATGGACACCACTTCACCTTGTTATGTAAGACTTTGTATAAGAACGTCTTTGTTCTAAAACTGATGACTTTACAGAATTATATAATGTTATCTTGGACCGTGGAGCCACCTCTAATTTAGCCAATAGGGCCCATCTCTGTAACTAGAAATGTTTCTATCTTTCAGTAACCATAGTAATTATCATAGGTATATAATGTTATGCACAGGCTTTACACCTTGGAGACCTGAGAGATCCCAAGAGACTACAAAGAAACCTTGAGGTGTAGGGAACGCTTAGCACTGGCTCCGGGTTCATATTGGTAAGAACTACTTAGGGCAACTGTGATTCATCCCTGTTTGTAGTAATAAACTTGTTTATTACTTGAATGCAACTTGTTTGTGATTATTTGCATCTCCAATATTGCCAAGAACCTGAAAGTGAAGTTTAGACCTCTTACAATTGGCGACCGCGTGTGGGCGATATTGGGTGTTGTAAGTTTTCACTTGTTGCTATAAATTTCCCTTTTCCCACGGGGACTGCAGGTGTACATTTCCGTATCACCTCTCCTGTCTTTTCTACCAGTTTGTAGATACTTGCAAGGTCTGGCTGACTTTTCGGGTGTGGTCGATGCCGTCTCAACCCACTTCATAGCAGCTTTGAATTGCAAGCCTACAACTTATACAGTAGCCCGGCTGTGTTTAAAGTACCCGTGTTGTGGATCGACATAACGCAGGGTCTTTTTCACAGTTTGAATTTTCGTTCCCTCCCACATAAATGGCCACCGTATCAGATATCTGCGCAGAACTGAGACTCTATGTCTTAAACTTTCTTACCTCCCATGGAGGATGGGCTGACTTTGTGTGGGACGCAAGTCAATCCGAAAACCCTGTACTGGGGATTTCAACCCAGTACGCAGAGGTGCGACAATCAACCAATAAGCGTTGTGCTAAAGGGTTGATGGTCGCTGCTCTCTATGCTGCTTTGGAAGCCTCTGAAGCGAGGTTTCGAACCCTTGACCTGCAGATCGCAACACTTAAGCAGGAGATGGGTTGGCAGGAAACAGAATGTATTCGGATACAGCAGAACTTGGAGTCAGAACTCCAATCTCTGAGTAATGAAAAGGATTCACTATTGCATCATTCTGCACAGGCTGGTGAACAAGAAATGTGTACTCTGAAGAATGAGTGTGAAAGTTTAAGACAGGATAAGAGTCAGGTGGTACAAATGAATGATTTGCTGAGTGCCGCGAATGCACAATTGAGTGATGAGATGGGTGAGCTGCAGGGCGAGATCAATCAGGTATGCAATGATTTAGAAACAGCCTATAGGGACAATCGAGAATTGAGCGCCGCGTACCGTGTTTTGCAGAAACAGAAACAGGATCAGGTTGATATGAATGTTGCAAGTGTGAGTCATGATGAATGTAGAGCTAAGATGGATAAACTGCGCCATCAGCGAGAGGTTTTGACTGGCCATGTCAAGGCAATGGGTGGCGTAGCCCCTGCCTTTCATTCGTCATCGGAGAGGGAGCCTTCTGATGATGATATCTCACAGTACAACGCCCAGTCACGCCCCTACTATGGCCCAGATTCCCCACCCAGCCATCCACAGCACGGCGGGTCCCCGCCCACTACTCCCCAGGTCACACGTAGACGACGTCATGACGCTCATCATGGGAAATGCCATCATGGCGGCGCCCATGATAGGGGGAGCAGGCCCAAGCCTGTCCCACGGCGCCCGTACCTTAGTGTGGAAGATAGGCAAGAGATTGAAACCATGATTGATAGGGCACTAGAAAGTGTTTCTCTTCCTGAAAGAAGTATGAAAGCCATTAAAAGTCAGATTCGACAAATTTTTCCAGAAGCTGGCACTCAGGAAGGTGTTGTGTGGACTGCGGCTGAAGCTGCAGCCCGCGCAGCATTGGATGGTGTGTAAGATGCGCTACCCTTGCCTGATCAACCACCAGCTAATCCCCTGCAAATGGCCTACTCTGTTCAGCAAATTGCTGACAGCATCGGTCAGATGAACCCGTCCGACAACCTCAGCTGCCATTTGGAAAAGGTGAGCTCCAAGTGCGAGATGCTTAGTCTCGCCGCAGAATACCAGGTCCAAATACTAGGCCAGACCATCGATCCTGGTTTATGGGCAAAACTCCCCGAAGTAGTTAGCCAAGATGGGAACGCTACCTTTGATGAAGTCGCAGCTGAGCTCATTTCCGCTCACAGCCCTGGTGTGGTTGGAGTAATGCTAGCATACCCCATGAAGAAAAATGCTAAAGAAAGTCCAGTGACTTACCACCAGAGACTGTGGATGGCCTATCGAGCAGGGAAACATCTGGCACAAGAAGCCGCGGATGTAGATCTTATTGAATATAAGACCCTGTTTCTTAGAAACATGATCCCAGCCGTGAGAGAGAAAGTAGAGCCAACCACATACCCGAATATGGATAGGTTTGCTGATATTCTTCTGAAAACCGAGAGAGTGTACCAATTGTACATCCGCGATTTGGGTTCGGTTCAAAAGGTTGCTGCTGTGGAGCCCGCTTCTGGGACCATGACACACTACACGGTGGAAGGACAGGCCCAGCAACAACAGCCCAAACCTCCATCGGCCCCTCCAGCTAGCACCCAGCAAAACCCCCAACAACAACACCAACAACAGTGGAGTTGGAACCGGAATTGGCCTAAGAACAGAAGGTACAAAGGCAAAGGGAAGCCATTACAAAGATCGGGTCCCTCATATAAAGAGATAGCTGAAGAAAACCGAAAATTTCGGGAGCTCCTGGGGCAAGTGAGTTCTGTAGCGGATGCCGTTCCCGCACAAACACTTGCAGCAGTACAACCGGTGACCCATGACACTACTGGCCATGGAGACACCAGAGGTATGGGTGCGCAGAGCCATACCAGCCTGAACCCAGAAGCCCCGCCTTACATTGCATCAGTGCAACATGGTGAAGTCATCCATGCAAGCCAAGCCCAACCTCTGCATGCCTCCAACATACGGATTGACAATTACAGGCCCCAGTCCGCATTGTAAACAAGCTGGTCTTGGATACAAACGGAAGCCCTGCACCGAGGCGGTCGGGGCCGCCAATTAATTGTCTTGTTGGATACAGGTGCAGCTGTATCTGTGTTACATGACAACCACCCTGAAACGTCTCCATGGTCTACCAGACGGAAGACCAATATGTCAGGAGTTGATGGTGCTAGGTTACCTGCATACCGTTCTCTGCCTTTATCGGTAGAACTAGGCCATCTGAAGGCCTCACATGCTTTCCAACTGATGGTGTTGCACGATCACCCTAGCATCATTGGGACTGACTTTCTTGCACCACATGGCTGTGTGGTGGATCTAGCAAACATGCTGTTGATACAGATACAGTCCTAATTCCTGACTCACATGCTGTGGCAACAATATCCATTAACAACAAACAGTATGACGTCATAGATTTATTCAAGAATCATGAACTTTTCCCAAAACTTCTACCTATTCTGCAATGACATTTAGAAGCGTTTGCAGTTAACAAACACGATTGTGGCAGGATGCATACCGTTATTGAGGTGCCAGGCCCGGCACATGAGAGACAAAGGCAATACCCATTCCCCTCTGAAGCCTTACCCTCTCTTCGAGAAACAATCAAGTCACTCCTTAAACAAGGAGTAATCAGAACCTGTGTCTTCACTGCAAACTCTCCTGTTTGGCCTGTGAAGAAACCCACAGGTACCTGGAGACTTACTATTGACTACAGGAAACTGAATCAGGTCGCTCCCAGTTGCTCCCCAACTGTGGCGTCTGCACCGGATGTGCTTCGACTTTTAACACCAGATCAGAAATGGTTCAGTGCTCTGGATATCTCCAATGGTTTCTGGTCATACCATTGGCCCTCAAGAGTCAATATAAGTTTGCCTTCACTTTTGAAGGGCGACAATATACATGGACTTGCCTGCCACAGGGTTCCATAACAGCCCATCCCTCTTCCATCTCCATATGATGGATGCCCCAAGGTTTCTCAACCCCAATGTCTCTTACAGTATGTAGATGACCTGTTGTTGGCTACTGCCACACAGGAACAACATCTGGATCTTTTGATGAACTATTGACTCTTATTCAAAGAGCAGGCTTCAAGTGTAATCCTGCAAAAACACAACTATGTCAGAAAGAAGTACTCTTTCTGGGTTTGAAGATAGCAGATCAAGGTCGGAGTCCTACTTGGAAAAAGATTCAAGGGTTGCAAGATTTGCCATTACCTACCAGTGTGGCAACTCTTAGGAGGTTTCTAGGTATGATAAACTACTCCAGAGATTTCATTTGTGACTTTGCACAGAAAGCCACTCCACTGTACGATTTACTCAAAAAGGATGTTCCATGGAATTGGGTCCCTGTCCATACCCAGGCTGTGACGTCACTGAAGCAGGCCTTGGCCTCCACCCCAGCACTGGTAAACCTCAATCCAACATTACCATTCCATCTAGAGTGTGCCACCTCTGACATTGCTATGTCAGCAGTGTTAGCCCAAAAGATACATGGCTCTTTGAGACCTATTGCATATGCATAGCAGCTCTTGACCCCAGTAGAACAGAAGTACGGCCTTTGTGAAAGGAATCTTGTGGCCACTTATTGGGTGGTCAAGCACTTCCTGTATATCATTGGGTACTCTCCACTGATTCTTAACACCAATCATACTTCTACTACCTTTTTGCTCTCAGACAGAGTGAAGGATGGGTCAGTCTCTAACACCAGGCTGACACATTGGTCACTCCTCCTCCAGGATAGGGATATTCAGGTCCATCAAACCATAGTTCCATCTCTACTAGCACATGGCCTCCTCTTTCAGGGGGAGCCCCACGACTGCACTTTGCAGTCACCTGATCTCCCAGATCCAGGTCCATTCTTCCCTGCCACCCCTGAGGTATTAGAGAACATCTCCTTGTGCCACATTTTCACTGATGGATCAGAATCATATTATCAAGGTGAACAAATTGCAGGGATGGGTATCATGGTGGTGTATCCTTATGGGAACACTGTCAGGATATCTAAACGCTGTACTGTAGCTTCATCACAGTATGCAGAGCTGGCAGCAGTGGCCTGTGCATTACAGTTTATACAACATGGAACTCAGGACACCATCATTTTTACTGACTCTAATTGGGTTTGTTGCTCCCTTATAGAATTTCTCCCTTTCTGGCGGAAGAACTCCTTCCTCTCTTCTGATGGCAGCTCAGTGAAATACAAAGAATTGGTGATTTACATACACACATTAGGTCAAAAATACCCACACAAACTCTATGTACACAAGGTTAAAGCTCACTCCTTACATGATCCCTACCACGCATTCAATGACACAGCAGACACCCTTGCCAAGGAAGGGGCCCGAGGGGGGGATGTCTGGGCGATGGAACATCCAGAGGCCAATGCAGCTGTATAGGTTGCAGCTCTTAAAAAGAAATCTGAATCTTTTTCCCCCTTGGACCTCTCAGCAGCCCAGCACTTGGACACTGAACTCAAAGAAGTGTTCAGATTCTTGGACAAGGTACTGAAGAAAGACTTCCCACACATAACCCTTACCGTAGGCATGAAAGTAAATTACACTTATCCCCTGATGATAAACTCATTTGGTTCCAGCCAGAGGATACTACCCCCAAATTATGGGTGGTCCCCAGACATTTGAGATCTGAATTTTTGCACCAGGTACATGACACACCCACTGGTGGACACCAGAGGGCTGAAAATACCCTCCAACGCCTCAAAACCACTGCATGGTGGCCTGGGATTACCAAAGATGTTAAACAATACATTGATAACTGCCTCATGTGTGCAAAAAACAATCCAATACCTACAAAACGGAATGCCAAACTTTTACCACAGAGACATACCGGCCCTTGGCATGCCATCCAAATTGATTTTATTGGTCCGTTGACCAATACCAGTAGAAACAACAAGTATGCCCTTGTAGTGACCGATCTATTCTCTAAGTGGGTAGAGGCTTTCCCCACCAAGACTTGCACTGCAAAGACAACTGCCAAAATCCTGGTAGAACAGATTTTCTCCAGGTGGGGCCTGCCTCTCAAGGTAGACTCCGATAAAGGAACCAGTTTTACAGGTGAGTTGATGAAAGAGTCCCTTGAACTCCTAGGGGTTCAGCAAAAGTTCCACATACCTTATCACCCTCAATCCTCAGGTCAAGTAGAAAGAGCTAACAGACGGATTAAACAAATGCTTTCCAAATTCATTGAGGACCATCCCAAGACCTGGGATTCCCTACTACCTTTACTCCTTATGGCAATTAGGGGTACGCCCTCAGCCACTACCCAGCTTACACCCTTTGAGGTAATGACTGGCAGACAAATGAGACTACCTGAACACTTGCACTTTGACCTGCACACACCCACTGTGGACCGCTTGTCTGTAGATAAGTATGTGGAAAAACTTAGAAAAGACCTCATACACACACACTTGTATGCTGAAAATTGCATGGGCAAGGCCCAGCAACAGTCCAAAATACAATTTGACAAACATGCACAAGAAGTGGATTGGCACGTTGGAGATCAGGTAATGGTACTCCGATTTGCACATCCCAACCACTCCTTTTCCAACAAGTGGGAAGGCCCTTACCCCATTGTCAACAAGCTCAGTCCAGCAGTCTGTCAAGTTAGACTCCTCCACAACAATAAACTGACTGACAAATGGTTACATGCAAACCAATTGAAACTGTACAAAGGAGCTTAAAACTTACTCTTCCCTAACCCCATTGGCGAACTGTACTAATATACTAATCTTTCATCTTCCTTTTCAGATACATTGACAAGATGGCTATCTTGTTCCTATCTCTACTCCTTGCAGGAGTACTCCCTTTCGCCCAAGGCACGGTACCGGACCTCCTTCGACACCTTGATCCTCCAGCACCTCCTACAGATGGAGTTTCCATCAAAATTCCAGACACTATGATTACTGTCCAGGAAGGTTCCGATGCATACCTCACTGCCTCAGTCGTTGCTCCTGACAAATCTACCCTTCAGATTGAGTGGCAAACCACATCACAAGGACAAGTTCTCCCTGTGGCCAAACTCTCTAAGGGAACTTTCCAGGGTTGGCCCAATGCTAAATTGTCCCAGATGGTTCACTGTCCTTGTTACAAACTGCATTAAGACACTCTGGTTTGTATAACATTACTGCTTTAATTGACCCTTCCTATTGTAACTCTCTTTCTCAGGATTCTGCCCCAGATTTTGTGCTGTACACCACATGGCCTCTGCTGCCATGTCTATCATGCTACCTCCTACTGAGAAACAGCTTTTGGAATGTCAAAACATACCCTGGTCCCTGTAGTGGTCTCACAGCCACTGACCTCCCAGGTTCTTTGATTAACAATTTACAGTTTATGCATATACCTGTTTTATTTAACCTTACTTATTGGAATATGAAAGAATTTGGTATGTGTCACAATACCAATACCTCCGCATTTTACAGTACTTTGTTGCTAGATAGTTTAGCTGCATTTCGAATCTTACCAAGAATCCCTTTACTGGGGTTTATTCTACTGAACACAGAGGTAATTTTGGGAGGAAACCTCCTCCTAGTACTCTTACTCATAAACATAATAAGCGTGAAGTTGACAGTTCTGATGTCGGGTGCCAGGGAACTGTCACAGGTCTTTTGGTACTGCTATGTCCATTTGGAACAAAGCAGACATTGCTGCTATCAAAGTCATTCTGCAAAGTTCTCCACTGGTTTGGTTAATGATGTTTTACCACCTTTATTGCATGGTGTGGATGGTCTTAGCCAGGAAGAAAGATACACTGTATACAACATGCACAACATTGCAAAAGCCTTCACTGATTCCAAAGACAAGATTAACGCACTCATACAACAGAACAATAGAAGCTGATAGACAATACATTGGTAGAGAATACTTTGTTCTGCATATGGTTCATACATACTCACTACCATTAACAACCTTTTCAGAGACCTAGAAACTGGTAGGATTCCTGATATTATACATGACAGACGTCTATCTAAATGGTATAGTCCTAAATGTAAATCTCCATCTTGTATTCCCTATGTATGCAACAAACTCTGTCTATTCCTCTCTCCACAGCTCGAAATTTGGGGTTTGTGACCAGACATCCGAATACTGGTCCTTGTTTTCTGCTAAGAAATGTTCTATAACAGATACCATGTTTGTCTCTTTTACTGTCTCCTTACCACGCTTTGATCCCACTACAGCTTTGTTCGACAAGCTGGCACTGGCGCATTCCACAGGGCATTTGGATGAAGACATCTACCAAGAACACCTGGATCTACCTCCTCTACTGGTCTACCATTTCTTCCTGGATGCCTGGGTGGCACCGCATACGGACTGTTGTGCGAAAAAGCAATACATCTACCTGTGCCGATGTGATGTGTTTGATGTTATCGCCCTGTTTGTGGCTACTCTCCAGACAGCATTGACTGGACTTTCACTATGGATGCTGACATCACTGAGAATGGCAGCAACGCTTTTGAATCAACGCAGTCACCGGATCAGCTCTACCAGTCCTATCATGAGGAAGCTCATCGCCTGTCAACACGGATCTCCAAGACGACCTACACATGCCCTGTCCAGTTGCAAAAATGGAGACTGCCTACTGTACAATCACAGTACAACTCTGACGGTGAATATTGCATAGTTACTAATGTGAAAACTTATTCTTATGGTTCTGTTACTTGTGCAATTGATTACCCCAACTTCTGTTTTGTTCCCCATCACAAAACTGTTATTGGACACACTGTCATAACCCTTGTTCCCTTTATGGAAGAAGATATTATTGATGGTAATCCAGATTACTTACTTACACTTGAAGAATACCTACCCTACTTTAATGTACACATAGATCCACTGACACTTACACTGAAATCACTTTTAGATAGAAAGGACACACACCTCATCCACATCAGCAATAATATAACCAAAGCCAATGAAGCCATTCTTGACCTGATGAATGATGGAGACATGAATAACGCTTTGACTAATACTTGGTTGAGAGATTACTTTTAAAGGTTTTGTTATAATACAAGCATTTTTGATATTTACTTTGATTATTATGCTTTGCTGCCTACGACGTACTCTTCCCCAACACCGTGAGCAGCTTGAGTTTCTTTTCAGGGCTCGTGCCTCCAGATTGTAAAGACCCACTGCTCCTGCCCACTCCTTAAAATCGCCTGTGTTGCCCTTTCTAGGCAACAAGGGGGGAATTGTTACACGAGGTCCCTGCACCCTAATTGATACCCTCAGGGGTACACAGTAGACAGCTAATGTTTAGGCATAGGCTATACTAATACATAGGGCATAGGGCATCTACCGTACAAGACTAGATGTCAGGATATGAATACATATTATTGTAACTCACTTTGCTTGCTAATGCACACACATTATACCATGTATTTTCTGTCTATTTCTTACTTGTCAGATGCCAAGATACCTGTCCTTGAAGTAATTATAATGTAAGGCAACATGCCATCTTTTGGTGATGGACACCACTTCACCTTGTTATGTAAGACTTTGTATAAGAACGTCTTTGTTCTAAAACTGATGACTTTACAGAATTATATAATGTTATCTTGGACCGTGGAGCCACCTCTAATTTAGCCAATAGGGCTCATCTCTGTAACTAGAAATGTTTCTATCTTTCAGTAACCATAGTAATTATCATAGGTATATAATGTTATGCACAGGCTTTACACCTTGGAGACCAGAGAGATCAAGAGGACTACAAAGAAACTTCGAGGTGTAGGGAACGCTTAGCACTGGCTCCGGGTTCATATTGGTAAGAACTGCTTAGGGCAACTGTGATTCATCCCTGTTTGTAGTAATAAACTTGTTTATTACTTGAATTCAACTTGTTTGTGATTATTTGCATCTCCAATATTGCCAAGAACCTGAAAGTGAGGTTTAAACCTCTTACACCCCCATCCAAGCACTCAGCCTTGGTGCCGAAAAGCTTAACTCTCCTTTGTCTTTGTAAACTGCTCAATCTAAACCTATCCTACCTCTATGCTATTTAAACCCTGCTATTTTCTCTTCTCTTTAGCTGCCTGCCCTTAAACGGGGCTGCTTCAGCACCCCCATGGTTGCCCAGCCCCGAGCCAGCCACCGACTGACACCAGGACACCCGCCTGCAGCTCCTTGGAAGGTACGGTGACAGTGCAGCCAATCGGAACATGGGCACTTCCAACAAACCCGCTCTGATTGGCTATTACTTTTCAGCTGCTTTTGCCAAATTGCACTTTTTACAAATAGATTTTAGATAGAACTAAGCACATTTCAAGGGTCTAATAGAAGTATTTCAACTGTACTAGCTGGATTGTAATTTCTTCTGCTGTTTGAAAGTGCTTACAGCTCTTCTGTTTCCTTGCTGCTCCTGCAAACCCCATCCAAGCACTCTACCTTTACACCGAAAAGTCTAACTCTCGTTTGTCTTGCTAAACTGCTCAGTCTAAATCTATCCTACCACTATGCTATTTAAACCCTGCTATTTTTTCATCTCTCCAGCTTCCTGCCATTGAATGGGGCTGCTTCAGCTCCCCCCATGGTCGGCCGGCACCCAGCCAGTCACCGACCGAGACCAAGACACCTACCTGCAGCTCTTTGGAAGGTACTGTGACAGTGCAGCCAATCGAAACACGGGTGCTTCCAGCAAACCCGCTCTGATTGGTAAGGACTTTTCCCCTGCTTTTGCCACCTGGCACTTTTTACAAACAGAATTTAGAAAGAACTAAGCACATTTCAAGTGTCTAATAGAGGTTTTTGAACTGTGTTAGCTGGATTGTAATTTCTACTAGTGTTTATTTATTTATTTAAGCGTTTTACCAGGAAGGCTTACTGAGCAGAGTACTGCTCGATTACAGCACATTTCAAGTGTCTAATAGTAGTTTTTCAACAGTATTAGCTGGATTGTAAATTCCACTACTGTTTGAAAGTGCTTACAGCTCTTCTGTTTCTTGCTCCTCCTGCACCCCCCCATCTAAGCACTCTGCCATGGTGCCGAAAAGTCTAACTCACTTTGTCTTGCTAAACTGCTCAATCTAAACGTATCCTACCTCCGTGCTATTTAAACCCTGCTATGTTTTCTTCTCTCTAGCTGCCTGCCCTTCAACGGGGCTGCTTCAGCTCCCCCACGTTCGGCTGGCACCCAGCCAGCCACAGACCAAGACCAGAATGCCCGCCTGTACTTCCTTGGAAGGAATGGCAACAGCGCAGCCGATCGGAACACGAGCGCTTCCAGTAAACCCACTCTGATTGGGCAGGACTTTTCCCTCCTTTGCCACTTGGCACTTTTTACAAATAGATTTTAGATAGAACTAAGCACATTTCAAGTGTCTAATAGAAGTTTTTCAACTTTATTACCTGGATTGTAATTTCTACTACTGTTTGAAAGTGCTTACAGCTCTTCTGTTTCCTTGATCCTCCTGCACCCCCCCATCTAAGCAATCTGCCTTGGCGCCAAAAAGACTAACTCTCCTTTGTCTTACTAAACTGCTCAATCTAAACCTATCCTACCTCTATGCTATTTAAACAATGCTATTTTTTCTTCTGTCCTGCTTCGTGCTCTTGAACGGGGCTGCTTTAACTCCCCCACGGTTGGCTGGCTCCCAGCCAGCCACCTACCGAGACCAGGATGGCCACCTGCATTTCCTTGAAAAGTACGGCGACAGCACAGCGAATTGAAAAATGGGCGATTCTAGCAAACCAGTTCTGATTGGCAAGGACTTTTCCCCTGCTTTTGCCACCTGGCACTTTTTACAAATAGATTTTAGATAGAACAAAGCACATTTCACGTGTCTAATAGAAGCTTTTCAACTGTATTAGCTGGATCGTAATTTCTATTACTGTTTGAAAGTGATTACATTTCTTCTGTTTCCGTGCTCCTCCTGCACCCCCCATATTCTAAGCACTCTGCCATGGCGCCGAAAAGTCTAACTCTCCTTTGTCTTGCTAAACTGCGCAATCTAATCCTATTCTGCATCTATGCTATTTAAAAACTGCTATGTTTTCTTCTCTCTAGCTGCCTGCCCTTGAACGGGGCTGCTTCAGCTCCCACATGTTCAGCCAGCACCCAGCCAGACACCGACCGAGACCAGGGCGCCCGCCTGCAGCTCCTTGGAAGTTACGGCGACAGCGCAGCCAATTGGAACACGGGTGTTTCCCGCAAACCCGCTCTGATTGGCCAGGAATTTTACCCTGCGTTTGCCACCTAGCACTTTTTACAAATTCATTTTAGATAGAACTAACCACTTTTCAAGTGTCTAATAGAAGGTTTTCAACTGTATAAGCTGGACTGCAATTTCTACTACTGTTTGAAAGTGCTTACAGCTCTTCTGTTTCCTTGCACCTCCTGCACCCCCATCCAAGAACTCTGCTTTTCCACTAAAAAGTCAAACTCTCCTTTGTCTTGCTAAACTGCTCAATCTAAACCTATCCTACCTCTGTGCTATTAAAACCCTGCTATTTTTTCTTCTCTCCAGCTGCCTGCCCTTCTTTGGGGCTGCTTCAGCTCCCCCATGGTCAGTGGGCACCTAGCCAGCCAGCAACCAAGACCAGGATCCCCGCCAGCAGCTCCTTGGAAGGCACGGCGACAGTGCAGCCAACTGGAACACGAGCGCTTCCAGTAAACTGGCTCTCATTGGCCAGGACTTTTCCCCTGCTTTTTCCACATGGCACTTTTTACAAATAGAGTTTAGATAGAACTAAGCACATTTCAAGTGTCTAATTAAAGTTTTTCAACTGTATAAGCTGGACTGCAATTTCTAATACTGTTTGAAAGTGCTTACAGCTCTTCTGTTTCCTTGCACCTCCTGCACCCCCATCCAAGAACTCTGCTTTTGCACTAAAAAGTCTAACTCTCCTTTGTCTTGTTAAACTGCTCAATCTAAACCTATCCTACCTCTGTGCTATTAAAACCCTGCTATTTTTTCTTCTCTCCAGCTGTCTGCCCTTCTTTGGGGCTGCTTCAGCTCCCCCATGGTCAGTGGGCACCTAGCCAGCCAGCAACCAAGACCAGGATCCCCGCCAGCAGCTCCTTGGAAGGCACGGCGACAGTGCAGCCAACTGGAACACGAGCGCTTCCAGCAAACTGGCTCTTATTGGCCAGGACTTTTCCCCTGCTTTTTCCACATGGCACTTTTTACAAATAGAGTTTAGATAGAACTAAGCACATTTCAAGTGTCTAATAGAAGTTTTTCAACTGTATTAGCTGGATTGTAATTTCTACTACTGTTTGAAAGTGCTTACAGCTGTTCTGATTCCTGCTGCTCCTGCACCCCCCAACCAAGCACTGTGCCTTTGCACCGAAAAGCCTAACTCTCCTTAGTCTTGCTAAACTGCTCAGTCTACATCTATCCTACCGCTATGCTATTTAAACCCTGCCATTTTTTCTTCTCTTCAGCTTCCTGCCCTTGAATGGAGCTGCTTCAGCTCCCCCAAGGTCAGCTGGCACCCAGCCAGTCACCAACCGAGACCAAGACACCCGCCTGCAGCTCCTTGGAAGGTACTGTGACAGCTCAGCCAATCAGAACACGGGTGCTTCCAGCAAAAGTGCTCTGATTGTCCAGTACTTTTCCTCTGCTTTTGCCACATGGCACATTTTACAAATAGATTTTAGATAGAACTAAGCTTTTTCAAGTGTCTAATAGAGGTTTTTGAACTGTGTTAGCTGTAGGGTTGTCAGAACTAGTTCGGTAAAGATTCGAACCCTCCTCGAACCCTGGTGTTCGAGGTTCAATTAGAACTCGAACACTAAAAGAACCGCAAAGGGTTGAATCACCACGAACAGCGAGATGTTGTCTGTTTGACTTGCGTAAGTTGCGTACCTACGTACGGGTCAGGTGGGGGTCGAGTAAGCTGCGCGAGCTGAGGGATCTGTGGGGATATTTAGGCAGATGTGCCGCGAGGAGAAGCGCCATTTGCTGAGGATTGGAGTGGAGGCAGCAGCAGCCTAGCTGAACTGTACTACTAGTGTTAGCGGTTAGCGTACCGCTACTCTTGTCCAATACTGGCCACTTCCATCATTCATTTTCCTGTGAGAACAAGAGAAAGGCTGAAAAAAGCTCAAAATCAGGTGGGAGTGGGAATAGGGGGAGGTTCAGGACAGGTGGAGGGATTAATCAAGAATTGGGAAGGGATTGGGGAATAGGGAGGGATTTAGACCAAGATCAATCAATATCAGGACTGGAGGAGGACTCAGGAGGACTCAGAGAGAGAATAAAAAAAAATAAAGTGAAGAACCTTTGTGAAATGTGATTATTTGAAACTGCAGCACTGCTCAGTCAGTGGTGCACACTGCACACTCAGCAGCTGCCATCAACAAGCATACAAGGGGGCGAAAAAAGGCAAATAAATCTGAACCCTTCCCAGTGTAGTGTGTGTGTCACAGAGAGAAGCCCAGTGTGTGCCCCTTGACTGCACTGTACCCTACCCAGTGTATGTTACAGAGAGAAGCCCAGTGGTCAGTTGTGTGGTGGCTTTAACCTTACATGACAGAAACGTAGAAATATAATTCTCATTCCCTGGGTTGCGTATGTGACTCCATCTCCTGTGGTCCACCCATCACCGTGCTGCTGTGAGCCCCTTGACTGCACTGTACCCTACCCAGTGTGTGTGTTACAGAGAGAAGCCCAGTCGCTAGTTGTGTGGTGGCATTAACCTTATATGACAGAAATGTAGAAATATAATTCTCATTCCCTGAGTTGCTGGTTATGTATGTGACTCCATCTCCTGTGGTCAGCCCATCACCCTGCTGCTGTGTGCCCTTGACTGCACTGTACCCTACCCAGTGTGTGTTACAGAGAGAAGCCCAGTGGCCAGTTGTGTGGTGGCATTAACCTTACATGACAGAAACGTAGAAATATAATTCTCATTCCCTGGGTTGCGTATGTGACTCTGTCTCCTGTGGTCAGCCCATCACCCTGCTGCTGTGTGCCCCTTGACTGCACTGTACCCTACCCAGTGTGTGTTACAGAGAGAAGCCCAGTGGCCAGTTGTGTGGTGGCATTAACCTTACATGACAGAAACGTAGAAATATAATTCTCATTCCCTGGGTTGCGTATGTGACTCCGTCTCCTGTGGTCAGCCCATCACCCTGCTGCTGTGCACCCCTTGATTGCTATGTGTATGCCTATGCTCAGCAGCCCAATCATTCTGTAAGCCTTGAACCTGGGATCCTTTAGTTGAAAACTGTCATATTCTTCAATTACTTTCAGTCCACGGTATCACAGTGTCACACAACCAAAATAAAATTTTGGAGTTGTAGCCAGCGATCACAGATCACATTGCTTTGTTACACAGGAATTGTTTGGGTGTGGGTGTGTTCACCTCAGTATACTGGTAGTACTGGTACTTACTGTCTGTTATGGCTGACACCAACATAGATGAAGCATCTAGTGCTGGTGTTGGAGCAGGTGTTGGTGGTAGTGGTAATCCTGGTGCTAGCAGAAATAACCAAAATGTTTCACGTGATAACAATTTAACAAACAGCAAAAGAGCAACAGTGAAGTGTGGTAAAGGGGGACCTTTTAAGAAAACCTGTACTGCTGCTGGGGTCATACGGAGAGGCACCATAAAGTATGCCATTCATGCTGTTAAGATCCCTGTGACTAGCAGCAATAATGCAAGTGACAGTGAGTCCCTCTGTGACTCAGACAGTAGCTCTTTGTCTCAGTCCGACACTGTTGTGTCTCGCGACAAATCATTACTTCCTCAACAAAGTGAAATGAGCAAGTCTGCTGACAATGAATCAGGTAGTGCACTTGCAAATACATCCAGCACTGTTGGCAATGAAAAGGACATATCCATTGAATTCACCACTTCTGTGTTGGCCAGCAATGAAAATCCATTAGAGTCTTCTGCCCACTCTTCTAGCACCAAGGAGCATGTCCCAGGTTCTGTTAGGACAGGTGAAAAGACACAAACAGTCTTTAGCTATCTTCCTAGCACTCGAACAAAATCTGTCACATCTGAGGTGTGGGATTATTTCTCTGTCAGTAAAACTGATCCATGCAGAGCAATTTGTTCCCTGTGTAAACAGAGTGTAAGCCGTGGTAAAGTTGTGTCATGCCTTGGCACTACAGCTCTTAAACGCCATCTGAAAAAGCATTCGGTTTTGCTTGATCATCCAAAACCCATGTCCTCCATCTTCCAGACCGCATGTGAGAAGGGTCAGGAATCTGAAATGGATACCGAATTTTCTGAACTTGATGCGGGCAGAACCACTGCCAGCCCTAGGATCACTGTTACCACCAATGCCAGCACCATTAGTACCAGTTGCACATCCAGTGATGGCACTGAATGTATAAGTCCTAGTCCACCATCTCTGTGTCCATCTGCCCATTGAAGCACAGTGTATAATAAACCAGCAGGGACATGTTGCAAACAGCTAACACTGTGTCAGGCATTTGAAAGGAAGAATACCTTTACTAGAAATCATCCAAAGACCCTTCATCTTAATCACGAATTGGTGAACTGTTGAGGAGCTCTTCTCCCATACTCTTTGGTAGATCATGAGGATTTAGGAGCTCATGACATTAGCAGAGCCTCGTTACAATGTTCCTCATCGAAGGTACTTTTCCTATGTTGAAATACAAAACATTTATCAGGCTTTAAAAGCAACAGTGATGCTTGCACTTAAAACTGCGGGGGTAGGGTTATTCATGTCACAACAGATATGTGGACCAGCACTGAAAACATAGATTACATGTCCCTTACCGCTCATTGGGTCACGTTTTCTTGTTCTTCTTCAAAAACAAAGACACCCCAAAAGATGGCGCTGCTGCATATAAAAGTTTGGGCAAGTCATACTGCTGCAAACATCTTGCAGGAACTAAATGACCTCCTTGACGAATGGGTTTATTCTCATGGTCTAAAAATGTGGCTTCATAGTAAGTGACAATGGAGCCAACATCTTGAAAGCAGTACAGGATGGAGGATTTCTGCATGCTTCTTGCTTTGCACATTGCTTACACTTAATGTCACGGGATTTCTCAGCAACGAAACACAAGTGGATGGTATGATTGCTGTTTGCAAAAAAATTGTGACTCACTTTTCACATTCAACCAAGGCTATACGGACATTGTCCGAACTGCAAAAAAACCACAAGCTGCCCCAGCAAAAGCTGATTCAAAATGTTTCCACTCATTGGAACTCAACGCTTTATATGCTGCAGCGCCTCTTGGAGCAAAAGCAAGCTGTACATGAGTACTGCTCCAGTTACATTATTGGAGATGGCATTATGCTGTCTGTGCTACAGCGGAAATTAATGGAGACAGTGTGCTGTATCCTAGCTCCTTTTGAGACAGCTACAAAGGACATGTCTTCTGAAGGCGCATCTGTGAGTCAGGTTATCCCACTCATAATGCTCATTTTACATCATCTTAGTGTTCTAAATCTAGAAATAGAAAAAGACAGATCTGAAGTGCAGACACATGTCACCTGTATCATGGGAATCTTGTAAAGAGAATGAGCGAGCGCTTAAAGGAGGCAGTATAGCGCAGTGGTCTAAGGCTCTGAGCTGCAAATTTGGTGACATCCAGCAGGCCAGACCTGGGTTTGAATCCCACAGCTTCCACTTGCATACTGTGTGACCCTGAGCAAGTCACTTAACCTCCTTGTGCTCCCAGGTCGCTCCTGTAAAAAAGCTTTCAGCTTAGTGTGCTATACCTGGTTAAACAACTAAATAAAAAAAAAAAAAAAAAAAACAATGACAAATTAGTTGCAATGATGAAATCAAAACACTACATCCTTGCAACTCTCTTAGATTCCAGGTTCAAGGCTATACATCTTCCAAAATCAGATGATATAGAGCAGTACAAATGTATGTTGCTAGATGAGCTGCAGCACTCACAGGAGTCAAACACAGACACGCACAGTACCCTCAGGTTGTCATCCCCACAACATGCAGGTTCATCTTCACAAGGGATACAGAACTGGAAAAGTCACCAAACATTAACAGTAGTTGTTCCACAACTGCCACTTCTTCAGCCCTTAGTAGCAAGCTAAATTTGTGGCAAAACCTTTCCCAAATTGCTGCCATATCAGCTTCTGCTGATTCCTCTTCTGAGCGGTCTCTGTCCATCATGGTAGACAGTTACCTGCAAGAACTGCCTATTCCTATTGATGCATGCCCTTTTGAATACTGGAGATCAAAAAAGTCTATTTAGATGGAGCTGTATGATGAAGCCTGTAAATATATTGGTTGTCCTGCAACAAGTGTCTCTTCAGAATGCATGCTTAGTACAGCTGGCAATATTGTGACAGACACCAGAAATAGGTTGCTGCCAGAAAATGTACCACGTTAACTTTTATTAAAGTTAATAAGTCAAGATTTCGTATCCTATAAGACTATACAAACTGATCCTGAAGTGATCAATGTTGTGGATGTTGATGGTGATGACAACTCAGATGGTGGTGGCTGGTAAATACGGTGTGGGACAAGTCTCTGCACCAAAAACTTTTACAGACTGTGATGACTTTGGTTGTAGTCTCTCTCCTTTCGATCTACTACACGTGACTATACCCCCAAAACTTTCCGTTTCATGGCAAACTGCTTTGTAGCTAGGGTCTAAACTAAAGTCAACAAGTTTTATATACAGGGCAATTTTAACATCAGTGGGAACAGGCCCAAATTTGGCATAGGACACTGTCACATCAATCCTTTCTGTATCATATTATTTATAGTTAAAGTGCAAACATATATTTTTGGATTTACCTTCTGTGACTTTGTGGTGCATCAGTATGGGCTGGGACAGGAGGCAGGTCTATTTTCAATTTAAAGAGGACAAAACAATGGTAGCTAATTGGTAGCTGTTTATTATTTTTTCAATTACAGAAGTGTTAGCCATAAACGAAAATGGATGCTAGTACATGGGTGAGGGTTGTGGGTTGGTTTTAACATGGGTGTAAGGGTGGCATGGTGCTACTGCACAGATGAAGGTGGTGGAAGAAAAGTGGAATGGGTGATGGGGTGAAAGGTGGGTGTTGTTTTAGTTCTTTCATTTACAGATTAGTGATCAGCTGGGGATGGTGAGGAAAAAATGATGACAGACCGACCTACTGTAAACATAATTTATATTCTTATTAAATACATTGCAAACTGCTCACCTAGCACAATTGTCCTGTCCCCTTTAAAAAGAATAAAGGAATCAGAAATAAAAGAAAATCTGCATCAGCAGTTTTCACAGAATGTGACGTATCATAAAGTGTTTTTGCTTTACAAGTAGTGATAATTTGATACATAATGGGGTTGACAGGCGCTGTCCCTTAAACATCACATGCCAACTGCTGCAGCTACATTAAATATTCCTTAGTATGTCGTGAGGAAACCACTTTTTATTTATGTGACTGAAATACAGATTTTTAGTATCAGCTGCAAAATGCATCATCTTAGAAAGTTGTATGTATTACTCCAATTTGCCAACAAAATGTTGGTATATGTATGCATTACCTTAGAAAATTGCATGCATTTTTGCCAGCAACAATGACTGGCATATTTTTTATTCAAATGTCTTGACTGACTACGTTATGACATAATATGTTTTGCAACAGTTCCACATGCTGCTGCTGTAGTACTTGGCTTGACTTTGTTATAAAAGCTTTCTTTTAAACATAGCAACTTTTGATTTACTCATTTAAAACAGAAAGCAGCAAATAGCTGAAATTAGGTAATATCAGTTATTTTTCTCATAATTCATGACGAGTATATATAACTGAGTACATAAATGGCTAATGTGCCTCTTTCTTTCACTAAGGAACTATGAATGCAGCTGCAGCAGGAAAACTTTTAACATATGGGTGGGTAGGTGGGCCTGTTACGTATTAAGTTGCTGGCTTTAGCAAACAGAAGAAACCATAGATAAACCTAGATGTATTCCTATCAATGTCACACATGATAATTTCTCTCCCCCTTATATTGAACAGTTTTTCCTTTACATGTATTTTATTACTATCTTCGTTACTGGCAGCACAATAAAAAAATAGGGTTCGAGTTCCAAAAAGTTCTAAAAAAGATTAGAACCCTAGAACTTTTTCAAAAGTTCTAGACTAGAACTAGAACCCAGAACTTCAGAGGGTTCTGACAACCCTAGTTAGCTGGATTGTAATTTCTACTACTGTTTATTTATTTATATAAGTGTTTTACCAGGAAGACATACTGAGCAGAGTACTGCACGATTACAGCAAATTTCAAGTGTCTAATAGAAGTTTTTCAACTGTATTTGCTGGACTGTAATTTTAACTACGGTTTAAAAGTGCTTACACCTCTTCTGTTTCTTGCTCCTCCTGCACCCCTCCGATCCAAGAACTCTGCCTGGGTGCCAAAAAGTCTAACTCTCCTTTGTTTTGCTAAACTGCTCAATCTAAACCTATCCTACCTCTATGCTATTTAAACCCTGCTATGTTTTCTTCTCCCGAGCTGCCTGCCCTCAAACGGGGCTGCTTCAGCTCCCCCACGTTCAGCCGGCACCCAGCCAGACACAGACCAAGACCAGGATGCCCGCCTGTACTTCCTTGGAAGGAATGGCAACAGCGCAGCCGATCGGAACACGAGCACTTCCAGCAAACCCGCTCTGATTGGGCAGGACTTTTCCCTCCTTTTGCCACTTGGCACTTTTTACAAATAGATTTAGATAGAACTAAGCATTTCAAGTGTCTAATAGAAGTTTTCAACTTTATTACCTGGATTGTAATTTCTACTACTGTTTGAAAGTGCTTACAGCTCTTCTGTTTCCTTGATCCTCCTGCACCCCCCCATCTAAGCAATCTGCCTTGGCCAAAAAGTCTTACTCTCCTTTGTCTTACTAAACTGCTCAATCTAAACCTATCCTACCTGTATGCTATTTAAACATTGCTATTTTTTTTCTGTCCCACTTCATGCTGTTGAACGGGCTGCTTTAGCTCCCCACAATTGGCGGCTCCCAGCCAGCCACCTATAGAGACCAGGACGGCTACTTGCATTTCCTTGAAAGTGCACGTACCCATAGCACAGCCAATCGGAAACGGGCGATTCTAGCAAACCAGTTCTGATTGGCAAGGGCTTCTCCTGCTTTTGCCACCTGGCACTTTTTACAAATAGATTTTAGATAGAACAAAGCACATTTCACGTGTCTAATAGAAACTTTTCAACTGTATTAGCTGGATTGTAATTTCTACTACTGTTTGAAAGTGATTACAGTTCTTCTGTTTCCTTGCTCCTCCTGCACCCCCCATATTCCAAGCACTCTGCCATGGTGCTGAAAAGTCTAACTCTCCTTTGTCTTGCTAAACTGCGTGATCTAATCCTATCCTACTTCTATGCTATTTAAACCCTGCTATGTTTTCTTCTCTCTAGCTGCATGCCCTTGAATGGGGCTGCTTCAGCTCCCACATGTTCAGCCAGCACCCAGCCAGACACCGACCAAGACCAGGGCGCCCGCCTGCAGTTCCTTGGAAGTTACGGTGACAGCGCAGCCAATTGGAACAAGTGGTGCTTCCGCAAACCCGCTCTGATTGGCCAGAATTTTACCCTGCTTTTGCCACCTAGCACTTTTACAAATTCATTTTAGATAGAACTAACCACTTTTCAAGTGTCTAATAGAAGTTTTCAACTGTATAAGCTGGACTGTAATTTCTACTACTGTTTGAAACTGCTTACAGCTCTTCTATTTCCTTGCACCTCCTGCACCCCCCCCCCATCCAAGCACTCTGCTTTGGTACTAAAAAGTCTAACTCTCCTTTGTCTTGCTAAACTGCTCAATCTAAACCTATCCTACCTCTGTGCTATTAAAACCCTGCTATTTTTTCTTCTCTACTGCCTGCCCTTCTTTGGGCTGCTTCAGCTCCCCATGGTCGGTGGGCACCTAGCCAGCCAGCAACCGAGACCAGGAAGCCCGCCAGCAGCTCCTTGGAAGGCACGGCGACAGTGCAGCCAACTGGAACACGGCGCTTCCAGCAAACTGGCTCTCATTGGGGACTTTCCCCTGCTTTTCCACATGGCACTTTTTACAAATAGAGTTTAGATAGAACTAAGCACATTTCAAGTGTCTAATAGAAGTTTTTCAACTGTATTAGCTGGATTGTAATTTCTACTACTGTTTGAAAGTGCTTACAGCTGTTCTGATTCCTGCTGCTCCTGCCCCCCAACCAAGCACTCTGTCTTTGCACGAAAAGTCTAACTCTCCTTAGTCTTGCTAAACTGCTCAGTCTACATCTATCCTACCGAATGCTATTTAAACCCTGCCATTTTTTCTTCTCTTCAGCTTCCTGCCCTTGAACAGAGCTGCTTCAGCTCACCCACGGTCGGCTGGCATCAGCCAGTCTGCCTTGAGACCAAGGCGCGCCTGCAGCTCCTTGGAAGGTACTGTGACAGCTCAGCCAATCAGAACACGGGTGCTTCCAGCAAAGTGCTCTGATTGTCCAGGACTTTCCTCTGCTTTTGCCACATGGCACGTTTTACAAATAGATTTTAGATAGAACTAAGCTTTTCAAGTGTCTAATAGAGGTTTTTGAACTGTGTTAGCTGGATTGTAATTTCTACTACTGTTTATTTATTTATTTAAGTGTTTTACCAGGAAGGCATACTGAGCAGAGTACTGCCTGATTACAGCAAATTTCAAGTGTCTAATAGAAGTTTTCAACTGTATTAGCTGGACTGTAATTTTGACTATGGTTTAAAAGTGCTACAGCTCTTCTGTTTCTTGCTCCTCCTGCACCCCTCCAATCCAAGAACTCTGCCTGGGTGCCAAAAGTCTAACTCTCCTTTGTTTTTGCTAAACTGCTCAATCTAAACCTATCCTACCTCCTATGCTATTTAAACCCTGCTATGTTTTCTTCTGTCTAGCTGCCTGCCTTTAAGCGGGGCTGCTTCAGCTCCCTCACGTTTGGTGGCACCCAGCAGACACAGACCAAGACCAGGATGCCGCCTGTGCTTCCTCGGAAGGAATGGCAACAGCGCAGCCCGATCAGACGAAGCACTTCCAACAAACCCGCTCTGATTGGGCAGGACTTTTCCTCCTTTTGCCACTTGGCACTTTTACAAATAGATTTTAGATAGAACTAAGCACATTTCAAGTGTCTAATAGAAGTTTTTCAACTTTATTACCTGGATTGTAATTTCTACTACTGTTTCAAAGTGCTTACAGCTCTTCTGTTTCCTTGATCCTCCTGCACCCCCCCCATCTAAGCAATCTGCCTTGGCGCCAAAAAGTCTTACTCTCCTTTGTCTTACTAAACTGCTCAATCTAAACCTATCCTACCTGTATGCTATTTAAACATTGCTATTTTTTCTTCTGTCCCACTTCATGCTGTTGAGCAGGGGCTGCTTTAGCTCCCCACAATTGGCGGCTCCCAGCCAGCCACCTACAGAGACCAGGGACGGCCACCTGCATTTCCTTGAAAAGTACGACGACAGCACAGCCAATCGAAAGCAGGCGATTCTAGCAAACCAGTTCTGATTGGAAAGGCTTCTCCGCTTTGCTACCTGGCACTTTTACAAATAGATTTTAGATAGAACAAAGCACATTTCACGTGTCTAATAGAAGCTTTTCAACTGTATTAGCTGGATTGTAATTTCTATTACTGTTTGAAAGTGATTACAGTTCTTCTGTTTCCTTGCTCCTCCTGCACCCCATATTCCAAGCACTCTGCCATGGTGCTGAAAAGTCTAACTCTCCTTTGTCTTGCTAAACTGCGTGATCTAATCCTATCCTACTTCTATGCTATTTAAACCCTGCTATATTTCTTCTCTCTAGCTGCCTGCCCTTGAATGGGGCTGCTTCAGCTCCCATGTTCAGCCAGCACCCAGCCAGACACCGACCAAGACCAGGGCGCCCGCCTGCAGTTCCTTGGAAGTTACGGTGACAGCGCAGCCAATTGGAACAAGGGTGCTTCCCGCAAACCCGCTCTGATTGGCCAGGAATTTTACCCTGCTTTTGCCACCTAGCACTTTTTACAAATTCATTTTAGATAGAACTAACCACTTTTCAAGTGTCTAATAGAAGTTTTTCAACTGTATAAGCTGGACTGTAATTTCTACTACTGTTTGAAAGTGCTTACAGCTCTTCTGTTTCCTTGCACCTCCTGCACCCCCATCCAAGCACTCTGCTTTGGCACTAAAAAGTCTAACTCTCCTTTGTCTTGCTAAACTGCTCAATCTAAACCTATCCTACCTCTGTGCTATTAAAACCCTGCTATTTTTTCTTCTCTCTAGCTGCCTGCCCTTCTTTGGGGCTGCTTCAGCTCCCCCATGGTCGGTGGGCACCTAGCCAGCCAGCAACCGAGACCAGGAAGCCCGCCAGCAGCTCCTTGGAAGGCACGGCGACAGTGCAGCCAACTGGAACACGAGCACTTCCAGCAAACTGGCTCTCATTGGCCAGGACTTTTCCCCTGCTTTTTCCACATGGCACTTTTTACAAATAGAGTTTAGAAAGAACTAAGCACATTTCAAGTGTCTAATAGAAGTTTTTCAACTGTATTAGCTGGATTGTAATTTCTACTACTGTTTGAAAGTGCTTACAGCTGTTCTGATTCCTGCTGCTCCTGCACCCCCCCAACCAAGCACTCTGTCTTTGCACCGAAAAGTCTAACTCTCCTTAGTCTTGCTAAACTGCTCAGTCTACATCTATCCTACCGCAATGCTATTTAAACCTGCCATTTTCTTCTCTTCAGCTTCCTGCCCTTGAGCAGGGCTGCTTCAGCTCACCCACGGTTGGCTGGCATCAGCCAGTCACCAGCCGAGACCAAGGCACCCGCCTGCAGCTCCTTGGAAGGTACTGTGACAGCTCAGCCAATCAGAACACAGGTGCTTCCAGCAAAGTGCTCTGATTGTCCAGTTTCCTCTGCTTTTGCCACATGGCACGTTTTACAAATAGATTTTAGATAGAACTAAGCTTTTTCAAGTGTCTAATAGAGGTTTTGAACTGTGTTAGCTGGATTGTAATTTCTACTACTGTTTATTTATTTATTTAAGTGTTTTACCAGGAAGGCATACTGAGCAGAGTACTGCCTGATTACAGCAAATTTCAAGTGTCTAATAGAAGTTTTCAACTGTATTAGCTGGACTGTAATTTTGACTATGGTTTAAAAGTGCTTACAGCTCTTCTGTTTCTTGCTCCTCCTGCACCCCTTCAATCCAAGAACTCTGCCTGGGTGCCAAAAAGTCTAACTCTCCTTTGTTTTGGTAAACTGCTGAATCTAAACCTATCCTACCTCCGTGCTATTTAAACCCTGCTATGTTTTCTTCTGTCTAGCTGCCTGCCTTTAAACGGGGCTGCTTCAGCTCCCCCATGTTTGGTCGGCACCCAGACAGACACAGACCAAGACCAGGATGCCCGCCTTTACTTCCTTGGAAGGAATGGCAACAGCGCAGCCGATCAGAACACGAGCGCTTCCAGCAAACCCGCTCTGATTGGGCAGGACTTTTCCCTCCTTTGCCACTTGGCACTTTTTACAAATAGATTTTAGATAGAACTAAGCACATTTCAAGTGCCTAATAGAAGTTTTTCAACTTTATTACCTGGATTGTAATTTCTACTACTGTTTGAAAGTGCTTACAGCTGTTCTGATTCCTGCTGCTCCTGCACCCCCAACCAAGCACTCTGTCTTTGCAACAAGTCTAACTCTCCTTAGTCTTGCTAAACTGCTCAGTCTACATCTATCCTACCCAATGCTATTTAAACCCTGCCATTTTCTTCTCTTCAGCTTCCTGCCCTTGAACAGGGCTGCTTCAGCTCACCCACGGTTGGCTGGCATCCAGCCAGTCACAACTGAGACCAAGGCAGCCCGCCTGCAGCTCCTTGGAAGGTACTGTGACAGCTCAGCCAATCAGAACACGGGTGCTTCCAGCAAAAGTGCTCTGATTGTCCAGGACTTTTCCTCTGCTTTTGCCACATGGCACGTTTTACAAATAGATTTTAGATAGAACTAAGCTTTTTCAAGTGTCTAATAGAGGTTTTTGAACTGTGTTAGCTGGATTGTAATTTCTACTACTGTTTATTTATTTATTTAAGTGTTTTACCAGGAAGGCATACTGAGCAGAGTACTGCCTGATTACAGCAAATTTCAAGTGTCTAATAGAAGTTTTTCAACTGTATTAGCTGGACTGTAATTTTGACTATGGTTTAAAAGTGCTTACAGCTCTTCTGTTTCTTGCTCCTCCTGCACCCCTCCAATCCAAGAACTCTGCCTGGGTGCCAAAAAGTCTAACTCTCCTTTGTTTTGCTAAACTGCTGAATCTAAACCTATCCTACCTCCGTGCTATTTAAACCCTGCTATGTTTTCTTCTGTCTAGCTGCCTGCCTTTAAACGGGGCTGCTTCAGCTCCCCCATGTTTGGTCGGCACCAGACAGACACAGACCAAGACCAGGATGCCCTTTACTTCCTTGGAAGGAATGGCAACAGCGCACGATCAGTCACGAGCGCTTCCAGCAAACCCGCTCTGATTGGGCAGGACTTTTCCTCCTTTGCCACTTGGCACTTTTACAAATAGATTTTAGATAGAACTAAGCACATTTCAAGTGTCTAATAGAAGTTTTCAACTTTATTACCTGGATTGTAATTTCTACTACTGTTTGAAAGTGCTTACAGCTCTACTGTTTCCTTGATCCTCCTGCACCCCCCCATCTAAGCAATCTGCCTTGGCGCCAAAAAGTCTAACTCTCCTTTGTCTTACTAACCTGCTCAATCTAAACCTATCCTACCTCTATGCTATTTAAACATTGCTATTTTTTCTTCTGTCCCGCTTCGTGCTCTTGAACGGGGCTGCTTTAGCTCCCCCACTGTTGGCCGGCTCCCAGCCAGCCACCTACAGAGACCAGGACGGCCACCTGCATTTCCTTGAAAAGTACGACGACAGCACAGCCAATCGGAAAATGGGCAATTCTAGCAAACCAGTTCTGATTGGCAAGGACTTTTCCCCTGCTTTTGCCACCTGGCACTTTTTACAAATAGATTTTAGACAGAACAAAGCACATTTCACGTGTCTAATAGAAGCTTTTCAACTGTATTAGCTGGATTTTAATTTCTATTACTGTTTGAAAGTGATTACAGTTCTTCTGTTTCCTTGCTCCTCCTGCACCCCCCATATTCCAAGCACTCTGCCATGGCGCCGAAAAGTCTAACTCTCCTTTGTCTTGCTAAACTGCACGATCTAATCCTATCCTTCATCTATGCTATTTAAACCCTGCTTTGTTTTCTTCTCTCTAGCTGCCTGCCCTTGAACGGGGCTGCTTCAGCTCCCACATGTTCAGCCAGCACCCAGCAAGACACCGACTGAGACCAGGGCGCCCGCCTGCAGTTCCTTGGAAGTTACAGTGACAGCACAGCCAATTGGAACACGGGCGCTTCCCACAAACCCGCTCTGATTGGCCAGGACTTTTACCCTGCTTTTGCCACCTAGCACTTTTTACACACTTTTCAAATGTCTAATAGAAGTTTTTCAACTGTATAAGCTGGACTGTAATTTCTACTACTGTTTGAAAGTGCTTACAGCTCTTCTGTTTCCTTGCACCTCCTGCACCCCCCATCCAAGAACTCTGCTTTGGCACTAAAAAGTCTAACTTTCCTTTGTCTTGCTAAACTGCTCAATCTAAAGCTATCCTACCTCTGTGCTATTAAAACCCTTCTATTTTTTCCTCTCTCCAGCTGCCTGCCCTTCTTTGGGGCTGCTTCAGCTCCCCCATGGTCGGTGGGCATCTAGCCAGCCAGCAACCGAGACCAGGATGCCCGCCAGCAGCTCCTTGGAAGGCACGGTGACAGTGCAGCCAACTGGAACACGAGCCCTTCCAGCAAACTGGCTCTCATTGGCCAGGACTTTTCCCCTGCTTTTTCCACATGGCACTTTTTACAAATAGAGTTTGGATAGAACTAAGCACATTTCAAGTGTCTAATAGAAGTTTTTCAACTGTATTAGCTGGATTGTAATTTCTATTACTGTTTGAAAGTGCTTACAGCTATTCTGATTCCTGCTGCTCCTGCACCCCCAACCAAGCACTCTGTCTTTGCACCAAAAGTCTAACTCTCTTAGTCTTGCTAAACTGCTCAGTCTACATCTATCCTACCGCTATGCTTTTAAACCCTGCATTTTTCTTCTCTTCAGCTTCCTGCCCTTGAACAGAGCTGCTTCAGCTCCCCATGGTCGGCTGGCACCCAGCCAGCCACCAACCAAGACCAAGACGCCTGCCTGCAGCTCCTTGGAAGGTACTGTGACAGCTCAGCCAATCAGAACACGGGTGCTTCCAGCAAAAGTGCTCTGATTGTCCAGGACTTTTCCTCTGCTTTTGCCACATGGCACTTTTTACAAATAGATTTTAGATAGAACTAAGCTTTTTCAAGTGTCTGATAGAGGTTTTTGAACTGTGTTAGCTGGATTGTAATTTCTACTACTGTTTATTTATTTATTTAAGCGTTTTACCAGGAAGGCATACTGAGCAGAGTACTGCCCGATTACAGCAAATTTCAAGTGTCTAATAGAAGTTTTCACCTGTATTAGCTGGACTGTAATTTTGACTACAATTTAAAAGTGCTTACAGCTCTTCTGTTCCTTGCTCCTCCTGCACCCCTCCAATCCATGAACTCTGCCTTGGTGCCAAAACGTCTAACTCTCCTTTGTTTTGCTAAACTGCTCAATCTAAACCTATCCTGCCTCTATGCTATTTAAACCCTGCTATTTTTTCTTCTCTCTAGCTACCTGCCCTTAAACGGGGCTGCTTCAGCTCCCCCACGTTCGCCTGGCACCCAGCCAGCCACCGACCGAGACCAGGATGCCTGCATTTAGCTCCTTGGAAGGAACGGCGACAGCACAGCCCATCGGAACACGAGCGCTTCCAGCAAAATTGCTCTGATTGGGCAGTACTTTTCCCTCCTTTTGCCACTTGGCAATTTTTACAAATAGATTTTAGATAGAACTAAGCACATTTCAAATGTCTAATAGAAGTTTATCAACTGTATTAGCTGGATTGTAATTTCTACTACTGTTTGAAAGTGCTTACAGCTCTTCTGTTTCCTTGATCCTCCTGCATTCCCCATCTAAGCAATCTGCCTTGGCGCCAAAAAGTCTTACTCTCCTTTGTCTTACTAAACTGCTCAATCTAAACCTATCCTACCTCTATGTTATTTAAACCTTGCCTTTTTTTCTTCTGTCCAGCTGCCTGCCCTTGAACGGGGCTGCTTTAGCTCCCCCATGGTCGGCCGGCACCCAGCCAGCCACCGGCCAAAACCAGACGCCCCCCTGAGCTCCTTGGAATTTATGGTGACAGCACAGCCAATAGGAACATGGGTGATTCCAAACCAGTACTGATTGGCAAAGACTTCTCCCTGCTTTTGCCACCTGGCACTTTTACAAATAGATTTTACATAGAAGCAAGCACATTTCATGTGTCTAATTGAAGCTTTTCAACTCTATTAGATGGAATGTAATTTCTACTGTTTGAAAGTGCTTACAGCTCTTCTGTTTGTTGCTTCTCCTGCACCTCCCATCTAAGCACTCTGCCATGGTGCCGAAAAGTCTAACTCTCCCTTGTCTTGCAAAACTGCTCAATCTAAACCTATCCTACCTCTATGCTATTTAAACCCTGCTATTTTTTTTTGCTCTCCAGCTGCCTGCCCTTGATCGGGGCTGCTTCAGCTCCCCAATTGTCGGTGGGCACTTAGCCAGCCAGCGACCGAGACCAGGTTGCCTGCCTGCCTGTAGCTCCTTGGAAGGTAAGGCGACAGTGCAGCCAATTGGAACACGAGCACCTCCAGCAAACCCACTCTGATTGGCCAGGACTTTTCCCTGCTTTTGCCACATGGCTCTTTTACAAATGGAGTTTAGATAGAACTAAGCAATCTCAAGTGTTTAATAGAAGTTTTCAACTGTATTAGCTGGATTGTAATTTCTACTACTATATGAAATGCTTACAGCTGTTCTGTTTCCTTGCTCCTCCTGCACCCTCATCAAAGTACTCTGCCTTAACGTCGAAAAGTCTAACTCTCCTTTGTCTTGCTAAACTGCTCAATCTAAACTTATCCTACCTCTATGCTATTTAAGCCCTGCTATATTTTTGCTCTCCAGTTGCCTGCCCTTGATCGGGGCTGCTTCAGCTCCCCATGGTGGCGGGCACCTAGCCAGCCAGTGACCGAGACCAGGTTGCCCGCCAGCAGCTTGGAAGGTATGGCAACAGTGCATCCAATTGAACAAAGCGCCCAGCAAACCCACTCTGATTGGCCAGCACTTTTCCCTGCTTTTGCCACATGGCTCTTTTTACAAATGGAGTTTAGATAGAACTAAGCACATCTCAAGTGTTTAATAGAAGTTTTCAACTGTATTAGCTGGATTGTAATTTCTACTACTATATGAAAGTGCTTACAGCTGTTCTGTTTCCTTGCTCCTCCTGCACCCCCCCATCCAAGCACTCTGCCTTGGCACCGAAAAGTCTAACTCTCCTTTGTATTGCTAAACTGCTCACTCTACATCTATCCTACCGCTATGCTATTTAAACCCTGCTATTTTTTCTTCTCTTCAGCTTTCTGCCCTTGAACGGGGCTGCTTCTGCTCCCCCACGGTCGGCCGCCACCCAACCAGTCACTGACCGAATGAAGATGCCCGCCTGCAGCTCCTTGGAAGGTACTGCAACAGTGCAGCCTATTGGAACACAGGCGTTTCCAGCAAACCCGCTCTGATTGGCCAGGACTTTTCCCCTGCTTTTGCCAGATGACACTTTTTACAAATAGATTTTAGATAGAACCAAGCACATTTCAAGTGTCTAATAGAGGTTTTTTGAACTGTGTTAGCTGGATTGTAATATCTACTACTGTTTATTTATTTATTTAAGCGTTTTACCAGGAAGGCATACTGAGCAGAGTACTGCTTGCTTACAGCACATTTCAAGTGTCTAATAGAAGTTTTTCTTCTATATTAGCTGGATTGTAATTTTGACTACTGTTTGAAAGTGCTTACAGCTCTTCTGTTTCTTGTTCCTCCTGCCCCCCCATCCAAGCACTCTGCCTTGGTGCCGAAAATCTAACTCTCCTTCAGCTCCCCCATTCGGCGGCACCCAGTCAGCCACCGACTGAGAACAGGATGCCGCCTGTAGCTCCTTGTAAAGAATGGCGACAGCGCGGCCGATCGAACCACGAGTGCTTCCAGCAAACCCGCTCTGAATGGCAAGGACTTTTCCCTCTTTTTGCCACTTGCACTTTTGCAAATAGATTTTAGATACTACTAAGCACATTTCAAGTGTATAAAGAAGTTTTTCAACTTTATTAGCTGGATTGTAATTGATACTACTGTTTGAAAGTGCTTACAGCTCTTCTGTTTCCTTACTCCTCCTGCTTCCCCCATCTAGGCAATATGCCTTGGTGCCGAAAAAGTCTTGCTCTCCTTTGTCTTACTAAACTGCTCAATCTAAACCTATCCTACCTCTCTATTATTTAAACCTTGCTATTTTTTCTTCTGTCCAGCTGCCTGCCCTTGAACGGGTCTGCTTTAGCTCCCCCATGGTCGGCCGGCACCCAGCCAGCCTCCGACTGAGACCAGGATGCCCGCCTGCAGCTCCTTGAACGGTACGGTGACAGCAAAGCCAATTGGAACATGGGCGATTCCAGCAAACCAGTTCTGATTGGCCAGGACTTTTCCTCTGCTTTTGCCACATGACACTTTTTGCAAATAGATTTTAGACAGAACTAAGCACATTTCAAGTGTCTAATAAAAGCTTTTCAACTGTATTAGCTGGATTGTAATTTCTACTACTGTTTGAAAGTGCTTACAGCTGTTCTGTTTCCTTGCTCCTCCTGCATTCCCCATCTAAGCAATCTGCCTTGACGCTGAAAAGTCTAACTCTCCTTTGTCTTGCTAAACTGCTCAATCTAAACCTATCCTACCTCTATGCTATTTAAGCCCTGCTATTTTTTCTTCTCTCCAGCTGCCTGCCATGAACAGGGCTGCTTCAGCTCCCCCACGTTCGGCCAGCACCCAGCCAGCCACCGACCGAGACCAGGATGCCCACCACACAGCTCCTTGAAAGGTACAGTGATCAGCAGCCAATGGAACACGGCGATTCCACAAACCAGTTCTGATTGGCCAGGACTTTTCCTCTTACTTTTGCCACATGGCACTTTTGCAAATAGATTTTAGATTGAACTAAGCACATTTCATGTGTCTAATAGAAGCTTTTCAACTGTATTAGCTGGATTGTAATTTCTACTGTTTAAAAGTGCTTACAGCTCTTCTGTTTCCTTGCTAATCCTGCATCCCCAATCTAAGTACTCTGCCTTGGTGCCGAAAAGTCTAGCTCTCCTTTGTCTTGCTAAACTGCTCAATCTAAACCTATCCTACCTCTATGCAATTTAAACCCTGCTATTTTTACTTCTCTCCAGCTGCCTGCTCTTGATCGGAGCTGCTTCCAGCTCCCCATGGTCAGCGGGCACCTAGCCAACCAGCGACCAATACCAGGATGCCCGCCTGCAGCTCCTTGGAGGTACGGTGACAGTGCAGCCAATTGGAACCTGGCGCTTCCAGCAAACCCGCTCTGATTGGCCAGGACTTTTCCCTGCTTTTGCCACATGACACTTTTACAAATAGAGTTTAGATAGAACTAAGCACATTTCAAGTGTCTAATAGAAGTTTATTCAACTGTATTAGCTGGATTGTGATTTCTACTACTGTTTGAAAGTGCTTACAGCTCTTCTGTTTCCTTGCTCCTACTGCATTCCCCCTTCTAAGCAATCTGCCTTGGCGCCGAAAAGTCTAACTCTCCTTTATCTTGCTAAACTGCTGAATCTAAACCTGTCCTACCTCTATGCTATTTAAGCCCTGCTATTTTTTCTTCTCTCCAGCTGCCTGCCCTGAATGGGACAGCTTCAGCTTCCCCATGTTTGGCCGGCACCCAGCCAGCCACCGACCAAGACTAGGATGCCCGCCTGCAGCTTCTTGAAAGTTACAGTGACAGCGTAGCCAATTGGAACACAGGCACTTCCAGCAAAGCTGCTGTGATTGGCTAGGACTTTTCCCGTGATTTTGCCACCTTGCACTTTTTACAAATAGATTTTAGATAGAACTAATCACATTTCAAGTGTCTAATAGAAGCTTTTCAACTGTGGATTGTAATTTCTACTACTGTTTGAAAGTGCTTATAGCTCTTCTGTTTCCTTTCTTCTCCTGCATCCCCTATGCATCCCAGCACTCAGCCTTGGCTCTGAAATGTCTAACTCTCCTTTGTCTTGCTAAACTGCTCAATCTAAACCAATCCTACCTCTATGCTATTTAAACCCTGCTATTTCTTCTTCTCTCCAGCTGCCTGCCCTTGAACGGGGCTGCTTCATCTTCCCCATGGTCTTCCAGCTCCCAGCCAGCCACCGACTGAGACCAGGATGCCCGCCTGCAGCTCCTTGTAAGTTATGGTGACAGAGCAGCCAATTGGAACACGGGCGCTTTCAGCAAACCCGCTCTGATTGGCTAGGACTTTTCTCCTGCTTTTGACACCTGGCACTTTTTACAGATAGATTTTAGATAGAACTAAGTACATTTCAAGTGTCTAATAGAAGCTTGTCAACTGTTTTAGCTGGATTGTAATTTCTACTACTATTTGAAAGTGCTTACAGCTTTTCTGTTTCCTTGCTTCTCCTGAACCCCCTCCCCATCCCAGCCCTCAGCCTTGGTGCCGAAATGTCTAACTCTCCTTTGTCTTGCTAAACTGCTCATTCTAAACCTATCCCATAACAGAGTTGATATACAGGTGGGGTAGAAAGGATAAGAAGGGACTTGGCAAGGGTGGAAGAATGGTCAGACATATGGCAACTTAGATTCAATGCAAAGAAGTGCAAAGTAATGCACCTGGGAAATAGAAATCCAGGAGAAGAGTACACAATAGCAGGGTGGTACTAACAGCAACAATAATGGAAAGGGATCTGGGTGTATTCATATCAGATGACCTAAAGGTGGGTAAGCAATGTGAGAAGTCAGTAAGGAGAGCCAGGGGGATACTGGGATGCATAGGAGGGGCATCACAAAAGAAAAGGGAAGTGGTTATCCTCTGTACAGTCAGTTGGTGAGACCCCATCTAGAGTACTGCGTGCAGTTTGGAACTTCACCTATGCAAGGACATAGACAGGATGGAAGCAGTCCAGAGGAGAGGCAACTAAAATGGTGCAGAGTCTACATCAAGCCATATGAGAGAGACTGAAAGCTTAATATGTATACCCTTGATGAAAGGAGGGACGGGGTGACATGATAGAAACTTTTAAGTACCTCAAGGGAATCAACAAAGTCCTGGAGGGAAGCATCTTTCAGAAAAAGAGATATGTAAGAACAAGGGGGCACAATTTAAAGTTAGAGGGGGACAGCTCAGGGGTAAAATGAGGAAATTCTTTTTCATGGAGACAGTGGTGGACGCATGGAACCGCCTTCATGGAGAGGTTGTGGGGTCTTAAACAGTGGGAGAATTCAAACATGCATGGGACAGACATAAGGCAATTACTGTATAGTGGGGGGTTGCAGGAAGTAGGCTGTTGGTTAACTAGTACCTGCAGCTTATCCAATAGGTAGGGAAATGGGCAGACTGGGTGGGCCAAGTGGTCCTTATCTGCTGTTAAAGTCTATGTTTCTATGTTTCAATGTATCCTACCTCTATGCCATTTAAACCCTGCTATTTTTAATTCTGTCCAGCTGCCTGCCATTGAACAGGGCTGCTTTAGCTCCCCCACGGTCAGCCAGTACCCAGCCAGCCACCAACCGAGACCAGGACAACCAACAGCAGCTCCTTGGAAGGTACAGCATCAGCCTAGCTAATCAGAACATGGGCACTTCGAGCAAACCCACTCTGATTGGCCAGGACTTTCCCCATGCTTTTGCCACCTGTCACTTTTTACAAATTGACTTTTGATAGAACTAAGCACATTTCAAGTGTCTAATAAAAGTTTTTCAACTGTATAAGAAACATAGAAACATAGACATAGAAACATAGACTTTGACGGCAGATAAGGACCGCTTGGCCCATCTAGTCTGCCCATTTCTCTACTTACAGGATAGGCCACAGATCCTAGTTAACCAACAGCCTATTTCTTCCTACCCCTCCACAAGAATTGCCTTATGTCTGTCCCATGCATTCTTGAATTCTCCCACAGTTTTAGACCCTACAACCTCCTCAGGAAGGCTGTTCCATGCATCCACTACCCTCTCTGTGAAATAATACTTCCTCACATTGCCCCTGAACTACCCTCCTTCTATCTTTATATTGTGTCCCCTTGTTCTCGCAAGTCTCTTTTTCTGAAAAATGCTAATCTCTTGGACTTTGTTGATTCCACTGAGGTACTTAAAAGTTTCTATCATGTCCCCCCCCTCTCCCTTCTTTCCTCAAGAGTATACATATTAAGCTCCTTTAGTCTCTCCTCATATGGCTTCTCTTGCAGGCCCTGCACCATTTTAGTTGCCCTCCTCTGGACTACCTCTATCCTGTCAATGTCTTTGTGGAGATGGGGTCTCCAGAACTGGACACAGTACTCCAGATGGGGTCTCACCAACTGTCTGTACAGAGGGATAACAACTTCCTGTTTTCTGCTGCTGATGCCTCTCCCTATACATCCCAGTATACCCCCCAGCCCTCCCTACTGCCTTCTCACATTGCTTGCTAACCTTAAGGTCATCTGATATGATTACCCCAAGGTCTCTTTCCTTTATTGTTGTTGTTACTACCTCCCCACCCATTGTGTATTCTTCCCCTGGGTTCTTGTTTCCCAGGTGCATTATTTTGCACTTCTTTGCATTGAATCCTAGCTGCCATACTTCTAACCATTCCTCCAACCTTGCCAAGTCCCTTTTCATCCTTTCCACGCCTCCTTGTGTATCAACCCTGTTGCAGATCTTTGTGTCATCTGCAAAAGGCATACTTTCCTTCAGTCCCTCTGCAATGTCACTGATGAAGACATTAAAAAGGACTGGACCCAATACTGAACCCTGCGGTACTCCACTAGTAACCCCTCTTTCTTCAGGGTGGACTCCATTTACAATTTCCTTCTGTGTCCTGTTGTGCAGCCAATGTTTTACCCAGGCTACCACCCTGGGACCCACTCCCAGGCTGGTTAATTTGACTATTAATCTTTTGTGTGGGACTGTGTCAAATGCCTTGCTAAGTCTAGGCAGGCCATGTCCACAGCCCTCCCTGGTCTACTACTTTGGTCACCCAGTCAAAGAAATCTATTAGATTCGTCTGACATGACCTTCCCGCTGTGAACCCATGCTGCCTTGGGTCCTGTGCTCCACTGACCTCTAGGTACTCAACTATTCTTTCCTTCAGAGTGACTCCATCACTTTCCCTACCACAGAGGTCAGACTGACAGGTCTGTAGTTTTCTGCCTCTGTCTTGGTCCCACTTTTGTGAAGGGGAATCACATTCGCCTTCCTCCAGTCCTCGGGTACCACACCATCCTCCCATGATTTATTAGAAAGAGTAGCCAGTGGTTTCACTAGTTCCTCCTTCAATTCTTTTAGAATTCTGGGGTGAATTCCATCAGGACCCATTGCTTTGTCCACCTTCAGTTTTAGGAGTTCTTGCAGAACTCTTTCTTCTGTGAAACGACTGGGATCGACCCCCCTATCAAGAGTGCTTCTGTTAATTGGATTAGGCACTTCCCCCTCCTCTTTTGTGAATACTGAGCAGAAATATTCATTCAGTATCCCTGCTTTTTCACTGTCCCCCTCTGCCCACCCACCATTCATTCTATTCAGCCTCACTATCCCTCCCTTTGTCTTTCTATGCTCGCTGATGTACCTATAAAAGGTTTTATCCCCCTTCTTAACTGAGTTGGCTATCTTTTCCTCAGTTTGGGCCTTTGCAATTCTGACTTCCCTACCTGCTTCCTTCTGCCTAAACTGGTACAGCTCTCTGTCCTGCTCCTTCTGTGTTTCCTTATACTTCCGGAATGCTATCTTTTTCTTCCTGACTTTCACAGCCACCTCTTTTGAGAACCATAGTGGCTTTTTCTTTCATTTTGATTTGTTTATTTGCTTCACACAAAGGCTTGATGCCTCTGTGATGGCAGTTTAATGATTCCCCATTGTTGCTCCACACCTCCTTCTAGCCTGTTTGCTAGTGCTTTTCTGAGGCACCTCCATCTTGCTAAAGTCAGCCTCCTAAAGTCCAGCACCTCACTTTTGTATGGCTTCTGACTCTGTAGCTGAGCTAATGTGTGAACCACACTGTTTGATGGTCACTTGTCCCCAGATGGCAACCCACTTCTAGATCTGAGATCCTCTCACTGCCCCCATTTGAGAGTATGAGGTCTAGATTGCTCCCTCATGAGTGGGTTCCGAAACTAGCTGTCTAAGGCCTGCCACCTGTAGGGCATCAAGAATGGCCCTGCTCTTGGATGTGGCTGCAGCAAATGTGCTCCAGTTAACATCTGGCATATTCAGGGCTCCCATCAATAGTATCTCCCCTTTCTCTGCCATTCTAAGAATGCCTTCTATCATATCCTTGTCCATTTCCTCCCCGTGACATGGGGGTCTGTACACAACCCCTGTGCGGATTGTGGTGCCCTTTCCAGTCTCCAAGGTGACCCTGGATTGTAATTTCTACTACTGTTTGAAAAGGCTTACAGTTATTCTGTTTCCTTGCTACTCCTGCACCCCCCCATCCAAGGACTCTGCCTTGGTGCCGAAAAGTCTAACTCTCCTTTGTCTTGCTAAACTGCTCTATCAAAACCTATCCTACCTCTATGCGATCTAAACCTTGTTATTTTTCTTCTCTCCAGCTGCCTGCACTTGAACGGTGCGGCTTCAGCTCCCTCACAGTCGGCCGGCAGCCAGCCAGCCACTGACCGAGACCAGGATGCCTTCCTGCAGCTCATTGGAAGGTATGGCGACAGCACAGCCAAATGGAACACAGGTGCTTCCAGCAAACCCGCTCTGATTGGTAAGGACTTTTTCCCTGCTTTTCCCATCTGGCACTTATTACAAATAGATTTTAGATAGAACTAAGCACATTTCAAGTGTCTAATAGAAGTTTTTCAGCTGTCTTAGCAGGATTGTAATTTCTACTACTGTCTGAAAGTACTTACAGCTCTTCTGTTTCCTTGCTTCTCCTGCACCCCCCATCCAAGCACTCTGCCTTTGTGCCGAAAAGTCTAACTCTCCTTTGTCTAGCTAAACTGCTCAAGCTAAACATATCCTACCTCTATGCCATTTAAGCCCTGCTATTTTTTTTCTCTCCAGCTGCTTGTCCTTGAACTGGGCTGCTTCTGCTCCCCCACGGTCTGCCGGCACACAGCCAGCCACCAACTGAGACTAGGATGCCTGCCTGCATCTCCTAGGAAGGTACAGTGGCACCACAGCAAATCGGAACACGGGCGATTCCAGGAAACCCGCTTTGATTGGCCAGGACTTTTCCCCACCTTATTCCACCTGGCCATTTTTACAAATAGATTTTAGATAGAACTAAGCACATTTCAAGTGCATAGTAAAAGTTTTACAACTGTATAAGATGGATTGTAATTTCTACTACAGTTTGAAAGTGCTTACAGCTCTTCTGTTTCTGTGCTCCTCCTGCACCCCCCGCATCCAATCAATCTGCCTAGGCGCTGAAAATTCTAACTCTCCTTTGTCTTGCTAAACTGCTCAAGTTAAACCTATCCTACCTCTATGCCATTTAAAACCTGCTATTTTTTCTTCCCTATAGCTGTCTGCCCTTGAACGGAAGTGCTTCAGCTCCCCCACGGTCTGCTGGTAGCCAGCCAGCCAACGAATGAGACCAGGACACTCACCTGCTGCTCTTGGAAATTACTGTGACAGTGCAGTCAATCGGAACATGGGCGCTTCCAGCAAACCTGCTCTGATTGGCCAGGTCTTTTCCCCTGCTTTTGTCACCTGGCACTTTTTACAAATAGATTTTAGATAGAATTAAGCACATTTCAAGAGTCTTATAGAGTTGCTCAACTGTATTAGCTGGATTGTAATTTCTACTAATATTTGAAAGTGCTTATAGCTCTTCTGTTTCCTTGCTCCTCCTACAACCCCACATCCAAGCACTCTGCCTTGGTGCCGAAAAGTCTAACTCTCCTTTGTCTTGCTGAACTGCTCACTCTAAACCTATCCTATATTTATGCTATTTAAACTCTGCTATTTTTAATTCTCACCAGCTCAATGCTCTTGAAAGGGGCTGCTTCAGCTCCCCCATGGTCGACCGGCACCCAGCCAGCCACCGACCGAGACCAGGATGCCAGCCTGCAGCTCCTTGGAAGGTACGGTGACATCGCAGCCAATCGGAATACAGGTGCTTCCTACAAACCCACTCTGAATGACCAGGACTTTTCCCTGCTTTTGCCACCTGACACTTTTTACAAATAGATTTTAGATAGAACTAAGGACACTGCCAGTGTCTAATAGAAGTTTTTCAACTGTATTAGCAGGATTGTAATTTCTACTACTGTTTGAAAGTGCTTACAGCTCTTCTATTTACTTGCTCTTCTTTCACCCCCCCCATCCAAGCAGTCTGCCTTTTCACCGAAAAGTATAACTCTCCTATGCCTGGCTAAACTGCTCAATCTAATCCTATCCTACCTAATCAACGTTTTTCAACTGTATAAACTGGATTGTAATTTCTACTACTGTTTGAAAGTGCTTACAGCTCTTCGGTTTCTTTGCTCCTTCTGCACCCCCCCATGCAAGAACTCTGTCTTGACACTTAAAAGTCTAACTCTCCTTTGTCTTGCTAAACTGCTCATTCTAAACCTATTTCTATGCTATTTAATCCCTGCTATTTTTTCCTCTTTATAGCTGCCTGCCCACGAACGGAACTGCTTCAGCTCCTCCACAGTCTGCCGGCAGCCAGCCAGCCACCGAACGAGACCAGGTCACTCACCTGCTGCTCCTTGGAAAGTACTGTGACAGCGCAGCCAATCGGAACCGGGCACTTCCAGCAAACCCGCTCTGATTGGTCAGCTAAAATCTATTTGTAAAATGTGTCAGGTGGCTTTTGCCACCTGACACATTTTACAAATAGATTTTAGCTAGAACTAAGCACATTTCAAGTGTCTAATATAAGTTTTTCAACTGTAATAGCTGCATTTTAATTTCTACTGCTGTTTGAAAGTGCTTACATCTCTTCTGTTTCCTTGATCCTCTCACACCCCCCCATCCAAGCACTCTGTCTTGGCGCCGAAAAGTCTACCTCTCCTTTTTCTTGCTAAACTGCTCAATCTAAACCTATCCTACCTCTATGCTATTTGAACACTGCTATTTTTTCTTCGATAAAGCTGCCTACCTTTGAATGGGGTGGCTTCAGCTCCCCACAGACAAATGCCTGCAGCTCCTTGGAAGGAACAGCCACAGCAAGCCAATCGGAACATGGACGCTTCCAGCAACCTGCTCTGATTGGCCAGGACTTTTCCCCTGCTTTTGCCACCTGGCACTTTTTGCAAATAGATTTTAGATAGAACTAAGCACATTACAAGTGTCTAATAGAAGTTTTTCAACTGTATTAGCGGGATTGTAATTTCTACTACTGTTTGAAAGTGCTTACATCTCTTCAGTTTTCCTTCTCCTCCTGCACCCCCACCCATCCAAGCATCCTGCCTTGGCGCTGAAAAGTCTAACTCTCCTTTGTCTTGCTAAACTGCTCAATATAAACCTATCCTACCTCTATGCTATTTAAACCTGCTATTTTTTCTTCTCTCCAGCTGCCTGCCCTTGAATGGGGATGCTTCAGCTCCCCCACGGTCGACCGGCACCCAGCCACCCACCAACCAAGAACAAGACACCTTCATGCAGCTGCTTGGAATGTACTTTGACAGCGCAGCCAATCGGAACACAGGGGGCTTCTAGCAAACCCGCTCTGATTGGCCAGGACTTTTACCCTGCTTTTGCCACCTAGCACTTTTTACAAATTCATTTTAGATAGAACTAACCACTTTTCAAGTGTCTAATAAAAGTTTTTAAACTGTATAAGCTGGAATGTAATTTCTACTACTGTTTGAAAGTGCTTACAGCTCTTCTGTTTCCTTGCACGTCCTGCACCCCACCCCATATAAGAACTCTACTTTGGCACTAAAAAGTCTAACTCTCCTTTGTCTTGCTAAACTGCTCAATCTAAACCTATCCTTTCTCTATGCTATTAAAACCCTGCTATTTTTTATTCTCTCCAGTTGACTGCCCTTGAATGTGGCTGTTTCAGCTCCCCCACAGTCGGCCGGCACCAAGCCAGCCACCGACCGAGACCAGGATGCCCGCCTACTGCTCCTTGGAAAGTACGGTGACAGCGTAGCCAATCTGAACACAGGCGCTTCAAGCAAACCAGCTCTGATTGGCCAGGACTTTTCCCCTACTTTTGCCACATGGGACTTTTAACAAATAGATTTTATATATTATTAAGCACATTTCAAGGGTCTCATTGAAGCTGTTCAACTGTATTAGCAGGATCGTCATTTCTACTACTGTTTGAAAGTGCTTATAGCTCTTCTGTTTCCTTCCTCCTCCTGCACCCCCCATCCAAATATTCTGCCTTGGCCCTGAAAAATTTAACTCTCCTTTGTCTTGCTAAATGGCTCAAGCTAAACCTATCCTTCCTCTACGGTATTTAAACCCTGCTATTTTTTCTTCTCTCAAGCTGCTTTCCCTTGAATGGAGCTGCTTCAGCTCCCCCATGGTTGGCCAGCACCCAGCCAGCCACCGACCAAGACCAAGACCAAGACGCCCGCATGCTGCTGCTTGGAATGTACTTTGAAAGCATAGCCAATTGGAACACAGGTGCTTATAGCAGACCCGCTCTGATTGGCAAGGACTTTTCCCCTAATTTTTCCATGGCACTTTTTACAGATAGATTTTAGAGAGAACTAAGCACATTTCAAGTGTCTAAAAAAGGTTTTCAACTGTATTAGCTGGATTGTAATTTCTGCTACTGTTTGAAACTGCTTACAGCTTTTCTGTTTCCTTGCCCCCTCCTGCACCCCCCCATCCAAGCACTCTGAATTGGCACTGAAATGTCTAACTCTCCTTTGTCTTGCTAAACTGCTCAATCTAAACCTATCCTACCTCTATGCTATTTAAACCCTGCTATTTTTTCTTCTCTCCAGCTGCCTGCCCTTGAACAGGGCTGGTTCAGATTCCCCACGGTCGGCCGGCACCCAGCCAGCCACCGACCGAGACCACAACTAATTTCTGCAGTTCCTTGGAAGGTGCGGCGACAATGCAGCCAATTGTTGCACAGGCGCTTCCAGCAGAACGCTCTAATTGACCAGGACTTTTCCCCTACTTTTGCCACCTGGCACTTTTTACAAATAGATTTCAGATAGAGCTAAGCACATTTACGAACATACGAAATTTGCCAGCAGATAAAGGCCTAGAGGTCTATCAAGTCTGCTCGAATGTGCAGCTAGCACCCCTTATTCTGCAGCTGCCCCTCCCTTCCACCCTTCCCATTCATTAACCCTCCCCCCCTTGTCCTGTCCCATCCTCGTTTGAAGCAGTCCACTGTTCTACTGCATACCACTTCTGCAGGTAACGCATTCCACCCAGGCACCACCCTTTCTGTAAAAAAGTGTCTCCTCATCTCCCTCCTGAACCTTCCTCGCTCCAGTCTCATATCATGGCCCCTGGTGGCCTTCCCCTCCCTTACTTTGAACAGCCCCTCTGTACCTGTCTTGTTTATTTCTTTCATGTATTTAAAGGTTTCAATCATGTCCCCCCGTCTCTCCTCTCCTCTCCTCCAGTGAGTACATGTTCAACTCCTTCAACCTCCTCGCGTATGATAAGTCCCCCAGACCCTTGATCATCTTTGTCGACCTGTGCTGCACTCCTCCAGTAGCAATGCCTCTTGAATCGGGCGCCAGTACTGCCGCAGTACTCAGGTGTGGTCTAACAATGACCTATACAGTGACAGAATCACCTCCTCCTCCTCGAGGATATATCCTTGCAATACAACCCAGCATTTTGTTGGCCTTTGCAGCTGCCTTCCTACACTATGTCGAGTTGTTCATTGACCCTGTGATGAGCACACCCAGATCCTTCTCCTCCTCTGTCTGGGCTAGCTGCACTCCCCTATCTGGTAAGTTCTCCTTGGGTTCTTCATCCCAAAATGCATACCTTGCACTTTTGGCATTAAGCCAGTTGCCAGGTGTCTGACCAGGTTCAAGCATGTCAGATCATCCTGCAACCCCTGCCATTCCCCTAGGTCATCCACCACCGCGCCAACCTTGGTATCATCAGCAAACAGACTGATCTTGATCTTGATGTCCCATGATATGTCTGCAATGAATATCCCAAACAACACTGGTCCCAACACCAAGCCCTGTGGGACTGCTGCATACTGCCCTTGGGTGTGAGCTCCCCACCACCACCACCCTCTGTTGCCTTCCCTGCAGCCAGTTTCCTACCCATCTTACCAGCACTGCACCTGCCCTGTGCCTACTAACTTCCTTCCCAGCCTTCCATGTGGCACTGGGTCGAATGCCTTACTGAAGTCCAGATACAGGACATCCACTGCATGTCCCTGTCCAGTTGTAGTTTCCCAGTCATAGAACCTCGACCAGGTTGGTTTGGCAGGATCGGCCATGTGTGAAGCCATGCTGTCTGCTGTCCTCTAGTCCTTTGGCCTCTAGGAGGGCCACCAGCCTCTCCTTCAGGATAGTCTCCATTAGCTTACCCACGATGGATGTGAGGCTCACTGGTCTGTAGTTTCCCGGTTCATCCTTGGGGCCACTCTTGTGGAGGGGCACCACATGAGCCATCCTCCAGTCCTGAGTTTCAACTGTCTATACAAGTTTTTCAAATGCATTAGCTGGATTGTAATTTCTACTACAGTTTGAAAGTGCTTACAGCTCTTCTGTTTCCTAGCTCCTCCTGCACCCCACCATCCAAGCACTCTACCTTGGCACCGAAAAGTCTAACTCTCCTTTGTCTTGCTAAACCGCCCAAGCTATACCTAACCTTCCTCTATGCTGTTTAAAATCGTGCTATTTTTTCTTCTCTCCAGCTGCCTGCCCTCAAATGGAATTGCTTCAGCTCCCCCACAGTTTGCTGGCACCAAGCCAACCACCGACTGAGACCAGGACACCCTCCTGCAGCTCCTTGGAAGGTATGGCAACAATGCAGCAAATCAGAACACGGGCGCTTCTAGGAAGCCGGCTTTGATTGGCCAGGACATTTACCCTGATTTTGCCACCTGGCACTTTTTACAAATAGATTTTAGATAGAACTAACCACATTTCAAGTGTCTAATAGATGTTTTTCAAATGTATAAGCTAGATTGTAATTTCCATTACTGTTTGAAAGTGCTTACAGCTCTTTTGTTTCCTTGCTGCTCCTGCACCCCTCCATGCAAGAACACTGCCTTGGCACTGAAAAGTCTAACTCTCCTTTTTCTTGCTAAACTGCTCAATCTAAACCTATCCTACCTATATGCTATTTAAATCCTGCTATATTTTCTTCTCTCCAGTTGCCTGCCCTTGAACTTGGCTGCTACAGCTCCCCCACAGTCGGCCGGCACCAAGCCAGCCACCGACCGAGACAAGGACACCTGCCTACAGCTCCATTGAAGGTACGGTGACAGCTCAGCGAATCAGAACACGGGTGATTCCAGCAAACCCGCTCTGATTGGCCAGGACTTTTTCTCTGCTTTTGCCACCTGCAACTTTTTACAAATAGATTTTAGATAGAATTAAGCACATTTCAAGTGTCTCATAGAAGTTGTTCAACTGTATAAGATGGATTATAATTTCTACTACTGTTTGAACATGCTTATATCTCTTCTGTTTCCTCCTCCTCCTCCTGCACCCACCCCTACAAGCACTCTGCCTTGGCACCGAAAATCTAAGTATCCTTTGTCTTCCTAAACTGCTCACTCTAAACCTATCCAATATCTATGCCATTTAAACCATGCTATTTTTATTTCTCTCCAGCTGTCTGATCTTGAATTGGGCTGCTTCTGCTCTCCCACGGTCTGCCGGCACACAGCCAGTCACCGACTGAGACTAGGATGCCCGCCTGCATCTCCTTGGACGGTACGGTAGAACCGCAGCAAATGGGAACACGGGTGATTCTAGGAAACCCGCTTTGATTGGCCAGGACTTTTCCCCAGCTTATTCCAACTGGCCATTTTTACAAATAGATTTTAGATAGAATTAAGCACATTTCAAGTGCATAATAGAAGTTTTTCAACTGTATGAGATGGATTGTAATTTCTTCTGCAGTTTGAAAGTGCTTACAGCTCTTCTGTTTCTGTGCTCCTCCTCCACCCCCTGCATCCAATCACTCTGCCTAGGCACGGAAAATTCTAACTCTCCTTTGTCTTGCTAAACTGCTCAAGTTAAACCTATCCTACCTCTATGCCATTTAAACCCTGCTATTTTTTCTTCCCTATAGCTGCCTGCCCTCGAACGGAAGTGCTTCAGCACCCCCGCGGTCTGCCGGCAGCCAGCCAGCCACTGAATGAGACCAGGACACCCACCTGCTGCTCCTTGGAAATGACGGTGACAGTGCAGTCAATCGGAACATGGGCACTTCCAGCAAACCCGCTCTGATTGGCCAGGACTTTTTCCCTGCTTTTGCCACCTAGCACTTTTTATAAATTCATTTTGGATAGAACTAACCACTTTTCAAGTGTCTAATAGAAGTTTTTCAACTGAATAAGCTGGACTGTAATTTCTACTACTGTTTGAAATTGCTTACTGCTCTTCTGTTTCCTTGTACGTCCTGCACCCCCACCCCATTCAAGAACTATGCTTTGGCACTAAAAAGTCTAACTCTCCTTTGTCTTGCTAAACTGCTCAATCTAAACCTATCCTACCTCTATGCTATTAAAACCCTACTATTTTTTATTCTCTCCAGTTGACTGCCCTTGAATGTGGCTGTTTCAGCTCCCCCACAGTCGGCCGGCACCAAGCCAGCCACCGACCGAGACCAGGATGCCCGCCTACAGCTCCTTGGAAAGTACGGTGACAGCGCAGCCAATCTGAACACGCGCTTCAAGCAAACCAGCTCTGATTGGCCAGGACTTTTCCCCTACTTTTGCCACATGGGACTTTTAACAAATAGATTTTATATATTATTAAGCACATTTCAAGGGTCTTATTGAAGTTGTTCTACTGCATTAGCTGGATTGTCATTTCTACTACTGTTTGAAAGTGCTTATAGCTCTTCTGTTTCCTTCCTCCTCCGGCACCCCTCCATCCAAGTATTCTGCCTTGGCACTGAAAAATTTAACTCTCCTTTGTCTTGCTAAACTGCTCAAGCTAAACCTATCCTACCTCTATGCTACTTAAACCCTGCTATTTTTTCTTCTCTCAAGCTGTTTGCCCTTGAATGGTGCTGCTTCAGCTCCCCCATGGTTGGCCGTCACCCAGCCAGCCACCAACCAAGACCAAGACCAAGACGCCCGCATGCTGCTGCTTGGAATGTACTTTGAAAGCACAGCAAATCGGAACACAGGCGCTTATAGCAAACCCGCTCTGATTGGCCAGGACTTTTCCCCTAATTTTTCCATGTCACTTTTTACAGATAGATTTTAGATAGAACTTAGCACATTTCAAGTGTCTAAAAAAGTTTTTCAACTGTATTAGCTGGATTGTAAATTCTGCTACTGTTTGAAACTGCTTACAGCTCTTCTGTTTCCTTGCCTCTCATGCACCCCCCCATCCAAGCACTCTGAATTGGCACTGAAATGTCTAACTCTCCTTTGTCTTGCTAAATTGCTCAATCTAAACCTATCCTACCTCTATGCTATTTAAACCCTGCTATTTTTTCTTCTCTCCAGCTGCCTGCCCTTGAACAGGGCTGCTTCTGCTTCCCCACGGTCGGCCGGCACCCAACCAGCCACCGACCGAGACCAAAACTCATTTCTGCAGTTCCTTGGAAGGTACGGCGACAATGCAGTCAATCGTAACACAGGCGCTTCCAGCAGAATGCTCTAATTGACCAGGACGTTTCCCCTGCTTTTGCCACCTGGCACTTTTTACAAATAGATTTTAGATAGAGCTAAGCACATTTCAACTGTCTAATACAAGTTTTTCAAATGCATTAGCTGGATTGTAATTTCTACTACAGCTTGAAAGTGCTTACAGCTCTTCTGTTTCCTAGCTCCTGCTGCACCCCACCATCCAAGCACTCTACCTTGGCACCGAAAAGTCTAACACTCCTTTGTCTTGCTAAACCGCCCAAGCTATAACTAACCTTCCTCTATGCTGTTTAAAATCGTGCTATTTTTTCTTCTCTCCAGCTGCCTGCCCTCAAATGGAACTGCTTCAGCTCCCCCACAGTTTGCTGGCACGAAGCCAACCACCGACTGAGACCAGGACACCCGCCTGCAGCTCCTTGGAAGGTATGGCGACAGTGCAGCAAATCAGAACACGGGCGCTTCTAGGAAGCCGGCTTTGATTGGCCAGGACATTTACCTTGCTTTTGCCACCTGGCACTTTTTACAAATAGATTTTATATAGAACTAACCACATTTCAAGTGTCTAAAAGACGTTTTTCAAATGTATGAGCTGGATTGTAATTTCTACTACTGTTTGAAAGTGCTTACAGCTCTTTTGTTTCCTTGCTGCTCCTGCACTCCTCCATGCAAGAACACTGCCTTGGCACTGAAAAGTCTAACTCTCCTTTTTCTTGCTAAACTGCTCAATCTAAACCTATCCTACCTCTATGCTATTTAAACCCTGCTATATTTTCTTCTCTCCAGTTGCCTGCCCTTGAACTTGGCTGCTACAGCTCCCCCACAGTCGGCCGGCACCAAGCCAGCCACCGACCGAGACAAGGACGTCCGCCTGCAGCTCCTGTGAAGGTACGGTGACAGCTCAGCGAATCAGAACACGGGTGATTCCAGCAAACCCGCTCTGATTGACCAGGACTTTTTCCCTGCTTTTGCCACCTTTTTGCAACTTTTTACAAATAGATTTTTAGTTAGAATTAAGCACATTTCAAGTGTCTCATAGAAGTTGTTCAACTGTATAAAATGGATTATAATTTCTACTACTGTTTGAACATGCTTATAGCTCTTCTGTTTCCTCCTCCTCCTCCTGCACCCACCCCTACAAGCACTCTGCCTTGGCACCGAAAATCTAAGTATCCTTTGTCTTCCTAAACTGCTCACTCTAAACCTATCCTATATCTATGCCATTTAAACCATGCTATTTTTATTTCTCTCCAGCTGTCTGATCTTGAATGGGGCTGCTTCTGCTCCCCCATGGTCTGCCGGCACACAGCCAGTCACCGACTGAGACTAGGATGCCCGCCTCCATCTCCTTGGAAGGTACGGTGGCACCGCAGCAAATCAGAAAACGGGCGATTCTAGGAAACCCGCTTTGATTGGCCAGGACTTTTCCCCTGCTTATTCCAACTGGCCATTTTTACAAATAGATTTTAGATAGAACTAAGCACATTTCAAGTGCATAATAGAAGTTTTTCAACTGTATAAGATGGATTGTAATTTCTACTACAGTTTGAAAGTGCTTACAGCTCTTCTGTTTCTGTGCTCCTCCTCCACCCCCTGCATCCAATCACTCTGCCTAGGTGCGGAAAATTCTAACTCTCCTTTGTCTTGCTAAACTGCTCAAGCTAAACCTATCCTACCTCTATGCTACTTAAACCCTGCTATTTTTACTTCTCTCAAGCTGTTTGCCCTTGAATGGTGCTGCTTCAGCTCCCCCATGGTTGGCCGGCACCCAGCCAGCCACCGACCAAGACCAAGACCAAGACGCCCGCATGCTGCTGCTTGGAATGTACTTTGAAAGCACAGCAAATTGGAACACAGGCGCTTATAGCAAACCCGCTCTGATTGGCCAGGACTTTTCCCCTAATTTTTCCATGTCACTTTTTACAGAAAGATTTTAGATAGAACTTAGCACATTTCAAGTGTCTAAAAAAGGTTTTCAACTGTATTAGCTGGATTGTAAATTCTGCTACTGTTTGAAACTGCTTACAGCTCTTCTGTTTCCTTGCCCCTCCTGCACCCCCCCATCCAAGCACTCTGAATTTTCACTGAAATGTCTAACTCTCCTTTGTCTTGCTAAACTGCTCAATCTAAACCTATCCTACCTCAATGCTATTTAAACCCTGCTATTTTTTCTTCTCTCCAGCTGCCTGCCCTTGAACAGGGCTGCTTCTGCTTCCCCACGGTCGGCCGGCACCCAACCAGCCACCGACTGAGACCAAAACTCATTTCTGCAGTTCCTTGGAAGGTACGGCGACATTGCAGTCAATCGTAACACAGGCGCTTCCAGCAGAATGCTCTAATTGACCAGGACTTTTCCCCTGCTTTTGCCACCTGGCACTTTTTACAAATAGATTTTAGATAGAGCTAAGCACATTTCAACTGTCTAATACAAGTTTTTCAAATGCATTAGCTGGATTGTAATTTCTATTACAGTTTGAAAGTGCTTACAGCTCTTCTGTTTCCTAGCTCCTGCTGCACCCCACCATCCAAGCACTCTACCTTGGCACCGAAAAGTCTAACACTCCTTTGTCTTGCTAAACCGCCCAAGCTATAACTAACCTTCCTCTATGCTGTTTAAAATCGTGCTATTTTTTCTTCTCTCCAGCTGCCTGCCCTCAAATGGAACTGCTTCAGCTCCCCCACAGTTTGCTGGCACCAAGCCAACCACCGACCGAGACCAGGACACCCGCCTGCAGCTCCTTGGAAGGTATGGCGACAGTGCAGCAAATCAGAACACGGGCGCTTCTAGGAAGCCGGCTTTGATTGGCCAGGACATTTACCCTGCTTTTGCCACCTGGCACTTTTTACAAATAGATTTTAGATAGAACTAACCACATTTCAAGTGTCTAATAGACGTTTTTCAAATGTAAAAGCTGGATTGTAATTTCTACTACTGTTTGAAAGTGCTTACAGCTTTTTTGTTTCCTTGCTGCTCCTGCACCCCTCCATGCAAGAACACTGCCTTGGCACTGAAAAGTCTAACTCTCCTTTGTCTTGCTAAACTGCTCAATCTAAACCTATCCTACCTCTATGCTATTAAAACCCTGCTATTTTTTATTCTCTCCAGTTGACTGCCCTTGAATGTGGCTGTTTCAGCTCCCCCACAGTCGGCCAGCACCAAGCCAGCCACTGACCAAGACCAGGATGCCCACCTACAGCTCCTTGGAAAGTACAGTGACAGCGCAGCCAATTTGAACACGGGCGCTTCAAGCAAACCAGCTCTGATTGGCCAGGACTTTTCCCCTGCTTTTGCCACATGGGACTTTTAACAAATAGATTTTATATATAATTATGCACATTTCAAGGGTCTAATTGAAGTTGTTCCACTGTATTAGAAGGATTCTAATTTCTACTACTGTTTGAAAGTGCTTATAGCTCTTCTGTTTCCTTCCTCCTCCTGCACCCCCCATCCAAGTATTCTGCCTAAGCGCTGAAAAATTTAATTCTCCTTTGTCTTGCTAAACTGCTCAAGCTAAACCTATCCTACCTCTATGCTATTTAAACCCTGCTATTTTTTCTTCTTTCAAGCTGCCTGCCCTTGAATGGGGCTGCTTCAGCTCCCCCACGGTTGGCCGGCACCCAGCCAGCCACCGACCAAGACCAAGACCAAGACGCCCGCATGCTGCTGCCTGGAATGTACTTTGAAAGCACAGCCAATCTGAACACAGGCGCTTATAGCAAACCTGCTCTGATTGGCCAGAACTTTTTCCCTAATTTTTCCTTGGCACTTTTTACAAATAGATTTTAGATAGAACTAAGCACATTTCAAGTGTCTAAAAAGTTTTTCAACTGTATTAGCTGGATTGTAATTTCTGCTACTGTTTGAAACTGCTTACAGCTCTTCTGTTTCCTTGCCCGTCCTGCACTCCCCCATCCAAGCACTCTGAACTGGCACTGAAATGTCTAACTCTCCTTTGTCTTGCTAAACTGCTCAATCTAAACCTATCCACCTCTATGCTATTTAAACCCTGCTATTTTTTCTTCTCTCCAGCTGCCTGCCCTTGAACAGGGCTGCTTCTGCTTCCCCACGGTCGGCCGGCACCCAGCCAGCCACCGACCGAGACCAGAACTCATTTCTGCAGTTCCTTGGAAGGTATGGTGACAATGCAGCCAATTGTAACACTGGCACTTCCAGCAGAATGCTCTAATTGACCAGGACTTTTCCCCTGCTTTTGCCACCTTTCACTTTTTACAAATAGATTTCAGATAGAGCTAAGCACATTTCAACTGTCTAATTCAAGTTTTTCAAATGCATTAGCTGGATTGTAATTTCTACCACAGTTTGAAAGTGCTTACAGCTCTTTTGTTTCCTTGCTCCTC